>CM024541.1:35589602-37000903 GCA_014182365.1 Eucalyptus tenuipes | reverse complement strand
ATGGCATTTGAGCACTTGCAAGTGAGGCACCTCAAAATTCCACATCTAATCTGGTTGGTTTCATATTCTTGTGTTCACTCCTATCTCATTTTATATGTTACTTTATGCAATTTTTTTATTGGGAATCCTAAGTGGTTAAATAGTGATAGCGTAATGGTAGATCAATCAATGATGTGTTGGACGAAGGTTACCAAAGATCAAGGGCGTAAGTTTTGGAAAAATTGTTCGATCAATTCTAAACCTTTGGACATATGGCAATTTACTACAGATGACATGTTCTCTCAAGAATATAATTTATTAATAACAACGATTGCTATTTCACTACATTTTCTTACTCGTCAAGCACGAAATATCTTGTTTTATGTGTAAAATAGACGTCATATAGTCGCGATGCCTAGTTCAAGTTAAAATACTCATAAAAAAAGTACAAGAACAATATCAAACAATTTCAAAGTTAATTTCTTTTGTGTGAAGATGAACGTTTCTAATTAAAGTTGTCATTTATTCAAAGCTTAAATTTCATCAATCTTCACTCGGGAAATTACGGAAAAATAGTTGGAAAAGTCCTACCGCATAAAAGATGATGAATAAATTATCTAGTCAAGAAGAAAATAATCTGTGCGTAAAAGAAATATTATCATGTATAGATGACATCCTCCTAACTCCTCAGAAGCAAGGATTAATAGTATCTTGCATGGCAACAACTTAGAAAGTCTTATGGGACTCGAAATTATATATTTATATAGATTTATTATTTTTCAGGAGTAAAGTGTCGGATATCGTCGAACGGCCCAATGAATTTATTTTTTTAAAAAAGCATAGTATAGAATTTTGCATATATATATATATATATATATTTTTTTTTTTTACTTATTTAACTTCCATTTGTAAGTAGCAACAGGACAGTCTGGCTTTTAAAAAGACTTTTCCAGAAACAGGACCATTTTCATGTAGCCTCTGCAGATGTGTGGATTCCTCCTTTCATTTTCAGCTAACCCAATATTCATTTGAATTCAATTTTTTTTCCCTTTTTTGGCAGGAGAAATATATTTTCTATTTTATAATTTTAATAGATAATATAATAATGTGGACAAGATTTCATGTCAGCTGTCTATGAATCTAAAAAGAAGATTAGGCGTGAGACAAGATCGATTGCTTGAACATATCTTACTTCTAATTTGGGTTGCAAACTAATTAATTTGCAAATTAGTATATAAAGAATTAGATTAGCACAATTAATTACTAACTTCTGATTAATGTTGTTAAGAGAGATTGGTTTATTTTTTTCCAATAGCATAAGTATTAGGCTAAAAAATCCTTTAACCCAATATTAAATTGGGAAATTCCATGGTCGATTATCATGCTTCACCTTGTTATTCCATGTTCCGTAGAACTCATTATCTTATAAAAATTGTAGTAAGTAGTCATAACTCTCTTAAGAATTAAGATATGTAAGCGCGAACAGTTTGTTCTAATCTTTTCATCAATCATTAATGAATTTTGAATGATAGACAAGATCGAAACATTTGATAAACATGTCGACATCAGCGGTTCAAATCAGACAAAAAGCACAAACAATTTTATAACTTCATCAATTAATAAAGAAAGATCATATTTAAACTTAAAATAGGCACGTCATAATTGAAATAAGTTAACGTTAGGTACATGTCCGTGCGAATCCTAGGAGCTCCTAATTGGCATTATGGTCACAATAAACTACTAAGGAATCAAGGCCCCCGGATTAATTAAATTGTGACGTTTAGCGTGGGGTAATCACAGTATTATTGGCACACGTGGTATGGTCGGATATTAATGCTTCCACGTGTATGAATAGACAAATACTGTCAATTTGCTAATTAATAAATGATTATTCTCCATTGATTTCGGATGTAGTAAATACATATTTTCAAGTGATTCGAGAGTAAACTTATCAAATGAATGAGTCAGGTAGAAAATGATCTAATCCAAATTGACCTATTTTCATGCAATACAATACTGAGTCAATGCATATCCGACCCGATTTATATTTTTCAAACACTTCCCTGTTTAGCTAAATCTAGGAAAATTCATATCCAAAGTTGGCAATAGCTCTAATGAGGTCAGTAAATTTTAAAATTGGTAAATGTAAAAAACTAATAAGCAAAGCAAATAAAACTTGTAACTCAAAAGAACAACTAATAATTTTAAGAAAAAAATGTAAATGTTGGATATAAATTCAAATGAGAGTTGATAATCCACAATTATTTGGTAATTTAAATAGAGGGAAGGTTGTAAATCACACAAATAATGATGACTAATTTCATATAATGGTTGATTAATTTAAGCAGTTGTTAAAAAGGTAAATAAAAGTTGGTAAACTATAAGAGAATTTACTTAGAGATTAGAGAAGTTGATATTGGAGAAAAAAATCAAATAAATATTGGTAGTTAACTCAAAATTAGTTAGTAACTTAAATGGAGAAAAGTAGGTAATCACTCTAACTGAGGTTGATTTCCAAAAAGAGTTGTCAAATTCAAAAAATTGCAGGCAAGGCAAGTGAAAATAGTAACTTAATAGAAAAGTTGGTAACTTGAACAACAACAGATAAGCCTTATGAGAGTTGATAAATTTAAATCATTAGTAAGAACAATAAATAATAGTTATTAAAAGAAAAGAAAAGTTGATGATTCATAAATTGTGAAAAAATAGTTTAGCAATTTCATCACAAGTTACCATAAAATCAGGTGACTGGTACTTTTTTTTGCCCATCGTTTTTGACACTTATAAACTCTTTCAAAATTTGTCCACCTAACTTTGGTGCACCAAATGCAAAATTTAGACCACCAGGATAATATAATAATGCAGATATTAGTGCTTCATTTGGCGATGAGTGTTTGTTATTTATTGCAAGATCTAAATATTAAACGAATATGTCTACTTTTTTTTTTGTCGGTCCTACTTTACGCCTATTCTAACGTTCACTCTCAGACTTTTGTCCTGCCTCCTTACAGGGCGTGGGAGTCGAAAACCACTCTTGAAACTAATGCGTCCCTACCTTAACCTCTCCTGAAAAGGTGGGGATTCGAACTCCTCACATTCGAAGATCAGTTTAAACTTAAAAAATGCACATTATATAAAAACTGAGTTGACGTTGGGCTCATATCCGTGCGAATCTCAGGAGTTCGGATCCAACTTGGCACAGTGATAATTGCCATAATAAATGCTTATATATAAGTCAAACACTCGACCCAGTTACTGTATAAGCATAAAATATATTATGGAGTTACGTAGATTCGTTGAAATAAATGAAGCGTAGTTATGTAAATTCGTTGAAATGAATGAAGCGTAGTTATGTAGATTCGTCTAATAAATTACTACTTCCAAGTACTTGGAAGTAAATTCGACAAAATCCATTTCGATGGGTCACATCTTTTTCTTTTTCCTTTTTTGATGGGTCACATCTTGACATTGACAGATTTTACTTTGACTAAGAAAAGAAAAATAAAAGATCGAATTGATAGAACCAACACAATCAATAATTAGATAGAAAAAATAAGAAAAAATACTTTAATTCTGAAAATTAATATAAATATTAATTATAATAAAATAAGTTATCATACTAAGCTATTAGCATCAATAAAAAAATTGAATTTAATTAGAGTAGATAAAAGCCCAATCACATTGATCATGGTCGACTCATTGTTCATGAAAATTATTGATATGAAATGTTCTTCCTACGAAAAACTTCAAGTTGGTATGTATATAACAAATTTATCATTTGTTAGTTTCGGTTAAATTTTACTAGCAAATTACTGAATTGAATGACACGTGGTAGTTAACCGGTGTACCGATTTAGGGTTTTATCCTCCGTTACTAATTTTATAATTTTTTATGGCATAGTCATAAATGTACCATTTTAGAATTTTTAGTGGTAAAAAAATTGGTTTGGAGTAAATGTGTCATAAATGTACTAGTTTGAGATTATTGGTGGTCAAAAAGTTAGTTCGGAGTAAATTTATCTTAAGTATATCGATTTGAGGTTTTTCATGATATTAACTCAAATATATATAAATATATATTTATAAAATAGATCTATCCGAAAACAAACAAAGCAAAAGAGGTAAAGTATAAGATGTTAAATATGCAAAAATCTATACTTACAATAATATTGCTTGGTGTCGAGATATCTTTATCCAGCTACGATTGTAGTTTACATAAATTGAGCTTAGAAGACAACGTGTTAATTGAATTGATCTACGAATAATAATATGTATCATCACTCATTACCTTGATGGCTTGTGAATAGTTTTTGTTATAATTTTTTTCTAAAATATTTTGATGGTTTTATTTTTTTTCCTTTTTTTTTACCAAGTTCAATCAATTCTCACCGAGCTTGGAACAAAAGAGAGGAAAAAAAATATAAAAGATTCAGAAATTTTTAAAAATTATAAAATTGTCTATATTAGCGCCAATTGTCTGGTCATTTTATGTAGGACATCTTTGTATCTATGTTATCGATTTAGCTAAATTTAAAATTAGTAGATGACTCAATTCGACAAAATTGAAAAGTTTATGACTAAATTGATAAATATACAATAAATATAATATTTTTTGAATAATTTTTTCAATTGAATTGACCCGTTGATATCCTTACTTATACGTAACCATTTATTAATTGGATTAGATGCAAATAAATAAGAGCTTCGAGGTTAAAGTGAAAGTCTGAAGATGGAGTGGGAGATGCGTGCGCCTATTGATAAAATCGATGATGCATAGAACGAGCAGAATGCAGATTTTTTATGGTTGAATTCTCCAATGAGAGGATAAGAACTTGAACAAGAAGGCTACGCAAATTGCAGAAATGACGTAGGAAAGCTTCCCTACGATTGCCACGTTTATCATATTAATGCTTCCCTTGCATCATATCTTATATTAATATTACCTATAGCCAAAATATTTTTGTCCGAAAATTTAATTTTACTATTATATTTGCACTTTTTTTTGGAATATGACATAATTATGACGTCTTCCCATGCTTTTTATCCATATATTAGGACTTCTAGAACTTAGATATTCATGTACCCAGACATAAATGTCATCGTTCAACGGACCTGGACTTCGACTCCTATTCCTATGTCCATGCATTTGGGAGAGGATTGGCTTCATGACTTTGCATCTGGATAAAGGACTTTGACTTTAAAGATATCTCTTAAGGCATGCATACTTTCGGTAACTAATGTGATGTACATTTTAGAAAACGATTTATGACACATGAGAGAGAAAAAAAAAGATATTATAAAAATGAGAGCAGAGAGATAAGATCGACCGTGGCTTTCTCTTTGCAGAGCTTCCTAGGCCATGATTCTTGCCGACGCCAAGCGGGCCATGTTAGGAGGCCGCGATGGCAGGGTCGCGTGACCTCAGATGACATCCTGTTGTTACAAGACTATGCTAGCATCCAACTGACATACCAAATCTCGTATGGGTGAGACCCCTTAGCCAAATCTCAAGGGCACGACTCTCGTAGGCATCAAATTATGGAATTTGATTGGTGCGACGCTAGTTGACATCATGTGACCCTCGGCCAAGTTGCACCGACATCCCTTGACCTCCTTTGCTATGCTGGCTGAGACCGACCATGGCCTTCTCTCTGTCTTTGGTGCAGATCCGGGGCAAGGAAAGTTAAAAAGAGCGAGGGGTAAAACAAGAATACCAATATATCGGCTATGGCAAGATTCGATGAAAAATAACTTTATTAAACTCTTTAAGTCGCATTCCAAAGATATTGAAGCCCAAAAAAAGAACCGTTTGTCTTGAGCTTTCAGCATTTTCAAAGCAAAACTCCACCCCAAAATCTTCAAATTACTTGTAAATGTCCTCCCAAACGCACCCTATATATATGGAGGCAAAAAAACCAAGAGGAAATTAAATAGAAAGAAGAAGCAGGAAGAAGAAGTCGAATTGTACTTAATTCCAAAGCCCATACCCGCATGAAGCCCATCCATCCTCATATTGGGCCGCGACAAAGCCGGCCTTTAAATCCGACCGACCCGACCCGGCTCGATTTTCTTTCTTCCCCTGTTTTCCCGGGAAACCCTTTTCTCCTTCCAGCTTCCGCCGGAAAATCTTCCAGCTCCGAGCTGCGCAGCCGCAGCCATTACCATGAATCTTCGTGCTCGCACATGACATCTTCCAATTCATCACACCTCTAGGGTCTCGTTTCCTTCTCTTCTCCCTCCCCGAAAGTTTCGATCTTTGAGCCCGGGCTTCGCGTTTCGCAGCTGAATTTCAATCGATCGGTCGCTGCTGCTGCTGCTTGCAAGCATTCGATAATGGCGAGAGGCGCCGCCGCCGCTTCCCTCGTTCGGATTTGCCGCTCCAAGGACCACGGTTCCAGACACGGAGGCCTGTTGTCGTACAGGCGTTTCGGTTCGGGCGGCGGGCAGTTCGGCCGCTCGGCGGCGTCTCGGGATGGCGGGCTCGACCCGAATCTCGATGCTCGAAGTCGCCCGGTTTCTAGGAGTTTGGGGCAGTTGCTGCTTCGGAAGAATCTGCTTTGCAGGAGTCCGTATTTTAGGGGGACGAGTGCGGTGGACGCGAGGTTGTATTGCTCGTTGGCGGACAAAGGGAAGGATTTGGAGGACGCGCATGTTTTTGGGTCTGAAGTGATTGATGGGGAAAATGGCGATGGCGTAGAAAGTTTGAAATTTGCCGAGTGCCTTGGCCGGTTAGCCGTCGCGGTGGATGGAGATGATTTGAAGGGGGAAAATGCGTGTGAGCCCATTAGTTTTGTCGATAATGGCGGTTCGGATGAGAGTGATGAATGGCATATGGTAATGGGTGAAGAAGATGGAAGCGGCGGTAGTGTTAGTTCGACCGTAGATGTTGCCTATAGGAATGTGGGATTGCGTGATCCTGTGGATTTGTACTGGGAACTTAGTAATTCTGAAGAGCCCGTGAACCTGAGCCGTGATGGGTGGAAGATCCTCCGGGAGATTTTTCCTTGTTTTGCAGAGTCAGCCATGGGCAGGCTCTTGCCATCTACATAGGCATGTCTTTTTTTCCCAACTGCAGCCCGCAAATTCCAAAATTTTTTTCTCCAAGAAACGCCCCGCCGATATTACCATGTACTTGATTTCGCTTGGCCCATGTCAGGATGCTGTTAAATTCTTGTTCCCCGTAATTGTTGAGTTTTGCTTAGAAGAATTTCCTGATGAGATTAAGCGGTTTTGGAGCATGATTGAATCGGCTGACTTGACAAAGCCGCACACTTGGTTTCCCTTTGCACGAGCTATGAAAAGAAAGCTAATATATCATTGTGGTCCAACCAACAGTGGGAAGACATGCAATGCTCTTATTGTAGTCCGCTTAGGTTATTGGCTATGGAAGTGTTTGACAAGGTGAATGCTTTGGGAGTTTACTGTAGTCTTCACACTGGGCAGGAAAAGAAGAATGTCCCTTTCTCGAACCATGTTGCTTGTACTGTGGAAATGGTGTCGACTGATCACTTATATGACGTGGCAGTAATTGATGAGATCCAGATGATGGCAGACCCATATAGAGGCTATGCATGGACGAGAGCATTGCTCGGACTTAAGGCCGATGAGATACATGTTTGTGGGGATCCAAGTGTTCTGAATATGGTGAGGAAAATCTGTTCTGATACTGGGGATGAGTTGCATGAATGTCACTATGACAGATTCAAGCCACTGGTTGTTGAAGCCAAGACGCTGCTCGGGGATCTTCGCAATGTTCGATCCGGTGATTGTGTAGTTGCTTTTTCTCGGAGAGAAATATTCGAGGTTAAATTGGCTATTGAGAAGCACACCAATCACCGCTGCTGTGTCATATATGGTGCCTTGCCACCTGAGACTCGAAGACAGCAAGCTAACTTGTTTAATGATCAAGACAATGAGTATGATGTCTTGGTTGCAAGTGATGCGGTGGGGATGGGTCTCAATCTTAATATCAGAAGGGTTGTGTTTTACACTCTCTCAAAGTATAATGGCGATAAGATGGTGCCAGTTCCTGCATCACAGGTGAAGCAGATTGCAGGAAGAGCTGGTAGAAGAGGAAGCCGATATCCTGATGGGCTTACAACTACCTTTGAGCTTAATGATTTGGAGTACCTCATTGAGTGTTTAAAGCAGCCATTTGAAGAAGTTAAGAAGGTGGGTCTCTTTCCTTTCTTTGAGCAAGTTGAGCTCTTTGCTTGCCAACTTTCCAATGTTACGTTCTGCAAGCTACTTGAGAAATTTGGTGAAAATTGCCGTCTTGATGGTTCGTACTTCTTGTGTCGGCACGACCATATTAAGAAGGTTGCAAACATGTTGGAGAAGGTCCCAGGGCTATCTCTTGAAGATCGCTTCAACTTTTGTTTTGCACCAGTTAATGTTAGAGACCCAAAATCAATGTATCATCTTCTGAGGTTTGCCACAGCTTATAGTCAAAACTTGCCTGTTAATATAGCAATGGGCATGCCCAAGGGCTCTGCTCGAAATGATGCTGAGCTTTTGGATCTGGAGACCAAACATCAGGTGGTGTCTATGTATCTGTGGTTGTCTCACCACTTTGAGGAGGAAACTTTTCCATATGTTAAGAAGGCAGAAGCTATGGCGACAGGCATTGCTGAGTTATTGGGTCAGTCTCTGAAAGTCGCTAACTGGAAACCAGAATCAAGGCAGGCAGGAAAACAAAAGCCTAAAGAGAAGCCTGAACAAAAGGAGGATGGCTACGAGAGACCACAGTCACTCGCCAAACTATTTTCTTTGTAAGTTACTCTGTTTAGTTTTCTGCAAATACTTTTTGTGGACCAGGATGATATTCACTCTCTGCCAATCCTTTGTTGTGTATTTAACTCTCCTCCCCCCTCTCCCTCTCTCTCTCTCTCTCTCTCTCTCTCTCTCTCTCTCTCTATATATATATATATATATATATATATAGCGCACGTGTTTCTCATCCATGGGTTAGTAACAATCTTCTTGTTAGTAAATCCTCAAATGATTCCCCTGTATGAACTCATATCTGTACTTTCATGGATGTTTTGTTGCTTTTTTGGTACCTGAAGCCAAGTTATGATATTGGCAGAATGTCCTTCTGACTCCTTCAGTATTCCAGTCAATGGATCTTGGAAGGCATATATTTTGGTAGGCTAGAACTACTTGATGCGAGGGAGGGAGTGATTGTGAGTGTATTGAATTGAACTTGTCTGTTTCCAGCTGCTGTACGTGATTGTGGCGACCTCACTGATTTGGTGGTTCATTGACTAGATATTGTTTTGATGTAAGGGAAACTTTGTTGTTTAAAAAAAGGCAAGCTCATTAAGGCCATCAGATGCTCTAGTGAGAAGACATGACCGTATGATGTAGTGCATGTTAGAATGGGTAAAAATATGAGGTTGGAAACTTTAAGAAAAGACCTCGGGTTTGGTGGTTTCCAATTTAGTGGTGGGTGTTATTGTTGTCTTTGTTGCAGCCAAGTCTTACTTTCTTTTGGCTTAACTAGCTCTTCCCTAGATGACTTTTCTTTGTGATATGTACCGTTCCAGATCAGGAACATTGTTTATTTAACTATTTGTTTGGCTCGCTTGTCATGAAAATGAAAAGGCAGATGTTAAAAGGAAGGTAAGGTTTTGATACAGTGTTTTATCTGTTCATAACCTTAAGACAACTAACCTCCTGGTAGTAAACCTTGAGAGTTGTGGCGTCGCAATTGTCCAAAGTTGGTGAAGAGCTCTTCACAAGGGCACGATTTTTTGCCTTATTAAAAGTTGGTGCTATTTCCAGTTCATTGTTATTTTCTTTGTCATCCTTCAGAAAACAATGATTGTTTTTTCTTTGTCATACAGGAGAAGACAGAATAAGGTCCCGGAAATTCCACATGCTGAGAAATTGTCTACATAGTCATGTGCAGGTACTGCAACTCAGCATTGTGGCCTATCTGTTGGCACCTCCAATGCAGTTTCTGTTATGCATGTTTTGTTGCATTTCACAAGAATCACTACTCCATTTCCTATCAAAGTGCCAGATGTAGCTTGGCGGCAACGTATGCAATTTTCTTTATTAGTTATGATCTGCAAATCATGCCATAATTAAGTAAGAGAATGGTTCCTTGCTGTTCATTCAGGTGATTGAGCAGAGGACCTCTGGGACTTGTGTGCCTAGGATGGCAGGACGGTCGTCGTCGTTGTGGCTCTGCATCTTTGTATATTAAAATGGTCCGTCAGATAAGCTGGTGCAGCTTCTGCAGGAAATATCTGAAGACGAGGAGTAGATTTACAACCTGAATACAAAATCTCTACCGTATAGTGGTAGCAGTTTCTGTGAGCAGGCTGGTGAAGGGTCTTCGATGAGGTCACTGCCAAGCAGTTGTCCCAGTTTGGGCAGCACAGAGACAGAGAAAGAGAGAGCTCAAATTTTGATGAAATATCCTTACTGTCATTATCTCCTCTCAATATTTCTTGGTAGCTTCTGTGTTGAAGCCCATGAAAGGGTGCTTTGTCCTGTAGGACAATGGAATGGAATAATCCACCAAAACAGTGATGCTTCCGATCTGTTCCTTGCAAGAATAATATGCTAATTTGTTGTTTCGTCGTGCTTCTCTGGAGGCTATGCATATCGAGAGGATGTAAGAGGTGACTCTGATTACCTTTATATTGCTCAGAATGAACAAGTCCATCTCTGTCACATAGGTGGCTCATTTTTACCTTTGGATACCATGTGGATCGTCACTAATGCAGCATGGCGTTCCAGCAACAAATCAGGCTGGGCTTTGAAGATGGATAACTCATCTTGGTGCGACAAACGGGGTGCCTTTCATTATCTGCTAGTGCCTGTTGAGATTCATTCCATCTTTCTGGCATTTTTCTAAGTGCTTATATCCTCCTATTTCTCATTAGCGTGCTACTGGACATTTGAGTAAGGGTGTACTCTCTTACTGAGAAATCATGTCAAGCTTGGTCTTAATATGGTATTTGATTGGATCGTCTCGCTTTTAATATTATAATGTTTCATTTTAAATTTCCTCTGGTTCAAGAGCAATCTGCGTAGGAGGATGTACCTTGAGCTTTGACCATGTCTCCAAATCAAGTTTCTTGCCTTGTATGGTTTCGCTTGAAGCCGTTAAATTTGATCGTGTAATGAGTAGACAAAGACAATGAGATAACTTCTTGTTTGCAAATGTAAGTACTTCATCCCGAATAATAAATACTTCGCAGATGATTTGTAGTATCGAGTCCAGCAGGAAGAAAAATTACTCACATCTAGACATGCTTAGGTCGATTGATCTTTTAGATGGTAAGAAATTAATCCTCATTAATCCGTGTTGCATCATGTAAGTCATTAGAAGCTTCAATAACGCCCACAGGCGGATACTTGTTTAGAATATCAGAAAATCAGAATGAGGTAATTAAAATCTTTCCTTTGTGTCTGGATTTTCCCCAGAATCTTGGGGCATGGTTCAATCTTTTCACGTTTCAGAGGAGCCTGTCCTTAAGGGTAACGGCATGGAGTTGTAAAGAGGAGTTGGGTTTTCTCATCAAGCAGCATAAAGAGCATTCTCATGATTGATTATTTCACCAACGTCATTCTCCAAAAGAATAGTCCAAGCACTGGCATTGTTCCGTTGACGACGACTATCCCATTGTAAACTGCGATCATTTTCGGACGTCATCTTGGAGAATGACGTTGGTGACTATTAGTTGATGTTATCTGACCGAAAAATTAACACCCCTCATGTAATATAAATTGCAGTAGCCCATGCCACAACAGAACAATGCTGATCAGAGAGACCTTGGTTGCTAGGAATGACGTTAACCGAGTTTTGGATTTTTGAAACGCTGGAGCTCAGTGTACTGAAAGAAGATAAACCAAACGCAGAAAAAAGAAGAATTGAATCACGAGATACTATGTCAAGCACGCAAGCCCTCATTCTGCATGGTACATGGGTTCAATTGCACATACGACTGTATGAGAAGCATTTCTTGATAGATCTATCAGCGAAAACTAACTCTGTATCCTAAAACTGGGTTATGATCCATCAATTTCTACATTCGGCAGTATCACCGGCCGATAAAAATGGACGTTTTGACCATGCAATCTGCATAAGCCATCTTAAGTAAATACTTCTACACCAAGGACCAAGCTACACGTCCTTTCCACATGAGCCAAAAGCACCAAGCTAGAAATTATTAACTCTGAACATTTTCCTTCTATATGTCTACACATGAACCCAAACATGCCCATCTGCATATGTTAACAAGCCAATCGAAGCCCCATCGGGTTCTGCATTTTAGAGGGGCAATGCAAATGTTAATGCAGAAAGGAAATCCTGAACAGCTTTCGCTTCCAAGTCATATTTGGAAAATAAATTCCTAGCTATCCATACTTTTTCTGTGTATGTACTAAATACTCCAAGTGCTAGCCTCTGATGTCTTCCTATGACTCGGGCCTTGCCAATCAGATACTATTTTTTTAATGAATTTTGACAAGAATAGCAAAATCTCCCTTCTATGCAGGGAAGTTACATCATACGACACCAGCATAAAGATTTTGCATCTAGACTCACTACTCTGGTTTAAAGTCCATCAAGGATCATGCTGACCCCTTCGTATTTAACATCTACCTTGGGCAAAGGCGGCTTCAGACACTTGCTAGTCTAAAACTAGTAAACAGAGCAAAACCCAAAGAATAACCAGAACAAGTAAAAGCTAATCCATGCCTGAATTCCCCAAGGGGAATGTACAGTTATTGCCAAATTCTGAAATTAAAAGCTACTCACAGCAGCTCTCCAACACCCATTAATAATTGGAAAATGAGTAACGTTAATTTGAGTCATGTGGTAGATAACCATAACTGTTTTCACCAATTTACAAGTTGCTTGGGCAGCAGAAAAAGGTAGATATGTAACATCAAACATAACAGATAACAGACTCAGAACACCATATTAAACTAACAGACATCACAGGAAAGTACAGAAAACGGACATTACACTATGCAATTTCCTTTAACCGCTAACATCATGGTATACATGTTTTCATCAATAAGACAACTCAGATTCTCGGATTGAAGCTAAAACTACCTACGTAAAACAAGAAAGGAACAAAGATAAAGTGGTAGCCAGTATCAGACCAGGACTTTCCGCGATTATTACCATTATTTAACAACACAATACAACCACTTACAATCCACCAGGATGGTCTTACATCCATTCCAAAAGCACCAAAGTAGAACTTACAAATCCATCCGGCATTGCTGCCAATCATATATCCTCCATCTGAATGCTGCTCTTGAGCGGCACGTACTCGCCGAGATACCCGCCGAGATGATCATGAAGAGCCGTCTTATCAATCCCCTGGTGATGATAACTCTTGCAGACGTAGTAAAACACGCTCTGCACCAACAACCCGACCAAATTGACAATCACCAGCACCCCGACCAAGAACCCGCCGACCACGATCCGCCCGAAAACCCCGTGGCTGTCCCCGCCGTGCACCACCACCCCGGCGAAGACCCCATTAATCAACCAGCAGATCACCAGATACACGAAGACCAAGACGGCCGCCATCAGGGTCCTCCCCTTCAGCAGCTCATAGCTCTTCTTCATCGCGGCGAACCCGAGGATGGGCTCGAGCACGGACACCACGCTCGCCATGTGCCACAGCGCGGTGATATAGACATGGACCGCCAGGAAGAGCACGAAGATCACGAAGATCACGAAGAGCGAGAACAGCCCGAGGGCCGCGCTCCGGGTGTCGATTGCGATCACGAGGACCACGACGAAGGCGGCGAAGACGAGGTTGTAGACGACCATGAGGAGGGTGACCCAGAGGAACGTCACGAAGAGGCGCTTGAACACCTTGGGGATGGCGGCGAGGGTGGAGGCGAAGGAGACGGGCTTGGCGGTGTAGAGGGAGGCGACGGTGAAGACGACGGCGGCGGTGGAGAGGAGGGAGAAGGCGAAGAGGAAGAGGAGGTACCCGAACTGAAAGGCGAAGAGGGCGGACCACTCGCGGCGGGTCCGGCCCGGGTCGTCGCCGTCGCCGGCCGGCGGGTCCTGGAGGCGGGCCAGGAGCGGGTGGGTGAAGAGGGAGTGGGCCAGGATGGCGAAGGAGAGCGGGAAGATGAGGGACAGCGTGATGAGGTAGAAGGTCTTCGGCGACCGCTTCGGGATCGCCACCGACTCCCGGAGCACGTCGGCGATCGTGAGGAACTGCAGCTCTTCCGGCGCCAGATCCATGATTCAAGGTCGAGTCTTTACTGAGGCGACGGCGGCGGAGGGAGCGCGGTTGACGGCGGAGGCGCGGCGGAGGAGGGGGAGGGGGTCGACCGGAGGGGATTGGCGGGGCCGCCGCGGTCTTCGGCAACCGCCGATCGGCGTCCAGCTCAAGCTCGAGCTGAGAGATTCTCTTTCTCTTTCTCTCTCTTCCAGAATTAGCAAAGAAGTTGGAGAGAGAAAAGAGAGGGAAGTTGGGGATTAGATGGGGGAAAAACGTGGGCTTTCGAGGTTTATATGGGCCCGTCGCCCGTACGGTTTGGCCCGATCCAGAGAGAACCGGACCGGCCGGATCGGGTGGACCGGTTCGGCCGGCTGGAATCCGATACGATGTCGTGTCACCGATTTTTTTTTTTTTTGGGTGTTCTTTTATGGTGTTCTTGTTCCGGTTTGATTAGGTTCGCCCGCGTATCGCCTTATGAACCCGGTTCAATCTCGCCATTTAATGCCGAGATTGCGACAATAGGCCATCGCTGATTGACGGCAAGATCTATCTTAATTTAGCTGTCATTTCACTTGCACGAACGTAGTATTTAAGATTTGAGACTCTATATATCATAATAAATGAAAAATTGCTCATTATTCTTGGAATTCTAAGGTTTCACTTGTTTCGCTGGAAATGAATAATTTGAAAAATCTTTATGAGAAAACGATTGCCCTCGATTACTTACAAAAATCGCCATTCGAAAAATATTTTTATCGCCCCTACGAAGATATTCAGGTATAAGTCATTGTCGGTAATGAAAATTTTTGTATTATTGATTGATTATTTTAAGCGATACAAGTGATTGGTTTTTGAAATCATTCATTTTTCGAAAAACAAACGTAACTTTAAGTGTTTCAATAAATGATGCCCAATATTTCATTTTGCCAATGAAAGTGATGCTCCAACTCATTCCATACCTACAAAGCACTCAACCACTTTCGTCTCATACTCAACTTCCAAAAACACATTCCCATGCAAAACAGAAAAATTATCTAAAAAATTTTAAAATTATTGTATTTTTATCAATTTAATCTTAAATTTTATGATTGTGCAAATTAGATCTTAAACATTTTACATTTTGCCATATGAACCCAACTAACTAATTTTGATTGGAAACCCATTAATGTGGAAGCAGTTGTCCTCCATAGCATAACCTATGTAACATAGATAATTTTAAAGATATTTTTTGAATATTTTTATTATTTCTTTTCTTTCTTTCCTTTTTTTTTTTTTTTTCCCAACTTTGGTTGGCAAGGTCAGAGCATTTGGCAAAAGCTAACGAAGGTGAGGGAATCATGACCCTCATCGGCCATGGGCGAGGGCCTCCACCCCTTCACCGGTCATAGGCAAATTGCCTCATATCCAAGCAATCCTCACCCATTGATTGGTGAGTGCGACGCCCTCACCTAGTCTAGGGGCCTATGGTCAGCGAGAGCATAGAGACCATCACCTATGTCTGGCGAGGGTTGCAATGCCTTTGCCTAGGCTAGGTGAGAGTTGTTGGCCCTCACTTACTATCGGCAACAATTGTTTGGTGACCTTGCCTGCCATAGTTGGGAAAAAAACAAAGAAAAGAATAAAAATAAAAAAAATAAATTGAAAAATATTATTTAAATTTTTTGACGTTAGCGTTGGTCATGCCACTTAGGATTTTGGCATTCATGTTAGCGATTTCCAGCCAAAATTGGTTGAATGAACTCAATTGACAAAATTTGAAAATATTTAGAATTCAATTGGCCAATTAAGATGATTAATACCGAACTAGCTAAAGAATAAAAGATTTATAACTTTTTTGATAATTTTCCCATGCAAAACTCTTCACTTAGCAATATTTCGATCTTTGGTTCATCAATTATACCTAATTACAATCCCTACTTTTCTTGTACAATGTTCATAGCTAGTCTATGTACACAATGGAACATAATCTTATGACAAGTGCTAAGAAACCTAAGTGGTTAGGTGCTTGCTTGCTCTACAATGAAATACAAAGGGCGCGTTTGGTGATGATTTTGTTCCCGAGAGTAGATTCTGATAAGAAATAATTCTTTTTTATTCTGTTCCCAGGGAGCATTCTAATCATTTTAATCCGTTTGGTAACTCGTCCAAAATTTCGATTCTAGAATAGAATTGCGTTTAGTACCGTGCTCATTGATTACGTTCTAAATCAATTTCTTTTAATTTTTAAATAATTTTTATACTTTTTTTTTTTTTTTTTTTCTCCTATTCTTCTTCTTCTTCTTCAGGCCGGCGACTTCACCGGAGTGTTGTCGGCCCTCGCCGAGGCCGAGCCCTCGTTGGTCGAGCCTCGCCAGCAGTTGGGCGAGGCTCACCCGGCCCTCGCCCGGCCTTGCCGAGGCTCGCCCTTGCGATTTGGCGAGGCCGAGCCTTGCTCGGGTGGTGGGCTTGCCTTTGGAGAAGCTCGCGGACCTTGCCCCGGCTCGGCAAGCCTCCGGCGAGCTCGCTGACCGGTCGCCGGCAGTGATGGGCATTGGCGGACAGTGGCGAACGGCAACAGAGGAGGGGAGAGAAGGTTCCACTTTTTTGATTCTTTTTTTTTTGTTCCCGAAACAAGAATCAAAATTTTTTTTATTCTTGATTCTACTCCAAAACCGTTCCAGGGAACAAAAAATCAAAATCAGGCTTTGTTTAGGACGTTCCCAAACAGCCCCAAAGTTTCATGATCTGATAAATGAAGTACAGAAGAAGAAGACTACATCGATTTTGGGGGAGAGGATGATGTTGAAGTTGGCGTGAAACTGCCTCCCGTTTTTAGGCAAAAGCACAGATTCTACTAGTTCCCTGCTTTGACTGAAGTGCTGGATTCAGTCATGATTGTCTCTACTGCTTTGTGCACTCAGGCTCGAGAAAAGCTGTCGTCTGCAACAGACGAGATTAACAATAGTACGAGCTGCTACTGGAGGAAAAAAAGAAAAAAAAGAGGAGATATGGAGGGCATAATACGTTGTTTCGATCTAACTTTGGCGAAATCTATGATTATTCTTGCGAAAATAGATGTTTAGTTCATGAGCATATTGAATGCAGTCGTCTCAAGATCTCTTTGGAATGAAGCTAGATAAAAAATTATTACGAAACCAAAGGCAGAAATTAGTTGTGCGAGAGTGATGACAGCAAAGTACGCTTTGACTCGGGTTTTTTTTCCCAGCTCAATGACATTCTATGTCTCACAGTCATGTGGCATTGGTAATAAGAAAGCTTCAATATCTTCTTATAGACTACGATTAAGTTTCTTATGTTTCGCAGGCTGCATTGTATATACATGTGCAACCTTGGAGTAGAAGGGGAAAAGAGCGTTTCTTTGTCTCAACATCATATATACCTCGAATTTGTAGGTATATATCAACTTCAAGAAAACGATGACTACATAATTCGGTCCGACGTCTTTAACGTCCTTTCCCCTTGCTCGCATGCACTCGCACATGTCTAGTACACTCAATTTGTCGTTCAATGAGGTTAGGAAGCAGCTGAACTTACAGGAAAATGGGAGGCCATCTAGAATGAAAAGGACACAGTAAGACTTCAGCTTCCAGTTCTAGGCAGACAAAGGGTTGTTTATGACGATTCTTATTCTATTTCTTAAGGTTAACACTTGATCAGAACTTCATGAGATAGTATACACAACTAGATCTAGCTAGGGTTTGCTCACCCAAAAGCTATAGCTAGCGTGACGACCATTTCATGCTTCTTTTCCTGATTAACTTCAAAGCAGGAGCTAATATGAACTTTCATAGGAAGCTTTCTATCTCACACGCCTAAATAGAACAAAGATTAAATTTCTCAGCAGAGCTTTTTGTTGCATGCTTGCAGAAGGTGGCAAACATCGTTTGCACTGACACGACAAAAACACCTCGAATTCGGGAAGTGGGATTTGATCATTCGTCGTGAGAGATCGACCACATACATACCAAACATTTTCAGAGGTAACCTATTTCCTCTTGCAGTCAAATATCGGATTTGGAGTCTTTTTCGATTACGATCACGTGCTTTGGGCTCTCTTTAATGCTCTGATCATCCTCCTGAGGGGACTTCCTTGTGGAAAATGTACTTCAAACGGTTTGCCCTCGCGATCCATTTATGGGAAACGAAACACGAGAATGGTAACCCAAGTGATTCTTGCTCTCTCAAGAGATTAATTGCAAATTTTCCTTGCATTTCACTTCTCCAATCTCGTGTCTTGCTTGGCCACGGGGAGTCACGGATATATAGGCTTCCACTTGTTATGACCTTTTTGAGTGAGGTTTTCTTCTGTGTACACATAATTTCCGTAAGCTTTTTAGGTGATCGTTTCACAGCAAGTTATTTTCTGATTTCATGAAGTAATTGACTTACTTCTTTCTAATAAAATTGATAATTAAAATATTTTCAGATTCCTTATTTTGCCTCCTTTATTAAATTGGATTTCATATTAAAATTACAACAATGGGCACTCACTAATTAATGGTGAGAGTCACCTTAAACGGTCATGATTTCATTTGTGTGAAATCTCAAGCCATCTATGTTGATTCACAAGACGAAATGTGATCCATGGACACGAATGTTATATCAAGTTTTTGGACTATAAATATTATAAAACATGAAAAATGCCTGATTCATCATATTTTAAGCGTTTCGTTAAATGGGTACCCAATAATTTAATCCACTCTTATCTTTTTTTTTTTTTTTTTGGTTGTTGTCAAGATTCCACTTGTATCTCAAACGCAAATTCCAAACATATTTCAGTGCAAACTTTTGGATTGATGATGTTTTGGATCTTTGGTAGATAACTTATATATATATATATATATATATATATATATATATATATATATATATATATATATATATATATATATATATATATATATATTTGGAGAATATTCATAGTTAGTCTGCATCTAGGCTAGATGAGTGCAGAAGAAGACTATCGATTTATGGCAGAAGAATGATAATCTCCACTAAACATGTATAATAAGTTTAGGAATTATTTATGTTATTTTTCATAAAATTAAATATAATAGTCTGGGAGCCAAAACACATTCAATGTCATACCTCCAAAACTTAACACACCCTCTCTCTCTCTCTGCCATGAATCTTTGAATGGTGCAATGCACTCCTACAAAGACTGTCGAAGTCGACGTGAAACTGCCTTCTGTTTTCAGAAGAAAGCACAAATTCTCTCTTGTTCCTGCTTTCCCTTGACGTTCCTCATTCAGTCATGATGTTGGCATTCTCTTCAACTTCATGCAGCTTCATGTCCACACCGGCTTGAGAAAGCTAGTGGTTGAAACTTTGCAATAGGTTGGCCCAAGGGCAGCAACTAGCTGGCTGAGAGTGATGATGGCGAAAGGAGCCGAGTGGGGGGGACCAGTTTTGATTAACCTTGTACTTCCAAATATAGATGTTCCTAACGAGTGTTCCCTAACTAGGGTTTGTTTTCCAGCTCAATGACATCCCATGTCTCGTAATACTGTGGAATCGGTAATGGAAAAGCTTCAATATCTCATCGACTGCGATTAACTTCTCTTTATGCCTTTGGGTTGCATTGTATATACATGTACATCCTTGGTGTGAAATGGGAAATAGAGTGTTTCTTTGCCTTAAAACCAATGGGCACCACCTTACATCCGCAAGATCATATACCCCTATAAACCTCCAGTTTGTGGGTACATAATTTGGTTCGACAGCTTTAATATTTTTTTATCCTTGCTCGTGCGCACTCACACACATCTATTACATTTAATCTGCTGTTAAACGAGGTTTAGGACTTGTTTGGTAAATTTCCTGAAAGTTGAAGTCCATCTAGAATGAAATGGACACGATACAACTACATCTTTCAATTCTAGGAAGACAAAGGGTTGCTTATAATGATTCGTAATTTGTTTCCTAGGGTTAATACTTGATCAGAACTCCATGAGATAGTATATTCAACTAGCTCTAGCTAGGGTTTGCTCACCGACAGCCAGTGTGATGAGCTTTTATGCTCTTTTTGCTGTATCACTTGACAGCAGGAACTAATATAGACGTTCACAGAAAACACATCTACATAGAATGAAATTTGACATCCTTAAGTCACTCACAGAAGGTGGCAAATAGTATTTGCATTGTCACAACAATAACACATTGAATTCTGGAAGTGGGATTGGATCATACATGGGAAATCGACTGTATACCAAGCATTTTCAGAGATAACTAAATTGTTGTCAGCCTCTTGTAGGGAAATATCAAATTTTGAGAGCCCTTTTCGATTATAGTCGAGTGTTTTTGGACTCTCTCTAATGCTCTGATCATTTCCAAAGCGGAATTTAATGTGAAAAATGAATTTCAAACAATATGTGGTTGCGATCCATTTTAGGTAAAAGAAAAAAAAGTATTAATAACCTAAGTGTTTTTGTTTCCCATTCAAGAGATTAATTGCAGGTTTTCCTTGTATTTCACTGCTCCAAACCCGTGTGTTGGTTGGCCATAAGGAATCACATATGTGTAGGCATCCCCTCTCACGTTATGACCTTTTTAAGTGAGGTTTTCTCTGTTATGCATGTGCTCGGGGCTTTTCGGTTGATACGCTTCCTAATGGGTATTTTCTAAAACTGTGAAGGAATTGCCTCGCTTATTTTAGAGAACATTGATAATTTTTCATTGAAAGTAATGATGTCAAGATGATTTGGATCAAAATGAGCTTTTAAGCTCGTCTGGAGAATTGTTTCTATAGTCAATTCTATCGTGCAGCAATTGTGATCTATCTTGGCATTGGCGACTTTACCACGGAACCTACTACGCTACCATGGAAATGCCTGCCATGCAACTTGCTATTAATTTTGCTTAGAATCTCCGGCTCCAACGTGAAATCTGAGGACCTAACTGGTCTTGATCAATTCCAAGTTTTCGAAGTCAAGAACCAAGTCCAAGTTTTCGAAGTCAAGAACCAAGCCGATTCTAGTGTGAGCTGGGCCCGATTCTCATCTGAACCGGCCTCAAACAGAACCAATCAGGCTGGTCTTCGTGAATTCCAGTGTCTGCCCCGAATCCTTGCTGACCCTAAAACCTTGTCTTTACCACAAAGTCCTCTTCTCACAACCAAATATTCTCTCGATTTGCTTCTAACATCCATATATCGACCGCAGAAGGATATCACAACAAACGCCAGCCCTTAGTTTCCTTTTCTGAACAAAGTTAAAGTGCTGAGAAACTTCTCGAGTCTTTCTGTTTGAACTTGCTTGGAAGTTTGTCCAGCATACACAACGCGGAGAAACAAATTGGCTAGCTTCTCCTCGGTCAAATCTACGTGCTTATGAGACGGCGTGTAGTTACCACTCACTTCAATCCAAACGCGCACTCACATTGTCCTAATAACACTGCTTGTTTCAATTATTACAAGCATTCACATTTGATGGATTATCATGTGGTTGTTTGAAACGCAATGACGCTTAATCAGTGGGCGAGCCAAAGAACTGATTCTGAACCTTGACAGGCACCACCACATCAGATTCACGCACTTGCCGTTTCGAAAAATGGAAACCTTGGTAGCTGTCATATCCACTCTTGGTAACCTGCTCTCTTTTCCACGTTTTGAATTCGCCCTAGAATTGGCAAAGTTCATAAAGCCCCACTTCGGTCGTGGACAGAGCGTGAGAGAGAGAGAGAGAGAGAGAGAGAGAGAGAGAGAGAGAGAGAGAGAGTGGTTATTAGTCATAGCATGACGTCCACCCTTTGTTCCTACCCCCTTCACGAGGAGATAGCGAAAGATTACTTAATCATGGCGAGTATTAAACATTACCACATGGTGCCATCATCACCATGCAATAATTATGCATGGTAAAAAAGAATATGAAATAACCACTGTTACTTCCCCATTATTTGGATTCCCCATTATTTGGATTTTTTTCATTTTGTGTTCAATCGGTTTCAACAATTTGATACTAACAATTACTAAAATTTTCCTCCCTTTTATGATTTAACATTGAATTTGTACAATTGGTCGATGCCAGTTTTGAGCTAAGTCCTTTCAATAACCTATATGCATGCAAGTTTCTCCTTTAAAACTTAAATCATGCGGGTACGACATTAGTATAAAATTGGGGTGAAGCCAATTCATGAGGTGTTGAGAGGATTGTGATTTAAGGATTTGATATAAATGAATGAATATAAATGTAAAGATTGATTAAGAAATGAGATGTCTTATGTTTCCTTGGGCAATATGTTCTCTTTAAAGTTTTTAAGTCCAAATAAGAAACTATGTACCTAGCTGAACTTTTTATTTGCTGAAGCATGTTTGCTTCCGAAATGCATCGATCAAGTTTTCAAGTTTAATCTTTTGTCATGATTAGCTAAACTAGTCTCCTAATTCCAATTATTGCAAGGCCATCAATCTGACGTTCTTCGTCGAAATGGTATAATTACAAGAGCTTGTCTGTAAATTAAAAGCCAGGATAACAAAAAAAAAGGGAGTTGGTTTTATTTATATGAGATGGAAACTATCTATTTTTCTTTTTCTTTGCCACCAACCACATGCACGTTATGACACTCTCATCATCATTACTTTCACTTCTCTATTGCATATGGAATTTATTGGCAAAAAAGAAAATATCAAATCCACGATCAGAGTCTCACATGCGAACCTTTGCACCCTTTGCATGACTCGGGGTTAAGCCAGATAAAGGCTCTTTGGTAAATAGTAACCTAAAGTTGGTCTAATTTTAGAGAGTTGCTCAGCTCAATAACTTCATAAGACAAGCTTTCAGGCTCATCTTCGAATCCCACAAGCAAGGGAAAGAGAAGAAGAAGGTAATACCTCCCTCCCTCTCTCTCTCCCTCTCTCTCTCTCTCTCTCTCTCTCTCTCTCTCTGCCTGTTTTGTGCAGAGGTATATGCAAGTATAAGAAAACTAGGGTTTTTTGGAAGCTATGAGTTTCCACTTCGGATGACAGCCTTCAATTTGTCTCTTCAACTCCATCATTAAATCTTGTTTGCGTATCAAAAAATGGAGATGCACACCTAAATCTGAGCTGAAGCACCAGTGCAATGTCTTCCTGCTTAATTTGCTGAATTTGCTCTGACGTGTTTCTAATCTTTGGATTTTCTTCTTGCAACAATATATAATCCCAGAAACTTGGGTGAGCTAAAAAAGGGGTAAACTTCTGTCTCTTTTTTCAGCTTCAAACAACAGCAAGACAAAGCAAGAAAACGAGAGTGAAATCATCCCACCAAAGATGGGCCGAGGAAAGATAGAAATCCGCAGGATCGAGAACAAGACCACGAGGCAAGTGACATTTGCGAAACGCCGCGCGGGGCTGTTGAAGAAGACCCACGAGTTGGCCGTCCTCTGTGATGCGCAGATCGGGCTCATCATCTTCTCCAGCACTGGAAAGGTCTTTGATTACTGCAGTCAGTCCTCGAGGTGAACCTTTTTTTTTTTTTTCATTTCATGGTCTAGCTTAAAAATCCTTGTTTGTTCAATTTGATAATGATACTTTTCAGATCATTGTTGTTTGATAAAAAATCCCTTTGGCCTTTACCGTAATTGATACTTGCAATATAGATGTATCTAGCTATCTATATATACCTGGTTTTTGTTTTCTTTTCCCAGGTTCTTTTTTTGCTTTTTCTTTTCATTTCCCAAGTTGCATCGGTAACCTTTAGTAATATCCTATAACGTTTTTCATTTTCGTAATTCTTTCTTTTTCTTTTTCTTTTTTTTTTTGGTTTTTCATCCATTTTATTGCGGAGAGAATTGAAGTTTTTGGGGGAGGGGCCTGCATCAATTATGTGGTGATTACTCTCTCTCCTTCTCTGCGCTTTGTCTGTGTTTTTTTCAGTGTTAGCATAAACCCAGTTTTGAAACTCTCCTAAGAAGGCCATAGTTAGGGTTCCTTCTTCGGACACCTCTCTTTTAAATTTCATCCTTAATATTCACTATATGTCTCCAGTTTAGCTTGAATTATGTATATATGTGATTATTCACTTCGAGCTACTCACATTTAAATGGACAGAGTATAATTAGATATTGATTAGTTTTAACTGGAGGATCACTAAATTGGATTTTTTTCTGCTTAAATTGATTATTAGAAACGTGCTTACACATATAAAAAAAAAAAAAAAAAAAAGCCAAATACCTGGTACGGATCAAAGTGTCTTTATTATGTCGTAAAAGAGTTCTCACTGCTTTGAGATTTATAACTTGAGTTTAGCACCCCTAGCTGTCTAGTAATTTATTATGGATTCTTTAGATGATATTCGTCAGATAATTCAGCAATGAATATTATTTCTTTTAATTTATTTTTTATAATGGTTGATTTGATATAATTTCCATTTTGAGTTCATGTAAACAATTTATTTTTTGATATTTAGAGCAAGGATGGATGTTTCATCTTATTTAACTAACTTACTTAGGAATTAGCCATATATAATGGTGAATGATGGATTTTTCGTACATTGTTTGGTTTTCTGAATTTGCAGCATGCAAGAAATTATAAGGAAGTACCACAGCCATAAGGGGAATCAAACTGTGCAGCATAATGAACAGGTATATTTACATGGGAATGTCTCACTCTCCCTAAAGAATTTTATGGAAAATATAATGGCTAATCATCTTCATATGTCGCCAAACACTGTTTTGCAGGAACAACTTCAGAATGAGCTAAGGAGGATACGAAGGGAAACATGTAACCTTCAACTGAGTGTGCAGCGATACACCGCCAATGATTTGACCAACATGCGACTCGAGGACTTCGATCAAATGGAGCAACAACTTGAGTGTTCCATCAACAAGGTCCGCACAAGGAAGGTAAGCTAATCCACTTACAATGTTGTTCAAATTGTTGATCTATGTATATTGATCAAATTGTGTTTTTGATTTTTGGTGTTATTTAGTTTGAGTTGATGCAACAACAAATGGACAATTTGCGGAGAAAGGTATGACTGTCCTTTTTCTTTCCAAGTAAATTTAAGTTTACATGCATTTCTTTTTTGTTTAACATCAAGAAGGAATTTAAGTTTCATTCGTTTGTGACCATGGTTACAATTTCCAGGAGAAAATGCTGCAGGATGAAAACGATCAGATATATCATCTGGTGAGTTAAAATGGCACTAGCAAAATACTTGCATAGCTGGTAGGCAATAGAACTGAAGGGAAAGATGTTTGGTTCGGTTCATTAACTTTCAAACTCTTTTATCATGTCGTAAAAGGAACATCAAAATATGCATTGAGCCGAAACCTAGCTAGTTTGCCTCCCATTGCTAGTTAAAAGGAAAAAAAAAATAGCAAAAATGTTCCGAAAGATCTTTCAAACTGATTTTAGCTCTGTATATTAGTGTTTTCCAGATATTGCTGTGAGTTGTTTTTCCTTTTGGACAGTAATCTTGTTGTGAAAAAATGAGAACGTATCGAAACATGTTTCTCATTGCAATGTAATAAGACTGACTATGGTCAATGTTGACACGGATGCTGGCGATAGATTAAGCAGCAACATATGGCAATGGAGCATCAACAGGCAGGAGTGTCGAAGCCAGAGGAAGCGCAGCATGTGCTGGAGCAATTCCCTTTCTACGGAGAAGAACAGCCGAGCAGCGTCCTTCAGCTCGCTACCCTCCCTACGCCATTTCAGCCGTATCGCCTCCAACCAACCCAGCCTAACCTGCAGGACTTTCTCCAGCCCTCGAACTATGGCGGTAATCATCAAAACGTTTCGGCTATGTTTATGTTAATTGCGTGAACTAAGTGTCACTGATTTGTTGATCCGGTGTAACCCTTTTGCTGGCTTTCTTGTGGCCATTTCAGAGTAGGAAGATGGAAGAAGAGAGCAGCGTTTGGGGATGCCAAGCTTTGAGGAAGGATTCTATACGTTGCTGGATGCTAGCTTTTGATTGTGTTTTTCCTCACCAGAGACCTGCAAACAAGCAACTTACTTATGATTAGTTTGTGTTTGTCTTGGTTTGTTTCCTGCAATTGGTTGACCACAGTATATGTCTAGCTTAATTATCTGCTTGTGGGTATATATGCATGGATCTTATGGAACAAACTGCACAGATGGTCAATTTTACGGTGTGTTTGGATTTTACTTACTGCGTTTCTTTACTGCTATAGATTATTCTTGCCTTTGCTGGACCATGCACCCAAATCTTTGACCTCTTTATGAGGGGCCTTACCGCATGCTGCTCAAAAGCAGAGAAAAATAGAAGAATCAAATCGTCAAATAATTTTCTGTCATTTACAAGTTCCAATTATTAATATTTATTCCGATTTTTTGCCTCATACTTCCATTTTTCTTTTCACCATTTCTTTTCTTACTCATTATCTTGATTTACACGGTCGCTCGAACGTTAGCCCGGTATGCAAATTCATACTCCATTTATTAATTGTCTAGCATCTCTTCGCATTTTGCTCAACATCAACATGAATATTTTCGTGAGTTGCCTATGAACACCAAAACTCATATTTTGCTCAACATTAACCGCCACAGCCGCAAGATGAGCTCACTCAAGCCCTCCTGATCCTCCTCCGCCGCCACGGCCAGTGTGCCCTCTACTGGTGCCGGTGCGGTCTCCTGCCGGTGCTGGTGCATCCTCGTTGGTGCCGCTGCACCTTGCGATGGTGGAGCTCAAGCAGCGGATCCTCACCTTGCTATCCAAGCTCGCCGACCGCCAGATAGCCCTCTCCGATCTCGAGGCCACCATACAGTCCGTCTCCCACGACGACATACCGATGCTCCTCAACTGCCTCTTCGACTTCTGCAATGACTCCAAGCCCTTCGTCAAGGAGTCCATTCGCCTGGTCACCGTGCTGGCGTCGAGCCACCCGGACTATACATTCAGCCACTTGACCAAAGTCATGGCCCAGCTGAGTCGGCGGCTCACGGACAGCGATTCCGGCGTTAGGTGCTGTATGACTAGTTTTCTGTCCAGATCTGGGCCGTTTGGTTGAACTTTGGGGGAAACGCCATGGGAGAAACGCAAATACCTTTGAGGTTAAGGGGTTTTCCGAAATCTTTGATCTGTTTGGTAAATTATAAGCGAAAAGTCTTTAGGAAATGCAAGATTGTTTGAGTAAACATATATTTGAAAAGCCCTTTAGTGTGACCAAATTAAATTTTTAGTTTTAGTATTTTTGAAAATGCAAAAAAAAGAAACAATGACTATATAACCTTTTACATTTTCATGTTGAGAGTAATGTAAAATATATATATTAGTAAATTTATTTAAAAATATATTAAAAGAATTTGATTATAGATTAGATGCAAAGCTCAAAAAATTAAGTCTTTTTTTAGTATTTTTAAAAATGCAAAAAAGAAACAATGACTATATAACCTTTTACATTTTCATGTTGAAAGTAATGTAAAAGATATATATTAGTAAATTTATTTAAAAATTATATTAAAAGAATTTGATTATAGATTAGATGCAAAGCTCAAAAATTAAGTTTTTAGTTTTAGTATTTTTAAAATTGCAAAAAGAAATAATGACTATATAACCTTTTACATTTTCATGTTGAGAGTAATGTAAAAGATATATATTAGTAAATTTATTTAAAAATTATATTAAAAGAATTTGATTATAAATTAGATGCAAAGCTCAACTTTTGGCCTAGGGTTCTTTTAGGTTTGTTTTCAACTTTGAATAATTTTTTTTTAATTATTGTAGTATTAATCATCTTCGTTAATTAATGATCATTCTAGTATATTGATAAAAGTTTGGCTATTGATTGTCAAAAGATAAAAATGACAACAAAAAAAAAAAAAGGTGAGCCCAACATTTGCAAAGGGTTTTTATTATTTAAAAAAAAATAAAAATAAAATCCGATGAAACTCCGTCGCCAATCAACGGCGGTTGGGGTGTGGGGAAGATGATCGATTTAAAAAAAAAAAAAAGAAGTCAACGGATGAACAAGAGAGGTTGACTTGCATTTCCGAAACGAAAGCATTTCAAATGCCAAAGATTTTTGGCCAATGACATCTTCAAATGCCGAACCAAACACCTAAATTTTTTCCAAGGAGCTTTCTGTCGAGATCTAGATTGGCTTAGCTTTGCATTTTGTCGTTAAATCTCATATTGCCTGGGATTTGATGTAAGCGGCATGATTGCTAAGATTCTGAAAATGGGGGGCAGTAGAATTTGTGAACTGGGAAGCTAACAAATTTAGCTTAGACCTTTCTCGTGCAGAAGATTCAGATTACTTTCTCTAGGAGGAATTTTGTCAGACAACTTATGGCCTGGGAGCGGCAGTCCCTGCCACCCTCTCCAACTTTGAACGCTACTATGAGTTTTGGTGTTCATAGACAAGAGCCTATGCATGTAAAGCCCATGAAGGATGTTATCATGAGTTGTACATTAATTGTATTATAGATTAAGAAAAATTATGTCTAAAAAAGTAACTATGTCAATCACGTAGTTTACAAAAACATCACATATGAAAATTGTCTTTTGGTATCCGTGCTATCTAATGATAAATCAAAAGAATTATCCATTTACTTTTGTGACTACGATATGATGTAATCATATCTTTGGCATATGAATGTTAATGAAAGTGTTATATCGTTAACTAACAAATGAATTGTTGGAAAGTGAAAATATATGCATATAACTGTTCACTCAATATCCTCATGCCAGACCAATCACTATTTATAATCCAATCGTTATGTATTACCACTCACACGTGACTATGTACTACCTCTAAGATGTGGTCTATAATAGAGGGGGCTCTCACAAAGATGGGACGACATTTGTCTTTGCCCAATTGTAGAAACCATCTTTCTATTGTAAGGTCGTCCCTTCTTCTTTGTGAGAGCCCCCTCTATAGATATTAGATGATTATTATTTCTCCCTTGGCTCTGATATCACAAGGACATACATATATAAATGTTCTTGCACGAGATTTTACACTTGGATAGTTAGTTCTTGTTTTGAAGGATTTATCATGAGTTGGCAGAAGTGCCAGAGGTAGAAATTTCATCGAAAATCACACAATTATGTGTATCTTATGTATTAGTAATATTTCATGAATACGCCCATTTTATGTTTTAAAGTGAAAAACCAATTTTTTTAATATAGAAATTGCACAATTTTACAATAAAAAAATTTGCTTATTAAGTGATTATGTTGTTTCTTACCAAAAAAAAGGTGGTTATGTTGTTGTGTTCACGTTGAAAACCATGATCCAATTCTAGAAGATGCAAAAGTTTTTTTTTTTTTTTTTCCCTCTAAAAGAGACTTTAAGATTAGCTTAAGGCCAGTCCAACCTCCTGAGTAGATTTAGCGGTTTTGGCCTTGGAACCAAGATTCACTCTATGCTTTGAGAAGCATAAGGCCAGTCCCTCGTCCGTTTGCGAGCGGCTTTTATAGGTGAGGAACCAAGGCTTTTTAGAATATTTTATTTCTTTTTTCATCTTAGATTCACACTTCTTTTCTCAACATACATAAAGATCACTTTTGCACGTGTATAACCTCCTGAATATATTGTCGAAATATGTACCCCTACATACAATATTTCTTTTTATTTTCCACATCTCGTCTTGCCTTATTTGATTTCCTTTGTATGCACTTAATAACTTTCCACATTGGACTGTGCAAAACAAAAATGAATCGATTTTTATAAATTTTGCTAGAAATTTAAGATTGTAATAGGATTTTATCAAATTCCAAATCTTGCAAAAAGAGCTTGCATTATCTCTTTCTCAAACTTGCCCTAACTAAGGATATTTGAATAGATTGCATGAATATATGAAAAATCCTCCGCTATATCACTGAAAATATCAAATCACCAATTCTTATAAGTTAATTTTTGGTCATTAGAAAATAATGGGCTTGGGCCAATTTCCTCTCACCAATTCTGTTTTGGGCCGGTTACAGGTTCGCAAAATTAGAAACTGAATTAGTTCTCTCGAATACAAGTCTTGAATCGATTGGTCTAGTCCTAAGTTGAATCGGACCCTATGCATACACCTAATAAAGACAAAACAAAATCACCTATTTTTCCGAAAAATGGTTCTCGTCAAACGTTTCCTTTCAACATTACGTTTTTCCTTTGGCGAAACCAATGCATGTGAGACTTCTTTACAAAATCCGTCCTCTAAATGATATGTCAAATCGACACTCAAAACATCGATCATGACTTACTTGTTCCTACTTGTGTAGGTATCCATCTTCAGTTCACCACCTTACTCATCACACTAATTTTACAATTATTCTGTGCACTTATTATATAACCCAATAGTAAGAATTTATCATTTCCAATGCACTGTCTTTCTCATGTTATGCACGATGAGTGTATTGAAAATAAAAATATTATCTTATTAGTCGCTGTTAACAAGTGTCTCGAGTACACTCGTTAATGAGATTAATTAAGAAATAAGAAAGATATATGGAAAAGAATAATTGTGCATATTTTGATATATCATAATGAACACAGCATTAGCCTATATAATATTCTATAGAAAATCTTAAGAATCTCCACTATAATATCGCCAACAAGATCGTTTTCTATAAATCAATTATACTGTAACTTTTCCTTTCCTCCTTTGCTGAAACTCCATCACACCCGGCACCGCCCCGAAGGAAACGAGACGGGCCAGGAAAGCCCACAACACAAATGGGCCGTGATTGTTGCGGGCCCATCAAGCGATCCGTGAACTCGAAGGCGAAGAACTCCTCACTGCCAAGAGCACGGAAAAAAACATAAATCGGACCCTCGTCCTTCCGAAAGAAAACAAAGCTGATCTTGCTCCTCTCCAGTTCGCAGATCCTTCCGTTTCTCCGTCGCGAATCCGCTGCCGCGCTCCGCCGCGACCGAGCAGGTACGATCTCCGATCCCGCCTCCCCGGATCTCCGCCGATCCCCCCCGCCACCGCCGCCGCCGTGGCGCCGCTGCCGCCGTCGCGCGCTCCGATCTCCCTCCCCGGCGGTATTCCCCGGGAATCCGAAAGCAATGCGAATGGATGGTTGAATAGGGTCGGCAATTGCGTTAGGAGCTCCGCTGAGCGGGCTGTTAGTCGTCGTCAGATCTGACGTTCGTTAGCTTGATTTATTGTTGCGTTGCGTCTGATGCGGTTGATCCAGTGAGGGGACCGAGTTCTGGATTTCGGCCCGTTCGTGCGGGTTTGGTCCTTCACGTTCGGTGTTCGGCGGCGGTGGTTTAGGGATTAGTTTCGTGCGTGATTCGTTGAATCTGGGGCGGGATGCGGCATTGGGATCGGGATCGAGTGTTGTTCGTGGTTCTCGATTGACAGGTTCGTTTTTTCCTTGTGTTGTGTGTAGGTACGGCCGGTTCAGCTGTCTTCACCAGCGAGTGATTGCTTGTCAGGAGGCCAAGATGGTAAGATTTCAGTTTCTAATTCCGCAATTTAGGTCGTGGGATGTCGTTCTGGTCTCATCGTTTAGCATCTGAAGTCTGTTTACTGGCGAGATCAGGCTATATGCCATTGCATTATGCCAAAAGCAACTTTGGATCGCTCACTTGCACATTACATGCTTTCAGATTCTCTACTCTTAAGACATTTGTTTTGATGAAACCGCGATGCATGGAATCTGTATCATGTTGGAGTTGAACCGATAGTCATCTGTTTAATGAGGCCATGGTTTGTGTCCACGTTAAAAGAACATGCGGATAGCATTTTTGTAAATTAATCATGAAGAAATTCCTCACTGTTTAAGCCGTGTGTTTGATGACTTAAATGGTAGATCTATCTTTGAGGTTTTATTGATTGGAAGCTTGTAACCTACCGATTGTTTGTGGGACTAGGATGAGGATATGGTGTGAGGCTTAATGCCTACATTTAGGAATATGCAGCTTGAGGCGTGAGAGAACTTGAGGAGTCCTGTTTCGTAAAATTTTATATAGTCTAAAACTTACTATTGTTTGTTTATTAGGGAAGGGCACTCTCTATAGGCGTGTGCAGAGCTGATTACAATGTTTGCCTAGTTATTGTTTCTGAGCCTTTTCTTGCACTGTGTTTATGTCTGTACAGGTGGTTCTTGCAGCTTCTATAGTGAGCAAGTCTGGGAAAGGTGAGTCATTCAGTTTCAATATTATTATCTTTGAAGAAAATGATTGACTGGATTGTTTTTTCGATTATTTTTTTTTATCTCATCCTGTATATAGCTGATTAGAAGAGGAAAGCCATAAATACATTTTCCTTTGTCCCTGGGAACAGCCTCATTTTTCTTCATGTTTTGGTGTCCTCATTCTCCTGAGTTAATCATTGATATTTCTAATTTCTTTTGCAGTGCTTGTTTCTCGGCAGTTTGTTGACATGTCTCGAATTAGAATCGAGGGCCTTCTTGCTGCTTTCCCGAAATTAGTTGGTACTGGGAAGCAGCACACATATGTTGAAACCGAGAATGTTCGCTATGTTTACCAGCCAATAGAAGCTTTGTACTTGCTTCTCGTTACCAACAAGCAAAGCAACATTCTTGAAGATCTGGAAACGCTTAGGCTTCTCTCCAAGCTTGTATCCTTCTTGGTGGATTTCTAAGATTATCTTTATTGTCTCTTTTCTTTTTTCCTTTACTCTTTTGATTTTTATGGATCTGTGGTTCCTGAATGCCAAAAATCAAGTTAATTGTTTTTAAATTTTATTATTTGAGCTTGTCATGATGACAAGGAATATTACAACTTTTTTTTGGGACTGTCAACTTAATACATAAGTATTCAATCTGGTCAATTCCTTAAGACTATTTAGGTACCTGAGTATTCTTTATCTCTTGATGAAGAGGGGATAGGCAAAACAGCCTTCGAGCTGATTTTTGCCTTTGATGAAGTTATCTCTCTTGGGCACAAGGAAAATGTCACTGTTGCGCAGGTCAAGCAATACTGTGAGATGGAAAGTCACGAAGAAAAGCTGCACAAGCTAGTAAGGCAAAGTAAGATCAATGAAACTAAGGACGTTATGAAGCGTAAAGCTAGTGAAATTGACAAAAGCAAGGTACATTCTGGTGACCTTAGAAGACTCCTGCTTTTTCCTTCCACGACTATCCTGTGTTGTTAACCATCTTCAAGACAAATGATTCAATATTGTGCAGATCGAGAAGTCGAGAGGTGACAAAGGAGGGTTTAAGGGTCTACAGGGAATGGGGTCTGGAAGACTTGAGAGTGGCTTTAGTGAGATGAGCATTTCCAGCAGTGGAAGTGGCTTTGGAAGTGGGTCTGGATTTGGATTGAGCACTGATGTTGATTCCTTTTCTACTAAGCCTAAAGGTTAGTGGCTCTTCACATTCGCAATGGTAGGAATCGTCATTTGGTTTAAGTCTAAGTTGGTCGCTACTACTTTGAATCATGTTAGCTTCTCTCAAGCCTTTAAGCGGAAATGGTATTTGTTGATAACTTTTGGATCATCCCCACATATTCGTGCGACAATATCTGTTATGACTTGATGCAGTCAAATTTCCATTGCTCGCAAAGTTCCTCCCACTTGATTTAGTGTTTACTTTTTTATTTTTCACAAAATGTTCAGAGATTTCTAGCCTAGAGATGCTTACAACTTTCAATGATGTTATTTATTAGAAGAAGAAACTGGTTTTAGATAATTATTTTTATGGTTTAACTGCCATGCAATCTGTAGTCTGATTTGTGTGTTTGATCAATTTTGGTCGGAAATAATTCCGTACAATAATCTCAATTGTAGTTCACTTGGAAATTGTAGTCATCTATAAGTGACACTATACAAGCAAAATTAATTGAATTGCATATATATATTTTATTTTTCCCAATTATGGAAAGTTTGAAAAGATATAAGAGGAATACTTGGTGCATGACGTCAAAGCAGTTTGAAAGATCAATTAACCTAAGTTCATAGAGGAAAAAAATGTTGTGTCAGTGCAAATTCATTATGCAGGAGGAGCCAGCAAGTCTAATTATATCAATCTCTAGACTCAATTTTCTAAACTTACATTCATTTAATATATTTATCATTCAATTTCCCTCAACTAGAAAATTGTCATGTTTACATGATACTTGGATTAATTCCAATATTTCTGGTAGGTAGTATTCTACATGACCCTGACTTTGTCCTGACTATTTTTTTACAGGTCGTCCACCTTCATCTGTCAGTGCTCCTTCCAAAGGTCTGGGTATGCAGCTTGGTAAGACCCAGCGGACAAATCAGTTCTTGGAAAGCTTGAAGGCAGAAGGTGAAGTAATTCTGGAAGATGTGCAGCCAAAAGCTGCTGCATCTAAATTGGCTGCTGCTCCGCTAACTGATCCCATCACTTTGACTGTTGAGGAGAAAATCAATGTGACACTCAAACGTGATGGTGGAATGAGCAATTTTGATCTCCAGGGAACATTGTCACTTCAAATTCTAAACCAAGAGGATGGGCTTATCCAGGTTCAGGTACTCTCCCCTTCCCTCATCTTTTCGATGCCTGTATAAGCAGAAGCTGATATTTCGTGAGAAGCAATTTCCAAGTACAGCTAGGTCATTCATTAAAAATGACACGCCAAATTTGGTAATATCTCGAGTCATTCATTTGTTGGATTGAGTGGGAAGCATTTCACCGTGGGCAGTGTCTTAAAACATGCCCATATGTATGTCACAAGTGAGGTGACTTGACCAGTCCACTTTTAGTTGCACTTAATCAAAGATGGCATTCACTTCATAGTTATTTCATAACATTTTGTTTTTCTTAAATTGGTATCTTTGATGAGTCCCAACTCATGGTGAACTGGCTAAAGAATTGGTGTCTTTTGATTTTGTGTCATTGTTGATGAATAGCAGGCTGCATTTTTTAGGTTTTGAAATACAGTCTTATTTAGAAAGAAGGAGAGTAAAGTTTCATCACTCAAGCTGTGTGTAATGGCCCCATTCAATACAAATAAATCCATGTGTGCATGACCGGTGGCTGTGAGATAATGACATGCTCCGAGCACCCTTTTTCTTCCGTGGACTCTTTTTCATAGAGTGCATTGGGCATTTAAGCTCTGATGTTCATATACGTGAAATTTCCACAAAATGCTATTTAACATGTGATGTACACTGTTCCAGGTGTTTATGGCCTCTTTGCATATAATGAGTTTTTTCATCCTTTTCAGATTGAAACCGGGGGTAATCCAGGCATCCTTTTCAAGACACATCCTAACATCAACAAGGAGTTATTCAACAGTGAGAGCATTCTAAGCCTGAAAGATCCAAACCGGCCTTTTCCAACTGGTCAAGCTGGTGATGCTGCAGGTGTAGGTCTTCTGAAGTGGAGAATGCAAAGTACTGATGAGTCTATGGTGCCTCTGTCAAGTAGGTTAATATCCCTGGTGATATAAATATCAAATTTATGGTTCTGTTACTAACAGGCAATTATCATTGCAGTAAATTGCTGGCCTTCTGTTTCTGGAAATGAAACTTATGTAAGCATTGAATATGAGGCTTCATCAATGTTTGATCTGAGAAATGTTGTGGTTTCCGTACCACTTCCAGCTCTTAGAGAAGCCCCGAATGTGAGGCAGATTGATGGCGAGTGGAGGTGATTTTCTGAATTATTTACGTTCTTTCTAAATATTCTCGCATGGCATAGATAATAGTGCAGAAGGGAGAACAAGAACGTACATGTCCTGCTATCGCTTAAAGCAAGCAAGTCCTCAAAGTTGTGGAAAGATATTGGGGGAACTCTTGGCCTGACACACAGTTCTTAAAGCTTGGCCCCTTATTTATTTAAATCTGTGGTCTTTTAAAAAATGAAGTGTCACTCCCTTACTTTTCATTTTGTACTATATTCATACTTGATATTCAGTTGCCCAATCAATGATGAAATTGCTAGTCGTCAGTAGGCACAGTACCTTTGTTATGTTCTGTTACTAGTTACAAATGCGTTTTTAATTTCTTGCAGATATGACTCTAGAAATTCCATCTTGGAGTGGTCAATCGTTCTTATTGACAATTCAAATCGCAGGTGCGGCATAATTTTCTGCTCTACAGTTTTCTTCTATTTCTATGCACGAGTATTACCATTCTTGTGACCCATTTGACCTTTCACTAAACACTCTTGATCTGTCTGCAGTGGCTCAATGGAGTTTGTTGTTCCTCCGGCAGATGCTTCTGCATTTTTCCCTATATCTGTCCAGTTCTCAGCTACTAGCACATTCAGTGACTTAAAGGTTTGTTGTAATAGTTTTGTTTTTTCTAAAACTAGGAGTTTTGGTTCCTCTTTTCCTCTTGCTTTTAGGTCATTTTGTTCTTATGGATTGATATGAACTTAATCCTTTCTCATCTCCTCAGGTTGTGAATATCTTGCCTCTGAAAGGTGGACCGCCTCCCAAGTTTTCTCAGAGAACACAGTTGATCACCGAGAACTACCAAGTTGTCTGAATAATAGATCATTCGGTCACTTGAATGTCTGCTTCTGCACACTTTTTGGTTTTGTGAATTCCTGTGCCACATACATTAATCTGAATTCGAGTTTTGTTTAGATCTTTGGTTTATAGTTTAATGCTGCATCTGACCGATGTCTTGCAACATGTGGCGAGAATGTTGAGTTCTTTCTTGAGAATTTATTGACTCGATTTTAGATGTCATCGACGTATTCTTGTAATTCTGTCTCGAGCATTTCCTGGACATATAAATGAATGAAATACACATGGTAGTTCGTGTTATTGCATAAAGTAAAGCGTAGCCCAATGGCCTGTTTCCAACTATACATGTCCCCTATGTCTATTGTATCTGATTTTTATGAAAAGCTGATTGGAATTAGTTTTGAAATATTGCAACCAAGTTATTCCCTCAGTGTCCGATGTGGATTTTGTTGGTAGATATTGCAGTATCTACAGTTTTCATCTCGAAATATTACTGAAGTTCTCGATCCTAAATTTAAGCTGGTTAAAGATCTTTACATACAAGAGTTGTCTTAATTTAATTCGACGAGCAGGAACTTAATGCCTATAGAGCGGAACGAAATCTAAGGCGTATCGAGTGATTTTTCAAATCTCTTACAAGTGATCCTGCATCACATCAGAATTCTAAAGAAGGATCATTGGTAACTCATCATAAACGAAGGAAAGAAGACTTTAAGAAATGCGGGATCATCACCCACGGTACAGCCAGAAGAGCTTGGAAATTTGTTTTCGAGAACTAACTGCATATCCTCAAACATCATCCCTCGTTCGAATCCCTTCGAACGATCGGCGTGGAGGGGCGATAGAAAAGCAGAAAAAAGGAATCCCTTAGGTATGACCGGAAGCTATTCTCCTTCAGAGCTTTCAGCGTGTCAGCGACTCCACAACCCGTCTGAATTAGCGTCAGATAGAGCGCGATCAATCCTGCCACGGTCGAGATCCCGACCACCCAGTTGCTGAAGTAGTAATGAACAAGGCGCGCTCTGAATTCTGCGTACCTGCTCATGAAGTAGACGTCGATGTCGTCGCACACCACTTTGTGCAGGTACGACTCTTCTCCGTCCCAGTCCACTTCTCTGCACAGCTTGTTCACCAGATTCGCTGCCTCCTTGTTACTTCCGAGGGAGTGGTGGACTATGCCTTTGTAAAGGAGGATCTCCACATCGTCCGCCGAGTTCACGAGCCCGTCAAAGAAGAACAGGTACGCTGTGGCGTCAGGTTTGCATTTCTTGTGGCATTGCTCGAAGGCCACCATGTTGCGGAACAAGGTGCCTCTGTGATCGTCTATGTGGAGGGGCGGGATCTTCAGGACCCTTCCCTCGGATCGGACGTCTAGTGCCCTGTTGTTCTGCGATTTCTCGAGCACCACTCCTGCTTCCCTTAACTCAGTTACAGATCGTATCATGCGCACTTGCCTTTCCCGGTCCTGATCCTGTATCTCAGGGAGAATGCTGGAGCGGAATAGATCAAGAAAGTGACAGGCCTCATTCATCGCGGTGGTACCAGCAGCATTTGTATGCGAGTCCCTCTGCAGTAACGGATTGAAGAACTTCAACGCGAGGTCCTGTGGGGAAAGAATCGAGTATTCACATCGAGAATTGGCATCGACCAAATTGAGTAATTCTTCTAGAACTATCATCGGTAGCTGGTTTTCGAGCTTGATTAAATCGCGGCGCAGCGTTGGCAACATCCACCTTTGAAGGAGGGTTGAAGAAGAACAGCCGCCAACCTCCCTCAGGAGCTGCAGGACGAAGCAACCATCGATGGTCATCATCTCAATGAACTCATCTCTGCTCAGCTTAACATCGTCTGCATAACGACTCCTAGCCCTCGGCTCTAGTTTCTCCATTGCCGAAATCACTCTGTCTAGTTTGACTTCACCTTCTTGTCTTGACTTGAGAAAACTCTGGAAGAATTTTAGCTTTACCTCCTCCATTTCTCTCAAGTGTTGATCTCCACGATGATAAGGGCCAATCGATACAATGCTGGGATCATACGCCTTTTCCTCTACTTGACGCAATTTTGCGGGGACTCGGTAGATGCAGACATTTTTACTCTCTTCAGGAATCTTGGCATTAAATTTCTTCAGCAGGGAGGCTTTACAATTCCCATGCACTTGTGATGAGGTTGAGGCACATCTCCTGAAGATAGCTTCAAAGTTTCTTTTCTTGCATGACATCTGCAGATACAGCTGCTTCAACCCCCAAACGTTTCTACCTGCCATCTGCAAAATTGAGTTCTTGGGTTTGGAGGGAGGTGGGAGTGACTCTTTAAGCAGTTGGAAGTCAACAGGTCAATTCATTTTTCTCATTTTCTTTCTGGGTGACAGAGAAATGCAGAGATGAATTGTTCGTTACACCCTGCATTAGACTTCTCTAAGTCAATAAAAGCATGTTCTTTTAAATAAGAAGACCAGAGCCTAGACCTGGCATTCACAAATTACTAAATCAATTCTGTACCTAACTCAGTTTTGGCTTCTAGCATTAAGTTTCTTCATCATCTGTTTGCTCTCTTTTCTTTTACAGTTCTTGCTTTAATCCCCATCTTAATTCAATTAATCGGACTCCCTTGAATTTAACTCACTCAAGATATTATCTGCTTTTGTCTTGTCTCATATTGAGATTTACAATTTATCTTTTGGCATATAGATAAACACTTTCCTAGATGGTCATCAATGCTGTCATATCAAAAGATGTCTCTTGTGAATAAAATTTCTGTTCAACATACACAATCCGAAAACGCTCACAAATGACAAAATTGATCCCATGCCTAACTCATTTCTGGCTTGTAGCGTTCAGTTTCTTCATCATTTATTGGCTCTATTTTCTTTTACAATTCTTGCTTTAGTCCCATTTTAATTCAATTGATCTAACAACCCTAAAGTTAACTACTCAAGGTATTGTTTATTTTGGTCCCATCTCATAGTGAGGTTTACAATTAGTCTTTTGGCATACGGATAGGCGCTTTCCTAAAATGTTAACAATGCTATCATTTCAAAAGATTTTATGAATTAAATTCTTGTTCAACATACACAATCCATAAACACTATTCCTTTGTTTGGTGCACAATTTTATTCATACTTGCCCCCTTTGCCATTGCAGAAATTTGTCGAGAACCACTCCCTGTCCAGGCCTTCTCACCCAAATGATCAATCCTACCCTTTGTTTTTTGGCATGCAGGTATACATTTTCCCACGAGGTCACCTACCCGAGCACGCTTAACATATTAGTTCCACTGCTAAACAACGACCGTGTCAAAGTCAATGAGAGCTTGATCTTTTAAAGGAAAAGACCAGAGCGTAGATCTGGGAGTCACAAATTACTAAATTAATCCTATGCCTAACTCATTTTTGGCTTGTAGCATGAAGCTTCTTCATCATCTGTTTCCTCTCTTTTCTTTCATAAATCTTGCTTCAGTCGCATTTTAATTCAATTGATCTGACACCCTTGAATATAGCTCACTCGAAATGTTGTCTGTTTTGGTCCCATCTCATAGTGAGGTTTACAATTTGTCTTTTGGCATATAGATAGGTGTTTTCGTAGAAGATCATCAATGCCACCATGTCAAAAGATATCTTTTGTGAATTAAATTCATGCTCAACATACACAACCCATAAACACTCTCCCCTTGTTTGGTGCTCAATTTTAATCATTCTTACTCTCTTTGTCATTATAGAAATTTGCCGAGAATTGTTTCTTGTCTAGGCCCTTTGACCTAGGTGATCGATCCTGCCCTTTGTTCTTTGGTGTATATGTACGCATTTTACCAGGAGGTTACCTACCCGAGCACACTTAATAATGAAGTTTCACTGCCAAACGTTTCTGTTACATTAAAAGATGACTCTTGTGAATTAATTTTAGTTTTATATATACAATCCAAGAATATTCTTCTCTTCTTCGGTGGAATTGGGTTCATTTTTTGCCCCCGTCACCATTCTAAACGCTTGCCTCATGAGTTGCTTTTATCTGGACCCTCTCGCTCCGTCACCACTTCCCACTTACAATTGATAAGATACCCAAACTTCATTGTGTGTTTTGTGTATAAGGTGAATCCCTCTGCTGGCACCCTTCGGGATGGTCATGGTAAGGTTGACCAACAAAAGGTAACAAAACTGAAATGATTGCCAGGATTTTCAGTACTTCGAAAGGTGCTTTTTTTTTCTCCCGTTGTTGGTAAAAGGGCTAAGAAACTAACATTGACAAGGCCCGTACTAGTTGTCGGATTCCCAAGAGTGGAGTTTGTTGTATGACAATCATAAAAAACTTCATTTTCTTGAAGAGGAAACACTATAGTTGGTAAATTGCACGTGAAGTTTCCCCCCAGTTTTTACCCAATTGCATGGAGCTTTTCGAAGGGTTGATGTTGAACCCTAGCCTTTGTCCATAACTACGGCATAACAAAATTGAAATGTGATCGATTAGGAGACAAAATATCGCAGCATGCATTAGTGTTGAAAGAGCTCCATATTGATTTTGGACCAGAATTGGGAACCAAGCTAAATTCAATGCTTTTTAAGGGAATTCGGCAGATCAGAAAAAGAAACACATTCACCAAAACAATTTTTTTGGCAAATTTGCCAAAGTGGGGCTAAGAACTTTATACAATTATTGCCACATCACAGCATATGGTAGTGTGAACCTCAAAACTAGAGACAATATTTAGATGTCATTGACATATTCTTGTAATTCCGTCTCGAGCATTTCCTGAACATATAAATGAATGATATACACATGGTAGTTCGTGTGGTTGCATAGAGTAAAGCGGAGACCAGTATTTTGTTTTCCAACTATGCATGTCCTCTATGTCTATTATATCTGATTTTTATGAAGGCTGCTTAGAATTGCAACCGAGTTATTCCCTCAGGGTCCCATTTGCATTTTATCGGTGGATATAGCACCTTTTCATCTTGAAATGGTACCGGAGTTCTTGATCCTAACTTTAAGCCGGTTAATGATCTTTACATACAAGAGTTGTCTTAATTTAATTTGATGAGCAGGAACTTAATTAGCTGCCTATAGAGCGGACGAAACCTGAGGTATTTCGAGTGATTTTTCAACTCTCTTACAAGCGATCCTGCATCACATTAGAATTCTAAAGAAAGATCATTGGTAACTCATCATAACTCATCATGAAACGAAGGAACAAGACTTTAAGAAATGCAGGATCACAACCCACGGCACATTCAGAAGAGCTTGCAAATTTGTTTTCGAGTACTAACTGCATATTCTCTAAACTTCATCCCTTGTTCGAGTCCTTATGAACGATTGGCGTGGAGGGGCGTGAGAAGAGCAGAATAAAGGAATCACTTATGTATGACCAGAAGCTATTCTCCTTCAGAGCTTTCAGTGTGTCGGCGACTCCACAACCCGTTTGGATTAGGGTCAGATAGAGCACGAACAATCCCGCCACGGTCGAGATCCCGACCACCCAGTTGCTGAAGTAGTAATGAACAAGGCGTGCTCTGAGTTTTGCGTACCTGCTCATGAAGTAGACATCGATGTCGTCGCACACCACTTTGTGCAGATATGACTCTTCACCATCCCAATCCACTTCTCTGCACAGCTTGTTCACCAGATTCGCTGCCTCCTTGTTACTTCCGAGGGAGTGGTGGACTATGCCTTTGTAATGGAGGATCTCCACATCGTCTGCCGAGTTCACGAGCCCATCAAAGAAGAACAGATATGCCGTCGCGTCAGGTTTGCATTTCTTGTGGCATTGCTCGAAGGCCACCATGTTGCGGAACAAGGTGCCTCTGTGGTCGTCGATGTGGAGTGGCGGAATCTTCAGGACCCTTCCCTCTGATCGGACGTCTAATGCCCTGTCATTTTGCGATTTCTCGAGGAACACTCCTGCTTCCCTCAACTCAGTTACAGATCGGATCATGTGCACTTGCCTTTTCCGGTCCTGATCCTGTATCTCGGGGAGAATGCTGGATCGGAATAGATCAAGAAAGTGACAGGCCTCATTCATAACGGTGGCACCAGCAGCATTCGTATGCGAGTCCCTCTGCAATAACGGATTGAAGAACTTCAAAGCGAAGTCCTGTAGGGAAAGAATCGAGTATTCACATTGAGAGTTGGCATAGAGTAATTCGCGTAGAACTATCATCGGGAGCTGGTTTTCGAGCTTGATTAAATCGCGGTGCAGCGTTGGCAACATCCACCTTTGAATGAGGGACGAAGAAGAAGAACAGCCGCCGACCTCCCTCAGGAGCTGCAGGACGAAGCAGCCATCGATGGTCATCAGCTCAACGAACTCATCTCTGCTCAGCTTAACATCGTCTGCGTAACAACTCCTAGCCTCCAGCTCTAGTTTCTCCATTGCCGCAATCACTCTGTCTAGTTCGACTTCACCTTCTTGTCTTGACTTGAGAAAACTCTGGAAGAATTTCAGCTTTACCTCCTCCATTTCTTTCAAGTGTTGATCTCCACGATGATAAGGGCCGATTGATACAATGCTCGGATCGTATGCCTTTGCTTCTACTTGACGCAGTTTTGCCGGGACTCGGTAGATGCAGACATCGCCGCTCTCTTCAGGAATCTTGGCATTCAATTTCTTCAGCAGGGAGGCTTTGCAATGCTCATGCACTTGTGATGAGGTTGAGGCACATCTTCTGAAGATAGCTTCAAAGTTCCTTCTTTTGCATGGCATCTGCAGATACAACTGCTTCAACCCCCAAATGTTTCTACCTGCCATCTGCAAAATTGAGTTCTTGGGTTTGAAGGGAGGGGGAAAAAGACTCTTCAGCAGTACGAAGTCAACAGGTCAATTTATTTTTCTCCTTTTCTTTCTGGGTAGCCGAGAGAAATGCAGGAGATCAATTGCTTTTTTGCTTCCTGCAGTAGACTTTCTCGAGTCAACGAGAGCGTGACTTTGAACAAGAATATTAGAATCTAGGTCTAGGATTCACAAATTACTAAATTAACCCATACCAAACTCATTTTTGGCTTGTACCATGAAGTTTCTTCATCATATGTTTTGCTCTCTTTTCTTACAAAGTTCTTGCTTTGGTTCCATTTTAAATCAATTAATCTGACCCTTGGATTTAATTCACTCAAGGTATTATTTGCTTTGGTGCCTTCTCATGCTAAGATTTACAATTTATCTTTTGGCCTACAAACTTTTATAAAAGGTCATCAATGCTATTATGTCAAAAGATGTTTCTTATGAATTAAATTTCTGTTCAACATACACAATTTAGAAACTCTCTCCCTTTATTCGGTGTGCAATTTTATTCATTTATGCCCCCTTTGCCAATATTGAAATTTGCTGGGAGCCTCTTTTTGTCCGGGCCTTCTCACTTGAGTGGCCAATCCTGCCTTTTGTCCTTTGGCATACATGTATGCATTTTTCCAAGAGGTCACCTACCTGAGCACTCTTAACATTGTAGTACCTTTGTCAAACATTGCTGTTAAATTAAAAGATGATCCATCAATGCTTTTCTCTCGTTTGGTGCGTAATTTGATTCATTCTTGCCTCATTTGTCATTCTAGAAACTTGCCTCTTGAGTTGCTTTTCATCCGGAGTTTCTTGCCTCATAATCACTTCCCCCTCTCATTGGACTTAGTTGTTACAATTAATAAGATACCTGAACTTCACTGGATGCTTCCGGTATAGGCTAAAACCCTTTGCTAGAACCCTTCGGGAGTGCCATGTTAAGGTTGACCAACAAAAGGTAACAAAACTGAAATTATTGCAAGGATTTTTAGTATTTTTTTTTTGGTCGATGATTTTCAGTACTTCAAATGGTGCTCTTTAGTCGGAAAACGGGCTGAGAAGCCAACATTGATAAGGCCTTTACAAGTTCTTAGATTCTCAAGAGTTAAATTTGTAAAATATGGGTTTGAAAATTTGAAAAGAGGGAAAAGGAAAAAAAAAAAAAAAAACAGAGAAAAGAAAAGAAAGTTCAAAAGTCAACAAAAGAAGGAAAAAAAGGGACGCTTGGCTCTTTTAAAAGAGAGAGAGCTCTCGGGAAAGAAAAAGAAGAAAGGGAGCAAAGCGGGGAAAAAAAAGGAAAGAAAAGAGAGAGGGAAAAGAGAGTGCGCTTATGCACCACAGCTATGTATCCCGAAATGAGAGTTTCACAGTTCAAGTAATCTTTACCATTTGATTGTAGGTATTCTAAGATGAGTGATGCTATCTTTTATTCCAATTTACAGCTTCATGTTCGAAAGTGATTTATTATGAGTCATGAAATATTCTTATTGCATAAAAATCTAAATCGGGCATTTACTGCTTTTCAATTATTTGAGACTGGCTTGAGAAGGACTTGACTTGCCAGCCAAGTGAATTGATGCATCTCCGATGCGTTTTCCGATGGCTTGGTCAGGTGTATTCTTGTCCAAAAAATATCCTCTTTTCGTTTTCCTTCTCTTGTTCATCTTCTTCTTGATCCACCCATGGTTGTCCCTATTCATGTCTTCTTTGTCAATGCCAAAGATAGGCATTGCCCAATTCAAGAACATCAGAAGTGGGGAAGGGCCGGTAAAGGTCACGGGATCAACGAGGCCACCCTCGCCGGATTTGGTGAGGGTTAACCTTGCCTAAGGCTAGGGAGGGCTCGATGCCCATTGCTAGCAATGGGTGAGGGTCGTCGAGCCTCGTCGGCCAAGGGCGAGGCCGACCTTGGCCAAATCTGGTGAGAATGGCCTTGCCCGCCCTTACCAATGGCTAGCGAGGTTGGCGAGCCCTTGTCCACCCCGTCAAACTTGCCAAAGACGAAATCGCCTTGCAATGGCTTCTTCTTCTTCTTCCTCCTCCTCTTCGTCTCGGCTTCCCTCGCATGGAGTGACTTGTACGTGCTCTTGAAGCACAAAACCACCATGGTCGGGCCTTCCTCCGCCGTCCTCCGTGACTAGGTTGACTCCTCCTCCTCTTCCTCGTCGTCGCCGACCTTTCCGCATTGCTCCTTCACTGGAGTCACGTGCGACATTGGCTCACGGGTCATCTCTCTCAACATCACCTCCGTCAGCCTCTTGGGCTACATCCTACCCGAAATCGACCTTCTCTGCAACCTCGTCAACCTCACGCTCACCACCAACAACCTCATCGAACCCTTCTGTTGGAGCTTGACAACCTCACCACCCTTCGACCCTCACCTGTTGCTGCCGTAGGTGGCGGGGCTAAAGAGGCTTGATTTCATTGGCAATTATTTAATCGGCGAGATACCTAAGGTTTACTTGGATATGGAGAAGATGAACAGGTTAAATGGAAAACAAAAAGATATTTTTTTGGAAAAAATACCCCTGACCAGGTCACCATAATACATATCGAAGATGCATCAGTTCGCCGGTCGATGAGTCAAGTCTTTCTTTGAGACTAAGGGCGCGGTTGGTAATCATTCTATTCCTGGGAACAATTTATGATGAGAAATGATTCTTTTCAATCTATTCCCGAGAACAATTCTTAAGTATTTTAAATCGTTTGGTAACTGTTCAAAATTTTTATTCCCGAAATAGAATTGCGTTTGGTACCTTTCTAAAAATTTTTAATCCAAATCATTTGTTTTAAATTTTTTAATAATTTTATTACTTTTTTTTTTCTTTTCTTTCTCTTCTTCTTCTTCTTCTTCTTCTTCAAGGTTTGCCGGTCACCGGCCTTGGGATGATTGGCGATTGGCCAAATGAGGGCTGAGCTCCGCCGGCGGTTGGGCGAGCTCGGCCTCGCTAGATTTGGGCGAGGTGAGCCTTTGCCCAGCCATGGCTAGGCCGAGCCTCACCGGTGGTCAAGGGAGGCTTGGGCGAGGTCTATGTAGCCACCGATGACCTCGCCAAACCTTGCCTTGGCTAGGTGAGCCTCTAGTGACCTTGTTGGACCTCACCCAACCGGTCGCCGGTGATTGATAGCGGCGGACGATAGTGGCGACGGCGGCAGCGGTTGAAGAAGAAGGGAGAGAGAAGAAGAACAAGAAGAAAGAAGAGAAAAAAGAAAAATTAGGTTGGCTTGATTCAGGAATTGTTTTCATAAATAAAGAATCAACTTTTTTTTACTTCTCCATTCTGTTCCAAATCTACTTCCGGAAACAAAAAAAATAAAAATTTATTCCTGGAAATAAAAATTTTACCAAATAGATTTCTGCTCCAAATATACTCTTGAGAACAAAATAATAGAAATTTTCACTGTTTGGGCGGTTGTCAAACGCGCCCTAAATGACTATTTTGGGTCCTTATTTGATACAAACTCCACTTCAAGTCATCTTTTGAGAAAAATGAGGTCATTTCGGGTCTCTATTTGATATTTTCCCTTTGCGAAAAGCCCATTTGATGGCATGTAGTGAAGAGAGGTTTTTCCTTTTAGGTCGCTTGACTCGGATGACGAACTCCCCTAAAAGACTTGCACAGACATGTGTAGGTGCTTCATTTAATCTCATTTGTTTACGAAAGTTGCAATGGAGTGGAAGGTGAAGCTTTTACGGTCTTGCAGGTTTTGCAGCAAATGCCATTAGTTGGAGATAAACTGACTCTCGTATTGTACTGGTTTTCAAGAGAGCTAAAAGAACTATAAGTTGTATACTATTCCACTAAATGCACAGGTGATAAACTAGTAGAACTTTGCCTTTTCATAAAAACAAAAATCAACGGAACCTACGATTATAAGATCCATTTTTGAAGTCAGTCGTTAATACCACATTGTCAGGCTGGAGGAATTTCAAGTCTAAAATGGTTCGTGAATGGACTTGGTTGTCTATGGAGATGGAAATTTACTAGAAATGGAAACGTGCTCGATGGAAAAAAAGAGTGGTAAGAGGAGGTGTGCCGACGTCTCCTGGATATAATGTTCTCATAATTAGAAACCTATCCATTCATTAGAGTAATGAGCTTTGTTGTGCTACTCCCTGAGATGAGTACATCGAACCGGTAGGTTCTCCCAGAGACTTATATTGTGATATCCCAAAATTTGGCAATTTCAAAATATATGAAATGTTTATTTTATCAATGCATTGATAGTTAATTTACTTTGAACTTATCACTCATGAATTAACTAATTTATTGGGCGAGGCTATAAACGGTTAAAACGTGATAGACTAGAGAATTTAATCAAGGATCGACTGCTCGACCATAAGAATTGACAAGGGTAAATACTATGCCGTTTTGAGTCAATTAGCGAATAAATATAAATCAATTCGATAGAAGCACGTAGTCGATTCGCGGGTGGTTTCGCACGATTACGATACTTGCATCAAACGATGCTAAATCGATTTTCTATTGATTCTGTACTCATAATACATAATTGAACCATTGTGATTACAAGACAACTAAGGGTCATCCACGATTCGAAGAGGCACAAACGTGGATTGAAAATTATCAACCATGGGTCAATCGCGTGAAAACCTAAAAGCCACATGATAGTTTAGGTCATACTAAAGTTGCATTTAATCGATTTTAACCATGAAATTTAATACTATTTTCGGTATTGAACTTCAAGGGTTTTAAGATTAATCTATTTAGACGTCACCTCATTTATCGGCAAATTGTCGACAAGTTGAGAATTTTAGAAAAATGGTTAATCGATCGAGAATTGGACGCCGAAAAGAGAACCCGGGCCGTTGGGCCTCACGCCCATGTGGATTTCGGCCAAGAGACCAAAGTGGGCCAAGCCAAGTCTACCAAGCCCATTCAAGCAAATGGGCCCAAGGGTAAAATTAGAAAGTTTGGACAAAAAGTATGTGAAATGTCCAAAATGCCCTTTCATTTATGGACTAAATGACAAAAAAATAAAGGGAAGGAGGAGAGTATTTTAAGAGATTTTTGTTGGTTGTGTAATGATGAAAATTTTGAGGAAATCGTAAGAAATATTTATACCCCTCTCTCCCCTTCTCCTTCACTTTCTCTCTTCTCTCCTTCCCTCCATCTCACGCCTTCGCAACACACCATCTCCCGCATTCCCCCCCCCCAACATTTCAACCGAAGCACCCCATTTTCCCCCTCCACTTCTCCTCTTTGCTTTCATCCCTATCTTCTTCCTTCTTCATTTCCTTTCCCCAAGCCACCGCAAGCCACGTCATTCCTCGCTTGTCCTCACTGCCGCCCATAGCCACTGTTGCCGCCACTTGCTTCACCGTCCAATTGCACTGTCCCTTCGCCAAGAACCACTGCCGAGCATCCCTACTTCCACCGCCCACTCGAGCTGCTAGTTGCCGCCCCTTGGTCACCATTCTTCGACGCCGCCGCTCGAGCCACCTTCATTGTTGCCCATGTCGTCGTTGGTCGCCATCTCTCGTGCCGCTGCTCGGCCGTCATCACCACTACTAAACACCCTCCCCCACGCTTGGTGGCCATGAGCCTCAAGTGGTATTGCCACTGCCGTCGAGTCTCCATTCAAGCCGGGAACGCCATATTCTGGACGCCGTGGCGCCGCTGTCGTACCGCTGTCGCGCCACTGTCACATCGCCGTCGTCAGAAAACCGTGAGTTAACTCCTATTAATTAGGTAGTTAATTGAGTTTAGGGATATGTTTAGTTTAGACTAATGGTGGTTAGTGATAAATAATTATGGTTTAGCCTTAATTAAGGATGGTTTAGATTAAAGTTAAGTGCGATTAGTTTAATTAATTACAGTTAGATAAATCAATGATGGTTAGTCTTAATTAATCATAGTTAGTTTAATTAATCGTGATTATCTTAATTAAGCATGATTAATTTAATTAATCGCAATTAGCATAATTAATCGTAGTTAGCCTAATTAATCGAGTCATCTTAAATAATCACAATTAGTGCAAATTAATGACGGATCAATCGTTAAGTAGAATTTTATGCTTGATTTTCTGAATGGATTTATGCATAATTCTAATTGTTTGAGCTTATTACGTCATGTTATTTATTGCTTAATTACAGGCTTTAATTACTATATTTTCAAAGAAGGTTTATTTGGCAAGAAAAATGCATATTTTGAGGTGTTGGATTTGGACGTCGTGTTTTACATGTTAAATGGGGCAATGGGTTTTAAAGTGAAAGTGTACAAAATTTAGTAGGTTGATTTTTAGTACGTAACCACGCGTGAATATTTTATCGAAATTTTAAATGTGAAAATTTGCCAAAATTTGTAATTTGAACACGGACTCTTTTGTACTAGACTAATTAATGGCAAATAAATTTTGGTTGAGTGTTGGCGTGCTTGAATGGTCACTTAATCGAACCCGTCACTCAACAGAAGTTTGAGGGCGATGCCCAATTTTTATCGGATGCCTGGCGAGGGTTCGGATGCCAAGTCGCGGTTGAAGCCGGATTGATACTCCTTAGAGAATGTTGTCGAGGCGGAGTTCTAAACGATACTATACCCGATGGGATGGGAGGATGCCCTCAAAAGACTGTCAACTCTTGTGTTGGCCGTAACTCTAGAGGTCATAATAATTGAACACGTGTGTTTGGCAGTGCACCTGGATATTGTGGAACGTGTTATAATTATTGATTATGCTTGTTGCATTAATATTGGTATGTGTGATTTACTAATGTACAGGGGTGTGCCAAGGTAAGATAAGATTGTATATCGTTGCATGTTTAGATTGCTTCCGAGACGAATTAGCATCCTAATTGAGGCTTAAACTGTTAACTCGCTGAGATTTTTATCTCACATTGTTGTTTAAATATTTTTAGGCTCGTGAAGAACCTTCACGATCGGTTCGAGGTCCATTTGGAGACGAGGGATTGGCTTGGCGTTAGTGAAATTTAGGATAACCCTAACCCCTACTGGTTTTTGTTGAAGAGCAATATAAAGTCATCATTATAGGAAAGGCTTGTAATATTAAATTTCCTAGGGTTAATAAATTTCTAAATAGAAGTAATGCTTTTAAAAATGTTTGTTGTGATGTTGACACTATCCCTTTTTGTTGGTTGATTGGGTGTTTATAAAATGCTTCCGCTTGCGTTTAATTAAAAGATAGAAAGGATAGGTCAACGACGTGTCCTGAGACATTGCAATTTATCAACCGTTGTGAGATGATCACGCACTCAGGGGTTCAGGGCGTGACATATATTGATTAATGACAATAGGCAGATAATAGAAAAAACCCCAGATCCTCCATCACAAACGAATGCAGAGTTACAGCCTCTAATCATCTCCTAAATTGGTGACAGTATTAAAAAAATTGTCTTGTACAAAGTAGTTGAATGTGATGAAACACTTGTAAGAGTTGGTAATCGTCCTGTGCATGATATGGTAGTTGAACAGTTACCTTTCTGCATTTTCGAGCAGTTATTACTTGGGCAACCAGTTTCCACGGTAACTGCTTCCATCAAATGTCCAAACTAATTACTTGGTGTGACTCGGGCACAGGCGATTGTTTGGTATATTGAGGTCTGCCAGGGAGTCCAACTAAGTAAGCACTTTAGGTTAGGAACCAATCAACTGAACAATGCTATATCTCTGTGAGGCTTGACTGGTTCGTTACAAGCATGTCCTGTGAAATTCCAACCACAGGCGAGATCTTGCCGCTGAACTGGTTGCAAGAAAAATCCGATTTACCATTTTAGGAAGTGCATCACTCTATAAGAAATCAAACGTTCTATCCATTGAGACTCAGTCACTCATTGGAACTTTCAACTTGTCTTCGTCTATTGTTGTATAGGATATAACAGGGAGAACCCAATTATTCAACTTCAACCCCAAAGATCAATGTCGAGTTTACCTCGCCTGGGAATTCTCTGTGAGTAATTCATTGAACCCTTGCAGCTAGGTAACGACGAAAAAGATCAATTACATTCGATGGGTCGTCCTATCTTAGAATGTCCTGTCCGGAAGTCAGTCTGCAGCTCTAGAGCATGGTGATTTAACAGGGATAATTCAACGTTAGACTCAACAGATTCAAAGACGAACATTCTATGGCAGGGTTATGTTACAGGATCTTAGTAAAGCCACACCCCAAAAGCGTGAAAGAGCTAAACACCATATAAACCCCACATCAAAATCTCACACCATGATCCAAGTCCCCGTACCTTGCAATTAGGATCATGATAGGTGTGGATTCCCTATTATAATGTTCGGAAGAGGCACTTACGCCATTGTCCCCTTTTACCCTTGTTCTTTGGGCCAAAAATCTGTCTTAGTTTATATCCATCGCCAGAAGACCACTGATTAAGCACGGTTGTCAATCGGAGTTTGAAGAGCGTGTGAATTGAGTTATGGCTCTTGTAAATTGGAGAAGTTAGCAACTTTTTGACTAATCATAGAAGGAAAACAATCTTATTCTGAAGCAAAACTTTATATCTCAACGAGTCTTCATTTATGGCTTCACGAAGATGATCTGTTTTAAGGTGCATAGATTCCTATAAAAGATTTAAAACCTACTCTATGTTAATTAAGGCACCGGCCCTTACTTTAATTAATACTAATATTATTTTAAGAAAATATACCATGTGGACAATCAACATAGTGATTACGCCATGGATGAATTTCTCGACTTTTCCAAGTTAGAAACTCATCTCCATCATATCTATTGTTTTGAAACGATTCTACTTTAGAATCGAGAACTGAATTCACATGACAATCTCTGAGAGGCATATGCTTCCGATCGAATGATTTTTTTTTTTTTTTTTTGGTCGAAAGGACGAGATATATTAATTAACGAGGAAATTTACATCGGGATGCTAAGGCATCCGCATAAACAAGATCCAGCAAAATATAGGGAGGAGAGATAATCCAGCTATGGGCCGACCTATCTAAACGTTGGGCCTTGGCGGCCCAGTCCGCCACCGAATTAGCTTCGCACCTGCAGAATTGGAGACGAAGATTAGGGAAAAGAGGGATCGTCGCAGCCGCCTCCGCGAAAAGAGCTCTCAGTTCCCACGGCGGTAGCATTATATGATTATCAATCCCATAAAATATCTGCTGCTTTATATGATTATCAATCCCACAAAAAGTTATTCTATGTAGCAATCCTTACATCTCCTACTACTGGTGGGGTAACAGCTAGTTTTGGGATGTTGGGGGATATTATTATTGCCGAACTTATGCTTACATTGCATTCGCAGGTAAAAGAGTAATTGAACAAACATTGAATAAGATAGTACCTGAATTAATATCAACAGACCGGAGCCAAGTGGAGCATGCATGAAGGAGTTAGATGCTTCTTCTATTCTTTTCTTTTCCTTGGCTCTCCCAACATCCCAAAACTAGCCGTTACCCCACCAGTAGTAGGAGATGTAAGGATTGATACATAGAATAACTTTTTATGGGATTGATAATCATATAAAGCAGCAGATATTTTAGCCATTTGCATCAAGATTACCTCCTAAGGTGGGTATTGCCAAGAAACAAAAACGACTCAATCTTGTTGACACAAAGAGCCTGCTCTTGGAGATCCTAGATGACGAGAATCTCCTGGAGACTCCTGTTCTCGACGCGATAGAAGCTGAATCTGGGCAATGGTGGCTGGCCCTCACGGCCACCACCCCACAAATGAAGATAATTAGGCTGGAACTCAGCATCGGGGTTTGGGCAATCCCACGACGGTTCAAGCTCTCAAGGCCATGATGGCCAAGGAAAAGCCCAATTTGGTTTTCTTAATGGAGACGAAGAACAACGAGGTAAAGATTCAAAATATCCAGCGTCGTCTACACTTTACTAATGCACATATCATAAATCCGATCGGCCTAGCAGGAGGTATGGCAGTTTTCTGGAACAATCAAGTGTCCTTACATGTGCTGAAATCAACACAGGAGTATTGTGACATGACTTATAGAGAAGAGGAGGAAGCTAGAACTATTTGACTAACTACTTTACTTATTTTTTTTTTTTATTATTTCCCTCTCTTTTTTGATTTCTTTTCTTTTTTGATTTTTTTTATTCCCTTCCATCATTCCTTAAGTCCCATAGGTTTGATTGCTCTGAATTTGGAATCAAATAATGTTGGTGTTGTATTAATGGGTGACGGTTTGTGTGGCATCCCATAATTAGGTAATGAAATTACCTATGGTCTATGTTTTAGCCATTAGTTTTCTCTTAAGACTAAGTGATATATGCTTGTGTTCATGAATTTTTGAAATTAGTATTATAGGATAAATTAATGAGAATAGTCTATTTTTGGCTATGCACCTCATAGACTAAATTCCTATAGATAAAATATTACAAGATTTTGGCCATGTGAAATTGAAAACTTGAAACCTATAAAAGAAAGAATTAAAAGTGTTTAAAGGTAAAATTTGATTTTTATTTAGGTTTGGGCCTTAGGCCCAATAGCTTGACTTTTGGTGGGCCAAATGGCCGGCCCATTGAAGCCCATGGAGAGGTGGCCGTCGACCAAGGAGGGGAGGAGTGGCCGGCCCACTTCTTCCAAGCCCAAGCCCATCTTGCATGCTTTGCCAAGTGACAAAGAGGCCTTCATGCATTGGCCATTGGAAATGGCAAGTAATCATTGCCAATGATGGAGTTTGGGGGAAATAAAAGGAAGAGGAGGAGAGAGAGGCCGGTTGTTTCCGTCCAAGCCAGAGAGAGAGAGAGAGAGAGAGAGAGAGAGGGTTGCGAGGGAGAGAAGGGCGCCGAGAGGAGAGGAACCGAGGAGGAGGAGGAGCCCATCGCCGTCCGTGTGTGCCGTCCGTGTGCCGTCGTTCGTTTGATCTTAGAGGCAAGTTAGGATCCTCTTCCTACTCTTGCATGTGTGTCTTGCATGTATGTTTGGAGTGGTGTCGAATTTTGGGTGGTTAGGAGGGAGAAACCGGAGTTAGTATGTCTTGTTGTTGATGTATGCTTGCTGTTTTCGTATGAACCGCCTGAGCCAGAGTCTTGTGAGAGCTTGCATGCATGTTTTGAGTTCGATTTTGACTTTGATTCCTTCATGAAAGTTGTAGCCAACATCTTAAACTACAACATACTAAAATTTGGTGCAAAATGGTGGAGATTTAATGGGTCAAACTCTTATCCTACGAAGACACTAGATCTGGAACTGTTTTGCTGACCTTGTGGTAGATTTGTGGTTGCATGTTGATTTTTATCAAGAATCTCTCTTCGACTTCTTCATGAAACTTGTAGAGAACATCTCAAAGACTAACATACTCAAATTTGAAGTAAAATGAACAAGTATAGCCTAGTGAATCGACTTACTCTTGAAGACGGTAAATCTGGAGACGTGGTACTGGACACCCGAGACTTCTTAGACCTATATGGTGACTATCCTTTGAGAATCTCACCTAGATCCCTGAATGAAAGTTGTAGTGGAACTCTTGAGGCAAAACATATCAAAATTTCAGAGGAAATGAAGAAAGATAAGTAGGCGAAACCTCGATTTTTCGGAGACAGCTAAACTGGACTGTTCGGTACTAGGAACAGGAGCTTCGACCGTCTATAGTTAATTACCTAGAACGAATCTGGCCTAGATGTCTTCATGAAAAATATACCTTAAGGCCTTGACTATAACCTGGTAAAATTTCATAATTTTTGGAGGTCATTCGGCTATTTTAATCGAAATATTTCAAGAACTGCGCAATCTGACTTTACCCGAATTTTGCATGCGGTATTGTGTGAGCCATATCTTATTGTGTGAAGCTCTTTTGGGCACGTGTTCTTCATGAAATTGTTACCTTTATGTTTTGTCTATTACATACTCTGATTTTATGATTTTTGAGAATCATATGGATATTTAATTTAAAAATTTTCTAAAATGGTACAAGCTGGAATTTAAATAAATTTCAAAAGGCATGAGAAATGGACTATTCTAAATTGTACGAATTCCATAAATTTTATTGTTATGAATGATTGTGTCTTGCTGCATGTATGATGATGACTGATGATGCATGTATAGATCAAAGGACGAAAGTGATTTTATTTGCCATTACATCATGTGCCATGCTGAGTTGAGACCTAAATTGGTAAACATGAACAATGATAAATGAGGAAACTGTTTTGTGGCGGATGATAATGCCACAGGAGTATCGGGATGCCCGGGATGGGGGTGCCGGATGCCCAGAATGTATAGAGATACATGGCCGGATGACCTCGGGAGTTTCGAGATGCTCGGAATGGTTGGGTGCCGGAAGCCTCGGAGGTCTTTGCCCGAGGGGATGCCTCGTGATGCCGGTTGGGATGCGAGATGCCCGGAATGTGGGGGTGCCGGATGCCGGTGGCCTTAAATGGCTGAATGCCGGAGGTTTTTCTCGCGATGCCAGGATGGGGTGCGAGTGTAAAGTATGGGATGAAATTGATGATCCCGAGAAAGAGTGATGGGTTGATCAAATTGAAAGTTAAAAGTGGAAATTGAATCATGCATATATGATATGATATGATGATGATCACCTATGGCATGATGATATGCATAGATGATATAATATGATGTTGATCACCTATGACATGATGATTTGCATATATGATATGATGATGATCACCTATGGCATGATGATATGCATATATGATATAATATGATGTTGATCACCTATGACATGATGATTTGCATATATGATATGATGATGATCACCTATGACATGATGATATGCATATATGATATGATATGATGATGATCACCTATGGCATGATGATATGCATATATGATATGATATGATGATGATCACCTATGGCATGATAATATGCATATATGATATGATATGATGTTGATCACCTATGACATGATGATTTCCATATATGATATGATGATGATCACCGTGACATGATGACATGTATGTGTTATGATTGTGATGAAGATGTATGATGGTATATGCATGGCTTCAAGGTAAGTATGCTTGGATGCATGTATGACATGTATGATGTTGTGATTGTATTGTATGATGCATTGAGTGGTTATTGGATTCCTTTACGCGGGGCGTATTTTACGGCCTTCCTTCGATGTAGAGGTGGTTGTCCCACATTCACTTTTATTTGAGTGCGCCTGATTCGGGGGACCAACATTTCAGTCCATGTTCGCCGAGACGGAGTGATGCGGATGCCGCGCCACCGCCCGATGCACTGGGATGGGTGTCACGTGCGTGAGAAGTAGGAGTGCAACTTTTGGGATGATAGCCGACACGGCTGATGGGAGATCTTGCACGATAGACATATGGGGTCGAGTGTTTCTTTTTGGGAGTGTGTGGAGCTAAAAATCTTGGCCTTTCTTTTGATGTCCCACCATTCTGGGCTCTATCTTTTCTTATGATATTTAGTGGTGTGCAAATTTTATTTGAGTGCGCGCGCTTAGTGTTTTTCAAAAAAAAAAAAAATGTATGATGTGGGCTAGTGTTCCATTAGGTGTAACGTTAGACGTGGCGACCTAAGGTGGTTCGGGTCATTGATGATACAAGAGTTTATATCTTTTTCTTTTCGTATGATTTTACTTACTACACCAGCCGCTGTAGCATTATAAACTGTATTGTTACTCTTGTTCCCATCGGGATAAATCTGACCCCTTCCTCTGTTCCCGCCTACATATATGGGATATTTTAAGAAGTGAACATCTTTATTAGTAGCGGGGTCCGGGGAAAGAATAGGAAAGGTGACTTCACTATATTTCTGACCAGAAACAGGACCTATCACAAGAATATTTTTTTTATTGGGGCGATAGCTCTGAAAAGACAGATTGCCTATCTTTTCTTTCATCTCGGGCGAAATACGATCGGGAGGCGCTAATTCAAATCCCTCAGGTAAAATAAGAACAGCCCCCACATTCAAACCTCCCCTTTTACCATTAGCAAGAACTTGTTTAACTTGCATATCATAAGGAATTCGAACAACTGCTTCAAATACAGTATCAGGAAGTACCGCTTGCGGAACCTCAATATCCACGGGCTTATTAGCTAAATGGCAATTGGCACATACAATACGTCCGGTCGCTTCTCGTGGATTTTCATAACCCTGCTGTGCAAAAATGGGATATGCATTTGAAATGGATGTCCGAGCTATGATATATATCATCAGCGATACGGAAATAGATCGAATAATCTCTTTCTTTATCCAAGAAAAGGTGTTTTTAGTTTGCATGGTCCAATCATTGATCCCGAAAATTTATACAATAAAATTAGGTAGGTCGCTTGTATAGTTCCCTATATGAAGATGTATGGAGATAGAGGGTCACCTTGTCGAGGCCTCGAGTCGGGGTAAAATAAGGAAGTTGTTCTCCATTGAATTTCACACTATAAGTTGTTGTGGTGATGCACTGCATCACCCATTGCACCCACTTTGGATAGAATCCCAGCTTGAGTAGATATTTGTTAAGGAAATCCCATTCCACCCTGTCATATGCTTTCTGCATGTCCGTCTTGAGGATTGCACTAAATTTTCTAGTCTTCCTTCGAATCCTGAATTGATGTAGCATTTCTTGAACAATTAGGATGTTGTCTTGTATCTGATGTCCTCTAACAAAGGCCGACTGTTCTGAGGAAATCAGATTTGGAAGCCAAGGCTTGAGGCGATTTGCGAGTACCTTTGATATAACTTTATACGCAAAGTTGCAAAGACTTATAGGTTTGTATTGATCCAAACGTTCTGGGTGGTGAATCTTGGGAATCAAAACTATAAAGGTTTTATTCAAATCCTGAGGCATCATTCCTAACCGAAAAAAGTTCTGTACAAGAGAGAGCATATCTTCTTTAATGATTTCCCAATGAGTCTGATAGAATAAACCATTGAAGCCGTCAGGGCCTGGAGCTTTGGTAGGTCCTAGTTGAAAGGTCGCTTGGCGAATCTCCTTTAATGTCACCTGTTCCAGCAGTTGATTGTTCATTTCTGTAGTCACTGTGGTTGGACACTGAGCTAGGATGGGTCGAAAATCCCTATAACCGACAGTAGTATATGATCCGGAGAAAAAACTGAGAGCCATGTTGTGTAAAGTCTGAGGGTTGCGGATCCAATTTTGATGATCGTCTTGCAGTATAATGATGCGATTGCGCTGTCTTCTTTGAAGAGTAGTAGTGTGAAAAACTTTCGTGTTTTTGTCGCCCCACCTTAACCACTGAATCCTAGATCGCATAGCCCAGTATTGTTCTTCTCTTTGCCAAGTTCGTCTTATTTCCTCTCTAAGTTTAGATACCTCCTCTTGATTATAATGTGTTTGCTGTTCATTCATAATGTTTTGAAGTCGCTGTTGTAATGCTGAAATTTGGAGATCCCCCTTGAAAATTTTGATCTACTCCATCGCCACAATGCTTCCGAAAGCTTTCTTAGCTTTATAGAAAATCCAGACTGTTGGATCTGCACTGATCGCCAAGCTGAGGAAATAATATGTCGGCATTCATCATCGTCATTCCAAAAGTTTTCATTGACAAATCCCTTGTTGTGCCTCTTATATGGAGCTGAGGTGTTAAGAATTAATGGGCAGTGGTCAAAACCCACTGTAGGCAGGGCAAACACCTCAGCTTCAGGATATAATAACCTCTAGTCAACAGTGTAGAACACCCTGTCTAAACGTTCCTTGACCAGCTCCTCCTCCTCTCTATTGTTCATCCAAGTAAACTGACATCCTTTGGTATCTAGATCCATGAGAGCACAATCAGATTGAAACGCCCGAAAAGAAAGCATGCGATAAGGGTCAGCCTTTCTTCTACCAACCTTCTCCCAAGGATAAATAATGTCATTAAAATCGCCCACATAGACCCAAGGTAAAGTGTTATTAAAACTGATCGCTCTGAGTTCATCCCAAAGAAGCTGTCTTTTATGATAAAGATAAGGGGCATGAAGACAAGTTAGTCGAATAGTTCTAGCTTCCTCCTCTTCTCTATAAGTCATGTCACAATACTCCTGTGTTGATTTCAGCACATGTAAGGACATTTGATTGTTCCAGAAAACTGCCATACCTCCTGCTAGGCCGATCGCTTCCGATCGAATGATTGAATTGTCATTTTTATCTACATATATTCCCTCATCTGGAGACAACACCAAAGCCCAATAGAATCAAAATAAATGCTAATCCCATCTTTATGTGCCAAACTCAAGCTGAAAGCAGAAGAAAAAAAAGAAGAAAGACCCTGGCTTTGAAATCTTGCTCATCAAGCAAAGGCGACGCCTTTCTCCCTCGATCTCAACTCCCACGCTATAAAAGTCTCCATCTTTCAATTTCTCAGTCAATTCTCTTCTCTTCCTCCCTCGCTCTTTTCGATCCCTTCGTCCTTCTCGGAACCTTCGTCGTCTTCCCGATCAATGGCGGCGAAGCTGAAGGTGGCCGGCGCGTGGTCCGGCATGATCGAGGTCGAGCTGGACAGCTGGACGGTGACGGGGCGTCGAAGCTGAGCGAGCTCGGCGTCAGGGGCAACGCCAAGATACTCTCGACCCGCGTCTGCATTGACCAGGGCAAGTCGCTCAAGGAAGAGGCCATGGCCGAGGACGAGCGGTCCAGCAGGCTCGCTCGGGTCAAGTGAGTACCTTTGTTTGTGCCTGTGTTTTGGGTACTCGTTCCAGTGTGTGTGCAAGGGTGCAATCGTCTATCTTTTCGCTTAATTTTGACTTGGTCGCCGGTTCCCGGCTGCGGATAGGTGTACTAATTGATTGGTTGACCAAAGTTGTTGACTTTCCTTGCTTATTGGATTCGTTGCATCGAATATATGGTGAATTTATAAGGAACTTGTCTCTTTGTTTTCTGTTTCTTGGTTTATATTATGTACATTGTAAGGAATATGTTTGTTTTGCTGAATTTTTCTGAAAAGTTGGGTATTTGTAATTGGATCATACACCTCGTTGGACTGGCCTTGTAAAATATAATGTGGTGAATGGCAGCTTGCCTTTAGAAAGCAGGCTTCTGCTCCTCTCTAGCTCTATTATTCTTTCCATTCTCTTCGTTATTCGGTTGATGGTTTTGATAAATCGTGCTTGGAGTGATTAAGGGAGGCTCATATTTGATGAGGCTAAGAATTCTCTACATTCAGTGTATCAATTACATCTCCCTTTCTCTTTTACCGATGGCAGCGAGCTTCGTATTCTTGTTATAGGTGAAGGAACTGGAAATGCCTCGGCTTTTCTAGAACAGGTCCGAGTCAAATACCAATGCAATTTGTGGTCTTGGGATGAGCGTGTTCGAGTTCAAGAGATGCCTTCCTTGGTTAATAATGCTCAATCTGAAGCTTTTGGCATTTCTGTGGCGCAGAAGTTTTTAAGTAGCTTTGATGCAACGGAAGATGCTTTCTCCTCATTCCAAGCTCACTTTAACTCTTAGCGGCCACCACCAAATCAATCCTTCATCAGGTATTTCGCATGCATATTCAGTTTGGTTTTCACCTCTTTTTAGCAACTTTGCGTATAGTCATGGGACCAATCAACGTTCTTAGTGTGGTGTACGTTACTTAACTCATGAGGCAGTGCATCTTGATACTTAAAGAGGCATTCGGCTCTGAGCACGGGACTTTATTATTATTCAAAAGAAGACTGCATGTCTTGATAAAGTGACTTGTTTATAGTTATGCCATAAAATTTCTATGCTTGGCCAGAAGCACTGATGAGCCTAGCAATTTGGATATACATACCTACAGATGTTCATTTACATGGACATGCTTATCTGCTATTGTGGTTCACTTTCCTGTATTAATTTTTTGATGATATTGGCCAGCGTGTTTGTTGTTTTCAGAGACAATAGTCTTTCTGGCTACTGTGCGTGTATGTGAATATCCCCTCATATAATTAAATGTGTATATCCTTCTAAATACAGAGCAGCTGCCACTGCACTGGCTAAGAGACATGCAGATGGGTAATTGCCACTGGAAGACTTCAACATAGAACTTGAAGATCAGAGTGGAAAGAAACTAAATATGGGATCTGAAACTGATCAGAGGGTTGGCAGTAGACTAATTTGTTTTTTAAGAAATCCTTTCTCAAGCAGTCTTTTCTCACAATCTGCTGTTTAGCTGCTATTGTGTTGAATTGGCATTTAAAAAACCTTTTGGATTTTCTCCAGTGCTGTGATGATGGGCTTAATGCTTCACTCAAATGCAAAACAACTTACAAGGAGGCAAAAGTATGAAGATGCATTGGAAGTTCTTGCTATGGGTGAGGTCTGTTACTGCTGCTCTGTGGTTACTTATGATAATCTAAGCATTTTTGGCTTTATCCAGTACCGAGCTTCAATGCTTCTTAATCTGTAACATGTATAATGTGGGAATTGAGACGTATTGTGAGGGATGTCATTTTGCAGAAGAGTTTACCAACTGTTCAGATCAATAGTTGGTCTCATATACTTAAAAAAAAAGTGGTGCCACCTAGTCCTTTCCCATTAGAATGCCATAACTTGCTACTGAATTGATGTGATGCCCTGTTGCTATTGAGTTTAAAAATCGGAATTTATTACACGATGCTAACCAAGGTTTCAGAAACAAGGACAACTCTTAAACGAGGAATGTCAATCATAACTAAAATCGTTCCTCGTCTAAAATGTAATATTGTGAAAGTAGGTTTGTTTGATCATTGTGTCGGAATATTACTCATTATTAGTTATATGTGCACCAGATGGTCTATTATGCTAGATATATAGGTGAAGGACCAATTCTTACTCGGTATGTACTTTGGGACGAGGTAATACTATACATGATATACTTTTCACAAGAAAATCTGATGAATAGCTCCACACCAAAATATTTTGAACCTTAATTTACAATTTCGAGTGGTAAATTTGCCATAAGAAGGATTTGTGATTCAAATTGTGGATCAGAATGATCGGTGTATTCTGCCAGTGATATTGTTAAATAATATAGTAACCACGCAACGTATTTCTGAGTTAGCCGGTACATTATTCTGACTGTAAAAGATTTTTTCTTAGATTTATGACACATTATACTATCACAAAAGTATATAATGTATCCATTGTAATAGATGACCCAAATCCGGGCCCAAAAGCATACACCGATATGATTTAGCACACGATTAAGCCCGCAAAGGTAGCGCTATTATTATTTTTCAATACAAAGGAGAATTCCTTTGCATGTCTTGCCTGCATTTGGATCTCAACCATCACTTTTTATTAATATATATTGTCATGAACAATGTTCTTATAACAGAATGAATGTCCTCAAAACTGCTTGTCAAAGCTGCATTTTTTGTATCTTCGTAGAAACCACCATAAAGCGTTGAAGTAATTTCTTACTACGAAAAAGGAGTCCGACTCCTTTTTTCTCTTGATTGTTGTTTCTATTACTTTGATTGACATACCGCCTGTTACGTTTTTCTACCAATTTGTAAAAATGGCAGCAGTGCTGACCTTCTCGTATGAATGGAATGTTTACAATAGAAATCATACATTTGCACCAATCTGGGCCTCGATCCGGGTTGGTTCTTGCTCGCATTTTGGCCTAGACATCAGGACAACAAATTTGTTCTCTTTCATACTGAACAGGGCATGCCTCAATGCAGTACTTCTTTTTCTAAGCTAGAGCTAAGCTCCTTGCAAAATGTTAGAACGATTCCACAAAGACAGGAACAACGAAAGTAGTCATAAAAATGCAAGTTTGACAGTGAATTTAACCATCTCAGGAGACACTCAAGAACAACTAAACCTTCATAAAAGTTAGACGGAAATCGATGTCCTAACCAAATTGCGGATTGGCCATGAGCCTAAGACTTTGAAGAAGATTAAGTTGTTTGTGCTATATTGTCAAGCAAGAAGAGTTTTATGTCTCGAACGGTTTGCGAATGGACCAAGTGATATATGGAGACGAAAACTTTAATTCCAAAAGGAAAGCAAATTTGTTACTGCAGAAACAAAAAAGGTGAGAAGAGACAGCTGTGTTTTTCTCGTGTTGTTTGTCATTGTTAGTAGTATGATCACCAATCAAATAGAGATGAGCAAGCAATTATGTAAAAATACCTTTTCGAAAGAGGGAGGATCACGCCATGTATTGTCTTCAAGGAAAGTAGAACAAGACCTTATTCAGTTGTGAAGGTAAGAACTTACACTGACCTAATAGATCCACATTGAGGCCAATGTTGATCAACGACAATAACAAACAATAGGAAAAAAACCCAATCTTGCCATTACTTGGAAATGTAGAGCGAGAGAACCTAAAATGTTTGGCCTCTAGACAATTTTCGAAAACCGTCCTGCACAAAATAGTAGCATGTGATGAACAAGCTCTGACATGTGTTGATAACTAGTTCCACATAGTGAAACCATCCCTGTCGCCATTGGGGGTTGATGAACAAAACAACCGGAATTACTAGTCCAACCGTCGTGTATGACATTCCAAAGCTGATATAGAATGTCTGTTCATCTATGAAACCATCTTCTTTAGCTGTCGCGCATGATTTTGTTGCTGAGCAATTAACGTTAATGGTTGTCGAGCACTTCTTACTCAACGGCAGTCCACACAGAAGATGGTTTCCATAGTAACTGCTTTCATCGAATGCCCCAAATTGATATTTGTTTGGTATGGCTCCTGACAAGTCGTTGTAAGACACATTGAAGACTTCCAGGGAATTCAACTGAGTAAGCTCTTCAGGGATAGAACCAATCAAGTTGTTGTAGGAAAGGTCAATGCTCTCTATCTTCGTGAGGCTCGACAATGACATTGGTATACGTCCTGTAAGCTTGTTATGTGACAGGTTCAGCACAAGCATTTCTTGTAAGATTGCTATCTCCGGTGGGATCTCACCGCTGAATTGGTTGCAAGAAAGATCTAGTCCCACCATTTTAAGAAGTGCGTAGCCTTTATAAGAATCAAACCTTCCTTTTGTTGTGAACCCAACAGTATGTGGAACTTCAAAGTCTACTTTCATTTTTTTATAGAAAGTAGTGTCAGTATGGCTTTTAATTGTCCTCACATAAGACCAAGGTGACCATCCTGCATACACCGATGTTCGGTGCTGAAGTTACCTTATCGGTGTAATCTTCGGATAAATTCATGGGTCCCAAGCAATTAGGTAATGGACCAAACAGATTGTTTTCAGAAAGATTGATCATACTTAAGCTTTTCAATCTGCACAATTGCTCGGGAAATGTTCCATAGAAGCTATTACCTTTCAGTGAAAGAATGCTCAATTGAGAGAGGTTACCTAGCCAATAGGGTATGCTTCCGGTGAACTCATTTTCACTCAGATCCAAGGTCACCAAAAGGGAGTTGTTAGAGAGCGTATGCACGAGTGTACCATTCAATTTGTTCCCATTCAGATGGATGTGACGCACCCTTTGTGAGATAAAAAATGATGGTAATGGACCAGAGAAATTGTTCTTAGACAAATCCAAATACTCAAGCTCATCAAGATTGCAGAGTTCTTGAGGGATGAGGCCATCCAACTGATTTTTGGACAAGTCAAGGACCACAAGCGATGACATGTTTGCAATCAATCTGGGAAGCTTGCCCGTGAAAATGTTGTTGCTAACGTCCAATGCCCACAAATCTATGAGTGATGAAAGAAAAGAGAGACTTCCAGTGAACAGGTTATGGTCTAACTGCAAAAATAGCAACCTTGGGTTCATGGTGTGGTTGGAAAGTCCAATTTCTCCTTGCAAATTGTTATATGCTACGTTGAGGTAAACCAATTTACTATCTAGTAACTGGATAGGTAGTCCCCCTGAGAAATTGTTGCTAGACAGGTCTAAGATATCTAGGAATTTTATACTATCCTAGTTCAGATGGAATATTCCCTTCCAATCTATTGGCTGATAGATTAAGGTGGAGCAGATTTGGGACATTTGTGCAAAATTTGATAGTGAGCTCTCTAGTGAGCTCTCCTCTCATGTTGTTGTTGGATATGTCCATGATCCAAAGATTAAAAAGGGTCATTGATGGAACCTCAAGTGTTGTAAATAAGTTATTTGCCAGAAAAAGCGCTTCCAACTTGGTGTTGTTTTCCAACAACCAAGCTGGAAAGGGACCCGAAATGTCATTCGAGGAGAGATCAAGTATTCTCAGGTCATATTGATGATTGAGAAAGCCTAGAGAAGTCAATTTGAATCCTCTTGATGGACTATTTGACATACTCAAAACCTTCAACTGGAACCTCGGGATCAAAGATGCAACTTTGGTATCAATTGTTAGTTTGGTGTCATCAAGAATTAGCACCTTAAGTCTTGAATGGTTTGCAAGTGGGCCAAGTGATGAGGGGATATCAAAATGGTTACCCGAAATGGAAAGAAATTCGAGAGATGTAAGACTAGTGAAGGGAGATGACACGACACTATCTGTAAATTCATTGTCTTCAAGATTCATAATCCGAATAGAGGACATGTTTCGCCAACATGTAGGAAGCCCGCCAGTAATTCCGTTAAAGCTAAGATCCAACTCTTCTAGTTTTACCAGGTTACACAAGCCTGTTATTGATATCACAAGTCAATTCTCCTCCAATGAGATATATTGGTACATGCAAAGAGGACATTCAAGTACATCAAGGATCCATTTCATGTCCAGCTTTTACACTGAGAGATTAGAACTTACTATGGTCTGATAGGTTGCCACTTAGACCGGTGTTGGATGAGGACAACAATCTAAGAGATGTCAACGAACCAAGGCCGGAAAGGATTCCTATGCTTGTGTTCAACGAAGAACCATCCAAGATGAGTTGTTCCAACTTACTGAAGTTATGGAAATCTTCCCAAAAATCAAAAGATTACTGAACATCAAATTTCCTTACGCAAGCATAATCAAGAAATGGTACAGAGATATCATGAGTGAATGGAACTTCTTTAATAAAAAAAGTAGGCTCCATTTGTTTTGCAGAAAATATGACTTTTCTGGAAAATGTTATTCGAGAAGTCATGTCTAGGAAAATGACAATATTTTCTAGTGCTCGGCTAAAACCTGAAAATAAACTAGAAAATTTATTCCACCGTTTAGTATGAAAAATCTAATTTGATTTTCATCCGTGCACTCCTTTCAATAATATTTTATTTTTATTTTTAAAAAATAGATTTTTTAATGATTTTTTCATTTTCTTTTTTTTTTCCCTTCTTGTTCGTCCGATCACCGGTCACAGGTGAGGTCAAGATTGCTCGAGGCCGATGAGCTTGAACCTCGTCAAATCGGTGAGGCCTCGGCCTTCGGCAAGCTTGTTCCTCGCCAGTGGTTGGTTGCCGTAGTCGTCGTAGTAAACAATCAATTGAGGAAGAAGGAAAGAAGAAAGAAAGAAAGAAAGAAATTGAAAATTAGAAATTTGATTTAAAAAAAAAAGAAAATAGAAAAACAATAATATAACCAAAAGAGTGCACAGAGGAAAACATGTCTAGATGAAAGAAAGAAAATGGAAAATGATTTCCTCATTATCCCGACTTTTGAAAATGCTTTTTCCATTAAAGGAAAATATTTTCCTTTACTTATATATTTTCCATGACATTTACCCTAAATCAACGCTTTTTACTTTTGGAAAATCTAAAAAAAAGTTGGGGTTTTGGTGGCTTTTTCCTAAATCTAAAAAAACATTTTTTTGAAAGTTGTTTTTTGTGAAACGAATGGAGCGTTAATGTGAATATACATTCACTCACGGGCCTGACTAACCTTGAGTTGTAATTATTCCTTCTACTGTGTTATATTGAAGAGAAAGGATCCTCAAAGATGATAGTGCCCCTAATGCTCGCACGACGGTCCCCACATGCTTCAAGTGGACATGATCTAGGTGGAGGTTCTCTAAGTGGCTCAAGTTTTTGATGCCTAGCAGTAAAATTCCAAGTAATTAACTTGCTTGGCAGTTAAGTTGGGAAAGCACCCACACTGATGCCTCGGGTTAGATATCTTTTCAATCAGCAGCAACATTTGTATACAAAAAGAGAAGGGGATTGCAATATATGACTTGTATATTCTTAATATGAAGCACATCTAAAGATATGAAAGAGCTTGCATGAATCGCAATCTAGTCAATTTAATTTATGAATAAAAACGAGGATTATAGCCACTGCATCGACTGCATTATAACTTATGTCCAGCTCCTTTAAATTACTGAGATCACCTAATTTGTCCACAAATATTGCTAACTCAAGTCAAGGACGGCGATTTTGTACAGAATTATGAATAGAGAATAAGCTGGAGAAACTATCATTCACATGTAAAGTCCCATTCAAATGTTGTTTGGAGGATAGACACCTGAGAGTCGAAATTGTACCACGAACGGGTAGAATAGAATTATCCAAAGTAAATAATGAAAGCACCCACGCGGATGCCTCAGGATAGGAATCTTTTGAATCAACAAAGAGAAGGGGGTTGCAATATATGACTTCCATATTCATTATGTGAAGCCCATGTAAAGGTATTAAAGAGTCCGCATGACTTGTAGGCTGGTTAGTTTAATATATGAATAAAAACGAGGCTCCTTCCTGCAAATTGAAATGGTACCTTCAATAGTTGCCACTGCATCGATAGCATTATCACTTATGTCCAGCTCCATCAAATTACTGCAACCACCTAATTTGTCCACAAATAGTGTTAACTCAAGTCAAGGATGGTGATTTTGTACTGAATTATGAGCAAAGAACAAGCAGGATAAATTTACCATTCACGTGTAAAGTCCCGCTCAAATTGCTGCCACTGAGGAACAGACGCCGGAGAGATGGAATTGTACCGAGAATGGATAGAATAGAATTATCCAGAGAGTTACCACTCAAATCAAGCACCTCTAGTTTGCTCAACCTTGAAAATAGCAGGTTTGGTTCTGCAAACAAACAACGAAAAGCATAAAAATCCGCAGAAATCTATTCAAGTACACGCGTAAACGGGTATTGCCATTTTGAGGGGAAATATGTCGTAGGGTGGCGATTTTGTACTGAATTATGAGCAGAGAATAAGCCAGAGAAATTTACCATTCACAAGTAAAGTCCCGCTCGAATTGTTGCGACTGAGGAACAGACTTCGGAGAGATGGAATTGTACCAAGAATAGATAGAATAGAATTATCCAGAGAGTTACCACTCAAGTCAAGCACCTCTAGTTTGCTCAGCCTTGAAGATAGCAGATTTGGTTCTGCAAACAAACAATGAAAAGCAGTAAAATTCGCGGAAATCTATTCAAGTACACACGTAAACCGGTATTGCCATTTCGGGGGGAAATATGTCATAGACTTGTGGATTAATGATGACGTGGACATAATCATCTATAATGCAAGAAGTGAGTAAGGACCCAGACATGGTTAAGTTTTGAGTTCATTAGATAATGAGTATCTCTTCTTTTATAGGAAATGAACGAGCGGCGAATTTATACCTTCCGGTGCAATCCACCCTCCTAAATAGTTGTTGGACAAGTCGAGGCTCTTGAGTTCTTCAAAGGGAAGAAGTAGAGAAGCGTTTAGGTACCAAGTTTTGAAGCCGAAACGGTAATATCTCGAATTGGGGAGTATTAGATGAGTGACTCGCCCTGTGGTGGGATTGCACTCAACACCTTCCCAGCTGCAACAGTTGAAATATGATGCCCTCGCGTCCACCCTATATATCAGGTCGAATGTGGCATTGAGCGATAAGAGTGCAACCCTTTCTTGCTCCTGACACCCACGAGAGTCACATAAACATGCGATACCCCAAATCACCACAAGCGACCACAATGCTTTGTTTTTCATGACTGCATATCCCAGTGACCAAACTTTATATGTATCACACTCTTGAGTTAACTTCTTTTTTGCAAGTTAGAGCAACTTTATAGGAGTTCAGCGATGCCTATGCTTGAGTGTAGAAGTTGTGGTCATGGCCAAAGTCTTGGTCATCTTTAGTGATGAATGTAGGTAAGCTCTTTTTGGTGACAAGGTTAATTAGCATGTGGGGCGGGGAATGTAACTTACGCAATGACCAAATTTCATTGGTGGAGAATTTTCTGAATGTCTCTATTACCATAACTTTTTCCACACGTTAAGTTTAGTCTAGCCTAGTCACTATTGTCATTTATATGACTAATTCAATCTTTATCCAATGAAAAGCATAGACCTTGTGAATTACTTGGCTCCCAGCTGGAACGCAAGATCATGTTGAATAGTTAGAATGCAATTAAATGATGGTAACATGAAAATTAGTAAATGTTAAAGGATTACTCACAATGAACTGGTTTCTTGCTTGGGAAACTAACATAGGATGTAAATATGGTAATTGAAGTGCTCTCTTCTTACTGTTCAGCACGACTAACTTAGAATGCTTATATTTTCAAGAGATTGAAAATTACTACTTTGTAGCTTTTACACATTTCACCCTAGAGAAAAATCATAACAGATTGCCTTTTGGATTCACAAAAAGCAGCTAGTTTAACTTAATGAGTGCCCATTTAACATTATTCAAATTGCTTCCTTTGTAAGGGTGACGGTGGATTGTCCCAATGAGTCCGTACGTACAAGCGAAAAACTGCACTAGAAAACGTTTGGAAAGTGGATGGTTCTAAACATGGAAGATCTGTTAATCTACTTCGCATTGGAGCTTTTAGGAGAAAGTGATCTTGACTAGAGGCATTTCAAAAGTAGACATGTTGCAAAATTAACGTGAAAATTGCGAAGATCTTGCTATTAAATCAATGCAAGAACATTGAAGAAATAAACGGGCAATGACAAAGATACCAAATATTTACGAGATTTGATCCGAGTGTCGGTATTTATCCCCAGAAAGAGCTAGCAACCAATAATTCACTATAATTTGAGAATCAAAACTACAATCGCTTACACTCGAATGCCTCCCACACCTAGAGTAAGACCAAATCAAAATATGTTTATAAATAAACAACTTAATTGCTTGTAAAGCTCATAGGGCAAATCACCGAGTGCTTAAGCCCATAGCAAAACCCTTCGCACAGCTAATTCAAGAACGTTCATATGGTCTTTCTTTTACTCTTCGTGCGGTGGCCCAATTTCTAATGGAATTCCACTATTAGGATTCTCGAGGAAAGGAAACCCAAAAAAGCAAAACCTTGCTTTTAATTTATTTTCTTTTCTCTAACCACTTCCTAACCCCACGCGCTCTCTTTTGTATGACCAAAAAGAAAATTCCAATCAAGCAATTAAAGTCCACAGGAAATTTGACCGCGAGAGTTCATTGTATATGCTACCGGGGCCCTTGGCGGCTGTCCATAGGAAAATTTCTCCATCAATGTTTAATGCGCCGGAGTCTACACGTCCGAACCTCCTAAATTGAACTTAAATCTTTTTCTTACCCAAGCGTCCAAGCAACATCCTCTCAAATCTTTTACATTGCAAAGTCTGGATGTAATCGTGGACATGTCCAACCAAATAAAAGAAACTCTCCAATATATACGCCATTCAAAAAAAGATTTTTTGGATTTCTTTCTAACCCAATTAGGTTAGATTGCATAGCGGCTCAAAATCGAGGTATATTTTAATAATTCTCTACCTTGTCTCGACGTTTGTAACTAACTCGTAATGTTCATCATCCATGTTAGTTCTCCCAATGCCTCGATAGACGTTCACTCTCTATAGATGATAACTGCGCTAAAGTAAAGCTTAAGTTTCGTCAAAAAAACATGTTTGATCATCATGTCTGACGAGTTCATTGGATTTGGCCAAGACATGAAGGCAACAAATTACTAGAATCGAAAAGATACTTTTGACTTCTCATATTAAGAAAAACCTATTACTAGAATCCAATGGATTACGGGTCGCCCGAGCCAACTCCGACGGAGCGGACACCATTCCCGCCACATAAAAGAATGGATTTAGAAGGGCGACTGAAGGGCATCAAAACGGGCCCGATCACGAACGTGACCGGTCCGACGAGCAATGGAGCCAGAGAGATCCCCACGAAGAGCGACGCGAAAGTGGCGGGAGGGACCTGCGCCGTCGACGCGATGGCGAGACGCGGCCGCCTCGCAGTGGAGGTGACGATCGGGATCGCAGACAGGGGAGGAGGGGAACTTCATGAAGTGGGCCGTCCGGCCGATTACAATCGCCGGTTGTTCGGCCTCATCTCTCGCCACTCTCAGACGCAGAAGATGAAGAGTGGCGATCGGTGATTGTAATCGGCGGGTTCATTCTGCGTTCAAAGTCCGCGTCGCCGGAGCTTAATTTCTCCAGATCTGATACACTTTCTCTAAAGCTAATTTCCCGGAGCTCGATACTACATTGGTCGCTTTATTAAGCATAGTGGAGCATGGTGAGCTGTAGTTGTAAAATGATTACAACCTATTTATGGGGTTTAGGTTAGTGAAGCCATCGGTCGAGCTGAATGCTTCGTTGATCGCGTGATTAATCGCAGTAAAAGAATGGTGACTTCGAGCACTAAAATGATTAAGCTTATTGGTGCTGTTGATTTTGTGAAATTACTGGAAAGCTGGTTACATCAGACGCAAGTGATGCTTTTGAGTCAAGCGTGACTAGTTTAGATGACTTGTGCGGTTTTGGTAGGTAAGGGTGACGGTGAAGATGTCTCAAAGCATGATCCGCAAATTGCTGGGGGCTGTCAAGGACCACACAAGCATCGGCCTCGCGAAGGTCGCGGGCAACATGGCGCAAGAGGCCAAAGTAAATATCGTGAAAGCCACGAGCGACGATGATGATCCTGTGGATGAGAAATACATTCGTCAGACCTTGAATTTGGCTTCATACTCGCGCGGGTACGTTCTTGCGTGTGTTTATGCGCTTTCGAAGCGAATGAGCAACACCCACGACTACGTTGTGGCTCTCAAATCCCTAGCGGTCATCCATCGTTTGTTGAATGATGGAGACCCAATTTTTCGCGAGGAGATAACGTATGCGACCGGGCATGGTGCTAGGTTGTTGAATTTGTCTGATTTTAGAGATGAGGCTCACTCTAGTTCATGGGACCACTCGGCTTTTGTGCGGTTTTATGCAATGTATTTGGATTAGAGACTCGAGGTGATTCTGTTTGATAGAAAGAGCGGTGGTGGCGGTCCTAGTGGAAGTGCTAATGGTGGTGGTAATGTTCACAATGAGGATAGGTATGGGAATCAAGATGATTTTCGGTCCCCACCACGCGAATGATTATGATTATGGTGATTATTGAGGAGAATACGGTAATTTTGGGGGGATGAGAAGGTCAAGGTCATATGGGGATATGAGCGATGGTGTGGCTGTGAAAGAAGGGAAAGAAGATAGAAGGGTAGTGACTCCACTGAGGGAAATGAAGCAAGAAAGGATTTTTGGCAAAATGGGCCACTTGCAAAGGCTATTGGACCGGTTCTTGGTGTGTAGGCCCACTTGTCTGGCAAAGAACAGCAGCTTGATCTTAGTTGCATTGTACACTATTATGAAGGAGAGTTTTCAGGTATATGCTGATGTCTGTGAGGTTTTGGCTGTTTTGCTTGATAAGTTTTTTGATATGGAGTACTAGGATTGCGTCAAGGCTTTTGATGTTTATGCTAGTGCCGCTAAGCAAATTGATCAGTTAATTGCATTCTACAATTGGTGTAAGGATACAGGGGTGGCAAGATCGTCTGAATATCCTGAAGTGCAAAGGATTACTAGTAAATTGTTGGAGACATTGGAGGAGTTTGTGAGGGATAGAGCAAAGAGACCAAAGAGCCCATAGAGGAGGGAAGAATTGCCCCCTGTGGCTCAGGAGGAGCCTGTGCCATATATGAATGAGATAAAGGCATTCCTTCCACAAGAGAATTATACTCCTGCACCAACGCCACAGCCAAAGCTGGAGCCACCAAAGCCACAAGTGATGGAGGATTTAGTGGATCTGAGGGATGATGGAGTTACTGCTGATGATCAAGCTAATAAATTTGCATTGGCTCTATTTGCGGGGCCATACAGGGAATGGTTCGTGGGAAGCATTCCCTTCTAATGGTGAACCAGAAGTGACTTCTGCTTGGCAAACCTCAGCTGCCGAATCTGGCAAGGAAGATTGGGATTTGGTGGAGACTGCTAGTAACTTGTCTAAACAGAAAGCGGCTTTAGGTGGTGGTCTTGATCCATTGCTACTTAATGGCATGTATGACTTGGGAATGGTGAGCCAACATGTGAGCACTGCCCCATTGATTGAAGGTAGTGCGAGCGGCGTTGCTCTACCTGACCTTGGCAAGAGCGCAACCCCAGTATAGGCTCTCACTGCACCCGATGGAACTGTCCAAACAGTTAACCAGGATCCTTTTGCTGCATCATTGAGCATCCCTCCTCCTTCATATGTACAGATGGCGGAAATGGAGAATTTTTTATTTTTTCAATTTTTTTGGTCAAAGGTTTGACTAAAAGTCAACATTTTAGTTAACTTTAAATTTCACTTTTATCACGGAGAAGTTGGAGTCATTTAATTTATATGCCATTTGTTCAGTCTAGTGATCAACTTGTTGATGTGTTTACTAAATGATCAAACGTTAAATCATTTCATATTATTTTAGTCAAGTTGGGCATGAGTGATATCTATGCTCCAACTTGAGAGGAAGTGTTGAGAGTATTTGGCCAATGGAATATATTTGTCTATTTCCTTTATTATTTTATGTATGATGGTAATAAGAGAGATATTGTAATTTTTTAGCTTTTAGATAGCTTGGTTGGGGTCACATCGACCCAACCAAGCATTTCCCACAATTTTTTGGGTCTCCTAACATATTAGAATTCTAAAGATAGATCATTGGTAAGACATCATAAAACAAAGGAATAAGACTTAGAATAAGACTCAAGAAAATGGGAATGACCGCCCATCATACGTCCAAAAGAGCCTGCAAATTTGTTATCAAGAACTAATTGCATATCCTCAAACTTCATTCCTTGTTCAAATCCTTTTGATCTAGCGGCATGAAGGGGCGAGAGAAGGGCAGAAAAAATGATAGACTTAGGTATGACCAGAAGCTTTCCTCCTGCATATATTTTAGTGCATCAGCGACACTGCAACCTGTTTGGATGAGCGTCAGATATAGCGCGAACAATCCTGCCACTGTCGAAATTCCGACTGTCCAGTTGCTGAAGTAGTAATGAACGAGGCGCCCTCTGAGCTTCGCGCGAGCGCTCATGAAGTAGACGTCAATGTCTTCGCACACCACTTTGTGCAGATACGACTCTTCTCCATCCCAGTCCACTTCTCTGCACAGCTTGTTCACCAGATTCGCCGCCTCTTCGTTACTTCCGAGGGAGTGGTGGACTATGCCTTTGTAATGGAGGATTTCCACATCGTCCGCCGAGTTCACAAGCCCGTCAAAGAAGAACAGATATGCCGTCGCGTCAGGTTTGCATTTCTTGTGGCATTGCTCGAAGGCCACCATGTTGCGGAACAAGGTGCCTCTGTGATCGTCGATGTGGAGTGGCGGAATCTTCAGGAACCTTCCCTCGGATTGGACGTCAAATGCCCTGTCATTGGGTGATTTCTCAAGGACTACTCCTGCTTCCTTTAACACAGTTACAGATCGGATCATGTCCGGTTGCCTTTTCCGGTCCTGATCCTGTATCTCCGGGAGAATGCTGGATCTGAAAAGATCAAGAAAGTGACAGGTCCCATTCATCGCGGTGGCACTGGCAGCATTCGTATGGGAGTCCCTCTGGAGTAACGGATTGAAGAACTTCAAAGCGAGGTCCTGTAGGGAAAGAATCGAGTATTCGCATTGAGAATTGGCATTGACCAATTTGAGTAATTTGTGTAGAACTATCATTGGGAGCTGATTTTCAAGCTTGATTAAATCACGGCGCAGCGTTGGCAACATCCACCTTTGAAGAAGGGATGAAGAAGAACAGCCGCCGACCTCCCTCAGGAGCTGCAGGATGAAGCAGCCATCGATTGTCATCATCTCAATGAACTCGTCTCTGCTCAGCGTAACATCATCTGCGTAACAACTCCTAGCCCTCGGCTCTAGTTTCTCCATTGCCGAAATCACTCTGTCTAGTCCGTCTTCACCTTCTTGTCTTGACTTGAAAACTCTGTGGAAAAATTTTAGCTTTACCTCCTCCATTTCTTTCAAGTGTTGATCTCCACGATGATAAGGGCCGATCGATACAATGCTTGGATTATATGCCTTGCTTCTACTTGACGCAGTTTTGTGGGGACTCGGTAGATGCAGACATTGTCGCTCTCTTCAGGAATCTTGGCATTCAATTTCTTCAGCAGTGAGGCTTTGCAATTCTCATGCACTTGTGATGAGGTTGAGGCACATCTCCTGAAGAAAGCTTCAAAGTTTCTTCTCTTGCATGACATCTGCAGATACAGCTGCTTCAACCCCCAAACGTTTCTACCTGCCATCTTCAAAATTGAGTTCTTGGGTTTGAAGGGAGGTGGGAAGGACTCTTTAAGCAGGAGGAAGTCAACAGGTCAATTCATTTCTCTTTTTTCTTTCTGGGTGACAGAGAAATGCAGAGATGAATTGTTCGTTACTTCCTGCATTAGACTTCTCAAAGTCAATGAAAGCATGATCTTTTAAATAAGAAGACCAAACCCAAGATCTGGGATTCACAAATTACTAAATCGATCCCATACCTAACTCATTTTTGGCTTGTAGCATGAAGTTTCTTCATCATCTGTTTGCTCTCTTTTCTTTTAAAGTTCTTGCTTAAGTCCCATTTTAATTCAATTAATGTAGCACCCTTGGATTTAACTCGCTTGAGTTAGTGTTCTTTGACTCATTTCATACCAAGATTTTCAGTACAAATAGTCACTTTTCAAGAAAGTCACTCATGCTGTCACGTCAAAAAATGTTTCTTGAAAATTAAGTTCCTGCTCTGCGCATATAATCTAGGAATGATCTTCCCTTGTTGGATGGGCATACCTCCTCTGTCATTCTAAAAATTTACCGGGAGTCTCTCTTTGTTTGGGCGCTCTTGCCCTGGCGACTGATCCTGCTTCATCTTTTGGTGTGCAGGTATACACTTTTCCTAAGAGGAGCATGCTTAATATTGTGGTTCCCAATATTTAAAAAAAAATGATCATGTGAATTAATTCTAGTTTTATATATTATCCATGAATGCTCTTATTTTATTTGGTCTGCAATTTAGTTCATTCTTATCCCTTCACCATTCTAGAAGCCTTCATTGAGTTGCTTTTTATGCAGAACGTCTCACCTAGCGATCAGTTCCCACTCTTGTTGGAGTTTCTTGCTACAATTAATAAGAGGATAATACCAAGAGAAAAATTAGTACAACTATGATAAAACTCTAAATTGATATATTTATTATAAATTCATCTCAAATTAATTTTTTAACTTTCAAAAACCCAAACTGATGTATTTGTGACAAATTTACCCTCCATTAATTTTCGTTAATCCACAAAAATCTAAAACCAATATACCTATGACAAATGGAGAGTAAAACTTCAAATTGGTACATTTATCAATTGTTACGTGTTATCCAACTTAGCCTTTGACGGTAAAATTTAATGAAAACGAGCAAAGAGTAAATTTATTATAAGTGTACAAATTTGAAATTTTTTTATAATTAAAAAATTAACTTATTATAAATTTATTATAAATTTATTATAAATTATCGATTTGAGATTTCGTGGTAGCCTCATGCTTTGAAAATAAGCTAAATCCCATTGCTAGAATCATATGGGAGTGTCACGTCAAGGTTGACCAACAAAATGTAACAAAAATTAACTGGTTGCAAGGATTTTCAGCACTTTCTTTTTTTATGGTCGAGAGGTTTCAGTTCTTCGAAAGGTACTCTTTTGTTGGGAAAAGGGCTGAGAAACTGACATTGACGAGGCGTGTACCAGTTCTCGGAATCCCAAGAGTAGAATTTGTTGCACGACAATCATTTAAAAAAAAAAATCATTTTCTAAAAAAGGAAGAACTATAGTTGGTAAATTGCATGTGAAATTTTCCCTAATTTTTGCCCAGTTGCATGGAGCTTCTTGAACTCTTGATGTTGAAACCTAGCCACTATCCATAAGTACAGCATAAAAAAATTGAAACGTGTCTGATCAGGAGATGAGATATCACAGCATACAATAGCGTATAAAGAGTTCTGTGATGATTTTGGAATAGAGTTGAAACCCGATCTAAATTCAATGTTTTTTAAGGGAATTCAGCAGATGAGAAAAAGAAGAGTCACATTCACCTAAACAATTTTTTTGGCAAATTTGCCAAAGTGGGGCTAAGAACTTTATACAATTATTGCCACACCACAGCATACAGTAATGTGAACCTCAGAACTATATACAATATTTGGCCTTATCTTTTTTCTCGAGTGGGCCAGTTTTAACCGCGCTTTCAGAAGCTTCCTAGTAGCATGGCCAATTGCCACTATCCCATTGACTTTTTTTCAGTAACCAAAGAAGTCTTCTTGGGTCCATCTCATCGGTACTCTTCTCTTGTCTCACTCTGCCAAAAGCAATGCAACTTTTCAATCTTCATCTTTTTTTCGTTGAAGATATCAGATAGCAGGAAAAAGAAGAGACGACAATTTGCAACTTCACTGAGCAATGGATCAGCAAAACAAGGTGATACAGAGAGCTCCTTCAATTTCATCTTGCTTCCCAGAGAGATTTTCCGGTGTTTCACCAGGATATGAGCATGAGCACGAGCACGAAAATGAGAGAAATGCAGAGATGAATTGGTCGTTACTTCTGGCAGTAGACTTCTCAAAGTCAATGAGAGCTTGATCTTTTAAACGAGAAGTCCAGAGCCTAGATCTGGGATTCACAAATTACTAAATTGATTCCATAACTAACTCATTTTTGGCTTGTAGCATGAAGTTTCTTCATCATTTGTTTGCTCTCTTTTCTTTATAGTTCTTGCTTTAATCCCATTTTAATTCAATTAATGTGGCACCCTGAATTTAACTCCCCTGAGTTAGTGTTCTTTGACTCGTCTCATACTAAGATTTACGATACATATAGTCAATTTCCCAAAAGGTCACCCATGTTGTCACGTCGAAAAACGTCTCTTGTGAATTTAGCTCTTGTTCCATGTATATAATTCAGGAATGCTCTCCCCTTGTTCAATGCACAACGATCTTGCCTCTATCGCCTTTCTAAAAATTTATTAGGAGTCGCCCTTGTCGAGCCCTTCTCACCCTTGCAACCGATCCTGCCCTTTGTACTTTGGTGTACAAGTACACACTTTTCCTAGGAGGTCACCTACCCGAGCATGCTTAATATTGTAGTTCCCCTTATGTTATAAAATGACTCATGAATTAATTCTAGTTTCATATATATAATTCATGAACGCCCTCCTTTTATTCAGTGTCCAATTTGGTTCATTCCTACCCCCTTCACCATTTTAGAAGCCTTCCTTGAGTCATTTTTTATCTGGATCCTCTCATGTGGCAATCACTTCCCATCCTCATTGGACTTGATGGTTACAATTGATAAGATACCTGAACTTCACGTGTGCTTTAGAAATTATTGAGAAAACCTCGTAATAGATCTTGATGTTGACAAAACCTTTCTTGGTTTATCTTGAATCTGATAAGTGTATAGAAATATCTTCTTACAGAAACAATTCATGAAGAGAAGTTTATTCAGAGTCAATCCATTGATGTTTGAATATCTGACCATGAAGAGAAGTCTATATCTTGAAGTCATTCAGAGTCTAACTAATGTCATTCAAATATCGTAGCTGAAAAATAATCACGTCTTAGATAGCATCTCAATAACAACGTGGATATCAATAAGATAACTATCGGCAAAGATTGTATGTGGAGATCATCAAAACCGTGAAATATTTTCAAAGTCTACTAGAGCTAGACAACATCAGAACTTGAAGTTCTATGTGGACACAAATATTTAGACGCAAACTCCATTGCTCTAAACAACACAACTAGTGATCTGGCTTGGATTTCCAATATTAAAAATATTGATTGATCTTTAATCTTAAAGATTGTCTTACAACGAAATTCTTACGCAAGACATCTTTGATTGATTGACAATCATTTTCAAAGACAAGCTACTTTCCTCAAAACTGAAGAACTTTACTTATGGAAACTGGAGATTTGCTTTTATGGGCGGCCAAATTAACGGGGATTTAGATCTTATCTCTTAATGGCTACTTAATTTCCTTTACACATTTCGTCTAACATGATTGAAGAATGACCATCTAAAGAATATCCAACAGGTAGATTCAAAGTGGATAAGTTTTAAAGGAGACCAAATTACCAAAGAGTAAAGATAGATCCAAAATAAAAAATTTCAAAGTTCAAGAGAGCTTCAAACTTTCTAATTTTCCTTGAGCTACAAACTGTAAACTCTAAGAGGCATTGAAAAAGTGATCGTGTAATATTGTGAGACCAATCACTCACTTCTGTAACATCTTACTGATTAACTAGTGAACCTAGCAAGTAAACTATTAATGTGAGAGAGTTGACGTAAGCTTACTCTCAGCCGATCCACTATAAATTTCAGTGCAATTTCCTCTGTCTCTAATCTACTATCCACTATTTTTTTTATAGACTTTTGCACACTGATGAATATCATTATATTACTATTAATATTAAGACTAACTCTTGTGTACCGGTGAAAATCTATATCCAAACTCAAATTTCACTTGCATCTAATAATTTTCAACCTGACTGTTTTTATGTCCATATTAAATTATCAAGTATTTTCAAAATCATGTATTCAGCCTCCTCTAAATAACAATGCTAGCTCCAACAAAATATAAGCTAAATCCTATTGCTAGAACTATACGGGAGGGTCACGTCAAGGTTGACCAACAGAAAGTAACAAAATGCATGATTGCTAGGACTTTCGGTTCTACCTTCTCTTTTTTTTGGGTGTTCGGGAGGGTCTTCAGTATTTCAAAAGGTGTTCTTTTGTTGGTAAAAGGGCCTAAAAAATAGTTCTCGGATTTCAAAGAGTTTAACTTGTTATTTTCTAGAAAAGGAGAAATTATAGTTGGTAAATTGCGTGTGAATTTCCCCCGGTTTTTCCCGGCTACAGGGAGCTTCTTGAACTCTTGTTGTTGAAAAGAAGCCAATGTCCATAAGTAAGTCATGACAAAATCGAAATTTGTCGACGAGAAATCACATCATACAAAAGTGCAAAAAGAGCTTCATGTTAATTTTAGAACATAATTGGGATTTAAGCTAATTCAGTGCTTTTTAAGAGAATTCAATGGATTAGAAAAAGAAAAGTCACATTTACCTAAATAATTTTTGGCAGATTTGCCAAAGTGGGGCTAAGAACTTCATACAATTATTGCCACACGACAGCATACAGTAGTGTGAACCTCAGAACTATATACAATATTCGGCCTTATCTTTTTTCCTGGGTGGGCCAGTTTTAACCGCGCTTTCAGAAGCTTCCTAGCAGCATGGCGAATTGCCACCATCCCATTAACCTTCGTTTCAGTAACCAAAGAAGTCTTCTTGGGTCCAGTTCATTTGTACTCTTGTCTCTTGTCTCTCTCTCTCTGCCAAAAGCAAATTATATACGCAACTTTACAATTTTCATCTTCCTTCTTGTTGAAGACATCAGAGAGCAGGAAGAAGAGTAAGAGACGATAATTTGTGACTTCACCAAGCAATGGATCAGCAAAACAAGGTGATGCAGAGAGCTCCTTCCATTTCGTCTTGCTTCCCGGAGAGATTCTCCGGTGTTTCACCGAGATATGAGCACGAGCACGAGCACGAGCATGAGAATGAGCATGAGAAGCAACAACACCATCAGCAGCGGCCCATGAAAGGCACTGTTACTCCTCTTCATCCCCTTCCTCAACCCCCGCCACCATTCAAAGTTCCAGTTGATAAGCATCTCGTCGTGGAAGAGACACTTCAACCCCACCATGCACCACCATCGTCTTCTGCTTCTCCTCCTCATCACCATGTGCCGCCAGCTGGCAGCAGGCCAAATGGAGCGGCTGCGCCTGAAAAGCCTGTTGATCAACCTGTTTCGATTCCTCTTCCGCCAATTCCTTCGTTTCCCTGCTTCGGTAACTATGGTTAGTCATAATTTCTCTGATACTCCTCTTGTTTGAACTGATGGAAGTGGAGGGAGAAGACAGGATCTAAGATTTGAAAAAATCTCTCTTATTTAGACCATAGCTAACAAATCCGAGTAGAAGTTTAAGTTATTAGAGGCGGGAAATCGTTCAATATTTCTGGACTTTGGGCTATTTAGGAAGTGCACTAACTTTGTTAACATGATGTCTAAAATGTTAAAGTCTATCACTTTTTCATTCTAGCACTAGATTAATGTTGCAATTGAAGGAGAGGGTTCAAACATTTTTTGAGTCTTGTCCATCCTGGCCTTACTCTGCTCTTAGTCCTCCTACCTGAGTTAGCTTTCTTGACACCTTTTAAGAGGTCTAGTTGTCTTGTAGAGCTATGCTGCTGATTATTCAATGTTGTCATGCCTTCTATTATTAATTGGAAGACTGATGTGAGACTAGTGTGAATGGTATCCCGAAGCGTGGAATACTTCAGGAATCAGAGAAGCCCACTCGAACCTTGTTTGGATTGATCATTTGGCACATTCATTTTCAGCCTTTTCTCTGGGTTTGGGAAAATTCGGTCTTTTGCTCTTTAGAACTCTCAGAAATTGTCTCTTAACATCTGAAGTGCTTAATGGTAGGGAAAAATACCGCAACGAGCACGAGATTATACACGCCTTTGTATAATGCTGCAATGAAAGGCGATTGGGAAAGTGCAGAGAAGTTCTTAAGATCACATCCAGGCGCTATAAATGTCAGGATCACAAAGAAAATGGACATGGTTCTCCACATTGCTGCCGGGGCCAAACACACCAAGTTCGTAGAGGAAGTGGTCAAGATGATGAGTCCTGCAGATTTAGCATTACGGAACAAGAGCAATCATACGGCTCTTTGTTTTGCTGCCGCATCTGGTGTTGCCAAAATCGCAGAGACAATGGTGAACAAGAATAGGGATCTACCAGGAATGAGGGGCAATAAGGGAGTGACACCTCTTTATATTGCTGCATTGTTTGGTCACAGGGACATGGTTTCCTATCTGTTGAGAGTGACAGATCATGAGCATCTAACTGAAGAGGACTATGTCACACTACTCATTGCCACAATCAATACGGATATGTTCGGTGAGAAACAATTAATTGATTTATGCTTGAGAATTGCTTGGATATCACTTTTTTGAATAACATCTGTCCTATTAATACTCACAGACGTAGCTCTTACCATTCTCCGGACAAAACCAGAGTTAGCTACTCTTCGGGATCATGATGGAATGACCGCACTGCATATTTTAGCTCAGAAGCCTTCAGCATTTGCCAGCACAAGTTCATTAGAATCCTGGCAGAGGATACTTTATGCATGTAGGCATATCTCGTTAGTTAAAATATTCATATATAATATTCTCCTTCCAATATATACAAATTTTATGTGTGTATGTCCAGTGTTTGCATTTTTTTATTAGGAGAATTTTGATTTTTTCACCTCCCCCAAATGATCTTGCTCGAATAACCTTTCAGTGATTTGCGTGAAAGAAAAATATACGGTGGGATTCCCTTCAGGACTCGTCATGAGCGACATTAGCCAAACAAAAAAAGGTTTTTTCTCCACCTTCTCTTTTAGACATGCTAATTCGCACGTAAAACTTATGATACCTAGCCAAATATCTAATGAGAGGCAGCAGGTTCAGCCAAGGTCATGACTGAGTCCATTTCTTTGTGAAACTTTGCAGTGTCTCTCTACTTGCTGGAGAAGCTTTGGAGTGCGCTAAAGTCAATAGGTAGGTGGCACAAAAAATGTTTGCTGATTTTCCTGGAAAACCGCACCTTTTTTTATTGAATTCAATCTATAGTTCCAGGAATCAGGGCAGTTCATGAGAAAAAGACAATGCACTTGCAAGTGCTACAATTGGTGAAATTGTTATGCGAGCAGATTTCATCACTGGAGGACTCCAAAATTGCAGATCTTTTAACGCATCCCTCGCAGCCATTGCTCATTGCAGCAGGGTTCGGCATAGTTGAGCTTGTGACTGAGCTTGTTTACTCTAATCCTGATTTGATATGGACAGTTGATGAGCAAAGCCATAACATTTTTCATGTTGCAGTTATGTACCGCCGAGAAAAGATATTTAACCTCATTCATGATCTCGGGGCGCATAAAGATATGATTACTACTTACAAAGACCCTGACAACAATCATAACTTGTTGCATTTGGCGGGAAAGCTGGCACCTCTGGACCAACTTAACAGCGTGTCTGGGGCAGCTCTTCAGATGCAGCGGGAACTCCTATGGTTCAAGGTATCTTCACACTCTCTATCTCAGTTCTCGGCTATTTTCTTGAGAGAATGTCATTTCTAGGATTCAGATTGTCTCATGTCGTCTTGTTGCAGCCATGCTATCCTGTTCTGGACATGTCTAGTATTTGTTTCAATTAGATCGTTGTTGTGATTGCTCCGACATTTCCTTTTAGATTAGTATTGGTTGGTTCTCATATTAATACTATTGAAAAAGGAGCCATCCAATCTAATATACAAACAGGAATATAACATTGGAGCAGTTCCTAACTGGGTATGTGATGGTTTTTTCTTTTGTGCCTTCATTCTAGGAAGTGGAGAAAACTGTACACACTTTATCAAAGCAGATGAGGGACAAAAGTGGCCGAACACCGAGGATGTTATTCACGGAAGAGCACAGGGCTCTGGTCAAGGAAGGAGAGGACTGGATGAAAAGCACCGCTTCATCCTGCATGCTCGTTGCTACGCTAATCACCACTGTGATGTTCGCAGCGATCTTCACTGTTCCAGGAGGAACAAACAATAATAGTGGTGTTCCTATTTTATTGGAATCAAATGCCTTCATAACCTTCGCCATAGCGGATGCATTTGCACTGTTCTCTTCAGTCACATCCATACTAATGTTCTTGTCCATCCTCACCTCACGCTATGCCGAGCAAGATTTTCTCGAATCCTTACCAAAAAGGCTAATCATCGGTCTTACAACGCTGTTTCTTTCTATAGCCTCCATGCTTATTGCATTTAGTGCCACCATTTTCATAGTATTTGGATCCCATTTGGCATGGATTCTTGTACCGGTTGCCTTGGCTTCGTGCATACCAATTACCTTATTTGCCTTTCTTCATTTTCCCCTTCTGAACGACATGCTATGTTCATCTTATGGAACTGGCATTTTCACAAGAGAAGCCACAATGACGCTTTGTTCATAAAGCTTGCATTGAGAACTGCAAATTGTTATATCAAATAGAAGCATGAACGATCCGTCTAGAGATCAAGTCGATTCGAGCCTTTATTGTTGAAAGGTCAGCCACGGGAATCATCCAGAACATCTGTAGCATAATGTTTGGCTACCCCCATCTCCCTGAACTCTCCACCTTCAACTTCAACCACCACATGGCCAAGAAAAAACTTCAACCTCCCTACTGCCACCCCTAATCACTGTGACAACCGCCGGCCCCAGCTCCACCTCTCTCATCAGGGCCCAGCACATTTAGTCACCCACCCAACCCAGGTGAGATCCGGCCTCGCCGAGTGGGGAGTGGGGAATCTATGGTCAATGGTGCCATATACTGGCAGTTCCTTCAGTGGAATGTATCGTTACGATTGTAAAATAACTTGCTGAACGCACTCTTTTACCAGTTATCAAGTTCATTACATTTGTGTTGACGAGTAAACCAATGCCATTTTCCTGTTGAATCTGTCAGAAAGTGATAGCAGCAGGAGTATAATGAATTTGTGGAATGAATAGAATGCTGCATTTCTAGTTTTTTGGTCGAACGCTGTTAAGCGTCAAGATTATAATGTAAAGATGCTAGCTGATTGTATTGCTTCTTTGTTCCTGTGGCCATTGTCTGAGCTTGTTAAATCCAGGCCAGCTATCTACATCATCTTACGTGGGGTGTTCTATAAATTGCTTGAATCATCTTTGGTCTGGTAGAATTCTTAGTCCAGGATCCTTGCCACTGCTTGGATGCAACCTTCCAGTGCAAGTGCTCTAGACAGGTACCCTGAAAAGGTACATTGCCTTGGTCGGACTACATATCTTATGTTGGGTAGCTATTGCTGGTGTCGTGTAGAAAGACCTGCAGGCTGAAGGCTCGGCCAGAGGACTGTCTGATGGATCAGCCTGGAAAGGCTGATAAGATCTACTGGGCTAATGGATCAGTCAAACGACCATTTACCCCTCCTATGGATACTAGCCACACCGGCTGTCTTTTCCTCTGCTACTTCAATTTTGATGTTCCTTTCCATTTTTGACATCACATTATGCAGAGGAACATTTTCTGCATCCGTTGCCAAACAGGCTGGTGTTAGGACTTGGAAACCTGTTTGTCTCCATAGCTACCACGATGGCCACCCTTTTCATCCTCCTTGGTCACAATTATGCTCGAATCACTATTCCAATTGCTGCTTTTGCTTCTGGGACAGTGACCTTGTTTGCTTTGCTACAATTTCCCTTTCTGTCTGATTTGATCAGACACGTGTATAGCCGCAGCTTACTCTCTCATCCAGAAGACCGCCCGTTGTTCTGATCGTTAACAACCAGTTCACAAGTCATAAATCAATGCGATTGATTGTCATCAGTCAGATATGCATGATGGGGAGTGTCCTGTCGTATCTTGAATGATATCAAGATTTGCTGGTAGTTTAAATTGCATCCGCATAAACCATTCCACAAGTGGGAACGGATGATTGAGATGAATTTTTGTTTGCATTATGCATTGAAACTTGTTAAGTTACTTTAATTGAGTTTCTTTTATTATCAGAGTTTTATTTCCTTTTTTTACTTACATAAGGGTATTATTGTCATATACAATTTATATTCAATATAAATACAACGAGTGTAGGGTTTCTGTTACTACAGAAATCTACAGCCCCTCTTTGTTTCTTTCTTTTACATTCTCCTTCTCCTCTTCTCTATTCCTTCTCCCTTCTTCTTTCTCTCTTACTATTTGCTGCAGATTCTCTAATTAGCTTTGTGACAAAACTAATGGAGCAAGCTTACTTTATATTACCTTAAAATCTATATGCTAGTGATATTCCATCGGAGGGGTTTCATAGTGAAAATGCTGATTCCCCTGAATCAACAATTTGGAAAGAGAGTTGTTATGCTGAAGAAATGCTGATATTCAAGCAATTCTCATCGGCTAGTGCAGTAAGGATTGAGAGGCGAGAGAAACAATCCACTTTTCGCGTGTATTGAATATCATGGCTGTGGAATACAAAGCAGTGACAGCATTTTACTACAATAAACAATCATCAAATGTAATATATGGGCTTTAAAACAAGAAAATAAAATAAAATAAAATAAAAAGAAAGGGTCGAAAAGTCAAAAAGGGAAGCTAAAGGAAAGTGGAGGAAGCTTTGGCTGAGTTTAAAAAGATAGAGAGAGGGTGAGAAAGAGAAGAGTACCAGCAGAAACATGGGAAAACGCGAAACAGGGGAGAAGAGAGAAAGAACGGAAAGGAAAAACGGAAAAAGGAAAAACTTTCGGCGCGCTCGTGGTCCGGACGCCTCATCAGGCCGACTCAAGTGTATTTTGCAACGCTGGTAAGGAATTGAAGTTTTTAATCACCTACTTCAAGCAATCGCCGCAATTAGGGCTCGAAATTCGGATTCTTGGATATTTGTGTGGCGAAGCCCGATTTTTGAGTCGTTGAGCTGTATATTTTTATAGAAATGGTACTTTGGGACGTTGTGAAGCTATAGCATCTTACGGATCGTGATTTGAGCTTGCGGTTTGTCCGGAACGGAATTTTGAAGTTGGGGGCGCATTCTGTTACTGTAGCGAACAGTATCTTCGAGCCTTTTTTTTGTCGTTTTCGGTACTGTTTTGGGGCAGCTGAGTTGGGGTTGTTGTTGTTCGTTAAGAGAGCTTTCTAAAGACTGTAAGATGGCTTGAAACAGAAATTTGTGGGGGGAGTTATGGCGTGACGAAGTTGGCGCATGGACCGCGCCTAGCTAAAAATGTTGGGTTTCCGCTAAATTGTGAGCTTTCGTGGTGCATAGGTGTCGCTTTATCGACTAATAGGCCTAGTATAGGCGAGTCGTTATAAGAACATTCTTTTTTACTCGGTCTTTTGATATTATTTTTCCGTTAATTGTTAGGGATCTGAGTGCGTTGTTCGAGTGAGCGTCGTATTTGATTTTTGACTTTTCCCAAGTGAGTGACACTATTTCTTCTTTGTATTTTAAACTCATATTTTGAGAAATGTGGTGGATTATATAATTCATGAGTTGATAAAAAGCATATTTTGTTGCGTAAAACATGATCGAGCTATTACTGCCATTTTTGTTGTTTGAAAGGAGTTATATTTTGATTTCGATTGGAATGGTTGTTTAAAAATAGTTTGTGAAATTCTTTATGAAAGAATCGAAGAATGCTTTGATATTTATTTATCAAATTTTGAGTTGTGACATGACTTCCTTTCTGATGTTGGATTACTGGATATTGTGATTAGTGGTTGGTGCTCAATGTCTCTGTGGACCTTGAGGGGTGTGGGTATGCGGATACTAGTCTAGGTTATCCTTGTGGGCCGAGCCACCGGCTAATAATAGGTGGAGACCTTGCCAAGGGGAGAATCTTGGTCGTTTTGTCACGGGCATTACGCATGACCATGGTTAGACATTTGAGCATGAATTGGTCAATGGAGTGGACCATTGACGTGTGATTTGAGTTTAGTCGATGGAATGGACCATCGATGTGATTTGATGAGATTAATCAATGGAATAGACCATTGATGTATGTTTTATGAGATTGACTAATGGACTCGACCATTGGTACTTTCGGTATTTGAGTTATGATTTGGTATTATGATAAAGTGAGTTATGTTTGTGTTTTAAAATGTGCATAGTGATTTCTCGATCCGCTTAGAAGAAATGTGTTACTCACTGAGCCGTGGTAGCTCACTTCCCTCATCTACTTGTTTTTTAGGTTCTTTAGCGAGTCGCGAATAGACGTGAGCGTTCGTTCGGGGAGGACTTTTGTGGTGGAAATTTTTGGGTATGACTTGTGCATAGTTGATAAGTTGATAAGTTTATAAGTTAGTCTTCGTAGTAGGTGTATGTTTTGTTTTGGTGGATTGTAGAGATATTCTGATATTGTAACCAAATACCCTTTTTGTCATGTGTATATATATATATATATATATATATATATATATATGTTTATATCGGGTTGAATTTTGGTTATGTTGAGGCTGCGTCCTTTGGTGAAAGGACGGCCGTGTCATGCCCTTGTTCTAATGGATTGGGGTGTGACATCAAACACCAAGGTGAGCAAAACTAAAGTTATAACATTGTAGTACCTTCTTGCACTTAGCTCATATAGCTCAAGACAAAATTAATAGTACCTTATAGTAGAGGCTGTTCACTGCTAAACTCAATTAAAAAGAGGATGGTACATAATCTTACCCACTGCTGTTAAGCCAAGTGCACCAGTTGAACTAATCTCGGTAATTCCTGTATTGCATAGCCCACTTCAAAATCTCAACCGTAACAACTACGCCAATTGGAGCATCAGTTTACAGTGCTACTTGCTCGGGCAAGATCTAGGACATCACTGGAGGTAGTGACACTGCACCTCCGACTAATCATGACAAGTTCAAGAAGTGGTTAGTTAAAGCCGAAAAAGCTATGAACGCTGGTGGTGAAAATCAAGGATGAGCTATGGCATCAGATAGAGGATGCAAAACACAGAAGGAAGCATGGGTCGCACTCGCACTCCTCTATGCAAACATGGCGTGAAGCTGCAAAGATTGACGAATCACATCATATCTATCTTTCAGCAGATGTGATGGCAAGTGTGTATTTCGCAAAGGGTAAACATCTTTGCAGAAAAATTACAAACCTAAATCCTCTCAAAATCCTCTGGTTCTGCCACAATTTTCAGTGGGGTGATTTCCTCGGGAGCCGACATTTTCGATAGTAAAATGAACACCTAACAGTGTAGAAATACAAGCATTTGAGAGCAATTCAAGGAAGTCTAGGAGCCTCAGAAAATAGCAAGTTTTTCCCTTTTTCCATGGCCCGTTCTCCTATCACAGTAAGAAGACCATTATATTATTGTCTTGGGCCATGAACAACAATCCTCTCGACTTGTGTTTTTATAGGATCTCAAGGATCTAGTTTGTAACTTCATAGTACGGATTTTTCTTTTCACGCTTTGCAACACACCACTCCCGGTCATGTTCCGCTGAGGGATGGACAAAAGCTCAATGTCTAACCTCTGGAACTTCGCACCATTTCCGTACCTCTGTGTCTTGATGCAATGCAGTAATTAATGGTCAAATATTGTCAGCTTTAACTATCCACTTCTCAAACTCGTCATCATCGACTTGAGATGTAGTGTTACTAGCGCCAACGCTGTCCTACAGATCTTGCCCCCAAGTAAGCTTAACCGCAAACACACGCTTCCGTTGTAGTTGTGGTCGAGCGTTTCACTATCACTACTTCAGATAGTAATATCCGCCACAGTGACTTGGCCACACATTGTCCTCTTTCAACCAGTTTGGTCCCTGGCCAACCACCTTCACATTCCTAGACCGTGTATTAATGGATTCTCCTCAATTCTTAAATTTTGATGCCTACTATTCCATAGATTGTTCAAATTCCATAGTATCGACACCTGAATTTTTCAACAGTCTAAGTTAAAAAGTTTGAGGTTTGAGATCCTTGACCAAACTCGATCAAAGTGAGTCTCGTTTCTTGACAAAAAAAATCAGCTTAGTGTCCTTAATATCTTAATTGCACATAGATATTAGGAGCATTGCATTTCATTAGTAATTAGGTATCACTTTTTCAATAAACTAAACATTAACTTTTGAGTAAAATCAACTATAATAAATAAATTACAGAATAGGTGTCAATTTAGCATAATCATGTAGAATTAGGTCTTTGGGTTTCAAATTTTCATAATAAAAAATAAAACAAAAAGAAAACAACACGGCGTAGGTTGAATTTTCGGTCAAATCGAAGAACTTGACCTTGGACGAACAAATTAGAATTTCGTTAGTTTCTATCTTTTTTCTATATAGATATATGATTTAGGGAAAGTGAAATTTAGAGGTCCGATTAAAGAAATTTCAACTTATAAAGTCTAAGTCGATTAACTATTCAGAGCGCGCCGTAAAATTAGAATTACCTGGACTCACATAAACTCACAGCCGTCAAGATCGTTCATGGAGGATTAGAGAGTAGAAGCGCATCACAGAGAGTAGAAACAAAGCCTTCCCGGTCAGCTAGATTCCAGGAGCCTCCCCGTCGCCGGAACTCTCGGTCGCCGGAAATGCCGATGCGTATCCGTCTCCAGCCATGATCCAATGACGGTTCCGCACCGACGACGGCCGCTGCCGGAGCTCGCGTTCAGGATTCCGTCCGCCGCCGTAACAGTACGTTTCTGTTTGAGGCTCGGCTTCTTGGTCCGAGGAGGTCTTGGTCACTCGGACCCCTTCGAAACTTCCTTTACCGTTGTCGGCCGACGGTAACGACGTTTCCGAGGTTTTGGGTTCTCGCGCTCGACGGCCGATCGTGACCACGGTCTCCCTTCTGTCGAGATACGAGCCTGCCCTGCTCTGTTCTTTAAGTTCGAAAAACAAGAAAGTCTTGAGTGACGCTCAAACGAGAATCAAACGATGACCCAGAACTTGTTAACGGAGGATATGTATACCTGGATGTCGTCGCGAGTATATGAGCTGAAATCGATGCTCCGGTGCAATGTGTTTGAACTGGGCCACCAGGTGTTTGTAAAAATGTCTGAATGCAAAACTGTATTCACGTTTGAGAGATGTCGTCCTTGTATCAAAACGCTCTGATTTTCATCGTACTCTCGAATCGTAATATATGCCCTCGATTTCATCCGTTTCACCTCTATTTTTTGTCGATTTGAGTCTATATTCGTGTGACATTGGTTTGCTTCTGTCCATTTTAATTACTGGTGTGTTGTGAATGATTGAAATGTTGGTAGTAACCGGCGATTCGAGGTGGTGGCCGACAGCGGTGTAGGCCTGTTACTGGAAGCAAACGGCGGCGGTGATTATGGTGATGAATATTTGTGTATTAATGGAGTATATATGTTCATATTTTGAAGGTTATATTAGAAAATGGTTTAGAGTGGTTTAAGTATATTGGGCTTCAATTCAATTAGGCTTTTTTAGGCTTGGTGAACTTTGGTCTTGAAGAGGTTTTGCAAGTGTCGCTTCTTCTTAGTGTTGAGGAAACACCAAGCCCCAGTCTCATGAAAATGCTGTCAAATACATTGCATGACTATTGTTAATGAGTAAACTACTTACAAAAGTTTCAAACATTGTACACTTCAGAGAACTTATTGAGAGGCAAGATTTCTCCTTGTCTGTCCATGGGCAGCCTCACCTTTGAAGCATGTTTCCCTGCACCAGAGCTTTCGGTAGAAACATATCAAGCATGTTCCCCTGCAACAGAGCTTTCCATAGACAGCCAAATGGCATGCAGTATCTAAAAAATATGAAGCACCGTCCTAGTCACTTAGTCCTCTGTCCTGCTCTCCTGCTGATCCTTGATTGCATATAATTCACAGGGTGCACTGCATTGCTTCTTGCGGCACTGAGAGGCAACTGGAAAGCAGGAAAGGAATTCCCATATGACAATCCATCAGCAATACGTCCCAGGATCACAGGAAATTGGAGACCGCTCTCCATATCGCGGGAGGGGGCAGACACAGGGAATTCGTTGAGGAACTGGTGAAGATGATGATGCCCGATGACTTGGAAATGCAGAACGAGGTTGGGAACACTGTCCTCTGCTTTGCTGCTGCATCCGGAGTTTGAGAGATAGCCAAGGCAATGGTTGAAAAGAATCCTCGGCTTCCGCTGAGTCAGGGCAGCAATGAGGCGATGCCCTTGTGCATTGTGGCCCTGTCAGGGAAACAAGACATGGTGCAGTATCTGTTGTCAGTCACTGATGACAGATATCTAACTGACTTGGATCGCATCGACATCTTTGTTGCCACCATCAGTTCCAATCTCTTCGGTTAGTGCGGCACTCTAGTTCTAATATGAACATACCATGGATACTACATTATTGTCAGCTCAAATCCAGACCTATATATATCTTTCCCTGAACAAAACTATCTATTTTCTGTTCTCTTTTCTGCGCACCCCAGAAAGAATCCATAGTTATTTTGTTTCTGGACAAAGTGTTTTCATTATTATTGTTAATTGTTATTCCCTTTTGCCATATGTGGCTTTGAGACTTATTGGTTAACATCCCAATTTATCTCTGGCTCAGATGGGAAATGGAGAAATGGCTCTCCATGTGCTAGCACAAATGCCCTTGGCATTCTCAAGTGGGAGTCAGCTAGCGATCCGGCTGAGGTGCTTCTTTCCATGTAGGTATCACCATCGTAGCCATTTTCTCTTGGCAATGGTTGTTGAGGTTCACAGCTTGCTTACTATGTTGATATTAGATTGGATTTACCTTAAGATGCAGTTGAGCTCTGTTCAGGAATGTTGTGGAGGAAACTTAACTTTTTAAGCTGTAGTTAGTGGCAACCCAAAAAAAAGAAATAGATATATTTCTTTAAAAAAAAAAAAAAAAAAAAAAAAGCTGTTGTTAGTCTGAACCGAAGTTCATCCACAGCTCCTTCACAAGTTGGGCTGACAGAAAATACAGTTGCAGGTATGCAGGAGATGCACGATCTGAAATGGGCGCATTTGCCAGCAGTTAAGCTGTTGGAGCTTATATGGAGAGAGGTTTCTTTGCTCAATGATGGAGGCATCGGAGATCTTCTCAGGGAACCGTCATGACTGTTGATTACTGCTGCAGAGTTAGGAAACTATGGCTTCTTAACTGTGCCGATCTGTGTCCATCCTGAACTTCTTCGGAAATTCGATGATTGGAAGCAGAGGATATTTCATGTCACAGTTGCACATCGTCACAAGAAGATCTTTAGACTAATATATGATATTGGTGCTCATAAAGATATGATTGCAGCTTACAAAGATAAAAATGACCATAACATATTGCATTTGGCTGGAATGGATCTCCTCCAAGTTGACTCAAATTCAACTATGGGCCAGCTCAACAAATGCGGATAGAGCTACTAATTTTCAAGGTTACTTTAGATCTTAAATCTTTGCATGCTACACAATTTGGATTCTACAGTTTAAAGTTTGCTAGCAGCATTCCTGGGCCATCGCACAACTTTTATCTACATGCTTAATATCCGAATGTTCTGCAGATTGGGGTCTCACGTCACAACTTGCACGCATGTCTAGCTCGTCTGAGTTGAAGTTTCTTTTTATCTTCCATGTTTTTCATGCGAAAAGTTGTAGTAAATATTATATGGACTAAAAAGAAAGAAACGAGAATCATCAGGAATGAACCGTGCATGTTGCATCCCGGCCTGTCTAAGAAAGAAGGAAATGTAGACAATTCAATCCCAATCATAGCGTGAGTCAATAACTGGTACTGGTAAAACTTAAATAAGTCAATTTGATGTGCCATTTTCAGAATGAGAGTATCTGTTTAATGGTAGAGGAGGTAGAAAAGGTTGTGCAGCCTTCTTATCAAGAAATGAAAATTTCTGAGGGAAAAACACCTTATCTTCTTTTCACTGAGGAGCACAAAGAACTCAGACAAGAAGCAGGAAAATGGATGAAGGACACTGCGTCTACATGCATGGTTGTTGCGACACTCACGGCCACCTTGATGTTTGTTGCCGCCTTCACTGGTCCTGGCAGCAATAATAATGTCCTAGGGAAACCCATTTTCCTCCATCACAGGTCGTTTATGATTTTCACCTTATCGACTGTGTTGGGTATCTTTTCCTCTGCAACTTCAATCTTGATGTTCCTTTCCATTTTGACGTCACCCTTTGCGGAGGAAGATTTTCTGCATTCCTTACCAAACAGGCTGGTGTTAGGACTTGGAAGCCTCTTTTTCTCCCTGGCCACCGGGATGGTGGCCTTCGGGGCCACCTCGTCATCTGCCTTGGTGACAATAATGCTCAAATCACTTTTCCAATTGCTGCTTTTGCTTCTGTGACGGTGACCTTGTTTGCTCTGCTCCAATTTAAGGACGTATACAGCCACAACTTGCTTTCTCATCGAGAAGACCGCCCATTGTTCTGATCATTGATGACCAATATATGTGATTTGCTGGAAGTTTGCATTGCATACACATAAACCATTCTGCAAGCTGGGAACGGATGATTGAGCTGAATTTTCGTTTGCATTGTGCATTAAATGAAATGGAGCTAGTTTATTATATTGTACCTTGCAGTTCAAGTGCTAGGGAAGTTCAAATTTTTGTCTAGTCAAGCAAATAGCTCAAGTTACAAATTGGTGACCTTTCCAAGTTCACGCTCCAAATGGAGGTCTCATAGTGAGATGCTAATTCCCCTAAATCTACAGTTTGGAAAGAGTTACGCTGAAGAAATGCTTGGTTCGTGAAATTCTCATCAACTAGTGTTTGAAGGATAGTCACAAAAAGGTCCAGAGTCCATTTTCTGCTGTCACGTGTATTGAATAATATTGCTGAGAAACACGAAGCATTGACAGCATTTACCACCGGAAAACAAACATCAAACACCAAGGTGAGCAAAGGTAAGGGTTATAACACTATAGTACTTTCTGCAGAAAAATTACAAACCTAAATCCTCAAAATCCTTCAATTATTCCACAATTTTCAGTGAGTTAATTCGCTTGTGGTGCAGACATTTCGACAGTAAGATGAACATCTCACAGTGTGGAAATACTAGCACTAGAGAGCACAGGGAAGTCTAGGAGCTTCAGAAAATTGCAAGTTTTTCCTTTTTCAGTGGCCCATCCTCCTATCACGGTGATAAGACCGTTACATTCTAGTCTTGGGCCATGAACAATGATCCTCTCGTGTTCTTATAGGATTTGGAGGATCTAGTTTTGTAATTTCATAGTACGGCTTTTCTTTTTTAGGCTTTGCAGATACTCGCCATCATATCCAGCTGAGGGATAGATAAGAGCTCATCTTCTAACCTCTGGAACTTTGCATCATTCGTGTGTGCAACGAGCTAATGAGATCTGTGAGGGTGTTCCATGCATCTTTCTGTTCTTTTGCAGTCTTGGTGCAATGCAGGAACTCGTTCTCAAAATCTGTCAGCTTCAACTTTCCACTTTTCAAACGTGTTGTCATGAGCTTGAAGTGTAGCGGCACCATTGCCAATGATGTCCTCCAGAGTAAGCATGATTGCAGCACACGCTCCCATCGTTTTAGTTGCTGCAGTCGAGCTTTTCAACATCGTTACTTAAAGTAGTAATATCTGCCATGGTGACTCGGCGACGCTTGTCCTCTTTCAACCAAGTTTGGTCCTTGACCAATGACCTTCACAGTCTTAAAACATGTATTAATGGCTTCTCCTCAATTTGTCCATTCAGACTCAATCCTCTTGCAGAGTACTTTGCAGTTTCTGACGGTAATATAAGAGAAAGGGCAAACAAAGCAGATATCAAGAAGCTACAGGAGAGTGAGGGAAAGTGTAGCTTTAGAAAGAGGTGATGTGTGGCCAGTCCTAACAAATTCACGAAGAAATATTAGAGGAAGGATTCAAAATGGAGCAGATGCACAACAGTGGAAGAATTGAGGAGAAGAATTGGGAGAGGTGGGCTCTTATACAGGAACCCACATCGAAATCTCAAGTGAATTCAAGCAAATTTCCATCTTGCATTTGATCTAACCGTCGCAACAGTATTCCTAACTACCAGTAGACAACCAACAACCTGACAGATCTTCCCTTCTGGAGCTCTTGTCAGTTCATCAGTCTGTGATGATGGAATTGTTTGGACTTGTGAGGCTCTGAAATCAATCTGGATACCGGCGGCAAATGGTTTCAGTGCGAGCACAGAGAGAGGGAGAGAGGGAGAGATGGAGACAGCAAGTGCTCAGCGTTTCTCGAGCTGACTTCATGTCCTTTCTTGAGAGATGGCTCCTTGAAAAGAACACAATATTATGATTTTTTCTTGGCAATGGTTTTGTGGATCTCTCTTGGCTGACCATCAATTCGTTTGTTTTTTTGGCTTTGGCCATGAGGATCAAAATGGAGAAAAGGAGACAATAAATGAGGCAAGATGAGAGAATGGCATCGAGTACATTTGCCACTGAACTTTCACAATCATCAACCTCTCTGGTTTACTTTGCCATGGTCAACTCCCTATGATTTTGCACTCGATTAAGGTTTTTTCAAACGATCAGTAAGTTTCCTCGATTAGTTAGTTACCCAAAGTGGTTTATAACTTCTCTACCTAGTAAGTAACTTTTCACATATAATGTAAGTTAATCAAGCATGAAAGCAGGTAATAATACAAAGTTAATTTCATCACTAAAGTTAGGAACTCTTTATACTTACAACAAATTCATCTATTTTAATCGGCCTCGATTTCTCAATTTCAAGAAATTTCAACGTTGACTAACAAGTAATAATATCGATAAATAAATTTCGAGTTAATAGGTCATTGGAGGATGAATTTTCTAATCACACAATCTAACCTCAGCTGCTGATTGATTCCCATAAACGAACTCCGTGCCAAAACAACATTCATAAAAAAGATCAAAATGCCATATTTACATGCACAAATAGAAAGAAAAAAGGCCCAGCCTACTTTCCCAAAAAATTCCCAACGTATATAAAGACAGAACAAGCGCCAATGACACTCCATCCTCTTCTTCTTCCTCGTATGGTGTCTTGTCTGTCCGTCCGACCGCCTCTGCAACCCCGCCATGCGCTCCAGCTGCTGAGCCGATGAGCGAGCGATCCGCGAAATCAAGAAAGCCCAAACCCACTTCCCCTCCATCCAATGCGATCCCGACCTCCTCGTCCTCCCCGAATCCCGCTCCGCAGCCATCCATCCCGATCCTCATGGCCCGCAAATCCTCCCTCCTCAAGCAAGCCCTGATCTTGGTCCTCCTCCTCCTCGCCCTCTACGCCTTCTTCACTTCCTTCCTCAACCCAGATCCCAAAATCGACCCTTCCTTCCGAATTCAGCGCCGTTCCGGCGAAGACCATGGCGAATTCCCCGTAAAGGCGCCGCCTTTGCCCACCAGGGTGTTCATGTACGAGGTTCCGGAGAGGTTCACCTACGGCGTCATCCGGGAGCACTCTGCCGCGCGCGGCGGAGCCCACGTTGCCGACGTGTCGGCCCTCAAGTACCCCGGGCACCAGCACATGGCGGAGTGGTACCTTTTTGCGGATTTGAACCGGCCCGAGCTGGAGAGGGCCCGGGCGGCCTCGCCGGTCGCTCGGGTGACCGATCCCGAGGAGGCCGATCTCTTCTACGTGCCGGTGTTCTCGTCATTGAGCTTGATTGTGAATCAGGGCCGGCCCCCGGGGACGGATCCGGCGTACAGCGACGAGGAGATGCAGGAGGAGCTGGTGAAGTGGTTGGAGGGTCAGGAGTATTGGAAGAGGAACAATGGGCGGGATCACATAATCATTGCTCAGGACCCGAATGCGCTGTACCGGGTCGTGGATCGCCTTAAGAATGCGGTTCTCTTGGTGTCGGATTTCGGGCGGTTGAAGCCGGACCAGGCCTCGCTGGTGAAAGATGTGATCTTGCCGTATTCACATCGGATCAACACTTACAATGGTGATATCGGGATCGAGAAACGCAAGACTTTGTTGTTCTTTATGGGAAACCGTTTCCGGAAAGAGGTAAATTTGAAGTTTGGCCGATGAGTTTCGCAATTGAATGTGTTGTTTAGTCATTTTCGTGGAAATTAGATTGTCCATTCACGAATTGGAATCTGCACATTCTCTTCGGGAGTTATGCTCAAGTAGAATCTGTTGATGCTGATGTTGTTGTGTATGTTAGCGAAGCTAGCTAAGTACATGTTAAAGATTTGTTAGCAAATTAGATACGGGGAATTTTAGTTTTCAGTCAACTGTCAAAATGTTGGAGCTATTAGTTGAATGGTAAGTGTTAGTTTAGCTTCTGCCAGTGAGCATTGCAGTACTTAAATTAATTGGGTGCAATTCATTGTGGACATCTTGCCAAACCTTTTGCTGTGTGTGTGTTTGCAGTTTTAAACATCTGTGTCCATTTGCATCTCTCATGTTTGAATGCTGCAATGCCTTAAATCACTGTAAGGGTGCACCACTTTCCTCTTGACAGGAATTGATTGTTATATAACACGAGCGATAGACGGTTTTTCACATCTATGGATTGTTTCAGTCTTTACTTTAGATTTCCAAACAAAAATTCATGTGCGTGAGGTTTTCGTCTGCCTTCCCTCATTATTGTTCCAATCTAAATGGAATAAGAGTTGGTTTTTGTCACAACACTTCTTTAAATGTGATTATATAGATAAACACAAAGGCTGCCTAGTTTTTATTTCTTGGGTATTGATTGATCTGATGCATGTTTCTATTCTTAGTTTCACAAATAGGACATTTAGTGAGTCTAGGGTCTAAGCTCTTTCACCTTCACATCGAATTGGTAGATTTGTGGGATTTGCAGGTTGAGGGATTTTTTTAGAGGGGCTTCTGAGTCCTTCCCAATGGTTAGATCAATTGTTTCTTCTCAAAACCATTCTGTTCGACCTTATCTCATGTTATAGTTTACCCTCCTCACAATGATCATAGTTCACGACTGCTTCATAATTTCTTAATAATCCTTGATACCCTCTAAGAGAAACTCGATGAGAGTTTGAGAGTGCACAACTGCTGTTTCAGAATTCAAAAGAGGTGCTTCAGCTTCCCTACAGCATTGGCAAGCATCTTAGATCTCCTCAAAATACAAGCACCCTATTGCAGCCTCTGAAAAGCTACCATGACTTGCTTTTGGAGCTTGATCTTGGAGACATATTTTGTTGCTCTACTACAATGAACAATGTGTAAACACATGCTAACGAATTCATTTAGCATCCAAGTCTAGAACACAAGAACATAACCTACAAAACCCTAGCAACGTCCACAAATTGTAGTTAATTTGGTGGTTTTCATCTTTCACTCGGATACTGAGATTCATCCTGATGACAATCAATTTGAATCATTACAATGAACCCAACCTTTTCCCACTAACTGGGATCAGCTTAGTATGTTCTTTTTATCTTTTAAATCTATGGACCCTTTGTTGATTTCTTTATGATTTTTAGGGAGGCAAAATTCGTGATTTGCTGTTTCAAATACTTGAAGATGAAGAGGATGTTGTAATGAAACACGGTGCACAATCTAGAGAGAGTCGACGCGCAGCATCACAGGGGATGCATACATCCAAGTTCTGTCTCAACCCTGCTGGCGATACCCCATCGGCTTGCCGTCTCTTTGATGCTATAGTTAGCTTGTGCATCCCAGTTATCGTCAGTGACAGTATCGAGTTGCCATTTGAAGATGTCATAGATTACCGGAAAATTGCAATATTTGTAGATACTGCCTCTTCTCTGAAGCGAAGGTTTTTGGTGAAACTTCTGAGAAAAGTACCGACAGAAAGGATTCTGGAATATCAGAGAGAGCTAAAGGAGGTAAGCTCCACTTGCACAATTTCATAAGTTGTCATCATTCTTCTGTTGTAGCTATGCCTAACTTCCTTGACAAGGCTATATCTTGAATTAGTTATTTTAATCATTATTGAACAGAACAGAATATGCCTCATCGTCAGCAGTGACTTTTGGCATCACTTTTGTTGGATCTGGTTATGCTGTATCTATGTGCTTTGTTGCTAATGTCCCTCACTTCAATTTGCATTTAGAAAAATTTAGTGGCGTAGAACATGTTCTATGTGCTCTGGTCGCATTGATAATTGAATTTGTGATGGAGCATCAAATGCTTAAAGATGAGAAAAGTCGGATTACACTCATTTTCTCCCAATTTGTTTCATATTTATCCAGGTGAAGCGATTTTTCGAGTATGGTGATCCAAACGGAACAGTCAATGAAATTTGGCGGCAAATATCACAGAAGCTACCCCTTATTAAACTGATGATTAACCGTGACAAGAGGATTGTCAAGAGGGACATGAGCGAACCAGACTGTTCCTGTATCTGTTCGAACCAGACGGGGGTCATTTCCACTCTATGACGCGAGCACTATTTGTACCTTCGATCCCCGACCACTATTTGCAAACCCTGCCTGCTTGGGTGCTGGCCAGTTGGGGTTGGAATTCGCTCATGTTTGGATTCAGCAACTATACCGCAATCTATAGGACACTCTGCAAGGCTGAGTTTGGAAATATCGAGGAGCTGTCAGTGCATTTAATTTATCCTCATTTCTTGCAAGTACACCGTTTACAATTGACACCCTCCCTTTACATTACGCCCTTAGCAGAGGATTTTTCAGGGTTTGTTAGGCAGGGTAGCAGTTGTAGATCATTAGAGATTCTGGTACTTGTGGCAATGCAGAATAGGGAAATTAAGTTAACGATTGATTACTGCCTGTATTTTCCACATATTGTACATTGTACAGAAGAAGATCTGACAGTATACCTTATTCTTTTTTATGTGTTGGAATGTTGAGTTGACATCTTTGTAGGCTGCTCTTACATATACTAGTTAAGGTCCGCACGTCTGTGAAGTATTCCGTATGGGAAATCTCTCCTTGTGCCTAGGGACCTTGGTACATGTTTCCATGATAATTTGAATAGTGCCCTTCACTTGTTTCGGAGTAGCGTTTTAGGCGTGTGACTAGGGTCTAATTTCTCCTTCCTTTGTTTGAAGATATGCTTCACCCAATCATTCAATAATGATTTGACTGGATTTAAAGGGGGCTGGCAATGTTGGACATGATTCGTTAACACAAATTATAAAGGATTCGAATTTTTCAAGATGCATAAGCTATATATGTTGACACGAATTGATAGAAAATTACACAGTTTTTATCACAATTAAATTATTTGACGTGTAAAACAAAAATTGAGATGTTTTAGTCCCACACAAATTGACACGAATTATAGATATGATTTTAACGCGTTAACAAGAATTACCAACCCTAGATCTAAACCCATAAGAAAGGGTTTTGTCCACGTTCAGTTTTGCATATGCTCTCATCTCCTCTCCCCTCCATCACACTTCCAATAATTCTTTGAGTGGCACAATTAGCTGATGATTCATGTGCCTTTTGTTAAGCTGATACAACTAAAGCCTAACATGAGCCAGCTAGTCATATCCATAGAAACGAATAGATTGTAGTACTGTCAATACTTTTGCAGCATGTATGAGCCACATGTTGCTCAGACAGACATAAACATGACGACATTCACATACGGATCTGGCAACAACTTTTATTATCAAAGGAAAACCTCGAAAGCATAGTTACATGATCAGTGAGCCAAAAAGAGCAGAACTATCGTGAATACATCTCAATAGGTCACAAAATGGTGATGATTGATATGGCTTGCTTCAACTTCAACCAGGAGGCCACTTCATTTGTCTACCACCCAGCACATGCAGGTGAAGATGATAAACGGATTGACCTGGAGAGAGAGAGAGGGTTTACATGCTTTCTTAAGTAACTTGAGGTTGTGCAGATAATCAACATAAGATGAAAACGTTCTATCCAGCAGAAAAAGGAATGACAAAAAACTTACAGGCACTTGGTCCACTGTTGATGACAACACGAAATCCATCAAGAATGCCTTCTTTTTCAGCCACAACTTTGGCAGCATAGAGAAGTCGACCCAGTATCTCAGAATGCTTTTCTTCAGCCTGTAGAGAAGTAATGGAAAACCAGAACTTCATAATCTCCCCGAAAAAAAAAAAAAAAAAAAAAAAAAAAAAAAAAAAAAAAAGCAGCAAGCCTAAGTAGGATGTATTGTGCAGCCACTAAGTATGAGGTTGTACTATTGGAATGTATTAAGTGGCCTTTTATATGCATAAATGGGTTAGAGGAGGACAGAAAGGAGAAATAAAGCCTCTCAACATGAAATTCGATGATTCTTCGAGGAGAAAATCTAAAATTTTTTATGTTCTTGAAGTTACCATATGAGTGAGTAGACCAATCATTCACTTCATGAGAATCAGAAGGAATATGTGAGAGATTCTCATCGAGTCAAGCAACTTCATCAGCCATCAAACTTTAGGTCAGACTTATTTTAAACTCACTACCCCATGCTACCTAGCAGTATAGAGAGTAATTAAGCCATGATTGAACTGGGCCTGTTTCTTTGTCTTTTCACCTTCTATAGGATCTATACCAATAGAATCAATCTCAGCAGCAGGCTGTCTCATCTATCCTATGTTGAAAGATCACTAGTCCGACAGTGTGAATAAACTAACGCAGATTAATAATATCTTTAAGAACCGATGATAAGCAAATGATTACCATTTAGCACAATAATTGAAACATGCTGAGAGAATGTAGATATGCCTTTGATATGAATCATGATTCATCCCAAGAATAGCCCTCCCATCTCAAATGATATAAAGTGCCTTCTAGCATCTCCCTCTCCTTCTCTAGACTGGAACTTTCGGTGATCTTACTATTAAAACGCCTTGAGACAGAATCTACCTCATTACTCTCAGTGAAATCCTATGATGACAAGAGTCCCAAGCATATATGACTTCACTCAGCTGTTATTATGTTGTACACATCGGCTATGAAAAAAGATGAGTTATTTATTAGAAAGGAAAGTGAATTGATGCAATTACCGGAAAACTTATGTTGGACACTGCAAGTCCATGAAAGATAAGTACACACACCTCCCAATGTGCACGGATAACATCAGAGATAGCCATTGGTAAACAACAGAACCATAGCTAACCTTTCCGAGCTGCGTAAGGCCATCTCTGAGTTTTGGAATGACTAGAACATGAACCGGAGCCTGTGGACTAACGTCTCGAAAAGCTAGGACCTTTTCATCCTCATACACAATGGTTGATGGTATCTCCTTAGCTATGATCTTGTCGAATCTGAAAAAGAAAGAGGCACACTCCAATTGGATTCCAAACTAATCACGAAAGAAATATCATAAAAATCAAAATGAACCAATTTGAACCAGTCAGAACAGAACACATCATACATGGTCGGAGCTCCTGTGTCGGCAACCGCAGCAGCTGCTTTAGCAGCATCTTCTTCACTGCTTGTCGCTTTGACGCAAAAAGATCTATGAATACAAACAATTTGAGAGGAACATCAAGGGCATTTCCATCAGTAGCAAGAAGCAAATTTTCCAACACCCAGAAAAGCAAGAGAATACAATCCACAGCTTGAACAAAGACAGGATTTCCACAAGATAAATCCTATTGACCGCACTGGGAAAAATCACCTCGCCAACTGAAATGCTAAAGTAAACAACATACATTTCTTGAAGTCTCAAAGCTCTACAGACACAACAAGATCATCTTTTTTTTTCCATTTATCAAGATTTCTTGCCAAACCCAGATCCAATTATCATCACAACGTGAAAACCAACACCAATCAAATGGGTTTCTAAGGACGATCATTCTTCAATCCCCGACTTTTCAATAAAGAAGCCATCTTTGCCGCTAACAGCAGAAATTTCGCAGCGCCCAACACAAGAACGACGAAAGCACCTGCGACGGGACTGAAAGTGAAGCGGGGGAGCGAACTTGGCAGAAGCGAGAGCTCGAGAGGAGCCTCTGGAAAACGCGAATGCCTTGACACCACCTGCTCCACAGCTCCTGAAACGCACAAATTTAAGAGAAACGATCGCATTCAGAAGCAGAGAACACGGAGCTCTCTCACCATTGCAATCGAGATTGAAGGGTAGAGAGAAAGAGAGAGTACCGCAGGAGAGCTGAGGAGTACAGAGCGGCCATTGATGGATTCTGTGCAAGTCCGAGGAGGTGTTAAACTGTGGCATCTTCACTAGCAATGGCCGATATCGTCATCGATTTTACTTTTAGCCCCCTGAAGTTTCGTCTACTTCTTTTTCGCCTCCTAAAGACAATTTTGTATCACTTTAGTCCCTCAAATTTTCAACTAGGCTGAAAAAGGTCTTCTTATCTTACCCAATCCATCCCAAACCCATACGAAAGGAGGAGGGAAAGCTCATGCTTGATCGAGCTTGATTTATCGATACCCACCTAGCTTGAACTCAACTCGATAAAGGTCTCAATTAGCTTGATTTTGATTCTATCATAACTTAATTCACATGACACGGAGGCTAGGCCCAACTAGAAATGCCAGTGATTATAAACAAACATGCATAACTACAATGAAGACAAACAAAATTTCAGCGACTTAACTAAAATTGCAAAGTTCTTCGAACCGACCACAATAAAATGAAAATGGAACTAAAATCACCCATAAATAACTTTTTACCCCAAATGACAAGTAGCTTAGCTCAACACGTTAGGACCCCAAGTGACGCACCAATATCGACACCCTTTTTTTCAAGATGCCAAGTTATTTGTATCATTTTGTCTCATGGTCAAATTGTTTCAGCGTAACAAAAAATATAAATACATGTCATTCGCCAAAAACTCAGTAAAAAGAGTGCATACTTGAGGCCATTTCGAAGTTATCTTTATCGTATCAAGTAGAATTCAGGTTGTTTCACTCGATAAATCCTACTTCATTTTCAAATTGTGCTGTCCAACCATGTCGACAGTCGTCGCCCGGGACAAAGATCACCGTCCACAACATTCACGTGCGCGAGCACGACAGTCCCCGCAAGTCCATGTTGCGCACGCGACAACAATCCTAGTCCTCTCGTCTTCCAAGATATCTGAAGTACATACGCAAACAGCCTCCTTCCTCATCACATTCAATTCAGAGCTGACCGGAACGAACGCAAAGGCTCGAGGACTCCGAGGATGGCGAGCTTCGTGCTGCACCTCCCGGCGGCGATGGCGGCGACGAGCAGATGGAGGAGCTTCTCCTTCTCCGCCTCCGCCTCATCGAACGGTGAGTCCGCAACCGCCGCCCTCTTGTGTGCGAGTCTTGATTGATCGAGCCCGTGAGTTGAATTCTGCTAAAGTTGCTTTTTTGACTTGTGGGTATGTCGGGATCTTGAAGGGGCTGTTCCGGGTCGGAGCCAAAGCGTCGGCCAAGGGAAGGGAGGGCCGGTGGTGGTGGAGCTGCCGCTGGACAAGATCAGGAGGCCGCTGATGCGGACGAGGGCGAACGATCCGATCAAGGTGAAGGACCTCATGGACAGTATCCAAGAGATCGGGCTCCAAGTCCCTGTACGTAAAATGATCCCACGCCCCACGTTTTTCCGTTCTTTTGAGATGTCGTGTGTTCTTGCGGAGGATGTATGCAGCATTAGGCTCTGCGGTGGACAGCAAAGATTGACCGGGGTGAAGACAGGATGGGGAATTTCATTGATCGAATGCGTGTGTTGCGTATGATGTGGATGGAGTCGAATTGGGGAGTTGATGCTTCTCCGTTTTGGCATGTGATTTTGGGCTAATCAAACCAGTACAGAAGCATTCTGCCTGAAGTAGAAGTTCTTATGCTTCTCTATATTGACATGGAGTTTTCATGTGTTTGTAAAGAAAGTAGCTGCACTAGCAAGATTTTCGTGCCTTCGTTGACAATTTTGTGATGTTTCTGTGGAAAATTCTTTGCAGATTGATGTGCTTGAGGTCGATGGAGTTTACTACGGTGCGTAATTATTTCATCATCCTCGCACTTGGGCATACATAAACAAGATGGACTGTTCTTTCGGTACGGAAAAGATTATTTTGCTCTCTGGATGCATTTTCGCAGGCTTCTCTGGCTGTCATCGCTACGAAGCTCATCAGCGCCTCGGCCTCCCAACGATCCGCTGTAAAGTCCGGAAAGCGACAAAAGAAACGCTAAGGTTTATTCATGTCATCCTTCATGCTCAATCATTTGCTTCAACTGCATCTCCCCGTCACTCACGGAAGGACTTGTTCATATGGCACCAGGCATCATCTTCGCTAAGTTCGTGACACAGACGTTCTCTGCGTTGGACAGATGAGTTCTCAGCTCAACGAGTGGCGCTGCAGTTAATGGATACGAGATATTGCACTTATACAGATTGCTGCAAGTCCCCTTGGATGTTAATTAGCTTTTAGCTCTCTTGTATCACAACCTTTTGAATAATGAAGAAAGGGGTCTTGATTAAGTTTACCTTCAGAAGTTCCCTTTCATCCTAACTACAACATTACAATGCTTATACCATGATCGCTCCGCGGGGCCATTAATACTTGACACAACATGAGAACACAATTTGAGTAAACGTACAATCGACACAGCAATGACATGACTGGAGACAGAGCTAAGGGATTGGCGTGCACAACCAACACGACATGATGACACTGCGCTCGTAGATAGCCTATTGTGTTCTGTACTTAATCAACTGAGTATGCACCTTAAAAGAAGGCAATGGACATGCCAATTCCGCTCCCAGGACCTCTTAGATTTTTTTTATCAATTCTTCAGCATGAACACGCTGAAGAATTTTTTTTATCAAAGATAGAATCTTTGGTTATTTCTCGAACCCAATCAGTCATTTTATACTTTAAGTATTAAGTTAGTGACAAGCTTGTAATTCATATCAACAGTACTCATTTGCGGCATTAGACGCTCTTAACTTCTCAAACAAGTCAAATCTAACATTTTTTTTTCTCTCCAATTAGCAAAACTTTTGGCATGAAGTGAATGGACTCTACCTGCCTAGCCCAACTCAAAATCCAATTTATACCAATCAATCTGTTAGAATAGATGAAACTCAAGACAAAATGCATTCAGATATAAATGTCAGGAAAGAAACGAAAACACGTCGGATGAAAAACAAGTCATTGCGGAATTTGACATCAGAACCCTTCACGGGTCAAGAATTTGCTCAGTGCTTCGCATCCTCCTCTTCACAGAACTTGGAGTACTTGTCAGCATCCATCAGGTTGTTTAGTTCACCTGCGTCACTTATTTCAACCTTAATGATCCATCCTTGCTCATATGGGCTCGAGTTAACCTACAGATCAGTAAACTCGCATCAGTGAAGAGATCAAAACAGAATTACTAACGAGAAAGTCAGTCAGTGTAAAAGATATCAAAAGGTAGACTCACAAGACATATACACAGAAATTAAATTTAGTTCAACCTTTATGTCCAATTAGCATTCCATCTTAAAAGAACGAGGGAGTTTTGAAACTCCAGAGTGTCATAAGTAGAGGAAGAGCATCGGGAGACTTACTAAGCCAGGAGAATTGTTGAGTTCTTCATTGACTTCAACAACTTTCCCTGTAACCGGGGAGTTTATATCACTGGTGGCCTTGACACTTTCAACTGCACCAAAACCTTCGCCTTGAGTCACAGGTGCCCCAACTTCTGGTAATTCGACAAACACGACATCACCCAAATGATCTTGAGCATGATCGGTGATGCCAACTGTAGCAGAATTGCCTTCAACTTTCGCCCACTCATGAGAGTCACAATACTTCAGATCTTTCAGAACTGTGGTACAAGGAAAAGGCATGAGTGAAAGAACTAGGAAGCTAAGAACCACCATGAAGAATCCAGCAAAGATTGTCACTGTTGCCACAAGTTGATCAAAACATGAATTGCACTCTCTCTCACTTTTGACCTTAGATCTTTATTCGCGAAACAGTAAAATGAGCTGGAAAATAGGGCAGCAAATTTGTTCTAAAAACTGATTCAAATTTGATCGAGCACTCTCAGCATACACATAAAGACCCTAAAAGTTCAGACCAGAAGCATTTGAATTGAACTTTGTCAAGGCAGGTGCACGTTAATAGTCTACCAAAAGACAAATAAAAATCTACTGCCAAGTCAACAGTAGTATGAAAAGCCTGCACTCCATTGCAAAAACGACTGGCAAAGAAAGGGCATTTTACTAAGAGTAACAATAACAGAATAGCCTTCGTAGTATGTCGATCACTTGAACTTAAATTACACAAAGCACTATGCCGCTTCTAGAATGAATCAGTTTCTAGAACAACCTCATCATTTGACAAAAAAAACTACTTTACCTTGACCCACAACTACTATGCAGTCATGACTAATCTGTATCAGATGAACCTGCACATCAAGTAGGCTACTAGCGGATCATCACCCTTATGATGATTCTGATCTAAACCGGGGTTATATCCCATTTCTTGATATCAATTAATGTGTTCGCACCCACTATTGCCCATTTTCAAATCTTATCGCCAATCATTTGGATTGATTCTGCTATACATAATACCATTAACACTTTTTATGCCAATTATTGTTTGATAGCTACGCTCCATAGACAATTAAGCATTACCTCCAGGATCAAGCATTACCTATCACAATTAATGAGAGTGCTCCTCAATACATTTTTCTTGGAGAAGAGAGGATAAAATCAAAGCCCAATTAATAAACACCAAAAACAGTTATTTTCCAACGTACTAAACCAAATGTCATTTGAAACGAAACCACTTTTCCAATATCGAGATCTGCCAATGTTTTGCTTGTCCATACACCTTGCAAATAAGCAATGATATGACTTTTATGAATCTCGTTTCAGGTAAATAAACAAAATTTAACCCAGAATCTACAGGTCTCTACAGCGAACAAACCCAACAGCAATACAGCAAATCAAATCAAGCATGACATGAAATCCTCCTCAAAATCGGTCCTTTTCCACAGAAAAAAACACAGGCACCACCATTATTCTCAATACCATAAAAAAACAAGATCTTGACTGCCACGCACAATCAAAAACCACCACCCTCTTTTCGGATCTACGAATCAGCCCATGATCAGAAGAACACCATAACGACAGAGGATCAAAACAAGACGAACCCGTCCCCATCTTACCAGTGGCGAAGCCCCTGTGGGCAACAGAGATCCTGAGATACGACGCAGCCCTGGAAGCCCACAACAACCTCGACGCCATAATTACTCGCGAACCCAACAAAGGCTGGAGCTTTCCGGTGCGCACCGTCGCCAAAAGGACGCACCTTTACTAGTTTTTTAGTGCTTTCCAAGTGCAAGGATCCAGTGGGTGGCGACGAGGGTTGGTGGGTTTGTTCCCTTTGTTAAATACCCCCCCAACACCACGACAATTCGGGGCTTGTTGGGTATAGAAAAGGAAGGAGAGAGAGGGTTCAAGAATGGCGCGAGGAGGTGGCGGTGGTGGGTCAATTCGATGGACTCGCTCGTGCTTGCGCAATTTGTCAGTGTTGGGGTTGGTGGAGAGATGGTGGTGGCTTGTGCTGGGCATGTCACGTGGCTATTGGTGGCCACATCGGCCAACCTACGATCGTTGTCGGAGCAAGTAGGCATTAAAGAGTGAATTGGTCCCATGTCTTTGACCTATATCATTCATAGCCATTGGTTACAATGGAAATTCTCATATTTCATCAATTTGTGATCTGAAGTGTCGAGGATACGAACTCAATTTCCGAAGTTTTGCTAGAAGAGGAGACCAGAACATTGGTTTGGCATTCCATTTTGGATTGAATAGGATATTGTGTCTTTTAAATTAGTCGAATCACGTAATTGCATATCTGCTTTATCTAATATTTCATTTTATGAGGAATTGAGGAATAAGTACACTCATCTTATTTAATGTTTGATGTACTAGGTAAGGATTGCGCTCGAGAACAATTGAGGAGGAAGGAGGAAAACTTAAGGACCACCTTACCAACCATAGCTCGGGTCCAAAGCTTAATGTGCAATCCAGGTTAAGACATATGGGATTAGGACTAGGATCGGCCCTCCAATGTTTAAGCTAGTGATTGGAAGATACGAAGAATGTAAAGAATTCTAACATAGATTATAGAAAATCCAAGCCCTTACATGAACTAGCCTTTTATTTGACATAAATGTATTTTGTTAATGGATTTGTCGGGTCACAATTAACAAGCGATGACTTTGGGTGACAATTAGCAATATACATGGACAAATGGCCATTATTAAGGACAATTGGCGCTATATTGCTCTACAATGGCCTTACAATCTATAATTGCAAAATTACGTACCGGATGTATACATGGCTTTTTAATTAGCAGTGGTAGTGTTATGGCTGGTAATTAGATAAGGATAAAGTGGTTTCACTACCTAATATCCTATAGAAAGTAATCTCATTGTTAGTTTAAAATTCGGTCTTTTCTTGGAAAAATTTCATCAAATTTCATGCCAATTTCCTTAAGGTGAATGTAAAGTATGTGCTGTAGTCAATGAGCAAAGATGGAAATTGAATAAGAATAAAATCTCCCAAATCTAAAACATGCTCTCTCGTCCACAGGAAGTAAAAATCAAAACCTTTAGATTTTCTTTCTCTAAATATATGTCAATGTTTAGTTAATTGTTATTCATTGAAAAAATTGAGTGTGCTTTTTTTTTTTTACTCTTTCGAGTTTCAAATAGAAGAAAATAGTAAAAGCTAGCACAATTACTTCCCGTAGAAAATACGATCAATTTACAAGTAATGACAAGATACTTGTATTTTATTTGAAAGAAGAAAATTGGAAAATGAACTCAAATTATATATCTTACGTGTCTAATAAGTATTCATTTCATACTATATTCCCTAATATCTTGCCTTATAAGTATTGTCAATTCTAATCCATTATCCCACTTTTTGTAACCTTTCAAAGAAATTATGATATTTATTGACATTATTTACCAGACTCATATGGCAATATGTACATTTAGATGAATCTTCCATTATTAAAAAACAGTCAGTAAAAATGCGGATGAAGCCAACATTAGTCGAATATATTAATGAAAATTTATTGCCAGAAATTAAATTTTAAAATTTGTACAATTATAATTAACAGCCATGAAGAAAATAATATTACAAGTTTATATATATATTGGACTCTATTTGTCGAAATTTTTGAAGTAACATACACTTTACAGGAACCCCCTCCTATGATCTCCTAGACCGGACCGGGCAGCTCTAGAAAAATTTTCGGTTCACCAACTCCCAGTCGCAGCTCCGCCGCCGGCCGCCGCGAGCAGCGCACCCACTCGCTCGCCGGCGATTCAAGTCCGGCGACTGCTCCCGAACCGGCACCTTCGTCGCTTTTCGCGTAAATTACTCTACCCAATGCCACTCTTTATAGTTTCGCAATTTCTCATTCTTTCTTTGCTGAATTCGACGTGATTTCGATTGTGAAGGCTCTTTGTTATCTTTCCTCGTCGGCTTTCTTTACCCATTTCCTCGTACCCTTCGGTTTCATGGGTGGTTGTAATGTAGATGTAGATGTGGATACTGTAATGAATTTGGTGTCTGTCAAGTGTTCGACAAAAGTCCCGTGAGACAATTCTAATTGGAATTCTTGGTTCATTGTTGAAGGAGTTACTTTTATCGATTTATTCGGAAAAAGTTGTATCTTTCATCACTGAAATGACCACTTGAGCGTGTCCAATCGCATGACCATGTCGTACACATCGAGTGATTAGTAACTGAGAGTCTGTTGGTGTTTTGATGGGAGCGAAGAAAGTTAATAATGGCAAGAACTTGTTGCCTCACCCGTGAGCATCGAGTATTCATATTTCTCTTTGTTTGTTGGTCAGTGCTGAGAGATGGCGAAAGGTCTAATATGGGCTACGGCTGAGGATCTTGCAAGGAACAGGGGACGGGTTCTCTCTCTTTATCGCCAAATCTTGCGGAGCCTGAATTCGCCAAACTTGCCTCTTACTTTAGCTGCTAGGCTATCTAAGAAGGCTGAGGCGAAAGCCATCTTCATGCTGGCTGCCGAAGAGAGATCCCTCCACAACATCGAAGACCTCATGGATATTGGGGAGTATTCTCTCTCCCTGTTGCGAAAAGGCGAAATCCCCAAGTACATACAATAGGTGAGGTACTTGTCCAGCTGCTATGATTCGATGCTCTTTCTTATCCTCGTCTTTTTCTTGATTGATGCATTTAAGTCTTTCTTGTGGGATGCACGTTGTGGTCATCTTAAATTTTGCTCTTGCCCATCTAAATCAGCATGATGATGATAATTCATAGTGAGTGAAATTGCTTGCATGGGCATAAATGGGTGACTTCATCTGTTCAAGGAAGTGATTAAATATGGGTATTCCTAGAAAGCACTGCTTGAGGAAATGTTTCCAGTGGGCGTTCGATGATTACAGACTGGTTCTATAGGAGGGAGGGGCATTCTAAATGTGGAGGGGCAGAGAGATGAAGGAGTTCTGCCTTCCTAAGAATTTCTTACAATTTAATCAGATGAGATAATGGGAGATAACAAAGGACAATATCATTGTAGGCTGATGCAAAGGGAGCTTTAACCTTTCTCAGAGCATTCCAACATCTCTTTGAAAACTGTGGTAAACAAGATATGCTTGATTATTATTAGTTTTATTTTTTTTATTTTTATTGTTTTGCAAGAAAATCTTTTGTCCAGTTTTTAAATTCCTTGATGCAGTTTCAAGTGATTTCTGATGCTTTGATAGATAAGGTCTGGGTTTCAAACTGCTTTGATTGCTTTAACCATGCATCTTGTGTTAGTTTATACTACTAGAATTTCACATAGATCATCATCTCCATAAGCAGTCAATAGGGTTAAAGCTGTGAATAGAACTGAAAGTAGATAAAACAAAAGGATATGCTATGCCATTTTGGGGTCTTTGATTAAAGTTCATTTAGCTATCTTTTGCTTGTCCAAACACGTTTCTCTAATATCTTTCTCCTTTCTGGCAGAAGACATGCTGCAAGTAAATGCGACAAGTATCGAATGCCCGTGACGCAACTTTGTCAAGTTGTTGTATCTGGGTGGTTAGAGGGCAATTTGGATAAAAGAGAAGTTGGTTCCGCTTTCTTGAAACAGATGGAGTAGGATGGTCATATTGACGTCTTGTTACTTGCTTCTAAACATTATGATTGGCACGAAAAGAAGATTCTTCACGATCAGGTTCTTGATGCAGCTTGCATACAGCAGCTATCCTTTTTTTCTAAGTCTTTGTTCGGTTCATCATGTACATAGGAAATCAAGGAATTTTGTTTTCTTTAACATTTGGTTGGCGAGTTAAAGATGATCACATGAGACTCGAGACTCTGTGGATCAGCAAACAACACGTTCCATTTGAGCGATGTCTAAATGATGAAACCAGTTTCGATCAAGAAAATGATGGAGCAGGCGTAATTGTTCGAAATGCCGATAGGGCCGACATAAAACAAAACCACAACTGTAAACGAATCGGGGTTCACTGAACCTTCTTCTGTTAACAATTTTAGCGGCGTAAATCTCTCTTGCCATATTAATAGATGAAGAAATATAGATGGTTGCGTAAACAACAATAATTTGGCTGCAGCTAGGGCGAAAGATTCGACATTTTCCAACTCAAGTGTCTAGGGTTTTATAAGATTACTTCTGTCTTCCATCTTATTTTTGGTACTTTAGACGCAGCTGCTTATATGGACGAAAAGATCTCAGTGTTTGTGCGGATGAAATTTGATTTCGATTATGGATTAAATAGCAAAAAGGCGAATCTAAATCTGAGCAAAGTCACAAAACCTACTTGTTTTTATGAATATGACCACCACAACTTGTGTAAACTGTAAACTCCAAGATCAGCAGATGCTAGCGAAATGAAAAGGACCCAAAAAAGATTCAGAAAATACTTGACATATCATCCAGCAAGTATCAAAGAAGTCACCGCAAGAGAATGGGAAGGGGTATTGCAGCAGTATTTGATTTTTATGGCCGAACAGCAGCCCTTGATTCCTACTATATTTATTCTATAACTAAGTATTAATGTCAGTATCTATTGATAACAAAGCAGCATAATCCATCCAATACTGCCGTCTTCTTCTCCTCTCCAACTCATCAAACCCTAGTAGCCGCTGCACGGTGGTGGTGTGGCTGCATACTGCCGGTCAACAACCTCTATCAGCTTGCTTGCAATCGCGCTAGCATACACTGTTGAACCTTCATAGATCTGAAAATTGAACATTAGAAGAAGATGAATATTTTCCTTATACCGGCTAAACTTGGAGGAGATCCATGAAAAGTTAACTTCTTCTTGTCAAATTAAAGAAAAAAAGGTAGCTTTGAGAATTGGTTCAGACAAAATGAAAGCCCCACGACCTTGGTATTGAGCAGGAAGCTATAGTGTTCACCAATGTGGCCACCAGCAACATGGTGGAGATCCAACTGGAGCTCATCAAGAACCCTAGACACATGCAGCAAGCAATTGATCTTCTTCCGCTGCACGAGCTTGATCGTGACCTCGTCTTCAATTATGCGGACATCGACCTCAGTGACCTTCGACTTCCTCTGGAGCCAAGAGCTCCTCAGAGTCCTGTTGAAGGGCTGATCCACCGGGTTGCCCGGGTTCGGGGTTATGGAGATCTCCCCATCAAAGCCCTCCTCCTCGACCTTCTGCCTCTTGCTTCTCTCTATCCCCCATCTTTTCTTCTCCGCAAGCAGTTTCAGCTCGTTGACGGTTCTCAAGAGCTCCTTGATGTACTCAATGGCATCTCCCACAATGGATGCCCTATCACCCTTCATGTAAACAAACCCAAACAATTGCACAACACAGTAAATTTGCCAAAAAGCATGCATATACAATCTTGCATCGGAAAAAAAAAAAAAAAAACTAAACTTCCATAAGCACTGTCATGGTATAGAATCCAAATAACCATGATCAATACCCTACACGGGATATACGACGCATTAAGTTGGACATTTAACTAAACAGTGCGTAACGAGTACTAAAAATATCTCATTTAAAGCAGGGAGAAAATGATTCTGGGTACAATATGACAGCCATAAAAGGTAACAAGTACATATGCCTATGGCCCTGGTATGGAAATGGACTGAAGATGATAGGGGAAAAAAACTGGAAGAGGAAAAGAGCATGGCAAGATAGGGCCAAAACCATCTTCTCCAGCAACAGTCCAAAATCAAGAAAGAAGTTTTGTCATTCCCCTCTCTCCCTTCTTTAGGAAGATTTCAGTGTTGGGATCCGCCCATAGAACAGGAAACTGGAGCTAGCGAGAGCTCCATTCCAGTTCCATGATCAGCCATCACTTTCCCCATTTCGACCCACATGTCGAACTCCCAAGTTTCACCCCATTTTCAGGCATAGAATGTAAGAACGACGGTGGCGGCGACAACCCGAATCGATCCAGCATCTATAAATGGTTATCAATCGAAGAAGCAAAGCACGAATGTGTGTGTACAGTACCTTGGTAGGGCTGGGGATCAACTTCTTCAAGGCATCGTACTTGCAATTGATCTGGGACCTCCTGTCCCTCTCGGTGGTGTAAGGCTTGGTCACCTTCCCTCTCCTCCTCTTCCCCATCTTCACCTTGACACGGCAGCCCTCCATGTCCGCCATCATGTCGCTCCCGAACTTGAAAACCCCATTATCGTTCTCCGTGAACTGATGGCCCCCATCCTCCTCGCAGTACATCATCGTCATCCCAAGATTGTTTCCCTCATCTCCTTCGGTTTCCCCTCTCTCGATGTTGTTGCCACCGCCAAACAATGACGACGAGCCGGCGAGTGGCAAGCCGTTGTACCCGCAGGCTCCGCCGTTCGGCAGAGACTGGAACAGCTCCCTCATGAACGGGGGCTGCGGCTGCAAATTGCTCAGGTGGGCGAGCGGGTCGAAGAGAAGGGGCGGCGTGGGGGAGTTAGGGTTTGCAAACGACAGCGACGAGCTGGGTAGCAAGGAGGATGAGGAGCATCGCGCCAGGTGGAAAAGATTGAGGAGGTCCGGCGGCAGCCCCGCCGGAGCGAAGACGTCGGAAGGGCCGTCGCCGCCGAAGTTCTGCAGGGACTGGCCCTGCAGAAACTGCAAGGGATCGGCGACTTGCTGGCCGATCATGTCGTGGCTCAAGCCCTCCGTTCCCGGAGCAGCAGCGTAACTCCAATCCGAGGAACAGTGGCCACCGCCGTAAGGCGACGGCGGCGGCAGCACCACCTGATTCACATCGCCATAATCCTCGTCCCCCGGCCCGACCCGAGGGAACCCTTCTTCCATCGCGACGCGGGAGACGTCCCCGCGATCACCGCCGCCGCAGTCCTCGGCCGCGAACCCCATTAGCCCCTCCTGCTGATAATGGCAATGAAGATCGCCGACGACGTTCTCCCGCTGCTGATGGGGACCCATTCCTGGAAACGCCACGTCCTCGGCCTGCGGGGGCGCGGCGAAGCACTCGGCCGTCTCCTCCATCGTTTCCTCAGGTGGGTACTCGCCGGCTGCCATGAACAGAAGCAAGAACAGCACGTCACTGGACTAGACCTGACCTTGCAACATGAATAGCTCAACCCAAAGAAGAAGAAGAAGAAGACTGGAAAGCGATGTGCGCGCGCTGTCGAGCTACGTCGCCATGGCGAGGAAAGCTTACCGCGATCTTCTTTATCAGCTTTAGAGAGAGAGAGAGAGAGAGAGAGAGAGAGGAGGGGAGTTGCAGTGGGAGGTTAGGAGGGACAAAAGCTGCAACAGGAAGATATGTGTGTAAGAAAAAGAAATGATAAAGAAAGACAGAAAAGAAAATGGAAATTCATTTTATCGTTAATAATTTCACATATATTAAGATCGATATTTAAAGTGATTATGTGGAAAATCACCACGTATTTTTTATTGGGTTTATTGAATATCGGTTTAATATCTTTATAAGCTCGTTATCACTTTTTTTTTTTCCGATTTAGTTAGAGTAATTTCGACGTATTTAAGATTATTCTCGTTATTTTTCGTTTTTGCTTTTTATGTTGGGGTCCTGGAAAAGAAGATGCTTTTTTTTTTTTGCGTTATTTTTTTCTTGATGAGTTTGCAAATTGGCAGAGGATGTTGGTTGTTACTGAGATTCCCATCATCTGGGCCCCACTCATATTTTCCGTATTTGGATCGTAAACCTCCCCCTCTCCTTCTCCCCTTTTTATTTTTCTCTGTCAACAGAATCATTGAGGGGGAAAAGTAAGGAAAATTTTCTGATAATTTATAGTATCAGTCGAATAATTATTTAATAATAATTAATGTTGAGAGGATTGAGTCATTATATGATTTTTAAGATTTCATGTCGAGTTTTTGTGAATTTGAGTACTTGACATTGCTCTGTTTAAAGTCAAAGGTACATTAATCTCCTTAAAAGGTTTAAACAATCAGTAACGATTTGTAATTAAGCCTAAATAGTTCAACCAACACTATGTTTAAGCTCGTGGAATTGTAGCAAAACCCATTTTTTAGTCCCTCTAAGTTCTCATTCTTGAAGGAACCATTTCACCTCATTGGATAGAATCGATTGCATGGATCACATTCGCCAACTTCTTGTGGTCACTCGACTAGTCTTTTGAAGCTATCATCATGAGCTAGCTCTATATGCTCATCTTTATCTCCTGGGCACTGTCTCCCTCTCCTATTCGATTTTATCTTAAATGCAAAGCACGTTTGTTGTGCCTCAACCAGCATACAAAACCCGTAGTATTCACCAAGAGATGCAAACGACACTTCTTCTCGACCCATCACCTCAGAAAAAGAAGGCCCTTGATCGGAAGGCGAAGAATCCCCAACTCGAGCGGCCGGCCTCGACATGTAAACTTTAATTTTCCCTAATCTAGTAAAATGTTCCCATCTTTTAGCACGATATGAGTACTACACTCTTATACTCATGTTTATCATGAATTTTGGCACGAGAAAGCCGATCGATTTAGTTATATAAGGAATGGAGATAGTTCTCGAAACCCAAATGAATTTCCAAAAGTATACAATAATTTTTTTTTTTTATAAAATGTGAAGAATTGCGGGAGTGGCAAAATATGTAAATTTGGGAAGGTGCTTTGGTGAAGTCATGCGAACTGGGGTGGTTCTCCAAGAACGGTAGTTTAGGTCGGAGATGCGAATTCCCTTTTTTAACCTTTCTTTATTTATTTATTATTCCTGAGTAGTTAAAGAAGACGACCTCCTCTTCCTCTGTCTATCGGTGGGCCCCACTTCACCACCGATATTCTCCCATGCAAACTGCCCGGAACCTCATGCAAACCGTACACCACCCCCGCACCTTCAATTTCACATTATCATACATTCATAAAATTGAAAAGGTTAATTTTTTTTTTGACAAAGATGGAATTTTCGTTTTCTTTTTGGAAATTCACATATATGGAATTTGATTTTAATTTCATTTCATTTTCTAACGATAGATAGTTCGATGCAATGATGATTTAGAGAAGTCAAGAATTAGAGTTCTTTTATTTTTTTTAATGAACGTTAGTTTGCATGGGAAGAGATTCACTAATATAAGGGGTCACGCAAAGTGGGTTGTCATCCAACTCCATCGGCAGTGAGGCCCCAGAATGATTCGACAAGCGGTTATAGATTAAACCGCCCGGAGGATTTTGCAAAGCCCTCGCGACATAATTGGCCAAATTTAGTATTTTATGTCGAAATCGTTATCGAATAGTTGATCTTTCCTTCCATTGAATTATGAAATTAGAAGTTCTCTTTCGCCGATTTTGAGCTTCAAGTTAGTTAATATAAGGGCAATTACTGTTTATTTGGAATGAGAATGTGTCCTATCTACTTGGAAAGTTGCGATCGTGAACGGCCTAATAGAAAGGAAAAAAGAGAACTATTGAGGGCTTACCTGAGTGGCCACTATTTTACATGGGAATGGGGAGGTGAGGAGTTCTCGGATAGAGGGGTTTATGGGTTTATGGAGTTTCCTAGGTAAGTCCACTAGGGGCCGCCAAATTCCTCATAGAGGAGGTCAAAAGTTTAGTAATACACCTGACTGACCTAAAAAAAAAAAAAAAAAAAAAAAAAAGAGGAAGAAAGGGATCGAGCGAAGTTTAAGGTTCAAATCCCGGGAAAAGCATATGGAGTCACGGGCTACAAAGTTATCAATAAGATAGATAAGTAACTTCCAAAAAAAGTAAGAATTGAGTTATACTATAGACTTAGCCATTCCGAATATATATACCTTTGGTTTGCATAGTATAGCTCAACTCGGAATGATTCCCGGTCGAACCGGCCCGGCGATACTGAAGAAACAATAGACATCTTTCTATCATTAGAACAGTCCATTTGCACCTTTCGAATTCTAACACTGCGACAACACTGCATGCTGAGGTTCCAGGATACAACATCTGGATGAGTGAAAACCGACCATGCATAAGTTCCATTAATGATCAATCGAACGAGTACATCCTTTTCGGAGTTAATGATGGTATCTGCACAAGGAGCTGGTCCGAAACAATCATGAACAGTCAACAGAAACAAGAAGAGAACATGAGGGGGATAGGCAGAGTCCTAGAGGGTGTCTGCTCCGAAATAGCAAATGCTGGCACGTCTGACAATCTTGTTGCGCTTGCATATCTCCAGATTTTCTGCTGTTATTCTTGGAATCGTACCTCTCTCTCTCTCTCTCTCTCTCTCTCTCTCTCTCTCTCTAGATGTGGTCCCTTCACTTGCTCACCTTTGACGGCTTACCAAGTCTCGATAATGAAAAGGAGTCGTCAATGCACGAAAGAGCACGTAGGTAAGGACAAAGTCCATTGTAATTTTAGTATGAATGTTTGTAACGACCCGTTCTACGAGGGTTGGGAATGATTATCCGGATGAGAGGACCCAAAGCATAGGGAAAATGTTCCTAGAAAGGTGCCTTTTGATATAATAATTGTTGGAGAAAACTTTCCTATTTATTTTGAAGTCGACAAAACGTTTCCATCAGTCTAGTCTGAAGACTTGCAGACTTTATCGTCAAAGTCTGAAGACCTCCAGACTCAAGATTTAAAATTTGCTCTCATTGACAGTTTCCAGACCGACGAAGAAAAGTATTATTCGTTAGATAAGACGAGTATATCGTTAAGGATTTGATTCGTGCAGTTAAGGAAGATCTCATGGCTGGAGATAGCACCGCAAGATCTATTATTTGTATTGAGATTAATTCGGGTAACTTTAGATTTCGATTGATTAGCGAAGTATACTTGGAAGGTTCTACTTATGGAAACCTAGATCCTGATTGTATGGGCGAGCATGATTGGTAGGCTATCATCACATTCCTCAAATAACTCGAGATCTCCCTAATTGATTCTGTCCAACGGGTTGATTGGAAGAACTCCTTTGGAAGATGCCAACGGTTATGAAAGCATGGATGAGTATATAAGGAAAACGCTCAAGTTGTTCGACAGTGCTTGATAGAAGAATTCCAAAGTCTGAAACTCCTTGTTCTTTGCGATCTCATTTGTTCAGCCTAATTTGTACTCAAAAGAGAGATTAGATAATTGTGAGACCTTGAGGAAGTGTAGTAGAGTCTCTACACTGGAATCAAGGACGTGAAACTGTAAATTCTCTTTTGGTTCTTAGTGAAATCCAGCCGGTGGGCTGTCAGTGTGAGAGAGTGAACGTAGGCTTAATTTAAGCCGAACCACTATAAACCGAGTATCTTGATTCTCTATCCCTAAACTCTTTACTTTACATCACAGCTCTTTACGATAGTTTATTGTCTTCACGCTTTCAATTTATTAATCTTAGAAACTAAGTTGTTTTGTTAAGATTCGCAAAAACTTCTTTGATCACCTATTCACCCCCTCTAGGTGCTCGTACTAGCCCTATCAATAACAACATTTATTATTCGAATTTCGATGTTAAGAGTGCTAAGATGAAAGCACCGTTGGGATGGGGACCTTGTGGGATTTTGTGTGGAACGAACCAAAACGGATTATGCCTCGAGTGAGCTAACCCAGATGTGTTGCAACATTCACATGGTACAACAATTTGAATGGCATATTTGAACTCCGAAAAATTACTCAGGCACTTAGAAAATGCGGGTGGAACTTCAATCCATAGACGTCCTCAATATCTCTCTATGCCATCATTGCGTTGCTTGAATGACTTAGAAAGCACGCATCAAGCAATCATCTCAAGAGGCATTAACGAATCCATTCCGAAGTATATGTCTGCATTTGCAATAAGGTGACGTAATATAGTTTTATGGTTCAGTTAATTCCTACTAGGCTTCGATTATTTTCCATAGCTTGGTAATGAAAATTTAAATGACCAGAAATGAAGGGACTAAAAGGGCTTCCTCATCGTCTCCTCCTCAAACCCTAGTAGCTGCAGCTGCTTGGTGGTGGTGTGGCTGCATAGTACTGCCTGTCGACAATGTCTATGACCTTGCTTGCGATCGCGCTCGCGTACACTGTCGACCCTTCACATAGCTGAAATGCAGCAACGACCAAGTTTGGTTAGGTCTACTGAGCTTTGAGGACGTATTTAAGGGAGGGCATCAAGATCAAGTTCGCACAACCTTGGAGTTGAGCAAGAAGCTGTAGTGTTCGCCGATGTGGCCGCCTGAAACGTGGTGGAGGTCCAACTGAAGCTCGTCGAGGACCCGGGTCATGTGCAGCAAGCAATTGATCTTCTTCCGCTGCACGAGCTTGATCATGACCTCGCCGTTGATGATGTGCACGTCGACCTCGGTCACCTTGGACTTCCTCTGGAGACAAGAGCTCCTCAGTGTCCCGTTGAAGGACCGATCAGCCGGGTGGCCCGGTGGCGTGACCGCGGTTATGGAGCTCTCTCCGTCTACAGCCTCATCTGCCTCCTCTTCCTCCTCCTCAATGGCGACCCTCCGTCTCTTGCATTTCCTTTCTCTTCCCCATCTTTTCCTCTCCAAGATTAGGTTCAGCTCTTTCACAAGTACCAAGAGCTCCTTGATGTACTCAATGGCATCTCCCACAATGGATGCCCGATCAAACTTCACATACACAGAACAAACAGTTCGTTTTCGCCACCAAGAAATAGTCAATATTAACATATACTGTCATGGTACTAAATGTCACGCTTTCTAGTACAAATGAATATAACGTTAGGTATCCTAAGATAAATCAGTTTTACTGAGAACTGCTATATAGACTCCTAGCGGGTGTTGAATGTCTTATTATGCCAATTTGCAGCTTGTTCCATCACTGTCTGGCGTATACCAAATGTGTAAATCAGTCTAAATAAGCCTGAAATTAGTCAACAAAGATCATTCGCAACAAAGCATAGATATAGCCAGGAAAAATGCTGAGCCCCATAAGCAGTGTTACATAGAAAGATGACGAATATGTATGTGTATACAGCTGATTACAATTACTAGCTACAACAAGAAAACAAATATCGTCGATTTTAACTGTCGATTAAAGCATATCGCGAAGGTCCTGTTTATGAAGGACCTAAAGGAGCTACACCTAGCATTACTCAGCAATCATTTGAAACAAAGATTACACGCGCATTTATGGGTAAGAGTAAGTCTAAGCTTCCTGATCACTCAATTAGTGCTATATAGAAAGATGAGATAATACGATTCGATGATGATTGCCACAAGGGAAATCAATGTCTTTGGTCTTAACTAACGCCTAGGAATGTATATCACAAAGCTCTCATTTATGAAGAGAGAAGAAGAAAAGGAAAGACATTTCTTGCAGCTATAAGTTATAAAATCGAAATGTATAAGACTGTGTGATTTATGAAAAAAGGCAGGGGCTAGAGAAAGAAGACTATAAAACTGGTAGAAGAAAATATCATCTCCGTTCATCAATGAATTAAAGCTTTTGGAATGAGGGTTCATCCATGAAAATCAACACACTTGATAAAGCTAGTTAAATTCATTTTTTTTGCTATATATTCTATATTTTAGTTTCAACCATTAAAGCAACGTTTTTAACTTTTCAGAAAGCAAATATGCGATCAGTAGATGCATTACCTTGGTGGGGTTGGGGATCAAGTGCCTCAAAGCCACATACTTCTCATTCAACTGAGTCCTCCTGTCTCTCTCAGTAGCATAGTGCTTGGTCAACTTATTCCCTTCCCTCCTCTTGCCAATCTTAACCGTACTGCCACCCTCCATCATCTCCAACACCCCTTCATCCTCCCCATACATCATCATCATCGCCGCCGTCGTCCCTTCTTCTCCGTCGACGATGATTTCCCCTCCATCAGCCTCATTGGGAAAGCCCACGCCCGGGAACAACAGTCCTCCCATCTGTGGAGGCTGAGGTTGCAAGTTCCTCAGGTGGAAGAGCGGGTCATACAGCACCGACGATGTTGGGGATGCGTTAGGGTCTGCGTATGAGAGTGGTGGTTTCGGGAGCAAGGAGGACGAAGGCCATGGTGGCGAGGGGGATGAGGAGGATCTGGCCAAGTGGAAGAGATGGAAGAAGCCTAGGTGATCTGGAGGCGGCATCGGGGGGACTTCATTGCTCGAATTTTGAGCGGTGATGCCGTTCTGGTTTTGCGCATGGTCGGCGACAAGTTGCTGGAGCATATCTTGCAGTAGTCCAGGTTGATTACCAGTATTGCTGGGATCTCCATCGATGGCTTCTTCTACCGTCATGTGATTGTTGTTGGTGTTGCAGCTGTAGATGTTTTCATTGACGAGATCAGCTGGAACGTTCTCTTGCATTTGATGGTGATGATGATAACTGTGAGGATGATCCCCCGTTTGAGGCGACACAGCATTTGGACATTCTGGTACGGTGATGGTGCTCGGGTTGAAGCACGCGATATCCAAGTCGACGATCATTCTTCAATCTCCTTCAGACCTGATCAAGTAATGCAAAAAATAACAATAAAAAAAAAAAAAAAGAGGAGAAGCAAGATGATGAACAAAGTAATTACAGAGGGCTAAAGTGTGCAAATTTGCAAACCAGTTCCAAAATAAGAAGACAAGGAGACAGGTGACTCATGTAATGTGCATGCACATATGAGACTGTACATCTTGAAAGATCTATCTAGAGAGAAAGGAGGACAAAAGGTGAAACTATAAGTAAGGTGGTTTTTTTTCTTTTTCTTTTTTTTTGGCACAACTTATTTATATCGAATTGATATGAATAGTTGGTCAATTTTTAAAAATATAATTACCTAATGACGAAAATGAGTTTTGTAAAAAAGAAAAAAGAAAAAAAAAAGGAGAACACAGATTAACTATTCCACAAAGATCCCAATTACATATGTAGGAAAAAAGAAAGATTGAGGGAGAAGCTGATTTGCTGTTACACATCTATGTGGTATATTGATGGTGTATAAAAGAAAGGGGTAAATTTACTTGGTAAAGTAATAAACCAATATATCCTTGTTTTGTGAAGGTATTTACACAAAAACCACATCCGACCCTACCTCAGTCGCACCACCCCTTTGTCGCCGTCGGACCATGAGGTGGTTTTCCAATCACGACTTACCTTACTCCGCTCTTTAACGTTTGTTCTGTAAATCTTTCTTTTTCATCGATGGAATTCTTGAAATATATAAAATAAATACATTTCGAGTAATATTTATTGATGTGGTTTTTTTTGTTTCAAGGTTGTTGCTCGATATGGCTCCAAGAAAATGCGCAAAGATGCAATAAGCTTCCACAATTTTACCAAGGATTCAACAAAAATGCAAGATGGGATCGGCATTGAGGTGTAATTTAGGGAAAGTTTCATGCACTCATGCAATCCGAGGTTTCTGTTCATAGATTAGGTTGGAGATGCGTACGTTCTTTCTTGTAATACGAGGGGCCCACTTTCTTCATTAATTCTCTCCAATGCAAACTCCCATCTCCCACCTAACCAAGAGAAGTAATCGTGTGAATTTAATCTGATTAAATTATGCCAATTGATGACATTTTGAGGAGAAAATAATTAACATTGAATTTCATTACGAAAAAAAAAATTAGATTTTTCATCTGATATTGCTAAACTAATAGGTAGTCCAAGTGTTTTGGGCTTGGTATTTTTTTTTATATAAAAAAATGGTCTAATTTGGAAAATGAATTTAGATTTTTTTTGTAATGCTAGAAAGGCTGACTTACCAAAAATAAGAAATAGAAAGATTCAAGTTTGGAAAGTCCTAGACCTTTAAGAAACTATGCGGGATTAGAAGTGCTAGAAATTCAGTTTACTTCTAAAATACGATTTTTGTCTTTTGTTTGGTCTTATATTATTATAGTTTTACTGAGAAATTTTCGATGCTGAAACTATTTTTTTCGGGTCTATTTTGTTTTATGGAGAGAGAAAGAGATGTTGTATGATGTTTCATTTTCTTTCCCCTTCGGAAATTTGATGACTGACGCCGAAGTGGTTTAATATCAAAATGTGTTTGTTCACTCGATCTTAACTTCTTTCTTCTTTTTTTTTTTTTTTTTTTTTTGGCTCTTTACTTCTTTAACATAAAGGGATCTTACTAACGAGATTTCTCAGAGCGCTTATTGGGCATACTAAAATGAGAAAATATTCAATTCTCAAAGCATTGATTCTGCATATCACGTGGGTGGTAAGTGCATTTGAAATTGTAATATTTCATCGTATATTTATTTATCAAGTGACCTGTCTTAACAAAATGCATTATAGAAATGAAAAAAAGAAAAAAAGAAAAAGAAGAGAGATTTTACCAAGTCATGCAAAGTTAGTGAGACGCGTCCTTCCAGACATTGAAGAGAGCAAAGTTGCCCTTATTAATCAAAGGATTTTGCGAAGTATGACGATAGAGAGGGAGAGATTTAAGGTTTGGTCTCTCATGTAATTGACTATCTAATCCTTGACTACAGCTTATCTAACTTCCACTTTTCTTCTTAAATGCCATATTTTGTTCTTATGCACTCATTTCCTTCTTTTAGTACCTTTTTATGAATATCCCACTATTCTATTTTATGAAAGCCATCAAATAGGAGAAATTACCAAATTGATCCTAATTTCAGTTTTAACTTTTCCATTATGTCAATTTAGTCTTAAACTAATTGTAACACGAGTTGTCCCAAACATTTACTTGTATTGATCCCTACGTAAGCGCGCAAGTTGGCAAGGCTCTATCTGTAAAATAGCGGGCAGGATTCCTAATGTCATTTTGTATGATAAGTACTGTGATTCGAATACATGATCTGTCACATGCATATCAAGAGGTTAACCACTCGCTTGACGGTTGAGAGTTGCATACAATTTCTACTTGTAATATGCAAGCAAACAATACAAGCACCGGAGCTGCGATCCGCTCAGGTTATTCGCTACTGGAGAATAGGAATGAATACACATTGACATCGTTAGGAATTTCGTCTACCTTCTGATTTTTATGGATTTTTATTTGATGTATCGACGCTATAAAGAGTTCACTATACAAGGAGACGTGGATCCTCTGCCTTAAACACCGACGGGAACACTGCGATCGAATCCAAATGAAAAAGGTTATAGGATTTTTCTTGTCATGGCATATGCTCATAAAAGAAATTTAGAGTCCTCCTTTCCCAGAAAAATAACCATGTCATGGACAATTAGAGGACAAAAAATACTAGAAAAGTACTTAACCTCTTACCTATACATGTTCTACCTTTCATCCCAAAGGGTTTGGTCTCGAACAACAAATCAATGGTCTGGTGAAACACTAGAATGATGTCTTCTGTAGCATTCATGTCTTTTGACCTAGTTGGCTGTGTCACACCCCGAACCTCGAGCGCGCCAACATCCCACCATGGTCATTCAAATGCGACGTTCCCAGGTTAAGTCGCCGACCCAATCAATTCTTTAATGCACATGCGGAAGCGTATTATAAACCCCTAACAATAAAACGGGATAGAAAAGCAGGAAACAATTTCACAACCGATCACTTACATAAACCAACGGAGTTTACAAATAGAGGTCTACAACCAAAAGCCTACAAAAGACCGGCTTTTAAAAAGGAACTGTCCTACGACCTACAAGTCGAACACGACCTCCAATCCTTGAACTTCACCTCTGTAACTCCACGAGGCCAATCATAACGAACTGGCCACTCCGTCCACTAGGGACCTGAAAATGTAAGCCCACAACCGGGGTGAGACATTGTCTCAGCAAGTTCAACCCCCTAAACCCATATTAGAAAGAAAATACGCCCAAGGGTGGCCTAACCACACCACATAGAGGACTTACCTTGCCTCAGTTCCTTCCTGTAGGTTAGCACAATTCAAATCACCCAATCATGTTTATATCACTTAATCACATATAGTAATAAGAACTTAAACAACCCGAACGCAATCTCTTTTAGATAACCAACAACCTCAGGGGTCCAGATTATAAGACCAAACTGTTATGACACGTCCCATACCATGTCACACGCTTCTGTCCCATAATCCGACCCGTTAACATCACTCAGCATGCGTTCCAATTGATATTCACTGCCACACAAGGGCATAGCCTACTCGCAGTTCGGCTATCTATTGACATTAATGCCAGGCATCGCCTTCGCCCTTGGAGCGCGGCTTCGTCACTACGTCGACGGCATTTCCGAAGGAGCATAGGTCCAGTTGGCCTAGCCTCTACTGCGACCCGAGCCTCGTCACTATATTGACGGCGATTACAAAGGAATACAGGTCCAGCTGGCCTAGCCACTACTGCAACCGAGCCTCGTCACTATATTGACGGCGATTATAAAGGAATACAGTCCAATTGGCCTAGCCACTTTGCGACCGAGTCTTTCAACCAAAGACACGACAATTCAATATCGACTCTGGAAAATTTGCATTTCACTCAAATACTCCAATTGCAATAGTAATCCTTAAAAATCCAATTTCGGTGCCAAACCCGACACCTGGGATTTTCTAAATAAAATCCATATTTTTCACAATCAACACTCAATTTACATTATCCACTCATCAAATTCAAATTCTAAATACACAAAGAACGATCAAAGACAAAATTCGAGCAATTGAGGTCATAAATAATTTTTCAATTTTTTTTAAATAATAATATTTTAATAATTTTCGGAATATAATATATTATTAAATAATCCAATAATTTCGAAACATTTATTTAAATAAAAAATAAATTCCTTTAAGTCACATCAAGGCTTATATTAAAATAAACCTACTTAGCTTTAAACTAAACACACTTTAACTTAATTAAACACCTTATTCTAATCCTCAACTAAATAAACCAATCTAACCACCTAATCTTGCTTAACTTAAACTAAGAACACCCTAAGCATCATTAACCGTCTAATCAAGGTTTAGTGAGCTAAGCTCACCCGATTGGCGAGCCGAGCGAACCAAAACGACGGGATCGACGCGAGGATCGACTTTCCTCAAGGCGGGCCGAGCATTCGGGGTCGGAAAGCTGGCCAAAATGGGCCAAGACCGAGCTGCCATACCCATTTCTGCAACTGCTGTTTTTGTGACATCCAGATTTTTCAATCCTGTATTCTACTGAATGAATCGGGCATTTCATTGACGCGTCTACAAGGCTATTCTCAAAACTGATCATTCTTGAGATAACTAGACTATCTGGGGAAATTATTAAGAGATTTTAAGGCAATAGACTTGAGAACTCGACCAGGAATCGGCTTCTCGACTGTGTCTATCTTTAGAAGCCATTACAGCACAGTTAAAAATCGATTTGAAATCAGAGATAGACTGGATCGATAGAGATGTGTGGCTAATCGTAGGTGACACCACTAAATTAGAAAATTCTCGTCGACTGGCACTAGACTGATTTTCTTGTTGTTTTGGTACCCTGTGTCCGTATTTGGATCCTCGGGATTTTCACGACAATCGAGAGTGGCCAATGAGTCAAGTGGGTTCATAGTGGCTCGAAGAAAATCGGCCACGGGTCAATTGCATTTAAAAATATCTAAAAGTTACTCGGTAGCATAGGTCACGCTAAAAACGCGCCAAGTGAAATTAACTATGAATTCAAGTCCGATTTCAGAAATTGAAGTTTCTGCTATGTCACAATGAATTTTAGGAGTATCGACTCAGTCTTAGAAGATTTTTCTGACAACCGAGACTTTTTGGGAAAAAGTCAGTTTGTGGCCATTTTCGCACAATTGAAGCCGGGGATTAATTATGGTTGTGAAATTTAGAAGCATGAGGGATTATTGGATGAGGAAAATAATCAATTTGATATTGAGACATCGATTGATTTTTTTGTTGGGAGTTAGTTGAGGGAAAATCAAGAGATAAATTGGATGCAAAATGCAAGTGTGGACCAAGTGCTTTAATTTGAAATTTCCTTGGCAATCTAAGAGCTAATTAAAAAAAAATAGGATGAGAATTTTCTATGTTAGGAAATTCTTTTTAGTTTCCCTCCCATCTCCTTTTTCTTTTTCCTTTTTGGGCCAAACAACTTTTCTTTTCCCCCTTTCTCTTCTCTCTCTCTCTCTCTCTCTCTCTCCCGAGAAAATATTCAGTGGTTGCTAACCACCACGTCATCTGCATGCGTGGCACGCGTGATCCATTAAAATGATGACACGTGTCGAGTGAGGTGGAAATTAAAAGAAGAAAAAAATGAGAACTTGCTCTCTCCTCATTAATTACGCGGCACTCTCTCTCCTCTTTGCGTCTTTCTCCCCCGCTCTCTCTCTCCTCCTTTATTTCAAATTTCGTTCGAGACCCCTCCGTCCTCTACCTCTCCTCCCCTCTCTGTGTCGAAAAATCCGACGACCACCTCCGGATGACCACTGCCAGAGGCTCTTTTTAGTTGCTAGGAAACGACAGAGGCTTGGTGGCATTGGGTTGGAGGTCTCTATGGCACGAGCTTCCCTCTGAAGAAGGGGTCGTCAGAGAGAAATAGACACGAATGTTGGCGTCTGTGCAGTCGTTACACTAGCCAGCCGACCCAGAAGAGAACGAAGTCGAACTCCCTGTCGACATCATCGTCGTCCTCCGTAGACTGGCACGTCGTAACCCGCACGCCATTTCCGTCTCTCCTATTCCTCCTCCTATGCGAATGCTGCCTCCATCCATTGAGATGATTAGTTTGAGCATCACCCATCGGTAAGCCCTTTGCTCTTGCCTACTGCTTAAAATTTGCTGCCCTTACTGTTGGGACGATTAGTTGCCCTTGATTTTGGGCATCCTAGAGAGAGAAAAATGCTTGAGCAGAAAAAAACAAACATTCTAGTTCCGGATCCTTTTTTTTTCGCCGCTGTCGAACGTTGCTCGCCTTTGCCAGTTGTTGTTAGCCATCGGGTCTAGGGTGGGTACAAAACCATCCCGTTCTTCTCTGTTTTGTGTCCGGAAACATTGAAGAGGCAATACCGTGCTTGATTGTTGTTCATAGTCTGGATTAAAACATTGCCTTCGGTTTGAATGTGAGACCTGTGTTGACGGTGTACATGACCTGTTTGATAAATTGTTCATGAGATGTATTTGCAAAACAATACTTTCTATTGTCGAATCCAAAGGTTAATCGTTGTAGTTTGCATGTTATAAACTGATTAGTGGTCATTTGGGGTAATTTTCATGAAATTTTTGTCACGAGATTCTCTTCTATCTTTTTCCCCCTTTTTTGAGAATGGAGAAAACATTGACACTAGTTTAGCTTTAAGCATTTCCATGAGCATTTTATTTCATCATGTTTTTATGATTAGCGGAACTTCTATAACCTAACAAAAGATTGCAAGAATGGAATTAATGCATGCTGACCAGGTTGGAGAACACTCTTACTGCCTCTTCTTTTTGTTGTTTCATATCTCTTGCTATGCATTTTGTCTTTCAATCCCCTATGTGCTGTACCTTCTTTGCCTATCCTCTATTTTGGGCAAATGGTAACTTGTCTACCGGTGGTAAAATTGCCATAGCCATATCGTGTCTTGTTGTGTTCTTTATGCTGCTTTTGGTGGTAATACACATGGTGCATAAGAAGGGGAGGCATGATTGTGACTTTACACTACTGTTATCTCCAAGGGTTGGTTTTAGATAGACTTAGTTTGAAAACTAGAATAACACTGAGATTTTCTCTGAGTAACAAACGTGATTGATCAAGTGATTGTATGACATCTACAGCTTGGCTGAATGGAGCGCTGGAACAAAAGCTAGCAGTCACCTAAAACTATTATGGTGAGACAATGCCGATGAGCAGAATTGCATATCTAGGCAAATACCTAGAGCAGATGAGACCTGTAGATGAAGTACTTAAGACATGCATAGTCCATCAATGCCGGCATATCTTCTTGACATAACAATGCTCTCAGCTTTGCGGAAAGATGGACACACTTCTATCTACTACGATAAACTGAGCCCAAAGTAAAGAGCTTGCCCAGATCGTTATGCTGACTGCAGCCGTTGGCACCTTCCTGGCTTGCCTAAGACTTGGAACCAACTTTTTTACAGGGCTTTGTTTTACTAATTTTTCACTTGTTACAATGTACGCTTATTGGCAATTGTAACAATTTACTTCTCTGCCTCCCCTAACAATTCTATGGGAGAGTGTGAATATGAAAATGTCTCCTTGGTCATGTAAAGATGACTAAAAGCATATTGCTTTTGCTTGCTCGGAACTAAGGTGGCTCGTTTCTGCTTAGCATTTACCTAGTTTTTTCTTTTTCGCTTTTTGCCATAGCATCTACCTAGTTAACTAGTTAGGTTATGCTGGATTTTGGCATATCATCCTTTTTATGATGAAAGAATCATATATTCTGTTGCACAATTTCATGGTGTGAGACTTTTGAGCCTGATGATTTTGGTAGGACTGGAATTTACAAGCTGGATCTAGTTTCTTCTCTTAATTTTGCTTGACAATAACCACACACGCACATATATATACAAGGAAAAATCACTGAAGTAAAGATTAGAAAGCAAAACTTAAGTGTGAAATCATTATGCATAACTACATGTTCAGGAGGGTAAGAACATTGTTGGCTAAGAAGAAAAAATGATTTGGCAAGCTAGTTGTCGTAAACAGGAGCACATAGTTTATACTGAAGTTCAGATACAAGCTTTGATCATCCCATGACACAAATCTCTCGCTGCTTAAAGCAAACTTAACAGGATTTCGAAACAAACGTCAAGAAGCTAGAGAATATGACTCACTGAATTCTAATACATCTGGAATTCCAATACATCAATTATTTACATAATGTTGACATGAGTTGACTAGTAAAGCTTGCAAAATGAAGGTGGCGTAGTACTGCCATCCACAGAAAAGCAAATACTAGTGCTGGATTGCCAGTCCCGGAGCATTAAATTCCATCATACTCTTTGCGTCCCCTCCAATTACCGAATGCATCATTCCAGCATTACTGGCCGTCACATGCTTGTCAAAAGGTGAAAGGTGAACCCCGACTGCAGCCCTACCAAAAGGATCAACGTTCTTAAACCATGCGGCATCCCACTCAATAGCCTTCGCATTGCTGCATGCTATACTCGGCCCTCGGGGAACAGTCAATCTTTCTGAGTTTTGCATTACCGGCCACCACATGCTTCTCTAGAACTGCCAGATTTGTGATGGGGGGCCTTTGAGACACCCCGTATACAGCATTTAACATAAAATTATCAGGGCAAATACGAGGTGATAATTTCCCATTTGGCGAGTCTTCCAGTTGAAAAAAGCCCTCTCTTCCCACATCAATTTCGTTGTAACCTACTAGGATTTTAGCACATCCTGTTTCTACTTCTCTCACCTAAATTAGCATAATTGGAGTACATGATGTACATTCAGGAAAAGTCAGAAAGTGCACATGCTTCAGATGAAGAACAGATAATAGATACAGAGAGGCAAGTGCTTTCAAGCATTCAACAACTTGGAATTTCCTAGAACAGGGAAATTGCATGAAGCCGAAGAATAGTACAAACAGGTTCAGCAAGTTTATGATATTGAATTTCAGCAACTATATGAAGTAACAGGTACATGTAAGATGAGCTAAGATGAACTCAACCTTCTCTCTCAGAAGAAAGGATTGAAAGACGAAAGGCATAGAAAAAGATATGAAACAACGAAAAGAAGAAGCAATAAGAGTGTTGTCCAACCTGGTTAGCATGCATTAATTCCATTCTTGCAATCTTTTGTTAGGTTATAGAAGTTCCGCATGATCATAAAAACATGATGAAATAAAATTCTCATGAAAATGCTTAAAGCTAAACTGGTGTAAATGTTTTCTCCGTTCTCAGAAAAGGGGGAAAAGAGAAGAGAATCTCATGACAAAAATTTCATGAAAATTACTCCAAATGACCACTAATCAGTTTATAACATGCAAACTACAACGATTAACCTTTGAATTCGACGATAGAAAGTATTGTTTTGCAAATACATCTCATGAACAATTTATCGAACAGGTCATGTGCGCTGTCAACACAGGTCTCATATTCAAATTGAAGGCAATGTTTTAATCCAAACTATGAACAACAATCAAGCAAGGTCAATGTTTCCGGACACAAAACAGAGAAGAACGGGGATGGTTTTGTACCCTCCCTAGACCCGAAGGCTAATGGCAACCAGCAAAGGTGAGCGACATTCGACGGCGGCGAGGAAAAAGGATCCGGAACTGACATGTTCGCTTTTTTCTACTCAAGCATTTTTCTCTCTCTTACGGATGCTCGGAATCAAGGGCACCAAATCGTCCCAACAATAAGGGCGACAAATTTAAAACACTAGGCAAGAATAAAGGGCTTATCGATGGGTGATGCTCAAACTAATCATCTCAATGGACGGAGGCAAGCATCCGTATAGGAGGAGGAGGAATGGAGAGACGAAATTGGCGTGTGGGCAACGAAGAAGATGACCATGCCCATGCCAGTACGGAGGACGACGACAACGTCGACAGGGACGCCAACATTCGTGTTTGTTTCTCTCTGACGACCCGTTCTTCAGAGGGAAGCTCGTGCCATAGAGCCCTCCGACCCAACGCCACCAAGCCTCCGTCATTTCCCAGCAGCTGAAAGAGAGCGTCTAGCGGTGGTCGTCCGGAGGTGGTCATCGGATTTTGCGAGACAGAGAGGAGAGGAGAAATAGAGGAGGGAGGGGTCTCGAGCGAAATTTGAAATAAAGGTATAGAGAGAGAGAGAGAGAGAGAGAGAGCGGGGAGAAAGACGCAAAGAGGAGAGAGAGCACCGCGTAATTAATGATGAGAGAATAGCGCTGACAAGCCGCCTGCAAAGTTCTCATTTTTTCTTCTTTTAATTTCCAACTCACTCGACACGTGTCACATTTTAATGGATCACGCGTGCCACGCGTGCACGTGCTGGTTAGCAACCACTGAATATTTCTCCTCTTTCCTCTTTTTCTTTTTCCCTCGTGCGAGAATTTCCCCCACCGAATGCTTGCTGTCTTCAGCTTTGCTTTCCCTTCCTTTTTACCTTTTTGACTTTTCAAACCCCCCTTTTCACTCTTATCTTCTCTTCCTTCTTCCCTCACTCCCACACAACCGACCCTTCTCTCTCCTCCCCCTCCCCGTTCGTGCGAAGCCTGCTGAACCGAAACAGAAGCAGCGACCAGCGTCGCTTGAAGGGCCGCAGCCACGCCGGAGCTGCCGACGCCGTCGCACCGGAGCCGGACCACCACCCGCGCGACACCCGAGCGTTCCGCCGCTCGCCCCCTCGTGCCCTCACCGCCCAGCAGCGTCGTCTCACCGCCCAGCAGCGTCGTCTCACCGCCCAGCAGCGTCGTCTAGCTGCTGCCGCCCCTGTCCAGCCCTGTCCGGCCACCTCCGGCCGCCGTTCAGCCCCGCCGGACCACCACCTACCTTCCCCCGAGCCTTACCGCCCTTGCTGAAGTTCTTTGCTACTGTTTTGTGGGCTTTTCCAGCCAAGACCAGTAACCCACCGAGTGGGTTTCCAGCACACTCGTGGGTGGTTTTGGGCCGTTTCCGGGCCCCGAACCCGAGAGTTGCTTTGGGAAGAATCGATCCTCGCGTCGTCCTCGTCGGATTGGTCCGATTTGCGCTCAATTCCGGCGAGTAATCTCACTAATCCTTGTTTAGTGGACTAATTACACTTAAGGGTTGTTTAGTGTTAATTAAATATGATTAGGTGGTTAGATTAGTGTAGATTCGTAATTATTAATTAATTGTAATGCATATTAGACATTTTGATTGTGCAATTAGCAAGTAGATGTGGTCTAGTATTTAATGAATGTATCTCGGGATTTTTCCCGACCCTTATCGGGCTTCAATTAGGCATTTCAGGCCTAAATGGAATTTTTAATAATTAAATATTAATTTTCAAAATTAATTTAATTAATTAATTATTTTCCGGAAATTCAACCGAGATGGCCGGTGACCGGAATTTTATGCGATGATCGTGGTGAAGTCGGTTTATTTAATTGAGCTATATTTTGAGCTAAATTGGATTCATTGTAATTAATTATTAATTTTCGAAATTAATTAATTATTTATTTATTTTTCGGAAATTAAGGCTGAGATGGCCGACGACCGAAATTTCGTACCGATTGTCGTGGTGCAGTTCGTTTATTTATTTGAGCTCCAGATTGTGCTGAATTGAATTGATTGTGCAATTTGAGGAATTGTTCCTTAATTGATTTAAATTGAGTAGAATTGAATGCTTGATTGGTAAATGGCCGAGTATAGTTATGTAACCTTTAAGATACTTTGGTGAGTTGTAAAGCGGAAAGAATCGTGAGAGTGAGCTGGAAATTTCCTTGGCTGAGACCGATTTGGTACAAAGTATAGACAGGCGTGGTTCGGTGATTAAGAATATCACTGTGCGAAAACGGCGCCTTAAAGAACGCACGTAGATTGTCTATGACTTGTGACAGGCGTGGTTCGGTGATTAAGAATATCACTATGCGAAAACGGCGCCTTAAAGAACGCACGTAGACTGTCGGTGATCTATGACTTGTGACAAGCGTGGTTCGGTGATTAAGAATATCACTGTGCGAAAACGGCGCCTTAAAGAACGCACGTAGAATGTCGGTGATCTATGACTTAGTGGCAGGCATGGTTCGATGATGAAGGATATCACTGTGCGAAAACGACGCCTTAAAGAACGCATGTGGACTGCCTACTATTTATATGATATTGGCGAAAAGGACGCCCGAGAGAGTACGTGTGACAGGGATGGGATACGACCTAAAAATGGTCCAATTGACATGTAATCGATCATATCGATTGATCAATGATTTGATCCGTTCATTTGATTGTTTGATACTGTATATATGAAGCATCTATATATAACCCTGATTTGTAGATTGGGACTGATGCCAAGGTAAGTCTTCTGACTCGTGCTGTGCTTAGGCAGCCATGTGGTGTATTGGTTCCCTAATTGAGTCTTAGTGGGGTAAAACTTGCCGAGACGTAGTCTCATCCCGGTTGTGGGACAACATTTCAGGACCCTGATGAGGAGCCGAGGAGGAGGAATCTGAGAAGGAGAACACTGAGGTGAAACCTGAGGAGAAAGATTTTTGGAAGAAGAAGATAATCCAGAGAGGGATCTTAAGTACGACCCGGATGAGGACTGAGATCCCATCCTCTTTTGTGAATCCTGTTTTGATGTGTAGATAGAGTGAAATTAGAAAGTCATGAATAGTATGCGAAATACTTGGAGTTATGCTCTGTATAAAAATATGGTTGTGAATTTCAATATGAAAAATATGGCCTTGCTTTTCTATCCCATCGTTTTATTGTTTGGGGATTTATAACTGCTTTTGCATGTGCTTAATAAATGAAATGGTCGGCGATACACAGTCCTGGGATATCGCATTTTAAAATTGACCAATTATGAAGGATGGGTGCGTCCCCGAGGATTGGGGCGTGACAGTTTTGGGGCCGAAGGAGGGCGGATCCGAGCTCGATCGAGCGGAGGAACGACGGGGGAGAGACGGCGGCAGCTTGGGGTAGTGTCGGACGGCGACTCCGGCAGCGGCGAGCAAAGGCGTGGGCGGTGAGCAGCTTCTCCGATGGTGCTGCAAGCTTCGCTGGTCTTCGGCTGGTCGGGCGAGCAGGCGAGGCGCGCGGGCGGCGTAGAGTGGCGGCGGCGACGGACGAACGGCAAGGCTCCTGGCTGGTGGCGTGCGAGGGCCATGGCTGCTCAGTTCCTTCCTCCATTTTCTGGTCTTCGCACAGCAGAGATGGAGGGGGGAAACCGACGGAAGAGGGAGAGAGAGAGAGAGAGAGAGAGAGAGAGAGAGAGAGAGATGGGACCCCTTCTTTTCCTTTTTTTTTTTTTTTTTTCTTTAATCCAACAAAAATGGCCACCATGACATCAAGTGACATCACTTTCCACTCACCCAAATCTTCCACCACAATCTTCCCAATAGGTCAAATTTCATTTTCCGCCGTGGCATACCAATTTTTAAACTTTGTACATCACATTCTTCAATTCCATTCAATCAACTTCCAATTGAGCCAAATTGAAGTCCGTAAAATTAATCCAATGTCACCACACTTCAATTCACATATTTACTTAACCATAGAACCATCTTGAGTCCCAAAAACACGACCAAAGGCGGGCCTAATAATTTCTCGAGCCAAATTAACCATACCTTGATTACTTTCTTTGAAAAACTCGCCTTTGCATGAAAAATCCTCCGAAAATGAGTCAATGATCCTAAAATGATTTGTGACACACCAGGACTTCCAATTTCTGAATTTAATCTCAATTTCACGATTAACTTTACTCTGGCACGATACTAGCGCATCCTGATCTACGGGGTAGCTTTTAGAAATTTTCGTGCATTTGACCTATGGTTGATCAATTCAAGCCACAATGTACATCTTTGACACATTGGCGACTCTCGGTTGTCGGGATAATCTCAATGTTTCAAACACGGACATAGGGTACCCAAACGACGAAAAGCACCCAGTGCCGATCGATAAGAATTGTGCGATCCGGTGGAATCACCCACACTCAATCACATGCCTCTCGTCGAGTCGACCTATCTCCAGGTCTCTAATCGATTTTTAATTGTGCCGTAATGATGCTTTCGCAGATTAACTCGGTCGAAAGGTCGTTTCGGTCAAATTCTCGAGTCCGATGCATTAGAATTTCTTAACGGCTTCACCGATGACTAGTTATCCCATGAGTGATCAATTCAGGGAAAAGAACTATATGCGTGTAGATGAAAGACCCGTATCAATTTATTGAAAATAGAATTGGAAATTCGGGATGTCACAGGCTGAGTTTGGTTTGACTCTTTGAAATGTTCGTATATATATATATATATATGGATATCCTGACGAGTGCCAATGACTATCACTAGCGAATGTGAAATCAATCGGCCGAAATTGTGGAAAGCACAGCCTCTCTCGCCATTTATGTTGACTTTTCTATGACTAATATCTACAATGCTAGCTGTAGCTTGTGGTGTTCAAAGTTTCTTCGTGTTAGGGAAAATGAGTGGCTAAAAATCATTTGAAAAAATCGGCAAAATTTGTAATGGGAGAAATGATTACGTATCAGTTTATAATGTATTGTGAGAATAATTATTTATTTTAGATCATACATAAATAATTATAAATTATTATGAGATCTACTCCATTAAGAATTTATGACTCACAATAGATTGGTATTCTCATAGTATCTTAAATACTGATATCCTAGTAACAACCATTTGTAATTGAGGAGAAGGCCATGTTGATCTCTTATGGAGCACTTCTTTTGTGCTAAGTCGCTGGGAAATAGCCGACGAATAGGCAAGAGTGGTCTGGTTTGTCGTTGCACGCTTGAAGAGAAGAAAAGAACGAGTGGCGTGTAGAGTATTGTGTTGTGACTGGTGAGTGCAGAGTGATGTGTGCATGTGTGGTGCTGGTGGAGAGAGTGGGTCAGAGAGTGCCTTAAGCGGGTAATGAATATAGTGTTGTTTCTTTCTTGTAATAACACGTGTTCATAGCACAATTAGTGTCGACTATTTTGCTCCACAAAAATGCTGCCGACAACAGCTACAATAAACACAAATGTATGTATGACGAATTCTATTTATGAGATTGTGGTCGGATAGCAATGTAAACCTTTGGTAAGAGAGCTCATCCAAAGGACATCATGGAGGAGTTTAGTTTCAAAGTGGTGCTCTTCGTTTTCTTTCCTGTTTCCCTTCTCTTCATCTGGAAACTAATCATCCAAAAGCAGGCGAACCCTAGAAACAAGAACCGGCTTCCACCAAGTCCTCCTGGTCTTCCTATCTTAGGTCATCTCCATCTGCTTAAAGAGCCTGTTCACCGAACCCTACAGAGTCTCACGGAGAGATACGGCGATGTCTTGTTGCTTAAATTCGGCGTGCGTAAAGTCCTTGTGACCTCCAACCCATCCGTGGCTGAGGAATGTTTCACAAGAAACGACATTATTTTCGCCAACCGGCCGCACACTCTTGCCGGGAAACACCTCAACTACAACTCCACCACCATAGGATTCATCTCGTATGGTGATCACTGGCGCAATCTCCGGCGTCTCATGACATTGGAAATGCTCTCCTCAACCCGCATGGCCATGTTATCGGATGATAGGTATGACAAACTTTAAGGCCTTTGGGAAAAAAAATAGAAAGAGCATCTCGCCGACTATCAAACATACAAATTTCGTTATTGTATCCAGGAATGTTTAAGATATGATACCCACGCAAGCTTTTAGGGGATCATTTCGTTATTTTTCATATGGCATAAAAATATTAGATGTTTCTCTTCAAATTAATTACGAGTAGAATTGGACACATACTAAACCACATGGTTATAATTTGTTTTTGCTTTGTCGGTTTGTATGCAAAGGTTGAAGAGTTCAATTTATGGTGGTGCTTATGTAGTCGGCTTATCAGATATATACGGATATTCACAATGTACATCACTGTTGTTAGGCACGACGAAGCGAGGTTGCTACTAAAAGGACTATTTCATGAATCGAACCAATGGTGGAAGAAGGTCGAAATGAGATCGAAATTCAGAGAGCTTTCGTTTAACATTGTGATGAGAACGATCGTAGGAAAGAGGTACTACGGCAAGGACCCCATCGGCGAAGAAGCTGCAGAATTCCGCCGCATAATCCAAGAGGCCTTGGAGCTTAACGGGAGTGCAAATTTAGGTGATTATTTACCAATCTTTCAGTGGGTTGATTTTCAGGGCGTTGAGAAGAGGATGATAGGGTTCAAGAGGAAATTGGACGGGTTTTGCCAGAACTTGATTGATGAAATTAGAGGAATGAGAAAGGAGTCGACCCGGAAGGAAAGGAATACGAGGACATTGATTGATGTTATGCTATCCTTGCAAGAGAAGGAACCAGAATTTTATACTGACCAAACCCTCAAGGGTGTCATCTTGGTACCAATGCTTGCTTCTGTCCTCTCATTCGTGGAATTTATTAGTGTTTATCTAGTTTATCTTCATTTCGTCGATTAGCTACTTCACGTCACCTATCGCTTGACTGTTCTAGATAAAGCATGCTGCATATTAAATAAGACAGGCTATTACGTGTATTTTACCTTATAGTATTAACCGTGAAGTCGATTGAAGGACGCTTTTGACTGTTCACTTCTGCCGAGGACAGTTCAGACGTGGGATTCATTTTGGAATTTTGATATATATCATTTGGAAGGTGCAGGCATTTCATCGTTGGCTGGCAATTTACAGGCAAGCAGAACAAATTGATAGCAAGTTCTAACTATAGCTAAAGGGCTAAACGTCTATATGTAATTAGGTCATTTCAGACTAATAAACAAGGATATGATCTTATAAAAGTCCTTTTATAGGTTCAGAATCATGAGTAACTCACATTACGGTGAGAATGTTGAACACGTGATTCTATATGCCAATTGATCGTTGTGCCAAACTATCTTAAAAGTCAAATATCAAGGGGTTAATTTGCCCATAAAACAAGTGAGAAATTCTTCAGAATTCTAATCTTAATAAAGATTAATCTCATTTGTAACCTTTCCGATGATTACATAGGTTTTACCAAGAGATCGGGACACTAATTACAACTCTCCTTAGGAACTTTGAATGATTCAGTATAGTACAAAGCTTTTACTATTTGTGAACGTCATGTTGTGTTTTATTCTACTTTTACTTTTTGGAATTTTACATAACTATGTCCAATTTTTGTTTATATAGGCATTATTTGGTGCTGGCACGGACACTACATCAGCTACCCTAGAGTGGGCAATGTCTCTTCTCATCAACAATCCAGATACATTGAAGAAAGCTCAAGTCGAGATTGAGGCCAACATCCAGCAAGACCGCCTCATCACCGAACACGACCTACCGAACCTGAATTACCTACAAGCAATTGTCAATGAGACATTGAGGTTGTTTCCACCGGCCCCACTTTTATTACCGCATGAATCATCAAGTGATTGCAATGTTCTTGGGTATCACGTGCCCAGAGGCACCATGTTATTAGTGAACTTATGGAACATCCATAGGGACCCTAAGTTTTGGGAGGAACCAACAAGATTCATCCCAGAGAGGTTTGGAAACAGAGGTGATCAAAGAGAAGAGAAGATTGATAATTTCAAGTTCCTTCCTTTTGGTGCTGGAAGGAGAGCTTGCCCCGGAGCTAATATGGCAAGAAGAGTGATTGAACTAGGGCTAGGGGCGTTGATTCAGTGTTTCGAGTGGAAAAGGGATGGAAAAGAGGAGATCGACATGAATGAAGGGCGGGGACTTTTGATGCCGAAAATGGATCCTCTAGAGGTTTTGTATAAACCGCGTGAATCCATGATCCACCTCCTCTCAAAAATGATGGATACATGATCGGTCGACAAATGGACGTGGAACCTCTGCGTTGCACACACCGTGAGGAGTGTAGGAGCTTCATCCGCTCCACAAAACAAGGTTGTAAGACTTCTGTTGTCATGGCATGGCATGTGCTTGTCAAATATTGAGTGTTTGGGAAAGATTTTACAAACCCCATTAGGGAAAGTTAGCTTTTGAAGGTTGAAAGTCCAAAGCTGATCTTGGGGTGCCTTGGGCTTTCAACCTTCTTGGCATGCAAATTCGAATAGGTTTAGCGAGAAATTTTCTTCCCAAACTATCCTCGACTAACTTTTTATTTTCCGATTTTGCCCTTTACCGCTTCACTGTTCATCTTCTCCGTTGAGGGTGGCCGTCCGAGTTGCGCAAGGCTGTGGGGTGGGGGGGGGGGGGGGGGAGGGGCGACAATGGGCTAAAGAGAGGTCGGGTCGGTTACGACGACCCGTGCGATTGTCGTCGGTGCTTCATGCGACCTTAGGTGAGGGTCTTGCTTGGGTCGCGTGACCCTAGCCAGGATCACCTAACCCCTGTCGATGGTTGCTGGCGACCTCAGGTGGCCCTCGTCGGTGGTCTTCGGGAGCTGCCTGAGGTCTGGCAAGCTCAGACGACGATCGCAGGCTATAGATTTGGATCGTTGATAGCCGCTACCCCTCATTGGTCGTTTTTTTTTTTGCTTTTTTTTTTTTTAATAAGAAAGGTCCTTTGTAAATATAACTTCTTAAAACACTATTTTATTTGAAGGTATTTCGCAATAGACTTTTAGATTACAATTTACCAAACGCAATTTGTATTTTAAAAAATCCCTTTAACTTAAAGCCCTTTACATTTTGCCAAGGACTTTTTCCAAAAGTCTAACCAAATGCACTCTACATATCTGTCGTCTCTAAAGGTTGAGAAACAGCAAGACAATTATATAATAGGAAAGTACTTAACCTGTTCCCTATTGTTGACACCTAAATTTTAGGCAACCCATTTAGTCATTTATTGCATAAAAAATTAGGGATTAATTTTTAACCCCTAAGAAAAAATATTATAATTCAATTGCATAGATATAATTTTTAGGTGCATTTATTTTTAATTTACATGTTTTGCATTTTATTTTTAGGGACTGGTGGTGGATGGGTTTGAATTAATATTTCTGAGCTCTAGCTTGGCAGGCCGGATTAGGCCCGCGAAATAAGTAAATTAGCCCAAGCCCGTTGTTTTTTTTAATTAATTTTCTCGTGGGAAATTGAGACTTGATGCGATATTACTGTGGTTTTTGGAATCGGGTTGCAATCTTATCTTTAGTCTTTAGGTGATAAAATCGTTTGGAATATTAAGGAGATAAGGAAAATAAGAGGATTTTTGGTGATCGAGAGGTTATAGACTATCTTCGTGTATATTGAAAAAGCGAGATGAAATATTCTAAGAAGATCACCTATTTTTACCTATAAAAGCAACAGTGTATGGAGAGAGAAAGGGGGCCACACAATTGAATACACGGCCGCACAAAAGAGGGTTTTTCTTTGGGGAAGTTTCCTTCGTTCCTTTGGAGAATCAACACAAAAAAAAGAGAAAAAGCAAAAAGTCAGAAGCAAAAGTAAGCAGCAGAGAGCAGGCTAGAGAAGAGACAGAAAGGGAACAGCAACGTACAGAGAGAAGACTTGTGCAGCAGAAAAGAAAAAAAGAAGAAAACAGAGGAGAGCCTTTCGTCTTCTTCGCGGACTCCCTCCGCCCGAGCGTCGACGTTGCCCCTGCACAGCGCTGCCGCGCCCCTCGCCGGCCACCGCCGCTCCGCCTGCAACCCCTCGTCGCGCCACCGTGACACCAGCCGCCTCCGCGACTCGCCACCTCGCCGCTCCGTCCGCGCCTCAGCCTGTCGAACCCCCTCGCCGGTCTCCGCCGCTCGAGATTCGCCCGTGATGCCGCTACTGCCCCTGCTCTGTCCGCGATCTGCTTAACCCAGCGCCCGCATCTACTCGCCTGCTGTTGCTCTTCCGCCCGAAGCTCTGTCCTGCCGGCCGCCGTCGGTGAAGCTCGACGCCGAAGCCGCTCCTGCCCTGCTCTGCCACTCGTCCGCGACTGCCCAGCGTAGATCTCGCCTTCGCCGAGTCCCTCGCCGCGCCATCGAGACTCCAGTAGCCTGAAGCTCCTCTACTGCCCCCAGCGATTCGAAGTTCCGCCACTACCGTTGCCGACCCGCAGCGCCAGAAGCCCCGACGGACAGCCCTCTGCTTCGACGCCCAGCGAGCACCGCGCCACCGCATCGACCCGTGAAGCGCCCCGCCATCCTCTGACGGAGCTTTTCGCCGGCGCCGTGCCTGCAACGCTCCGACCCGCCGCCGGTTTGCCCTCGCCGGAGCTTCGACCGGCAGTGACCAGCTGCCCTTGGAGACCTACGAGCAAGCCGTGCTCGAGAAGGTAGAAAAAAAAAAAAACAACAAAAGAAAAAGGGGAAAATCAATTAGTAGTTTTTCTTTTTTATTTTTTTAATGATATTTTCATTTATTTACTTTGTTTTTAGTAGAGTGGTTCCCACGTGTGATTAAAATTCCAACATGAAAGAGCTCCTCAAATTAAGGATTGTCAGTTCGATTTTCGTGCCCGAAATCCGACTCACAATCTCTTGCAAAATTGTCAATCCGATCTCACGCTCGAGGTTCGATTCGTGATTTAATTTAAAATTGGTCAACCCGATCTCATGAGCGAGATATGGTTCGCCAATTTTGGATATCAACATTATCTTCGCTTTTTTTTTTTTTTTTTTTTTATCTTGCATATTTAGAATAGAGATTTTATTTTGAATCATGAAAAAAGAAATCAAAAAAGAATTTGCATTCATTTAAGATGTTAGTTTTTTATTTGAATTGCATGTTTAATCTTAATTTCGAATTTCATAAAAGAAAAAAAATTAGAATTAGAGCATTCTTTGCACGTCATGGCATATTAGAATAAATTGCATGTTTCATTTTAAGTTTAGATTGATTTTTGCATCTTAGGTTAGAGCTTGCTAGGTTAAGATAATATCTTAGTTTAAATTAAGATTTAGTCTGACCTGATCCTTAATATAAGCTGGATAGAATTTTAATTTAGATAGTTATGTTTTGCATTTCATGAAAAAATAAAATTTGTCTTAGGATAAATCAGTTGCAATTTCTAGGATAGATTGCATTTTTTAGAATAAAAAATCATGTGCATGTCATATAGAATTAGGCCCACAAAATGCACGTCATTTCATGATTATTGCTAGGTTCATTTAATTAGAAATTGCTCGTCATTAGAATTAGGTCATTTTTGTTAATTTAGATTGCATATTTAATTATTGCATATTCATTAAGAAATCATTAGTTTTTTTCTACTCATTTATATAGTTTAGGACATATTGCCATGCCATATCATTTTATATTAGATTAGAAGTATTGCATTGCATATGGACTATATTCTCGTTAAAAAAGTGAAAACAAAAATTGAGTAATTACTTGTTAATTAGAAATCATATCTAAGATTGTTTATATGAATTCTGATTTAATAACGCAGATGCTTTCGTTGCTATGAGATAAGTCTTGTAATTTATTTACTGCTTTACTTTGGTATTAAATTGATGGTTTGCCCACCCGCATGATCATTTCACATGTTAGGGAAATAGATTTAAAATCAATTTAAGCTGTCTGCAAAAGCATTTTTGAAAATAAAAGAAATGGTACCGAAAGGGTATTAGAGAAATCTAGTGTAACCAAGTTCCTATATCCAAAATCTTTGGTTCATAGGAGTAAGGTAAAACTCTCGTTACTTTACTTGGGTTTCTAATCGACCCACCAAAAAATAGATTAGTGGCGACTCCTAAATAAAATCCATCTGCATGTTAAAAATTTGAATATAAGTCGCGAATTGGTATGGGGCTTATAACCCGAAGCAGAGTTGCAGCTAATAATCTATTACCTAAACCTGCAGGTGGTTCACACCCGAAAAATTGGTCGCGACACCTATATAAGTTCTGCTGGTACTTTACTGGCCACCTGAGTTCGCTATAATCCTTGAAATGCTCATGTTTTATGGGCACCAACAACAAGAAGGAAACAAAATAGACAAGGGAGGAGTTAAGTTTCAAACTCGTGCTCTCCTTTTTCTCTTCTTTCATCCTTCTCTTTGTAATAATGGACCCAGCCCAGCCCATTCCCCTTTGAAAAGCCCAAAGCTTAGCCCATCTTCTCTTGATCTGGAAACCAATCATCCTAAAACAGGCAAACCCTAGAAGCATGAACCGGCTTCCACCAAGTCCTCCGCGTCTTCCTATCTTAGGTCATCTCCATCCGCTTAAAGAGCCGGTTCACCGAACCCTACACAGTCTCACGGAGAGATACGGCAACGTCTTGTTGCTTAAATTCGGCGTGCGCAAAGTCCTCGTGACCTCCAACCCATCTGCGGTCGAGGAATGTTTCACAAGGAACGACGTTGATTTTGCCAACCGGGCGCGCACCCTTGCCAAAATAACGCCTCAACTACAACTCCACTACCATGGGACTTGCCTCGTATGGTGATCACTGGCACAATCTACGGCGTCACGAATGTTCTCCTCAACCCATATGGCCATGTTATCAGATGTAGGGTATGACAAACTTTAAGGCTTTTGGGAAAACAAATAGAAAGAGCATCTCGCCGACTATGAAACGTACAAATTTCATTATTGTATCCAGGGAAGTTTAAGATTTAATTACCCACGCAAGCTTGTAGGGGGTCATTTGTTATTTTCAAATGGCATGAAACTATTAGATGTTTCTCTTCGAATTAATTACGAGTAGAATTGGACACACACTAAACCACATGGTTATAATTTTATTTTATTTTATTGTTGCTTCGTCGGTTTTTTTGTATGCGGAGGTTGAACAATAAAATTTATGGTGGTGCTTATGTAGTGGCTTATCGGATATATACGGGTATTCACAATACATATTACTATTGTCAGGCACGATGAAGTGAGGTTGCTACTAAAAGGACTATTTCATGAATCGAACCAATGGTGGACGAAGGTTGAAATGAGATCGAAATTCAGAGGGTTTTCGTTTAACATTGTGATGAGAACGATCGGAGGAAAGAGGTACTACGGCAAGGATGCTGTCGGGGAAGAAGCTGCAGAATTCCGCTGCATCATAAAAGAGGTCGTGGAGCTTCACGGGAATGCTAATTTAGGTGATTATTTACCAATCTTTTGGTGGGTTGATTTTCAGGGCGTTGAGAAGAGGATGATAAGGTTGATGAGGAAAATGGATAGGTTTTGCCAGAATCTGATTGATGAAATTAGAGGAATGAGAAAGGAGTTGACCCGGAAAGAAAGGAAGACGATGACATTGATTGATGTTATGTTATCCTTACAAGAGAAGGAACCAGAATCTTATACCGACCAAACCCTCAAGGGTGTCATCACGGTACTAATGCTTTCTTTTGTCCTTTCATTCGCGGAATTTCTTAGTGTTTTTCGAGGTTATCTTCATTTCATCAATTAGCTACTTCAAGTCACCTATAGCTTGACTTTTCTAGATAAAACATGCTGCATATTAAACAAGACAAGCTATTACGTGTATTTTAGCTTTTAGTATAAATTTTGAAGTCGATTGATGGAAATTTTTTGACTGTTCTCTTCGGCTAAGGAGAGTTCGGACGTAGGATTCATTTTGGAATTTTGATATATATCATTTGGAAGGTGCAGGCATTTCATCGTTGGCTGGCAATTTACAAGCAAGCAGAACAATTGAAACAAGTTCTAACTACAGCTAAAGGAGTAAATGCCTTAATGTAATTAGGTCAACTCAGACTAATAAACAAGGATATGATCTTATGGAAGTCCTTTTATAGGTTCAGAATCATTTATAACTCACATTACGGTGAGAATGTCGAACATGTGATTCTACATGCCAATTGATCATTGTGACACAAACTACCCTAAAAGTCAAATACTAAGGGGTTATAGGCAAGAAATTCTTGGGAATTCTAATCTTAATATAGATTAATCTCAGTTATAACCTTTCTAATGCACATGAATTGCATAGGTTTTACCAAAAGATCAGAACACTAATTACAACTCTCCTTAGGAACTTTGAATGATTCAGTATAGTACAAAGCTTACTATTTGTGAAGGTCATATTGTGTTTTATTCTACTTTTACTTTTTCGAATTTTACACAACTATGTCAATTCATGTTTATATAGACATTACTTGGTGCTGGCACGGAGACTGCATCGACTACCCTAGAATGGGCAATGTCTCTTCTCATGAACAATCTAGATACATCGAAGAAAGCTCAAAATGAGATCAAGGCCAACATCGAGCAAGACCGCCTCATCACCGAACACGACCTACCCAACCTGATTTACCTCCAAGCAATTGTCACCGAGACATTGAGGTTGTTTCCACCAACCCCACTTTTAGTACCGCATGAATCATCAAGTCATTGCACTGTTCTTGAGTATCATGTGCCCAGAGGCACCATGTTATTATTAAACTCGTGGAGCATCCATAGGGACCCTAAGCTCTGGGAGGTGATCAAAGCGAAGAGAAGAGTGATAATTTCAAGTTTCTTCCTTTTGATGCTGGAAGGAGAGCTTGTCCCGGGGCTAATTTGGGAAGAAGAGTGATTGAACTAGGGCTAGGGGCGTTGATTCAGTGCTTCGAGTGGAAAAGGGATGGAGAAGAGGCTATCGACATGACTGAAGGGACGGTCCTTTCGATGCCGAAAATGAAGCCTCTAGAGGTTTTGTATAGACCGCACGAATCCATGATCCACCTCCTCTCGAAAATGATGGAGACATGATCGGTTAACAAATGAATGATCTAGTGATGTTATGTTATGCATTGTAAATGAAATGCTGAGTATATGATTCGATTTTTCTATGATGTGATTCTTAGCATATTTTCATAGTTGAATCTTTGAAATATTCATGTTTTAAGAGCACAAACAACAAAAAGGAAACACCAGTTGAGCACAGCATTATTCCCACATAACACTCTTTCAACATTAGTCTGATTTTACTAATAATAGAATCAGTCAATTGAAGGCAACCCATAATAAGGATTAAGGATGATACATGTTGGCGAGGAAGCAAATACAAAATCAACCGGTCAAATATACTCTTGCGGACCAAAATGCTTCTCGACAATCGAATGTATGGCAAATTTCATCCAAGAGGTTGTGTTCGGAGAGCAGTATAAGGGTGCGTTTGATTCAGCATTTCCAAGGGACTTTCAGCTTTCAAAGCCCCTTGGGGAAATGCTAGACTATTTGGTAACAATTTTGAAGTAGCTTTAAAGTGAAAGTCAGCATTGGGAAGGCTGAAAGCCCAATGCCAGTATGGACTAGTTTTGAGCTTTCAACATTTAGCCAAATGTTGAAACTTAGTTTTTTCTTCTAAAACTATTCTCACTCATTCTTCAAATTTCTGATTTTGCCCTCATTATATTTTTTTAAATGCCAAAATAATGCTAAAAAAATCAAATATATATAAATGCTAAAAAAAATTAAATATATTATGTTATTTTAAAAAAAAATTATTTATATATTTGATTTTTTAGCATTATTGTCAAAATTTATATTTAAAAATTTCATACAGTATTTTTTTTCAATTCTAAACAAATAAAAATTAAAAAATTCCTACAAAGGGTTTGGTATATATATATATATGATTTCTTAGCATTATTTTCAAATTTATATTTAAGAAATCGCATATATTATTTTTTCAAATTTAAAAAAAAAAAATTGATGAAGGATTTGGTCTCTTTTTAATATATTTATATATATATAAATATATATTTTTTTAGTATTATTGTCAAAATTTATATTTAAAAAGTTGCATACATAATTTTTTTCAATTTTAAACAATTAAAAATTTAAAAATTTTGATGAAGGGTTTGATTTTTTTATAAAAAGATTTATATTTATGTATTTGATTTTTTAGCATTATTTTCAAATTTATATTTAAAAATTTGCATACATTATTTTTTCAATTTTAAACAAATAAAAATTAATAAATTTCCACGAAGGATTTGGTCTTTTTTAAATTATATATATGTATTTGATTTTTTTAGCATTATTGTGAAAATTTATATTTAAAAAGTTGCATACATCGCTTTTTTTTTTTTTTTTTTAAATTTTAAGCAAATAAAAATTTAAAAATTCCGATGAAGGGTTTGGTCTTTTTAAAAAAAAATTATATATGTATTCAATTTTTTTAGTATTATTGTCAAATTTATATTTAAAAAGTTGCATATATTATTTTTTCCAATTTTATACAAATAAAATTTTAAAAACTAATATTAATCACCCAAAGAGCTTTTTAAATGTATTTTCTACCAAACAAAGCATTTCTCTCAAAGTTGCTTTCTAAAGCATAGTTTACTAAACGGCCTTTGCATTTGCCTAAAGTCCTTTAAGTGAAACCGCTTTGCATTTTCCCAATAGGCTTTCAAAATACTGAACCAAACGCACCCTAAATCTTTGGGATTAGAGAACTCCAAAATACATTATCAACGAGTTAAGTTTAGAAGTCGAGCTCTTTTTTTTTTCTTTTCTTTCATCCTTCTCTTTGTGATGATGTACCCAGCCCAGCCATTCCCCTTCGAAAAGCCTAAAGCTTAGCCCATCTCCATTTTTCTTTCTACAGATTAGTAATGTTGTAGCATAAAGAGGCGGAAAGAACAAGAACAAATAGAAAAGAAAAAGTTCACTCGTCGGAGAGAGAAAACGAAGGAAAAAGGGAAAAAAAATTCTGACGTGTAATCGAACTAGACCTCCCGACAAGCCAATTCAACTGCAAATTGCAATGTCGGATAAGCATTTAAGCCTATTATTCATTTAATCAGAGTAATTTTCACATTACATTTATCTTTTGATTAAACTAATCATCCCCTTTCTCTCTTCCAAACAATCCACGCGAGCTTTTACAACGAAAGGGAATACGAAAGCCATGTCGCATCTGATTGAATGAAAGGAGGACCATGCTCGACCTAGCTTGTCCAATTCATAGTTGAGGAGGAAGAAGGGAAGGAAAATAAAAATAAAAAATATATTGACTAATAAATTTTTAAGTAAGCTAAAACCGATCAGAATTATTGTTCAAATATTGGAACAGCAACTTGATTTGAACATTGTTCAAATTAAATTTTTAATTTATCAAATAAACCGGACAAGCTAGTTATCCAGTTTCCTTATGAAAACGGGGGATGCAAACGGGACGGTTATTTTTGGAACATAGCAGTACTGTCATCTTAGCATTACTCTTACCCTAGAATCAATACGACAAGGATAATTCAAATGCCAAATCTAATTTCTAATTTTGAACTTCAAATACTCATTACATATGTATTTCATTATGGTGTATTTCAAATACTCTTGAATATCCGAATGTTGGTTCTTAATTGAGTAGTCAATCTTCGAAGATCGTCCTTACGAAAATTACCTAATTGTTTTTACAACAGTCAAAACAATGGAAAATTTGCGTGATTTTATCCTTCTTATAGAAAATGATATTTTTGCATTAATGGAAAGAATTGGATAAGAATAACGCCAATTGAGTAATGCCATAACTAGAGTTGCCATAACTAGAGTTATCCATTCACTTTCCAGGAAAAATGGAAAGAGATGACCTACCTCTTTATTCTAGAGCATTCTTTCTCCATCTGAAAATACAAATTGAAATATATAAAGAGCCCTTTAGCAAATCATATCGCACAAAGGCTCGGACAATGGGGTTGAGAAAATTTTCCTTTCTTGCATTTGTATGGTTTGCCCTTCTTGTTGGTTCCAATGCTGAAGAACAATATTCGAAGCAAGAGAGGCGGCCTATTAAGACCTTTAAGGTATTTTGATTGATTTTGACTTTTGTCCCGGTGCACGCTTGTGTTCATATACTATTATTCTTTGTCCCTTGTTTTGAAGTATTAACCTTTGTTGTCTGTAACTATTGTAGACAATGTATGGAGAGATCATCGATTGTATCGACATGTATAAACAACCAGCATTCGACCACCCTTTACTGAAAGATCATAAGCTCCAGGTATTAATTTATTGGTGACAGTGAGGGGATAATAGCACGATCGATCCTAGTCTATCGTACACATATGAACATGGCAGCCTTTGCTAGCTTCTCCTCCTCCATTCGACGGCAGAGACACCGCGTACTAATTATGCAATTTTCTGTGAAATTCTGCCACTATTTCTATAGTACTGGTTCAATCCCTAATTGTTGCATGAATGGACAGACAAAACCAAGCTTTTCACTCAACGAAAAAAAGCACAGACAGAAAGCACAAGTTAAGCAATTTGAGAGACCACATGTTTTGGATAGCTGTCCTGATGGGACCATTCCAATTCTCAAAGGACAAAGGAATATTGGATGAGAGCCAAATTGCTTGAGCAGACACGTCCACAGATATATCATCCTTCGACTCAGAATTCTGCAAGTTCTCAAGTTAGTTCTTCCTTTAATGACGGAATTCAATTCATAATGAATTGTTGTCTCTTGTATCATACAATTAATATCGTTTATTTTTGCATTCAACTTAGCTTGTTTCAATGACCTTCGACATATCTTGATCTCTCTTGTAATTACATGACTTATTATTAAAAACCTAATGTGTTGTATTGTAGTGAATTTCGTATGCCAATCGATAATGGCCAAAAGGATTATATTTACTGATGACTTGATTCTCAATTTTTGAAGTTAGCTCTTCTGGTGCTGAAAAGCCCCGATATTCCTTTTAGCGGAGCAAAAGCATTCATTTCTCATTACATTCCAAAGTGTGATTATGGACAATTAAGTGGAGCTCAGATTTGGATCCTCGACAACAATAGGTTAGCAAACATACAAGTTGGATGGAGGGTACGTTTTCCCGATATATAAATTAATTAGCATCTTTCTTTTCCTTTTTGAACGGGAATAAAGAAAATGAAAGAATATATTCATAGTGACATTAATATTTCATTTGATCTAGGGTGCGTTATTTTTCCATTTGCGGCATTGTTCTTATTGTTTCTTGCTATAGAATATTAGATTTAATGAATTTTGTCATGATAGGTGCATCCAGATCTATACGGGGATAATCAGAGTCATTTCATTACTTCCTGGCGAGTAAGTTCTAACTTGCTATAGGTTTTGCTGAAATCTACATGTATAACTGAAATTTCACGGATTCGCCCCCTCTCTTTCCTGCTATTTCTATTTTGCCCATTCAAGTTTTTTCTTTGTCCTGTTCAACTACCTCCTGAAATTCCGTTTCTCATCTCATATGGATTCACGGCTTCGTAGTTATTGCACATTTGATTGTAATTTGATAGCGTGGCTTGTATATGAAATATGTCTTTCATCAGTTATTTGCGTAATAACTATCAATTTCTATCTATAAAATGTTAATTCATTGGAATGCAGCCTTTGATAAAAGAAAAACTATCAAATTCGGTGTTTGATGAGTGTCGATTACTCTTAGAATTATGTCATTTGCATACATGATTATGGTACTTGGCGTGGATGGTTATGCATGATTATTATCCAATCATTGTTAAATCTATTGTTTAAAGAGCAAAATGAAACTAGTTTAAAATGGACAATCATTCTGATACAAGTTCAAAGAACAGGATGAGAATGGGACGGGATGCCCTGATCTGGGGTGTCAGGGCTTTGTGCAAGTCGATCGTTCCATTGCTCTCGGACAAGTTCTCACAAATTCTTCTATTATTGATGGGCCACAATTTGAGATCCGTTTCTATGTTCAACAGGTAACTAACTCTTTTCCTTCGGATCTCTGTAATAATAATAAAAAATAATATTTTCCATGTAGTATGAAAGTTGCACCAGCAACGAAAAAAGGTGAACATGTTATTTTATGAACAGGTTTGTGAAAACAAGAAATAATTATCGAAAAAAAAAAAAAGAGATTTATCTACCATTCTCTCGAATATTGTAGCCAAACTTAGTCAGAATTTTTGCATCATGCGTGGATGAATTCACTTGCCCACGAGCGAAATGTCATTGTTCGAGAACACATAAAGAGTTATCTGATGTCTGACTTCACGACAGGATATCAACACAAAGGATTGGTGGTTGATAACCACCAAGGACGGCGGGGACATTAAATTAGGCTATTGGCCGGCTAAGTTATTGCCTACTTTGGCGGGCGGCGCCAGAACACTGGAGTTCGGCGGAATAACGTCCACGGACAACGGCATGCGCTTCCCGGCGATGGGAAGCGGACAGTTTCCGGACCAGTCGTACCTTCGTGCTTGCCACATGAGACAAATTCATTACTTTGATCAGAGTTCGCAAACTTGGATAGCGCCCGAGTCTACTACACCGGAAAACATAGTCGCGACTTCGAAAGCTTGCTATGGCGCCGCCGTCGACAACAGCATCAAAGACTTTGGCTATACCCTGTTGTTCGGGGGACCCGGTGGAGATAATTGTTGAGTTTAAAGACAGACAGATAGATAATGGAATAAGATCCAGGATAATGCCAACTACTAAGTTTATACTTCTCATAATATATGAGCCCTCCTCGAGCTAAAACCATTCGTGCAAGGCCAAATTAGACGACGCAATGTAAAAGATCGGTTAACCACACTCTAAAATTTATTTATTATTGTTTTGTTGGCTAAAACATACAATTCCTCCGAGGCTCTGTCCGGGTCGGCCTGACCAAGTGAGCTCAAATTCGAATAATTCTATAATTGGGATGGCAAAAAGAATTGGGATGGTCTCGTGATTCATTATTTGCCTCCGATCTTTTTACCGAGACCAATTGATGCTCTATCTTAAGAAGAAGATAAAGGGAGAAAAGAAAAACATATGGATTAAAGCCAATGCGCTGAAGTTAACTCAATACATCAGATAATCAACGAGAAAATTATCAAAATTACCAAAAAATTACGAAGTCCGATTATGGAGTTATCGAGCTGTGAATATACATGGAAATGGTGATTTAGGATGTTGTGGGGCTGTTAGGCATGACAAAAATCGATTTTGATGTACGGTTTGGTTGGAACGAAATTATGAATTTTTACGAGTGAGCTGCCCCTTGAGTTGTTGCCGTTCCTTGCTGCCACCGAGACTCCCCTTTTGTTGACTTAAATTGTCAACCGGCAGGAGGCCGTTTCTTCCTCTCTCTCGGCAGTCTGGATTTCCTTCTGTCCAGCGATATCTTAAGTAGATTAATCTAGAAATCCTCCCACCCTCTCGCTCGAGCCTTGCTGCCGACAGCCGCACCACCGCGTCACCGGTCTCCTCACCGTTCCGTAGCTAGCCACCAGCCTCCTTCGCCACCGTCCCTCAGCTGCTGCCGGACCAGGAGACCTGCAGCTTGCGCCTCATTGCACGCTGCCGTTGCCGTCCAGCTCGCCTCAACCGCACCCGCAGCTTGCAGCTTACAGTGTACCTCACCACCGATGCCACCAGACATGAGGCAAGTCGATATCTACTAACCTATATCGCATGAACTCAGTCACTGCTTGGTGAAACGCGTCCTGTTAACCAACGTTATTTTGAATGCTTGCACCAAATGGGGAATTTGGAAGTTGTTGAGTTGATTTCAGGCTATGTGATGGAGGATTTCATATCGTTTATGGTTAAGTGTGATTTTGGCATCTATGTATGTATTGATTCTTAGTGTTTGCGAAGCCCCAAGACTTTACTTGTAAACTCTTTTGAAAATCTTGAGGTTCGTACTGAGATCGTTAACTCGCAGACGTGCTGATTTGAATATTTCAAGAAATGCTTATGGTTTTGATGAAAATTATCACCAGTACATCTCAAGTTTTGAAACGTGAAAATATTTTAAGTTTATGCCTATGAATTTTTGGAAAATGATAGGAGTGGACGATACAATTTAATCTTTATCCATCCTGATATTTGAACACTAGATTTCATGAAAGGTTTGTTGTCATGCACTCAATACACCTTTAAATTTTCATTGTATTTTGACTTATATCATGATTTGGGATTATGAAATCAAAGCAACTTCCTATATTGGCAATACGAAAATGTTTTGGCATTAAATTGATTAGACTACTACCCCATGGTTGAAACGTTATTGATGCCGTTGGACCCCTGGGACAACGATGTCCTGAGTGTCGGGTTACCTGGAGGATCGTGATGGTGATGCCTCTGGATGCCTGGGGACATCATGACATGGTGAGCCCTAGAGGTGCCTCGGGTGTCGGGATGCTTGGGAGTGTGACATAACACATACCGGATGCTTGGGGACATCATACGTGGTGAGCCCTGGAGGTTCCTCGTGATGCTAGGTGGGATGTGAGATGCCTGGAGCTATGACGTAACACGCTCCAGACGCCTGGTGACTAAAATATGGAACCGGAGATCCTCGTGATGCCAAGTAGGGTGCGAGAGCCTGAAGGGATGCAAACACTGGTCCTTCTGGAAGATGGTGGTAGTGAATTGAGATTTACTGAGTTTCTAAATTCTCATTATGTTTTGATATGCCATTTTGTTATGATTTCTTCTGAAATGATGCATATCCATTACTACAGTTGTGTGCTTTGGTTTGGATTGCGTGGAATTGGGTGGCGATAGACTTACGTAATATAGTTTAATAGAATTTCGACTGCTGAGTAGTCGTACTCACCCTTTGTGGGGCTAACATATTACAGAGAAATAGAGATGCCGCTGCAACCCGCGTCCTCTGTTATGTTTAATGATATCCCCATCGACCTCGGATGGGAGCAGACGGAGCACCCCGACCCCGACCTGCCGGGGATCACATTCATCCGGATTTGGGTGATCCTTACCGTAGACACCGAACTTACCACAGGCCCTGTGCTAATGGGGTTTGTTGTCCTCTACGCCCGAGTCAACGGGTGCATGGTAGGACCACTGCTGCTATCGAGGGATGATGACGACGAGCCGAGCAGGGTGGAGTAGTGGAGGGCTCGAGAGGACCACAACAATTTTTGGAAGCCAAGTCATGACGCCAGGACGACGATGTGGATAGACAACCGGATAGTCGGTCCCATTTTGGTTTAGCCAAATATAGGAATTTTTGGCCTATGTGTACCAACTAACGTCGTCCGAAAGACATAAAACACCGTGGCGACCCCAACGGGTGGCAGCCGCCACAACTTTACCAAAAAAGTTAGTCGGTACACATAGGCCAAAAATTCCTATATTTGGCTAAACCAAAATGGGACCGACTATCCAGCTGTTTATCCACATCGTCGTCCTGGCGTCATGACCTAGCTTCCAAAAATTGCTACGGTCCTCCCGAGCCCTCCATTACTCCACACCGCTTGACCCGTTGTCATCATCCCCCGACAGCGGTAGTGGTCCTACTATGCGCCCGTTGACCCGGGCGTACAGGACAACAAACCCCATTAGCACGGGGCCTATGGTAAGTCCGGTGTCTACGGTAAGGATCACCTAAATCTGGATGAATGTGATCCCCGGCAGGTCGGGGTCGTCTGCTCCCATCTGAGGTCGATGGGGATACCATAAAACATACCAGAGGACGCGTGTTACAGCAGCATCTCTATTTCTCTGTAATATGTTAGCCCCACGAGGGGTGAGTACGACTGCTCAGCAGTCAAAATTCTACTAAACTATATTACGTAAGTCTATCGCCACCCGATTCCACGCAATCCAAATCAAAGCACACAACTGTAGTAATGGATATGCATCAATTCAGAAGAATATCATAACAAAACAGCATATCAGAAACAATGAGAATTTAGAAACTCATTTTATCTCAATTCATTACCACCATCTTCCAGAGGACCAGTGTTTGCATCCCTCCAGGCTCTCGCACCCTACCTGGCATCACGAGGACATCCAATTCCATATTTCAATCATCGGGCATCTGGAGCATATTACGTTACACCCCCAGGCATCCCGCACCCTACCTGGCATCACGAGGAACCTCCGGGGCTCACCACGTATGTTGTCCCTAGGCATTCGGTACGTGTTACGTCACACTCCCGGGCATCCCGACACCCGAGGCACCTCCGGGACTCACCATGTCATGATGTCCCCAGGCATCCAGAGGCATCGCCATCGCGATCTTCCAGGCAACCCAACACCTAGGGCATCGTCATCCTAGGGGTTCGATGGCATCAATAACGTTTCAACCATGGTGTAGTAGTCTAATCAATTTAATGCCAAAACATTTTCGTATCACCAATATAGGAAGCTACTTTGATTTTAGAATCTCAAATCATGGTATAAATCAAAATACAATGAAAATTTAAAGGTGTACTGAGTGCGTGACAACAAACCTTTCATGAAATCTAGTGTTCAATAACATGATGGATCGAGATTAAATTGTATCGTCCACCCTTATCATTTTTTCAAAAATTCACAGGCATAAACTTAAAATATTTTCATGTTTCAAAATTTGAGATGTACCAGTGATAATTTTCATCAAAACCATAAGCATTTCTTGAAATATTAAAATCAGCACGTCTGCAAGTTAACGATCTCAGTACGAACCTCAAGATTTTCAAAAGAGTTTACAAGTAAAGTCTTGGGGCTTCGCAAACACTAAGAATCAATACATACAAAGAAGCCAAAATCACACTTAACCATAAACGATATGAAATCCTCCATCACATAGCCCGAAATCAACTCAACAGCTTCCGAATTCCCCATTTGGCGCAAGTATTCAAAATAATGTTGGTTAACAGGACACGTTTCACCAAGCGGCGACTGAGTTCACATGATATAGGTTAGTAGATATCGACTTGCCTCAAGTTCGGCGGTGTCGGCAGCGAGGTAAACCGTAAGCTGCGAGCTATGGGCGAGATTGATGTGACATCCTAATTTTTTAGATTCTGATTTCGATTGGATAAGTTGGGCCTTTCATCGACACGTCTATAGGGCTTTTCTCTGCGATGGCCACTCGTGAGATAACTAGACTATCTGGGGAAGTCATTAAGAGATTTTAATGCAATAGACTTGAGGATTCAACCGGGAATCGGCTACTCAACCGTGCTCATCTGCAAAGATCATTTCAGCACAGTAAGATCGATTAGAAATCAGAGATAGATCGGTTCGATTGAGATATGTGGTTAAACGTGGGTGATCCCACTAAATTGCAAAATTCTCGTCGATAGAAGCTAGATTGATTTTTTTGTTGTTTTGATCCATATTTGAAACCTCGAGATTTTCACGACAACCGAGAGTCGTCAATGTGTCGAAGAGGTTCATTATGGCTTGAAGAAAATCGACCACAGGTCATTTGCTCTAAAAAGTTCTGAAAACTACCCGGTAGCCTAGGTCATGCTAAAAACGCGCCGGAGTGAAATTAACCGCGAATTTGAGTCTGATTTCAGAAATTGAAGTTTCTGTCATGTCACAATAAATTCTAGGAACGTCGACTCAGTCTTAGAAGATTTTTCTACAACCCGAGACTTTTTGGGAAAAAGTCGTCCTAGGGCCGTTTTTGTTTAGAAAAAAAAGCCAGGGACTGTTTTCGATCACGCATTTGAGATGCAAGATGGTTCAATTGGTGAGAAAAAATACCAATTTGATTATTGACTTGATAACGGGATTTATTGAGGCCAAATTGGATTGATTTTATGCATGAATGAGTGTCCAATTGGAAGGAGATCCTAAGCAAATTCGTATGCCCCATTGCCTAGCCCATTTTGGACCATTTCAAATGTCCTAGGAAGAGCCTTGGTGGCTGAATATGAGCCATGGAAGACAGCCTTGGCTGTGGTTGAGTCAAGGGAACAAAGGAGAGAAAAATGTGAGCCAAGTGGCCGCCTCCAACCCCCTCTTGTTCCCCTCTCTTTAGCAACCTTCTTCTTCCTTGTTTTGGGGCTTTCTCCATTGTTGTTGAAGGAGAGAAAACTTGGAAAATCAAAGGACACAGCCAGCAAGCTAGCCGAGCAGCCTCCTTGGCCGTCCGAGGACCGCACACCCGCCAGAGCAGCCAGCTCGCCATCGCATGTCCGCTCGCTCGTGATGCCTGTCCGCGCGTCCCAGCTCGTCGTCCGCCTCTGTCCGTGCATCCAGGGTCGTCGTTCAGCCACGCCAGCCACCGTGAGTGGCCGTGGAAGCTCGCCGTGTGCTCGTGCAGCCTTCATCGACCCTTGCCACCCATTTCAGCCTTGGTTTCTCTCTTTTGCAGCTCAAAACAGAGGCAAAGTGCAGTGGGTTTCTAGAAGCTTTGTGGCCTGTTTTGAGGTGGTTCCGGACCTCGGTTGCTAGGCCCGCCTTGAAGGAAGTTGTTTCCCATCGCGTGCCCGTCGATTTAAACCGACGGGCTCGCCGAACAAGTGAGTTTGCTCACTAAACCTTACTTAGTAGGTTAATTATGCTTATGGGTTGTTTAGGTTAACTTAATTATGGATTAATGATAAGCTAGGATGGTTAGATTAGTCTTAGAGTGGATTAGTGTAACATAATTTGTGAGATTTGAACAATTGGTGATGGATAAGTCGAATCCAGTGAAGTTCCTGCAGTTTTGGTTTCTGGACCCTCACCGTTTGCCATTTTTTTGGATCGAAATGGGTTACGAATTTGAGGTTGATGTCTTCTTGAGAAATGTTTTAAACATCCTCAGTTACAACATATACTTTTCTCAAGATTTTTAAGGATATAAAGAAGGAGATATCAGTTCTGTCATTTTCAAACAGAACCTTAGTTTTCGCTGGGACTAATGACCTTTTAGGATTCTAGGGGTTTTTATCAACTCTTAAGGTTCGAATTTCAAAATAGTTTCTTCACAAAAGTTTTTTGTCATATCTTCTAGTTTAACATAGTCAAATTTTAGATCAAATGGACATATTTGGACTTCGAACCAAACTAACTTCGGAAAATAAACTTTTGGAAAACACAGTTTTTGTACTGGATTGAACGATTTACTGGGATGAATCTAGAAGGATCTAGGTTATAGTGTCTTTATGAAAAATGTTCTTTTATGTGTCTATTAGAACATATTCAAATTTGGGAATTTTCCGAACTCGTTTGATTAGATTTCTGGATTTAAACTTGGAGACGTGCGAGTGGTCCTATTCTGCCGGTTAGGGCCGATTCTGATTTTGTGATGGTTCTTAAGGCTTTGATTGCTGGAAAGTACATAATTGATGATATATGATTGGTTTGTGACATGCCAAAAGATTATGCTTGATGATCGTGTGAAAGTTCCCCAGCATGTGTTGGTGGACATTAATAGTTAAGAGAACTCGTCCCCAGCGTGTGTTGGTGGACGTTAAATACTATTCTACCCTAGCGTGTGTCGGTGGATTTTACCCTTTCTCGGCGTGTGTCGTTAGTTAGTACTCTGCCCCAGCGTGTGTCGGTGGATTTCACCCTTTCTCGGCATGTGTCAGTAGTTAGTACTCCGCCCCCGCGTGTGTCCGTGGATTTCACCCTTTCCCGGCGTGTGTCGATAGTTATTATTCTTCCCCGATGTGTGTCGGATAAAACTACTCGTGTGGGTAGTAATAGTTAATTAATTGGAACGCATGTTGAGTCTAATTGATGGTACGGCGTGTGTCGATAATTTTTGCTTTGATGTGTATGAGTAGTTCTTGCTTGTGTGAGCAGTAATTTAATTATAATTCTTGCTTCGATGTGTACCGGTAGTTCTTGCCCGTTTGAGCGGTGACTAAATTGTGATTCTTGCTCGTGTGAGTAATGATTGGTTTAGACATTCCAAATTGATGTGTGAATTTACTATATACACATGGTTGTGATATGAATTGTACTGATCTGCAGGAAGGAACTGAGGTCAAGGTAAGCCTCTATGATTGTATGATTGGGTGATTAAGACGTCTTAGGCGTATTGCCCTCCTAATTGGGGTTTAGAGGGTGAACTTATTGAGACATTGTCTCACTAGTTATTGTATAACCATTTTCAGGTTCTTAGAAGGTGGCCGTGGAGGACCGAAGCCCCGAAGTCTATGGAGGTGGAGTCCAAAGGATCAACATATGTGTTCGACTAGTATGTCGTAGGGTAATTCCTTTTGAGAGTCGATCTTTTGAAGTCTTGTGTTGGTAGACTTTTGTATATGACTCAATTGGTCTTTATCAGCATGTTTTGTTTGGAAATACGATGCTTTGCTTTTCTATCCCAAGATGGTTACTGTCAGGGGATTTGTTATTCGCTTCTGCATGTGCAATAAAATGAAAGGGTCGGCAACTCGTCCTGAGAAGTCGCAAAATTTTATCGACCACTGAGGGATGGGCACGCGCTCGAGGATCGGGGCGTGACAGTTGAGGTGAGCTAGACGGTAACGGCAGCGTGCGATAAGGCACAAGCTGCGAGTCTCCTGGTGTCACGCCTCGAGCCTCGAGCATACGCACATTCCTCTGTGGTCGATATAAAATGCAACTTCCCAGGACACGTCGCCGACCCGTTCTTTTTATTACACGTGCAGAAGCGAATAAATAATCCCCAGACAAAACTCAATTGGGATAGAAAAGCAGGATCCTTTTTCAAAACCAAACCACACACCTTTATATACAACAAACCAGTTTATTTATAGGACTAGTCTATTAACAAAAGATCTATAGAAGATCATTCCTCAAAATAAAGTTGTCCTAAAACCAGCTAGTCGAATTCATCTGCCAACTTTTCAGTCTCCACAAGCACCGAGGGCGTCGGGTCCTCCACCAACCCATTTAAGGACCTGAAAATTGAGCCCACAACGGGGTGAGACAATGTTTCAGCAAGTCCACCCCCTAAACTCTGACTAGGAAGGAAATACACCTAGAAGTCTAACCATACAAGTCAGACGACTTACCTCGCCTCAATTCTTTCCTGCAAGTCAGTACAATTCAAAATTCAATCCAATCAATCAATCGATCCAAACGATCGACACAACCAGATCATCAATCCATATGTCACTTCCATACTATCTATCAATTCGATACTATCTATTCATTTAATACCATCTAACAATCGATTTCACTACTGCTCACCAAAGCTTAAAAGATGGTATGGCTCGCCAAAGTTGTAATAGATAGTATAGCTCGCCAAAGTTGTTATATGCTCGCCTAAGCTGTTATATAATTGCTCGCCTAAGCTGACATTTCAATATTAAACCAGAGAACTTGATATTCAATCCATTAAAATCCCACGATTCAAACTGGTCCTACAAACCAATTACAGTGCCAAAAGCCGACACCGGGTATTTTCAAGTTAAATTCCAAAACTTCACCAACAACACTCAATTTCACAATTTAACAAACAATTTGCATAAACCGACCGCACCACGGCGATCGGTACAAAATTCTAACGACCGACTATCTCGGCATAATTCTTGAAAATATTAAATAATTAATTTTAATTCCGAAATTAAATAACTAAATATTATATTTTATTAATAGAAATTAATAAAATAATATTTATAAATCGAAATAATTAATTAAGGCTTAATCAAGATTACACTAATCCAAACATATAATTAGCCATAATTAATTATCCATTAAACTAATCATTCATCTAATCTAATTAACATTTAAATAATCTAATCTAATCACCTAAACCTACTTAGCATAATCTAAACACCCCTTAAGCATAATTAACTCCATAAGCAGAGTTTAGAGAGTAAACTCACTGGATTTGCAAGCCGGTGAGTCCACGGCGATCACGACGCGAAGGCGAGCGACAATCCTCCAAGCGGCGACACCAACGAAGGCCGGGAAGGGCTCGGAAATGGGCCACGAAGTCCTAGACTCCTTGCCGATTCGGTTTCGCTTCTACTCTTGCTGGATGAGGAGAACAAAGGCTGAACAGCAAAGAAATGGGTTGATCGAAGCTCCAGCGAGCGGGTGGCCAGCAACCGGTGGCTCCCGGGGGTCAATGGGAACTTGCCGGTGGTTGGTATGGGTGGAGGTAGGGTCGAAATGGGGAGAAAACGGCTGAAAGTCGTGAAACAGGCGAAACAGTGCAAGCAGGTGGCTTCCAGACGGTCTAGCAACCGGTTTCTTCTCGCCGGCGTACTGGATGGCTGGCGGCTCCGTTCGGGGCTCCTTTGAACGGTTTGGATGTGCTAAGCACAAGGGTGGGTGGCACGAAGGCTAATTCGTCCGAGAAGACCACTTTTAACTCAGATTTTTGGCGAAACGTCAGCTGGAGCAGAAATTGGCAGAAGGAGAAAATAGGGGGAAAATGGTGGGCTTGGCTAGTCCGGCGGGTGTGCGATGGTCTTGGACGGCTCAGCTATCTTCCTCTGGTTTTCTCAAGCTCTCAAGACTCCTCATCAATGGAGAAAGCCAAGATTCAAGGGAGAAGAAGGCTGTTGAAGAGAGGGGGTCCCCAAGAGCTCCCCAGGCTCAACACTTGTCTCTCTCTCACCTCACAAGCCCCTACCAAACATTAGCCTTCATCCTTAGCCATTCTCTCTCCTCAATCTTCCTTAGGAAGCTTCTCTTCATGGCTGAAATGTTGCACCCCTCATGGCCTACGAATTTTGTGACAAATGGCCATCACAGTCTTCAATTCCTCTTCAATTCTCTTCAATTCAATTCAATTGAAGTCCCAAAAATTTATCCCATGTGTCCACACTTGAATCCACATTTTTCCATGCCAATAAATCCATCTTGGATGCCAAAAGTGCGTTCAAGAACGGTCTTCTAACTTTCCTGATCCAATTCCATCAATTCTTGATTTTTCGCTGAAAAACTCGGTTTGCAGAAAAATCTTCTAAAGATGAGTCGACATTCCTAAAATGATTTGTGACATGACAGAACTTCCAATTTCTGAAATCGGGTTCAATTTTTCGGTTAATTTCAATCTGGCGCGATTTTAGCGTGTCCTAATCTACCAGGTACCTTTTAGGAATTTTCAGTGCAATTGACCCGTGGTTGATTATTTTCAAGCCACGACATAAATCTTCGACACATTGGCGACTCTCAGTTGTCGTGAAATCTCGAGGTTTCAAATATGGACACAGGGTACCCAAAACGACAGAAAAATCAGTATAGTGTCGATCAACGAGAATATTGCAATCAAGTGGAATCACCCATACCCTAATCACATATCTCAGTCAAATCGACCTATCACTGATCTCTGTTTGATTCTGATAGCGTTATAATGACCCTTGCAGATTAACATGATTGAGCAGCCGATTCATGGTCGGATTCTCAAGTATATTGCGTTTAGATTCCTTAACGGCTTCACCTGATAGACTAGTTATCTCGTGAGTGATCAGCTCAGAGAATTGAACTATAAGCGCGTCGATGAAAAGCCTGACTTATTTAATTGAAAACATAATAAGAAATTTGGAATGTCACAACTCTTCCCCTCTTATAAAAATTCCGTCCTCGGAATTTGAACCATTACAATCTTTAAACAAAAAGGTGGGGGTACAGTCGTCTCATCGATTCTTCACTTTCCCAGGTTGCTCCTTCAGTGCCGTGGTGTTGTCAGACCACTTTGACCAACGAGATGGTCTTGGTACACAGAACTTGCTCTTTACGATCCACAATCTGAACCGGGTTGTCAACGTACGACACTCTGTCGTCCACGTCCAATTTCTCAGAATTAAGCACATGGGTTGGGTCAGGCTCATACTTCCTCAACATCGACACGTGAAAGACGTTATGCACTTGCGCCAACTTCGGCGGTAATGCAAGACGATATGCCAGGATCTCGATTCTTTCAAGAATCTCAAAGGGACCTATGTACCTTGGACTCAGCTTTCCTTCTTACTAAAGCGTGAAGTACCTCTCATTGGTGACACCTTCAGAAAAACGTGATCACCAACTTGGAACTCCAATAGCCTTCAATGCTTATCCTCGTAGCTTTTCTGGCGACTCTGAGCGGTCTTTAACCTGTCTCTGATGACAGCAACTGCTTCCACTGACTGCTGGACTAACTCTGGGCCTGTAATCTTTCTTTCTCCAACCTCATCCCAACACACTAACGTTTTGCACATTCTGTCACACAACTCTTCAAAAGGAGCCATCTGAATGCTCTACTGATAACTATTGTTGTAGACAAACTCGACGAGATGAAGTGTTCCTCCCAGCTTCCTTTGAAATCCAACACGCAAGCTCGCAGCATGTCTTTGAGGGTTTAAATTGTCCTCTCAGACTGGCCATCTGTCTGAGAATGATAGGCCATACTGTACTGCAGCTTCGTTCCCAAGGCACTTTGCAAGCTTTTCCAAAAAGCAGCTGTGAACCTTGGGTCTCGATCTGATGTTATCGTCATTGGCACTCCATGCAAACGAACGATCTAACACATGTATAGGTATGCGTGTCTATCCAAACTAAGGTCCTTTCGTACTACAATGAAGTGAGCCGACTTTGTTAGTCTGTCGACCAGTACCTAAATGGAATCATCACCCCTCTGACTCCTCGGTAGGCTTGTCACAAAATCCATTGTGATGTGCTCCCATTTCCATTCTGGGATTTCGAAAGGTTGCAAAAGTCTCCTCGACTTACATTGCCATGCTTTGACTTGCTGACACGTCAAACACTTGGCGACATGCTTGGTGATGTCCACCTTTATACTAGATCACCAATAGTGTTGACGCAGATTTTGATACATCTTCGTACTACCAGGATGAATGCTGTAACTGCTACGATGAGCTTCTAATAAGATCTCTTCTCTAAGCTCTACATCGTCAAGTACACACAATCGTCCTCGGAACCTCAGTATTCTATCCTCAGAAATGTGAAAGTCAGCATTCTTCTTTTCTGTATTCTCTTGCAGAATCTTTTGAATCCCTAGGTCTGTCCACTGAAGCGTCTTGATTCTGATCTGCACTTCCGGCTCAATTCTAAGGGTAGCCATAAAATTCGAAAGGTGCCCTACCTCAAATTTGAAAACCGAATCCCGAGCTTTCTCGAGTAAGCTCCATTCCTTGATCAACATATGCACAACTGAAGACTTCCGGCTCAGTGCATTTGCGACCTTATTCGCTTTTCCAAAGTGATACGGAATATCACAGTCATAGTCCTTCAAGAGTTCCATCCAGCGGCGCTGTCTCATATTCAACTCCTTTTGAGAGAATAAGTACTTGAGACTTTGATGGTCAGTAAAGATCTGGAATCTTTCTTTGCACAGATAATGTCTCCAAATCTTCAAAACGAAAATAATTGCTACAAGTTCTAAGTCATGCGTCAGGTAATTTAGTTCATGAGGCCTCAACTGGCGGGACGCATATGCAACCACTTTACCATGTTGCATCAACACACAACCCAGTCCTCTGAACGACGTATCACTATAGATCTCGTATCCTCTAGGACGAGACGATATGGTCAGCACAGGTGTGGTAGTCAGTCGCTGCTTAAGCTCTTGGAAACTACTCTCACACTTATCTGTCCACACAAACTTCTCTTCCTTCTTCAGTAGTCGAGTCAACAGCGACGCTAAAGTTGAAAACCCCTCTACGAACCTTCTGTAATACCGTGCTAAACCTAGAAAACTTCTGAGCTCTGTCACTGTCATCGATCTTGGCCAGTTGATCACTGCTTCAATCTTGCTTGGGTCCACGGAAATTCCTTCGCCTGAAATCACGTGACCTAGGAACGCCACACGAGTTAACCAAAACTCGCATTTACTAAACTTGGCGTACATGTCATGATTTCTCAGAGTCTGTAGCACTATTTTTCAACTGTCTTTCATGTTCCTTTGGACTTCTCGAATATACCAGGATGTCGTCGATGAAAACAATCACAAACTGATCCAGGTACTCCTTGAACACACGGTTCATCAGATCCATGAAAATAGCTGGAGCGTTCGTCAAACCAAACGGCATTACAGTAAACTCATAATGGCCGTATCGAGTACGAAACGCCGACTTCGGTATGTCTTCCTTCTTGATCCTCAGCTGATGGTACCCTATCCTCAAGTCGATCTTGGAAAATATCGACACTCGTTGCAATTGATCAAACAAGTCGTCAATCCTTGGCAAGGGATACTTGTTCTTAATCGTCACCTAATTGAGTTGTCGATAGTCAATGCACAGACGCAACGAACCATCTTTCTTCTCCACAAACAGAACTAGTGCTTCCCAAGGTGATGCACTAGGGCGTATGAATCCCTTATCCAACAACTCTTGCATCTGCACCTTCAATTTCTTCAACTCAGATAACGCCATCCGGTAAGGAGCCTTAGAGATTGGCTCTGTCCCAGGTGCTAACTTGATCACGAACTCAATCTCTCTCTCTGGCGGCAAACCTGGCAATTCTTTAGGAAATACATTTGGAAACTCTTGGACTACGGCGATTTCCTCAATCTTTAGCTCCTCAACTGTCGTATCCACGACAGTCGCCAAGTAACCTTGACAACCCCCGTCTAACAAACGGGTTGCCTCAAGCGATGAGATCAGGGTAATCGAGGGTCCTTCTCGACTCCTAGTAAACTTGAAATTCTCACCCCCTAATGGGTTAAACTAAAACGATTTAAGATAGCAATCCATCTTAGCTCGTTGCTTGGTGAGCCAGTCCATGCCAATAATCACATCGAAATCATACATGGCTAGGACTATCAGATCTATTTTCCCTTCTCGCTCACTAATAACTAACTTGCAACCAGAACAACCCAATGCAACTAACACCTTATCCTTCAACGGTGTAGATATGCTAACCACTGACTTCAACAACTCAAGACTCAATCCTATCATCTTAACAAATTGCTCAGTTATAAAGGAATGAGTGGCGCCAGGGTCAAATAAAGCATAAGCAACATGGTCGTTCAACAAAATCGTACCTGTAATCGCATCAGGCGCATCCTCAGCCTATCCTCTCGTGATAGCATACGTCCTTCCCCGAGCTGGAGGTCTGCTCTGTCCACCCCGTGGTGCGATTTGCAGCGCAAATCCCCGATTCTGACCCAACGGCGGCGGCGGCGATAACTGCTATCGTCCCCTTGGTCTTTTGGGACAATCTTTAGCCAAGTGACCTTGTTGGCCACACTCGAAGCAAGCACCCATCCTTAGATGGCATGGGGCTGAACCATGTCGCCTTCCACAGAAGCGACCACACCATTCTGACTTGGCACTGACTTCCCAATTCCACCCTTTTTATTGGGCGGGACATGGTACCTTCCTCCGGTCATGGGTTTCTTCCCGAATTGGATTCCCTCTCGATTTGAACTGAACTTTGAACCAGACACGGCAGTCTCTTTGCTCAGGTCTTTCTCTATCAGTTGAGCCCGACCATAAACCTCATTGTAGTTCTTCAGGTCAAAAGGTATTAGAGGTCTTCTCAGCTCTGGTCGGAGGCCGTTCCTGAACCTCCAGGCTTTGTCTTTCGGATCTTCCACTAGTCTTGGCGCATACTAAGACAGCTCAACAAACTTAGCTTCACACTCATCCATGGTCATCGTTCCTTGACGAAAGCGCTGGAATTCCTCCATCTTTCGCTCTCGGGCGCTCCATCTTTCGCTGTAGTCGCATCGTCGCTGGTTTTATTGTAGTCAAATCTGAACTAAGCATAGAAATTGTTAGAGGCAACAATGGCTTCGAAAGCAAGGATCATAAATGGGTTGAAAATGAATTTACAAAACACCCAATAAAATCCATTTTGTTTGGGCTTTTTGTTTTAAAATTCATTTATGACTCATATCTTAATTTTAAGGTGACTCATATATCACCCATTTTCACAAATGTGAATTAAAATATGAGTCTCTGAGCCAATTTTTCAGCTTTATAGTCTACACACACTCAAGCTTCGGCACTATCTCCAATGTTGTTTTTTAATAAAAACTATATATCTCTTAGAAATTAAACAATTCAATTGAACAACAACAAACATTTAGCGACGATAGTGGGTACTAGACAAAAGTTCATCGATGCCATCACACCAATCATATAAATTATAAGGATGTCAATGGGTCCAGTCGAGTTTTCATGATACACAATCCGATTCGACATGAAAACACTACACGTGTGTTCTTGGCCCGCCCAACCTAAATGGTATATACCCACATGATCGGGATGGGTCGGTTCGATTCGGATCAAGCCGTGTTTTACTGGTATCTTTTGACAGCCCTTATAAACCAGAGGTATTTTATATGGGCACATTTGTTGTTGTAACAAATTTTTTTGGTCGAAAAGAGACATTCATTTATGAAAGGTAAGAGCACAGCCGGCAGCCAAAGCATCAGAATATAGTAAATCCAACAAAGAGGAAGGAGGCGAGACGGGCCAATTAAGAAGAAGGGTTCCATTTCTATGGGCCTTTGCAGCCTAGTCAGCCACAAAATTTACCTCCCTTCAACAAAACCTAATTTGCAGGTTTGAGAAGCCTTGAAGAAGAGCAGCCGCTTCAGCAAATATAGGTCGCACCTCCCATGGCGTAGGTCTAGAAGCTAGGACGGTTTCTGCCAAAATCATGGAATCGGATTCAAGCACCATCCGATCATGTGCTTTGCCCCGCTCCAATAGATGGTTGAGTGTGATTGTGAGAGCCTAAAATTCCGCCTGCAGAGCCGACGATGCCCTAAAATCTCTGGTAAGACCATCAACCAGTTTCCCATTTTGATCATAACAAATGCACGCCATTGCTCCTGTATTACCCTCTATCTGAAAAGCCCCATCGATATTCACCTTCAGGACTCCAGGATCTTGAGGTCTCCATAAATCGTTGGGATTGAGATGGTTGCATGCAATGCCTCTTGCGTCTGGGTTGGAAAGCAGCATCATCCTAACCGAAGCAAAAGTTGTATCAACCACTCGTTTCAAATCAGGATGCTGTCGTCGAAAAACGAAGTTATTCCTAGCCTCCCAAATATGCCACAGGACAGAGGCTACAGTTTCAAAATCAGGTGAGTCTTGTTGCTGTGCAATCCTATCTACCATCTAAGCTTCGAGACTTTGTACATCCTGCGTTGCTATGTGAATATTTATCATTGGATGTGACCAGATGTTTGTTGTCCATGGACGAAGTAGAAACGTATGCATAGCAGTTTCTGGGATGTTGTTAGGACAGATTGGACAAACTGGATCTGAGGTAATGTGGCGATGAAATAGTAGTTGGTAAAGCATTGTGGCATAGGGACCACAAGAAGAGCCGTCTTTTAGGCGCAATCTTCAGCTTCCAGATTTTCTTCCACAGGACATCTGGGGTTTGAACAAAAGTAGATGCTCTATTATGAGTACTACTTAGAGCCGCTATTCGATTGTTTGGTATGCACTCTTGATCGTGTATGCGGCCGTCTGTAGAGTCGGCCCAAATAAGTTGATCATCTACGAAAGTGGGTCTGACTTGAATGGTAAGAATTTCACGAATAGTCAAGTCATCAAAGTACCTGTTTAAGAGTGGTACGTTCCATGTATTGTTGTTGGGGTCACTATAATCTGCCACCAGCACAGGTTCATCTCGAAAAGCTGGACCGCCCAATATTCCTTTTGGTAGCCATCGATCTTCCCTAATTCTTATTTTTCGACCATCACCAACTGACCATTGTAGTCTCGGTAAAAGTAAATCTCGTCCTCCCAGTAGGCTCTGCCAACCCCAAGACGGTCTAATTCCTTTTTCAGCATGTATAAAATCACAAGAATGAAAATAGATACCTTTGAATAGCCTGCTCCAAAGGGAGGAAGGTCGCTGGATTAAACGCCAGGCTTGCTTCCCGAGCATAGCTTTATTAAAATCCATGAGGTCTCAAAAGCCTAGACCTCCTTTACTCTTATTAGTCTTGAGCTCCTCCCAATTTTTCCAGTGGATCCCAGTTTTTCTACTATCATCCTACCATCAGAATTGAGCAATCTTCTTCTCGACTGATTTACAAATTGAAGCCAAAATCTTAAAGATGGACATAGCATACTGAGGGATCGCCTGGACAACAAACTTAATCAGAATTTCCTTACCGCCCTTCTATATGAACTTTTCTTTCTATCCTTCTAGCTTTGAATTCACTTTCCTCATTATCCATGCAAACATTTCTCTTTTTGATCGACCCCAGTCGGAAAGAATACCTAGATATTTACCCGTTCTTGTCATCAATGGAACTCTGAATTCATTAGCCAAATTTTGCTGTAGGCCAACAGGGCAATCTTTACTGACAAATATACCTGATTTATTCCTATTTACTTCCTGTCTCGTTGTCAAACGGTATTGATTTATAATATTTGCAGGTTTTGACATTCCTGCATCTTGCCATCTAAGAAAAAAATGGCATCATCTGCAAAGAATAAATGAGATAGGATAGGACACCACCTATTTAGCTTGATACCTCTGATGTTTCCCATGTCAAGAGCTTGATGTATAAGGTTGGACAGGACATTTGCCAGCAGAATAAACAAATAAGGAGAGAGTGGGTCTCCCTGTCTTAGGCCGCGTGTTGGATGGAAATAGTTTAAATGTTCGCCATTAAATCGGATACTGAAAGAGACTGTTGTGATACATTGCATAACCCATCGGACCCAAGTGGTGTGAAATCCTATCTTTAGGAGATAATCTTCAAGAAAATCCCATTCTACCCGGTCGTATGCTTTTTTCATATCCATTTTCAGAACCGCCTTAAAATTCCTCTTGCATTTCCAAATCCGTAGTTGATGAAGCACCTCTTGGACAATGAGGATATTGTCTTGGATTTGACGACCGCTCACAAAGGCACTTTGTTCAATGGATATTAGATCTAGAAGCTAGGGTTTGAGCCTATTGGCAAGTACCTTGGATATAATCTTATATGCATAGTTACATAAGCTAATAGGACGGTATTGGTCTAGGCGCTCTGGATGTGGTACCTTGGGAATTAGGGCGATGATGGTCTTGTTAAGCTCAGCTGGCATCACTCCCATTTTAAAGAAATCCTGCACTGAAAGAAAAAGATCATCCTTTAAAATATCCCAGTGTATTTGATAAAATAGCCCATTCATGCCATCTGGTCTTGGGGCTTTAGTCAACCCCAATTGGAAAGCTGCTCTTTGTACCTCTGCTTGAGTGAGCTCAGCAGTCAAAAGCTCATTCATTTCTGTTGTAACCACTAGCGGGCACTAGTTAAGGATGAGGCCATAGTTTCGGTCACCAACTGATTGGTAAAGATTGGTAAAGAAGCTTACCATCATATCTTTCAAACCATTATCATCCCGAATCCATCTGTTTTCATCATTCTGAAGCATCCTTATTCTATTCCGCTGTCTTCGTTGGAGTGTAGTCGCATGGAAGAATCTGGTATTTTTATCGCCCCACTTTAGCCAATTTATCCTAGATCGCATCGCCCAAAATTGTTCCTCTTGCTGCCATAATCTTTGTATCTTTCCCTTCAGATAGCGAATTTGTTGAGTATTAGTGTGTCTGTTCAGTTGATTAATAATAGTTTGGAGCTGATGTTGCAAATAGGATATTTGATTATGGGCTGCAGAAAACTTCGATCGACTCCACTTTGTAAGTGCTGTAGAGACTGTCTTTAATTTTTTAGGGAGACTATACCTGGTTGCGTGGGCTGAATTCCAGGATTGAAAAATGACATCGCGACACTCCTCATCCTGCAACCAGAAAGCCTCAAAAGTAAAAGTCTTGCATCGGCGTCCCGGTACAGCTTTAGTTGTTAGAAATAAAGGGCTGTGATCCGAGCACACTGCAGGTAAAGCCATAACCTCAGCTTCTGGAAAAGTAACCCGCCAGTCCATATTACAGAGCACACGATCTAATCTTTCCTTCGCCAGTTCATCACCCTCTCGATTATTCATCCAAGTAAAGGTGCAGCCCTTGCTATCCAAATCCATCAGTGAGCAATCATGTAAAACATCTCTAAAAGATTGCATTCTGTTCAGGTCGGCTAGTCGTTTGCCTTCTTTTCCCCAGTGGTATAGGACTTCATTGAAATCTCCAACACAAACCCAGGGTAATGTGTTAGATAAGGCCATCTGTCGCAGCTCGCTCCAAAAAAGTTGACGGGCTTGAAAGACTACAGGTGCGTGGATGCAGGTAAGATGCATAGAGATTCCATTCCTTGTATCCAAACATAAGGAATCAAAAAAGTTCTGATCTGATCGATTCATCTGTATATTGATGTGAGCATGCCAAAATAAAGCCATACCTCCTGCGAGACCAATAGGGTTGAGCACGTGAGAATTCCGAAACTTAAGACAATATTGAATTCGGTTTACAACTGCCTCTTGATTTTTAGTCTCCATCAAAAAAACAAGATCAGGCTCTTCTTTTGCCACTAGGGCCTTTAGGGCTTGAACTGTCAAGGTAGAACCCAAGCCCTGACAGTTCCAACTAAGTAGTTTCAGTTGTCACTAGGTGGCTGTTGAGGGCCAGCCACAACGCCCGCTGATCTATCTCTTTAGCTAGCAGAATAGGTGTTTCCATGAGCTGTCTTTCATCCAAGTTGTCCACAATATTAGTGGGCATCTCATAAGGGGTGTACCTTTTTATTTTCTTTGAAATTCCTACTTTTGTGGATAGTCTGGTGTTCTTCTTCTTTTTAAGATTAAGAGTTGATAGTGTCTGTTCGTTGATGTGCCGTTGCTCCGCAGGACCTGGACTAAGCTCGCCCTGTGAAAAAGGTAATGGGAGAAGGCCTTCATGAAGTTGAGTCTTGGAAGGTTGAAGAACATGATTAATAAAAGATGTTGCTGGTCATTTCTGAGGTCCTTTGTCTAGCTCACAACTAGTCTGTGCTACATTCTGTATGCCCTTCATTTTTAAAGGTAACCTAGTCATTGCACTCGCTGATGTGTCTGCCCGTTGCATATTCTCAAAGTTGTTGTGCTTAGAAGGTTGCTACAAATCGTCCATATCTTTTTCAGTGCAAGGGGGAAGTGCAGGGACCAAATGAGTAGAGGAATGTGGCGTCTCTGGTACCACCTCATCAGTCGGTTGGTCCTGTGGCTGATAAAAGGTCAACTAGTATAGGCTATATTCTTTTACCTTTGCACGCAACCACTGACCATATGCCATTTTTTTCTTTTCCTTCCATTTTGGCTTCTGTAAATGGAATGTCCTTACAATACGTTGCATAATGGCCTATCTTTCCACATGAATAGCAAAAATGAGGGAGTCTTTCAATCAGAAATCCAGCCAGATTGCTTTTCCTGCTATACGTATTATCTGCCATATTTCCAATGGCTCTTTTAAGTCAATTTCAACACGTACTCTGCCTGCTTTAACAGTTGAACCTTCTGTTGTGTCAAGTTTGACCTCAAGCACCTTTCCCACATGCTTAATAGCCTTACATAGCATATAATCTGAGCACCATTCCAACGGCAGTCCATATACATGCACCCAGAAAGCACAAGAGGAGAACTCATAACAATGCAGAGGTGTATTTGGTTTCCAAGGTTTAAAGATAATCAAATGACTAGAGAACAACCATGGTCCTCCCTCTAGAACCCGTTGTTTCTCTCCTTCCGATTTGAATTTAGCTACATAGATTCCTGCTTCGCGCTGTGTAATTTCAACTTGATCTGTTCGCCAAGCCTGTTTTAATGGATTCTAAAAAGCTTGGAAGTTTATGGAGGGATTTGAGAAGATTTTACCTACTAACATCAATTTGCATTCCTCCAATTTTTCCAGGGGCGGCGAATCTTCCCAATCTTCAATTTCCTATTCAGACCAGAGACGCCCCATCCTATGACAAAGAGCAGCAAGTCGTGAGTTGCCTTCCTGGTCTTGGGTATCCATTGATGTAAACACCAGAGCAGTTTACTCTACGGGTTGAGGCTGTTAAAGAGTTCCAGGGATAGACAAAAAGGAGACATGTAAGAGGACCGTAGCAAAGACGGGGTAGTGAGTCCAAAAGGGATAATCGAAACATGCAGGGGTTTCCGAGAGGGATATAATCGCATCCAAAAGTAGGCGAGATAGGGTTCTGTAAATCTGTAAATTGACAAAGAGGGTAGAAGATAAGGTTAAGGACGAAGATGGGTGTTTGACCAAAGCTAATGTCACTCGCAATTCTTGATAGTTCAGGGTATTAGAAACTGAATGTGTGGGTGATTGATGTGGACTGGAATTGCGATGGAGAGGACAGGGATGAGGAATGAAAATGATAGAAAGCCATATCCGAAAGAGCCGAAGGCATATCCATATGAGGACATAGAGAAGATTAAGGCGGAGAAGTCAAGAGAATAGGACAAAGGAGCACGGGAATTCTGCACGATTAGGGTTGAAACCTGGAAACTACCATGGTGGTAGAAAAAACAGCTCTGAATGTCGAGAGAGAGAGAGAAAGAGAGAGAGATCAACAATTGTTGTTGTAATAATTTGAATCTATATATTCTCGAATCAATATTTTTTTTTTTTTTTTGCCCATTCCGTTCAGTTGAATGAAAGGATGTGCATCTGGTGTTCTTGAGCTTTCCATGTTATATAATGGGTGGAGTAGTTGCACCCTTGACAAATTCTTTTTTCTTGATTACAACATGAGGTATCCCGAACATCTACTTGTATTGATCCCTACGTAGGCGCGCAAGTTGTCAAGGTTCTATCTATAAAATGACGGGCAGGATTCCTAATGTCATTTTGTATGAGAAGTGCTATGATTCGAATACATGATCTGTCACCTGCGTGTCAAGCGGTTAACCACTCGCTTGACGGTTGAGTGCTGCATACAATTTCTCCTTGCACTATACAAGCAAACGATACAAGCTTCGGAGCTGTGATCCCCTCAGGTTATTCGCTACCGGAGAATAGGAACGAAAACAAATGGACATCATTAGGAATTTCGTTTACCTTTTGATTTTTATGGACTTTTATGTGATGTCTCGACGCTATAAAGAGTTTACTGTACAAGGAGATGTGGATCGTCCGCCCTACACACCAATGAGAACACCGTGATCCATTCCAAATGAACAAGGTTACAGGACTTTTCTTGTCATGACATATGCTCTTAAAAGAATTTGAAGACCTCCTTTAGATGGAGAGGATCCAAACCCCAGAAAGATAGCCATGATATGGACAATTACTGAAGAAAAAGATATGAGCAAGATCATTATATATCTGTTACCTATACATGTTCTGCTTTTCATCACCAATGGTTTGGTCTTGAATAGCAAATCAATGGCCTGGTGAAACACAAGAAATGATTTCTTATGTAGCATTCATGTGATGGAATAGTTTCTGCTGCTTCTTGATGTACACACATTCTTTTGGCCTAGTCAGCTCAGTTTGGTTGACCCTTTGAAATGTTCGTATTTATTTGGTTCCATGTCACGTCATATGGAGATCCTTATGAGCACCAGTGACTATCACCCGCGAATGCGAAATCAATCGGTCAAATATACTCTTGCAGGCCAAAATGCTACCCGACAACAGATATAATTAAACACAAAGGTATGACGAATTCTATGTACGAGTTTGTGCTCGGATAGCAATATAAATCTTTGAGAATAGAGCGCATCCAAAGGACTTCATGGAGGAGTTAAGTTTCAAAGTCGTGCTCTTCGTTTTCTTTCCTTTTTCCCTTCTCTTGATCTGGAAACTAATCATCCAAAAACAGGCAAACCCTAGAAGCAAGAACCGGCTTCCACCAAGTCCTCCGCGTCTTCCTATCTTAGGTCATCTCCATCTGCTTAAAAAGCCGATTCACCGAACCCTACACAGTCTCACGGAGAGATACGGCAACGTCTTATTGCTTAAATTCGGCGTGCGCAAAGTCCTCGTGACCTCCAACCCATCTGCGGTCGAGGAATGTTTCACAAGGAACGACGTTGATTTCGCCAACCGGGCGGGCACCCTTGCCAGGAAACACCTCAACTACAACTCCACCACCATGGGACTCGCCTCGTATGGTGATCACTGGCACAATCTACGGCGTCTCGTGACATTGGAAATGTTCTCCTCAACCCATATGGCCATGTTATCAGATGTAGGGTATGACAAATTTAAAGGCTTTTGGGAAAACAAATAGAAAGAGCATCTCGCCGACTATGAAACGTACAAATTTCATTATTGTATCCAGGGAAGTTTAAGATTTAATTACCCACGCAAGCTTGTAGGGGGTCATTTGTTATTTTCAAATGGCATGAAACTATTAGATGTTTCTCTTTGAATTAATCGCGAGTAGAATTGGACACACACTAAACCACATGGTTAAAATTAATTTTTTTTTGCTTCGTCGGTTTTTTGTATGCGAAGGTTGAACAGTACAATTTATGGTGGTGCTTATGTAGTCGCTTATCGGATATATACGGGTATTCACAATGTATATTGCTATTGTCAGGCACGATGAGTGAGGTTGCTACTAAAAGGACTATTTCACGAATCGAACCAATGGTGGACGAAGGTCGAAATGAGATCGAAATTCAGAGAGCTTTCGTTTAACATTGTGATGAGAACGATCGGAAGAAAGAGGTACTACAGCAAGGATGCTGTCGGGGAAGAAGCGGCAGAATTCCGCTGCATCATAAAAGAGGTCGTGGAGCTTCACGGGAATGCTAATTTAGGTTATTATTTACCAAACTTTCAGTGGGTTGATTTCAGGGCGTTGACAAGAGGATGATAAGTTTGATGAGGAAAATGGATAGGTTTTGCCAGAATCTGATTGATGAAATTAGAGGAATGAGAAAGGAGTTGACCCGGAAAGAAAGGAAGACGATGACATTGATTGATGTTATGTTATCCTTACAAGAGAAGGAACCAGAATCTTATACCGACCAAACCCACAAGGGTGTCATCACGGTACTAATGCTTTCTTTTGTCCTTTCATTCGCGGAATTTCTTAGTGTTTGTCGAGGTTTATGTTCATTTCATCAATTAGCTACTTTAAGTCACCTATAGCTTGACTTTTCTAGATAAAGCATGCTGCATATTAAACAAGACAAGCTATTACGTGTATTTTAGCTTTTACCAATTAATTTTGAAGTCGATTGATGGAAACTTTTTGACTGTTCTCTTCGGCTAAGGAGAGTTCAGACGTAGGATTCATTTTGGAATTTGATATATATCATTTGGAATGTGCAGGCATTTCATCGTTGGCTAGCAATTTACAAGCAAGCAGAACAATTGAAACAAAGTTCTAACTACAGCTAAAGGAGTAAATGCCTTAATGTAATTAGGTCAACTCAGACTAATAAACAAGGATATGATCTTATGGAAGTCCTTTTATAGGTTCAGAATCATGTATAACTCACATTACGGTGAGAATGTTGAACATGTGATTCTACATGCCAATTGATCATTGTGACACAAACTACCCTAAAAGTCAAATACTAAGGGGTTATAGGCAAGAAATTTTTGGGAATTCTAATCTTAATATAGATTAATCTCAGTTATAACCTTTCTAATGCACATGAATTGCATAGGTTTTACCAAGAGATCAGGACACTAATTACAACTCTCCTTAGTTACTTTGAATGATTCATTATAGTACAAAGCTTACTATTTGCGAAGGTCATATCGTATTTTATTCTACTTTTACTTTTTCGAATTTTACACAACTATGTCAATTCATGGTTATATAGACATTACTTGGTGCTGGCACGGAGACTGCATCGACTACCCTAGAATGGGCAATGTCTCTTCTCATGAACAATCCAGATACATCGAAGCAAGCGCAAAATGAGATCAAGGCCAACATCGAGCAAGACCGCCTCATCACTGAACACGACCTACCTAACCTTATATACCTCCAAGCAATTGTCACTGAGACATTGAGGTTGTTTCCACCAACCCCACTTTTAGTACCGCATGAATCATCAAGTGATTGCACTGTTCTTGGGTATCATGTGCCCAGAGGCACCATGTTATTAGTAAACTTATGGAGCATCCATAGGGACCCTAAGCTTTGGGAGGAACCAACAAAATTTATCCCAGAGAGGTTTGGAAATAGAGGTGATCAAAGCAAATAGAAGAGTGATAATTTCAAGTTTCTTCCTTTTGATGCTGGAAGGAGAGCTTGTCCCGGGGCTAATTTGGGAAGAATAGTGATTGATCTAGGGCTAGGGGCGTTGCTTCAGTGCTTCGAGTGGAAAAGGGATGGAGAAGAGGCTATCGACATGACTGAAGGGACGGTTCTTTCCACGCCGAAAATGGAGCCTCTAGAGGTTTTGTATAAACGCACGAGTCCATCATCCACCTCCTCTCGAAAATGATGGAGACTAACAAATGAAGGATCTAGTGATGTTATGTTATGCATTGTAAAACATGAAATGCTGAGTATATGATTCAATTTTTCTATGATGTGATTTTTTTAGCATACTTTCACGGTTGAATCTTTGAAATATTCATCTTTTAAGAGCACGAACAACAAAAAGGAAACACGAGTTGAGCACAACATTATCCCCACATAACACTCTTTCAACATCACTCTGATTTTACTAATAATAGAATCAGTCAATTGAAGGCAACCCATAATAAAGATTAAGGATGATATATGTTGGCAGGGAAGCAAATACAAAATCAACTGGTCGAATATACTCTTGCAGACCAAAATGCTTCTTGACAATCAAATGTATGACAAATTTCATACAAGAGGTTGTGTTCGGAAAGCAGTATAAATCTTTGGGATTAGAGCATTCCAAAATACATCATGGAGAAGTTAAGTTTTGAAGTTGAGCTCTTTTTTTCTTTTCTTTCATCCTTCTCTCTGTAACAATGCACCCAGCCCAGCCATTCCCCTTTGAAAAGCCCAAAGCTTAGCCCATCTTCATATTTCTTTCTCTAGATTAGTAATGTTGAAGCATAAAGCGGCGGAAAGAACAGGAACAAAGAGAAAAGAAAAAGTTCACTCGTCAGAGAGAGAAAACAAAGGAAAAAGGGAAAAAAAATTCTGACGTGTAATCGAACTAGACCTCCCGACAAGCCAATTCAACTGCAAATTGGAACATCGGATAAGTATTTAAGTTTATTATTCATTTAATCAGAGTAATTTTCACATTACATTTATCTTTCGATTAAAACTAGTCATCCCCTTTCTCGCTCGCTTCCAAACAATTCACGCGAGCTTTGACAACGAAAGGGAATACGAAAGCTATGTCGCACCTGATTGAATGAAAGGAGGACCATGCTCGACTTAGCTTGTCCAATTCATAGTTGAAGAGGAAGAAAGGAAGGAAAGAAAAGGAAAAAAATTTAAAAATATATTGATTAATAAATTTTTAAGTAAGCTAAAGCCGATCAGAATTATTGTTCAAATATTAGAACAGTAGCTTGATTTAAACATTGTTCAAATTAGATTTTTAATTTCTCAAAAATATCAGTCATCTGGTTTCCTTATGAAAACGGGGGATGCAAACGGCACGGTTATTTTTGGAACATAGCAGTACTGTCATCTTAGCATTACTCTTACCCTAGAATCAATACGCCAAGGATAATTCAAATGCCAAATCTAATTTCTAATTTTGAACTTCAAATACTCATTACATATGTATTTCATTATGGTGTATTTCAAATACTCTTGAATATCCGAACGTTGGTTCTTAATTGAGTAGTCAATCTTCGAAGATCGTCCTTACGAAAATTACCTGATTGTTTTTACAACAGTCACTAGAATGGAAAATTTGTGTGATTTTATTCTTCTTATAGAAAATGATATTTTTGCATTAATGGAAAGAATTGGATAAGAACAACGCCAATTGAGTAATGCCATAACTAGAGTTATCCATTCACTGTCCATGAAAAATGGAAAGAGATGACCTACCTCTTTATTCTAGAGCATTCTTTCTCCATCTGAAAATACAAATTGAAATATATAAAGAGCCCTTTAGCAAATCATATCGCACAAAGGCTCGGACAATGGGGTTGAGAAAATTTTCCTTTCTTGCATTTGTATGGTTTGCCCTTCTTGTTGGTTCCAATGCTGAAGAACAATATTCGAAGCAAGAGAGGCGGCCTATTAAGACCTTTAAGGTATTTTGATTGATTTTGACTTTTGTCCCGGTGCACGCTTGTGTTCATATACTATTATTCTTTGTCCCTTGTATTGAAGTATTAACCTTTGTTGTCTGTAACTATTGTAGACAATGTATGGAGAGATCATCGATTGTATCGACATGTATAAACAACCAGCATTCGACCACCCTTTACTGAAAGATCATAAGCTTCAGGTATTAATTTATCGGTGAAAGTGAGGGGATAATTGCACGATCGATCCTAGTCTATTGTACACATATGAACAAAGCAGCCTTTGCTGGCTTCTCCTCCTCCATTCGACGGCAGAGACACCGTCTTGCGTACTAATTATGCAATTTTCTGTGAAATTCTGCCACTATTTCTATAGTACTGGCTCAATCCCTAATTGTTGCATGAATGGACAGACAAAACCAAGCTTTTCACTCAACGAAAAAAAGCACAGACAGAAAGCACAAGTTAACCAACTTGAGAGACCACATGTTTTGGATAGCTGTCCTGATGGGACCATTCCAATAATCAGAAGGACAAAGGAATATCGGATGAGAGCCAAATTGCTTGAGCAGACACGTCCACAGATATATCATCCTTCGACTCAAAATTCTGCAGGTTTTCATGTAAGTTCTTCCTTTAATGACGGAATTCAATTAATAATGAATTATTGTCTGTTGTATCATACAATTTATTTCGTGTATTTTTGCATTCAACTTAGCTCGTTTCAATGACTTAGCTCGTTTCAATGACTTTTGACATATCTTGATCTCTCTTGTAATTATATGACTTATTATTAAAAACCTAATGTGTCGTATTGTAGTGAATTTCGTATGCCAATCGATAATGGCCAAAAGGATTATATTTACTGATGACTTGATTCTCAATTTTTTAAGTTTGCTTATCTGGAGCTGAACAGCCCCGGTATTCCTTTTGGCGGAGCGAAAACATTCATTACTAATTACAATCCAAAGTGTGAAGATGGAGAATCAAGTGGAGGTCAGATTTGGATCACCAACAATAATAAGTTCACAAGAATACAAGTTGGATGGAGGGTACGTTTTCCCGATATATAAATTAATTAGCATCTTTCTTTTCCTTTTTGAACGGGAATAAAGAAAATGAAAGAATATATTCATAGTGACATTAATATTTCATTTGATCTAGGGTGCGTTATGTTTCCATTTGCGGCATTGTTCTTATTGTTTCTTGCTATAGAATATTAGATTTAATGAATTTTGTCATGATAGGTGCAACCAAATCTATACGGGGATAATCAGAGTCATGCCGTTACTTCCTGGAATGTAAGTTCTAACTTGCTACAGGTTTTGCTGAAATCTACATGTATAACAGGGAAATTTCAGGCCTTTCCTGCTATTTCTATTTTGCCCATTCAAGTTTTTTCTTTGTCCCCGTCCAACTACCTCCTGAAATTCCATTTCCCATCTCATATGGATTCACGGCTTCGTAGTTATTGCACATTTGATTGTAATTTGATAGCGCGGCTTGTATATGAAATATGTCTTTCATCAGTGTTTGCGTAATAACTCTCAATTTCTATCTATTAAATGTTAATTCATTGGAATGCAGCCTTTGATAAAAGAAAAATTATCAAATTCGGTGTTTGATGAGTGTCGATTACTCTTAGAATTATGTCATTTGCATACATGATTATGGTACTTGGCATGGGTGGTCATGCATGATTATTATCCAATCATTGTTAAATCTATTGTTTAAAGAGCAAAATGAAACTAGTTCAAAATGGACAATCATTCTAATACAAGTTCAAAGAACAGGGTGAGGATCTGAAGGGATGCAATGATTTGGAGTGTCCAGGCTTTGTGCAAGTCGATCGTTCCATTGCTCTCGGACAAGCTCTCTCAGATTATTCTATTATTGATGGGCCACAATTTGAGATCCGTTTCTATGTTCAACAGGTAAATAACTCTTTTCCTTCGGACCTCTGTAATAATAATAAAAAAAAAATTCCATATGAAAGTTGCACTAGCAACGAAAAAAGGTGAACATGTTATTTTATGAACAGGTTTGTGAAAACAAGAAATAGTTATCGAAAAAAAGGGTTTATCTACCATTCTCTCGAATATTGTAGCCAACTTAGTTGGAATTCGCATCATGCGTGGATCGATTCATCTACCCACGAGCGAAATGTCATTGTTCGAGAATACATAAAGAGTTATCTGACGTCTGACTTCGCAACAGGATAACAACACAAAGGATTGGTGGTTGATAACCGACAAGGGCGGCGTGGACAGTAAAATAGGCTATTGGCCGGCTAAGTTATTACCTGTTTTGGCGGGCGGCGCCGGAACACTGTGGTTCGGCGGAGTCACGTCCTCGGAGAGCGGCGGGCACTACACGGCGATGGGAAGCGGACAGTTTCCGGACCAGGGGTTCAGGCGTGCGTGCGTCGCGAGACAAATTCATTACTTTGATCAGAGTTCGCAAACATGGATAGCGCCCGAGTCTACGCCGCAAACGACATACATTACTTCGAAAGCTTGCTATGGCGCCGCCGTCGACAACAGCAACAAAGACTTTGGCTATTCCGTGTTGTTCGGGGGACCCGGTGGAGATAGATGTGTAACAGGCACACCTATAATGGAATAAGATCCAGGATAATGCCAACTACTCACTTTAAACTTCTCATAACATATGAGCCCTCCTCGAGCTAAAACCCATTCGTGCAAGGCCAAATTAGACGACGCAATGTAAAAGATCGGTTAACCACACTCTAAAATTTATTCATAATTGTTTTGTTGGTTAAAACATATAATTCCTCCGGGGCTCTGTCGGGGTCGGCTTGACCAAGTGAGCTCAAATTCGAATAATTCTATAACTGGGATGGCAAAAAGAAATTCATAGCACTTAATAATCGATGGTCTCCCGATTCATTATTTGCCTCCGATCTTTTTACTAAGACCAATTGATGCTCTATCTTGAGAGGAAGATGAAGGGAGAAAAAAAAAACATATGGATTTCGCCCAATGCGCTGAAGTTCACTCAATAAATCATATAATTAACGAGAAAATTACCAAAAAAGTTTTAAACTTGCCGTACTCGTGCTAATTCAATATTAAACTTTTCGATTTAGCCAAATTAGTCTATTCGGCCAGTTTTGACCAGAAATCGTTGATTAATACGCTTACAATGATGATTGGTAGGTTACACTAAATTTTCCGGATTTAAATTTAAATGGACAGTAATTTAACCGATGAGAAGATAGCAAAAAGAATTCATGAGATACCGAATTATTTTTAGATTTCTATCATTCTTCTCAAGATGTATTAATTCTTTCCTTTTTGTGAAATTCCTTCGCATAGTTGTTAAAACCCCTCAATCATTCTCACTTGATCTTAAACACATCATTGAGTCGTTTTCTCAGGTTCAGGAATCAATCAAGTCGTAATAAGCAGTTAGAGCACCACAAGGGCACAATCATCGGGGACACATAGGTGAAATCCAAAACATACAAACAAGATGAAACTACCACAAATTAAAGCTAGAATTACACAGTTAGACATACTTGTGAACTTCTAGGTTACCAAAGAACTCCTGCCTCTCATGAATTTTCTTTTGACGTTCTTACTTCACATTTCCTTTTGAAGACTATTGGATACTTGGAACATGCGATAAACAATTATCAGCTCAAAGCTAGCTCGCCGTAGTTGGCTAGATCAGCATGCAAGTAGTGGATAATCACTGTGATTTAATCTAAGTTCTGTGAGCTGATTGGTTGTATACCAGTTTGACATGACAGAAATGCTGCAGCTCTAACTCACCTCATTTACTGCACCTTCTTCATCCTTGTAACCTGTCTTAAGCGGTATGTCGTGAAAAGCTGTAAGGTCCATCCTAGCCCATGCCTTCCTACGCGGCGATGGCATTGTTGGAAGCACTCCAGGAGTTTTAGTGACACCCATAAGAACACGCGAATCCACCTGGTGGTAAAATGCAATATTAGCGAAGGGAAAGAGCCATCATGAACAGAATCAAGAACCATTTCACGACATAACCACAGCTCAATCAGTGGGAAGCTATTGAAAGGGCACTTGAGATTCTTACTCGTCGGATCAATAATGACTACGTTTGATTCGGGCACGCTATATTTATTAATTTTGTATCATGTTCATGTGATTGAAAGATCATTTTATTCTAACATATAATTCTTTTAAGATTCTCCCATTTGGCTAAAGGTTAATGAATGAATGATCTAGTGATGTTACTTGTAAAACATGAAATACTGAGTATATGATTTGAAAGACGACATGATATAATTGAAAAAAGTTATCGCATGCGTCTCCATGAATGTGAAACATAAGAGAATATGGGCCTCACGTGAGATCTGTACGATCTGGCGACTTAAAAAGTCCAACTTAATTCTCATCGAAAAGCCTGCAAGTCTAGTGATTGATCAATTGGGCCACTTATGGCCCGGCAGCTTGGCTCAATGGCTCTAATATCTCCAAAGCTATGACATTTACAGTGACTTTTAGAAAGCTGCCTCGCTTAATTTTGATGCACCTCAACGTTAAAAACGAAAGTTAGCAACTGTATGACTCACGTCACTTCACATTGGGACAATTACCAAATCAATTCTAAAAATTATTGACTGAATAGACAATTTTGTATAAAAATTTAGGATTAAACGGGTAAAATTAATAAGTTTAGATTTGAATTGACATCCTTACGATAGCTTTAGGGCTATTTTGACCATTTCCCCTTCATGATAGATCACCGTTCCAATTCAGTCGCGACCATACCGAACGGACTCAATATGTTAGCAACAAGACTAAACTTATGTCAGTCAGGGCAAACCTTGGGAAGAATATGGGGAAGCTGGTTCACACGTTGGATGTCACAGGCCCCAAATCCCAACGCTGCTCCTCGTCACTCCGGCATTGGACTTGCACCAATTTTTGCAGAGACAGTGACCTCGCGGCAAACCTTCCGCACGTGCATACACACACAAACATCAATGGACAACACTGAACCTCAGCTATGCTGCTTCACTTCTGCATCATCAGATTGGGCCTAGAGAAGGGAAGTGGGCCATGTATTGGGCCTCATGGGCCCAGTGTTTTTGGGCCCAGTGGGCCTTACGGCCCATCAGACACCAACCCGTCCACCTTCCTTCTGCAATTTCTCCTTCTATAGCACGAACGACCACCCTTTTCTCTCTCTCTCTCTCTCTTCGCTCTCGTCTCGAAGGGTTCTGCACGTCTTCCCCCTCCGCGCATCGAGCTCGCTTCGCCATTCCTGTTCGGCACCAGGTCTTCTTTCTCTCTCTCTCTCTCTCTCTCTCTGTGCAACTGGGCATGCGTTCGTGATTGCACTTCAGTTCCGGCTTGCGCGCACTGCTTGGTGGGACCGATTGTGTCGTAATCGATTGCAACTGGGTGTTTATCTGATTGCCGAAACGCTTCGGGTGCTCGCAGAATTTCTAGGTTCTCCCTTCGCGGGACTGGGTTTGCGCTTTGTAATAGAGCTTGTTGTATGACCCCTTTTGGGCTTTTGTCCTTATTGGAAGCTGAAACTCCGTTTTTGCGTTGTGGGTTCTTCTGGAAAAGATGAATTGGTTTGGTTGGTGAAGTGTTGAAGCTTTCTGTGTGAGAGTCGCGCGCTTCCGGGTTGACTGCTTGGTGGGACCGATTATTTTGTAATTGATTTCAACTGGGGTGTTGATCTGATTACCGAAACGCTTCGGATACTTGCAGAAATTTCGAGGGTCTGCCTCCACGGGGCTGGTTCGTGCTTCCCGTTCTGCTTGTAATGGAGCTTGTTGCATGACCCCTTTTGGGCTTTTTTCCTTACTTGAAGCTGAAACTTCGTTTTGGGTTGTGCGTTCTTCGGGAAAAGAGAAATTGGTTTAGTTGGTGAAGCGTTGAAGGTTTCTCTTTCTCTGTGAGAGTCGTGCGCTTCCGGGTTGAGATTAATGAAGCTTTCCCTTATTGAACTTTGAAACCCGTGTCTCGCATTCCATCGTTGTCGTGTTTATCTGATTACCGAAACGCTTCAGGTACTTGCAGAAATTCGAGGGTCTGCCTCCGCCAGGCTGGTTTTGCGCTTCCTTTTCCGTGTGTAATGGAACTTGCTGCATGACCCCTTTTGGGCTTTCCTTATTCGAAGCTGAAACTTTTTTTGCGTTGTGGGTTCTTTGGGAAAAGAAAAATTGGTTTGGTTGGTGGCGTGTTGACGCTTCCTGGTTGAGATTAGTGTTGTTTTCGCTTCTTGGACTTTGAAACCCGTGTCTCACATTCCATTGTCGTTGTTGTGTTTTTCTGCATCCTTTGTTGCGATTTGGATATGAATTTCTTCCGATTGTAGTTTTTAAAACACATGCCAGGACAACCGTACGGCCTCAATCATTGAAAATTCAGTTCTTTTCTTTGCAGGTTCCATAATGTCTTGGTGTACGATTGAGTCTGACCCCGGTAAGTTTTCCATTTAAGATCTTGGCTTTTAATTGTTTTAGGACATCGACAAGGAGTGTTTTGGCTTGTGGAAGCTTTTGTATTGATTCACATGCATAATGTGAACTGTGAAAGCCCTCTATTTTGCAGAATCTATTATGTGATTGTAAGTATATTGAGCACGGGGAATTTTTTTTTATTTGGACTAGTCTAGATATCGGTCATGTATTTGCAGGTATTGGTGCCAATGCATAGAGATAGCGGCTTTGCTTATGGGATTGAATCTTGTGTCCACATTCTGCTATGCCTGTGTGAACCTTTTGAGTTAAAAGTTGAAATGTCATTCTCTTTATTTGGAAGACTAGAATCACAATATAGGAATTCAGACTTCAGTTTTGTGATGAATTGATTGGGGATATTTGTAATTTTAGATGTCATTAATTGTTGCTAGAAAGGTGAAGGGCTGTTGGGCGTGAGCCTTGAGAATGCTATCATTCCACACATCACCAGAACTATAATTTTGAGTTGCTTTTGCATAGGCATCTTTATGCACAAATATATGTCCCTTATGCATTTTAAATAACAGCCTAATGTCTACTTGCATTCCAGGTGTGTTTACTGAACTTATACAGCAGATGCAGGTGAAAGGGGTCCAGGTAATTGTCTTGGATTATGAACTGTTTAGATTGGCATATAGGCACTGCCTATGATGGATAACGAAGTGGCTGGCCTTGGACATCTTCGGTGGTAAATTTGTGCATGCTCCCCTAGATTAGGTATCGCCAATAATACAGCCCAATCTTGTAGTATGCTCATTCTGGAGCATTAGAAAAGGAGATCACTGTCCGATAAGTGAATAAATCTGGTTGATAGATGTTGAATTTACAGTTTACTTGGATCTAGTTTTTGGTTTTAGTATGGTTAGGCTAAAGGACGGGAAGATAGATGAACAAGCGTCATTGAAAATCTAGGGTGGTTGTTCTGGGGCTCAGAATGGAGTAAGGTGGCAGCAGAGATTTTCCTCTCTGAAATGTTCATAGGTGCCACTTAGCAAAGTACAAGGGTTTAAGTGGTCATTCGACTGGAAGTTCTGAATCTTGATTTAGAATATGAGCTGTAATTACAGGCAAAACATAAACACCTTCTGCTTAATTCTTATAATCGCATTACCCAGAAGGGTATCTAAAAGTTTGGACAATAGGAGTGAATGCTGTTGCTGTTTCCCATCAAAGCAGAATTTATGCAGAAGTTATAGGCTATCATTTTACAGACTGAGAAGTGTCATGTTCTTATCAATTTGTCTTACAAGGGAAAAGATAGCACCATGAAAGTTTTTGCAGAAAAGAAATTCTTATTTGCTAAAATCTGGGGAAAGGTAGAATAAACTCGACGTGTTTATAAATTCTACACGGAATTTTATGAAATCTGAAATGTTATCTATCAATGTATAACCTATAAATTCGAGGATTAAAAGTGTAAGAACTTAAATGCATTAGCCATACTGTGCATAGGTGATGTTACGTTCAGTTTAAGTCCAAGTCATTCATTTTGGTCCACTTGTTTGTTTATCAGTGTTACTACTTTACCCTAAAAGTTGTTCTTTGGTTCTAAGCATGATTCAAGTTCAGTTCGTCTCTTTTTTATGTCAACTCAGGATTGAGTCTTTTAGGTCACATATAGTTGTAATTTGAGAAATGAAGCTTGCACACAGCAATTAGATCTTTTTGAGCACCCTCTTAACAACATCACCATCATATAGAAGACAAGAATGTGTGATATGCGTCTTGCTATCATTATGCAGGTTGAGGAGTTGTATTCCTTGGACCTTGACTCATTGAACAGTCTCAGGTTCATGTTCTTCAATGCTTCAGTTCCATATTATTATCTACCTGTTTTGGAAGGAACTCATAGGCTTATCCATTAGTATCTGGTGAAGCTCTTAAGCATGTTTGTGTTCTTCAACATGATAGGCCTGTATATGGATTGATTTTCCTTTTCAAATGGCGCCCTGGGGAAAAGGATGACCGTGTTGTCATAAAGGATCCAAACCCTAATTTATTTTTCGCCAGTCAGGTGATTTTTAGTGGTTAATTCATTCTGCTAGAAATTGATGGTTTTATAGCTTTATACTTCTTCTCATTCTTCCCAACTTTTATGATTTCTTCTGTAGGTTATTAATAATGCATGTGCAACACAAGCAATACTGTCTATCCTGATGAATTGTCCAGACATAGATATTGGTCCTGAATTGTCAAGCCTGAAGGATTTCTCGAGAAATTTTCCACCTGAGCTGAAAGGTCTGGCAATAAATAACAGTGAAGCTATCCGTACTGCCCATAATAGTTTTGCAAGGCCTGAGCCTTTTGTTCCGGAGGAACAGAAGGGTGCCACTAAAGATGATGATGTGTACCATTTCATAAGTTATTTGCCTGTCGATGGAGTATTATATGAGCTTGATGGATTAAAGGAGGGACCCATCAGCCTTGGTCAATGTCCTGGTGGGCCCGGTGACATGGATTGGCTTCAGACGGTGCAACCAGTGATCCAGGAACGGATTGAGAGGTATTCGAGAAGTGAAATAAGGTTCAACCTGCTGGCAGTCATCAAGAATAGGAGAGAAATATATACTGCTGAAGTTAAGGAGTTGCAGAAGAAAAGGGAGCGTATATTGCAGCAGATAGCTGCTTTGCAGGCGGAGAGGCTGGTGGATAATAGCAACTATGAAGCCCTCAATGAATCACTGTCAGAGACAAATGCTGCTATCGAGGCCGCTACTGAGAAGATTTTGATGGAGGAGGAAAAGTTCAAGAAGTGGAGAACCGAGAATATCCGTAGAAAACACAATTACATTCCTTTCCTCTTCAACTTCCTCAAGCTTCTTGCCGAGAAGAAGCAGCTAAAGCCGCTCATCGAGAAGGCCAAGCAGAAAGCAAGCAACTCTAGGTGATGGGAACTCTCTGTGGTAATCAGTAGCTCCAAAAAAATCTGACGAAAAGCACTCTTTGAAGGTGGGATTTTTTTTTTTTTTTCTGTCCTTGATATCTTTTGGGGCATATTCATTAGGGGGAGATTTTGGTTAAGTAATTTAATGTCGACCCTAAGTCCTGATTGTACTCTTCATGCTGAGATTTTTCTGTCAGCAAGAGAAAATGTTTATAGGTCTCTCTCTTCTTTTTTTGACTCTGCATGATTTCTGAATGATTATTGATGATGCCTGGATTTTATGTGTAGGAACAAGTAGTAAAATGCACTGAGGGGGAGAGCCACCAACTATACCGAAAGAAACATGCCTGATTGTGAAGTCATTGTCCCTCTTTCTTGACCAAACTGATGGTGAATTGGTGATGATGTTGATGATGATGTTGTTTTTAGTGTCTTTCATATTCGGTATGAGACTCTGCTGGTGGCAGTGGACTTCCATGATGCGATGAGTGCGCCACGATGGACTTCGGTTTGGACACCAATTTTTTTTTTGTGTTGTGTGGGGACTGAAAATCTGTGGATGCTAGTGCCCAGTGCCTGGAGACCTCTGACCGAGAAAACACTACTGTGCTGGAATGATGTAATCCTTTTTCAGGGAGAAGTGCGATACTCAAATGGACTTGTTTATTTCGCTGAGAATTGAACAGTTTGAAAAATATATTTTCACGAAAATGAACGAGCGAAAAATGTTTTTATTATTTGCGAACATATTTTGATGAATTCTTATTGATAATGAAAGCACTTTTAATTGATTGATTATTCAAATTCAAGATTTCACTGTGTCTAATGGCTCTTTCTTAAACATCCAATGCTCGCTAGCCTCTTATACTGAAAAGAGAAAACGATCTTTAGAAAATTATCAAAACATCGTATAATTATTTATTTTCTTAATGATAACATGCATTCTTTGAAAAGCGCTAAAAAATGTCCCATAAAGACCAAAAAATTTAATGCCCCATAAAGACCGTGAAATATGTCTCATAAAGACCAAAAAATTTAATGTCCCATAAATACAGTGAAGAATGTCCCATAAAGACCAAAAATTTTTTAAAAGAACCAGTTTACACAACCGATACAACGGATCCGGCTGGATATTTAATTCGGCTACTTTATAAAATTTCGAGGTATTTTTTACTTGTCACTATATAAATCAATTCCATAATGCATTCTTAGAAGCCTCCGGAAAGTGGCTTGAATTTGCACATTACCACCTAGGCCCACATTTTTTCTTCTTCTTTTATGTACTTTGCCCCTCATATCATTGTTTCAACAGAAAACACCCTCCCCCTTTAAAAAAAAAAAAAAAAAAAAAATTCTGGGGCTTGCATCATCAGAAATCACCTGGCCCCACATCAGATCGGTCGAAAGGAATTCTCGATCTTGTTAAAATAAATCCCCAAATTCTAGGGCCTGCCTCGAAAGTCTCAATTAATAAACAAATCATATACCCAAATCAAATAATTAACCCAAATCAAATAATTTAAAAAACTAATTAAAGTGGGTAATCTAAAATCATGCCAGTCAAACCAGACGAAGAGGTCCTGATCCCTGAAGCCGAAAAGTCTAAAGCGCACACCTTGACAAAATGCCGAGCAGTTAGTGGGCAAAAAGCAAGCACGCGAAGAAGAAGACGAACCAGCAATTTCGGTCGAAAACCGAAGTGGTTTCGCGTCAAGATCGGAGCTTTCGAGAAACCCAAGAACCCCCTCGGCCTAGGGTTCGCGGGGAAGCCCTTGGAGGGAGCTCGATGGAGCAGCTGCTTCAGGTTCCGGCGCCCGATCACGGCGGCAACAGCAGCGCCGGCGGCGGCGGCGGCGGCCAGACCGGGAAGGAGCAGCAGGCCGCCGGGGTCGGGATCCTCCTGCAGATCATGATGCTCGTCCTCTCCTTCGTGCTCGGCCACGTGCTGCGGCGTCGCAAGTTCTATTATCTCCCCGAGGCCAGCGCTTCTCTCTTGATAGGTGAATTTCGATGCCCCGATTCGCGCTTGTCTTGCTTGGGGATTGGGGGCATTTTCGTGATGAGGCCGTGGATTTCGCAGGTCTGCTCGTCGGAGGGCTCGCGAATGTTTCGGACACTGAGACTAGCATCAGGTTTCTTCCGCGGACCGGATCAGTGATGATGTCTTGCTCGTTTGGTTTCTGGTTCCTGACACTTTCGATTTTGTTGCAGGACGTGGTTCAACTTCCACGAGGAATTTTTCTTCCTGTTCTTGCTGCCTCCGATAATATTATATCCTGGAAATGTGTTTTTTTGGGGACCATAAAATTGTCAATTTTTCTGCTTGCTTTCGCATTGCTTTTGTTCTTCTTGTTGTTTCCTTAAGATCTTTGTGCTTACTCAGTCAGGCTTTAGCTTAGCTCCTGTAAGTAATCCCTGCCTTTTCATCTCTTATTATATATACCTGTTGGAGATTGGGTAATGTGCCGGCCGACTATCCATTCCTAACAATGGTTACGGTGATTTTGCAGAAACCCTTTTTCTCAAATTTCGGAGCTATTGTGACATTCGCGATATTTGGCACTTTCATAGCTTCTGTTGTTACGGGAGTTTTAGTGTGAGTAGCTATTTACGGTCACATTTAGATAACTGCCTACTCGATGTTATAAGCAGTTAAATTTCGGCCTTCGCCTGTTACAGATATCTTGGTGGAGTGATGTTTCTCATGTACAAACTCCCTTTTGTTGAGTGCCTCATGTTTGGTGCTCTTATATCGGCAACCGATCCTGTTACGGTTTTGTCCATATTTCAGGTACTTTGTGCTCTTCCAGTTATTCAGCTAAGAAGTATTGACATGAATGTGACCCTATGTAAATCATTCTATAGTCTGGACGTTGGTAATTTGGCCATTGCTAAACTGGTCATTGTTTTCATGAGGTGTTATCTGCAGTACCACTAAAATAGTTACAAAGGTTTCTACAAATGATGTGTTCAGAAAAACATGAGTCTGTCTGATGTTTGAATTACTCCATAGTAGGATCCAGTTTCCAATTTAATTAACCTTTTCCGAATCCTTTTGAAACCCCATCCTCATTATTCCGAACTGCGATATTGTTGTAGGAGCTTGGAACAGATGTGAATCTATATGCCCTGGTTTTTGGAGAATCGGTGTTGAATGACGCAGTGAGTTTTAACAGCTGCATTCTAGTGCTTTTCTGAGAACGTCTCTTGTTTAACAATGCCGAATTTACTGGCTGAAATGTTCTTTTGGTGTGCGGTGCCGAATTGCTAGATGGCCATTTCTTTGTACAGGTATCAATATTTGTAATTTTGCTGAGCATTTGACGTCTTATTGTATGGCAACTGAATAAATGATATCTCATGATGCAGGACGATGTCTTTAGTGAGACAAAATGCACCATCTACAGAGAACTTCCTTATGGTGATTGTCAGGTTTCTTGAGACCTTTGTGGGTTCAATGTCAGCAGGTAATGTTCATAATATGTTCACTGTTATGCACATTGAAATTTGAAGGGTCATTTGTTTGTGGATCTTAACGATCTCGTGTCTTAGTAGTCTCCTGTTTTGTACTCTCTTTTGGGGGATTATGTCTGATAAGAATAATCATGACTGTGCAGGTGTTGGCGTTGGTTTCATCTCTGCTTTGATATCCTTTCGTGTCAATTATCTGTTCGTTACATGTCAATAGTCAATAATGTATTTGCGGTGACCCCTAATAGTTGAGTTTATTGTGAAGCCTTAATTGCCGGTACCTCTTCAAGTATGCAGGCTTAGATATTGACAAGTATGCATTCCTCGCTATTATTAACTTTTTACATGATTTATGATGTATTCCTATCCTTCTCATCTGTCTTTTTCTTATATTCAGTCTCCAGAACCTTGAGTGCTGCCTCTTTGTTCTATTTCCATATTTCTCGTAAGTATCTACTTGCCACATGCTGCATGTCTTATGAACAGCTTCCATGTACCTAAGGATGCAATTTAGTTAATTAACTTAGAACCATATTCTTTTAGATACATGCTTGCAGAAGGACTTGGTCTTTCTGGTATTGTCTCGATATTGTTCACGGGCATTGTAAGTGACATGCACCTCTATTGTTTCTTCCATTCTGATAGAAAGGATAGTTTGACAGAATTGCTACTTTACCGTAGGTCATGAAGCATTACACATATTCAAACTTATCAGAAAATTCCCAGCGATTTGTGTCGGCATTTTTTCATTTGATATCATCACTGGCAGAGACTTTCATGTAAGGAACATTGACTTTTAGCTTTCTAATTTTCAACTTGCTGCGCAATCATTTTTTCGAATGATGGGCCAAAACTAAGTGATTGTGTGATTTACAGATTCATATACATGGGCTTTGATATTGCAATGGAACAGCACAGTTGGTCTCATGTTGGGTTTATCTGCTTCTCAATTGTATCCACCCTAACTTTTGTTATTTGGTTCTTTGCTTCCACTTTGTTATATGTATTGCTTGGTTCATTTTTCTAATAAGCTGGTTTCCAATTGTCTATCCTGAACTCAATCCCTTACTGCACCAGTTATTCATTGTGATTGCAAGGTAAACCTTTCATCTTATGTCAGTGACTCTAGGCTATCTATTTGAAAAGAACCCATCCCTTCTCTGAAGTGTGTGATGACAATTTGCATGCTTGAATGTTCCTATGTTTCACGCAATTAACCAGGTTGTGCATTATGTCCTGTAGGGCTGCAAATATCTTTTCTTGTGCCTATCTAGTCAATTTGGCTCGACCTGCAACTCGTAAAATACCTGCAAAACATCAAAAAGCACTTTGGTATAGTGGTAAGGAAATGAACTGCTAATGATTCGCATCCTTTAAAATTTTTAAATTGCTGAAGCTGTCTGAATTTATGTTTAATTAGGTCTCCGAGGTGCCATGGCTTTTGCTCTTGCTCTACAATCAGTTCATGATCTCCCAGATGGGCATGGACAGACTATATTCACCGCAACCACTGCCATTGTGGTCCTAACAGTAAGCTAAATAATAGTTTTCTTCATAGTCAGACCATTTCAGTGAGTTAGGATGATCTTTCTCCATTTCTTTGTTAAAAAAAGCAGCAGATTATATCAGCTCATATTCTGTCAAACTTCATTGCTCAAATTTTCTGTAGGAAGAAAAATACTAGATATAAGCTTGTGTGTTGTTTCTATGTGACATCTTTTTATTAAATCCCTAGATTTTTTTGCGTCTCCATATTTCCTATTTGACTCTAGCTTTCTAAGAGTGCCAATTAGTCTAGGTCTTGAGGCAATTTCCCAAGGAAATATCTGTTCACCAATTGCCTTAAAATGGAATAGGGGCAATTTTAGAGATGCTTGCGGTTCTATTGTTGTCAGTGTACCTTAGTGAAATGATTGATTGATCTGGACTTTGGAACATTAATCTTAAACATATAGTGGTCAGTTAAAAAACCCTTTGCGGACTTCTATCCCCTGGAAATAGTTGTAATCTTCTGGTTAGCTGTTAACATTTTCCGCCTTTTCAGTAATTGAGACAAATAACATTCACAGAGTTATGTCAGGAGGAATATGTAGACTGAGCTTTGAAATTCTGATGCTAGTGAGTCTGTTTCTTGTTTCATCCTACTGATTGTAAATTTATAAGTTTTAGAAAAATCAAAAGTGGCACTCTTTATTTTAGCATGTAACAATCTAGTCTTAACATGATTTTCCTCAACATTTTACAAGCCTCTTAATCTTGTTGTTGTCTACTTTGTTTGATGTTGTAATTAAGTTAGACATTGTTGAAACTTAGAAAAGTTGAAATTAGAATTAACCTCGGGAAATCATGTGGAGTTTTTCGAGCCATTTATGTGGGGTAATATACACATCCTACAGAAGATATGCTGCTTCTGGTTCTGGTTTTGCATGTTTTTGTCATTTATTTCTCAGTATCTGAGATGCCACACAGGTCTTACTAATTGGAGGTTCAACCGGTACAATGCTGGAAGCCCTGCAAGTTGTTGGTGACGCCCATGATGGTCCTTTGGGTGAAGTAAGTTCTGCAAAAGTGAATGATTCCTGCCAACTATCACCAATTTGTGGAGTGCGACAACGTCTGAAATTTGACTAGGAGTTTAGGGAAAGATCCTCTTTGAGGATTTTTCTGGAGCTTTTGTTGCCTGTTGGACAGTGTCACGTACACTTGCACCGCAAATTCAATGTTTCACTTGGAATTATCATTTGACCCTTTTTCTATATATTGATGCTACAGTGGAGAATTTCTGCTTGATTCTCTACTATAGAGGACAATAGATAGAATTTAATGATCGTTTCTGGATGGGTCTCGATACAATACTTTTGGATGCCCTTTGATGCTTATTATCATAGCACAGTGAGCCTGCAGCTAATTCTGATTTTACTCCAGCATAATTTCCAGAACTTAGAAGTCAACCACAGCCATGGCTATGTTGCCCCCAGTTATGATGAAGAGGAGGATTCATCATCTGGGAACAAATTCAAAATGAAGCTTAAGGAGTTTCATAGGAGGTAATAATATTGAGAAACTTGTCTTCCATCATTTTATCATGCAAGGTTTTGGTTTTGCTCGCTAGTTGGGCTTATCATGTGTTCGCTTCTTTCTTTGCAGCGCCGCATCATTTACAGCACTGGACAAAAATTATCTCACTCCATTCTTTACGAGTCAAAATGGGGATGAAGAGGACGATTTCGGTTAGTTAGCTTGGCAAATTCCTCTTTGATTGTTATTCTTACTTTCCGTTGTCTTGAGTGGCCTGAGAAGTCTCAAATAGATTTAGACCTGATTGCATATTTTAAATGATAGGACTATTATTGTTGGATAAATTAAAAGAGGTAATGAGAGCTGCCTAGGTATATGAGAATATGTTGCCTCTGCTTGGACTGGTTCTCCAACTGGTGGTGTTCCATTTCATACTAACATACAGTTTGTTCTTTTGGAGTATGTATATAGCAGTCGCTTGTCTAAAACGTATGGACCAGGCAAGCAAAAGATAGGTAGCTTAAATTGATGAATGAACGCCACCATGGTCCTGATATATAGTTTTGGTTTAAACTGGGTCCATTACCCTTGGATGCTGAACTGACTTGTAATTTTAGCTATAATAATTTACAAAAACAAACTGACATGTATGTACTAGCATGTGGTCCAACACGATAGATCTTTCCTGGAAATCTTTCTTCTAAGTTCTAATATACATGCAGTTCTTGGTCATTTGACGTGTATGTACTAGCGTGTGGTCCAACACGATAGATCTTTCCTGAAAATCTTTCTTCTAAGTTCTAATATACTTGCAGTTCTTGGTCATTCTTATTATTGAATATCAAAAAAGCTGCAAATCACCATGTTACATGCTGCTATTTTTGGATCCTGGTGCAGATGAACCCATGCCCAGTTCACGGAGAGGGGATTTCCAACATTGATATGAGTTGGAACAAAGCTTGTGAATAATTAGATTCGCAGTACCACTCACCCCAATAGTGGCCGGAAGGATGAACGGCAGCTACGTGACTATTACCGTTACCTCCGCGACTTCCTAACATCCAGCACATGCCCACTTACACAATTGTGGACATCAAGATGTAGGAGCATCTAATGTTTCGTGGAAGCTTCTATAGCTGATGACGAAACTCATCTATATGTTCCCACCAAATTCATCGCTATGCGTTTAGTTTATCGTATATAGAATCTATTACAGTAGGCCTTCTCCAATTGACAGATCATTTTGTGCATATTTCATTTCTGGCGTTGCGAACTTCCGGGATCTCAATCAAAATTCATGGATAAGAGTGACCTGTAGTATGTTCAGGTGGTAGACTCTGTTCTTGATCATTGTTGTCTCGATCTGAATCAAGATGTGAAGATTACTGCTGGTTATATGGAAATGGTTCGGAGGTGTTCCAGTGTAGCTTTGCGCTGCCCCTGGTTGAGGATTATATATCCGCCTCAAATGAATTTGTCCCTCGTATTCAAACTCATGAACTGATAGTTAACGGTTATTTTCCTTTCTAAAAAGGTACTTTGTGTTACGGCTAGTGTTGAGTTTTCTTTATCAAGTGACAATTAAAATTGCAATTCAAAAGACCCTTTTTCCCCTATAAAAAGGAAAAAGGAAATATGTCGGATTAATTTCATTAATTAATCTCCTATAGAAAAAGAAAAAGAAAATATATTGGATTAATTTCATTAAAAAAATTCAAATTAGTGCCTCATGATACATTTATCTGAAGTAATTTCCACGTCACTTAAATCGATACAATATGTTTCATTCAAAATTGGTCTCCCGTATGATCCCAAATTGACGTCTTCAAGTGAAATTCATCATCTGTTAACATTCATATGTGTCAACACAATATGCTTGGGTTTTTCACATTACATTTGTCACTCTCCACAGCGTCCTGCATCTACGTCGCATATATCGAGTATGTTGATAAATATGCAATTTAATGAATTACTAAACAGAATGCCAAAAGATGATAAATGTGTATCAGGTTACCAATTTAAGTATTTGTAAATTGAAAATTGGTTTTGTGTGAACGTATTGCGGGATAGCAATTTGGGACTTTGGATGAAACGGGAATTAACTTTGAGCAATGAAATTAATTTGGGATTTTCAATAACATGTCCCCGAAACATACTCGCCAAGATAATAAATATTTTGATCAGGAAAAAAAAGGAAATTTAGCCAAATTAAAGTTATCTATATATATAAGCTAAAAGCCAAAGATATTAAATTTATAAAAAAAATACTGAAAGGAGCACTCTCTCTCTCTCTCTCTGCTTCTTGGAAGGTCAGAGAAGCCGCTGCAACCCAAATCCACCATCTCCATCTCCATCTTCATCTTCATCATCCGCAGCAGCTTCCGGATTTCGATCGCAATCGCAGAGAGAGAGAGCAGCGATGGCGCTGAAGTTCTTGAACAAGAAGGGATGGCACACGGGGAGCCTGCGCAACATCGAGAACGTGTGGAAGGCCGAGCAGAAGCACGACGCCGAGCAGAAGAAGCTCGAGGAGCTCCGCAAGCAAATCCACGAGGAGCGCGAGCGCGACGAGTTCCGCGTCCTTCAGGAGCAGGCCGGCATCCTCCCGTACGCCCCCCTCCTCCTCCCTCCTTTTTCTCTTCTCTTCTCTTCTTGCCGCCGCCCCTATAGTCAAGTCGTCCCGATTTTGCCATGGTCCTTTTTCCGATTGATCGATCGATTCCGCTCCCGGCTTCAATTGGGTCTCGATATTTGGACGAAAGGGGCGAGCTTTCCTTCGAATTCCTCTTGTGATTCTAGGGAGCAAGGGGGTGTCGAGTGCGCATTTGCCCTAAATTTTACATCTTTATTGCTGCACCTATAGTCAGTTGTTGCGATTTTGCCATCGTCCTTTTTCCAATTGATCGATCGATTCGGCTACTGGCTTCTATTGGGTCTCGATATATGAACGAAAGTTTCGAAATTTCCTTCGAATTCCTCTTGTGCTTGTAGGGAGCGAGGGGGTGTCGAGTGTGCATTTGCCCTAAATTTTACGTTTTTTAGGGTTTCAGTCTGTCGATCGATGTTTTGTTGTCTTTAGGGAGTGAGGCTGTTCACCATAGATTGAGATTTGTTAGCATATTCTGTCTGATGCTGGATTGGTTGAAATCATGGATTCTGTGAATTGTCTGAGTTCTTGAAATTTTTTTCGTGGTTGCTTTGTGTGTGTATAGGAGGCAAGAGAGATTGGAGTTTCTGTATGATTCGGGCTTGGCCGTCGGGAAGGGAAGTTCTGAAGGAGTTGCATTTAAAGCACTTGATAATAAACCTGATGAAGCAGCAGCATCATCTTCGGCTGCGTCGGCTTCAGCGTCGGCATCGGCTACACCAGGGGCTCTTTTCGAGGAGAAGCCATACTCGGCGAATGATTCGTGGAGGAAGCTGCATTCGGATCCTCTGCTTATGATTCGGCAGCGAGAGCAGGAGGCGCTTGCCCGAATCAAGAATAACCCCGTGCAAATGGCCATGATTCGCAAATCGGTGAGCCCTACTCTGTCTTTACTTCTTAGGTTTTTGTTTTAAAATTGATGCCGTCATTATTTTCATTAAGTGGAACGTATTTAAACACTAGAAATGCTTTCATTCTTCCAAGTGTATAGAATTGTAATAGCAATTCATGAAACACAGATATTTGCACTATGGTGTGCAGAAGAAAGTGCATGCGCCTGGAATCTGGTTTTTAATGGATGAGCCAAGTGTTCCACTTGAGGAACAGTGGACTACAGTTGCTTGAGCGCTTGAGTTAATACTTTATAAAATGACAGGAATGAGAGCATTGCAGCTGATGATGGTGGTTGAGAGGTAATTTTGTGAAAAGGAAGATGTTGGAAGAGTAACTTCACAATTCTCACTATTGTGCGGTAACGGATTAGTTATTCTTTGTTATAGTGCCGATCATTTGAGTTTATTTTTCACACATGCTTGCTCAAGTGTGATTCTAGAGATAGAGCTGATGTGGACGCTATTATGGTATTGGAAGACGAAAATGCTGGATTAGAGAGAATTTTGATATCTTGGTCGTATTCTAAGGGTGTTTTTGTGGAAGAAAACATCTGGGAGTTTTCTTTAGGAGTCAGAGCAGAATCTGAGAGAGAGTTGAAGTTTTGGATGTGGTATCTGTGCAATTTTTCTCGAAAAAGAGTTTTGATTTAATATTTTGCAGTTGCTTATTTTAAAATGCTAATAAAGCTTGGTTTCTATTCGAAATGAGAGAGAGATCTTTTGTTAGTTATTTCAGCTACGTTTCTATGGCTAGACATCTATAATTGGTTGCAATGATAGGACAGGTTAAAAAGTTGTTTTAGTAAAATTGCGACTGCTTCCTATGTGTGTTATAGCCTAGGGCTATGGTTTTGTAATGAGAGTCGAGAATCTATTTTTGAGAGAGTTGTCTTTTGTAGATCACATAGGTGTCGACTCTGGATTAATGCACGTGTCCTTTTATAGTAAATAGATCAGTGTCCAGAGGATGGTCTCTCATTGTTGGCCTTCAGAGGAAGAGTTCTACATTTTGAAGCAGTGCCTCATGTTTGTAGTGGAAACTCAGAGTGATTGTTGCCTTCTGTCATCTTGGAGTCTGGAAGATGACCATAAATGGCGACTTTAAGATTTCCATTGACATGATGCTCTTTAGAAGAGAAGTTATGCATTCATTTCTATGTACAATTATTTAATGTGAGCATGAGAGATTCTACTTGTTGTTTACTATCTTTAGGTGCTTTTGACTTCCATTGGAAACTATTTATACCATTCTGAGATTAATATTTTCTTCCAACCATACTTCTTTGTACAAATTTTCTGTTCTTGTTCCTAAGTCTCACCATCTCTTCAAAAGAAGTTTCTTGTCACTAATTAGATCACTGTGAATAAGAGTAATTTATGTAGCCAACCACAGAGTCTTTGTTTATGTTGTTGATTCTCATCCTTCTGTATTCGCCTTCCTTTGTAGGTTATGGAGAAGAATCCCAATAAAGATCGTGACAAGAAGGAATCTAGGAAGAAACATCGGCATCGTAGTTCAAAACGTGAGAAACGTTCATCGTCATCTGAGCCAGTGGATTCTGATGATGCTTCCCATGATGACAGAAAGGCAAAGAGACAGAGTACTAAGCAAAGCTCAGATCGTAATGGGCGCCACAGAAAAGCGCAATCAGATTCAGAAGATGATTTACATGGGAGAGAATCTTGGAAGAAGCATCGACACAGTGACTCTAAGCATGAGCGGTCATCAGATGGCTCTGTCAGTGTAAAACGTGGGAAGGATGATGCTCGCAATTTTAACAGGAACTCGCGCCATGAAAATAATGATCTTGAAAGCCGATCAAATCACGATGCTTATAGGAGGGAAAGTAGAAGCTCCATCGACGCAAGCCGACACCGTGGGGATACCTTCCAAGGAGAAGGTAGGAATGAATCGCAATATAGGCGGCGAAATACAGCTCCTAAACTTTCAGAAGAAGAGAGACTTTCTAGGCTGCGAGAGATGCAAATGGATGCTGAGCTGCATGAAGAGCAGAGGTGGAAGCGTTTGAAGAGAGCTGATGCGGAAGATGCACAGGAGTCTAAGCGCGATGCGCCTTCTCGTGGCAGGAACTTCTTGCATGCTGTTCAGAAAAGCGTATATGGTGCCGAAAAGAGCGGTAACTTGACCATTGAGGAAAGCGTGCGTCGCAGGACATATTACTCACAGGGTAGGTCAGAAACGGGCGAAGGAAATGCTTTCCGACGGTGAATTGAGGGTCATATGTTTATCAAAATTCCTATTTCTCGCATTTGATTATCAACATATGGGTTTAAGTCCCCTGTGCCAATCAAACTTGTGATGTAGCTTTATTTGGTTCATTTGATCAGCAGAGATCTGGATCATCGTTATCAGATTTGTGGTATTTGTTATTGTATCTTGGATGTATATTTTGAAGTGCAATGTTTATTCGCTGATCTACTTAATTTGGATGCACCCCATTCATACCTTATCATCATTGTACGGTAAGTACGACAGTTCATTCAGGCAGGAATCAGGAACCCGAAAGATCTTGAACCGGGCACACGATGCTTTTCATTTTCCGTTGAAAACATATGCACTCCTTCTCGGCTTCTCTGCATAATTTGTGTGAAGGATTCCAATCAAAACTTTGTTCGGGCATTGGCTCAATCGGGAGTTTAGCGAATGGCAGAAAAACCAGGTGTATTTACCTCAGTACCTATCAACATCTTGCGACTATATGTACGGGACACCACAAGAAGTTGACACGTGGACGTAGTGACATAGGAGATATTGCTCGAATGCTTGGACGCCTTGCATCCTTTCCATTTCCATGGAATCCCAAATGGAATCGGGCGACGGTAATTGCGTCATCAAAGCGGAAACATGATCGGCCAAAGCCGTGGGTCACCCTTTGAATTGACGCAAGGGTACAAACGGAGGCGATAAAGGTAAATTAGTTAAAACACAGTTTCTGCCGGCAATAAGCGCCCTTTCAACTTCTCAATGACATTTCACAAGAGTATCCGTCTCTACCATTTTAAGAGTTGATCCTAAGCTTCTAGCTGCACGTTTAATAGTTTTGATTTCCTCTTTTCTTGAACACTTGCTTTATACAAAGACGTTTCATTTGTTGTTCTCTCTCCTATTTTTGGAGGGCTCAGCAAAATATGTCTACATTTATATATCTATAATCGTATAGAGATACATGGTAAGCAGCCATTCTCTTGCTTTGTCCTGTGACGGTGATCTTTGTGGTCCAAGAATGAGTGGAACCTCGATCACCCATTTGAATAATTTTGGATTTGGCCCTGGTTATTGACACGTACCTTGCTTTTGATTCATTGCCATCTCATTGCCAAATATCATTCGGCCAACTATCATATTTCTCTGTCATTTCTTTTTCAGTTTTTTTTGTTCCTTTTTCTGAGGAATGGTTTGAAACCCTATCGGGTGATGACACCATCCCATCTTTTAGCCAATATCAACAACCATGCTAAAGCTTTCAAGTCATATTCATAGCTGTTAATTGTAGGCCCTAGTATCTTTAATCTACTGGAAAACTAAGCCAGCTTCTTTACCGAGCCCATTTGCATACCATATTTCAAGATTCGATAACTTAAAGTATGCAGAATCTAATCATGCTTATGACTTAGAAGAACTTTATATGTGCTAGCCTGGTTTAAGACTATTATCTTGTACTTTCACCTGTTTTTGTTGTATGGTGATAATTTTCCATGAAATTAGAGATTTACGAAGTAATGTCTTTTCGTCCTTATCTTTTGGATGGGAGTAAGCACGTAGAGTCGCATGAGTACTGTGAAAAAGAACAGACAACGAAATTTTACCACTCATAATTGAGCTGAAGTACTGAGATTTTTATTGCCCTCCAGTGACGGTCAAGTTGTGATTGTCCATGTGGTCATTTAGAAAAAGGGAAAAGGAAAAACGAAGGAACAAACAAGAAAGATGTGCTTGTCTGAGGACATCACAAAAATTGAAATCGACATCATCAACTTAATGCCGGCGTTGGTTGGAGTTGGAGGACCGTGATTTGCATTTATAGATACCTAACTTTGAAGGGGCTCATTGGCTTGCGTCATTTTCTCTGCATTTGTGCACCTCCTTGTCCGGAAACGAAATTTGCATGCTTATGTGGGTGTTGCAGATACTTTGATCTTGGCTTCTTCAAAGGGATAGTGGAAGCTTGTGGTTAATTTGGATTTCTGCGGAGGAATATGAAGATGGGTCCTCTTCTGTTCTTGATGTGCTGTCTACTGCTAGCAAGAGCTGCTTCACTTGCAGAGTTCAGAGGCATGTCCTTTCTCTAGCGTTCCTTTCCTTTTTCTTTCACACCATTAACTTTCAATGAAAAAAGAAGTTCGTAATTCTTGTCAGAGCACCCAACTGGATCTTATATCAGAATTCTTGTACTTCGAATCCAAGGGATCGGTAAATATAGTGTTAGTTAAAACTAGTACATTAGAACTGAAAATTCTGTTCTTTCTCATGGCAAAAGCTTGTAAAGCATTATGTGCAATGAGTATGATTGTATTGTAAAGAGTTTTTTGGACGGATTAATGACATGAGACTGTAATTTATGCACCGGATCTCCAAAATACAAGGCTTTTTAGGCTTTTTAGTGCGGCTTATTATGCATCTACGTGATCTGGTTTTTAACATTTCTTTTACTGCAGGTGATGAGGCAGCCATTTATCTGGATCTGTACCATGTTGATGGCTCTAACTCTTCCCTTGGGAACAAATCTCCAGAGCCTCTCACCCATGTTCTTGCTCGCGATGAAAATCGCATCAAGGCTCTCAGGTACCGAATTACTCTCACAAAGGAGCGCAAACCTAGCGTCATCTTGAACCAATCCATAGACATATTAGGCCCTGAATCCGTAAGCATCCCGGTGAGCAACGGCTTGTCTCTTGGGTCAGGCAACTATTACGTCAAGATAGGCCTTGGCATGCCTGCCAAGTACTATGCCATGCTCCTCGACACTGGCAGCTCTCTTTCGTGGCTCCAGTGCCAACCATGTGCGATATCCTGCCATGCCCAAGTCGACCCTCTGTACAACCCCTCCGCTTCCAGGACATACAAATCCGTGCCGTGCTCGACCTCTCAGTGCTCGTCACTCGAGGAGGCCACTCTGAACGACCCATTGTGCGAGGTGGAAACGGGCAAGTGTGTGTACACAGCAAGCTATGGCGACTCATCCTACTCGATTGGATACTTGAGCCAGGACTTGCTTAGCTTGTCCCCATCCGAGACTTTGCCTAGTTTCCTTTATGGGTGCGGCCAGGACAACGAAGGGCTGTTCGGGAGGGCAGCCGGTATTGTAGGCCTGGCCCGCCAAAGGCTCTCCTTGATTACTCAATTATCTCCCAAGTATGGAAATGCGTTCTCCTATTGTCTTCCATCAGAAACCTCCATTGGCAGCGGCTTCCTCTCTATTGGGAGCACTTCACTAAGGGCATCAGCCTTCAGGTTCACTCCCATGATAACTGAATCCAAAGAAAAGAGCTTATACTTCTTGCGATTGGGTGCAATTTCACTAGCGGGAAAGCCCTTATCAGTCGCGGCTACACAGTATAGGGTCCCGACCATCATCGACTCAGGGACGGTCATCTCTCGCCTGCCTAGTTCAGTCTATGCTGCACTCAAACAGGCCTTCATCAACATCATGTTGAGAAAGTATGCCAAGGCGCCGAGCTATTCCATATTGGACACCTGTTTCAAAGGAAGCTTGAAGACTATGTCTGTTCCACAGATGCGGCTTGTATTCCAAGGCGGCGCTGATCTTGCCCTGACACCTGCAAACATTCTCTTAGATGTCGAGAAGGGCACTACTTGCTTGGCCTTCGCAAGCAGCTCTGGAGACAATGAAATTGCTGTCATTGGGAATCATCAGCAAAAGACATTCAAGGTCGCCTATGATGTCACCAATTCCAGGATTGGGTTCGCTGCAGGCGGCTGCCATTGATCAGCAGCGCTTTCACTTATCGAATGTCATGAAGAGCACAATTATTCATACATAAGGATCCAATGAAATATACTGGGATCGGGGGCAAAATAAAGTTTGTTTTCTTGAAGTTGTGAACTACAGGAAAGTAACATTGCCCGCAATTGCATACGTCTCTTCATGTACATATATGATTTGATTATCTGAAGCAGATGTAGAGAAACCACATATCAGTGAAGATTTGCAGTAACTACATTTTGATCTACGGTCTGAGTATCCCTCATTTGCTCTGACGTGACGGTATCTATATCTTCAGAGATACATAAGAAACAACTCTTAATCATTTGAAAGCAAATAGAAGCCTCTGAATATGGCAAGTAGGATTTCGGTGTACTACATTGGCAAGGTCTCTAAAATCGCTACCTCACAAGAGCTGTTTATGTAACTGAACTTAATAGAAGAGCTTACATTATTCACTGAAAACGGGTTTCGCACGCGATACAAACCACACCGCGTAAACTCTGACCATTAAATCGACATAATTACCTTGATTCGAATGTATGGACAGCGAATTCTTTTCCATCACTAAAGTTGCATCAGATGAAAATCAATGATAAAACAAAACAGAGGCTAAACATGTAGTACTGACGGCTTCTTAGCCGCATGTACTGGTTCGATTTAAAATCCGACAGCTCACAAGAGAAAATTAAGAATATGTATAGGTAAAGTTAGAGCTAAGAGACTGTTGCTTTTGTGCTCGCCAAGTGACACTTATCTTTAACTTTGTGCTTGTCACGCGAGATGATACTTGGTATTGTGTTGTCCGTGGCCCAATAACCTTATCGGTTATTTACATGTCATACTGGCACTCCTATATTTTATTTTCAAATATTAATAATGGATAAAGTCAAAATCTAAACATTTTCAAAGGTTAAAAAAAAATTGTCTCACTTGAAAATAAAATATAGGAGTGCCCTGGCTCAAAGATTTCAAAACAAGTCACAAAAGATCAGAAAGTTGAACTTATTCTATGATGTCTTTGAGCCAAAGACCTAGCTATGGACATCATAGCATGTGCAGTGACCTCATGTGGATAAAGGGCCTCAGCGAACGTGCAGGTCATTGATGGGCACACAGCCTTAAGTCCTTATAGGCTTTTCCATACGTGAGTGTGATAACATAAAATAAGAACAGGCCCACTTAACTTTAATACATTATGTGTTTGGTTGGAAGATTTCAAAGTTTGAACTTTGATTCTTTCTTGTCTGTTATTAAATTAGTCAATTCATCTCCAACAGCCTGAACTTGACTTTTCTGCCACCTTTCACACGGCTACAACACCATATGATTTCTTCAGGATCTATCATTCTGCTAAAAGTTCTCTTCCTGGCACCTTTCACTCGCTCTTATGCCCCCATGTCCACGTCTCTGCTGTGAACTGAGAGTGGGGAGTCCTGATCAATTCGAAGTTGGCCACGACCAGCTCATCAGCAACCGGAGAATTTCCGCTTCGACTAACGGGTGTGTGGTACGTTTATCTGAAAGACTCATCCATCTTTCTTTTGTTCCTTCTTTCTTTCCACAGCCAAGTGTATTGACTTCCATGAAGATCTCTCTCTCATCCCATCTGACAGTATACTGCAGAAAATGGACCTGAATGTTTCATTCGAAAAGATTGTCTGCTTCTTGTTTCCTAGGAATCTAGCTTTCTCTTTGCTGGCAAAAAGAATTGGTCTCAAGACAATCTATTTCTATATTCATGCATCATTCAGACATCAACAAATACAGCTAACTTCTCTGAGACTTCTGCATTAATGTTGTGAAAAATTCTACTTCCAATGCTGCAAGGCAAGATCTGATAGTTCTCTTTCTGGTACATAAATGTCCGACAACTTTGACTAGAATTTCTTCTTCTTTCCACTCTAAGGTTTAAAGTTCAATTGTATGATCCGATGCCGTCAAGGCATTGACCTCTCGACTATCAGAGTTTTAACTTGCAGGTGCACCACGAATATAAGGTCCTTGGAACCCCTAAGATTAAAGATTTTGCGTTTTTCACTTAGCTAGAAAATTGGATGGGAACAAATTCTCTCTTTTTGATAAAGGAGAGTAAAAGTTCTTCTGTTATTAAAGGAAAAAGAGACAACATAAATATGTTTCTCTCCCTGAAAGATACTCTGCCGAAGAAAAGAGACCTTTGGAAATTCAATTCGAAGATGAGTTTTTCTGTCTAGTCCTTGTTTCCTGGGCGGTGAGTTTCCTTTCCCTTGTCTAGGAAACTTAGAAGGTGGAAAAGGAGTGGGCCCTGTTCCAGATTCCAATGTCATCGAGCAATGAGCAATCCCCACTATTAGCGGCAATAAAGGAGGCAAATGGTCTTGTTCAACCAAATAGCATAAAGAATAGTAAAAATCCGAATGGCTTGCAATATGCCCCCAAAACACTGTCATCGACATTGGACTGACAAGATCACAACATTCGCTGCCTCGTATTTGTATGTTATTCCATATTCAATACCAACTCCACAGTCCAAACAACCAAAATCGGAAATTCGTGTTGGCTTCTGCACTTTCTTACCGAATGTTTGTCTTTCGATAATGGTGCAGAGGATTTTATTATGTTCTCTTTAAAATCTTGAATCTATGTCACCCCATTTCCAAAATTTTATAACATTTGTTCCTTTCCTTCTTTTTCTTTTCTCTAAAACACTTGGCTAGAATTGCTTGTTAGCCAGAAAGCTCACGTCTATAGGACGTGTAGTTAATAGATTCAAAAGTGACAATAAAAGAATAATCGCTCTAGGGCGAGGCAATGCGCACTTCTTCTTGCTAATTAAATAATGGGTTAGTGCAGATTCAAAAACACAAGACTTCCCCCCATTTCAAGGATTTAAACTGAGGTCTTATCCTTTGTGCAGATGCGATAACTCAATAGCAATCTCCAAGAACTTCGCTTCTGCAGATACTTACATCAATCAGAATGGGCTGCATTTCCTCAAAAGTTGTGTCGCGGTCAATTAGCTACAGAGAAGAGCTGAACCGGAGCTCGCGGAGTACAGGAAAATCCTTAATGGCGCTGGAAGATATATTCAGCTCTAACAAGGGAAGCGATCAATTCCTCACACTTGTTTGTACTGCTAACACAGTAGCCAACCGGCTCCGGTCCGGAAGTATCAATTCAGAGTTGCAAACAGGCCCCAGATCAACCGAAGCTACTTCCGAGATTGATAGGAACTGTGATTGCTCAGCAGTTTCAGAAGAAGGAACAGACGGATACCGCACAGAGCCTGCAAATTCACAGCTCATCCATGAAGATTCAGAATCCTATAGCGTTGAACCTCCTAAACGGTCCAGAAGTTGGCATTCATTTTTTGAAGAAGAAATGCCTTCAGCCAATGCTGAGAACTATGGCAAAAGTAGAGATAGAACCGAGTGGGAGTACAAAGGTGTAAGGCGGTCAAGAAGCTTTCATACGGTTGAGGAATACGATGCATTGCTGGATAGGATTTTGTCAGCAAGCTCTCCTCATGATGATAATGTCGCAGAGAACCAAGAAAATATAACATCCCTTGAATCTTCAATGCACAGCGCTCAGAACAACTGCAATATCAAGATAATGGATACAACACCACAAAAGGATGGTGTTTTGGTGCACAAGACCATTGTAAATGATGAAGCTGTAAAAGATAACTCAATCACGCTATCGGCTTCAGGATCAGAAAGCAAAGAAGTGATCCCAAGTTCACTGGAGTCTCGCACAAGCGATGAGTTAACTGCCAAAGATGATGTTGTTCAAGAAGAAATATGCATGATAGAGGGAGGATTCAAGAGAAAGGCCATTGCAAGAGGGCTAGAATCACTTGCAATCCCGACCACAATTGAATTCCCAGCAGTTACAAGCTTAAGAGAATGGCTTCCCGCCAGAGGGCAAGTCTACTCTCCTGGAGCCTACGCAACTCCTAAGTTTGGCACCTATTCTTTGCTGCAGTCTGAGAATCCATGTGTGGCCACCGAGGACAACATCTTCACCGAGGAGTTGGTGATGGCCTTTGAGGAGCACATGCAAGAACTAGAAGCAGAAGAAGAAACTATTCTCAAACAGATTGCAGAGAAATGGGAACGGGAAGGTGCCAAGGAAAATCTAGATGAAGTTGTTACAACCTAGAGAGGATGATTTTTTATTTTGTGTGGCTTTGGATATTAAAGTGTATGGTCCAAATCTGAGGATAATCCAGGATTCTCTTAGAAATTGATGCCCTCGGATTATAAGATACATTGAAGTGAAAAATACATCTGAAATGAAAAATGAAAAAAAAGGACTGTAAGCACATCATGCCGTCGGTCAAAAGCACTGTTTCTTCATCCAACTGCAGCTATAGTCCATGAACATCAATGCTAGCACAACTCCACTCTGCAATTAAAATCATGATTTTCTGAAAGCATGTTTCATTGATGACTACCTCATCACTTAAGAAAGTTACTCATACTTCTATAAGAATCTGAAAATAACATTAGTCCTTCAGTAGTAGACATGGACCCGGTTATCTCAACTACGCATAGAACTAGCAGTTCACTGAGGGCTACAATCACATCACAGATCATTTTTGGAAGAACAGGGAAAGGAGTTCTACTGCACTATGTTAGAGAATCAGAAGATTTTTCAAAGTTAATATTTGCAACAAGACCCTCAACAGACAATTTCTACAATACCCAATCCGACATTCAAGTAGATTGCCAACGTACTGAAGAGCCAAAAAGTGACAAGCACACAAACAGCAATAATCAAAGCAAAATAGTTTTGCAAATACAGAGAAAAACTTCAGACACTTATGTTGGGCTTGATTCACCATAATCTAGATTCTAGAACATGCTTATCAGCATTTTTAATTGCCTACAAGTCTTTCAGTCATCACGTAGGTTCAGTTTCCAACAAGCATCTTAACATGGCAGGACCTGATCTTTAACCCATGGCATACTTCTGTGTCCATGCCCTGGCTGTTTCCTCATATCGGCTTCTCTGGTGTTTGTATATATGAGCAATTTCAGGGACTAGAGGGTCGTCTGGGTTGGGGTCAGTGAGAAGAGAGCAGATGGAAAGGAGGACTTTTGAAATGGTCAATGCTGGGCTCCATTGTTCCTTCAGAATGTCAAGACATATGCTGCCATTGGAGTTGATGTTGGGGTGATAAACCTACAGTAGACAGAAGAAATAGGGACAGAATGTCACGATGCTAAGACTGATAAAACTATAACAAAAACAAATCTAGACAGCACCCCTACATACAAATAATAAGAGCAGCTTCAAAATCAAGAAGAATAGCTTTATTGACGTATGTATTACTGTCCTGCCTGGCATTTTATTTCTTTTGCCAAAAATCAAGACTCTCTTGCCAAGGCCCAAAAAGGATGCTACTTTGAAGTGTCCATCTCTTGAGCAAAAAGGCCTATACAAGTAATCAAGACAGCGACTAAAAACAGAAGTACAAGTAAGCAGGATCTGCACTGATTGATAACAGTTTGGGAGGGAATGTCGGTGCACCTTCTTAACAAAGACATAATTTGTTTTATAACATACAAGCACATCAATCAAATAATTTGAAGCTTGTTAATATAGGAAGTCTAAGCTGAAATTCCAACAAAATAACAACAATTTATGCAATAGAAGCAAGCATGACGACATGAAATACTGTGCTAATGACTGAGATGCTCTCTGCCCAGCAGGGTACAGCCTGTCAGTTTTCCAACAAATAAATGTGCAGTTTCCAGTTCTCCATTATAATCACTTACACAAAGTACCAAGTCACTGGGACAATGACTTGGTTCTGCAATTTAAGGGAATAAGAACATGCAATCTAATTCAGAAATAAGCACGACTGAACAATTTAAAGAGAAGATGCGCACAAAAACAAAAACCAGCATTATAAAAGGACAACATTATAGCGGACAAAACAAACATTGCATGTACGAAGAGGTCTTGAAATAACCTTGGTTTGGAAGTTGACTTTGGGAGGTTTAAACGGGTAATCAGGCGGAAAATGGATCGTTATGAAGAAAACACCGCCGGCATACGGGCTATCGGGCGGCCCCATGATGGTTGCTTGCCAATGGAAGAGGTCTTCTCCCACTGGCCCAGCGCTGCACGAGGTTGGAGGGTCTCTCTGCAAATCCTGTAGTTCCTTTTGAATTCTCTTGCTAGCCATCAATTGGCTTTGTTCTAAAACCCAAAAGAACCCAAAACATGTCAGCACTGAAATAGGATTTCAACATATCCCTATATAAAATTTCAAAAACTTCATCACCGTTGTTGAGCTCAGATGCTAATCAAGTGCCCGGTATAACTAAATGACATAATGATTCAGCTGAGCGAAGTAATCACCTTACCAGGGAAAAGGTAGAAAGCAAAAGTCGTAATAAAGGTCCAAACTTTACAATAGTTGAACAAGCACAAAATAATAGGTTCTTTTTTCCTTCCTTTTTTTTTAAGACAATATTCAAAACCCAACTGAGCCCGAGCACTGAAAGTACCAACACGCAGGAGGGATTACCATCTGACCCAGCAACAAAAGAAACAAGCCAACATCAAACAGATAGATACAAATTCTACCACACCCCCTGTAAGTTTAAGGTGGCAACCAGCAAGAGTCGGATCTGAAGCAGGGAAGATCAAGCTAAACTAACGAGAGAGAGAGAGAGAGAGTATTACAAACAAATTATACCAGGAAGTAGAGAGAGCTTCCAGGAAGGAGCAAGAAGAGGTGAGGTGGAGTCTTGACTTTGAAGAAGAGAGATTTAGGAAGATGAAAGATTCAAACGAGGTTTGGGGAACACAGAGGAGGAGGGATGGAGCATTTGCGTTGACTAACCATCATCATGTCAATATTAAAATGTCTTATCCGATAGGCATCTTGTTTATTTTCCACCGGAGATAAGCAGAGCAACTTGTCTTTGTCGTAGGAATTTCATCCAGAAACTTGAAACTTGCTCAGCCAGTTGCCTTCCACCTTATTAACTTATTATATGGGGGGTAGCTGGCAATGAATGGTGAAGTTTTGTTGCTGCCATTGAAGCTTGACAAGATGGAGTCTTGTCTTTCTTGCTTTAGTGGGAAAAGTAACAAGAGTTATCACTTATCTCTAAAGTTATACATACTAGAGGTGAGTGTATTAGACCGTCTAAATTGGAAATTTTCTGGACCGACTCCCAGAGACATTGGTCCGATCCTTGGTTCCATAAAAATGGAACTGGTGATTTTTTTATCTATTTCCTGGTTGGTTAGGGAAAAACCAGATCAAATCGGATGACTCTTTTTAAAAATATATATAATAGTAATAAATCTTAAAATAGACTAATTTATTTCTAAAACACACATATATAAATTAAATTTAAACTAAAATCTTCATGAAATTAAAAAGTGGCCGATGCCGTTGGATTGGACCAATCCGGCTGGATACAACAGCCCAATCCGATTCCCGGTCATAGAACCAAACGGTCCAATACTCAGAACCGATCCTACTGGTATGATTCCCGATTCCCAAACTTGAGAACTGGTCTTGCCGATCTAATTTCCAATTCCATTTTGGAATCAGATCGGATCGGGAACCGATTACCCTTAATATAGATAGATGATTTCATGAAAGAGGAAATATACATTTTAGATTTTTAAGAATATATACAACGTGCTGTGTTTGTCAAAGTAATAAGGTTGTAGTTAATCGAGTTGATTAAATTCTTATTTCTCATTTTAATCTATAAGCCATGTTATGCATCTAATTGTTACTTAAGAAATTCAATATTACGAAAATTTCAATACTTGCTGCGTTACACAGAAAAATCTCATGCAAGATCTTGTCACTTCAGTATAGCCAAGAGGAAAAAAAAACATTACTAACCAACATATTGCTTTTGAGAAGAAAACATAATTTGAAGTAAGTTTTGATATAGATATTACTAAATAATTAAAACTGGGCAGATTGCAAATAAACAAGATATGGTTTGAGAGACACTCTTAAATTAATATAATACGGCTATAGTCTTACACTCATTATATTATCAAAAATAAATTTCAAAGAGTCAATTTTTCTGATCTTTACAATGCACGAGTCTTTCAACTAATGTTTTATATGGTGAAATAAATTCCTGCTCTATTCCGACCCAAAAAAAAAAAAATCATGTTTTATAGTTTGTCCTAGAAATTCTATATTGCAATTATTGCCTTCACCAAATTGTAATTATAATTAGATATTTGAATTCCCAAATTACAAAACATTTCGCTGCTAAAGAAAATGAATAAATGAGCCCTAACTGTTGCCTTGAGGGCTCAAATAAGATCTTTTGTAAATTATTCAAGCCGCCTCCATATAGTGCATAGACTAAGTAGCACCAATACTAACACGCAATACTGATACGACACGACATGACACGCTAACATATTATTTATCAAAAAATAGAGAATTCCGATACGTTAAGACACATTATGGGATTCTCTTTCCCGTAGATGAAATTTGCAACTGGGGAAGAGTCTGCATGATCTTCTTAAGTTCGGCGACTACTTTGGTCTGGGATTTTCCCCAAGGTGAAGGATTTTTCATCAGCATTGATTACATTGGAATAAGCAATTTTGCAATGTTGGAAACAAAGTTCCTGAGATAATTAATTATCCCAATAAATTGCTAAACTTGCTTTGAAGTTCTCTTTTAGAAACTTTAGCAAACTAGATCAAATGATACTGTCCAACTTATTAGAATCATTCTTGAGAGGTCTGGGCAATCAGGAAGAACATCTTAATCCTGCTACATTGAAAGGCTAGACTCAATTTCCATCAAAACATGATACATTATCATTTTTATGATTATTTTAATTAGATTAATTTGATTTAAGTTCACAAATGAATAAATAATAATAATAATAAGTTCTAGAATGAATTTACACTAAAAACATCAATCCATAATTTGTTGATATCATTTATTATTTTAATTTGACAAATTCAATTCTATTCCAATAATCCGTAGAACTTGGAGAAAAAAAAATAATCCACATTCGTGTTGGAAGAAAAACGAACTTGAAGGTGAATTATGTATTACCAAAAATGAGAGACAAAAGAGAAGAGAATACTTGGTTTTTCTTCATTTCTCCATTATTATCTTTATTATTTACTATTTTTTACATATTTACATTTTGATCTTTTATTTATTGAAATTTTCAAAATGAATCCCATGAGTGTCGGAATTCCAAACTCGCTATCGAAATTCTTGACTAGCATGTCGAAAAGTATTGAGAGAGTTGACCAAGTATCGAATTTTCTAACATCTGTTGACCGAGCGTCAAAGAATACTGTAGAGTATCCGACACAATGCGAAAACTATTCAAAATTGTCGGTACTTCTTTAGTAGACTCACTATGTAAAAAGAGCTTAAACAAAAACCTTTATCCTTGTCAGCTCATGGCTTATTGACTTCGGATATATGCAAAATGTCAACCCCAAGACATTGAAATTGTTAGCTATAGCCTAAAGCAATATCATAGCATTCCTCCACGCATTAAATTGAAATTTCGTTGACTACAGCATTCAATAACAAAATCAAAAGCCAGAAGCCACAACTTAAATCAAAACCAAAGAAAGTCATGTTGAAAGTGAAGGTCATCCAAAGCCAAGTTTTCTGACAGAAGAATAGATCATTTTTCTTCTTATGTAGATCTACTTAGACCAGAAAACAAATTTCCATCGATCCGAAGTCGTGATGACAATGGCCATCGAGGCTGACAATGCCCAAAATGGCATGAAACATTGCTTACTCCTACAAAACCAAAACTGTTGATCTTAAGTCATGTTGACATAAGTTCTCCCACATCCATCACTTCAGAGACCATAGCCATCACATCAAGTTGATCACATGAGTTCCGCACCAGCTTATAGATGAGCCAAAATGCTGGCTGACTCTATTTGCGTCCTCAGGAGACATTAGAGTATTGCTAATATGAAGAGAACAGTATGAAAATTCGGAGAAAGGGAAAGAGCCAAAAATATCCACAAATTTTGACAGAGAAAGTGAATAGGGTTCTTATTGGCAATGAGAAGAGTTTGCCTCAATCTTCACCCAAACACCACCAACCTTTACTAAATACATCTCCATTATTCTGCAAACGACAGACCACTCATCACCATAAAGCTCTCTCTCTCTCTCTCTCTCTCTCTCTCTCTCTCTTCTCGCTCAACCTTCCAATGAAGAGCCAGTGTTCTATGACCTAAAGAAAGAAGACAATGATACACCAAGTAACAACATACTTGTCCTCTTACCCTACATTGCAACGAGAAATATATCACCTATCTACATGTACACAATGCGCTGAAACCACTTTAGCCATATTCCAAGAATCCTATATAATTGCAGTTATATAGTTAAGAAACCGTGCAGGCATCTCCTCACTACATGGAGTCGAGATATGAATAATTCCTGCATCGGTTATACTGAAGGAGACTGCCATAGGTGCGATCCCACACCCCAATGAATAGCGATTCAGTGTCAGGGCTGAAAGACACACCAGAGATCTCGCCAAAAAAATCGATCTCCTGCTCCTTCTCATACCCACTCTTCACATCATAGACATGGACAAAATCAGCAGGCTCTGCCATGGCCATAAATCGCCCATCGGATGTGAACCGAATGGACCGGATGGCTCCAAGGTTGCCCTTGAGTACAGCAACGGACTTTGATAAGTTGCGAACGTCCCAGATACGGCAAGTCTTGTCTTGGTTTCCAGTGGCAAATATGTGACCATCCGGATGCCATGCAGATGCAAATGAGAAATCCAAGTGCCCTTGTAGTGGCCTAATGGTCTACAATTGCAAAAGCTTGAAGTTACAGCATCTCATCAGGGAAAATCTGATCCAAAATCCTCAAGTACAAATAGAGCATGCTTAGGATTTACAGGCATTTTTTTCATGTTTCTCGTTTACATTTAGGTTTGCTTTTCAGGGAAGGGGGCAGAGGGATGGACAGAAAGAGAAGGGAAGGAAAGTAACTACCTTTCCTCTTTGAGAATCCACCAATATCCCCTCAGGGTTGTCACCAACAATGACCAGGAGCTTACCATCAGGACTCAGAGAAGTATGCTGTTCATAGAAAAACAAAAACCTCAAAAACTTAGCAAGTAAACATTAGCAGGTAGACTTCTGTGAAAAAAAGGGGGGCACAAAGGAAACATTAGCCAACAAAACAAGTTACAAACTTCAACTTCCATCCAAAATCCAGCACTGAATTACATGGATGATCTATGGTCTTCTACAGACACTAATGCATCATTATCTCCTCACTTGTATGTCTACCGCATAAAAGTTAAATTTCAGTTACAATACAAAAGAGTCTTGCTTGATAAGCCATCCCAAGCTTTGCACAGTGGAGCAGGTCTACGAGAAACTTCTATACAGAATTCCAATTATCTTAACATGTCTAATTCATGGCCTGGCAGGCACTCTTTTCACTTCACTACATGTTCTACTCCTGTTATAGAGGTTAAGAAACCTGAAAAGAAATGGGCAAACATCGTGTACTTCTATAAACACCGAGTCTAGATGCATAACAGAGGGACTAGAAGCTCCATATCCTGAAGTTATTTTTTAAATGAATACTTACACAGCTCACTCACAAGCAATTTATGATTTCTCGTTCCAAAAATGCAAATCATCAGTGTTCCCGCAATTTTAGCCATGGCATAACTTAAGGTAGATGATGAGGGCAATCCTTGCTAATAACTCAAAAGTTTACAACAACAGAAGATGATAAAAACTGGAAGACAAAGGCCCCTCTACGATGGCTAGGCAGCAGAAGACGGATGAGTTCCAAATGCTAGCATAATGATTTCACAAAACCAATTGCAACATGAGATTAATTCAAGATATTTACCTCATGGCAGCTGAAATATTTAGTCTATGTCCAATTAAGGTTAAGACATCTTATTTTGTGCAAGGAGTCACGGAAAAAATACTTACATTCACCGGCCAAGGAAAGGAGAAATGTCTGGAGAGCTCAAATTTTTCCATGTCGAAATCTCTGACTCCACAGTCATTATTCGATGCCATGAAATGTACGGCGCCACTGACAATAAAACATTAAGGAAATTTAAGGAGTTAAAATGATGGCTCCCCCTCAACTATACATTACGTAAATTCAAATAAACTACAAAAGAATAGCTTGTTGAGACACACTTGCATATCTGACAGCACACCTGACACACATCCACAAACAAAATAAACTACTAAATGTACATCAAGATGAGAACAGAATGCATCAGGAAGGCAACCTGGGATAATCGTAAATCTCAACCGCATTAGTGATAGCATTGTCATCATAAGTTGTTCTGCAACAGTAGCTAACACCAGGACGATCTAAGTTCTGCACCCAGAAAAGAGGATCATCAGCAGTCACCAAAACAAAAAATGTTGGACTTGCAATAGCTTTACAAAGAATAATTATGTCATGAGAATCTAAACCTACGATCGAGCTACAAATAAGGAACTTAAATGAATGAATCCAATTGGGGTTGTACAAACATTTGCTCAATCAGTAAGGGCCTGTTTGGTAACCATCCAAACAGTGCATGATTCTGATTTTTTGTTCCCGAAAGTAGTTTTGGAACAGAATTGTATTTGGTAAAAATTTTGTTCCCGGGAACAAATTTCTATTTTTTTGTTCCTGGAAGTAGATTTGGAACAGAATCAAAAAAAAAAAAAAAAAAAAAGTTGATTCTTGTTCCCGAGAACAAATCTAAGAATAAAGTCCATATTCTCTTCTCCTTCAATTTTCTATTCTTCTTCTTCCCTTTTCTTCTTCTTCATCTACCGCAACCGCCACCGTCCGCCGTTCGCTGCCCACCACCATCGGTCGCCGGCAACCAGTCCGGCGACCTCGCCGGAGGCTCGCCAGGCCAGGGCAAGGTCTAGCGAGCTCACCGGAGGCAAGCCCAGCCACCAGCGAGGCTCGCCCATCTCCACCGGTGGCCCGGCGAGGCTCGCCCAGCCCCGCCGGTGGCCAGGCAAGCCGCCGAGGCTCGCCTCGCCGGCAGCTGGGCGAGGCCGCCCTCCCGGGGCTGGGCGAGCCTTGCCCAGCTGCTGGCGACACTCCGGTGAGATCGCCAGCCCTCGTCTGGTAGGTCGCCAGTCCACTTGAAGAAGAAGAATAGGAGAGAGAAAGGAAAAAAAAGGAAAAAAGTAAAAAAAATTATTTTAAAATTAAAAGAAATTGATTTTGAACAGAATCAATGAGCACGGTACCAAACGCAATTCTATTCCAGAATCAGAAATTTTGGATAGTTATCAAACTGCTTAAAATGCTTAGAAATTATTCCCGGAAACAAAATCGTTACCAAACACGCCCTAATTCAACATGAGTGAGCATTCTAACTGCACACTAGGTCACTAGTACACAAGAAAACAACAGAGTACACTGAATTAAATAAGTCAAAACAAAGAAATAAAACAAGGTGTTCGCAGTTGCATCTGTCAGGTTCTACAAGCAAACTCAGTATTGCCCTAAAATCATGTGCTTATAAACATTTGCTTATTAAATATTGACAACTCTAAAGGATACACAAATATCAAGATGACCTTAACCGTGCTTTGGCCCTAATATTACCTTACAGATAAGCTCCCCCTGGAAACCACCAGCAATCAGTAATTTATCCCGTACCGCAAGAGTACTGACTTGTGTCTGTGTAAAACCCTCTAAGAGACTTCCAGGGTGTTTCTACAATGAAAAGCAATAAAAATCCCAAGACTGTCTCATTAAATAAGAACTTCCAGAGCATAGATCACTATGTTCCTGCATATAATGCAACATAATATTCCTGTACCTCACGAGGAGCTACATGTCCATAAACATCAAGCACTTCAGTCTTCTTGCAAGTCAATGACGACCAGTGAATGATCGAGAAGTGCGACATAAGGTAAACATCATGCTTTGTTGTGGACCAAACCAAGTTTCTCAACTGCATTTTAGGTAATGGTTCAATAGAGGTTTTAACAAAAAAAAAAATAGGATGACAAGATATGTGTCAGGAATTCCTGAAACTGAAAGAGAAAAGAAACAGTTTGTAGCCATGTCCGTAATAGCAATTGGCAATGACAGCCCCAAATTTGAGGTGTACTCTAAAGCAAACACAAGCTTCAGTTGCTAAAATATATGTACACTGTCAAGTTTAAAGTTGGTTCCCCCTGAGAACAGGAGACAACACACAAGCAAAACATCATGATTGAAAAACAAACAAAAAAGAAGCCTAATGCTTTTGTATCCTCAATAATCTCAACAGCCAATATAAGTTCACTCAATCATGAACAAATACATTTCACCACAAAATACATTGCCATTAATGACTAGTCCAAACCTAAATTATCTCTTATCCTGAAAACGATTGCATGCAGAACTTCGTGCAACATTGTCAAGCTCCTGTTAAAGTTTAAGCACCTGATGCACATACTGTACCTATTCAAAGTTAGGACTCCAAAAAGTAGCAGCTAACAGCTAAGGGAAAGCATGAGTTCTGCAGTCTTCCCATTTTTATAGGATGTCCCTCACTATCAGTTTGGTGACATGACATTAAACCTACAGCCAATTTCTCATCCAAGAACATATGTACATTCGTAAGTTTCCAAAAGAAATTCCTGGTCGACCAGAGTACACCTGCTAAAGGAGAAGAGGATACAGACCGAAAAAAAACGGAGGAGAGGAAATTCCACTACATGAAACTTGGGGAGTAACCAACAAGAATAAACTTGCAGAATTCAACATCCTCACAACCAGAAGATAAGATCACAAGACGGAAGTATAAACATACTTGAAAATGAAGGATTGTGGACTTCACAGATCTTGTGTTTCGCCAAAACTCATAATAGTTTCCACCTTTTCTTGTGGGTTTGCAATCCTGTTTAGTAGAATAAAAATAGAAAAGGATGATGCAAGTAAGCCCAATTTTGAGAAAAGAATTGCTACCCAGTACTAAAGAACTTGAAAGATGTATACCTTTTCCGAACTTTCTCCGGATTGTGGTACATTTTCATAGTTCTTGTACTGCTCTATTCTAGTTCTTCTGTATTTTTCACGAGTGACGCTCAGTCTTTCCCAAGGAATCCCCTGGATATCTTTACCTTTCCGAGCATCAGCAGCAGAGGTATCGGTAATCTTATTATCCTGACATAGCCAACACAATCCGTCTCACTACAGTTCTCAATTGATATAGGTGATTTCACAATGATCCAGAAATAGCCCCGACTGATATAAACAAACTTTTGCAAGGAGATCTCATCATGCAGCTAGACGAAAGCAGGAAAAAAAAAAAAAAAAAAAAAAAAAAACCACAACGAATTCAGAGAGTAGGAGGAGGAGGACAAAAACTAAGAGTTAACAACTCGAACCAGATGATCATATTCCTCATCCTCATCGGTGTCTGAATCGCCCATTACTCTTTCATGGAAGTACATATCATCTTCTACTTCTCCCACATCGTAATCATCTGCTGCATATTCCATCGGATACTCTTGGTGCTGAGACATGTAACCCAACCAACCCTAAAACCAAAAGCAACATTGCTTCAGCTGGTCTGCACCCAGATAGTCTGAGCAGCATCGAACATATAAATCAGACACCTTCCACAAAGAGATGGCAAAGAAAAGAAAACCACGAGACATATGTAACTCAGTTCACAGTGAAATGTCAACCACCAAGTACAAGACCTCAAGTTGCTAGTCATGCACTTGAAAATGTCAATCCATGGATGTTTATTATTATTTCAACTTAACAATTATCATTCACAGGCTTGTCAAGATGCTAGCGCAACCCTTGAACAATTTGCAAACTCCAGAACTCTAGCATCCTATCCCTACTGCACAACATCCAGATTGACCAAACACCGGATGATAAAAGAACTTTCCCATGACAATCAACAATCTCCCATCAAAATTCAATCAACAGAGCACCAAAAAGACTCCAAATTTCAACCAAGCAATCCAGGCCGAGCTCCGAAACCACTAACAACCCAAAGAAATGGGGGCAAAAACCCGAAATTTGCAAAGCAGCATGCATCAATATCAACATCACAAAAAACCCACGGGCCATTTCCACACTTGCGATCATCAATCAACCCAGTACGTATGCCGGCGACCAAGCAGAACCCAAGTAAAAAAATATACACACCGCACGCCGAATTACGCCATAAAAGATAAATTAACAAAAATAAAAATTGAAACCACACCCGCCCACCCAAAAAAAAAAAGAAGAAACCCTAAAACCGCGTCCCGTCGCAACAACAACAAGAAGCAACCAATCGACGCGGGGCAAAAAAAAAGGACCGCATCGGGGGCGCGAATCGGAACCCTAAATCGAAACCCTAACTCAATTCCCCCAATCGAATCCAAAATTGAGCCAGATCTCTCCGACCCAGATGCCATTACCACCCCAGAAAAAAAACCCAGATAACAAAATCCCCAGAAAACCGGGCAGCTTACGCGAAATCGACGGGGGTGGGGGGCGAGGCGATAGCGAATCCGGGAGCTCGTTGAATTTTTCGTTCGTTCCCTGTAGAAATTCCTTGATTGATTTTTTCCTTTTAACTCGTGGGGGAAGGGGAGGAGAATCAATGATCCAGAGGATTTCGCTGCATCTGCGGTGCGATGCTCGTCGATCGGGACCCCCTCAAAGCCATTTCCGCTCGGTTTATCATTTCATATTTATACTTGCAAAAGAAAAAATATATATTTTTTGATTTTCTTGCTGTCTTTTCCTTTTCTTGTCCTTTTTTCAATTTTCTTTTCTTTTTTTGGGGAAGAGATGAGGAGAAGAGGCCGAGAGGAAGACGAAGGCTGGTTTTTACGTTTATGCCCCCGATCTTCTCAGGGGAATCTGGATAAGCTTGGCGCGATCTCCGGGCCGGGTCGGGCGATCGTTCCGGGTCGGGTCGGGTTATTGGGCCTCTCTAAATTTAGCACGAGTAGTGTGGGCTTGATTCAGAAATAGAGAAGAGTGGCGTGATTCTCTTGCAACGCTCGCTTTAATGGTAAGATTTTGTTAGAGCGATCAGTTGAGTGCCGTTTTGGTGAAAAATCGATTATTTTTAGTGTTGTCGACGATTTGTGCTACTAGAAAACTCGACGTGACATTAAATTCATTATAACTCGGCTGACGTGGCTCATTGGAAAAATTCATTCGGAAAATAAACCAATACGAAATGACGCCTTTTTTGTCTTATGGATAAAAGCAAAATTAGGGTTAGAATGGAAAAGAAAAAGTTAGAGCTTATTGTAAGCCCTCAATTTTGCAGCTAAAACTCTTCTTTGCAGTCAAAGCAAATAGCCATGAACCCTTTGTTCTCCATAAGGTATCTTAAAGCTTTCTTCGTGCAATTTGGATTGCTCATCAGCTTCACCGAAGCAAGCTTTGAGAGCCACCATAAGCTGCTCCTTATTTAGGCCCCCTAACCTCGCCGACCATTCCTCATGTGACATCCAAATTTTTCTAATTTTCAATAATAATATTTAGGATGTAAAGTAAAGTATAAATTAGCTTGGAATAGTAGATGGCACATATAAAATCTCATGTTGGCTATTAATTTCGTGACATATGGAAAGTACGAGTGTTGGTTTTTGTCACAATAATTGTTTGAAGTTCAATGTGTTAAGATTAAATTGATAGATGATCACATGTACGTTGATGGTGTAGAGTGATGATAATTGATTTATTGCCATATTAGTTGTAACTAGGGATCGATATGCTTCGAATTACATATTTTTTCTAAGTTGTAAATTCTCCCAATGTTTAGTAGTTTTTGTAGAATCTTTTAGTGGGTTGAAAATATTTTTCGAAAGCATTAGTATTGAGAACGGACGCTAGTTTCATTGCTCATTTACCAGAGTACAAGACAACTGAGTAGATTGTCAAGACATCTACTTTGGAACCATATAACTAAGCCTAGTGTTACCTTTTGATTTGTACACCTCTCTCACATCAACCACCAAGTATTTTAATCTATGTCGTCATCACTTTTAACCATTGTTATTTGTTTTTATGCTTTGACTCTTAAGTAGTCTTCAAGTACATCCCCCTTGGTCATGTGCTTTCATTCCTAAGTATTTCTAAGCCATCATTGCTTTTTCACCTTGGTCAAAAAATCTTATCCCTTTGTAACTTTAATATAGTTTATTGTATACATTCCTTCTTTAATTGAACAAGCTATTATAAGTGCTCAGATTTTAAGAGAGAGCTTTAACTGGTTCTTATAAAGAAAATAGATGTTCTGTCACTTTCCTCTTCTATTTCGCTTTCTAATCTTCCAAATAAAAGTAAGGGTTCCACTCTTTTGTTGTTAAAGCTTCTAATTTCACTTTTTCAACTGTTTAGAAAGTGAATTATTGGGTTTCTCTTCATTTTATCATACTAGTTTTGTTGATTAAAAAAAGTGAGAGTTGTTAATCTTTACTTTTGTTTATTTTGCCTTGAAGGTGATTAAGATTTTGTTAAACAAGTCTTTGTTCAAGGTAAGTAAATATTCTAGGGACTAAGCTAAAATGATCTAATTAATACTCTTAACTTGGTTGTTTGATGATTATTAATTTTAGTTTGAACTTTGACATATTAAGTGCGAGAAGGTTATAGTGATTGCGAGTTGAATCGTTGGATTTGTTTGACTTAATTCAATGAGTTTCTACATGCCCATATTGTGATTAATCGACTTCTATGAGATTCGGTAGTATAACTAGTGAAAATGAATAAATTAAACTATGAAGTGATATTTCTATAATCCGACTAAGTTACTAATTTACAAGCTAAGTGTTGCCAATTAATCATGTTATCAATGTTCACGTTATCAATTATTTTGGTTGTCAATATTCACGTTAACGATTACTTTAGTTGTCAATGTTCACATTGTTGATCATTTTGGTTGTCAATGTTCACATTGCCGATCATTTTAGTTCTTAATGTTCACGTTATCAATTCTCTAAGAATGTTATCATTGCATGCATGATAACTGGAAAAAGGTAAGTGTGTTATTTTTACATATATAAGTAATGCATGGAATAGGCATGGTGTTAATGATTTGCATAAGGTGATGTTGCACCGAATGTTGATTGTGAAAATGGTTGTGCATGAAATGGTAAATTACTATTGACTTCATTGTTGATGTAAGGAAGATCACGATGTTTGAGTTTTGTAATGTGCACTATTGTATGTGTGTGTGTATTATGTTATGTTTACATCGCCCATATATTAGTGGACACAATATCTCAGAGTTGAGATGCCCCAGGAGTGTCAAGATACCTAGGAGTTAAGATGCTCCATATGTAAGAATGCTGTGGAGTTGAGATGCCTCGTGTGTCAAGATGTCTCATGAGTCGAAATGCCTTGAGATGTCTCAAAGTAGATATGCCATTCGTGTCGGGATGCTCCATGAGTCAAGAAAAGATTATATGCTAATAATGAATATGATGCATGCCTATGGTCATGTATAAATGCAAATATCATGTCTAATTAGTAATGGCCATGTATCATAGTAGGTTGTGTCATCCACTTGCATTTGAGTAAACCATCTTATGCAATGTTTTTAATGCAAAAGATGGTGCATTTGCTTATGCATTTATCATTCATGGCTATTATGTATTTCTTTTAAATTTAACATTGTTTTGTAGATACTAGATTGAGTGGTAAATGATTTCTTACCTTAAACTTAGAGATGTCATCTACTAGAGTTTAGCTTACCTCTTATTTTTCAGATTTGTAGGATAGATCACCCTCCCCCTCTGTGGTTTGGAGTTTCTGTTAATGTGTTTGTACCTAATTTAGCCGTAATATATACTACGTCTAGTTCGGTGATATGGATCAACATAGGTGTATTGAGGTGGATCCCTCATCATTATGTTGCCCGATACTTCAACATTGATGGGGAGTTGGTTGGACCACTTAGGAACTTCGGTGGTCCTCCCAGTTTCAACGATGTTGGCAAGTTTTGGTAAGACAAAATTGTCAATCCACTGTATAGTATCATGGCCCAGTGTAGGCAAGTTTTGGATGTAGGAGCATGGGGTAGTATCGATAAGACCGATCTCCTTCCCAAAATTATTGAGTTGTATTATGTTTCTTTTTTGTACTTATACTAATACTTGGAAGATGGCTATAAATGGGAAAATTGTACGTGTAAATCATTCAAACTCGTGTGATTTCTTATAGAAGGTGTTGTGAGGATTTCATTGTACTTCCACATGCCAATGGTAAAAATAAATTATACAACGGATAAGACATATGTTTTGCGTGATGTTCTAGGATATCACACTCGCCCTCTTTAGATGGTTTGTTACAAGCCCACCAACTTTTGCATGGTTTATCCTTGAACCACACACCTATCTTGCCCCAATTCCATATTGCGACATTTTTGGATTGACTCACTTAAGCTATTGTCAGCTTTAGCCCGTCTTGTATTGAGCCTCACGATTTTGTCCTTTCGCATAAGATAGGCATTTTTTCAAGAGGTCACCAATTTTGGTAGTGCTTTAACCTAAGCACGCTTAAATATGGCAATTCGAATCAAAACTTGTTGTTATGTCAAAAGACGCTTTCATGAATTAATTCCTTTTTTTTTATATACATACTCATAATTGCTCTCCCTTATTTGGTGCATGTTTTGGTTCTTTCCTACACCTTCGCATATCCTAAATGCCTATTAGGAGCCACTTCTTATCCAAGTCTTTTGGCCCTAGTGACCACTCCCACCCTTGTTAGACTAAGTCGTTACACAAGTTGTGTCAAGAAATTGATGGGGACTACTTAAGAAGTTCCTTTTGGGCAAAGGCCTTCTTGATTGCATGCGAATCTTGCTTATCCAAAATTTGCTTGGCCACTACAGTTTGAGAAGGCTGGCTTGATTTTCTAAAAACCCTATTTTCTTTACTTTTAATTTTTCTACCTCTATTTTCAAACAGTTAAAGTTAAGAAAGAAGAACAAAAAAGTAACTTAAGAAATGGGGGAAGATATGAAAAATCCAAAAGTATGAAAGGATGGGAATCCGATCTTCCGAACATATTACTCCTCCAACCCTCCATTTCTCTCTCCTCTCCTCCAATGGTTGAGCCATGATCCCTCGATCTCTCTTCTTCTTTGGTCAAGTTTCAAAGAGAAGACTCAAAATTTGCGATTCATTTTCAAATTAATTTGGGGAACAAAACAGCCACAACAAGATTGTTTTAGGCTTTTTTGCCATGTTAATTGAAGATTGTCTGTGTAGGACCTGAGTTTCTTTTTATAAAAGCCATGTCGAAGTCAAAACTTAGTTTTGAAATCCATGTAGGACGAGTTGCTGAATGAGGTACTGAATTGTTTGTTTGGCAGTGTTTATGTTCTAGAAAACAATTTATTTAAAATAATTTCTAAGTAAAAAAACGCATTTAATAACTACATAAAATTTTTATTCTTGGAACGGAAAAAGAATAGGAATGCGTTTGATATGATCCACAATTTTTTTTTTTTGTAACGTAGAATTTCTCTTAATTTTTTAATGATTTTTTTTTTTATTTTGTTATTCTTCCTCGCCGGGACCATCGCCGACTGCCGCTATTACTAGTCAACAACGCCAATTGCCGCCCCGGCCACCTGCCGCTGCAACCATCAACCGCTGCCCCTAGCCGCCACTGACCATTGCCGTCGGCAGTTGCGGTAGCAGTCTACAGTGATGGCCGACAGTGGCCAAACAACAATGGGCGACGATGGGGGCCAAGGAGTAATAAAAGAAAAAAAAGAAAAAAACAAACTTATCTTTAGAAATTATTCCCGAGAATAAAAAGTCATTTTTTTACTTCTTATTTCTATTTCAAATCTATTCCCCGATAACTTTTTTATGAATAAAAAAATTAATTGATATTATCAAATAGATTTATGTTGTTTTTTGTTTTTGTTTTGGGGAACAAAAGTATAGAAATCGGAAGAAATAAAAATATTACCAAATAGATCCTAAGCGATCGATTTTTCACCAATGAAGCACACAGTTGATCGTTATTAAAGTTTTGATACTAAAATGAGCGTTGTACAAAAATTATAACATTTTTGTGTCCATTTCCCGACAATAGTGTAACTTTCTCCATATAATACAAGAAATATAGTGTTAGCTGACAGCTTACTAAGCTAAAAACTATTTGGTCAAATGTAACACCGTGTAGCAAAATTGTAACACATGTCATGCCACGTGGTAACATAGAGGCAAAGTGAATTGCCACATGGTGAGCATTAGAGCGAACATTCCTCAAATTTGGACTTTAAATAATATCTAACGCAATCAAATCTCGCATCCTAAGTCTCTAGGTCTCTAATCAGCCCATAATTGATTAATAGTAGCTCCTAAAGTATGAATAAACGACATAATTAAAATGAGAAAATCAATATCGCGATCGGTAGAGTTTGGAAGAGCAAGACGTTGGTTGTGTGCTTAGTTGATCCACAACTATCACACCTTTACTCTAACAAAACTAAAAGTAACTCCATACTTGCATCTTAAGCTCCTAATCACTTTTTTTCAGGGGTACCTAGTACCTACTACTTTTGAGCTTCCATAGGCTAGAAAATGGGTCTGATGACAAGCTTGAATAGCACATGCCATGTGACTCTTACCTACTTTGCTCTATTTTTTTACCCAATCTCTCCTTTTTTTCTGCGAGTGCAATTATGTCTAACAGCAAAAAGTCATGCTCTTCTTCAACCAGATAATCTAAAAGAGAGAGGTGAAACATCAACCCCATCCCATCTCTACCTTCCAACAAGCTTGCTAGAAAAATAGATAAATAAAGAGCTGGTTAAACGTCATGCCTCTAATTTGTCTTTCTTTAGAAGAGAACCCTTGAAATTATGATCACCATTTCGCTTTTCTTTCGCCGCCTTTATCGAATTATTCTCTTAAAGGAGAGCTCACGAATTGCCCCCACTCGACCTTCCCTTCCTCGGCGGCCACGTCACTACTGAGAGCAATTCCATGCTCACAAAAACCCATGTGGGGCGAGCAGGGTAGAACATCCGAACGCGTGCAGATCGAGCGCTTTCGATCTTCAAGTAGCAGTTCGGTGCCCGAGTATCTTCTCAATATTATAAATCAGTCCAATCGTGATCACGCGATGGAATGATTAGTCATACCTCGACATGCCTAAAAGGATTTTGTCTCTGGTGTGATTAAATTAAATGGGCCGATCCACTTGCAAAAAAAAAAAATTTGCATGGAAAAACATAAGAAATATATATAATAAAAAAAAATGAAAAAATGGAACGAAATTGTGGGGAAAAAATGGTTGCCCGGGCGAGCACGGCAAACGAGCCGGGGGCGCTTCTTGACAACGACGCTCGCCCATCGAAGCCCGTACTCTCCCCCCACGCGCCATCCCCGTCGCGCGTGGGCCCACGCGATTGAATAAGGGCCGATCCCCCCGGCTCGTGATTCCGGTGGCCCGGCGAGGGCGTAAGCGTCTTTTCGGACGGCCGGTTTCACGTGCGACGCCCCGCTTTGGGGAAAAAGTAGTTTTGCCGATTTTGCATGCAGTTTTTTCGTTTTGATTTGCGTGTGAATGGAAAAGAAAAAAAAAAAATTCTTTCAATTCTTGAATTTCATGAATCACGCGTTTTCGATTTTTTCTGCTTCGAAATATCTTAATTTTTTTTTATTGATAAGTTGATTATCTCCAGAAAAGTGTAAAAGTCGAGTAATAAATAGAGGAAGTACGTTTTTTTACTTCATTTTATAAATGGTATGTGTTCCTATTGATAATTTTAATAGGAATTTGTTTTTCTCTAAATTTGAAAAGATACTGTTGGTATGCAGAGCTATTTTTGTTGGCTGCTTTCTTTGTGGGGTTGGTCCCCTACAAAAATCTCAAAATTGTGCTCTCAGGAAGCTAACTCTCGTGACAAAAGCAATTCAAATGATTGGTCGGCAATATAAGATTCTTTGTGAAAAATTCAATATAAATAAACCTCATGATGCATTGTGAGATTCCTCGTGAAATATGCAATATAAATAAATCTCAGGATGCATTATGAGATTCCTTGTGAAACATTTAATATAAATAAATCTCGTGATGCATTGTGAGATTTCTTATGGAATATTCAATATAAATAAATCTCCTAAACAACATCATGTTAAGAAGCCAAGTTTGAAGAAAATGCCCCGTGATTAGCCGGAGTCTACTAAATTTTTCCTAAGAGCTCCCTCTTGTTTTCAAAATCCCTAATTTGACCCCAATTCTGCAATAATATTATTATAGTCTTGTCAACAGTGCACGAAAGCGACCTTTTTCGTGCGGCGAAAATTAATCTCAGTAAATGCGTCACGAGCATATCGCGTCGGATTATCTACCACACTAAAAATTAATAAATATAACAATGAAAAAACTTTTCATGATATTGATCTATACTTTTGCGTGTAAATAAGGTACCCCATGACGAGGAGATGCCGTCAAGCGCAGGATGGAATGAATAAGACGGGATGGAAAAGGACGAACGGAAAAGGACAAAACTCTCAAATAAATAAAATGGATAGGCATAAATAAAAAAGGGCAAACAATGGAAAATTAAAAGTGGGTTTTCTAATTAAAAAAAGAAAAGAAAAGTGGGTTTTCTAATAAAAGAAAACAAGTCACTACAAAAATACAGATAATAATAATACGGAATTTTAGTGAAACGAGAAACCACCGCGAAAAGGTTTTCTTGCTCGCTTTTTCTCTTTCTCTTCCTCGGCTTTTCCTGTCGGTCTTTTCTTCGATTTCTCGCTGCGCGTGCGAGGTTCTTGATGCGCCGAGGTTGAGGAGGGAGGGAGGGAGGGAGGTGGCGGTTCGCATTTCGGAGCGAAACCCGCGTGGGGAAGGTGGAGGGGAATCGTGGGTCGCGGCTTGTTTTGTCTCGGGCCGAGCTGATTCGCCTGCAATTCGCGGCGGGGGGATGATCGGTTCTTGGGTCGGCCGGCGGTGGCGCTGTCCGGGAGGCGCAATGCGGTGAAGTGAAGGAATGTTGCCGGGTTGGAGCCGGAGGTGTGGGGTTCCGAGCTTCCCGTTGGGGGGCGGGGGTTGATTGGGTCTCGAGATCTGGGGATGGGGGGTGGTTGGAGTAGTAGTGATGGCGGTTCTTGATTTGGAGCTGGCGTCTTTCTCGAGATGTTGACTTCGCTCCTGGTTTGTCGGGTGTAGTTAGTGGTGGGGGCTGAAGGAGGAGGAGGCGTTTCGTTTTTGTTCTTTTCTGTGTGGTGGTGGTGGTGTTATTGTTGGAGTTTTGAATTCGTAGAAGACGGGGGGTTTGGGTTTTAGGAGGGGGAGTTGAGGAGGGAACGGAATCATGATCGATCAGTTCATCAATTTCGTGATTCGGCCTCCCAGGTAGTTTGTCGTTCTTGTTGTCCCTGCCGTGTTCTTTGTCAATATCATCGTTACTTCGTGGACTCTAGTTTGTAGCTTTGTTATCTTGATGCTATGGAGCCAGGGGTTGAACCTTCCGTTGAATGTTGTTTAGCTCTGTCAAATGTTCCAAGTGGGGGAGATATGATTCATTTGTATTGACCACTGTTACGATATGGCAGCTGTTGCTTGAAGTCTGTCCTCATTGACTTTTGTTATCGTTGAATAGGGGTTGAGTTAAGAGAAAGGAGTTCAAAAAGGACAAAATAATTTTTTTTTTTGGCGATAGAAGAAAGGAACGTCCAATCTTTCTGGAAGACGATCAATTAATTTCTCTCTAGGGCTTAAAGGGTATCGTGGTTTCTAAATTGATTGTCATAGCCACTGCCTTTCTTTTGATTACTGGATTTTGCTGAAGGAGGACCTTGCTCGATTTTGATGCTGATTACTTCGCTTATTGACTGGTACTACATGCAGTAAAATGAGGATGTCCACGTGTTTTTTCCCATCTGAAAGTATATTCTTAAATGAATACTAGATCCTTTCATTTTGCTCCTATCGTTTGCTTTAGATTTATCTTTACATTATCTTTCATTGGGTTACTCCTCATGAAACCCCTCCCATCAAAATTTTGCAGTCTGTGGTCTAAGAAACTCACTACGGTTTCCAACTCTTTGTCGACAAGTTGAATAGAGTAGCATCTATCGGGTTTGTCTCAATAGAAAAAAACTCTTATGGCTGTTTTTCTGTTAGAATCAATAGCTTGTATGCACATGTTCTTTGTTAATTTGAAAAACATCTTGACAGTTAATGTGCCCTCTCTCTGTTACCTGACATACTGCTCTACATACAGGGCAGAGTACAACCCTGACCAATACTTGTGGGAAAAAGATTTTACTCTAGCAGGCAGGTCGTACAAAAGACAAGATTTGGAGGCAAGTATGGACAACAATACCAACAATTAAATAGTTTTTTCTTTTGCTTTCTATACAATTTAATGTACTTTTCTCAGTGGTTTCTAATCTTTTAAGTCATGATGCTTCCATTTCAGCTTACCAACAAAAGAGGCCATACTCTGAAGTGTAGTCATTATGTTCCTGCACCTTTCCCGGAGGAAACACCTCTTCCTTGTGTTATTTACTGCCATGGAAACAGGTAGAGAATGTCTTAAAACTTGAAGTCTTTATTTCAAGAGGACCATGAGTGTCTTGTTTGCCTCGAGGTGTGGAGGACTTTTTTAGACGTCTTGTGCATACACCCTCTTTTTCGCGTATCTTTAAATTGGCTTGTCTCCTGTGCCATGGTTTATTATTATTATTATTATTATTATTATTATTTTTCACGAGGAATCATTAAGTGAGGTAAAGATTCATTCTTTTCCCAAGAAAATAACCTTGATGGCTGTTTGGAATAGTTGGATATCCATATGAGCTGTTTTAGAAATAGTTTGTGAATTTCGCTGTCTTACTCTAGTAAATAATGCAGTGGATGTAGGGCTGATGCAAATGAAGCTGTTGTTATTCTGCTTCCATCGAATATCACTGTTTTCACACTTGATTTTTCGGGATCTGGCTTATCTGATGGTGAATTTGTCAGCCTGGGTTGGCACGAGGTATGTATACATGGGATCGCAAGTTATATTCACAAAGAAACCATGAAAGAAGTAGCTATTTTTGGCTTAACAAGTAAGACATTTTCTAAAAGTAAAGGCAGGAACTTTATGCATGTTTAAGCTTTAAGTCTCTCTTCTTCTTTGTTCCAGAAAAATGACCTTCAGGTTGTGGTATCACATTTAAGAAGCAATAAGCAAATATCAAGAATAGGTCTTTGGGGACGGTCCATGGGAGCAGTAACTAGGTACATGTTTTTGCTCTGTCGTCGCCTTTTCTAATCATCAGTTTTTTCTGTTTTTTTTTTTATTGTGTTTAGTAAGAGGAGTTATTTGCTCTGGTTATATTTGGTAGAACGAGAACACAGTCATAAACTTCTTCTTTCTGGGACTTGATGCAGCATCCTCTATGGAGCAGAAGACCCCTCAATTGCTGGAATGGTGTTGGATAGTGCCTTCTCAAATCTGTTTGATCTCATGTTGGAGCTAGCAGATGTGTACAAAATTCGTGTTCCTAAATTTACAGTATGTGTCAGCCTCCATGACTATTGAGATACTAATGCAACTACAAGAATGCCGAATGAGAGACGCATGCCACCACAAACTTATGCAGTATATGTCATTCTTCATAAACATTCTATGACAGGATTTACATGGTTAATGGAATTTTGCAATTACATAATACCATAATATTCTCACTGAAATAAAATTTTAGCAGTCAAAAAGGAGTCAGATGTATACTTTTGATTCAAGCAACCTGACATCATGCCCAGGTCATACCCTACTAATAGAATTTCAAAGCAACATGTGAACTTTTACTATCGGGTTGACATGAGTAAAAAAAAAAAAAAAGGAAGTGACACTAAGGTCAAGTTTAAGAAAATTACTGTTCACAAATAGAATATTCATTGTGTTCCAAATCTACTTTAGTTTGAATTTATAGAACTCATGAAGGGGTATTGTCATGAATTGTCAATTGGTGTGCTTTGATATGTATTCTTGCCCGGTTGGGGTTAAAAGAAACCTAAAAGGTATCTGGTTGTGGTTTTGTTATTTGAATCCTCATTTTCTTATTCTTTGTTGGGATTGTTCCTTCATTAGGTAAAGATGGCGGTTCAGTATATGAGGAGGGTGATCCAAAAGAGGGCCAAGTTTGATATCATGGATCTTAATTGTTCGCAGGTTTGTCATATGTGGTTTCTGCTTTTGCAATCCATTTCTCTGATGTATTATGTTGGTGAGATGATGGTCTAATCTTTCATTTGAAAAGAAAGCCCCAATAACTTTGGCAGCGTCAACACACTGCATTAGGGCTTGGGCTAATGAGATTGTTATTGTTTTATAAACCTCATTCTAGGACATTGACTTCACTAACAAAATGTGTAAGTGAGGCAGAGACAAACAAATCGATTTTTCTGGTTGGTCTACCATTTTTGTTGATATATTTATGCACTGCTTGTCCTATGTCATGGAACTGCTTTCCTCATGAGGTCTTTGTCCTGGTTCAAACTGTATTAACTAATTACTGTCTCCTCGTACAATGTAAACTAATATAGCTCTCTCTTATCTTTTACAAGAGGATACCGCTAATAAGTTGTCAAAGTCATCGATGGTCACTTCCTCACATTCATATGTTGTCATTTGACAATTCCTAAGGAGACTTTTTAATGTCTTTAAATTTGCCGTTGTTGGTTTGTTATCATGAAATTATCAATGGATTCATTCTTTCACTTGATAGTCAGTTGTCATTTGATAATTCTTAAGGTCATGCACCGCAGAACCATGAATATGGTCTTACTCTAAGCAATTTTTTTATTGTTGTTCTATTTCTATGTCACTGTTAACATACACATATTCTTTAAAATGCACAGGTTGCACCGAAAACGTTCATACCTGCTTTATTTGGACACGCTAGTGGGGACAAATTCATCCAGTGCCACCACTCTGACCTCATTTTCAAATCCTATGCAGTATGATGCAGTCCTGAAAATTCTGCCTCTATGTTCTTGCTTATGCATATCAAACTCATTTCCTATTTTGCCAGGGAGACAAAAACATCATAAAGTTCGATGGTGATCACAATTCTTCTCGGCCACAGTTTTATTATGATTCAGTTTCCATTTTCTTCTACAATGTACTTCATCCTCCTCAAGTTTCCTCTGCCTATACAAATAAAGCAGAGAAGTATTATGACTTGGGGAACCTGAGGATCAGCGGAGGCATGGACGAGGTAAAGCTTGGGTGAACTTTTGGAGGATGCTCTATTGCTTTGTCTAGTTGATAGGCGCCTTCTTAGGATTTTGGATCAGGGGTGTATGAATGTGTAACACGAAAAAGCAGCCAAAGAAAATTGCCATTATTTACTTTGTTTCTAAGTTCTGTTCAGCTTGCTAGCCAAACGAAAGTAGTTGAGTGATGATCTCATATTATGTTCTTAAATGCATCATGAGATCTTTGGTGCTTTCACTGTCCTGCCTAGTAATGACCTTACAAAGATTGCTATTCAAATTTAGCTGTAAGTTGCTGATGCTATGTTTTGTCCTGCTTTGCATTTAGAATCTTTTATACGACATCATCGCTGGTCTTCGTTCCATGGGCACTGATTCTGCGAGTTCATCTTCAGTTCTTCCTAGCAATTCCGCGACAAGATCTGTTGACGAGCTTCTTTCTGAAAATTCAACAGTTAACGTGGTTGAGGTATCCTCCTTACCTGGGTGTAGCTTAGTCCTTTAAATTGTTGTTTGACTTCCGTTTGTATCATATTGCAGGATTCCACTCGTCAAGGCAATGCATTTGGCAGCGACGAGCCAGCCCACGTGCAGGTCTTTCAAGTACTCTGAATTTAATTGAAAACACAAAGAACAAATTTGCTCTTTCGTAAAGCTAATAGACTAGGGACCATGGGGTGCCTCATTGTTACTTGTTATAGGTGATTTTACATGCAAGTTGTAATACAGCTGCCCATCTCGTCACCCGCTGCCCTGTGTTTTGAATGCTAGAAAATCTTCTTTTTTTTTTTTTGGATTCATCATTTTGACTGGTAGCATCCTTGTTTTGCACTACACATACCCTTGTATTTAACGGGTACTGTGGGACTCTGCAAAGGTGGAATGTTCTTTTTTGTAATTTGGTGGACTTCTTTGGACTGTTTGCAGGACAAGGAAAATGGCCAGAATGAAGAATGTTGTTCATTTACAAGTTCGAACAGGGAGAGCTGGGGAAGATGCTCATCTCTAGGAGGCAGCGATGATGAACCTTCTGCATGCGCTAATGACAGGCACCAGGTCTCTCTCTCTTTCTCTTTCCCCTGCTGATGGTTGGTGAAAAACCAACCTCTCAATTTCAGCTTGTTTTGCTGGATTTGTTCATGTCTTGGGTGAAAAAAACAGATAAAATCTCTCCCTGACCCTGTTGATGAATAATGACTGACCTATCTCGTTGGGACTTCTAATAAATTTCATCTCTTTAGAGCCCAAATGGGCATTAGAAGCCATATGTAGCCGTGTCAATGGACCATGAACAGTTATATGACGGATCATACCTTGCTTCTGGATTTTAGTTTAGGACTAAGTCAAAAAATCTTCCACATTTTCTAACTCAACTTCACTATCATCTCTGTCCTTTGCTACAAGTCTAAGGCAATTTCTTGTTTAATTTTTAGATGACTCTAAATGCTCTTGCAACCCCACTTAGAAGCTCGCAACGAAGATCTCCAGAGAACCTGAAAGACGAAAAGAAAAAGAAGAAAAAGAAAGCAGAGCCAGCTCCGAAAAAGCCTAAGCGTGAGAAATTTGAGAAACTTGAAGCCTTAAGCCAGCGATTGCGCCTTTGCATATTGAAAGGAGTCAACCATCAGAGAAACCGATCATCGTGACACCCTCCATGCTGTAAAGATTATTTGGACTGTTGTTGTTCCTTAATTTTGTGTCTGCAGGTTTTCGTGCTCTAGCTTTTGTCCCTTTTTCCTTATTCCCCAGTGAGTAGGTGTGCATTAACCTCTAGTAGGCATTTCAACTTAGAGCATCACGAATGAGGTCAATTATCGCCATTCTCTCCCTTTTTCCCACTCTTCATTTGGCGCATGCATATGTAAACAATGCGGTAAATCCATGCTGACCAAACATTATGTGTCAGACGAGAATGGATGTAACTGTGACATGTTCAGGACTGTTGTCTTAACCAAAATCATCTCTGTTAAGTGCAAGTTGAGCCTTTCATCAGAAACAAAGACTGTCAATGCCATTTTGTGCTTCCCTTAGAACAATACTCAAAGCTTTTGGAAGCGTTCATATGATTATTCCAATGTTTAAACCCTAGTTAATTAGCTAGGCGTATGGAGCTATTTAAATCATGTCCTGACGTTGGAGATGGATATAAGGCATGTTCGGCGTTTTGTTTACGTGCTTGTTTTGGGATGAGCTCTCCAAGGGGACATCTGTAAACCTACACTATCTATTTCTGGGACGAATGGTGCAAAGCATTGGCCACCGTGAAACTGACAATGACGTGTTTGTGAGAGAAGAAAGTACGTGCTCATGCATCGTGACGTTGCAGGACAAGCAATTGTTATGCTGCCAAAAGGAATCTAAGGTTCCCTCGTCCTATTCTCCCAAGAGAAATCTCAGAACTTGAAGCATTATCTACTGTGTAGAACAATCGAGTTGAGTAAGAAAAATTCACACACGGCAATCGTCATGCTATTTTGTTATTAGACTTGTTTCTGGCACAGGTGATCGGAAAGACACAATCCTTGGCATGCTAGCTCGTCTTATACTTTCATTCAATGGGTTACACTCTGCTGTTATTTTATCTTCGAATGGGTTCAAAGAAATAGTCTAGATAATGTAAGGTTAAGTCATTCATTGCCAAAACAGTTATTAAGACAGACCTTCCAGAACTACTCAGACGAGACAAGCTTCTAAACTTGTTATTTCAACGAAGTTTAAGACTTCCTATAAGTTACACATACAAGGCTGAAATTTAAGGTCTAAAAATGTATATTCCATGCATCAAAAGAATTATAGACTACCACTGGCGACTTTCCTCGGTTGTTCACCATTTGCAATTGAAATCCCCAGCGAGGAATCAAACTGCTCCCTGGTCAGGAAAGCTGGATGCGATTGCTGGTAGGAGGAGTTCAAGCCTGAGTCAAGTATCGGATGTGGGGAAAACATTTCTTCCGTGGCATACGGCGCATCCTCTGTTAGCCTTTGCTTCTTCGCTCGCTTCTCTCCTTCAGGGCTCTCAGCAATAGGTCGCACATGGCACCCGGAGTCGGGGGTCTGTGGTTCATGATGAGAAGACAACGATTCATCAGAGTGGCTCTTTCCTGGGGCATGGTCCTCAGAGGCCTTCTCCTGAAGTGGGCACTCAGAAGTCGGTGCAGGGGTTGCTGGGTCAGTCTTCCTATCAGATTCCAGGCAATCGTCACCCAAGCCAGAATCATCTGCAAGAACCCCACTGAGGCGTTGCTGCTCTTCAATGATCTTCTTCAGGTACTTCCCCTGCGCTTCTATCCGTAACTGTAGCTGTCTTTGAACCTGTTAAATCGAGCACAGAAATTAACTAGCAAGTAATTGGCCAACAATACTACTACATATGGCTCACAGACTCAGGAATACTAGGGTCTCATCTGAATCTTTCTATGATTGTCTCTGGAACTCGCTAATCAAAGTTGATTAATTATTTCCAAGAAAGATACCAATACTGTACCCAAATGCAGAAAGCATGGTCCAAAGTCTCACAGGCTTGCATTGCTATTACAGAACCTTAACCTTTCCCCAATCCATTAAGTTGCCTTTCTTTCATCATGTGAATCTTAGATAAAAGCTTTCAGCCATAATAGTCAGGACTTCCTCAAGGAACAATTTACTTAACTCTAAAGACTCACTATAGTTGCACCTCATTTAAAGCAAGTTCTTCATTGAATGCACGAGAATGTACAAGACTTGCCAAATGACAATCCCTAATTGCATACAAAATTAGTTATTCATTATGAAGAGAAAACATGCCTCTAATTGCTCATGCAGTCTTTTTTGCACCTCCATCTGAAGCTTGAGAGCTTCTGTAATTTGCATTCCACTGCAAATGTGAACATAGAAATTTCATCAGTTTCATGATTACGGAGGCCTCAAATGAGATAATCATAAAACTTGAGGAACATGTGGCACTAAAAGTTCATCTCATCCATTAATATGAATTTCTTACGAGAGCAGATTAGAAAGGAAAACTGCATAATCGTGAGTTCAAACTTGTCAAAGAATGAATTTTTTTGATAGGTCAGAGAAAATTGAATATTCTAAGAGAGAAAACAAAATGAAGTCTCACATATGACCGCGTGCCTGTGTTCTCACCAATAACATCTACTATATCCACAAATGACAAATTAGGCATATTCTACTTACGATGAACCATCTGTATTTGAAGCAATATCTGCTGAATCTTTCTTCTCAGCATTTTTTCCTTCAAACAAAAATTAAGGAAGCATAAAAGCTATTCAGTATCTTCTCCCATGGTTTAACTTTCAAATAAACTTAATTACTATTTCATGTACATGAAAAGATGAATATGAAAACCACCTACCATCAGAAGAAGAGTCTGGCAAATATTTTGCAAGTCGATACTTCTGCATTATGGGCAAAAGGGACCAAACAATGTAAGCAAGAGGAACAGACCAGCATCAACCAGAAAAGTAAAGTTACACAAACCTGCAAGTGACTTTTGACATGGTATATTGTTAAACCTGGTGTTCCCATCACTCTAAGGACGCCTTTAGGAGTGGCCCCTGTAAGGAAACAAACAGAAATTTCTCAATGAATAGCCCCATTTGATTATATGAGGTACCCAACAACACAAAGTCTGTCTAAAAAGGAAAAACTCCATCACCAGCTCTCTTAAACTGTAATTTCCACTATATAGGAGTTATCAAGGACTAAACATTCTTTCAAACTCATGTGACAAGCCAAGGACTTGAAAGTATCACTAATGAAATACTGCCTTTAGAAGCCCATTTATCTTAGATAAAACAACAGGCAATCAATGGGGTATTGCTGCCGCAACTCCTCCCTGACATCACACTACTAGTTAATTAATTTTAATTAATTAGCGGTAACAAGAAACATAAAATAAGAGAGTATCTCCTTGAAGGGAAAAAATGAAGTAGGAGCATTCCACAGTCACTTATTTGAGAGATTAATAAGGTGTCTACTGAATTTCTCAGAATGACATGGCATGATAAAAAACATGTCAAAACGAACAATCAATTTTAATTAATGATAAATATCTGGTAGATCTCATAACATGGTTATGCAAGTAACATCCACAGAGAGAATGATTTACAGTGAACCTCAATGAACAAAATTTTGAGGAAGAGAACCACCAAGATAAGCACTTATAAACCTGTACTTGTAACACTTATAACCTCAATCCCTTTATACTGGCTATCTTAAATCACATTGCTAGTATATCCTCAAGAACAATACTGCGTCATAAGACTCATAATAGAGCCCAGGAAAATATTGTGCATCAAAGGAACGGAGAGGAAAAGTATGCAGTCTCATGGTATTTAGTTCTTTCCACAGTGCCAATCAAGAATTAATACGTCAGGATTTATGCTCTATAAGCATCAAGAAAAATCAAAGCAATCAGCGTGGTATTCCATTTCTTTGAAGTGACTTGGGTCTGACCTAGTGGCTTACCAGTCCTGACATGCACACCTATCGTTTAGGGTGGGTTTCAAATTATGTATTAACCCATCTGAAAAGGGCCATGCATAAATGCACTCTCATATGTCCCATCTCATTCTATGCAAAAGTGGTTGGTCCACAAAATAATGTCAGCAGTTAAGGAACATTAAAAAACTGTAATAGTTAACTATATGCAGCAAACTACTTTCCACATGTTGGAAATTTTTGGTGCAGAAGATTCTGTAAAGAAAATAGATTTTCATGCTTACACACAGAGGAAATACAAAAAAAGTGTTAAAATGGAGCTTTGCAACAAAAAGAAGCATAAGCCAACTCACTGTCAGGACCCCCAAGTTGTGCCACAGCATCAACAAAACGTTCATGAAGCTCATTAGTCCAACGAAGCCGCTGCTTTGATGCGAGATTAGAGTTGTTGCTGAGACTGTTTCCTCCATTTATAGGTACCATTGCACTGGCACCGCAATCTAACTGCTGACCTTCAGTAAAAGAGTCGTTGCGAACTAGACTCGAGCTAGGGACACTTCTCTGTTGATACATTTACCCTTTACCTGTATAGAGAGGACAAGTTCATCAAAGACTACCTTGAAAAGGAAAATGGTATCATGTGTTATAGTATAGCTGCAGCGCAGTTGGAAATTACTAGATGAAATTAGTTATGAAAATTTGTAGCTGGAATGTCCTTTCTCTTCTCCTTGAATTAGCAATCCCACCACCATGGGTAAACCATGGTTACTGGGATTGTGACACCTCCTAGCAAGGTATGATCACAGAACAACATTCCAAATTTGGGCATGCTTTGTTCCAAATGGCCAAATTGGCAATCCGAGGGGCACCCCACCGAAAACTCACTTAATTGAAAGATACCAAAATAAAACTAATGGTGCCAGCTCATTCTAGAAGATGATATTGTACATTCTTTAAATAAACTCATGCTTTTGGATCCACAGAAACTAAGTTAGACAAGAAGTGTTGTACTTCATTGGATCAATATAAGTCAATGTCGCATCTTGCTTCTAATTAGAAAGCAAATATAACTAAACTGTAACTTTCCCATATTAGAAAATAATCTGAACAAATGCTTCACAGCATACCATGATCCAAATTAATCAATGATAGAGACTACCCCTTATCTATAGCTTTCTCAACAAGCAACAACCTCCTCCCCTGATGACCATGACCAATAACATACCGTGATCTAAGTAACATTGGCATACGCCTAAAATTTGTCCTTTGAACTGTGAAAGTGTGCATGAAACGAAGTGTCAATTCTTTTTGTATTGATGAGAAGAAACCATATGTCAATTTCCGAATTTATTTACATACATGTTGAGAAACTTTCTACACATCAAACAGTTGGTAGGAGTTACCGTGAGACAGCTATAATCTTTTCACTGCCCATGCGCTTCCAAAATAGATCTAGAATGTTTTCCTCCTGGGAGGTTCTTGGCAGTTACTGCAGATACTAGTAAGGCCTTCCTAGTGTTGGCAAGTGTAAGTGAATACATTCATGGCCTTCACACTTATAACTGAGGGAGAAAACCTTTAGATTGCCTCTCACTACTTTTTGGTCATGATGGCATTAAACAAATTAGGAGAGCCATCGCATCAATCATCAAATGCAAGGACAAGGGTCTTTCTTTCGCTTTTCTCTTCCCATTTGTTTCATAATGGGTGGGGTCGGATTAGGAGTGGTAGGGTTGGTATAGTTTCTTGAGGCCAATTGCTCCTGCCATGTTATTCATGCAACGTTGCGTTATTGATTTTCTGTATGTCTACTCTTTAGGCTAGCATGCTAGACGCAGTCCATAACAGACGTCTCTGAGGCAGGACAAAATAGCTGTTGCAGGAAATTTTACCGAGAAAACATGTTCCTTTACAGATTCAGAACTCGAGGGTAGCACTGAAATTGACACTATCACAAGGGCAGTTAGTTGTGCAAGGGAGGCTCTCAGGCCAGTGCACCGACATCTCCATTCCCCTTATAATCTCAGCATGCTCTTACTGCATAAAGTATTCTCACCCAAGCCACTCCATCGAGGACACACCCACGTCTCCCAAAGATTCACACACAACATTCGCCGACGCCTACCACAACATCATTCGAAAATCTAAGCGTTCAACTATGTCGAAGAGTATCATGTTGGGTTCCGAAAGTAACAAATGCCAGAATTATCGAGCAACAGACATAATCAGAACAACAGCGAAAAGCTACCGACTTTCGCCCCTCTCTGCACGGAACAATTAAAACCCACATCTAGCACGCGATCAAGTTCCCAATAACAGATAAACCAATCCGTAAAGCCAGGCAATCCCGAAGACGGCCACTCTAATCCCTCGCCTCCAAGCCTAAACAAACGCGAAGACCCGCGAAAGGCGACTGACTTATTTTATTAAGGGCCGGCGCTTTAGGACACATGCCAAACTCCCCACCTCAAAAAACACAAACTTTCTTCGTGGGAAACTGCGATCGACCCAATTTGGCAACAACAACAGCAGCAGCAGCAACAGCAACAGGAGAAACATACGGACGAGTCAGCCCGAAGGATACGTACCCGGAATCAGATCGACGAAGAGAATCCCGGGAAAGCCGGAGATGGGAAGAGAGAGAGAGAGAGAGAGAGAGAGAGGAAGGAGATGGATGGACTTCGTTGAAATTCCCGACCTTTCCTTTTCGGGCACTTCGTTTTTTTAGCTCGTCTTGTTCGAAGGCGGAAGCCTGCAAGAGACCCCCTCCCTCCCTCTCTCCCTCTCTCTCTATATGTCTGGTTCTCAGATTCCAGTGGCTTGGGGTGTCGTTAAAATGGCGACATTTGTGTATGTGTGTGTATATATATATGTATGATTTTTGTGTTTCAAATTTAGAATATAACATTTTCAATATTTTAAAATTTAGGGTTAATGATTAAAAGTTAAATCAGACACCCACTTACCGATACAGATGGCTCGAAAGAACTAGTGAAAATCCAAATTTGCTTTACCAAATAGAGCGACAACATGTATCGGGTGAATCTAGCTCGATTACGAAATAAGAAGAAAGGATAATTCAGCGTTATGGTAAAAACAAAATAGAAAACAAATTGTGCATATGGGCAGTAATGTATTTTCATAATTTGAAGTGTGAAGTCCTTGGAGGTTAATTTCTATTTATTTACATTTGCATGATTTTCTCTAGAAAATAGTGTGTTTAGAGGATATTTTTCTCTGCCATATTTTGTTCTCCATTTCTAAGCTCAACATGAATGGCGATTTGTCAAGCTCCATTTCTATGGAATATGATATCAAAAACATTTTTCAACTTTTTACCAAAAAAAAAAAAAAAAAACATTTTTCAACCCCACTTGTATATGAACTAACACTTTTTAAATGTAATAATTTTGTGAATCATAATTATTTGCACCGTGATAAAATTTACTTGAGGACAAAATTTCACAATCATAGGTAAGAAACATTATAGACGATATTATTCTCACAAAATTGGTAAAATGGCGCGATCTAGCATCTTAAGAAGCATTGCATTTTGTATTCAATTCTTACTCAAACCAATCTCCTTAGAGAAACATTTATGTGCGAATCTTTTAGTTTTGACATAGAATAACTCGTCCATGACTCGCGAAAATCTACCATATGCGACCACCGCATCTCGGCAATGTTAGGACAGAGCCAAAAGCAAGCATGACTAACATGTCTAAGCCCCAAAAGCAAATGATATGAACATCAAGCATAGGCAGTTCCGAAGAGAAATGCTAATTCATGGAAGAATTTATCTGGAGACAAGGAAAATTCTGAATAGGGATACGCTGAGGGAAGAGGATGGAGACAACATGGGCAACCGAAGCTCGTGTCGTTTTGCTGGAAGCTGCAGCTCCACTTTGGCGGGGGAATCTACGGGTCATATTCCGGCGAGCATAGATATGATTCCGGCACCCATCAGAACAAAGAGATCACTTTCTTGTTGGCTGGCCCGATAGTAATGCATTTTGGACTTTCTGGTGTTTTTTATTGGCATGCTTCTTAGAGAAAAGTATGCTGTGCTGTCCTGACCACCATCCTAACTGTACTCCCGAAACGACCAATCGAAATTATTTAACGATACAGCAGAGCCGGCTGCCACCAGCGAACAGATATTGCTTTTGTGACTGTAGTCGGATTTTCCAAGATTTGAGGGGGCACGATTCGATCAACTGTCGCTGTTCAAATCGATGTCGATACCTCCTACGAAATTTACATTTATGGAATCGTCTAATGAGATGCATGATACAAGAGGTATGGACGAGCGTCGTCGAAGAACTCAACCATTGTGATTAGAGCATCGACATGAGTCAGCCATACAAAGAACCATGTCCAATTTCATTCGGGAGTTCAATCTTCAGATATATGATTGACGAGCTATCGACTGTGTAAAGATGGAGTAAATTGCTTTCTCAGCCTTAGCATTGCCTCCTGCAATATTCTAACCTTAGCTCCAAATTGCCAACTTAAACAATGTTATTGCTCTAAATTTGTCCTCTTGAACAGTTTGCAATCAACATTCTTTAAATTCCACCATGATTACATTTTACATGGCAACTATAAATGCAAAGCTCTTAGATTACAGCTATTTTTTTTTTTCTAGATTACAATTATTTCACCAGCCACATATGCATCATTTGAAAATCCCTCTAACGTGCACAATCTCTAAAGGAAATCAAATCTATTGGCCAAGCATCTCATGTTGGTGGAGAATGATCCCAAGGTCAAAAACTAAGGAGTCTTGGCATTCCGATTGTCGATAATTTACAGGGTTTTAAGGCAGTTGTTTCTACCGTTTCTGCCAATGACGAAGAGGACAAAAAAAGAACAGGCGTTTTTTTTACACTTGAAATTGCAGGGCGGGCTAGGAGCTAGGCCAATTAGCCAGATGAATTGAATACAGAATATTCAGCCCTACATCCCAAAGCCAGTGAGGCCATGAGGGCTTACCTGGGGCACAGCGACATCCTGGATCTTCAACTTAGCTTCACTCCAAATAAGAGGGGCGCTTGTGGAGTCAATGCCCATCGGTCGTTTCTTTCCTCCAGCTGGAGATTCTTCCAAAGCTAAAATTCTGGGACTCTCGTGCGAGGTCAAGCAGCTTTCAGTAGAGCAATCACCCCTCTGGGAATGGAGGCTCGGTGGCAAATCATCCTCCGTGCCATGTACTGCAGCCACCTCATGCGTGTAAAAGCCAAGTGGATCAATGGACGGGTTTCTTGGCATCCTAACCCCATATGCCTGGCATTTTTGGTTTTCATTATCAATGATTGCGCTAGTGATAAATTGGTCGGCAAGCATCTTGCAGGCCCTCTCAAGCATTGCCATGTATCTTCTCTCCGCCTCCTGGCGTATGTGCAAGTGCTTCTCGGCCTACATAATATGCTGAGGATCAGATAACTCAATATAGTAGATCTAAATCTCCTGTCAAGTCCGAGAATACATTATGTTGTTCTTGGCCAGCGATCAGCTAGTAATTCGGAATGTGGAATGTGTGCTAACGTTCCGAAGATGACCCAAAAAATCACAAGAGAGATCACAGACTCTTCCTTTGAACAGCCCAAAAGAAATGAAACTACAGTATGTATTTAATATGGGAAACCAATCACCTCAACTTGAAGATGTAATTTGCTTTGCATTTCCATTTGTGCTCTTAATGCCTCTTTGACTTCATAATTTCTGCCAAAGCCGGTTATGGTCAAAAATTAAAATTTTAAGATGCAAGCACTTGGAAGAAGAAGAACCACAGGGAGAAGGAAGATTGGACAAACTCAGCCTTACTCATTCAGATCAGATGATGGTAAGCTTGGGGTAGAATTACCACTACCAGGGTTCTCTAAAAGGTAAGAACCTGACAACCCAACAACAAAACGGCAAAAGCAAAATGTGTAAGAGAGAAAATCTGCGAGTGGATAAAATCTAAATATCCTATAATAGAGGACAATATCTGACTTTTCTTCATCAGCCCAAGATATTTCTGTCAAGGATAAATCAATCAATGAAAGGCAATGGAATACCATCTTTGGGTGCATCAGCCCCCTCTTTCCCTGATTGCTTGCCTAGCCTGTATTTCTGAATAAAAAAGAAACACCATAATTAGTCGTTGATCACCAGATCTCCATCTTCAATAAGGCATTTGAGTGATTTAGCATGCTATAACCTGGAGGTGACTCTTCAAATGGAAGAGAGTCAACCCTTTCACATTCATTGTCCGCATAATGGCCTTTGGGGTAGCTTCTGCAAATTGGATCCATGCCTCCATAAAATTAATGGGACAGTAATGAAGAACTCCCAACTCACAGGATACATCAAATTTAGGTGACTCTCAAAACATGCAGGTAAGCGCCAAAACAAAGTAAACACAACCAACATTGAAACCAATTTAGAAAGGACGGGAGACTTCAGCCGCGGTTCTAGTCCCCAGTCCAAATTGTACATTCAGGGCGATTGCCTAGGCGGAGAAACTGGGTAGGCCAAACCAAAAGCAGAACACACTGAGTCAAAATCTTTCCAAGCCATATACAACCCATAAGTTGTGGCTTCACCAATGTCAATGTTAGCATGACTATGTCACATAGCTATCAAAGCCAAGAGACGGCAAACCTAAAGCTATGACTATCTGCTTTGCCATCTGCATCTCTCCTATAATTGCTATCGAGATTGCCATCTGCGGCATTGAATGCAAATGATGACACAAGATTTCAGAACTCCAACACTTTGAGAAGGATTTTATATGTGATTCCCCGGAGTGTGAGATTCAACAACCACGCATCTAAATGAGAGTCCATGATAATAGCAGCCTCAACTCCTTTTGGACCAAAAACAAATGCACTGGAGAATTGAAAAGAGAAGGCCAAAAGCTCACTTTCATTTGTTGATATACAAAGTGGTGACAAACAAATTGCAAATAATGTTGGATTGTTTTTACGAAAGGTTTATGAATAACCTAGATCCTTCAGAAAACTCACGATTATATAAAGAGGAACGACGTAAAAGATTATTGTAGCCAACTCCACTTGGTGAAAAAAGGCTCGACTATTGTTGTTTATGTAGGTGGATTTTCATTGAAAGATTTCAATTTATATAAGTATGGAGTTACAGACCATTACAAATAAAATGGCATAGAATTATTCATGTAAAAGGCTCAGTTGTCGTTATTGTTATGGGCGTTGACCAACTTCTTAGTTATACCGCTTTCTAGAGCCTGGATGATTTACTAGGTGGAAGACAAAAAGTAAAAAAAGGATCTTCACATAACCTTTTTTCTGCATATAAGTAAGTTCTACATAACATTCAGAGCTGGTTCTTCCATGGAAAAGATATATCTATCCTGCTAGGATATTTGTGTAACCTAGTCAGCTGCTGGCATTTGAATAAATCTCAGAAAACAAAAAGAAAAACGCATGATTTTTACAAAGGAATCATGAAATGATAACCCATTCTTATCAGCCAAAACCATTAAATACAATAAATACAACCATGTATAGAAGAAAAAAACCCGACACTTGGACAAAATATCTATGCCAATACCTCAACTGGTAGCAACTTAGCAATGTACTCTCAGAATATGTCTTATCCAGTTTTTCTATTTGATTGCATGCATAAAAAGGCCCCTACAACTCATGAGTTTTACCAAGGAATCACGAAATGATACCCAATTACTATCAGTCAAAACCATTAAATACAATAAACACAAACATGTATAGAATAAACAAAAAAAACCAGACACTTGGACGAAATATCTATGCCAATACCTAAACTGGTAGCAACTAAGCAATGTCAGTATCAAGCATCGCTAGATGCTACTCTCAGACCATGTCTTATCCAGTTTTTCTATCTGATTGCATGCGTGAAAAAGCCCCTACAGCTCAATTATCCTCTTTTTTCTTGAGAAACTCCACATGTGCAAGTTTTGCAGATTCACGCCCATAGCAAAAACATTCAGAACATAAGTTGCATTCAAAGCAACAAATGAGTACTCTAGGTTTTAGCTCTTCAAAAGTTGAGTGTCAAGCGTTTTTCCGTTATTTCAAGAATGAGGGATGTAAATGAACATTCAGAGAGAAGCAATCGTTTCTTCAGTTTCATTTAAAATACATATGCTACAAATATCAATTAATGTACGAAGCACAATTCTGAAACTCGAACATTACTAAAGGAAGAGTAAATTCTCAGAAAATTTCAAATGAATACCAAAATTGGAGAACTACTCAAGCAGTCAACCAAAAGCCAGAGATTTTCTGCCATGTCTCCGCCGATCCCTCTCAGTTACAAATCAGATAAAAGAGCACCGATATCATGAAGAAACCAATATAACAATGCAAGTGGCATATCTTCTCACAAAACACAAGCATGTCCGCCAATGCGAGGAAGTCATCAATCAAGTCCATGCAAAGCTAACACGCAATAAAACATGCAAGCCTCTTACACAAGTTGGCTGGAGCCCTACCAAAAAGGGAATCCTGTTGATTTCTATATCTCTTCTTGCATGAGGAAGGGGGCAAGGCCTTGACCTCTGGTCATTAACTACCTATCATACGTCATCCATTTAAAAAAAAAAAAAAAAGATTGGATTAGAAGCACCAATTCGCAAATTGGCCCTTCAAAACTTCATTAAACAGGAAAATAACCTGGAAGCTTCCTGTCAATCACTAAAAGTACCTGATCTCAGGCCCAACTGATTACTATCTTTTCTTGGATGTAGACCCAAAACATTCTTTTGGGCCAAAAAAAGAAAAAGAAAAATAAAATGAAACAACTGACTCATACTGGAACCTCCTATGGAACAAACTGCTTAAGATTTTCTAAGTTAGATTGACCGTCATTTATCATTGAAACAAGATTCCAAGATCAACTACTTTCCAGCATAAGCCCTTACAATTCCTTTTTGCTCTACATCCTCATCCTGTCAACTCTATGGATCACTCCAGCATCAGGCAAACTAGCCTAAGTTGAGCGCTGGGAGAAAATTCCTCGCATCTTTCAGTCGAGAACTTTCTCAACAGTTCCGCGACCGGCATTCTAAGCGAGTAGTAAATTCCCCCTAAATAAGCAAATTTCTAGACTTTTACAACTTCCCCAATTCCTCGGCTTCTTGTAGAGGAACCTGCAGCAGTTCTTGAAGCTCGGAAAACTCACCGATCCGCATAAAAAGCCACCTCATTCGGGCCCAAACAAAGTCTTTCAACGAAACCCAAATTCCCCCGCGTCAAATCCTACCCTAAGGAGTACCAAAGACGACATGCATTCTCTCACTAACTTCACACTGCGCAAAGTCCCCAAACAGCAGCCCAAATTGAGGATCCCAGGACAACAACCGAACTAACCAATCACTCTCAGTCTCAGCCGAGCTACCAAAGTCAAACCTTTCCAGCACGACAACACCGGAAAACACCACAAAAAAACGCGACGCGCCTCGCGACGCACGAACCGTACGGCAAAAGAAAAGCGCGACGGAATCCGAGGGAAAAATGCAAAGGTGGGGCGGACTCACTGCTGGCTCCGCCGAGCTGGGTGACGGCGTCGACGAAGCGCTCGTGGAGATCGGTCGTCCAGCGGAGCCGCGGCTTGGGATCGGAGGTCAGCACGAGGCACGGGTCCCCCCGGTGCCCGGGCCCGCCGCCCCCGCCGCCGCCGAAGTCGTCGGGGTGGCCGATGAGCCCCTCGTGGGGCTGGATCAGCCTCGGGAACATCAACCCCCCGCCCCCAAACCCTAAAGCCAAAAAATCCAACCCACCCACCCACCGCCGCCGCACCGGACCGCCGGAAGCAGCTCGAACCGCCGGCGAATCGCGGCGGATTCGAAGCGGAAGAGAGGAGGAGGAGGAGGAGGAGGTGGGAGTGGGGGCAGTAAAGAGTGAAAACGGAAATGATGATGATGATGATGATATGACGATGACGGGAAACCGCTTTTTGTACGCGGCGTAAAAATCATACCTTTTTCTCCCTCAATTTTTTCGTCTTTGTTTTGTTTTTACACATGGGAAAAGGGGAAAAGCTAGAGAGAGAAAGTCTAGAGAGAGAGAAGGGGTCAGTACGGAGATGGCTGGTCGCGGCGCTGGCCTCCTTTTTTCTGTCGAGATTTTCGTCGCTTTCTGCGCTTTTTCCTGCTCGTGCCAGGACGACTGCCTGGTTTTTTCTCGCGCCCCGGGTTTCGTACCCTTTGATTGCAATGCAAGCGACCTTCCTTCACGTGCTTGTGTCACTCGAAGAGACCCATCCAAGATCGGTACTGCACATCATTGATTGGAGACCTTTCATATGTACATCGTACAATGCTATGTGCGCACATGACTAGATACATGTCGATGCGATGAGGTGCTATGATAAATTGGTCATTATTATGGAAAAGCCTTGAATAGGACCGTCGATTTGCATGAGTTTTGTGGAGAAGAAATTCTTATATGGATAGCTCTTGGGAAGAGAAGATTGATGATGTTGGCTGTGTTTGGAAACTGTTTTGCAAAGGGCTTTGAACACCTAAAGTCCTTTGGGCCATGTATGAGATGTTTGGGAACAATTTTACAAATCCCATTAGCCAAGCTTTCTCAAGGCTGAAAACCCAAGACTGGTTTGGGGTGCCTTAGGCTTTAAGCCTTCTGTAAATGTAAAGATGATTGTTCATCATTTTTGATGTTCACTGTTCATCTTCTTTGTTGAGGTCAGTCGGCGGGATCGCGCAGGATTGCAAGGGGTCTGCAACAGGCGCGGGATCGCAAGGGGGCTAGACGAGGCTAGAGGGAGGCTGGCGACCGTCACGGTGACCTTGACGCCATCTGGGTTGTGGCGGCCTCCATGGGGACTGCGTGATTTACATCTCAACAACCTCGCCGGGGCCACGCGACCTCAAGCGAGGGTCGCATGGCCCCAGCGATAGTTGCTCGGGGTCACACGACCATCGGCGAAACGCGGCCATCGCCGAGGTCCCCCGACCTCAGGCGAGGGTTGCGTAGCCTCAGTGATGGCCGATTAGGGTTGCTCGACCGCCGACGAGGTCGCGCGACCCAAGCGCGCCCTCGCCGAGGCCCCCAGACCTCAGGCGAGGGTCTCACTGGGGTCCCGTGACCCTCGCCGGTGGTTTTCAAGGGCTGCCTGAGGTCTAGTGACCTCATACGACGGCTGCTGCCGGCGATCCCATATCACCAACGGCCGTTGCCCTTACTAGCCAATATATATATATATATATATATATATATATATATATTATTAATAAAGGTGCTTTGTAAATACGTTTTCCAAACACCATTTTGTTCAAAGATACTTCTTAATGGACTTTCATATTATAATTTTCCAAACGCCATTTGCATTTTGAAAAACTCCTTTCACTTAAAGTCTTTTGTATTTTTCTAAAGACTTTTCTCAAAAAGTCTAACCAAACGCACCCGTTATGTAACTGGTCTAGTCGAAGCATAAAGATGAAATGTTAGGAAGGTAATGAATTGCGAGGGAAAAGATTTTACCTTGTGCTTTTATACTTTCACGTATCTTTTAAATTCGAGTCTATATGTTTTTAAATTTATCCTTCCCGCCAAATTCGACCGACTCGTTCGTCCTAAATTTTCTGGGGATTTGATGTGGAATAAAATTTAATCAATATGGATGGCTCTATAGATGCCCTCGTAGGAAATTTTAACTGATGTGAACGATGTCCTAATTTGATGACACGTCCAGCTAGGCTGGCCCGGATTTCGTGCCTGATGCAATTGATCGGAAGATTTGTGATATTGGGAAGGACATATTTAGGTAAATTTAAAAGTACGGAGAGTGTCGACGACTTTCTTAGAAAATTCATGAAAGTAAAGCGGGGTGGAAAGGGAGAGCTAGATATATTTATGAATTCTTTGGCACTAACTGTTTGCTTTCTCTTGTGGGGGTGCAGTTGGAGCTGAAGACTAAACTAAGACTGAAATTATTGGGGAGGTTGTTGCTTTGCTTGTTAATGGAGTAGATTTTAATTGCAAGTGCGCCGACCAAGGGAGGCCACTTTGAATAGACTATAGTTTTCGGTTGCTCTTCATATGGAGAATAGTTTATAGCCTAAAGACATCATCTGTCTCAATCATTTGAGAAGCCCGAGCCTATAAAAACTCGTGAATGAACACGATTGCCTCGACCGGGTAAGGCTCCACCGATGTGATAGGAATCGGATTCAAAAGCTACTGTGAACACGATGTCAATTTGTTCAGACAAAGCTAGGTGAATGTTAATTTTTGGGAAAAGTTTATAAGAAATTCTAAAACTTATTATGAAGGTGCAATTATACCCTAAAACTTTTCAAAAAGTGCAATGCAAGTTCTAAAACTTATTATAAAAAATACAATCTAATCTTAAAACTTTCAAATAGTGCAATTGAATGCTCAAATTTGTAATAAAAGTGTAATTGAATCCTAAAACTTTCAAAAAATATCATCAATGGAAAAACTTGATTTGATTAATTTGACAAGTTTTAGAACTTAATTATACTTTTTGAAAGTTTTAGAACCCGATTGCACTTTCATAACAAGTTTTAGAATTTCATTGCACCTTTTGAAAGTTTTAGGATTAAATTACACTTTATTAATAAGTTTTAGGACCTCTAACGTACTTATCCCTTAATCTTTTGAAGCCACTCGAATACTGAGGTGGTGGCTCTGAGCTCGACTAGTCTAGTCTCCCTTTCATATCCTGCATCAGGCAACCGACTCCAGAGAAAAAGTCAAGTCTTTTGCTCATCTGAAGGGGGTGAACGATCAACAGCAATGCAGCCTTCCGGACAAACACGGTGTCAGCAAGTAAGATTTGATCAAAAAATCAAAGGGTTCGAAGTATGTCGCTCGACCTGCACATTACCCCTGCAAAGACTATAATTTGGGTACAGAGAAACCTTTCGCTCTCCGGAATATCCAAAGCCAACACGAATGAACTGAATCTGAGGCTCTGCACACAAAAAAAGTCTCACACTCAGATGCATCAATAACTTGTATATAATTCTTTATGAGCTATACTATCACGGGTCGGTTCTCTTTTGTGGAAGCCATTTCAAGCATTAGGGGCATAAGCTTATCCTGGAGCAATCTGTAGAGACTTTCCATCTCTGGATGTGATCTGTCCCCGGCAAAGAAAACGTGGCTTTTCCCATTTACTTCTATTTGACTGAAGCCTGGAACTTTCCTCACTTTCTGTTCCTTCATTTTCTTCCTCACTCGTGCGAATTCACTCCACTTGCCACTTGCAGCAAATGCATTAGCCCATAGCACATAAGGCCCCGCGGCATCAGGCTCTAGTTCAATTAGCTTCTCCTCGAGGAGATTTGCTAGACTATTGTATCCATGAAACCTGCAAGCGCCAAGGAGTGCGCCCATGACAGCACCATCTTGTTCACACTGAGGCATATTGCTGAAAACCTCCAAAGCCTCTTCTACTTGTCCTGCCCGACCTAGCATATCCACAAGGCAACAGTAATGCTCCGCTTTTGGTTCTAAAGCATATGCAGCAACCATCGAGTTAAAAAGCATCCGACCTTTCTTGACCATGCCGGCATGACTACAAGCTGATAAAACCCCTACAAATGTGATCTTGTCTGGTGTAGCTCCTGCCCTTAGCATGCGTGCAAACACATGCAATGCATGCTGACCATATCCATGATTTGCATAAGATAATATCATTGCAGTCCATGAGACAACATCTTTAGACTCAAGATTCTCGAAGACTAGCCTAGCGGAGAAAAGATCCCCATTTCTTGAATACATGGTAACAAGAGCGTTAGCAAGTGGTGTTTCATTCTCAAACCCGAGATGTACAACTAGTGCATGAGCTTGCATGACTTCTAATGTGCCTTCACATGAGGTTAAGGCACTACTGATAGTCGTCTCATTTGGCCTAAATCCAGACCGCCACATGTGAATGAGGAGGCGTAAGGCTTCACCTTCTGGGCCATGTCTTGCGTAACCATCAATCATGGCATTCCAGGTGACTATATTCCTTTGTGGCATTGAGCTGAAAATTTCATTAGCTTCAAGCATACGCCCTTCATCAATGTACCCCGTGACCATAGCATTCCATGAAGCAATATCTTTATTAGGCATTTTGTCGAAATATGCCCTTGCATGTTCAGTCATTCCATTCCGTGCTAGACCAGTGACCATAGTAGTCCAAGAGACCTCATTTCTTTGAGGCATCGTATTAAACATCTGGATGGCTTCAGTAACCCTATTGCCATCCATCAAACCCCGAATCATGACATTCCAAGAGTATGTATTCTTCTGCGGCATTTCCTTGAAGAGCTGCTCTGCATCATCCAATCGACCATTCTCAATGTAAGACTTGATCATCACCGTCCAAGCAACAACGTTCTTCTCAGGCATCAGATCGAAAGTTTTACGAGCTTCATTGATCAAACCGTTGCAAGCATAGCCTTGAACAACAGTAGTCCAAGAGACCACATTCCTATCCGGCATTTGTTCAAAAAGCGCAAGACCCTTGTCAACCTGCCCGCTCCTAAAGTACCCGGAAACCAAACTAGTCCATGAGTACACATTCCGCTCCGTCATTTCATCGAAGACCTTCTGGGCATCACCCATACGGCCAGCCTTCGCGTACCCATCTATCATTGCCGAGTCGACTCCCACATTTCTCCCGGGCATTTCCCGGAAGAGCCGCTCGGCCTTGGGAAGATCATTGTCCTTGAGGTACGCCTTTATCATGGACGAATAAGAGAAAGCGTCCCGCCGAGGCATATCGTCGAACACCTTCCTCGCTTCCTTGACTCTGCCCCCGCAACCCAGTGTCTTGATCATCACATTGCGGTCGCGGATGTCGGGATATCGGGTCGACGTCGGAAGCGAACTCAGAGCCCTGGGAATCCGAATCCGGTTCGTGTACCTTCTGACGAACTGTCTCGCCGGGGAAGAAAGCATAGGCCCCCTGCATATGCAATGACTTGCAGCAAGAAGCTTGAGCAAGCTCAGGCAGCGAACGGGGCAGGCTTCGACGGGATGCATGGCGATGTCGGCGATGATGATGTTCCATATACGCTTTGTGTCATCGACTTCGATCCCGAGAGGGTGTTGAATTCTCCAAGCTGGAGACGCTCTGGCCAGAGGGTGTATGGCTTCTTGCAGAGTGGGAGTTCGGTTCTGTAACCATTTCCCTGCTTTCCAACGGTTTTATGTAATGCCTATTTCAGCCATTAGGACCATTCTTTAAGGACATGATTTATTTATTTTTAAAAGGTGATTAACGAGATGATTAGTTTTTATTTATTTATGTGTTATAAATAAATGAATTGAATGAAGTGTCGATATCAAGAAAAACCCTATACTGCTGCACCTATTATAAATTTACTCTAAATAAATTTTGTTATTACAAAAAATCATGACAAATTTACTTTTCATTGATTACCATTAAATTTATGATTTAGATAACACGTAGTAATTAACGGATATACCGGCTTGGGATTTTACCTTCCGTCTGTCACATGTTTATCAGATTGAGGTTTTTTCTTGATACTATAAGGGTAAATTTATTGTAAATATATCAATTTTGAATTTTTTGGTAGTTAAAAAATTAATTTGAGGTAAATTTATCATAAATGTATCAGGTTGGAGCTTTTTGTGATATTACCCCAACGAAAGGTTAAATGAATTATTTAAGCTAAATGTGTAATTAAATTTTGGGAGGAAATTATGCAACCCTTAAAAATAGGAGCTCTGTTTTCTTTATAATAGAGGATGAGAAGCACAACATACTTATAGCTTGAGAATACAGGAAGAAGAAATGTGCACTTTTCTTTACATAAACATGCACAGTCTAAAGCTGGCTGAGATGAATATCTAAAGAGATGCCCTCTTGACTGATGTCTTCTTCCAAGAGTAATTACAAGTCAAATAGTTTCCAACGACGATCGCGGAAGTTACAGAAGAAAAATCCTCGAAAAGTCGCCATAAAGAACCCCGCTCCAATCCGGGTTAATCCTTATCACCACCTTCTTGTCCCAAATTGATCCTCACGACATAGCCAGGGGATGCAGGGATCTTGGCTCGACATGTTTAATCGATCATGTTTTCCCTATCTCTTGAGATCAACTGGAGAAATGGACAGCATCGGCAATCAACCATCTGAGTCGCTCATGCAACTAAGCGAGCCTCATCGGATTCAGGTATTATAATGTCGAGCCTCATCATGGGTTTGTATATCTCAGGTATCTGTGCACCTGCCTGCATGCAGATTTCTACGACGGCGGGGGCCTTGCCGTAATATGACTTGAGTGCACTCGTCAGTGGAGGTCCCTTCGGGTCCCGCACGTGCCACACGTAGTTAGGAGGGAAAACTTCATCTGGTGTGGCATCTTGCCAGCCATGCTTACCATCCCTCCATTGGTGTTTGAATTCCCCACAGAGCTTTGCATTGTGGCCCCAAGGCCCGACGTGAACCTCTGAGCAGTACCCACAAGCCTTGACTGTATAGCTCTTCATCAATCTCTTAACACCAGATCGGACAGTCCGGTATGCATCCATCGTCTCTTGTGCTATACTAGGTACCTCTGACAACAAAGGAGGAGGGAATCGCTCGCAAGCCCCATGGGTGTCAAATTCAACAAGTGCAGACAAATCCGCAGTACGCCATGGCCTAGGCTCTTCCACATATTCACCTCGATTGAAAACTTTCTTTCCAATCATTCTGATCGGTTTGGTTCTTCGACGAGAAGGATATTCTGGTATATCCACGCCAGCTTGGATGCACAGCTCAACAACAGCTGGAATTCTATCATAATCAAAACGAGTCTCGTGCTTGACACGCCTTCCAAAAGGATCATAGAGGTGATATGACTCGACAGGGAGTAGAACATCATTGATGGAGCCCCGCACCCATGAGTGGAAGCTTCTACGCTGTGCATTAGATGAACCTAGGCAGTCCTGAATTTTATGGCCAGTCTCAGCCACATGAACTTCCGAGCATTTACTGTTGAAACACAGGAAAAAAAATTAGTTTCACAAGATAAAAGACCTACTTGAGTGGAGTTCCTTAGTGAATGAATCGTTCATCTGGAAGACAATCTACTTTATAATAATTACAGGCTAAGAGGAAAAAATCCACCTGCAACCATATACAGGAATAACATGCAAGAGCTGCGCGACTCCTTTGATTAGAACTTTCCAGGCATCCAGGACATCATAAGCCACTGGAATCAGACGAGGTACTAGCAAGCCATTTTTCGGAGGTTCAAGGGGCTTCTCTATACCCATTTGAGCAAGCTTTTTGTTCATTCTTGATTCCCGCAGGATCTTTTTCAGAGGGACTGGAAAGGGTTTCTTCTTTTTCTTAGGCAGTATGGGTGGAAGATCGATGTTTTGGGGAATCGTTTTTTTCTTGACCGATGAATCTTGTCTGGGCCTCTGATTGGCACATAGACACGTTCTCTTGATTCGTCGACCAAAAACTTTGCGTTGCTCATTTTCAAACTGCAGATCAAGTTGGAAACTTAGATATGAGAATGAGAGGTCAGCCTCCATCAGATTATTCAAGAGAGTCGCTGTTGAAACTCTTGAACATGGTAAAACATCCTTAATAAGCATGAAATAATCTCTATGGTAAGCCCTATGTTTCATAATGCAATTATCTCTACTGAAGAATTAAACTGTTCATTCATCAAGGAAGATTTAACAAAATAATCTCTATGGTAAGCCCTATATTTCATAATCCAATCATGCATTTTCATATTATTTCTCATTTTGTCTTTCACACACTAACAGAGACAAAATTGGCCTTAAAAATCTAAGGGAGACCTGGGAGTCTGGCGTACATCTTTGCAACACTCAGCATGAACAGGAAATCATCAGAAACTGTCTCATATTAACTCAACTTTTAAAGTCCATATGAACTTAATGATACAAGTGCCAGAATCCTTCTGTAACAGATGATGCAGATGGCAGGCTCCCTAACACTTGAAAAACTATCTCATGTTAACAAGCTTTCAAAGTCTAAAACATACTCTTTCATAAGACCTGGGCATAAAAATATATCTTCCATACATTACATTGACCTTACGCAGCTCATATTCTGGCGGCCATAACACTTCAAATGCCAAATGCTTAAATCACACAGGATTGACACATAACAGCAGCGGCTGATCATAGCAAGCAAGCACATGGTGATTTACCTAGACACATTCAGCAGATCTAAAACTTCTATCCCTTGTAGAGAAATTGTCCAAACATGAGGAATAGATAGTTCAAGTCAGAGCAAACAGCTAAGCAATTGGGAAAGGAATTTTCTGAAACTAAGTACATAGATGAGATACTATTGGCAAAATAAACACAACATGGAATAACGGCAAAGAAAGAATGTAAACCTTCAACCCAAGAGTATATGACCTTAATACTGACAAATTAAGCCACCTATGCTCCATCAGACTTGAGGAACCTACATAAGAAAACCATTTACTCTTTGTTATTTGTATGAAATAAAAAACCAATACAATGTCAAAAGGAATGTTTGCTCAGGTGAGCTCAATCACAAGTCTTGGCTTGTAAATCCTACTACACAATTTCAGAGACAGGCATCTGTCATGTCTGCTTTGCTGAAGGAATGAATTCTAAAGAAAATATTTCTGCATGGGATATAAAGTAGCCAATCCACAGCTTTCATCTATAGATTGGAAGACTTATTCCTTTTCCACTCCATATTTAACTTCCTTGGACAATTGCATTTAGAAAGAGAATAGAAACAACAGAAGTTTGCGATCACTAAGCCATTCACCACATTTGGTCTGAAAAATAACATAATTGTTTCACTTACTCAAGAAGCTAACAAAAACAACCGTTAAATATTGCCTCCCCTACAATTATAGTGGAGTGGACCAAAAAATGGAGGACAGTTTTTGTCAGTGCAGTATTTGCATCAAACAGATTGTATGCACACAATGTTCGCTATATGAACTACCTATAAGACGACAACAAGTGAAGTAGCAGCACCATTTATCCAAAACTAAGCAACAAACTAGCGTTGGTTCATTCATATAAGCAAAAACAAAACCCAACAACACATAATTACGCAACAACAAGCTGGTAAATAAAAAGTCACATTATAAACAATCTTTTGCTATTGCAGAAAAAAAGGAATAGGGTCATTCGAGATCCTCCGAAATTCCACAGCAATAGACAAAGAGTGCCCAACAGAATAAATGCAAGAAAACACAAGAAAAACAAAACAAGAGCTCTACTTTTCCATTGATGGAAAAATGAACTCTAAATTTGCAACTCACCACCCTGAGATGGAGTCCATAAAGTCGAGGATGTCAAAGCCCACTGCTGGAGCATTTATATCCAAAAACTTCAGTATCTCCAATTCTTGAAATGCTGAAGAAAGAAATCAAGCACTCTTCAAGCACAGAACACACAATATCCGCAAACCCAATTAGCAAAGACATGGGTGACGATCACAACGAACGCACAAGTGAGAATAAAGGGAGAAAACACAAGATACCCATCAAGCTTTGACCCCAACCGTAAAACATAACACGAACTACAGGTCTAAAGAACCTTTTTCCACAAGACAACGCACGACCATCATTCCAAACAAATTGGGACAGACCCAAGTCGGGAAAATTCGCAGACAAACGAAAGAAGCACTGAACAAGGAAGGAGATGGAAATTGAGAACAAGGTTTCAGGGTACCTACTGCTCGCGGAGCTGAAGCAGACAGGAGCGAAATATCGTTGGTTTCTTGTGGGTGGGAAATGGGAATGGGAGACCAGCGAAGTGAAGAAGACGGTGAGTGCTGATGGGCTCGAATTTAATACTCGCAATCTTGCACTCTCGAGGGCCGTCTTTGCTGGCCATGATTCTAGTATCAAGAACAGCGAACGAACCCCCGTTTCGATTCCCAAGTCCAGGCCCATCTTTTCATGACTTTTTGTAGTCCTACTTCACTAGATTCTTCGAGGAATCAAGTTCGAAAATCGTCCAATTCAAATCAATTTATTTAACCCGTTTTGATCCATTTACATACAATACGAATTTTAATTATCTATGCTTGACAGAAATCATATAATGATTATATCATGATCATCATGATTATATTCAACTTGACCCATATTTATCCATTTGATTTGTTTTGAGTGATTTTCATATGATACAAATTTACTGATTTGTACCCAAAAAACAATCGAATTTAGGAAAATCTACACGCAAACTGAGATGAGAATATAGAGAGAACGAGTATGAGATCGAGAGTGAAAAGAGAGTCATAGAAGTGGACTAAATTTAACTAAGTTATGGACCTATTTACAATTTATATTATTTTGGACCTTATTATTATAAAACTATTTATAATCAATTTATTGAATAAAACTAACTTCCATCAAATATGATACCCATTTCGACATGTCTATATTTTGTGAGCTCATGTGCAGTTCAAAACTTTCGAGGCAACCAATCACATTCCGACAAGAGCCATGTGAACATCTGTACCATCGTGGGAAGATAGTAAGAGAAACCGCCCATGGACAAACGGCAACACATCCTTTGTTGAACAAAAGGACATGAAATGAACTAAGATCTCTTTGTCGTTCTCCCCTAGACACATCTGGATTTTCTCGGGATTAAATTGCAATGCCATGACAGGGAGAGCTTTCCAGCAGCAGCTGTGAAGAGTTTATCAAACACCTTATAGAAAGACCCTACCAACTACAGTTGACGTAGAAGTTTTGTTGCATAGGCACCCTTTCGGTAGAGGCCAAAGGGAACTGAAAATTATGCAACTTAATGAATATAAGCTATTTTCGTTTCTGCACTTAGTTATATTTAAAAGGGTATGAGGGATTTTTCTTCCAATTTAACAAAAATCTTACATCCAAAGTTCCAAAAGGCAAAGGCCAGATCCACAGCACAAAATTGACATTACAGGGCTTAAAGGGAAAGGGGTTGAAGTTGTTATACAAAATTTGATAATTCCAAGCAGACACAAGAACACAAGGGCAAATAAATCTATCTAGTCTCTCCTGTCCAAATTTTCTAATTCTATACAACCAAAACTACAAGTATTGCTCCCTCCTGGCAAACTATATGGCGGCACAGGTGGAAAATCATTTACAGCTGGTTAACACGGAGTGTATCACGTGCATAAGAAGGCGGATGCTGTTGGCTTCAGAAGCAGAGACGGTGGGGAGATTCCGATGATGTCCTAGTATTTGGTACACCTGTTCAAAGATTGGTCTCACATGCATTGCAATCATTGGATCAGCCGGGTTGATGACGACTGCAACTTCTGTCATCCAACTCACCTTCCTCGGTGTTTCCTTGCTCATATCACAAGCCAATTGCTGGAGAAGAGCAAGAAGCACTCCCTGGCTCAATGGTAGCGGAGAGATGGTCAGGATCTTCTGCAGATCGACCTGGCAATGACAGAGTAGAGTCAACCATAGAATGTAGCTTCTGACTCATTTTCTTAGCAAACCAACACCATATGAATCAGGTATTTGTAGTCATTGCCCCTTATTTCAGGCCATCGATATAATGTGACGATGGAATAAGAAAAATATGAGGCACGCCCAATAAAACCCTTCACATCCAGCGCCATTTACAAAAAGAGCACCAGAAACCAGACAACCAAGAATCTCTAAGCCAAACATGTAAATTTGTCAATAATCCTTTTGCTTACTACATTTGATTGATAAGGAAAAGGTATATATCCCAACTAAAGAACAGGCAAAGAGAGCCCCGTCATGGAGGACTTTGTAATTGAAAAGGCTGATGGGCAAGACTAAAAAATACTAGAAATTGTATAAGCCGACAGGGATCACTTGAAAAAGAAGTATGAGTCAAACGATCCATAATCATATCACCTGTATTAAAGATTGAAATAAAGAAGTGGCAGTGTGACTGCTAATTGGTTTGCTGCTTTTAGTCCTTTCTCGAGAGTACATACAGCATAAAAAGTAAGACGAGTTTGAAGACAACCCACTAGAGCAGAGACTAACATACCTGACTACATAGCCAGGATACAATTGAAACGTCACTTTTGTGTAGGGCTGCAGTAAAGGCTTCTTCATACTTGTTCTCAGCTATCAATCTGGATAACTCTTTAGTTGGATCAATTGGTGCCTCAGCCTGTTGCATAACAGATTAAATATTTGTCAGGAACGAAAGGAACTTTAGATACGGAAGCACCACATGCTTTATAGATGAGTTTCAGATAACAAAAGATCCATTTTGGAGCCTATTTAAGAAGAGAATGGTTTCCGGAAACATACAATATCATGCAGACCGGGCAATGGCCCATTACTCAGCTGAGAAACCAAGGGATTTGCAACATTAGAACTTGCGCCAGCAGTTGCAATAGCTAGGAGCTTGCGCTGGCCCTCAACCAATTCTCCGCTTAATGTCTGAGTAATTGACGAAGCTGAACTGATGGCATCCTGCAGTACAAGACCCACCACTTATAACTGTTATGCTATTCAACAAAAAAGTACTAACAAAAATTTAGCCACATGAAGACAGCACCACAAAACATGTTTTCTTTCCTATCAATTCCTTACGCATCAATGAAAAGTTCCATGATGCTACAAGAAGTATATTTTCAGAAAGACAAGTAAAAATTATTCCTATAATGCACAACTGAAAAAGAAAACATGGCGAATTAAATATGAGAAAATACCCACCCTTAAAGCAATGGCCAGGGGAGAGTGTGCAGACTCAAGTTGCTGCTGAGTGGCAGTGACATGTTTCATGAGCCCCTTTTGAAGAGTGGCGTCAACTTGCTCAAACATTGCTTTGCATGACAACTCAAACGCGGGTATTATGGATGCTTCCAAGCTGGATCTTAATGCCTCCTGAAAGAATAAAGTTCATTCAGCAAAGTTAGAATACTATTGCAGATAATATGGAAATCAGAATAAATTACAAAGCTCTAGAAGAAACCGAAGCCAGAAGCCATGATATCAGATTGATAGATACTGGTGCCAGAAATGATTTACCATCAAAGTTCAGAAAATTAATGCACATACAACATCCGTATGATCTAGAATCCAGACTGTACCCTTTTTAGGTTATACAAAATGTATTTATTTATTAAAATAAATAAACTTTTCTGGTACATTAGAAACAGACAACAGAGAAATCCACACAATATAGCGCAGTCATATCAGCATTTGGGGGAAGAGAAAAGAGCAGTGAAATTATTTCTTTTAAAGCAATCATTTCTCCTTAAAATATTCCATACATGAAGTACTACTATCAATTTTCGGTCACATGGATCATTCCTCATTCTTTTAACACTGGAAGCCAGGTAACTAAATGTAATCATTACCGAGATGTACTAGCCTTGGTTATATTGATCAAGTTAGTTCCCGTTAGAACCTCCTAAAAATTATAAACGGCTTTCACATCAACATAAATATTGGCTGAATTCTACTAACACTGGCACACACAAACTGTTAAAAATGAACTTTTGGGTAGTTGAAATCCCAACTGGACCCAGCATTTGAGAACCTTACTCTTGCAGTGAAGGTTAGCCTATAAATTTTTCACTTAAAGCAAAAGAAAATCATGCCGATTGTGACTTATTTAAAGGAAAATTATAGGCGAGAGCAAACTACAGATTGAAGAAATCATAAACGGCAAAAAAAGTTCTTGCAAGCACCACAAAAGATTCTTGAAAGAGTTTTAAATTGCAATCACCTGGAGAGCCTGCTTTCCAAAAGTCTGAAATTGCGATTGAATTTGCCTCCCCAATACAGCTTCTAATTTGGAGTTGACCGCCTTCTCTAGCTGGTTAACCGTCTTATCTCCCACTCCCTTCTGAATAAAAAGCACAATAAAACAAATTTAGAGGCCTAAGTAATGCTTCGTGGCAATCGATACCTTTCATCACAAAAATAAACATCATATGGTAAGGCAAGGTTTGCTATATGACCTCAGGCAACATAAAAAATGCTCATACCTGGAATGACTCTGTTATGGCCACCGATGTGCTCTTCTCAATAATGGGAGTGAGTGCACGAGCTACAGATGATCCAATTGCAGTTATTTCCTTCTTTATAGTTTTCTCCAGCAACGCCGGCAAATCCTTGTTCATAGAGTTGGTGATCAGATTTGTAATCTGTTGGGTTCGGTCGCGCTCTAATTTTTCATGTTTAGCATTTTCTTCTTGGATACGAGCCCACAAAGCATCAGCATTTGCTTTAACAACTTTCTCCATATTTCGTCCAAGAGATGTTTCCAGTCTTCTACTCTCTTTGTTAAATGGGACAGACACAACCGTTGCCATCTGCTTCTGCATTTCCTTTTGCATGCTTACTAACTGTTCATATTGAAAAGCAGCCAGAATCAGCCATCTAGAATAACATATCCTTCTAGGTGTGAAAAAGGGTGGTTGCTCTGGCAAGGTTTTATATGCTCATAGCAGCAAAGTGGAAAATAGTATCCATATGGACGAGATGTGATCTATGTCAATTTGGTAGTGTTCAGCTAGTCCAAAAACTAGTAAAGATTCATCTATCAAGTATACTCCTCTGTCTCGTATTCCTGATTTGTACAGCTCCGCAACTGAAGTCTATTATTAGTTGATGTCCGGACCTGCTCCCTTTGATCCAACATAACTTTTAAAGCTCGGCAACTTAAGTCTGTTTTTTGTTAATATCCAGCTTGTCCCTTGCACCTAACTCTTCTTTAGGGAAAATTGAAGGAAAACCAATTACTAGAACCAAGTCAGAGACTCCCTTATGCATCAATTTTAATTTTAACAGATTGTTTCCACTATCAGCAGAATTCCTCTATTTGCTTTCGAGGTAGCATCAAACTTTTGCTCAATATTTTGACTTATACTTGGGAAAAAGGGAAATAGAGATCTATACATAGATATATCATATGTACAACTAGATGTAAGCCAGAAAAAGGAGGGTAGATATGATGTACACAATGATATCATACGGGCAGATGTATTAGCAATGCGAATAGCCTCCGCTAAAATGTAGTAGTTAAATGCAAGGCATACAATAACTCGAAGATGTCCCACCAACATCAAGATACACTAAAAACCATGAAAGCAATGTTCAAGGCACTGAAAACCCATCGAATATGCTCGCATTTGCTTACAGCCCGATTCCAGCTGAAGCAATAAATATATCCCAGTTTTTAGCACCATAACAATATTGGAACTGATAGCTCACACCAACGACAGAAATATCAGAGAGCATAAGGCATCAGCAGGTAAATCAATCTTAATCATAGGATACAAAGGATCATCAACAAATAAATATCAGGTCATCACAAGCAGCACACAAATTAAAAATAAATATTAAGTCATCAGAAGCAACGCACTAATTCAAAATCAATCCCAAAACCTAGCCAGTGCAAAAAATTAGAGAAGCACTACAATACCACAGAAAAATGTAATGTATGAATCTTTCACGGACTAATATAGCAGGACTGAGATAAAAAATGCAGGCAGTTCTTATCATACGAGCAGTAACTATCCATGTTGCATAGGACCCATTGTGATGAGCTCAGAATAGTCAAGTGGATAGAACAAGAATTGATCACCTGGTCAAGGGACTCCTGCATAGCTAACAACTGAGAAAATGGAACATCTGCTGATGGGACACCTGAACTGCTGCCGGGGTCATTTGATGAATCTGTGGAATTAAAAGGACTTGGGGATGGAGAAGACAGGCCAGATACTTGAGAAGTTTTTCCTTTCTGTCTCTTGCCTTTAGCGGTTGGGGCTAACGACTGGGGAGCAGCTGCTGGAGTTTCTGATTCACCAACCTTCATAAAAGCATTGTTTGTCAATCCTTCATCGCTGTTGGAGGGAAACTGATCCGGAGACTCACTAACACCAACATCATTAGTCTGATGAGCTCCTTCCATGCTGTAATTATCTACACGACAGTCTCGTGCCATCTGAATGCTAAGATCAGAAGCCTGAGAATAGAAAGACTTCTCTTTTTGTTCAGCAATAGTTATTTGAGATTCTCTATGGAAGGTGTAATCATCATTCTGATCAATTCCTGTCTCCCCAACAACTTTAACCTCAACCTCTGTGCTTGCCGTGTCATTATTGACAACCACATCTTGAACCTTTGCCTCTCCCACGCTCATACCTTGACTAATTTGAGTCTCAGAGGAGGATGGAGCCTTGGATAAAATTTCTGATGGAGTCACAAGATGAGTTGGATGCTTAAAAACCGTTGGAGGATCTGGAACCACTGGGATATCATTTGACACAACACTTTTGTCATCCTTCCTCAAATCATCACATGGGGCTGCTCCATCAGCGCCGGTCTCCAGTCTCCTATCAGATGAATATTCAACACCTGGCTGATCGCCAGCATGATTGGGGAATGCAGGACCAGGATCAAAGCTTCCTACTGGAGTTCTGAAGCCAGAGGACTTCTGTGACAGCCTAGGACTCAAAGGAAGAGGAGAAGAAGCGCTATGGATTTGTTCAACAGTTCTTGGAGATGACAAAGCGCTTAGCTTTGTCTCTAAGCCAGAAGAAACAGTCTCAGGCGAGGTAGTAATTTGAGAAGAAGGCATTCTCACAGGAGGCACTGCTCCAGGGGCACTACCGGCACTGCTCGAAAGCACAGACGGAACCAAAGTGGCATTACCTGATGTTATCTCAGGATGCTTAATTCCATGAGAAACTTCCAAGTTAGCAAAACCATCGGGATTGGCAGCATCAAATGCACGAGAGACATTAGATTCAGTCTTCTCTAACTCGGTGTTATCCAAGGGTGGTGGCAGACATTGGGACAGGGCCAATGCATACTGCTGAATGGCTTGCGTTTGAACACAATACACCTGCACAATGTGTTCCCCATCTGGTAAACTCTCGCTAGTTCCAGTAATACTCAAAATGGGCATTGTAACTGTAAATTCAGCCATATAGTCCATGCGGGTTGCAGCTGGATGAGGCCCATAATCTATATGCACTGCATATATAGCATTCTTCTTTGCATTTGCAAGTAAAAGAAGCCCTGCACGAGGTAATGCCACGACTTGATTAAAGAATGCATCCTCACTGGAACCCTTTAACTCCAGGGTCTGAGTACATTGCCAAGACTCGGTATCGCTAGGCAATAACCATCCCTCTTCGAGGGAAGAGGTCCATATCTTGACTTCTCGATTCAATGGGCCCTGCAAATGATATAAATCAGCATGAGATGTAATTAAATCTTAGGAGATGCATTAACTTGGAATTTTGATTTAAGAAGGGCCACACACCCTGTCAAAACCAGAACTTATCTAAAGAAACCAACAATTGAGGGCAGAATGAAATCAGCGATCATAATATCAATAAAAGAGAAGCTCACCCCAGTGATAAGGACGATGTGATCTGGACGGTGGGGTGCAGTCAAAAAGGTGACAGAGTTGACAGCATGACCATCATGAGGCCTCAGAACTGCAAGTGGTGATGGCTTACGGTCTTCCCAAATTTTTACCTGTAAATCAAGAGCTTCTGTAAGCAAATCTCATATAGCAAGAAAAATCTGCAACGTGATTTGATGACCCACAGATAAGGGTCTAAATGCCAAGCCCATTAATTAGGCTCAATTGATGGAATACCTGCCCAATTTAATCACCTTCTAGCCTTAGAAAAACACTGTGGTAATGCAACCAAACTGTGCCACCGTCAATAAATTACTGAAGAAAGACTATTCTGATAAAACTTTTTCTTTATGAGACAGCGAAGGTAGCATGTAAATGCCTCTCCCCTCTCTAAAAAAGTGAATGAGTGGTTCAATTTGTCAATCACCACAAAACATTGAAAAGCACTTTCTGATCCAAAAGTTTTGATAATCTTACTATCTCTATCGATCCCAAATTGTTTTTGCAAATCTTTTGGAAACAATGGGGATCCGTCACACCACAATAGTTACAAATCATCACTTTTATTGCCACTAGACTCTCAAGGATAAAAATTTGAGTGTTAGCATTGGTGGAGGATAATTCGTAGTCATATGCGTCGGTTAAACCTGCCCAAGATAATACATTTATGTAGGATGGACAAATATGTCATATGTTTTCAGGTTAGCTGCCTCAGCTAACCAGCATCCGTTGAGACAAGAGCCCAAGACTCTTTTCAGCTATTATTCAACTTGACAACTTAAAGTATAAGCAAGAGAGGGACAAAGTCCTCATCATTAACCAGGGATGCATTATCAGTCAAAACACAATGGACATTCAACATAAAGATATTTTATACTTTATCAGGGTAACTGCTAGAATCGTTTGGTTGAATCCCTCTGAGCAATCTAGATGAAGCAAGTAACTTTTTATTCTAAACCTGACCAAAAACTTCCTCTTTCAAAATCCAAAGGTCCCCGAAGCTGTGCAAAGCTAGCAGGCTCACCACAAGAACAACTAGAATACCAAAATGCGCAACCATATTCGGAGGTAAAGAAATATACGAACCGTTCCATCCACTGAAGCTGAGGCCAGTCTGCTAGTCATCCATTGGCACATTGACAAATCTGTTACTACTGCATCATGCTTACCAACAATCTGGATCCCATCAATTAGCTTGTCGATGGGACACTTTAGAGGTTCCTCAGCAGTGAATGATTCTGCTTTACCAACTTTTGTGCTATCGATCTTCAGCACACGGTTACCAATTGCAACCATCAAAATTTCCTGCAGTTTTAAGTAACCAAAAAAATATGAGTAAACTAGCAAGTCAAAAGATTAAAAAACAAAAACCAACAGAACAGGACCTGGATAGCGGGTAACTCTCATAGAACTTATAACCAAATACTTACTTGCTTGTGAGGATGCCAACATAATCGTGGATGCACAGGTTCTTCCTCTCCCACAATCTGAATGGCAATGACAATTTTCCCAGAGATTTGAGCCTTCTCCTCCTCATCTGCACCTTCATTAATCTTCCATATGAAGATCCTACCGTCAATGCTCGCACTGCAAAAATTGAAATTTAGCACCTTTCAACCTGTACCCAATAAAGCAGTTCTTTTATTATGACTGTCGCAAAAAATTACCTCGCCAAAAGGTGAACATCTTCCGCAAAGAAAGCCATATCCGTTACTCTCTGAATCGGAAAAAAAGAACAATAAGAACCTAATCAAAACGCAATATCCGACCATAGATGAAGGGACGACTGTAAAGTTCGATTTTTCCATGCCACCTGTATTCTTCCACGAGGGAGAGTGATGCATTGCATAAACAATCCATGAGAAAATGACAGAACTTATGGCATCACCCGACTCGGACAACTTACAACTACTCTCAACAATAAAGGTGCGCACACAAGCTGAACACCAACACAAGGAAGCATGGAGATCGAACCTGCGTATGGCCTCGCAACAAGGACCGCAGCGCGGTATTTATATTGAGAACCCTAATATTGCCCATCTTCAACCCGTAGCATATATAATTCCGGTTAACCGCAATCTGACGGCCCAAGACCAAACCCGGATCGGACACGTACTTAGTAATCGGAGTGACCTCGAGCTGAGGCTGAACTTCGCCCGGCAATCTAACGTCGATGTCGTAGACCAAATGATCGCCGATCAAATGCCGACCTTTGGGCAGCTTACTACTGAGCATCCGGACCGGCGCGCACTGCACGGCCCCGAAACCCACCGGCGGCGCCGAGGGGGCCGTCAAGCCGAGGTTCGCGTGCACCCCGAAATCGGGCGGGGTGGACGGCGACGGGGCGAAGGAGAGCGGCGACGACTGCTGCGGGGGGCGAAATCGTGGGGGTAGGGTTAGGGTTCTGGGTCCCGAGGAGGGCCATGAGGCGGGCGCCGCTCGAATCAGCGGACGGGGAGGGGGAGGGCGGGGCCGGGTAGGACGAGATGGGCACCACGCGGCGGGGGCGGCGGCGGCTGCTGGTGGAGGTGCTGCTGCTGCTGCTGGTGGAAGAAGTGGAGATCCCTGCTGCTGCGGCGGCAGCGGGGAGGGGGCTGTTGTTGCTGGTGGTGGTGGTGTTGGTGGTGGTGGGGGGCGGCGGGGGAGGAGGGTAGGGGAGGTAGTGGAAGGGGAGGGGCCCGGTGGGGGGAGGGTAGGAGGAGGAGGAGGTGGGGTAGGGGGAGGAGGGGCGGAGGAGGAGGGGAGGATGGGGCCAGAGGAGGAGGGGCGGAACAGCTTCTGGAGCTCGAATTGCTGCTGCGGGTTGGCGTTGCTGTTGGGGTTCCCGGGGGACGCCATGAAAGGTGTTCGACGAAATGACTGACAGAAGAAAGAAGAAGGAGAGTCTGACTGGTGGGGCGATGCGATGGTGGGTGAGATTCAAGGAGGGGACACGGATCCGGCGATTGGGATCGGGGGGATTGGCGGAGGAGGAGGAGACGCCTTCTTTTTTTTTTTTTTTTTTTTTTGGCACTCACTCTCGTCTCGCCCTTGGCTGACCCCAGTGACCAATCTGCCACGCACTAAGATAGAGAGAGAGAGAATTAAAAATTGGGGGAGTGACTAATCTGGGATCGATGTTTGGAGAGGAAGGGGGAGGAAGGAGGAGGTGGAAGAATGGGGGAAAGGGAGAGAGGGGGAGAGGGGGAGTGCACTGCCGACGTAGGAGGTTTGGGTGGAGCCATGTCACATGGAGTATGGTGTGGGGACATGGATGGGAGGTATGCAGGGAGATAGGAATATCATACGTGGAAGTTCCAATTATGATATTATCATTATTCTTTTTGCCTTTTTTTCTTTTCTTCTTTTTGATGATCGGCCGATGGTGATGTTATGTATTTTTTTTCCGGCCGAATTTGGTAATATTATCCGTGAACGTATTGAGGAGCGATTTAGGATGGATATTATAACGTTGTTGTGAGTTTAGCTCTTTCTTATTTTATGATACATGTGCGGCATTGATGTAGTAGAGAACCTTTCATGTGACGTGTTAACCTCGATATTTGTGAACTTGAATATGGAAAAATGTACATTTTGCATTGTCCAGGTAGAGAAAGGAGGAGAATAATACTAGAATGTAAAAAATTATGTATGGCACTCACTTTAATATTAAAAATTTTTATCGACTCACTCAAGTGCCAAATTAAAGAAAAAACGATTAAAGTATTTTGGCGAAAAATTCCGGCAAGAAAAATTACATGGCATTTTTTTGACATTGAAAAGATTACTATTTAAATGAGATTGACATTGAAATGATCGTTTTTTTAACAACAACGGTGACTAAAGTAATCATTTTTCGATAATGACCGACACTTAAATGATTACTTTTTGACACTAGCATTGAAATAATCACATTTTAACCTGCTACACTAGGTCAGGGTTATATGTTAACTTAGAATGCTAGCGAACCATATAAAATTGAGAAATTAATAAAATATTGCAATGTCGAATTTTTGACGACTAAGATCGGAGTTTGCATTTAAATAATCATTTTTTTAAATGACACTTAAATAATCCGAAAATTTTTTGGCATTAAAGTGAACGCTATACACAATTTTTGACACTAATAGTATTCTTCTCCATATATTAAAGGATAAATTTCTTATTTTTAAAAAATTCTCAATTTTGTGAGTTTTCGATGTTCTCCGTAACGAAGCGACGTGGTTACTACGAATCTCGTAGTCATTTCTCTCTCTCGGCCAGCACAAATCTGAGGAAGTCAATACAAACCCAGAAGTAGCTGCTGGGCTGAAACGTTACAAGACTGATGACAAATCAAGAGACGAGTGACAGAACGATCCAACAAGACAGCACTACGAACAGGCCACACAAAGAGCTTCGACGCATATGGACACGACCCCGAGCTTTTGCATCGAATCAACACGGGACATCTTCACATTGACAGCGACGAGAATGCTGTCAACTCGGGGAGCAAACATCATCATGAATAGCCGGCTGTAACTTCCCCCTCTCTTTCCGAGTGAAGTAAATAACACCCATTCAAGGGCAATCTCAATGACTTCTCAACGAAGGACTCGCCTTTCAAATGCGTCATAATCTCCGATGACGCGATGAAACGCCAGCAAGACAGAAAATTATTCTAGACTAGACCGTGTTTGTAAAGTAGCAATCAAAGAGCAAGCGTGATCAGGAGCCGAACCACATAAAACATGTGACTTCTCCTGTTTAATCCTGTCGAGTTGGCAAAGGGTTATTGCATGTCTTGGATGTAATTCATTTTAATGTTCTCGGCGATGATAATCGATGATCATGAGCACGGCGGCTGACAGAGCACGGGAGACATGTAATACATCAACCACGAATGGGTAAATTTTGACAAACTAATTTCTTCTTCGCCTAGCCTTCCCAATCAGAATAGAACAGAACCATTCATGCCCAATACAGAAATCATGGATAGAATTGGACAAGAGCTTTAAAATTAGGAATACTGGGCCTCACTATTCCGGTCTTGCTCTTGCTCATTGATTAGGTCTTGCCCTATTAGTTTCGGCAGCTAAATAGACAACCACACCATGAAAAACTCCTTCCGCGGAAACCAGTCAAAATAGACAACCACACCATGAAAAGAGATGCAATAGTCCATCCGACATGGAAGGGGAGGTGGGGAGATTGAATCCCCCCCTTCTCAAGAGGGGTTGGGGTGGGGATGAATTCGTTTTAAGTGTGGGTTTCGACTAAAACGCTCTCTGAGGAGGCGGGCGAAAACGAGTGAGAGTTAGAATAAGAGTAGAGTAGAACCGACCCAAAAAAAAAAAAACTAGTTGCAATAAATGCAAAAAACACCTCGTGAAATAGTACAAAAAATCCATTTGCCACAGAATGGACAATGGATGAAGTGTTTATTATATTTAATTCAACTATCTTACAGTTGACATTAGAAAATGAGCTAGTACAACTTTACAACTCAAGCTCTCAGATGACAGATGACCTCAAAGGACTTCGAGATAAGAGATTGAAGTTAAAAGGAGACTAAAATGCGCAAGTCGGATTGACGCGTTTAATTGCAACAACCTCCGCTTTGAGCTGGAGCACCATCTCTGCCGCCAGGAGGTCCTTGGACTCCGCCATATCCAACTTTTATTCCATAAGACTACAACAAGGACCAAACAAGCAAAATAAGCTCAAACCACCAAAGCATATGAATTGAAAATCAAGACACTTTGACAGAGTAAATGCAAGAATCCCAGGTCCTCGCAGATACCTTCATCCTATGAACTGAATGAACACGGTTACTTCTTTTGACATTTTACTTTAAACACAGGCACAGCCTTAGACCTCCAAAGTTTTCCCAAATTTGGGAGACAGTTTACCTCATTTGAGACATCCAAAGCACCATCCTCGATTTTCTTGTAGATTGTCGCGGCAGTCTTGATAAACGCCTACGCAAAATTCCTCCAAATCAGTTGTCATCATAAAGAAGCATCTGAACTGAACATACACATATGAGGATACAAAATTCTCTTTCTACTATATAAAATCAGGATATTTCTCACTTCTTCCACATTTTGAGCAGTTTTGGCAGAGGCTTCCATGAAAATCAAACCATGCTCTTTGGCAAACTGTTCACCTTCCTCTGTGCTTACAGCTCTTCTGTGAGCAAGATCGCACTTGTTACCAATAAGCATAATTGTCATGTTAGCATTTGCATGCTGCCTTGCGTCCTCCAGCCAACTAGCCAAGTGATTAAAAGTCTCTCGCCTGAACCGTACAATGATCAGTACTGTCAAGTCCAAACACTTGATCTGAATGATATGTCGAGATGAATGACCTACCAAATACAGGGCATCGTATGACTAAAAACACCAAAAACCTGAGCTACCCTACTGCATTTACATACTAAGAATATATCGAGATGTGCATCCCCCCTGCTACCGCCACTCCTTATACTTGCTAGATAAAAGCACCGATGAGAGGGCCTCTTTTCCCCTCAATTCCTTTCAAAGATCAATGCAATGCTCCTAAAAAGCTAGACTAGCAAAGAATGATATAGTTATCGTGCAACCCCTTCCGTGCTCCTTCCCATTGCCCCTCCCAATCTATTGATACTAAAGCTAGAAATGGATGCTAATCGGAATTACTCTCTCCTCAGAGAAGTTGTTTGGTCACAGAAGTAGTAATCAAGTAGACAAGATCAGGAAGAAAAGGGTACCGTGTGATGTCGTAGACTAGCAATGCACCGGCAGCCCCCCTGTAGTAAGATCGTGTGATAGATCTAAATGATTCTTGTCCTGCCTGGCAAAAGTATTTAAACTTTCATATGAGATAACATGATGAGAATTAGACACTGGAAATATATATCATGGCAATACCAGCATTCCCATCTTTACTTTAATCTCGTTATCAATGCTATGTCATGGGGACACCATTAACAAAAAACTTGGGAAACTTGATGAAAGCAACAATGATACAAGACACCAGCAATTTCTCAAATCTTAATAGAGTTCCTCACAAACCCATCCTCCTTTGTATTAAAGCGGAAGAAGTTGCTTCATTCAGCCACACAAATGTCAAATTCTCCACACAGTTTCAAAATGATCTTTTACATCTGAAGTTTCATTCACGGTACACCCTGCAAATACAACAATACATAGAGAAGAGACAACTGACCGTATCCCAGATCTGCAGCTTAATCGGTTTGTTGTCGATTGTGATCATCCTGGCCCCGAATTCAACCCCAATTGTCAAGTCATGCACGGGCTGGAAACGTTTGTCCGTGAACTGAAGGAGAAGGCACGATTTCCCCACTCCTGACAGAGAACAAAAGGCAACGAAAAGTGAACAAACACGCGCGAGATGCCGAAAAGACTTCAAATTTCCAAAAGGGTCAGTCTCAAACAGGCCACAGCATAACGTATTGAGAACAAAAGGCAACCAAAAGTAAACAAACACACCCGAGATGCCGAAAAGACCTCAAATTTTTCAAAAGGGTTAGTCCCAAAACCGTCCCCAGCATCACGTATTGAGAAACTCTGATCGAACAACACACATACAGCAAACACCCATCAATCAGAACGACTGAAAAACGCCGAGCTCGAAAACCCAGAACGAGACAAAGCGAAATGCGACCACCCGACAGCTATCTACCCATTACGACGGGCAATGTAACAGGGGGGGTGGAAACCGATGCGTTACCGGTGTCGCCGATGATGATGTACTTGAAGAGGTAAGCGTAAGACATGGCGGAGAAGCCCGAGCGGATCGCGACTCAACGGAGACGACGCCGCCGCGCGCGATCGGAGAAGCGTAAGCTAGAGAGAGAGAGAGAGAGAGGGAGGAAGAGAGAGAGAGAGTCAAGGGAGAGTCGTCTGCGCTTCGGTTTCGACGAGGTTTCGGAGCCAGCGAGGATCCTCGCTGTCGTGTCTCCTGCTTCTCCGCCACCTCCCTTCCCCCGCAAGGCGCAGAGAGAGAGAGAATGGAAACAACACATGCGGTTGCTAAATTTGATCTGGACCGTCGAGATCTTAAAAAAAGAAAAAATCAGCACGAAATCTACCGTTTTTTAAATTATTCGGATTTAATTTAATGTTATGTACTTGACTTTGATAAATTAATTCCTTATGTGCATATGCAATGATGCGTAACAACATTTATCACGCCATTGGCCACGGAAAGGGTCAAAAGGAGGGAAATGGCACATATAATTCATGAATTTTGGCTTGACATGTAATACGGATCTTAAACTTTAGTCCATCGTGTAATGTGATCTCTAACTTTTAACTTTGTTGATGTAGTGTTTGAAATATATGAAAATTTTTGACATCGAACATTTTTATATAGTTTAAAAACTATATTGAATATGTACCAAACACATTAATCAAATTAAAAATTAATTAATCATATTATTTATCAGATAAAAATTAAAAATCATTTATGTCACTATCTATACATTATAATGGGATGAGATAAAAAAAGGGACGGTCAAAATAAGTGCATGGAAATTAGGTTGACTTCACTAGGCTATCTAAAATCGATCTACTTCAATACACAGGGATTTTTATGATGACGTTTTGCTAGCCTAATATGTGTCGATTTATTCATATCTATCCTAAACTTTAAAAAAAAATGACTCTAAACCTTTTAATTTGATCAATTTAGTCCTACATATTTTGAAAATTTGATAATTTAGTTCATTCAACTAATTTTGATAGGAAATTGCTAATATAATCATTAGTTTTATGTGATACTGCTAGCGATAATGTGGAAAATTATTTTTAACTTTTTTATTTTGTTGATACTTTATGATATTTTTGTTTTTCTTTGTCCTCCATAGTTGCCCGCCTCTTGAGGGTTGCTCTCACTATCCTTTTGCAAGGCCGAGCCTTACTCAAGGTTAGTGAGGCTGGTTAGGTCAACCCTTATTAGCCTTAGCGGCCTCATCCTTGCAAGGGCAAGCCTCACTTGGCTGGCGAGGTTGGCCCTCGTCTATGGTTGGTTGCTAGCCATTAAGGAGGCCAGCAGCTGCAGAGGAAGAAGGGAAAAAAATAAATAAATAAAGAGAAGAAAGAGAATAAAAGATAAAAAAAATATGAAAATTATTCATATTAGTGTCAGCAGAGTTATGTAGGACGTCTAGCATTCATTATAGTGATTTTTAGTAATTTTTCAAAAGATTTATGATTAGATTTAAAACAGAATTGACAAAATTATAATAAATTTATGACTAAATTTGATCAAACTAAATAGCTTAAAACTAAATTGGTATAATTGTAATAGGTTTAAGACTTTTTAAGTAATTGTCTCTCAACATATATGCAAAACATATGGAGTGCATAAGGATAAGATTGACTTCGTGAGACCTCCGAACTATCAAATCTAAAAGTATTCACGTGATATCTACCATAATTAATAATTCATATACAAGATTTGTAAAATAATTCCTTACAAATGATAAGCACAAATACTTATTGCGAATTTGATCAGGGTAATATCCTTATATTAAAAAGCGGATTGAGATAAAAAAAAAAAATGAGCATCAGAAGACGTAATCTTTCAAATACTTAGATAAGAACAATTAGTTGACGCATATAATATTTAAATTCAATCTATTCCTTTGGTTTTTCATGGGTTGAATTTGAAAGAAAATGAATAAATGCTTTTATATATATTACAACTAATTAGCATACGTTTGGTAACATTTTATTTTTGGGAAATAATTTCTTTTAGAAACAGTTTTTTCTATTTCTGTTCCCTAGAATTATTTTTGAATAAAAGAATATGTTTGGTAACTACATAAAATTTATATTCATGTGATAAAAAAAGAACAATAATGCATTTGGTAAGACCGACAATTTTTTTTTTTTTTGTGACATAAAATTTCTTTTAATATTATAATATCTTTTTTGGATTTTTTTTTCTTTTCTTTTTTTCCTCTCTTCTTCTTTCCCCTCTAGCCAGTGGCGGTGGCGATCGGAAAGCGGTGGCGGTAAGCGGCGACCGCAATTGATGGCCGATGACTAGTGGCGATGATGGCAAGTGGCAAGCGGTGATCGGTTAGAAGAGGAAGAAGAAGAAAAGAAAAAAAGAAAAGAAAAAACGACTCATTTTAGAAATTATTTTCAGGAATAAGAAGTAACTTTTTTCTATTTTTTGTTTTCGTTCCAAATCTATTCCCCGGCTAATTTTCTATTTCCAGGAATAGAAAAATCATCTGATTTTGTTAAACGGATTTTTATTCTTTTTTAAGGAAATAATTTTTTTTTTGAAGAAATATAAATGTTGCCATACAAAGCCTTAATTGCCTCGACGGTCAACCTAAGCTTGAGAGTCATTCTAGCAACACTCAAATACTATCCTTTTTGTTTAATGAAAAAAATAAAAATTAATAGGGGATTACTTTGTCTTTTTGTTTTTTAGCTTGATGAAGGATATTTTAAAAATTAATAACTAAAAACTGGAATATAATTTGGAGGAAATACATTCCTTATACTATGATAATTGACATTTTGAAAATAAGGAAAATTCCAAATAAGGGCTCGAAGTGCTTTTATTTTCTCAAATAATAGTATGAAGTGAACTTTTTTTTAAATAAAAGTTTGAAATGAACCTTATTTGAAATAAAAACCCGAAGTAATCATATCGGTCTTAGAGAAAGGCTTGAACTTATTGTTTAATGAATGACAATTTTATTTTTGTTATTTTTTCCTTCCAAAAAAAATTAAAACTTAAAAAAAAAAAGATGAACACGCACGGAAGAAAGGTTCCCTCTCGCTTGTGGCCGTCGCTCCATCGCCAGTGGGATGATGGTGATGGCTGGCAAGGTCTCTGGTGAGAGACGGGAAAGGCCAATAGCGCTTTCTGAGATCTGAGCGAGGGTTACGCAGTCCTTGCCCAGTGCCCATCGACCTCGACCTGGGCAATGAGGTCTAAGGGCGTTGGGTGAGGGCCACCGGGCTTGCATAAAAGCCGATGACCCTCACCAAAGCCGGGGCGAGGGCGGGAGACCCTTGCCCATATCTAGGTGACCTTGCCACTCTCCTTCTCCTATCTTTGGCGAGGGCCTCGCTAGCCCTTACCTCGATTAGCGAGGGTCATCGGCCCTCGCCTAGGGCGCTAGTGACCACGCCGGCCATCGTCGCTGCCCCATTGGGGATGGGGCAATGGCCACAGGCGGGAGGGAGCCCTCCCATCTCTATTTTTGTTTTTTTTTCAATCTAATTTAATTTATATTTAAATTGAATTTGGACAAAAATATCCTTGATTGGCCGGAATTATTTGCCGGCCGGTGAACCAGCAAGGTTAGCCCTTATTTGTAATAACTATAATCACTTCAAGCCCTTATTTCAAATAAGGTCTACTTCAAGTCCTTATTTGAGAATATAATGGCATTTCGGGTCCTTATTTAGGATTTTCCCATAAAAATGTGATCATTTATAGTTGTCTTTTGATAGCATCAAATAATAAATTTATTTTAAAAAAATAATCAACTAAAAGTGAAGGGTAAAGATAATAGAATCCGGTCTTGCATCAGTTAATCATCGGTCAACAAAGAGGGTCTAGAGAAAATCACATCTTGATTAACTATATAAATGACTATATTAATATGATCTTCACCAAAAAAGAAAAAGGCACTGACTGATCTATATGCTTGCATGACCTCACTATGGACATTTCCATTCAATGAGCAGGTAAATTACTAAATTCTGTATACACTGATGTATCATATGCAATATCTACTTTCTTCTGATTCACTGCAACAAAATCCCTCCCCTCCATATCACCATGAGTTTCATTTTGTCAATCAGGACAGTCGCTGCGACTGTCATTCCGATCATCTGTTTCAAAGTTTCTACTTGCTGGCACGAATCTGTATATACTAATTGGAGATGTGTGTGAATCTGTGATGACTGTACTTCTGAGGCTTCCAAGACCGTGAGACCAAAAGGCAAGGCCTCAGTAAGAGATGACAATGTCCCATGAGCTAGTTCTTGCGGGGATACTTATTTTCAGTAACTTGTCTTCTCTGAATTCGAACTCTCTCTTCTCTGAGTTCACAGTGCACGACCTGGGTCTTGTGCTGGAATACGCTCCAAATGTGCCCGGTCCTCTCCCTTTGATGTGGATTCCAGAAGTGGAAGATTTGCTGCGAATATCAACTGCTTGAATGGCTCCACCTGAATTGTACATGTCTATCAATCCGATCGGAGCAAACTGCACCTTCTGATTGTGCACCTGGATAATCAGACCACATCTTAGATTGTGCATTTTCCGGAGGATCCCACCAAAATACTTTTAATTAGGTGCAACTATTGATACCTTGATAGGAGAAATGGTTAACACGTCGCACTCTAAAACCTTCAAGGTGACAGTCATTGACTCTTCCACTGACAATCGGTGTACAGAGCCTATTCATGTTGATATAAGGCCAAAGCATGAGCAATTGGACATTGCCAATCAATGTATCTGTGCGGTTGTTATTCTTACTGTATGCGTATAAGAGTCAAAACATACCAGTCTTGAAGGAAAAGATCACACAATCTCCGGTCCATGAACCCCCAGTAACCTCTTCCAAAAACTCTACATCAGATGGAGAAACTGAGGCAGATATCTCTGAAGCAGCATCCTCAATGACCTTCTTGTCTGTGCAAGGCCAGCTTCCCGCTCCTTGGCAATTGAAAATGCCAAGAACACCAGTACAGTTGTTCATGTTCCAAATCTTCAGAAGACTGCAGAACAGAGTTAAGAGGCATCAAGCAGTTGGAAAATGATTGGAGAATGAGCTCCATCTTACTAGTAAAAATGTTAAGATACCTTTTCCCATCCATAACTGGGTCAATGAATAGGCAATCCCGAGATGGCCTGCCAGGGTATTTTGCTCTAAGCACCGACCCATCAGGAAGCACAAGCTTTTTAAGTATCTCGAAGTCATGATTTCCAGGTTTATCACTGGCATAGAATGGTTACAATATGAATAAGCAAAACCTATAAAAAGTATGGGTCATGCAATGGTAAGTATGCGACAGCATCAAATATCAAGAGTTGTAATCTTTTCAGTTCCTAAAAAATTAGAGTAGGGGGCTTCTGAACACATGATGCATACATTAAAAGGGCATGACCTTTTAGCACATGCATGAGGATGGTCATCAGGGCTATCGTCGAGTCACAAAGCTATGCACATTCCTTACACTGTGGATATGGTGGATATGGCTTCTTGGGCAAAACCATTATGGAATAAGAGGTCCTAGGATTCCTGCTGAATACATTTCAAAAGAGACAGAATATGTACTAAGCATGACCAGAACGAGCCAAGTTTCTCATCTTAAACAGAGAGTTTGCAATGATTTGATGCCTTGTACATCTGTCTCTACAAGAGAATATTGGCACACCTTACATAGACAGGACATCCTCCCACTGCTCGAGCTACTGCATGGAACTCAGCTGCATCATGGAGGCTCTGAAGATGTAAAAAGAGTCGATAAATATTGTTGATATTGGCAAAGCATTAGACAGTACTATAGCAGCAAAGTGGGATGGGATAATCATACATAGAACATGTCCCAATCTGGAACAACTACTTCTCCCAGAAATATGCTATTATACGCCACAGCAGCTATGTGTAGAGTCTGGGTTGCCGGATTTTGAGGATAATAATCATCAGATGCTCGTGTTATAGCACTTTGTTGACAACTGCATGGACAAATATGAAGCAGAAATAAGATATTAAAGGTTTCTTATACCTATATTTCTATTCTAACTTCAAAACTAGCTTACGAGACATGCCATGCCACAAAATTTAGACTAGTGATCTATTTGAGTAAGCATATATCACTAGATTCTGGTAATATATACATTAAACAGTGACATTGAGGGGTTTGTTAATTCACTTGCTTCTGTTGCCGAGACATATATGGTGAGTATGAGGCATTATGTCATCATTATTATTAACTAAAAGATGGAACTACTGGCATAAATAAAGTGAACTACTAACGATATACAGAAGAAACCAATTTCTCTCATACTTCACTTCAGTAATCCTTTTCTTTTTTAACAAAGTACAAACTTCCTACGGGATTTAGTGATTATATCTATGTGTTTGCTTAAAGATTATCCAATAGCTCATAGTCAGGACACCTCTAAACTTAGTTTAAAGTTCAATCAGTAATAAGCAGCCTAGCCATCGCCCCACTATAGACCAATGTATTCAAATTTTGAAGCAAAATACGGGAAATCAGCAGTGATGAAGTTATATACTGGTAAATGGAATCTGTGCTCTGACCCATACAGCAGATGATGTTGTTATCCTGGAAATTCACAGTGATGGAATTCTCAAGGGCTTCTTGGAATTGTCTGGTAAGGGAAACACGACCTCCTAGATCTGTTGCTATTGTTTCCAGAATGTTCTGCACATCTACCTTCACTCCATCCACACCCTGAGAAACCAGGTAGCTGTGCAGATCGTCATAGAACTGAGATATTGTAGCGGGATCAATTACACCTACACCATAATTCTCCATAGCATCCAAAGATAGGTCCCTCATATTTGCTAAAGTTCCTGGTGACTGCATGGGATACTTTAAAACTGGATTATACTTTTTTGTAGCTTCTGCTCCAGGAAGAAGGCCTCCCCAGTATCCCATCAAAGCATGCCATACATAGACATACCTGAAATTTATTGAAAGATATGCAAGTAAAGTCTCTCAATTAATCGCTTTCAACAAACATGACGTTGTCACTGAAAAGGTCACCATAAAGAGAAGTCACAATTGTGAAATGTACAACAACTAAATTATGGAAACAATTTATGGCACCTCCTCACTTTTCATTATTCAGTATAGCCATTGTGGTTTGCTTAAGTACATATAGAGAAAGAACAGAAAAAGCAGTTTGAGTCATACTTAAGACCATAAGTTCCCTTAATGTCTGAAACAAATTCCTTTAAATCAGTAGGCGCCTCGCTAAGAGATCCATTTTGACTTCTTCGGAACTTATGATTTTCTTTGATGCTGACTAATCTGCCGCCAAACCTGCAAATTAACCAGCAGTGGAAAGACATGTTGCAGTTTCCTCATTTGCGGTTGATCATACAACATTACAACAGTAAAACTACTTACTGTGACCCTTCAACAAATGGCTCTCCTTCTTTTTGGAACTCATTACTTGTATCTTGCCACCCATCATCTATTATGATAAATTTTGCAGGGGTGCCTCCATCAGATAAACTGCGAGGAAATTTGTAACGGTCAATTCTCTTCAAACTTATCAAGTTAAAATCTTAAATTCGTTGCCTGGAATTAAATTCCCCAAGGGCAGAAAAGGGACAGTCATTCAACTTTGGATAAGTGCTTTTCAAAGAAGCAAATTAAAAGGAACATTTTTTGCCTCTATTTTGAAAGCACAGCCAAGAGGGACCCGTGCAATTATTTATATATATATATATATATATATATATATATATATATAAAAGATGCGGCAAACTAAAGTCCTGAAAAAATCAACATCAATTTTGCAGGCATCTGCATCATTAACCTTTTAAGCCCCTGTCTGATTCCTTTAGGATTAACTTCTTGGTAAAAGGCATCCCAGGTGCACCAACCAAACCAATCCAAAATTGCAGGCATCTGCATCATACAAACCATCATAAGACAATGTTAGCTGATCACCCTCTTCCCATTTCCAAGCTTGTTATAGCTATGCAGTTGCTCAACGAAGACCTACCTGCTTCCTTTCTTGGACTGCAAATGTTCCTAACTCCTTCTCCAAGAACCTGAATATGCAGTGAGTAATGTAAGGGCGACAAGAACCAATTTGAAATGAGTAACTCAGACTAAAATTAGCTGTCCTAGTACTTAAAGGCTCTCATTTACAAGATTTATGCACTGTTCAACTTATGGATTATGATTCAGACTCATTGTAATCTTGAATTCCCAGTACAAACAAGAAAATTGCTCAGAGGGCAAACCCCACTTCATTGATTCCTTCATCAGGTCGAATGGATTTTGCCCATAATTGACAAAAACAGCTTTTCGGGACTCTGAAGTGACTATTGCTGGGTCACCTAACAAGAATTGTAACAACCCACATTATTAGAGTGAAAAGAGTCAAACATTCAGATTTAAAACAGCTGCCGACTTGAAAAACTTTTCATGTTCATCGTTTAAAAGCATGTACACCACTGAAGAAACATGAGGCTCCCACCGACTGCTCCCTGGTCTCATTATTCTCTTCCATATTTTCTTAGTGATAATGGTTAACACATACGTCCATATAAATATGTTTATGGATTGCTAAACATAGTTTACTTTGGATTGCAAGCAGAAAGCAACAATGGCTTTCATCGGTGAGGCTGAAAAATTACCGCTTTCTATACATAGCTCGAGTTCATCCGCCAAGTTCCCCTGCAAGCTGCTTCTGAACTTGCCGTCCAACACCGGCAAGAAGAGGATGTAACTGGGTTCATCAGCCGGTTCCAAATCGGATCCCTCCCTTACTTCCAGCAGCAACATCTGAGTTTCAACCGGAATGTCACTTCCCGAAACACCAACTCGAGGTATCATCCACCACATCTTGAATCTAAAAAGGCACAGTAGCCTAATGTCCCTGCATCGTCATTCATGAAAATCAAAAGAACTCACATCACTTCCCTGCTACATTCTCTCTTGAAATCCCTCGAATTCGATACAGTTAAATTTGCAATTTTCTTCACCCGCAGCTGAATGTCGGTCAGAGGCAAAGAAGCAAAATCACTTACTGAATAACACCTAACGTAAAAACATGTCTCGAGCCCTCCACATTCGAAGTAGCTCCGACGAATGCGGACGAATTTGTCAGCGGCGTGACCACCACATTCTCCGGCACATCCGTCAACACGTCCTTGCCATTGACTCTCAGAGCCCCCTCTTTCAACGCAGGCCTCGTGCCGATGAACATCGAATGCTTCCATGTCGTGGTCGACGTCGACCGGCTAGCTTCGACGGGCCGCCAGCTCCGACGATGGGAGCACCTAAATGGGGAGAACCGGGCATTGAGCGGCAGAGAACTCAGCGAAGAACACGAGGCAGCGATTGCCTGAACCATCACAAACCCAGTTCACACAGCCCCGAGTTGTCCTCGCCGAAGCTAAAACAACGTCTCGCGCAGCCCGTTGCTTCCGATCCACGAAAGCATTCGAGGGACGTAAGCAGAGAGACAAAAAATAACGTGTGACCCGAGTGGTTCCGCGACTTGATATACGACGATGAAGAAGGAGATGACGCTCGCGTCCCGTCATTGATTAATGTCCACAGCTTTTGTACTCGAGATTGACCAAAACACCATATATGGAAACTGTACCTCGAGCAGTCAACTTCGGAACTTTCGATGGAGTCGCCAAGGGGGGAGGGGGGCCGAGGGAGGACGGACCATGCATTGACAGTGAAATAGATACGTCCCCCGCCACTGGCAGATGCCACCAAGACGAGGTTCGCCAACCATCTCCAAGAGCAAAGAGAGAGAGAGAGAGAGAGAGAGAGAATGTCGACAAGTACTAAAATATCACCATGACATCAAACTTTGAGGGCTTTTCATTCGATCCATGGTTGTGCTCCAATGAAAATGACGTGCGCGACGCCGACACTTGCGGACTCTATCGCTGACACTTGTCGACAGATGGACGGGTGCATTCGATAACCTTGGCAAATGTCAGCAGTCGGCCGGGCCGGTTCCATCGGAACTCGGATAAAATCGGCTCTTTTTTCTGAGCTTTTACTAATTTGGTTCCTGATTCTATATCCTGAACCGGTTTGATCCCGTTGCCTTTCTAAAGTTACTAGTCGCGACACTAATTCTATTGACTGTACCAAATGCGTGCTTTCAATTACTCTCAGATCTTAGCTACAACTTTCATGAGTGCAGTTTTTCCTAATATGAATACAAAAATTTGTAAAAATCCATGAACAGATAAAGGTCAGGATAGAGAATTTCAGATTCTAACTTCAGATTTCGGGACCTATTTCACCTATCCAATGATATTCGATTTATTGGTAACATCTAAATGAAAAAAAAAAATATCAGTAAATTAGAAGAATTGCAAGCTCGAAAAACCCTAAAATCAAGCATCAGACTCAAAAGGATCTAAACTTTGATTAAAACCAGCCGATTACCCGAGAGATGATTAGAATCGGCTTGATCCCGTTTCCTTTTTAAAGTCAGCAATCGCAATACTAATTCTGTATGACCATAACAGATGCATGCTTTCGATCACTTGATGGAAAGCGACCGGTTCTACTTGGAAGACGGTCAGAACCTCCTTGTTCTCATTCACTTTAATTCTCTCTGTATTTTTTTTTTGTGTAAATATGTTAAAATCATTACTTGGATGATGTACACAAGCTTAGGTGAATCTCCTAGCATTTCCAAGAGACTAATTATGCGAGAAAATAGAAAAACAAAGTCTCCATATGATAGCAAATAACATTTGCTTGGGAAGGCCTGCATCATTGGTAGAGTGACGCCCTACCTCTAACAACTTTTCGCATCCTAACCAGTAGAAGATGAGACTCAATTGACCTGTTTTAAAACTGCAGTTGCATTCCATCTAGATGCAATATATAGTTACTATGAAAGATAGCTCAAGGAGCTTCGCCTCTAAGTTTTTGCCCTTGGTGGCTCCACTCATCTATTGAACTTCCAAGTTCTAACCTCCTGTGGAACGTCAAATTCCATTTTGTGCCAAAATATTATGCCACACACTACTTGTCTAGGTGCACTCAAAGAATAAGTGGTTTCTATCTTCAATTCTAGTCATACAAAAGTTACACTTACGATCCGTTCATTTCGCGGAAAATAGGCCAATTCTGGAAAATATTTTCCCAGAAGTCATTTCCAGGAAAATGATAATATTTTCTGGTGTTCAGCTAAAACCTGAAAATGTTTCGGAAATTATTTTCCTGTGTTTGGTAAGGAAAATATTTTCTAAGACTTCACCACTTAGGCATGCATCACTTACCGACCTATAAATCTATCAAATATGAACTTGCCTTTACCAGGCAAACTTACTTCATATTTATGTTCCCTCATTGTCGCCAAATGCTCATCTACTCTAAAAAATGTTTGTATGGATTTTAAAAAGAAGTAAAAGAGAAAAGAACAAAGCATGTACAGCCCTCATGAGAATCTTCCAGTTGAGTGGCTTATTCTCCCCCTGCGTCTTTTGTGTTCTAATAAACAAAAGAAAAAAGAAGCAAAGCATGTAGAGCCATTTGCTTTGAGCAATCTACAATTACAGGGTAGAATAAATAAAGAAAAGGATAAGCAAGAGTGCAAAGCGCGCGCTTGAGATCGACGAGCTCAAGGTTTGCTTGGCAATGGCCAACGACTAGCCAAGACAGAAGAAGAAGATGGGAAACAAAGAAAAGAAAAAAAAAAAGAAAAAGAAAAAAAGAAAAGAAAAGAAATAGAAAAGAAAAAGAAAAAAAGAAAAGAAAAGAAAAAGAAAAGAAAAAGGAAATTAAAAATAATTCGAATTAAAAAAGAAAAAGAAAATTAAAAAATAATTCTAACAAAAAAAGAAAAGAAGAAAAAGAAAGGGGAGGAGGAAGTGAGGATTTGTAGAGATGTGAGATAAGAGAGATCAAGTGAGGAAAATGTTTTCCACTTTTCAAAAGTGGAAAACATTTTCCCTTAATTTAGAAGACTTTTTTTCCTTTCATGGAAAATATTTTCCCCAAGGAATTCATTTTCCGTGAAACGAACGCCGGAAAATCCAAAACATTTTCCCGAAAATTATTTTCCACAAAACGAACAAAGCCTTAGTATCTACTAAAGACAACCATCGTGATATGGTTAGAGCTGTCAGTAGCCTATCTATTTCTATAAAAAAGCTATCCGATAAAATTATGCTTGCTAATACCATTAATCCAAATTAGTTGACACTAGTCTGCAGTTGGTCCCTCCTATCTGAATTCCTTGTATATCTCTTTGCAATAATATGTTTGGCTAGAGATAATAGGTGTTAAGCAAGTCTTAGCTTGAGAATACATCGCTAACTCCAAGTCATACTGCTCTTTATGTCGAGATGTATAGTGAGAGTACCTTTTTAATGTGATGAACCCAAGTACTCCATAGGGATGAGAATGGATGATTGATGAGGCTCCAAAGCATGTGGCCCATCTGTCACGCCCCGACCCTCGGTCACGTGACCATCCTTCATTTTTGGTCGATTTTAAAATGCGATATCCCAGGACTACATATCGCCGACCCTTTTCCTTTTTTATATAGCACATGCGGAAGCAGTTATAAAAATCCCCAGACAATAAAGCAATGTGATATACAAGTAGGACTAGAAACTTGAACTTGAAAACCAACACCCTTATGTACATCTATAACGACTCATTCGTACATGTACATATACAAGCCATACTAAAACGGTTGGTTTCTACTCAAATAAACTCTACAGCCAAAATCATTAGATAGGAATGGCGACTTAATTCTCATCAGGGTCCTACTCTGGATCATCCTCGAGGTTCTCCTCCAGATACTCCTCTTCGAGTTCTTTCTCCTCGGGTTCTTCATCAGGGTCTTGAAATGTTGTCCCACAACCGGGATGAGACTACGTCTCAGCAAGTTCTACCCCCTAAGACCCGATTAGTAAACTAATACACCTTAGGATTGCCTATGCACAACATGAGTCAGGGAACTTATCTTGGCCTCAGATTCCTCCTGCATATTAGCACATATCAAATAGGCACCCAAGAAATCACATCACTGATCGAAGCATCGATCAAATCGACCTAGTCGATTACACACCAACAAGACCACTCACGGTCATTTCCATTCAATTAATCAATCCACAACATCAAATCAAAGCAAAGATTGATCACATTAAATCACACTCAGATCGAATCATCGATCAATCGACCTAATCGATTACAAGTCAGTCGGATCACTTCTAGGTCATTCACTCCATCCCACATAACATCCAACAGTACACTTAGTCACAGAGCTCCATCAATGCTCTCGGGCGTCATTTTCGCCAAGGTGACATAAGTAACAGACGGTCGACGTGCATTCTTTAAGGTGCCGTTTTCGCACAATGATATTCCTCATCACCGAACCACGCCCGTCATAGATCAAAGACAGTCTACGTGCGTTCTTTAAGGCGCCGTTTTCGCACAGTGATGTCCTTCATCACCGAACCACGCCTGTCACAAATCATAGGCAGTCTACATGCGTTCTTTAAGGCGTCGTTTTCGCACAGTGATAGCCTTAATCACCGAACCATGCCTGCCACAAGTCATAGACAGTCTACGTGCGTTCTTTAAGGCGCCGTTTTCGCACAGTGATAGCCTTAATCACCGAACCATGCCTGCCACAAGTCATAGACAGTCTACGTGCGTTCTTTAAGGCGCCGTTTTCGCACAGTGATGTCCTTCATCACCGAACCACGCCTGTCTATACTTCGTACCTAATCGGTCTCAGCCAATAAAGTTCTCAGTTCACTCTCACGACTCTCTCCACTTTACAGCTCATCAAGGCATTATAAATGCTAAATAGCCATACTTGGCCACCTACCAATCAATCATTCAATTCCACTCAATTTCAATCAATTAGGATAAAATCCTGAAATTGCACAAACAATTTAATTAAGCACAACGTGGAGCTCAAATAAATAAACGGACTGCACCACGACAATCAGCACGAGATTCCGGTCATCGGCCATCCCGATTGAATTTCTGGAAAATAAATAATGAAATAATTAATTTCGAAAATTAAATAAATAAACACAATAAATTCAATTTAGCACAATATAAAGCTCAATTAAATAAACGGACTGCACCACGATCATCAGCATAAAATCCCGATCACTAGCCATCCCAGTTGAATTTTCGGAAAAATAAATAATTAAATAATTAATTTCGAAAATTAATATTTAATTCCTAAAAATTCCACTGAGGCCCGAATTGCCTAATTAACACCCGATAAGGGTCGGGAAAAATCCCAAGAAGCATCCAATAAATACTATAGGCAATTCTCTATCTAAATACACTAACAATTTCACTAATATGCAATGCAATTCACTAATAATCCCTAATCCATTCTAATCTAACCACCTAATTACACTTAACTAACACTAATCAACCTTTAAGTATAATTAGCAAACTAAGAAGGCATTAGTGAGCAAAACTCACTCGATTAACGAGCCGATCGGACCAAAACGACGGGAACGGCGCGGGGAACAATAAACTCCAAAGGCGGGCCAACTTCCGAGGTCCGACACCACCTCAAAACGGACCTAGAAGCCACTGTGAAACCCTCTCTGTTTCTGTTCTGATCTTGCTGGAAATTGAAGCAAACAACCCGGTTAAGCATGGGAATTGACCGGTGAGGAGGAAATAGGCCAAACCGGGCCATGGTGGGTCTTTACCGGCAAGGAAACACTCAAAAACAGCCACGGCAAGGCTCCCACAGATCAAGGACAGCAGCTGGATGGCACGGCTGAAGGCGGAGAGGGCGCGGCCAAGCACGGCGGCACGCGCGCACGGGGAAGGGCGACCGGCGACGGCGGGGACGGTGGCCGCTCGACGTGCGATGGCTAAACGGCGGGCAGCTTCTTCCTCTGCTGTGCTGGTCGAGAATGGTGAGGGGAGAGGGAGATTGGGTTCATCAAATGGAGAGAGGAAGAAGAGATAAGAGAAGTGAGAGATGGAGGGCTCCACTTGACCAATTTTTCCACAAAAATATCCTCTTCAAGCAACCTCAACCAAGTGGAATCCCTTGGCTCACATTTAACCACACACACACTCCTCATAACCTTTGAAGTAGTCCACTTTGGCTAGGCATGAGGGGGGGGGGTTACGAATTTTGGCTCAATCTTCCTCAAATGGATTCAATCCTCTATTGATTCCACCTCAAATGGCTTTAATAAAAATCAATTGATGTCTCAATTATCAAATTGACAATTTTCCTTATCCAAGAATCCCTCATGCTCCTCAATGTTGTCATCAAAATAATTTCCCGGCTTCAATCGCATAAAGCGGAGGCTTCAATCGCATAAAACGGTCTGCCGACGACTTTTTCCCAAAAAGTGTCGGTTGTCGAAAATCTTTCGAGGCGAGTCAACACTCCTAGAATTTATTGTGACATGACAGAATCTTCAATTTCTCGGAATCGGACTCGATTGACGGTTAATTTCACTCCGATGCGTTTTTAGCGTGATCTAGGCTATCGGGTAGTTTTCAGAACTTTTTAGGACAAATGACCCGTGGTCGATTTTCTTCGAGCCATGATGAACCCACTCGACCAATTGACGATTCTCGGTTGTCGTGAAAATCTTGAGGATTTAAATACGGCCACAGGGTACCAAAACGATAGTAAAATCAAATTAGTGCCGGTCGATGAGAATTTTCCAATTTAGTGGAGTCACCCACGATCGGTCATTCATCTCGTCGAACCGACCTATTCTCGATCTTAATTCGATTTTTAAGCGTGCCGTAATGATCTCTAAAGATGAGCATAGTCGAGAAGTCGATTCATGGTCGAATTCTCAAGTCTATTTGCCTTAAAGTCCTTAATAGCTTACCCAGCTAGTCTAGTTATCTCGTGAGTAGCCAACTCAGAGAACAACACTATAGTCGCGTCGATGAAATGCCCAAATTATCTAATCAAAATCAGAACCCAAAAATCTGGATGTCACACTATCAATAATTTATTCTAGAGTTTTAGATCAAGCAGGCCTAGTCCTCCCTTCTTTTTTGGTGAGCAAACTACATTTCATGTAACTTTGTGGGATATGTGAGTTTCTGTGTTTCTTGCCCATAAGAATTGTCTAACCTTCTTTTCAATCCTATAGATAGTTTGCTTTGGGAGGAGAAACATTTGCACCACTAAAAGCAAATGGAAAAAAGTATCGATTTGGCCAATTGAAGTCTTCTTGCATAGCTGATATGATTTATGCCCTGTTTATCTATTTTTGGGAATATCTTTTCCGTGAGCTTTTGCGTAACAAGTTGGACACCAAGGTCTCATGGGAAGGATGCCCGTGGAGAAAGTTGATCGTACCAAATGCATGCTTTCGATAATCGATTAGATTAAGTAGAGAAAACTATCAATCATCTAATTTGTGGATTAAGCAACACTAAGAGGAAATAAATGAAAAATCACAAGCAACTCCCGGAGAATTATCTCAAATTGCATATTTGCACCAAATTAAAGCTAAGAAAATCGAAATAATGTCCTAATAATTTTTATTTGACTCCTAACTAAGAAACAATTCGAGCTAATTCTATCATGTTGTTTAACTAGGAAAACCAACGACAATCGGGCTTCTCACGTAATGGCGTCCATCGGACCATCTCAGTCCTCCAAACACGTACTCCGTCGCATGCCGAGCAAAATTAGCTTTCATGGTCACCATGAAGCTCTTCTCCTCACCGACCCGGTCGAACGTCAGAGTCCTCGGCTCGACCGAGACCGAAATGCCAGGCGGCTCGATGACCTGTGCCGCATACGTGCCAGGCGAGCCAACGTTTGTCACTCGGCGGGTCACGGTGGCTGAGCCGCGAAGATTGGGGACCATGATCGAGGGGTAGTTGAAGTCCAGGAGGCTGAACGACTTCGGGCACTCGTAAGGGTCCTTGGAAAAGGATCGCATCAGAGTTCGGTTGTAGCCCAAGGCGCAGAGGAAGTCGAAGTAGTCGTCGGTGCTCAGGTCGTAGACTAGGCCGGGGTCCATGGCGCGGTTCGGCCGCATGTGGCCCGAGCCATGGTCGAATGGCGTCGCCTCGAGGAAGCTCGACCCGTCCAGCATCGCTTTGTTAGTGTTGTCCCTTGTCCTAGCTGTTAAAGACCACAAGAATGCGAAAGCAATAACTTTCCTGAGACTCTACTAAAATGGCGAAATCATGTTAGTTCGGTCGTATTTAACCAGTGAAAGTTTTCCAAGAAGAGATCGCGCGTACAATCAGCAATATTCGGCATGTGGTACCGATTGATGAAGTATGGACGTTCTAGGACTTGGATATAACTTTGGAAAATGGAGGACTGAATAATCTTCTAGGAATACCATTACTATCTCTCTAGTCACTTGTTTTGCCTCCTAGCAGCTCATGAAATGTGAATTAAAAGTAACTGTTTCTATCAAATAACTTTGGGACACTAGAGAACAGAGTTAATATTGAACTGGTGTTCTATCATTGTTCATGTAATTGTCAGTTCGCTGGTACGAATTGCAGAAGGGAATGAGTAAATTACCCGTGGTCATGATTGCCGATCGAATTGCAGACACGCTCCAATCAGGGTGGAGTGCCCTGAGAAGGCCGACGACTCCCGCAACGTGAGGACAAGACATCGACGTACCGGACTCGGTGTTAAAAGGAACTCTGCGATTATCAAAGTCCAAATCTGTAGGGCTTACGGCCTCGCTGAATGCAGCTATTATGTTGACGCCCGGAGCAGTTACATCAGGCTGAACAAAGGAACAGAAAGTTTCAGGAATGAACAGCGAATTGTATAGGCCGAAATTTGATCAGAAATGCTACTGTAACATTAAAGGTGAGACGGTATTTTTCTGAACCTTGAGGATCTCTGGCGTAACCAAGTTTGGCCCTCTTGATGAGAACGCTGCCATGAATGGCGCAGGCTTTGTGTTCAGTTTGGCCGTTGGAGCAGTGATGAATCCGACCGGATTGCTGTTCCAAAATCATTAACAAAAGGGTAAGCTAGCATTTGGTAAGATTTCGATTCGGATTTTGCGCATGTCGTAAGCGATAATAAAGGCGATGGAGAGAGTACGCAGTGGAATTGATGTAGGCAAAGACTTGGAGGCCATCTTTGTAAGTAAGTTGAGATGCAGGGAGGAGATGTGGGTCAGCGATGATCTCGTTGCCGCTGAGCACGTCGTTGCATAGAATCATTCCCACTGCGCCCGCTTCCAAGGACTGTCGGCCCTTGTCGACTCTTGCCGTGTCGCCCCGGAGGCACACCATGATCTTGCCTTTCCCCTTCTTTGGATCCAAAGTCCCAGGCTTACACAGCATACTTGACATTGTGCAGAAAATGAAGCAAACGAAAGTTAGTCAGTACCACTCAAAACTTGGGAGCCAAGTCTATTACAATTCTAAAACTTAGGTTCACAATTATTACGAGTCATTCACTGAGGCGTTAGCCGCTTTCGCCTGTGCGCCAGTGATCAGGGGATAGAACTTGTCCTCGGGCAAAGGCTTCGAAAGACTCGTGCCCTTGAGGCGTGTGCCGTGCACTCCGATCGGAAGCTCGACAAAGGCTTCGAACTCGCGGTCCAGCGTGCTCGCTCCCACCGTGAGGATCCATGGCGAAACGTTTGTGACGGATCCAGCAACAGGCCCGTCGTTTCCGGCTGAGCACACCACGGCAATCCCTTGCTTCACCGCGTGGAATGAGCCGATGGAGAGGCCATCCTTGAAGTAATCACCTGGGAACCCTCCCAGGGACACGGATAGGACGTCCACGCCATCGTGGATCGCCGCGTCGAAGGCTGCAAGGATGTCCGCGTCGTAGCACTCGCCGCTGTTGTTGACAGGTGTCCAGCACACCTTGTACGAGGCCACGTGGGCTCTGGGCGATCCTCCTCTGGCGGTCCCATTGGCGACGCCAAAGACATTGGCTCCATAGACGAAATTCCCGCCAGCGGTTGACAGGGTGTGCGTCCCGTGGCCCTCGAGGTCTCGCGCTGTGTCATAGGAAGCGTTGAGCTTTTTGATTCCAGAGTAGGCCGCGAAGCCCTTGTTGAAGTATCTTGCTCCAATGAGCTTCCTGCAGAAACGAACACAATTTCATATCAAAATCAATCAAAAAGGGGAAAACTATACTATCATGTGTTCATCATCGGTAGTTGATAAGCTTGAGGATCTGATGACATTAATAAACAGTTGATGCTATACATTGAAGGCTTGTCTACATTCACTCACAATCAAACTGATGTCATTTTACTAGTTTTCGAGCGAATAATTCAAGCTTTCTCTTTATCGGCAAGATCATTGAATTACATTTAATTACTGATCAGTAGTTGAGGCTAGTACAAGAGCATACCCGTTGCAAGGTACGCCAGCAGCAGTGTCGTTCTCGCAAATCCCTTTCCACTTCAAGGGGGGCGGTCCGTAACCATGGTCGCTAAAGCTTTGTGATTCCGGCCAAACACCTGAAACAATCCAGAAGTTAGCGCCCAGAGGGATAAACTAGAGACGGCGAGTCAGTCGTACCGGTGTCGAGGTTTCCAATGATGACGTTCTCGCCAAGCTTGGCCTTTCCCCACAAAGAACTAGGGGGAATCTCACCATCCTTCTCTAGCAACATGAAGTCCCATGAATGGGTTGTGTGCAGATGTCTTCCCTGGTCCGGAAACACCGAAATAACCCTCGGATGCTCTGCATTCATTCAGCATTTTAGTTCACACGTTTCAGTTCAATCCATTGCTGTTCATTCGATGTTTGTATGCATAAGTTGACGAGCACACTGTGTTCAGCAATTTACGTACTCGCAATTTCCACGGCATCTTCTTCCTTGAGGATGGCGGCGAAACCATTGATGTGTCTTGTGTAGGAGTAGAATATTGCTTCCTTTGCCTTCTCACGACTGCATAACAGGAGAAAAATAATGCCAACGAGACAAAAGACATGTGATCCACAGAGGTTTCGTGGTATGATCATAGTACTTACCTTCCCAAAAAGGAACCGAGGAACTCGTGATGAGACCGGGTCACACGATCGAAAACTTCTGTCGTGAGCTCTTTGCCGTGCTCATGCGATCCCAGGTACACTATATAAGACTATCTCGTCGCGAGCAAAGGAGAAAGAGCACAAACTCATCAGATTAACCGAAAAAAAAAAGGTCTTACGAGCAAGTACATGATCCTAATATTGATAATTCATAAGGAACAAACAAGACAATACCTTCTTAGCTGCAAAAACTGGTGCTTGCAACACAGCAGCAAGTACAAGCGCAGAAAGCAAAATTGGTAGCTGAGGGATCCCCATGGCCATCTTCTTCTTCGGCCTGAAGGAATTTCTGCAGCAAGATATTCTTTTTTCTTCTTTTTTCTTTTGGCGTTTCTATGATGGGTTTTCTGCAGTCTAGGGCAGCAACATAGGTGACTTCTCTGCTGTGATATGGTCAGGATCTCAGCCTTGTAGCTTGGGTTCAGGTTCTGCAAATTTTAAAGCGAAAGCTCTTATCTTTTACAAGATTTCGCTCGCACCGAAAAGATCTCCGGATCACCTGAGAATCAAATTGGATGAGCAACAAAAACAAGATATGCAACCAAAACCGAGATAACACTCCTTAGATCTGTCGCTTATCCAATAATTTGTGTTTCCTAACAATTTTTTTGTTATTGTTTTTGGTATTCACTCAAGATTTTCGGAGAGGCTTTTCTCAATTATATTTATTTATTTTCGTCATAAGGAGAGTATGTGAGGAAAAATAACAAATGTGTAGAAAAAAGAACATAGTTAGTGTATTTTTGTTGAAATGTAGAAGATTAGGATAGTTTTCGGAAATAGGCTTAATTTGAAGGTTATGAAATGGATTTTGGAGATTATGTGATTGTTAGGCTGATCATGGTTTATAAGCTATAGAATATATTTTACATCGGGCTCTAACATTCTAAGCTTTTGGAGTAAATGAGAATTTTCTCATATTTCCTAGTTTCTCAAATTACAATTTCGTTAAACAATAACGCTTTATCATCCTTTTTCCATAGAAAATAAGGATTCCTATAAACTGTGGTTTGAGTTTGAATATCTCGTTAGGTTTCTATAGTTGAAAAAGCTAGAGAGAAGATAATTGTAATCACTTAATTTGTTCCTAATGTACACCCTCAAGATTTCTATGATCATTTTAGACATTTTAAAGGGTGATTACCTCTAATGAGATCACTACCTAAAAACACTCAAAAGTATTAATTAATTCTGTTTGTTCCTGGGGAAGCACGTAGAGCGTGTGGGACGACTTAGCATGATCAAACAAATAAATAGGATGTCTTTTCCTGCTAATGATATGCTAATGAAAAGGGAGATCGTCGAAATCGGCAATTCTGAAGCTATTATATTATGCCAATTCAATTTTAAAATTTTAAAATTTACTAATTTAATTCTAAACATTTTCATGAAATTTTGATGTAAGGTTTATATATGTTGGAGTTAATGACATGGCAATACGCCGCGTAGGAGGGCTATTGATGACTGGATCATTATGTCAACAATTTTTAAGTGAAAATTGATTGAAAGGACTACCATGGAATTTTGTGTAGAGGGTTATGACTAAATTGTAAAATAGAAAAATTTATAAATAAATTAACATCCGTACAATAAGTTTGGAGTGATCAAATAATTTTCCTAGGGAGATTATATATATGAGAGAGATCTTATCAACCATAAAGTCTGAGAAGAACCTTTGCCCAAAATAGCAATAATCTTTGGGATAATAACATAAATGGTTTTTGAACTTTGACTCAATATGCGATATTGTCCATGAACTTTTAAATTATTCAATGTGGTCTATGAACTTTAGCCCAATATACAATGCGGTTCATGAATATTAAATTAGTTCAATATGATCCATGAATTTTTGGAACATGTTCAATATATTTCTTGGACTATATGAAAATGTTCGATGTTATATTTTCATTAATTCAAGATCGGGGATGATGGGGAGATTTTTAATTCCTAAAAAGTTCTTGAAGGTCAATTTTGTTCGATTTTTTCAGTTCTCTTTTTTGTAATATTAAGAAGAGGTTTAGTGAAAAGGAAATATCGTGTAAATTACAATATTAAGAAGATTGGAGATTTTTAGTTTCGTTTGGTTAATTGAACCAAAGCAAAAATGCATGAAAATCCGGCTTGATTATGATTTCAATTTGGTTTTTTGGTTTGATTCTAACACCCGAAGTTATGAATCCTGTAGACCATTCTCGAGGGTGGCGTTGGACCACTCCTAGGAGGTGCTTACTCCGTCCCACACAATGTACTACTATCTTCCCCACTTCATCTCTCTGACAGTGAACGTGTAAAAGAGTTCTTTCATTCTTGCAGTCAATCTAATAATAAACCCATTAGTTTAATTACACATTTGCCATTGGACATTAGAAGAATAAGTCAAGTTATCAACCTTTTCACTTATGGAATTGAAGACTTGGTTCGGTTCGGTTTTTCAGTTCTCTTTTTTATAATATTAAGAAGAGGTTTAATTAAAAAGGAGAGAGATTGTGTAAATTGTAATATCAAGAAGATGGGTAATTTTCAGCTCGGTTTGGTTATTGAACCAAATTAAAACTGTCCAAATCATAAAAAAAATGGTTATTTTTTCATTATTCAAATCAAAATTTACGAAAATTCAGTTTTATTTCGATTTCATTTCGGTTTTCAGTCTCGATTACGACACTCTTAATTATGAATCCGTTAGACCATTCCCAGGTGTGATGCTGGACGACTGCTAGGAGGTAAGAAGGACACTTACTCCGTCCCACATACTGTACTACTATCGTCCCTCCTTCATCCCTCCAACAGTGAGCATGTAAAAAAAGTTCATTGACACTCACAATTAATCTAATAATAATCCTATTAGTCAAATCACACATTTACTATTAGGAAAATTGCTTTGGATTGAGTAGAAATGGAATTAGACTTAGAGACGTGATAACATCTTTTCAAGGAATTATTTAACTCACAATGTTACTAATAATTACTGGCAAATAGAATACGACACGGTTTCGATTGAGTACATCAAATAACAATTCTGATATATTTCTAGAAACTCTCAAATGGAGATAATTAGAAAAATGGTTGTGTTGTTTTTTTAAGAAAAAATCCAACAAGACTTGATAATCATTGATACAAAAAAACTATAATAATAATAAATGAGGATTAGCGTTAATTATAATCTGTGAGCGCCCAAGTGTGCCAAGTGGTAATCACACACCCGCATATGAATATTGTGGAGTTTAGCTCACATCCCATTATCTTCATTTGAATAAGTTAAGAGACACCCATATTTATGTAGTAGTTCATGTAAGGAAAAACATTATTTTATTTGTTCTACGTGAAATTACCAACATTGCCACCGGACGGAAGGAGAAGAAGCCACCGACCCTTCCACGTGTGGAATAGAAGTTAGGTCATTGCTTATGGGGGGACAGATGTCATGTATATGACGTCATAATGCCCCAAATTCAGAAGACAAAGAGGGAAATGTCAGGTCGCGATCCCCAAGAACAAATATATTTCTTCATTCCCGCGCTTTTTGAACCCAAGAACTAATAGTTGGAAGGGTCTTGTGCATCAGGCAAAAAATATAATATAAAATGACAGAGATCGAATTAATGAGAGGGTTCTCAGAATATTTACTGTTCCAAAAGTACATTTCGATTTTAATTGTATTATAAATTATATGAATTTTTTTTAGTTTTTAAGGTCCGGTGATTTAACAAGTACATTAGTCCTTCAGGACTCATCGATGAAATAGTGATTTGGAACACCAGCGATGCTGCAACAAAAAGACAAATAGTTGGCAGTTAGATCTGATGTGGGTCAAATTCCAGAATCCACATGCTCTCTCTCTCTCATTTTAAGAATATCAAACTTTTTAGGAATAATTACATGAAACTCCAGACATTTTTTTGGATCTGTCATTTTAATCTTACTTTTGCTTAAACAAAAAATTATGTGGGATTTTTTAAATTACCTTTTCCTATATATTTCGTACAAATGGTACTAATGAAATGTCGCTTTTTCTCATAAGGGAGAAAGAAGAAGTGGGGAGCCGCAATGAAGGCTGGCTGTCCTCGCTAGGCCACTGGCAAGGTTTACCGCCTTACCTTCATGGCAATGGCGGCCTCACAACTGCCACGCGAGGGCTTGATGGTGGTGAGGGCTACCTAAGCCACCATTAGGCTTGCTCTAGTTGCGCCTTTTCCTGATCCTCTCTGGTGATCCACTCTTCCCCTCACTTTTCATTTTTTTTTTTAATTTTCAGTTCGTATATCCTTTTCTTCAGTTTAATTTTAAACACAGGACAAAAGGAATAACAGAAAACAGGCAAATATAAAAAAGACAGAATAAAAGATTTCTATTCAAAAGTTTCCTATCCACCAAAAGGTGATGGTTAACTAAATTAAAAGACAATAATAAGTCTTAGAATTTAAATGATCCAAGAAACATGGTTTTAGAGCTATAATGATGGGATCGACCTAAGATTTAGGACTTCCACTATTATTATCCCACTTTCTTATTACATGAATCTTTTTTTTTCAGCTACCTGTGGATCACAGTCTCTCTAAGCTCTCCACACATACATACATATTTACTTACATACAAATTTAACGATACTTACTATATATATATTTCAATTGTTACATCATTGGAAGTTCGTGCTATTGAGTCTTTTAAGGATGTTTGTTAACTATATATGCATATAATTGAAAGGTTATTGTATTGAAAATTACGATTTCTTTTTCCTATCTGATTGCTTATTGTAGATACACTAAGGACATCCAAAACTTTATAAATTTAAGGCTTTAACATTCCTGTTAAAGGAATTTTATTATACTTCATCTATATGTAAGAATTTTTTAGTAATTATGACACATAACCCTCTTGATAAGATGCTGGACCATCACGTGTTTATTTTATTGTGTTTCACGTGTGTTGTACCATCAACTACCCATCAATTAATGATATCTCAGCCCCAGGTCTCTCTGTACACACGTAGTTTTTTTTTTTTTTTTGGTCAGAATGTACACACGTAGTTAAAAGATATATTATCTACTTCTTGTTGACATCTTGACATCTATTAATGAAGGCTGACCCATAAAAGGTGTTGACTTGAAAAGCTAGATCTAAGAGATAAGGAGCTCCAAAGAATCGAACAGCCGAATCAGAACCAACCAATCTCATGTGCGATAGTCCGAATCTTTATTGCAATGAGCAGCATCGGATCATGGAAGCGCAAACCAAAGAACAGAGCGACCCAGAATCGTCACCGTTTCTGCGCTGCCAATTCATGATACAAGAGAAGCTTGCAGAAGGAGGAGGAGGAGAAGAAGATGAGCTTGAGCTTCAAGGCCTCTTGTCCAGAGAAGAGCGAGCGCATTCCGAGCCACTATTTTGCACCTACCGAGATCGTCTTCAAGAGGACCCGGCCCTCGACCGGGCTCGTCGAGAGGCGATAAAGTGGACGCACCGAGTGTGTCGACGCTACGCATTTTCTTGCATCACGGAGGTCCTGTCGATCGACTATTTTGACCGGCTTCTTGCGAACATTCGGGTTGCGGAGATGAAGCCGTGGATGGTGCAGTTGGTGGCTATTGCTTGTCTATCTCTGGCTGCGAAAGTTAACGAGATCCATGTTCCGACTCTTTCAGCTCTTCAAGTAAGTTGAAATCTTGTTTTTTTTTGCTTGTCATTCTACTTGCTTGAACATTTATGTTTTTGCAAGCGTATGTAAGCAGAGTTTCAACCTCAAATGTAACCGTTTTTGTGTGTATAATCGATGTGGTCCTCATCAAAAATAAAACCAGGGAAAGTGATAGAAAAAGGACAATAAAGAATGACATAGAAGACTTAAATCTTATGAAACCATGATATAGCGGTAGAATCGAGCTAGATTGTGCTTAAAAGATTCATGTTATAAATCCGACTTAAAGAGATATGATCTTAGTGTTGAGCAAGTATAAACATGCAAATTGCGTCAATTTGAAAAAAGAAAAAGAAAAAGAAATTCATCAGATGCTCAAAAATAAGTTTTCTTTTCAATAATTTGCAATCGAGAGAAGTAGATTTGGTGATGATAATTGAACACTACATGTTATCCCCTCAGGTTGAGGGACCAAACTATATGTTCGAGCCTAAGACGGTCCAAAGAATGGAACTCCTGGTGCTCTCTACACTCGAGTGGAGGATGAATCCGATCACTCCATTTTCCTTCCTAAATCACATCATTGGAAGGCTTCACTTTCGCACCAGCTCACAAATGGATCAGTTCTCGACCTTGTTCGAGCTCTCTCTCCTCTCTCTCATCTCTGATTTGAGGTTTCTCCATCACCGGCCTTCGGTGATCGCAGCAGCCATCACTTGCCGGTTGATGGAGAAGATGCTGCATGAGGGCAGTCAGATCGGTTGTTACCGGGATGCTCTTCGTGATACTCTCAAGTGGAAAGAGGTCGGGGGGATGTTCGAGGAGTGTTATGAATTAGTAGCTGAATTGCAATATAAAGGTGCCTATGTGAATTGTCCTTAGACAATAGAGGCATAGAATTATGAATTGTGTACAACATTGATTTTGCAAAATAGGGTTTAAAAGTCATAGGAATCAAGTCGAGGACAGAGGCAAGCCTCTATCAAAATAGGCTTGGGTGCTCAGCCAAAGCGCTAGAAAAGCACTCTAGCTTCCGGGCAACTTTTCAGGCACCCGGACCTGGCCAGCAACCTGGTCTCTTCTTTGTCTGGTGCCCACCGGGTGGCCAGTTCGTACGAGCACTAGGTGGACCATTATTTCGCATATTCCGTCGTCCACTATTGTCTTTTATGTTCTCATGAACATTCTGATTGTTCCAATGATCACAAACTTGTGTTGATTCTGAATTGAACTAAATCGAGTCAAAATCAACATAAGGTTATTAAAATTTGAGCAATATTACAGCTTCACACCACTTTTTAGTCATCTTGTTTAATTGGCAATGTTGCAGCTCCTCTTTGTTAACATTCATGACCATATTATTCTCTTTTCTTCCTTTCGACTTCTTCCTTATTTGATCAGTTTGTCTGTAACTCTACTTGAGATACACAAAAGAATATTAATAAAGGACAAATATCACCAAAAATAAATAAATCCAAAACCATGCTCAATATGATATAAATACCTAATTTTTTTTTGTATTACAAAAAACCCTAAATTGGCTCATTGTGATACAAATACTCCCAACTTTTTTATACCATAAAAAACCCAAATCTATACAGGGGTGATGTATCCTCTATTTCATTCCATTCAGGATATGTTTGTCATATTAATATAAGTTCAGTTTTTTTTTTAATGACATCAGAAACAATTTGGGGCATTAGTATCATAATGGGAAAGTCTAGGATTTTCTGACACAAAAAAAAAAAAATCAGGTTATTTGTGTCACAGTAGGCATGAATTGAGATTTTTTATTTTGGTGGTATTAACCCTTTAAAATATCTCCATAGAAGATATAACACAATCCAAAATATCATCTCATATTCATATATACGTTAGATTCTCCAAATACTACGTATAAATCTAGATTTACATAGTTGGCTTTTTTTATTATTTATTATAGAAAAGATTGGCGATGCTCGAGAATACAGCTAGTGTCGATATATTTTAATCCTTGAACCCCAAAACACTAATCTTATGTTATTTTCAAGAAGATAATTGACATTTATATTTATTTTGACCATGATTCAGTCTTATGACGCGTTTCCTGCAATCTAGAGGGGCAACATAGTTGACTTCTCTACTGTGATATGGTCGTAATCTCAACCTTGTAGCTTGTGTTCAGGTTCAGCAAATAATAAATGTGTACACAAAAAAAAAAAGAAATATTTAGCGTATTTTTTTTTGTTGAACTGTAGAAAACTAGAATAGTTTTAGGAAATAGACTTTATTATATGGATTTAGGAGCACGCTAATCGTGGTTTTTAATCGTGGTTTTTAAGCTAAACTATATATTCGCATTAGGCTCAAGCATTTTCAACTCTCGGAGTAAATGGTAATTCTCACATAATTCCAAGTTTCTTGAATTACGATTTCGTTAAACGACAACGCTTCATTCTTCTTAGTAGAACATAAGGGCTTTTATGTTTTTTAGCTTGAGTTTAAATCTCATTAGGTTTTAGTAGGTGAAAAAGAGAGGGAGAAGATAATTGTAATCACTTCAATTCGTTTACCATGTCCACCCTCAAGATTTTTGTGATCATTTACGCACTTTAAAGGGTGATTACTTTGGGTGAAATCACTATCTCAGTAACACTTGAAGTGTTTGTTTTGTAAAAAATGAATGATTTGAAAAATATATTTCTTAAAATGATTAGTTGTATCGTTTACAAGTAGATCATTCATTTTTTGCAAAACTAGGATCCGTGTGTTTCGCGATATATGAATGATCTAATGCACACCTTCAAGATTTCTATGATCATTTATGCATTTAAAAGGGTGATTACTTCGAGTGAAATCACTACCTCAAAACACATGAAATGTTATTTAGTGTGCGTCTGTTTTGCAGAAAATGAATTATTTGAAAAAATATTTTCCTTAAAATGATCGGTTATACCACTTACAAATAGAACATTCATTTTTTGTGAAGCTAGACTCCATTTATTTCGTGGATTATGAATGATCTAGTTTACACTCTCAAGATTTCAATGATCATTTACACATTAAACGGGCGATCACTTCGAATGAAATCACTACCTCAAAACACTCGAAATGCTATTTAGAGAGCGTTTGTTTTGCAAAAAAATGAATGATTTGAAAAATGTATCTTTTAAAATGATCAGATGATCGGTTACAAATAGATCATTCATTTTCTGCGAAGCTAGGCTTAGTTTGTTTTATGGAATATGAATGATTTTAAAAACATTTTTCTGAAAAAATGATTGCTTATATTATTTGAAATAATTAGCTAATGAAGAATGTTTTCATCATTGATAAAAATTTATGTCTAAATAATTTTGTGGAAGATAAAAATATTTTTCATGCATTTATTTTTGTAAGTAAATTTCGTGATTATTAAAAAAAACACTTTTCAAATTATTCGTTTTATGTGAAATAAACACATTCTCACTCCATTACCTTTACCAAAAAAAAAAAAAAACACATTCTTACTCCTTTTCGTTTTTGGGAAGCACGTAGCATTTATGGGACAACTTAACATGATTAAACAAACAAATAGGACGACTTTTCCCGCTATTGATATGCTGATCAAAGAGGAGATGATATATGATAGAGATGCCATTAACCATGAAGTCGAAGAACCTTATCCCCAAGATAGCAACAATCTTTCAATAAGTGACTCTTTTTACGAGAGAACATAAACCTTAATTTTATTTTTATCATAAAGTAAAATTTAAATTTCTTCTATGAAGTAATTTTTATTTTTTTACTAAACAAGTAAGATGTATTACTAAATAAAATAAGAGCCTAGGAAATTTCGTTATCTACCTCACAAATAACCCTTATGCTACATTTGGTTGTTTTGATTCTCTTATTGAGAGTTGGATATGATATAAGTCAGATTGGATAAAGATCGGATTTATTATGTCTTTTACAATGTATCGTAAATATAAGGATATCCAAACTTGATTGAATGATCATTCAGATGGATTAAATGTAGACATAATGGTTGGTACTCCAAATTTGGCCATGGAGTTCCTCCGTGACTGAGGTCGAGTCGAGCTTAGGCATGGAAGAGCTTAAGATCTGGCCATGGAACTCCTTTGTGGCCAATATCAAGTTGAGCTTTGTCACGATGAGCCTCATTAGTGGCAAGAAGATGGAACTCAGTGGAAGGCTATGGGTGGCGACGAAGGCTATGGATGGGGAGGCTGCGGTTGGTGATCGTGGGTGCATAGAAATGGGACAGAGAAGAGAGATGAGTGTACTTTATCCTACCCCTCCATGAGATTATATTTTCCAAGTTATATCTATCTTATATTGGGTATTCTCTTGTCTTGACAATAAACAAAACATAGGACGTGATAATTATCATATTATGACTTTTGTTCTGTTTACTGAATAAAAAGGAAATTGTCCAATCAGTCTTAAACATATTGCATTGATGTCAATTAAATATTAAACTTTTCAAATTTTGCCAATTTGATCCAAAAATTTTATAAGAATTTTCAATATAATCATTTAGGGTAACTTTCGTAAGAAATTGCCGATGTGGCAGTGTGTCACATTAGATGGCTAATGATGATAGGTTTGCCGTGTTAGTGATTTCTAATAAAAATTAACCAAAATGATCATAGTGGAATTTTACGTAAAGATTTCGGACTAAATTGGCAAAATTGAAAAATTGAGGACTTAAATTGGCATCCCTACAATAGATTAATAGACTTAAAGACTAACAGGCTAATTTTCTTCTCGAATAAATAAGGGCTGTTAGTGAGTAAATTTAATTTTGTGTGCTTGTGCAGGAGAGAGAGAGAAGGGGATTATATTTTTGTAGGTCCAATGAAGCCAAGAGGATTGACACGTGTAAAGAAAATCGACACAAATTCACCGGATGTTTGACTCCCTTATTGTTTAAGATTTTTTATTAGATGTATTCTCAAGGCAATTTTCTTTTATACATACGATGAACGTATAATTAATGTAATAATAATCCTATTCGTTTAATCACGTATTTGCCTCTGTATAGAAGGAGAGCAAGTCATTGACAATTTTCACATATTCGATTTCAAAATTAGGTAAACTCCGAGGTCATAGTTTAATGGGGGAGAAATCGTCATGGATATGACGTAATAATACCCCAAAATTTAAAAAGACAAAAGGGAAATGTGATGTCACGATTCCCAAGAATAAATCGATTTCTTTATCTCCCTTCCATGTGAACTAAAGAACCAATAATTGGAAAAAAAAATTAAAAAAAAATTATGAGAGGGTTTTTAGAATATTTATTGTTCAACAAGTACATTTTGATTTTAATTATATTTTAATATATGAAAATTTGTAATTTTACTGTCCGGTGATTTAACAAGTATTTAGTACTTAGCTGATTAATTAAATCTTCACTGGAAACGAAGCTGACGCCGCAACAAAAAGACAAATTCCAGAGTCTGGCGTTTAAATGCTTTGGTTCTCACTTTGTCTCCTTGGTCTTCTCCCTCTCTTCCCCAAGGAGATCACACTTTTTAGGAATAATTACAGTTAGAAATCCTCACACTTGTGTGACTCGTTAGTCCTAAAAATTTAGGGGAAAATTATCTTTTTTTTTTTTTAATTATCTACGTCTTCATTTTGGCATTCCGTCGACTCCATCGCTTTTCATGAACGGGAAATTTAGGGGGAAATTTTTATTATTTTTTCAGATTTTTCACGACTTTTTCTAGGAGGAGGAGGGTAGGAGTGCCAACCCCTTAGGTTCAACACCTTCGCTTCGTGGTAGTGGTGACCTTTTGACCGCCATGCGAGGGCTAGGCGAGCTAATGGAAAAACTAATTCTAATAAGATTAAATCATGGCTACATTCAATAGAGGATTTCACTATAATTAGCACCTTACATCTATGTTACAATCCTCAATTACAAGAGAAAGAAATTATATGTACCGAGTAACTATTCATGGTCTCAAAACCAGATTAACAATAAATTATGGGATCAAACTATAAATATTTTTGTTCTTTCTTGTTGATGGGGAGTATGAAACATACCCCGACGTAAACAACCAATGAAAATATTCTATAATTAAAAGAACCAATCAACGCAAGTTTTGGGCCTTTCATAGTCATTTTCCCAATTTTTATTACATAAATCTATACATGCATACGTACATATTTAATACATATATCATTCACTACCAACGATAAAGCCCAAAAGTTCATGATAATCAAGTCTTCTTATAGGGATGCTTATTAAGTATAGATTTAAATTATTATACCATCCATAATAAAAATCATAATGTTCATGCTAATGAGTCTTTTAAGGATGCTTGTTAATTATACATGTCAATTTTTTAATTAGTCATGTCAATTGAAGTGTATTAAAATTACAATTTTTTTCCTATTTGATTGCTTATATAAATACACTAAGTTCATCATAGAAATTGAAGGTTCAACATTCCTAGGGAAAGTTACCCAATAATAGAGGTGAGCTTGATTCTAGGGTAGAACCTACAATTGAGGAACCGAACTGGTGGGAACCTGTTTGGTTTCAAATTCCAAGGTATGCAGAGTAGATTCTATATTTCAAAAATTAAGGAACTTGTTTTGACGGGTAGGTTCCAGCTTCTAGGTAGGTTAAACCTAGAACTTGAAACCTGAAACAATTTTTTTGTGTATTTCTTGTTTTATGTTTTCACATGATCCTGCGATATTCCATAGTATTCAATAATGAGTATATAATTTCAAATCGCAAGTTTGAGTTTTCATTTTATGATTGAGATTTTTACTTTATTAATATTTTATATTTTTTATGTGTCTAAATATAAATTGATGTCAGTAGATTGTAGTAACATGTAATAATCATTAAAAGGTGATGATTTACTACGATCGTTCAATTAATAATACAGATACTGGAATCGAAGAATTGGAGGAATCAAAGAACCAGATCGGTAGGAACCTGTCCGGTTCCAAGTTTCAATGTATGCAGAGTAGGTTTTATGTTCCAAAAATTGAGGAATTTATTTCAATGAGTAGGTCCCAAGCTCTAGATAGGTAGAACCCGGAATATGAAACTTGAGACAAATTTTTGTGCTTTTCTTGTTTTATGTTTTCACATGATCCTGCATATTCCACGGTGTCTAATGATAAGTGTATAATTTAAAACCACAAGTTTGAGTTTTCATTTTATGATCAAGACTTTTACTTTGTTCATATTTCATATTTTTCATATGTCTAAATATAAGTTGAGGTCAGTAAATTGTAGTAGCAAGTGATTGTCATTAAATGTGATGATTCATTATAATTATTCAATTAATAATACACGTGAAACTTGAGTAGAACTTGGAACTGACTCTAGAACTTGTGACATGATAGATTTTAGGTTCCAAGATTTGCATGGTAAGTTCTAGGTTCTAAAAAATACAAAATTTATTCCAAGTACTAAGTGAAACCTGTATTGAATTTGAAATCGCTCAACCCTAACCAATAGGTCATAAAGTTATTGTATGAATATCAATTTATTCTTAAAATTTTTAATTTTGTTAATTTTAGTTCTAAACCTTCACATAAAATTCTAATATATTCATTTCGATCAATTTTCGTTGGAAATCGCTGACATAACAATCTAATTATCGCCAGTTGTCCTAAATTGTATGAATTCTTGACATTGCATCTGCAAGTACTAATTCTTGAGTAATTAGATACATATATCTCTGTGTGTTTCGATGGACCTTCTTGACAAGTGTGCGGTACCATTACGAACTCTTTAATTGATGTTATCTTAAGTACAAGTTTCTCTGTACACAAATAATTACAAGATATATTATCTAATTTATGTTTACATATTGATATCTACTAATAAAAAGACCCATAGAAAGTGTTGACTAGAAAAGCTAGATCTACTAGACGAGGGTTCCAAGATCCACAGCCGAATCAGAACAAACCAATCTCATGTGTGACTATAAAAGCTAGATCTACTAGACAAGGGTTCCAAAGACACACAGCCGAATCAGAACAAACCAATCTCACGTGTGATAGTCCGAATCTCCATTGCAATGAGCAACATTGGTTCATGGAAGAGCAGACTAAAGAACAAAGCGACCAAGAATCGTCACCGTTTCTACACTACCAGTTCATGAAACAAGAGAAGCTTGCAGAAGAAGGAGAAGAAGAAGAAAAAGAAGGAGAAGATGAGCTTGAGCTTCAAAGCCTCTTGTCCAGAGAAGAGCAAGCGCAATCGGATCCACTATTTTGCAGTTACCGAGATCGTCTTCAAGAGGACTCGGCCCTTGACAGGTCTCGTCGAGAAGCGATCAAGTGGACGCACCGAGTGTGTCAACGCTATGCGTTTTCTTGCATCACGGAGATCCTGTCGGTCGACTATTTCGACCGGCTGCTTGCCAACATTCGGATTGCGGAGATGAAGCCATGGATGGTGCAGTTGGTGGCTGTTACTTGTCTCTCTTTGGCTGCCAAAGTTAATGAGACCCATCTTCCAACTCTTTCTGCTTTTCAAGTAAGTTGAAATCTTATGAATTTGTTTTATTTTTGCTTATCATTCTGCTTCCTCTAAAATTCCATTTTTTCAATAATTTGCATTCTAGAGAAGTAGATTCGGTGATTATAATTGAAGACTACGCGTTATTTCTACAGGTTGAGGGACCAAACTATATGTTTGAGCCTAAGACGGTCCAAAGAATGGAACTCCTGGTGCTCTCTAAGCTCGAGTGGAGGATGAACCCGGTCGCTCCATTTTCCTTCCTAAATCACATCACTGGAAGGCTCCACTTTCGCACCAGCTCGCAAATGGATCGATTCATGACCTTGTTCGAGCTCTCTCTCCTCGCTCTCGTCTCCGATTCGAGGTTTATCCGTCACCGGCCTTCAGTGATCGCAGCAGCCGTCACTTGCCGGTCGATGGAGAAGATGCAGTATGAGGGCAGTCAGATCGGTTGCTTCCTGAATGCTCTCAGCAATAGTCTCAAGTGGAGCGAGGTTGGGAGGATGTTCGAGGAGTGTTATGAATTAGTAGGTGAATTGCAATTTAAAGATGTCAATGTGAATTGTCATTAGACAATAGAGGCATGGAATTACGAGTCGTGTACAACATTGATTTCAAAATAGGGTTTAAAAGTCATATGAATCGAGTTAGCGATAGGGGGCAAGCATCAATCAAAATTGGCCTAGGTGCTCAGCCAAAGCGTTAGAAAGTGCTCTAGCTTCTGGACAATTTTTTAGGCACCCAGACCTGGCCGGCAGCTCAGCCACTTCTTTGTCCGGCGCCCACCAGGTGGCCGGGTTCGTCCAAGCACCAGGAGGGCCATCCTTTCACATATTTGGTCGTCCATCATTGTCTTTATGTTCTCACAAACATTCTGATTGTTCTAATGATCACAAACTTGTATTGATTCCGAATTGGACCAAAACTTCGAGTCATAATCAACACAAAAGTTGTTGAAATTTGAGCAATGCTAGGGTTTTACGGCACTTTTAAGTCGTCTTGCTTATTTGGCAATGTTGCAGCTCCTCTTTGTTGACATTCATGAACACATTATTCCCTTTGCCTCCTTTTCAGCATCTTTGTTTTTTAATCACTTCGTCTATAACTCTACTTGAGATATTCAATTTTAAATGTCTCAGATATAACATTAGATTCTGGATTCATATACTTGTTTTTCTTAATAAAAAAGTTTGGCGATGCTCGAGAAGACGGCTAGTGTCAATATATTATAAAACCTGAACCCAAAACATTAATCTCATGTTGTTTTCGAGAAGACAATTGAAATTTATATTCAAGAATGATTGTTTAATTTTTTTTTTTGATACCCAGGGAACCTCGTACAGCCGACAGCCGGCGGGTAAACCTTGGAGCGACGCTAGCGGAAGACCCACCACCCCGACGTTGCGCTTAAGATCCTGTGCAACCAACGGGATTCGAACTCCTCCGTCCTGGGTAGATGTCACGGGAGCGCTTATCCAACTGAGCCACCGCAGGCGGTGGTTTGTTTAATTGATATATTATTTTGACTAAAATTCGAACTTATGATAGCTCGCATTTTAAACTAATTTAAATATATATTAAATATACTTTTGGGTCCTGATTCTCCGAGTTACCTTAACTTATACTTTCCTTTTTACATATATATTTTCTTTAAGTGCTCTTCTCTAACAAGTTGAAACAATTTTCATTTACGCATCACAATTAAAAGAAATTACGAAATTAACTTATGTAGATACTATAAACTATTTTCGGGCTATTACATTAGCAGATCGATTTGTTTTAGCAAAAATATCATAAATGTAAGCAAATACTAAAATGAAAAGAAGCACTTACCAAGTGTATGAAAACTATACCGACAAAAAAAAAAGTGTATGTAAACAAAAAAATGAGAGCACTGCACGTATTAATTGTGCCTGGTGAACAGAACATAGAAGGATACACTTATAGAGGATCTTGCGTTCATGGGTAACGTCATAAAAGAATAATAAAAAGTTAAATATTTATGGCACGTTACAATATCTTAAGAGTTGACGTAATAAGTTTTATAAAGACGTCATCAAATATTTAAAATGTACGTGTTTTAATAATTACGACGTTTATTATATTCACAGCAATTTGCTCAGAGTTACGACAAAACTCATAAGCCTTAGTAAAATGAGGAAAATATTACAAATCATATTATTTAAACATTTACGGCATTGTGCATTAGGTCATGACGAATCCTCATTGCCGTTATAAGACGTAAACCAATAAAAATCAAAGTATTAAAATATATGTGGCATTTTGAAATGCATTACGATAAAATGTCGCGTAATCCTTTCCAAAGCGCATTTAGATATTGAAGATTGCATCATATAAATATTCACAATGTTTAGCCGTGCATTACAATGAAACGTCATAAACCTTTGTAAAACCTCATAAAATTTTAAAATATTTCATTACAACAGTTGACATTGGGTTTCGGGGGACAATGATAAACCTTTGTAAAGAAACATCGTAAGATATTAAAAATTTATCAGTTAAATATGATGTTTTGAATTTTGTCACGATTATGTCATAAATTATCAGTGATATTTATCTATTTACGACATTTTTAACCGTGAAACATCATAACCCTTAGTAGAATGCCATAAAAAGAATTTAAAAATGTGCTATTTAAAGTTTTATGATATTTTGAATTGTCTTACAAGGTTTATTGATAAATTAAGAAAAGCTAAATAAACGTTGGTAATTGATTAAATAGGAGTTGCTAACTCAGAACTAATTGCAAGTTAGTTATTGGAGATAAATTGATACACAACTTAAACTAAATTAATTAGCTTCACATAAAAATTAGTTATTTTAAGGTGTAATTAAGAAAATCAAATAAACGCTAGTAAAAGATAAGAGAATTTCATAATTAATGTTGATATCTAAATTTTGACGACCCAATTAATCATTTATTAATTGCATGAAAAATTATGGATTAAATTTTAAACCCTAGCAAAAATTCTCATTAAATCATATAGGCACTAGGAACATTTGCATTACTAGTCCAATGACTGCCATTCTCGTGCTTGTAGCTCCCATCCTTCCCGTGCCGAGCCTGGCAGGTCACGTTTCCTTCTTTTATTTTCTCCGCGGTTCGAGCAGTTTCTTACGAGGATCCCAGCTCAGAAATGCTCGAGCCGACGGGATGAGGCCTGCTCGATCGAGCTCTGCTGATTTGTGTCACGTGTGGGTCTGGTCTTGAGCCTCGTTCTTGTCTGCTACGTAGACCGTTACGGACACGCGACACCCGACACGACACGACACAACACGCCGACACGTCATTTTTTAAAAATAGAGAATTTCGACAAGTTCCGACACGTTATATATTAAATATATTTTTATATATAAATACATAAATAAATAATAATAAAAATAGCCTAGAATTAATTTACACGAAAAATATTAAATAATATCATTTATTATTTTAATTTGTTACAATAATACATAAAACTTAGAGGAAAAAAACATTGTTTAAAGAAAAATGCTGAAATGATATTTTTAAATTTATTTATTTATCATATATAGCATTTTTTATTACTTCTTTCATAGTAAAAGACTTTTTAAAAAAGTAAAACAATTCTAAAAAATCAAAACTTAAAAAAAAAAAAAAAAAATTGACCCCGTGTGTGTATATGTATAGCATTTTTATTACTTCTTTTATGTCTATTTATATTTTGACCCCACAAGTATTAGACATTTTTAAAATTGACCCGGTGTGTGTTGGACTCGCGTGTTGGAGAGAGTTGACCACGTGTCGGATTTTTCGACACTCGTTGACCGCGTGTCGGAGTGTCGGACACGACACGAAGGCTTCTGGAGAGTGTCCGTACTACATAGCTTGTCTGTGACCATCTTCCATTAGGCGCGCCCTAGATGTTTCATAAAATGCTCCTTAGGCGATCCCTTTAAAATAGCCACTGTTTTTGCCTTGCCTCAAGTTCGTGTATCGTTTTTTGAATCTGGTAGTCGCTGGGCTTGTCCTGTGTGAGGTTTTTTCTCTCGTTGATCTTGGCCGTCGCGGTTACTTCCTTTGCATGCTCACTTGCTTGTCGCCTTGAGAGAGTTTAGCCGTTGATGGTCGTCCGCAGGTGCTCTGGTGATCGACGACTTTTGTGGTTAACCGCCAGAAGGTGTGGCGATCGGGTGTGGTCGGGGACGAGCGGCTTCAGGGCTGCTCATCTCTGTTCATCCCCGAGCGAGAGACCAAGGAATGAGCGTTGAGCTTGATTAGGCTTAATCATTTTATGGCCATTTGTTACACTTGAGCTTGAAAGGTTATTTTGGGGACACTTGGGCTACACTTAGTTTAGGATGGGCTTTCTTTACTGAAAGAAAGTTCTTCATGGGCCACAATTTAGTTATTTCATAGTGGGCTTTGGGGCGGCCCGTTTGTTTTAAATCCAACCCAGACCGATAGGTTCCGGGTCGGCTTAGTCGGGCTGGGTCTCTTGACCCGGTCCGAATTCCTTTTTATAGTATAAACATTCATAAAAAAATGGAATGACATTCCTTGTACCAAGTCGAAGACCGAAGCTAGTCATCGAGTCTCGATTTGGAGAACACAAAATGGAATGAAATCCCTGCCGAAAGCTAACTGGGGCATGTCTTGATTCTTTAAATGCCAAACTGTGTCTGTGTCTACTAGGAGATGCACTGGTTGGGACATAGATTAGTATCCAATGACTTGATTTTATCAGATTTGATGCAGCGTTAGTTGAATGTAATCCACCTGAGTTGATGCAAGTATGGTGACATGTAATGTGCCCGAGCCAAACCTTTGCAGGAAGAGTTTAGCTGGTCGAATCTCCAAACCAAATAAAAGCAATGATGCAAAATATCTAGCTAAACAGTGAGAAATATCAAGAATAACTTCAGAGAAAGTAGAGACAGGGTTCGAGTCCAAGTGGCTCAAGGTAGCTCAATCTTCGAGCCATTAGAGTCCAATACCTGCGCATGGATAGTTCATATCGGTTGTGAGGCTGTGCTTCTCGATGAACTGGAATGTGCTATCCATGTAGCCGCCTTCGCATCCTTGGTCCTGACCACCGATGTCACAGTCGACCAACTCCTGCTCAGAGAGAGAAATCAATTTTCCCGTGGTTATTCGGTGAATGCCTTCCGCAGCCACTGTGCTCCTCCGAGGCCGCATCTTTCAAGTACAGAAACGTCACCACAGCGCCTTCTAACATGGATTGGAGAAGGAAGGGATCCGTGACGCCGATTAAGAACCAAGGCGAATGTGGTAAGTTGACACGATTTAATTCATGAATGAGCATTATTTGCCTTCATTAATCAATTCAACACTCTATGAGCCTATATGTTGTTAAAACCCTTAATGGTCCTACAAAATCGTATTCGGGACTGTCGTTCCTGTTTTCGTTGCAAAAACGTAGGATCTTGCTAGGCATTTTCAGCGGTGGCTGCTGTGGAAGGAATTCACCAAATAACCATGGCGAAATTGATTTCTCTCTCCAAGCAAGAGTTGGTCCACATATAGAGCAAATTCAGCGAGTTGTTCTGAGTTAAACTTGTGCTTATCAATTTCATAAGTTGTCGTTTACACTATAGCCAATACAAAAGCTTATAATCCAGTATTATCCTGTAACAAATACACTTGAAACCCGGCCGACGACCTGCCGATGATACCTTACTTCCCGAACCAAACCCACGGCAAGTTGTGTTCCAATTTTTTTTGTTGATTGTGCCGACTCGGGGTCGGCTTCCCAAGGACCTTGGCTCGGGGGCGTGCGAGGCAGGTGGACATAGCCCAATCTTCGGGTTCGTCCGTCGTCTGACGCCGTGAGCCGGGTGGCGACCCTCAGGCGAACCTCCCCTGTTTTCATGCCCCTCGCTCCTCAGTGTGCGCATATCAACTGCTTGATGAAATGTTCGAGTTAAACGCGCGATCGTACTCTTCGTTTGTGGCCGAAACTTGGTGAAATTCATGTTCATATTGAGCGAGAATGAGTCGTCCCATGCTGAAGCCGAGTTATGCTGGTCCTTTATTTGTTGTTTTTGATCAAAGTTTGCATTTAGGGATCCCCTCAATCAACGCCCGCTGAATGTTTGATAAAATGCCTCAGCCGATCCACGTTATTTATTATAATAATAATAATAATTATTATTTATTTTTTTGTGTTCTCCTCCGGTCATGGTCGGCGACGAAGTTATAGGGTTGGAGGTGGCTTTTGCCGGTAGTGTCGACTGTAGGCGCGTCGTTGGTCAGAGGACGGCTTGTTCCGGCGAAGTACCAAGGAGGAGAGTCTTCAGTGTGGCTTTGGCGAGGTCGAAAGGAAGCCGATGAAGGAGAGGGACTTGGGTCGCATGAGGGGGAAGAAAGTAACAAAAAAGAAAAAAATTCATGTAGAGGGTAATAAAAAGGAAAAATAAAAAGAAGAAAGAAGAGGACAAAATGGGTCTCCCTCTCTCTGGATAAGTAACTAAAATAAGATTTGGTAAAAGATAAAAAAAAAATCGTAATTAGAAACTTGATAAGTAACTAAAATAAGATTTGGTAACCAACATATGGTCCATAATTTAGTCCTGGAAAAGTTGGCAATTGACTCTAATTAAGAGTGGTAATTTTTTTTTGAAATATAAATAAATTTAAGGTGTTGTTGAGAGTTGCAAACAATAAGAAAAGTTGACGACTAATTAAAGAACACTAGTATCTATAATTAATTAATGTGAGAGTGGTGGCCCAACACTTTTGGTAAAGTCTAACAAAAATTGGTAATTCATTCTAATTTAGGATGCTAATTTCATGTACTCAATAGTAAATTCGAAGCGTTGGTAAATTAGTACCTAAATTGCTAATTTCCAATTTATCTGTAATTTCGTAGAAGTGTTGACCCACCAATTGGCTTAAAAAAAATTAACCATGCATTTTTTTTTACTAAATTATTTTTTGACACCTACCAACGTTAATTGGAATTTACCATAAGCACAGATGAATGCGGAACAATGGAATTCTGCTGTCCACGATAATGGATGCTCAAATGCACCTTATCAATTATCATGTGGGTTGCTCTTTCTCAAAAAATGGTTATCAAAACTCTTTCTATGCATCCGCTTCTTCTCCCCCTATCTACTGGATTGACTATGGTTTGGTGGCTGATGTACCAGACTTCATAGAGAAGACATGAAATTCGAGTAACTCGCTCAGGAAATTCCCACAATGTTCGAATAATTTTTTAGCTTTTATACCTAAGCAACAAAAAATCCGCTAATTAACCAAATACATGTTAAATTTTTTTGGTATCATTCCGCTGAATTCAATCTCTCACTCTTGTTCATTGCAAGTGACATTAGTTTTCCCATATTTCTTGCTAATAATGCCGTCCCCTTCTCTGTAGAACCTAGCAATTGTACAATAATAGCCAAAGTTCACCAACCCAACCCCAGCTAAGGTCCAGTACACAAGGTCCAGCCTCCCATCGTTCAGGTTCTCCGGCAACCATCCTGTGTGATGACGGGCTAGATCGACCAGTCCGGCGCTGAAGTAGTAGGCGATCCCTACTACGGCAGCGACCATCGTGGTTGCACTATTCGAAAGCTTTTTCGAGAACTTCTGGTAATAGAACGTGACTTGTCCAGGGAGATGAAATGCCTCTCCAACCCCGACAACTACAAGTTGAGGGAGTAGCCACAAGACAGCCATCGGTACTGGCGTGGAGTGATTACTGGAATGGTCTGATTGGAGCCTATGCGATTCAACCAGTGCAGATATAACCATTCCTAGCACGTTCAACATGTGGCCCACTCCGATTCTTTGGAGCAAAGATGGGGCTGAGCCAAACAGCTTCTGCCACATGGGGCACAGGAAGCATTTGATGATGGTGCGGGAGAGGGCTGCGGCAACGGTGGTCAATACGAGGACCGACCTGGGTGGAATCTCGAAATGGGGTCCTAAGTGGTAGTCTGTCGCGAGAGCTTGGAGGATTGTCATGCTGCTTTGGGCAGACATTGGAGTGGCCAAGAATATGGAGGTTGACCATAATGGTAATGCACTAATTAGCGTTTTCAGATCTTCCACTTCGCCAACCGTGCATAACCTCCATTTTTTCTCTATCGATCCATCGGCCTTGACATCGCCTTCGGTTTTTAATGCTGCTCGGTTGAAGAACTTGCCAAAAGGTTTAGAAAAATGTAAATTTTTTCACTAAAGTGCAGAGAGTGCACGTCTTAAATTCTCATATCTTACCTCAACTTTTCTTGAGGCGGTATGAGTACGACCTTTGCCTCACTGTTTCTGTCTTGTCCATAGTAGTAATCATCGCCATTGGGTGTGGCTGTGCTTTTCCTCTTCTGAATACTAGCAACGAAGACGCGAGCTAAGCTCAAGAATGGACTCCCTCGGGGCTTGCCATGGCGATAAAATAGGCTTCCAAGCAGGAAAATAGCGAGGCCAATGACATTCGCAGCAACGCATAGCCAAAACCCTAAGCCCTAGCTCACACTGTCCTCAATGTACACAACCATTGCTTCCAATGATGAGCGCCCCAAATTCGACACAGAAGATCCAGTTGAAGAAAGTGGATTGGTCTTGCTGGGTTTCGAACTGGTCCGCTCCTAATGTCAACGCAGTCAACCTCATTCCCGACGCACCGAGAGTCGTGAGAGCTATTCCCGCGTAAAGGACCCCAAATTGAAGATTCGATGGGGTTGCGCAGGGGCTTGATTTGTTCACACGTGGGTCGGGCCTCAATGGAGTTAGGGTCGTTGTTAGGGATAAAAGAAGTGTTCCCTACAATGTTAGCAAAGAAAAATGATCATGAATAAGGATCTCACAACCCATACATGTCTTTCCTTTCCTCAAATGTTGTTAGGGACTTGATAAAGCTGACTTATAGTGTGTATATTACCATCAAGGCAATAAAGAAAGAGATGGAGGTGACCCAAAAACAGCCGACAAAAGAGTCAGCGATGATTGCGGCGAGAGCGGGAAGGAGACCGATGCAACCATTGATGATATTGAAAATTTGCGCCGCGTCAATGCGGTTCACATTGAATTCTTTGATTAGAAATATGATCAAGTTCACCATCCACCCCGTTCCACCTACCCCATGAACACCATTGCCCCCGTATAAATTGAACGACACGTCGGGTCAGACTTTTGAGCTAAGACGGTCATCAATGGAAAATTCATGAGTTTTCTGACCAAACTGGGGATGTATAGTTAGATTAATCACCCATTTTCAAGTATGTCTGCCACTAAAAAGTTGGCATACAGAAAAATCTGTCAAACTTGGTGTGAAAACTCTAGTTGAATATATCTGTTCTTTAGTACAATGTACTATTAATGATTCAGGAATAAAACCAATTTCACAAAGGCATGTATTATTATGGGATGAACAACCGGCATTACTCTGTGAATGAGGTTGAAATGCCGATGAAAAATCTAGCAAGCATGCACAGGCAGAGAGAAATCAACCTGCAATGAAGGGGAAGGTGATCCATCCGGCTCGTTTATTGCCCCAGGAATGTGAGATTTCTGCTTCTACATCATATCTCTCTATGTTCGAGTCGAAACTCGTCATTTTGATAGGTTTGATGTGTTCAAGTTGATTTGGGAAATAAAGGCCGTTTATATAGGATTAAAGTGATGGTAGTAGTGAGTTGTGAAGACATGGTAACTGCTCTTATTGGGGAGAGCACTCCCAAAAGCATACGTGATGTCTATGGAGGAAATTACCAAAAACTCGTGACATTAGATCAGGTTAGTTACATATCAAGAAATCATTGAACCGAAAACATGAGACCATAAAATAAATCCATGTTCAAACACAATTCCCACATTGTAATTGGTTCTATTCTCTCCATAATCATAAAATGAGTATGAAAAAGTATAATTTGATGACTCATCTCCCATTGAGAATGGCCCAGGTATTGGAATTAGGTGAAGGGCGCAAAAAAGGGATCGGACGCCTTTAGTAGGTGGGAATTAAATCTTCATGTGGATTAGTTCTAAGTTTGGTTTTGGGGTTTCTCAGTAGTTTAATACAATTATGATTAGCTTGTTCACTGCTCAAGAAAGTCTACATATCAAGTTGTGTGCGTATGATCTCACCCTGCATCATGTGTTTTGAAAACCCTAAAGCATGTTTGGCATGAGTTCACATATTTAAGTTTTGACTTACATAAAAAACTCAGTTTAGCCATATTGAATCTAAATAGACTACAGTTACAAGCTTGTTTCCTTTTTATAGCTCGACTGCTTTAGGGTCAAGATATGACTAAACGCTTGCACGCGCGATTAGAAAAGTCTATCTAGTTTCATTCCTACAACATTGTGATTGACAAAAAAACAAGTATTTTATAGTAAGAATTGCCTTCCATTGATGGCTTAATTAAGTTGAGAATTTACTGCTAGCATATGAAATGCAACATTCCTTTCTGAAACATGCACGATACGATTAATTGATCATTTATAATTAAACAAGCCAACAATGCTAGTTTTGGTGTTATATCCATACCCTACATTGTGTGGACAGATAAAAATTTGGAAGGATTGGAGAAAGGGGAAGGGTAGGAAAAATATACTTTCATGTTTCGATCGAGGGAGAGTAATATCAATTGAAATATCTACGATTCTCAAAAACAGCGGAATTTGGACATGTTCTTAGTAAAATGTAAATCTGAAACAATGTTGTACAATGATAGAGATGATGCTACTGTTGGGGTTTTCTCGCATGAATAACATCTATACACAGAAGCCTAATTCAAAACTCTAACCTGCACTTGCTTGCACCGGTTGTCATATCTCTCTCTCGGTCGCAAACATCGAGCCACCGGCTATCTTTCTATGGCCACCTGTTGGGAAATTATGGCTTCGAATAGGGTAGAACAATGAAGACGGATCTTTAGAGTACTCAAGTCGGACTTTGAGGCGTGATATCACTTTCTTTAAGGATTTATTTGCCCCACAAAGTTGCTAATGGTCACCGGTAAATTTCCTCCAGGATACAACAAAGTCTCAATTGAGAATACTAGATAGCAATTCTAGTATTTCTCTAGGATTTTTCTAGGAAACAATCGAAAGAATGGCTGCCTTTTTCTCTAAAGGAAGACTCGAAAATGATCACTCTGGTTCTTCCGAAAAAAAGACAAGTATAAAAAACAGTCTTAAAACACATGCAACTCTTCGTGAAAATTGCAAAACATGAACAAACATGTCTTTTCGAAAATTGTTCGGATGAACAAATATGTCCCTTCGAAAGAAGTCGAAAACCGAACGAATGCAACCCTTTGGGAAAAGTTGTCTTGAAAAGACACAAACAAAATTTCGGAATAATAATTTTTATAAATAAAATTTCGAATTTTCATTTATATTTTATTTCCGAAAATTCTCAAAAACAAAAACAACCTTTGATTAAAATTAATAACATAACAAAAAAAATAAATAATAGAGGGATTAGTGCTAATTAAACCGCGGGCACGCCCCGCGTGCAAAGGGTTTCAGCTCCATTTCTTGTGAAGTCATTATTACCATGTGTCTTGGTAATGCCTTTGTCAAAGGATCGGCAAGATTATTACTTGATCTCACATAGACAATTGTTATGTTACCATATTTAATCAATTGTCTCACATATTCATGTCTTAGACTAATATGTCTAGACTTACCATTATATGTGCTACTATAGGCTCTTGCCAAAGTAGCCTGACTATCACAATGGATAGAAATAGGAGGCATAGGACTAGGTCATAATTTGATATCCAATAAAAAATTCTTAATCCATTCGACCTCTTTCTCAGCTGCCGCCAAAGCAATAAATTCAAATTCCATTGTTGAGTGAGTTATACACATCTGTTTCTTGCTCGCCCAAGACACAGCACCTCCAGCTAGTGTGAAGATCCATCTGGAAGTGGAACGCTCATCTCCCACACTTGTAATCCAACTAGCATCGGTGTATCCTTCTAATACAGCCGAATAATTATTATAGAACAATCCTAAATTTTTAGTTCTCTTAAGATAACCAAAAATTCTGGTAATAGCTCTTCAATGTTCTATACTTGGATTACTAGTATACCTACTCAACTTGCATACAGAATAAGCAATATCAGGTCTAGTACAATGCATTGCATACATTAAAGACCCTATAGCACTTGCATATTCTAGTTGTGCCACTTTGCTCTACCAAAAGTATTATAATTTAATTTAATACTGGAATCAAATGGAGTACTTATTTCCTTAAAACCAAGATGTTGAAATTTATTTAATAATTTTTCAACATAACTACATTGGCTTAAAGAATAACCCCCACTATGTTTCTTAACTTTAATACCTAAGATAGTATCTACTTCACCCAAATCCTTCATTTTAAACATGGAAGTTAGATACTTCTTAGTCTCAATAATTCCAGTCATATTCGTTCTAAAGATAAGCATATCATCAACATATAAGTACACTAAGACACCATCGTCTTTAGTGAATTTAGAGTATATACACCTATCGGCACTACTGTTGATGAAACCATTTGACAATATGACCGAATTAAACTTTTCATGCCACAGCTTAGGAGCTTGCTTAGGCTCATAAAGAGACTTAATCAATTTACATACTTTCTTTTCATTTTCAGGAAGAACGAAACCCTCCGGTTATTCCATGTAAATCTCCTCATTTAAGTCTCCATTCAAGAAAGCAGTCTTAATATCCATTTGATGAACACAAAGATCATAAATGGAAGCTAGAGCAAAAAGAACTCGAATAGAAGTTATACGTGCTACAGGAGCATATGTATCAAAATAATCTATTCCTTTCTTTTGTCTATATCCCTTGGCTACAACCCTAGCTTTAAAAGCTTGAATAGTACCATCAGAATGATATTTTCTTCTAAAAATTCATTTGCACCCGATAGGTTTTGATCTTTTTGGTAAATCTACTAATATCCAAGTATTATTGGATATAATTGAGTCCATTTCATCATTCACAGCTTCTTTCCAAAAGAAGCATCTCTAGAAGACATAGCTTCATCAAAGTTTCTAGGATCATCTTCTATATTTAGTACTAAAGGATATTTATTTATCACGTTGTTATTTCTATCTCCTTCAACAAGAAAAACATGAGTAATGAAATTAGGGCCTAAGTCTTTTAGTTTCCTAGCTCTAGTACTTCTCCTTGGTTCAATAATGTCTTTAGAATCATTTGTTTCTTTCTCTTGAGAATCTCTTTGAGTTTCCATAGATTTTGAATTATTTTCAATAATTTCAGAACTTGTAAAACACTTATTCTCAAAGAATTCAACATCTCTCGATTCTACAATGACATTGGACTCTAAATCAAGAAGCCTATAAGCCTTACTATTTTCAGCATACCCAATGAAAACACTTTTGATAGCTCTAGGACCGAGCTTTGTTCTCTTAGGATCCGATACTCAGTAGTATGCCAAACACCCCCACACTTTAAGATAAGACAAATTTGGTTTTCTACCTTTCCATACTTCATAAGGGGTTATGTCATTTTTCTTGGAAGGTATTCTATTATGAATATAGCATGCAGTAAGTAATGCTTCTCCCCAAAGATTAATTGGTAGCTTTGAATTTGAAAGCATACAATTAACCATTTCTCCAAGAGATCGATTTTTCCTTTCAGCCAAACCATTTTGTTGTGGAGTATATGGTGCTGAAACTTGATGAATAATACCATGTTCTTCACAAAATGAAGAGAATTCATTTAAGAAATATTCTCCACCTCTATCTGATCGTAGAACTTTAATTTTCTTTTCTAATTGATTCTCTACTTCAGCCTTATATTTCTTAAACATGGTAAATGCTTCATCCTTCGATCTCATGAGATAAACATATAAGAACCTACTGCAATCATCCACAAAGGTAATAAAATACCTTTTACCTCCACGTGTTAGCATACCATTGAATTCACATATATCACTATGAACCAAATCCAATAAATTCGAATTTCTTTCAACACTAGGAAATGGTTTCTTAGTAAATTGGACTTAGCACATATTTCACATTTATCATATCCACAATTGAAATTTATCAAGTCTAACTTCTTCATATTCTTTAAATAACGAATATTTATATGTGCCAACCTACTATGCCATAAAAAGGAAGACTCAACAACATAAGCAGAACTAGCAATATTATTATTGATACTCAGTTGATACATGCCATTATTGGCATAACCCTTTCCAACAAACAGCCCATTCTTCGACAGGATAACCTTGTCGGATTCAAACAAAACCCGAAACCCCCTCTTACAAAGTAAATCAATAGAAACTAGGTCCTTCCTAATTTCAAGTATAAATAACACATTAAGAAGAGTAATCTTTTTTCTAGAAGTAAAGTCTATTTCCACCGTGCCTTTTCCAACAACCTTTGCAAGAGCATTATTCGCCATCAGGACCTCTTGAACATTTGAGTCAACAATCTCCTCAAATTGCTTGAACAAAGACTTGTCCTTGCACACATGGACTGTTGCTCCAGAATCTAACCACCAACCAGATTGGACAGTGGCAGAATTGATTTCAGAAACCATAGCCATCGCATAATTAATTAAAAAAATTTTAATGTTCGAAAGCATGGTTGAAATCATGGCCACATAATTTTCTTCAACCAAATTTGCATCTGCCTTCACCGTCGGAATGTTCTTGTCCTTGGAAATGCTCTTGCGGTGAATGCAATTCTTGGCGTAGTGTCCCTGCTTGCCACAGACAAAACAACAACCATTTTTCTTCTTTTGTGTTCTCTTAAATTTATGCCCTTCACTTTTTACTTTGAAGTTCTGGCCGAGTTTCCATTTTTTATCCACAGCATTCACCTTGGCATTGTACAAAACAGAATTATCACATAAACGTGACTCTTCCTCAATGCGAAGATGTTTCTGTATCTGTTCCAAAGTAAAGTCCTCCGACTTGTGAATCAGCCTTTTTCCATAGTCTTTCCAACTTGGAGGCAATTTCGCAATAATTGCTCCAACTTGAAAAGCTTCGGAATATCAATCTTGAGGGCACAAATTTTATTTACAAGTACTTGCAATTCATGGACTTGTTCCAGCAAGGGTTTAGTATCAATAAACTTGAAATCAAAGTACTTTGCGATTAGATATTTGTTGGTACCTTGCTTCTCCGCTCTGTACTTGAATTCCTGTGCATTCCAAATTTCTCTGGCCGACTTCATTTTAGTGAATAAGTCGTACAGGCGATTGGAGAGTGTATTCAGAATGTGTCCTCGACAAAGTAATTCATCCTCCGCACGTTTCTTCTTTTCCTTATTAACCCTCTCAATGGCTTCCGCACTTGGCTGTCCTCCTTCGATAGTAGGCATCGGATCTTCTATAGGCGCCAAGTTAGGATCCAGTATGTAGGAAATCTTCAGAGTAGTGAGTAAGAACATCATCTTGTCCCTCCAGCGAGCAAAGTTGTTCCCATCGAACCGGTCCAGTTTGACCATGTCTTGATTCATCACTTTGATTGTCTCCGACTCCATTGTTGGAAAATAAATCCTTAAAGTTGTTGGGAAATTATGGCTTCGAATAGGGTAGAACAATGAAGACGGATCTTTAGAGTACTCGAGTCGGACTTTGAGGCGTGATATCACTTTCTTTAAGGATTTATTTGCCCCACAAAGTTGCTAATGGTCACCGGCAAATTTCCTCAAGGATATAACAAAGTCTCAATTGAGAATACTAGATACCCGCGTGCACGCCCGCACAGTGCTAAGTGCGCCAAATAATCGCGCCAAAATCGCGCACCCGCACGCGGGTATGGTGGGGTCTAGCCCCACCCAATCATTCCTTTAACTACATAAAGGAAATCCCACATTTTTAAATTGGTTTACTTCCTTCCACCTTTCCTATGTGGGACAAGGCAAAAAAGCACTTATTTTGTTTTAACAAACAAAACTCCAACACCACCATCATCACATTGTTGCCCAAGTCATCATAGTACCATTTGACCGCGGATTGCCACCATCTCGTGCGCACAATCCATGGTCGACAATGGCAATCAATCTCAAATGGCTTCTAGTCGAGTTTTCACTCTAGCTTTTGTGGGCTTTGGCCCACAGATTACTCATAAGATCATATAATCCCATGCTTAATCTTATTTTGTTTGACTAATCTTAGCAAAAATACATCAACATCCACAAATCCTTAAGTGGACTCCCACTGAAAACAAAATCATTGAGGGGATTAGTGAACTTGACTTTTAATATTCATTAAATAATTACTTATTCAAATCATCTCTCGCCATTAATAAGAACTATAGTTTATTTCTGGTATTTACAACTTAAGATGGCTATTGAGATTTCCGACCCTTCTTTTACTAAATGTTTAGAGAAATTATATGGACCTTTGTTAAAAAGAACCTTTGAATAGGGTCACGATAGTGTCACGTAATATAACCTACTTAACAAATTATAAGCTTCGGGGAGTTGAAAATAAGCATAGATCCGGAGATTCTTGAATAGGTCAACCTTTCGAACTGCTACTTGTTTACTATCATTTTATCATTACTCTAATAATCAATGATATTCACACTATTTTCAGCACATCTAAGTGTCTCGAATGTATGCAATTCATGAAAATTGAACACTAATTCTAGTTATTAGTTATTAGTTGATGCCATGCGCTTTTTTTTAAAATTAGTATATATCTAAAATATAAGCTGCAGTACTATGCAAAGTGAATACACCCATTTATTTCGGACTGCGTCGAGTTTATCGAAGAAAAAAGAGGAATCCCTCGGAATATATGCGCTTCCCGAAATAGTAGAGTAGTTACCTAACTTTTTTAATGGAACGCATGTCCTACAATAAAAAAGGGACCTTAGGTTGTTTGAAATTTATTATTGTCCATATTTCTGACATATTAAATTGCCAATGTCCAGACAAATATCACTAGTGCTAGTGACCTTGTCCATGCGGATTAGCCAAAGGTTGTTAGAGACCAAGGAGAAAATTATGAGTCTTAATATATATATATATATATATATATATATATATATATCAATTTAGTCTAGAACTTTTCAATTTTATCAATTTTGTCCTAAATCATTGCACGAAAATTCAATGTAGTTATTTCAGTTAATTTTCGTCGGAAATCATTGAAGTGGCAGTATAGTTGAGACAAAGGTCCCTGACAACTCTAAAACATGAATTTTGTACATATGAACTAATGATGGGATAAGCGTTCCATTTCCATAACTACTCTACCACTCCCACTCCAATTCGCAAAAGATTTTCTGCCACCCTCTTATAAAACAAGAGCATAAATACTTTATCCACACCTTGGTCACTCTATAATTTAAAATTTAGAATCAGCTCCTCCATTTCCTCTCCAAATGTTTATCTTTTGACCATGTCGTTAGTCAGAAATACAGTATGTTAATTGGTTTGAACCTGACTTATTATTGATGGGCCGGATGCATCTTTGGGCTACATTAGCGAAAGTAATGTTATCAAGATTTATGAATCAGTTACCAATTATAGCGAACCTTATTTTGCAAAAAAGGTCCCACTCTCGGGGCTTTTTGGAAATTTTCGAATAATCAAAAGCAGAATTTTTTGAAGATAACACACGGGTTACTAAGCGGATAATAAATACAAATTAGGCAGTTCTTGTGACATTCTGATTTTCCATTTCTGTTTTTAATAAAATGAGACTGACATTTCATCTTCGCGCATATAGTTCTTTTCCCAGAGTTGACCACTCATGTGAAAACTAGTCTATCAGGTGAAGCCATTAAGGGATTCTAATGCATCAGACTCGAGAATTTGACCAGGAAACGACTTCTCAACCGAGCTAATCTGCAAGGGTCATTACGGCACAATTAAAAATCGATTAGAGACCGGAGATAGGTCGACTTGACAGATGCATGTGATCAAGTGTGGGTGATTCCACCAGATCGCACAATTCTTATCGATTGGCACTGGACTGACTTTTCTGTCGTTTTGGTACCCTGTGTTCGCATTTGAAACCTTGATATTACCACGACAACCGAGAGTCGCCAATGTGTCAAAGATGTACATTGTGGCTTGAAAATGATCAACCACAGGTCAATGCACGAAAATTTCTAAAAGCTACCCGGTAGATTAGGACGCGCTAGTATTGTGCCAGAGTGAAATTAACCATGAAATTGAAACCGAATTTAGAAATTGAAAGTCCTGTTGTGTCACAAATCATTTTAGGAACATTGACCCATATTCGGAAGATTTTTCATGCAAACCGAGTTTTTCTGCAAAATAATCAAAGTATGGTTAATTTGGTTCGGGAAAATTGGTAGGCCCGCTTTTGGTCGTACTTTTGGGATTTAAGATGGTTCTATGGTCAAGTAAATATGTGAATTGAAGTGTGGTGACATTGGATTAATTTATGGGCTTCAATTTAGCTCAATTGGAAGGAAATTGAATGGAATTGAAAGAATGTGATGTACAAAGTGTGAAATTCGCATGCCATGGTGAATGAAGCAAATTGGACCCATTATAAGCTTGTTATGGAAGATTTGAGTGAGTGGAAAGTGAGGTCACATGAGGTCATGGTGGGGCCTAAGTGGAGGGGATTTTGACAAGTGTAGGGTGCACAATTGCCCCCAAAAAGCACCCCTCACATCACCTCTTTCTTCTTCCTTGAATCAAGGAGTCTTGGAACTTGGGGAGAGAGGAGAGAGAAGCGAACGGAAACTAGTAGCCCGCACGCCCCCTTCGCCTGCTCGCTCGACGCTGCTCGCCGTCGCCGCTCGTCCGCATGTGCCACCCCGCATGTTCGCTTGTCGGCTCGCGCGCTGCTCAGCTCCGTCTTCGTCTGAGTGCTGGCAGTCGTCGTCTGTCGTCTAGTAGCTGCTCGCCATCGCCAGGGTCGCTGGAAGTCTCGCCGGAGTCGCCTTCTCCACCGCCCGAGCTGCCGCCCCAAGCTGCCACCGCCCGTCTCCGCCGGTTTCGCGCACAACCGACCGTTGTGCAACCCTCCTTTGGCCAAGGTCAGCAGCCGGAGTTCCAGCCCAAGTCTGGACCTTCAAGGCCCGTTTTGGGTGCCTTCCGATCCTTCCTTAGTGTTGCCCCGAGGAGGTTTTCCGACCGCCTCGCCGTTGTCTTCGCCGGAGACTCATCAAAAAACGATTATGGTGAGTTTAGCCTCCTAAACCTTGATTAGAGGGTTAATGATGCTTAGGGAGGTTTAGTTTAAGTTAAGTGAGATTATGTGGTTAAATTAGTTTAATTAGGTGTGGATTAGATTAAGGGGTGTGATTAGTTTAGTGTATGTTTAATTAAGGCTAATTAGATGTTTAGATTATTATAATCTTGATTGGACCTTAATTAATAATTTTGAATTAAATAAGTATTTCGAAATTATTTAATTATTTACTAATATTTTATATTATAAAAAATTATAAAAAATTATTATTTAATTAATTTTGGGAATAAACTTAATTATTTATTAAATTCGGAAATTATTTCGGGACCTTAATTTCTCAGAATTTCGCGCTGATCGCTGCTATGCATTCATATTATGAATTTGATGAGTGGATAATGCAAATTGAGTGTTGATTGTGAAAAATATGGATTTTATTCAGAAAACCCCAAGTGTCGGGTTTTGATACTAAAATTGGATTTTAAAGATTATATTAAATAGTGGGGTTTGAGAAAGTAAGATATTAGTTTTCTGGTTCGAAATTAACGTGCCCCCACACACGTGAATAATTTCCTGATCATTTTTAATATGAAGAAAAGAGGCCAGGATCACTATTTTAAATGGAAGCATTGAGTGAAATGTAAGGTGTCCTCGGCCGGGTATGATTTTATTGTGTGATAATTAAGAGGAAATTGTCCTGGGCTGTTGAGCCGGACTTGCCCCTATATGGGATGCCTCTTACAATGAATGCTGGTCGCAGTAGATTCTAGGCCTATGCTCCTTCGGGAATGTCGTCGACGTAATGGCGAAGCTGTGCTCCAAGGTGGGGAGACGATGCCTAGCTAAATGCTAGTAGATAGCTGAACTACGAGTAGGCTATGTTCATGTGTGGTGGTGATTAAAAAAATTGGAACGCGTGCTGAGTGTGATTGTTGATCATGTGAAAATGATTGCGATCCAATTGTTTAAGTTCTTATTACTACCTGTGATTGAGTGATTTGAACTGTACTAACTTGCAGGAAGAAAGTAAGGCGAGGTAAGTCTTTGGTGTAGTGTGGCTAGGTCACCCTTGGGTGTATTTTCTTTCTAATAGGGGTTTAGGGGGTGAACTTGCTGAGACAATGTCTCACTCTGTTGTGGGCCAAAATTTCAGGATCATAGATGGCGATACCCCCGGAGCGTTATGGTATTCCAATGCATATTACCGAGCAGGTGCATAATTTTTCCGATCCTGGAGGTCATTGGGTCTATGAACTTGTCAGGACCACGATCTGGATCGAGGAGGCCATGTTTGTCAGGGTGCCTCATCGATATAGGGCGTGGTTCCGCTTTGGAGCCAATGGTTTCAAGGTTGGTCCTCTTAGTGGTTTTGATATTCTACTTGCTGTGTTGGAGGCCATCCTAGGTGAGGGTGTAGTTGACCCTCCCGATGGTAGGGTGGAGGACCCATCGTCTCTGGAGGCTGATCAGTCTCTGGAGGTCATAGGATTGTTCCTTCTTTTTGGTGGACCGATCTTTTTGTAGGCTAACCCTTTTTGGTGTATGTAAACTTTGGTGTGATTATCTATGAAAGTATGTTGTTGATGAATGAGTTGGAATGAGTTGGTTTTCTACTTCTCTATCCCATGAGTTTTTGTCAGGGGTTTTATAATACGTTCCGCATGCGCAAAAATAAATGAATGGGGTTGGCGACACTACCTGGGAATGTCGCGTTTGCATGACCATGGCGAGTTGTTTGCGTGCTCGGGATTTCGGGGCGTGACAGTCCTACCACGGCAACATAGTCTAGGTCCACTCAGTGGTCGACATATGGCGCCCATTGAACATATTCAAAAATTCACTTTCTTGTTTTAATATTTCAAAATTTGGGTCTCTCTCTCTCTTGTCTTTGAACTTCTCGACCGTCGCACTCCCTGTGACATCATTGCTAGACCTGTTAAAATGAGTCTTAAACATATATATTAACTCAAAGTTGTTGAAATTGATAATATATAAGTCAACTCGAATTTGACCCTGGCCCATTTTTTTGTTAAACAAATAGAAGGCCATATGGCCCAATGCAAAAGAAAATGGCCCAAACACAAGAGACCCTTCTTTTACGTCCGATTTCGGGCTCCATGCCGACAGCCTCCTCTGCACCCTCTACGGGACGCTGGTCTACGTCGCGCCGGAGACCTTCGCCGAACGGGCTCACGACGGTGCCGTGGTCAACGTCTAGTCATGCAGCATCATCCTCTTTGTCCTCAACGTTGGCTACCTCTTCTACAGCGACCACAACCTCATGGTAATGTATTGCAAGATCTACAAAGGCGAGTTCCGGTGCCCAAAGTGGACATCTCCGGATCTCAGACGGTTCCTTTCAAACCTCCGGGACAAGAACCGGGAGACCCGGATCACCGTCGACGAGATGATGAGTGACCCGTGACGTCTTGGGCCTTTTCACCTGCTTTTTGGGTGAATTATTTAGGTAGATTTGGGCTTGGGTCTAGATTAGATTGGCTATGAGCTATCTAAATTATTTAGTAAATAAATGAGCTAATGTGAGTTAAAGGAGTGGATTTCGATTGAACCCATTTATGATGCGCCCAAATCCAACCCAACCTAAACCAATCCATCCATTTTCCACCTCTATTCATCTCGCAACGCCCTCTTTCCCAGCCCGAGGCCTACCATTTCGTCATGTAGCTCCTCTCCACCGTCTGCCATCACCTTCGGGTCGTCCATCGTGACATGAGTCACGACAACGTCCTGGTCGACTTGCGCAACAAACCAAAGCTCCCCGACTTCGGGGCAGCGATCAGCTTGTTGGCGAGGCTAGGGCGTGGTGGAGACACTCTACTACGTCAAGTCGAAGGTGTTGCTGAGGAGGAAATCACTATCCAATGAAGAAAGGAATCGAAATCCGCCTTTTAATTCCACAACCATCTAAAACCCCTCGAGTAGAATAAGATTTTGCTCACCAATTCAGAACGAGAACGAGCAAACCCCAATAAGAAGAAAGGAAGAAAAGAGAATGAAAGGAAGAAGTGAAATGCAAGGTGCAAAAGAGAGAGAGACAAAATACTAACAGGTCAGGCCCAACTTGGACACATGACAAACATGTATCAATCATTAAGTGGCTCGAGAATACGATGATGTGCTGGGGCGGGACTACATAATATTTTCTCAATAAATAATAATAGATCTAGCCATTGATGGTTCCGCTTGCACCGACCCTTTCATGTCAACATCGCAAGTTGGCACGCATTTTTGGCTGACATTGTTCCATACATATATTATTTTACATATCGAATATATTTCACTATGCTGACTTTGTTTGACAAACTTATAGTAAATTACCCTTTTAGTCAATATCTTTGAAAACTTCACCTCTACAATAGACTTTATGGATTCATTGTCGGCAACATAAAAATACATTTCAAGTCACTCGTGGGACCGAACAAAAACTTTTTACTTGCCAACGTTACAATCGAAACTTATTAGAATGATGCCGAATTGCAAAGTTCGACACAACATTCAGATGATTTATTCCCAGTGTGATATCAATAGCCTTTGTCCTAAGGACTCGAAGCAAACAACATCCTGATTACGAGCAAGGAGGCACGTCGTTGGGCGGCGGAAGCAGCTTCTGATCGTTGTTCGGCCCATCTTTGACGACGAGGACTGTGTCCATTCCCCAGCTTGCGTGGCGTTCTAAGTGACAGTGCATGAACCACACCCCTACAAGCACCCGTAAAAGAATAATCTGTCAATCATGCATTCATATACAAGTTTAAATCCGTGCAAGCTATATGTTTTTATGCGTTTCTACCGATAAAATCATAGTACCTGGATTATCGGCTTTGAATCTGATCGCTGTCCACCCATTTTTGGGGAGTCCAATGGTGTTAACGTAAGGCGGATCGACTGTATTATACTGCAATACATAGGAGTCGCTGAAATTTCCATCGCCCATCCCGACGACATAAAAGCTATAGCCATGCAAATGCATGGGGTGATTCTCCGCTGCTCCAAGATTGGTCCCTTGAAATCTTATTTCGACCTCCTCATTATGGTTAACCATCAACACTTCGGTACTCACATTGGCAGCTTCCCCTAAGGCCGATACATTCCCGGTGTAGTCGAACACGAAAGGTGGTGTATCCGGAAAAGTTTTGTTGTAGACTCCTTGGAGATTGCTGCACGCACCACACAAACATAATGTTATAGAACATTTAGATGTTGAATTATGCCTTCGCTTTAAGACAATGAAGGTTTTAACCAGTTAAATTGGTTCGATTTGAAGAATGTTTCAGCCCGAATGAACTCTATCGGCTGGAGAAAGATATTCAATATGAACAAATAGGATCAAATTTTGTAGGTCTAACGATTTACTTACTTGTAGTATGCTTGGAGAATGCTGATTGAGGGAGCCGAAAAACTTATGTTGTTCAAGCTTGCCGAATGCATAGAGCCATTTGGACCGTTACATGTTTGATTAGCAGGACATGGCTGCTGATTCACGGATACTGTGATCGTAATGTTCCTAGTGATGTTGGTTGGAACTGTGGACGGATGTTCTGCACTATTCAAACTCCTCAACCGAATGGTGAAGTTTCCAGCGTCACTCTTATTGGTAAAACCTGGAAGCTCGGGTAATACCGGAGTCTCTAATTGGTTATAAGTGCCGGTGTATTGGAATATCCCCCTAGTGATGTTTTCATTGGACGGGGCAGTGGTGTCGACGAACGGACTAAAAACCATATAATAGCGACCAGGGGTTTGGTTTGCAATGACCAAAACATCCATCGTTTGACCAGGAGTTATCATGAGGTACTCAGTATTAAGCGGCTTTAAATAAGCTCCATCCATTCCGACCACGGTAATATTGTGCTCGGCTATGCCGAAAAACATCTCTTCGTTCAACCCGGAATGGATGATGCGGAGGAGATATGTTTTTCCTTGCACAACTGTTAAATTGTACGTCGAATCTGCGAAAAAAAAAAAAACCATATTAAGGAGTATATGACGGAAATCCTGAAATTACTCATCCTATATGAAAATTGTCATTAATTAATTTTAAGGCATCATCATTTTGCATAGATCTCATTTCATTTAGTATAGAGTGGTAAGGTTTTATTTCATTACCTATGAATAAGACCTTTTCTTTTTAATCTTAATAGCATATATCAGGCTCACGTATTTAATAGAATTGGTACCATTTGAGCATGAATAACTATCTCCTGGTTGACCATTGATGGTATAGGCCACAGACAAGTCTGGATCACCTCCCGTAGCGAGAGCCTCATCGATGATGTTCTTCGTATCTCTTGCATACCATTCAGCTGCATGCCAAAGTATAGTTTTGTTAAGAAAAACAATACTAACTGTTATTTGTGCAAGTAGGAGTAAAAACTTATTTTTGACATTTAAGTTAGTTGAAAGTAGCATACAGATCACGATTGTGTGTTGTTCGTCAAACTTGTAAGGGTAGTTGGTGCCGTTGACAGGCAAAATGATTATAGGGCCGTGTATAGTGGCACGTGTCCAATCGCTATGAGTGTGCCACCATAGCGTGCCCTCTTCTTCAGTGAGTATGATTTTTTGAAGGAAACTTGAGTTTGTAGGGATTGGGCACTGCGTGACATACTCTGGGCCGTCGGACCAGGGATATCTTATTTGTCTCACTCCATGCCTGCATGTGTGTATAATATTAGGAAGGAGGGAGGGAGGGAGGGAGAGAAGAGGGGGGTTGTAGAGGATGGATGTGGGGTGGTTTTATTTTTACCAATGAATAGTGACTCCATAAGGTCCTGTGTTGGTGACATTAACGTAGATAGTGTCGCCTTTGTGAGCACGAATCTCTGGCCCAGGAAACAGACCATTCACAGTCAAGACGGTCCGATTCGTCTCACATAACATCTCAACAGGTGTCTCCTTCACCTGCAACAAATAAAAAATCATCCCATAAAATTTGGACCGTTAAACGTCTCAAATAATCTCTCTTATTAAATTGATGCTGAACCGCTTTGGTGCGTCATTGTCTACAAATGACATTAACTTATTCAAAGGCCTGCATCTGCACTTTCTTCTGGCATAAGACTCCAAATGGGGTGGGTAACCACCACCCAAAGAAATAAATAAACAAATCATACAACTGTAGATTTTGCGGAATTACTACTAAAGTATCAAGAAGCTCGAATTTTCAGAAAAAGGCATGTAGATTTGCATTTGATGAAGGCTGTAATGCTCGGCCTCAAGCATAGTCCGAGATTTGGCTAGCTGAAGATTTAGATGTGAAGGAGATTCTTGTATCAAATATCCATGTATAACAATATCTATAAATCACGAGGTCGGGGTCAGCTGCAATACTTCTAAAGAGTCTAAAACTTGTAATGAATGTGTCAGTAGTCACTAAATGTTCTATATGGCTCAAAAAAGGACAAACCTAAAGTGCTCAAGAAGGGGATGTTCCTACTCACCACGAAATCATAGTAGAGGACTTCGCCTTGAGCCATGCAAAAGAGCATGGTCATGGTGACCACAAACCCTACAAATGTTCCCATCTCTCTCTCTCTCAACAAGAGAACAATGAGCTTGTAACAATCAAATCACTTGATCCAGAACAAAGAAGGAGACTTGTGTTGCACTCTGTCTCTTTCTTCTTGTGACCTTCACCTTCCATCGAAGGGGGCTATTTATAGGAGAATTCTTTCAATGTTTCGGTGATCTCTGGGTAGACTCTAGACGCTCCCTGTCTGCCTCACATGAAAACGAATTTTGAATTAGGCTTTTGTGCATAGATAACAGTTAAATCATAGAAAAAAAATTCAGCACTTGTCTTTCAAAGGCTTGTGCTCATTTTCTCCGTGTTCCCATAGGCATTAACGTTTTCTTGGAAGATCGCTCGTCAGAAAAGTTCCCCGATCGCAGCAATATATTCTTTCTTTTTCTTGGTGGACACCAAGTCCACTAGTCCCACGTTACCCCCGAAATTCATGGTAAAAAAAATTCACTGGAAGTCAAGAGATATTCGGCAGTGAAAACTGAATTTAGAAAGAAAGCATAAGAGGAAAATGTTTTTTTTTTTTCCCTTTTAATGGTTTATCAATTGCAAAATAGAAGAGAATAACTCATGCAGAATTCTAGTTAATGTTCTAGGTGCTCCAGTCGAAAAGAGGCAAGTTGTGCCTTGAGTTGAATGAATGATCATCGGATTTCATTCGAATTATCTTAATGAAGTCGCCCGTAATGCGGCGTAAACACTTTATGCATGATAATTTTTTCCCTATTTAGTCAGCTCCGGCAATCAAAGAAGGAAACTTTATAGCTTTTTAATAGGTTTACTTTTGACGTGTTAACGAAAATTTTAGAAGTCAGATCATTCCTCAAAATGTGTGATAGCCTTTTAAGAAACTCCTCTGGTATGACCATCTTTCAACGCGCACAATTTTTTTTTTCCCACAAAGATTGTGTAGATTATTGAAGTAAAAATAAAGCACAAAAGTTAGCATCTTCCTGTATATAAAAATGTCAGAAAGAAAATTAGAAAATTGATTTCTTCAAGAGAAGAAGATAATGCAAAATGCAAAAGATAGGAATGAAAAACCCAATTTGGGTATTTTGTATGTTACTTTTCCAATATGAAATGATGGCTTAAAGTCACGGACTCATGGCTACTTCTACCTAGTTTTCCGTGAGGTCTATAAAGTAGGATATAACCTAAGATCAACCTGTCTCAGTTACCATGCGAAAAAGAGCATGCAAGAAGTATAAGTGAAATTATCCAATCAGTTATAAACTTGTTATTTAGATGTTAATTCAATTTTAAACTTTTTAATTTTATTAATTTAATTTTAAATTTTTGCGTGAAATTTCAATATAGTTCTTTCAAAATTTTTTTTACCAGAGATCACTAATATGGTGATGTGTCATGTAAAATGGTTGGCGATGATTGGATTGCTGTGTCAGCGAGTTTCAATGAAAGTTAATCAAAAGGACGACATTGAAATTTTGCATAGATGTTTAATAGTAAGTTGGCAAAATTATGAAGATTGTAGACTAAATTGCCAGTTGTGCAATACGTTTAAGATTGATTAGACTTAAGACTGATTGAGTAATTTTTTCACTGGAAAAAAGTCACCAAAAATCTCAAATTTTATTCATTATGACAAATTTACCTCAATTTTTTTTGTAACATAAAAAACCCTAAACTTTGCCAACTGTGATGCATTTACCTCAAATATTTTTTCGTAATAGGAAAAATTTCAAATTTATATTCGCGCGACACATTTATCCCAAATTATAGGGCATTTTCGTGTTTTACTTTTTGCTTTTCTTTTTTTGTTGCTTTATTTTATTTTTTCTTCTCCTCTCTTCACTTTGTCGGCCTTGGTGGAGGGAAGTTGGACTCAGGTGATGGCCGCCCTCGCCGGTGTTGGGCGACAGTCACCCTCACCTAGGCGAGCGAGGGCAGCCCTCCCTTGGGTCACGCAAGGATAGCCCTCGCCAGATCCGGCAAGGGCAACCCTTGCCCAATGCAGGCAAGGGCAGCCCTTGTTGATGCCAACGAGGCATTCCTTGCCATATCCAACCTAGGCGAGGGCTGCCCTTGTCTGCGTCGGGGGAGGGTTGCCCTCGTCGAATCTAGCGAGGGTTGTCCTCACCCGATGCCGGCGAGGACAACCCTTGCTTGAGTCTGGCTTGTGGAGGGAAGAGAGAAGAAGAAAAAAGGAAAAAAAAATTAAAGATGAAAATACACTTTGGCCATAAGGTCGGGGCAAATGTATCACAGTTGACAAAATTTAGAGTTCTTTGTGTTAAAAAAAAAAGTCTGAGGTAAATTTGTCACATTGGGTAAAGTTTGGGGTTTTTGGTGCATTTTTCTCTTTTTTCGCAAAGTTCTTTTTTAGTTAATCTCAGTCTTGGCGTAAAAGCAAGGGAATTCGGATCGAGATCAAAGACTGAGGAAAAGCCCATTTAAAATATGTCCGGTATGAGTCTCGTGGTCAACTATCTTTACAAAAAACACAAGGAAGTGGACCCCAAGACAGGCAGTGGATCTTCTACAGCAAGGGATGAACCCCCTCGGGACATTTTTCAACAAAACATGCCAAAAACATGGAGAGCATTGTTGATTAACGACATGAACGTCGTTGCCCACTTGTAGTATCCGATGAATTTTTTGAACGGTCGCAAAAAGTAATACGTTTTTATGGCGATTGGGTGGTAATTTCCGACTAAAATGCTCGGATACAAACTGTTCCTGATATGCGAATTTTCGGTATGAATATTGGTGCATGAACGAATTGTGAAGAGTCCTAAAGGAAAGTAATCCGAGAAAGAAAGGCCATAAAGGGACCGATACCAACTGACTCTGAAAATTGCATGACCTAACATCAAAGACGAACGGAAACGAAAATTGTATGATACGCATGATTGATGCTTCAACAGGGACCACAAAATTCAAAATTCAATGTATAGAACTTCAAATTTTGACGCAAAACAAAGGGTTTTTTCTTTTGCCTTTCAAAAATGAAAACAAATATATTTGCCCCTTGAGAGGATGGTTCTTAGGGCGTGTTTGGTAACGCCTTTATTCTGGGGAACAATTTTGTTGAGAAATGATTTTTTTTGTTTTTGTTCTCGAAAATAATTTCACAGCAAAAGAACGTGTTTGGTAACTTCCCAAAATTTCTATTCTCGGGATAGAAATACGTTTGGTAAAATTCTTATATTTTTTTATTTTTATTTTTTAATTATTTTATTAATTTTTCTTATATTTTCCTTTTTCTTTTTCTCTTTGGCTGGTCGCCCGCCACCGCCGTGGCCGGTGATTGGCCGGGCAATGTCCGACGAGCCTTGGCCTTGCCAGATCTGGGAGAGGTCGAGCCTCGCCGGGCCACCGGTGAGGCTTGGCCTTGCCCAGGTGGCGTGAGGTCGGCTTTGCCCGGCCCGGTGAGGCCCGGCCTCACGCCGGCTAGGGAGGCCGAGCCTTACGCGGCCTCACCCAGCCCACGGTGAGGCTCGGGCCAACAAGCCTCGCCGTGGCTCGGCGTCTCCGGGGGCCGGCAACTCTCGTTTGGCTGGTCGCTGGCGTCGGCCATGACCAAGGCCAGCGATCGGCCAAAAGGAAGAAGAAGAAGAAGAAAAGAGAAGAAAAAAGAAAAGATAGAAAAATTGATTCTAGAAATTGTTCCTTGGAACAATAAGCTATTTTTTTTTTCTATTTCTTGTTTCTATTCCAAATCTATTACCGAGAACAAAAAAATAGATTTTTTTTTTTTCCTGGGAACAAAAGTTTTACCAAAGACGTTTATATTCTTTTTTCGTTCCTTGGAACAAAATAATAGAAATTTTTGTTCCAGGGAACATAAATTGTTTTTTAACAAACAGGCCCTTAGAGATCGGTCATCACGGCCGCTCCACTCCCGATTGCCCGACATCACGTATTGCATACATTCTCTTTTTCTCTCCCAATCCTGACTTTCACACAACTATCAATTTAGGAGGACAGGAACGTCTTGCTTTACATATTAAATTATCTCTCTCGTTGGAGATCTACTTCTAAACAACATAGGAAGAACGCAACCGAATGAATACGTCTGATGCGTGTAGACACTTTCCCTAAACTGATGCTGCTCCCACGGTGTCCCTTCTCAACCGGAGAAAATCGCTACCCTACGGAAATTTCCTAGTGTACTTCGACACCATCTCAGTGACCTGTAATCCACTACTTAAGCAATCATTTTTCCAATCAATCGCCATGTTCCCTGCGCCACCCAAGTCATCATTTCACACTTCAAGTGCCATGATTAGAACTTCATAATTTCCTCGGGTACATACGATGTTCTAGAGTGTACAAATTGGAAACGATGGTGTAGCTATTCTCTAGTCAACGCGCTACCACAAAGATTTCGAAATGTAGCGTAAGATCAATGGAACTTATCATCATGGCAAAAAAGAAAAAGAAAATACCGGAGTTTATTATCAGTGTATGTAATAATAAAAAAATCTTTATTAGACTGGAGTTTACTTCCACTACTCAAATAGCAACCCACTCCATTGGCCCGACTAAGATAGAAATTTTCACGCAAATGCCACGAGTTTCTATATCATTTGCGAGGACTTATATTTTTATCTTAGTTGGAATCTCACATTTTGCGAGGCTCACCGCCTCAATTACTTTACCGACGCCACTATCAAATGGCGATAAGAATTCGAAGACAAAAATAAAGTTGAGAAGATTGAAATCGGGGTCACGTTGTCATATCAATCAAGCTTGTTTTAGTAGAATTATCTTGCGTAATCGCGCAGGTCATGTGGGGGCAATAGAAGATAAGCGCGACACGGCCAACCTGTTAATCATTATAATCGTGGACTAGATTAACTTGTCGCATGCTTGGCGGTGACCTTGTTCTTTAGCTTATTATAATTTTCCGGGGCCCGACCACATCTTAGGGTATTGGACAACGCGGTCAGGCCCCGGAATAAATCAGATCATGCTGGTGAAAGAGGTGCCAATGATTTTCAGTCCTAGTTTTTACTCTCTTTTAATTAATTTATATTTTTAATGTATTGGTGAATTAGCGAAAGAGAATATGACTTTGACAAGAAACAGTGCGTGAGAGAACTAAATCCTGGAAGGGCAGATCAAATGTGGAAGCAAAAGCCTCCCGGTTCAGGAAATGGAGGAACTTGGTGGTGAGCCGGCTCTTTAGTCACAACTAGGGTTTTGCTCAAGTTGAGGTGTAGAGATCAAATATTCCCACTCTTGACACTCTAACATTGTGAAATATTGTATGACTTCTACACTGACAATGTAGACTGACTCCATCTCTACCATTGATTATGTGGGCTCCACATTTGATGGTTGAGATGATGTCGGTCTACATGATTTGTAAAATTGTGCATGCAATGACTTCTTTAGCATTATCACTAATGATGATGCTAGTGCAATACTTAGATAAGCATTTACTATTGGTGTTTATCATCAGATCGAATGATTATCCGATGTCTAGAAGTTGCTCATCTTTGAACCGCTAACACGTTCGCAACGTGCATCAATTAGCTTGATTCCAACCGTATAGATCAAAGCAAAAGTTATACAAATAACTAAGTAAAAAAAGGATTAAATAATTTGTGAAAAATCTCCTTTTTCTACCCAGAAGAATCTCATCGCTATCAGCGGGTGACGCACCACCTTTTACTTCCCTCCAAATCACTAAATGCAGATATCATGACAAATTGCTTAGCAGCCTCTACTTTATTATGTGCGCATGTGGTATATATGGAGCACAATTGTTAATTCAGAAAAGCCATGAGGTGAATTATTGATTTATTGTCTGCCGAAAGAATTTGCACTTGGAAAAGAAAAAGAAAAAATATCTTGCGTGGGGCTCTAGGAAGAAGAAAGAAAATGCACATGCTGATTACTAAGGGTAGGACAGTTACTGATCTTATGTTTTTGCATGTTTGCAGCATCAAGATGTTAATACATGGTGGCAGAGCAAGATGAAGGTTTGGGTGTGCCCAAGAAGAGTGACAAAAGAAAAGTTTGAGGATATGAAATAATGGATTGAAAAAAGAAGTTTGATCTTATATGAAATTATAAATTGAGTAAGTGCAAATGGAATAAATAATATACCCACTCAAAACGCATGAGACGTGGATCTAATCAGGGAAAATGAAGAATGGAGAATCATAAATTAATTGCTCAAGCCCTTTTGAATGATGCCGAAATCGATAATACTGCCAGTGTGTCGATTTGGATGAAGTTGAATATCCTAACAATAAGACATTTATGAGTATGGGGGGTGCATCTGATTTATATCCAAGGCACAATCCATTGCAGACTCTATGTGAGACTTATGTGGTTGAGAAGCCACGGTGCGCATTCCGAGACATGCATTATCGGCTTGTCTATCTGGGCGATGAGTAAGTTGGATAAATTGCACATATGGGTTCTACATGTGCGCGCATCAGTTAAGGACATATCGATTGGACCACACGACACGGATAAGTGGAGATAGGACAGCACGAGAAATTGAACCGGTGGAAAACAAGACGAAGAGCTTACCTTCTGGTGCCATAAGATGCAAAATGGTGGAGGGAGATGTGCCCTGCCTACCCGAGACTCATATAAACGAGAGTGGGAGGTGACTGAGAAGCATGATGTGCCATGATAGAAGCAGGAGAAGAAGAGTCGAAGAAGATCTGCACTTCATTGCATTTAATCACACTAAGAAAACAAAGTAGTACATGTACATCCCTTTGGGAACATCGTACTAGAAAGTACACTGTACTTTTTCCTCACCTGCGAGATGGGTCCTCAAGATCTTTTTGTTTAGTACACTGATCATGGTTAGCTTAATGGTCAACATACCTCAAATTTAGGGTTTGTCTTCTAGGTTGACTTTAAGAATAATCCTCCGCTGGGTGTTTCCTTTATAGCAATTTCTGTTTTTGTTATATGTTCTTGAAGATGGAACTATTCTGCCATGGAAAGTAAGAAATTTTCCTCCTTGAGGAGCGGTTTGTTATAAGACGTCTGATTTGTAGTGCATTTGCTGAGATATTAAAAGTACTCATATTTCCTACATGGATTTTTGTTGTTCCTGCGAAAAAAAATAAATAAAGATTTCTTTTGGTGCTGGTATATTTTAATCAGTATTGGTAAATGTCAACAAACTGTTGATTAAAAAAAATGATAACTGACTCTCTTTTTTTTTTCCAGGTAACTCGTCATCAACTTATCCATAGATTTATGAAAATTACCACCATTTTCTATGTCATTTTCAAATTACCGATTTATGAACTAACTTATCAAATTTTATTTGTATAACTTACTAACGCTTTAAATTTATCAGTTTTGACATTAAATTACTAACGTCGGAATTCATTAATTGTATAATGGTTTATGAGTTTATTTGAATGCCACGCAGAAGGTAGTTTAGATTCTGCAAACCTATGAGTCCAATTTTGTTATATTTGGAAAATTGCATAAGGGTGTAGAACCAAACTAGATTCTGCAAAACAGTCGGAATGTGTGACAAGGCATTTCCAAACTCATGAGCTAATTCACTCAAGAGATTGGTGAAATGGTATGATCATGATTGACAATCCAAATTAAAGCAGCGTTGTGTTTTCCAAGGAATTTTGTTGAGATTTTCAAAGAGGATGAGACAAATATCACGGCTACAAGGTTCAACAGCAACATTCAAATTTGGAGCTCTATAAAAAGGAGAGAATTGGCCAGAAGATAAATAGTTAACAAGAGTAAAAAAAAACAAGAGAATTTGTGTACTTTGAAGAGGTTTTTATAGTCCGTCTCTTTTATAAACTTGTAATTTCCATTCAATTGTTGCTCCTATGATTAGTAAGAGTGAGAAACTCATTTTTTACAGACACGAGAGAAGTTGTACATAAAAAGGCCTTTGTCTAGACGAATGAGAAATTGTGCAATGGACTCTTGGTACACTTAAAAGTGTCGTTTATGGTTCGGGGTGAGAATTTACTATCCTTTGTACTGGGTAGTGAGAACAACTATTCAAGACTCCAATAGTTACTTAATTTATAGTGAGGTTGCTCTAAAAGGACAGGTTTTTTGTGATAGCAAGTTCTATACTTGTAACAAGGTGGCATTAGAGCCGGAAAAGAGGAGCATGCACGTCTCAAGCCGAACCTTTATAAATCTTGCTTGTAATTTCTTTTTCCCAAAAATATGTTAGTTTTTGCTATTTTTATTTCTAGTTCACTTTGTGTGTAGAAGCAGAACTTGAGGTTGGTTCCACCAAATTAGTTTGTGTGCGCATAATATAAAATAAAAAATGAGATTTTGACAAAGAAATTGGAATTGGATAATTATATTCGGAAACAAATTTTGGAAAGTTGATTTAACTCAGAATCTATAGGAAATTTGCAGAATAACATAATATTGTTGGCCTTTTAACTTTATCACTTTGGCAATAGTCCAACAAAATCTCATAGATATAACAATTAGTAAAGGGTAATGTTTATTGAGATTTTGAATCAAATTAGATTTATTTCTACCTTGATCTCTGTTTAGCTCTAATTCCACTGACGTCAGCAAACATTGTCTAATTTTTATGCCCATATATCTGTTTATTAAAACACCCATATCTAATTTATTGTTTATGTTTTATGGCCCAAAACAAAATTGCGATGTTTAGTCATATATATATATATATATATATATATATTCGTGGGTAAGATGACGTGGATTTTTTTAGTAAAAGGCGAATATCGCAATTAATTAAGTCAGATTATACTATACTAAATACCTGTCACGGATGTATACGTGGACGATGACAAATTAAATAGAATAAGGTCCCTTTTTTTTCAATTGATGACGTGCGTTGCATTTATAAAGTTAGGAAACTAATTTATTCTTTCCAGAAGCGGCATACATTACGAGGGATTCCTCTTGTTTCTTTGTAAAAATTGATGCGGTCCCAATTTATTGTGTGTCCACGTTGCATGGTACTACAGCTGATACTTTTAGATATATTTTTAAATAATGCACGTGGTATAAACTAATAAAAATTCAGTAGCAATTATTTATCAATTCTCATGATATAACATTATATCGAATTGGCTACACCTAAATCTTTCATCTCAAAGTTCTTTTTGAGAATGTTCTTGGTGATTTTGATGACCTCGTAGTATCTCCAAGAATTAATAAGTCATCGACATATAGACAAATAAGTACATATCCAATGTTGTGGATTTAGTGTACACACATTTGTCACACTCATTGATTCTATACCCATTTTGAATCATTACCCGGTCAAATTTCTCATGCCATTGCTTAGGAGCTTGTTTAAGTCCATACAATGATTTAACAAGTCTACACACTTTGTGTTCTTGTCCTTTGACCTTGAACCCTTCAAAGTTGTTCCATATAAATCTCCTCGTCGAGATCACCATTTAAGAATGCAGTTTTCACATCCATTTGATGTATCGCAAATTGTATAGCGAGGCTATAGCAATCAACATCCTTACGGATGTTATTCTTGTGACAGGTGAATAAGTATCAAAGTAGTCAAGACCCTCTTTTTGTCTAAACCCTTTGGCTACAAGCCGAGCTTTGTACTTATCAATGGAACCATCAGCTTTTAGTTTTTTCTTGAATATCCATTTACATCCAATTGGTTTATTTCCAGGTGGAAGATCAACCAATTCCCAAGTATGGTTACTTAGGATAGAATGGATTTCACTTTGTCAACGCCTTCTTTCCAGAAAGGAGCATTTGGAGATGACATTGCCTCTTTATATGTTTGGGGCTCACCTTCCAACATGTATGTTAGAAATCTGGTCCGAAAGATTTTCTATTCGAGACCTTTTACTCCTTCGAAGTTCGGCTTCTTTGCTCACAACTTCATCATTCTCGCATTCTGATTCTCTAAGCCTTTTCTGAGAAAGTTCTCCTTGATTTCTTTTGCAGGATATATATCCTCAAAGAATTCAGCATCCCTTGATTCTAGGATTGTATTGACATGGATTTCCGCATTTTCAGATTTGTGAACCAAAAATCTATATGCGCTACTATTTTGAGCATAACCAATGAATATGCAATCCACCATTTTAGGTCCCAACCGAGTTTGTTTCGGAGGAGGAATTGCCACCTTGGCCAAGCACCCCACACTTTTAGAAAGTTGTAGGATGGCAACTTTCCATTCCATAACTCGTATGGAGATTTACCTATCTTTTGTGGGGTATTTTATTAAAAATATAATTTGCAGTTAAAACCGCCTCCCCCACAAGTTTTGAGATAAAACCGAACTTAAAAAGCATGGCGTTAGCCATCTCCTTTAGTGTCTGTTCTAATCGTTCAGCAACTCCATTTTGTTGTGGAGTATAAGGTGCGATCGTTTGGAGAATTATTCCAAAACTAGCACAAAACTCTTTGAAATTGATTGAACTATATTCTCCTCCTCTATCAGACCTAAGCACTTTGATTCGTTTATCAAGTTGATTTTCAACTTCATTTTTATACTTGACAAACATGCTCATAGTCTCATCTTTGCTAGTTAGTAAATAAACATAGCAAAATCTAGATACATCATCCACAAATGTGATGAAGTACTTCTTTCCAGCTCTACTTTCTACAAACTTTAAATCACATAGATCACTATGGATTAATTGTAGAGGTTCACTTGTTCTTTCAATGGATTTGAAAGGTTTCTTGGCAAACTTGGCCTCAACACAAGTCTCACACTTGTAATGGGCATCCAACTCAAATCTTGGAATTAACCCCAAGTTTGATATTCTCTTCATTGTACCATAGTTTACATGTCCTAATCTACCATGCCATAGATAGGAGACACAACGAGTGTAAACTCAAGACTTTTCTTTATTAATAGTCTTTGGGTACACATAATTCGAGTTTACATCAATGACAGCCACGTTGGCTTTAAACAGTCATTACACAGTACCCTTTCCCCACATACATCCCTCCTTTCGAAAGTACAAATTTGTCGATTCAAATACAACTTTGAAACCCTTCTTGACAAGTATGGGGCCGAAATTAGGTTTTTCCGAATCTCGGTACATGCAAGACATTCAGCATGGCAACCTCCTTGCCGATGTAAACTTCAGGATCACCTTTCCTCTTCCGGCAATCTTTGCCGATGCGAGTTAGCCATATAAAGCTTTTCATCTTCTTCAGCCTTCTCATAAGATGAGAACATGTGTTTATCTGCACATATGTGATTTGTGGCACCCGTATCTAGCCACCAGCCATTAGTGTTCGACACCGAGATGCTTCGGAGACAATCTCTCAATATTGTCATGTTCTGTCAAATTTAGTTGCTGGGCTGCACCATCATTCTTGACTTTTTTCGGGCGCTTCTTGCAATCCTTAGCACGATGGCCAGGCTTGTTGCATATAAAACATGTCCCTTGGAATTTCTGGAATTGTTCCTTCTGCTTGCCTTTTCCTTGAAAAGACATCTTCCTTTTTCTATCTTGCTTGGATTTGGAAGATTCCACAACGTTGGCCTTTGGCTCGAAGAAGGGTTCGCACTTCTTCTATTATCCTCCTCGATTCCGAGGCGCGTAATGAGATCTTCAAGGCTCATCTCCTTCCGTTTGTGGAGATACGTGAATAAAAAACGTATCTTAATTTATTGGCTTTCGTTGATCCATTAACCATAATTACAACAATAAGAAGGACAGTCTGGGGCAGGAAAATGGTGCGAGTTTCATTGAATATTGCAGAGTAATATTTAAGCGAGAGTAGACAAGTCCTCGTAATTAATAAATCAGTCCGAAGTTTGAACAAGGAATATGGTTGGTGAGAATTCGACTTTCATATTTTTGGCATCGTAATTGTTTATAATTTGTATCCTCCACAGGCCACATTAGTCGTGGTTTTGAGGCTAAACAAAAAATTACGTCTATCTCACATAAATTGAATGATTTCAAAATTATTTCTCTAAAAATAATCACTTTTTTTCGGTTACAAAAATAAATGATTGAAAAATATTTTCATTTTCCATGAAAATATTTAGACATGATTGAAATATTTTAATTGACTAATTATTTCAAGAAATAGAATTATAGAAAAATATTTTTCCAATCATTTATTTTAAAAATTCTCTAAACAATATACACAAGACGGGTGGAAAATCTTGATAACCATCTTAAATTGCAAAGATCTGAAATAAAATATATTTCTGATTAATTGCAAGGGATAGTTTCGAATAATTCAAGATCAGAAGAATATAATAAGCATGATTGTATTTGATCGGGGTCCACCTAATGATCTGGGAGCGTTGATATATATGCACTTGCTAAGAAAGGTGAAACAATTATATATAAAGCATGGGCTTGTATGGTCTTCTCATGTGTAGATATGGATGAAAGCCCATTAATGTTTCTACATATTTGAGTTTGATGGACAGATCTTCATGTTCGAACCCTAGTTTGCTTCATATTTTATTATTTTTATTCCTTTTATCATGACACATCGTGGTTCTCAATATCCTTCGACTCTGACTTTTATGAGGTCCCGAGTTGACACATATCCATCGACCAGCAGGTAAGCTTTTTTGTCTTGATTTCGACCAGTTCAATTTCTTGTGCGGCTTCATCTCACTTAATTCATCTCGTATAGCGTATCCAATATATCCCTAGTTGAAGTGTGCACACGAAGACAAAGTCATATGCGCAGTTAATGCCACTTGACCATTGCCCACATAGACAAAGTCATTATTGCAAGTACCAGGTTGTGCACTGGGGCTTCTCTACTTGTTATATTACGTGACTCTTACATAGAGTCTGCACTGGGATAGGGCAATCAAGCTTCCTTCTGCTTGTGAACTACTACTCTTTATGAACTCTAATCTTGTGCAACAACGACAGAGGAACATTTTACTTGTACGGGTTTGCTTACGTGAAGTAGGCTTCCTTATCATTAGATGATGAGAATGTTGAGGAATAGTCAAGACAACGTATGCAAATATGGAATGTCGCATGGTTGTTCATGAGTTTAAGGGTGAAATTGTCCAATCAATCCTAAACCTATCATACATATGCCAATTCAATACTAAATTTTTCAATATTGCCAATTAAGGAATGAATTGTCTAATCAGTCAATTTTCACTTTGAATCGTTAAAGTGGCAATCTATTTATTGTCGGCTGTCTGACGTGGTATACTACCATGTTAGTGATTTTTAACAAAATTGGCCAGAATGATTACATTAGAATTTCATGTAAAAGTTTAGGACTAAATTGGCATCCATATAATAGGTTTATAATTGATCGAATTTTTTTCACTACCTTTAAGCTGTGTGTAGTTCATTTTCTACCAATCTTAATACATATCAACTTGTTGAACTCATCTTTTTATGGTTTGGTTATGCCAACACTCCTCCTTGTGCGAGAGTTCTCGGTTCCAACTAAATATTCCCCGCCAAACAAAATCTAACTATTTCAGTTCTTCTACTATTAGGATGTCTATCTTCATCCAAAGCAATAGACTGGCAGTATCATATAATTCAACATCGTTCAAAGATGCTTAACCAATTATTTCAACATCGCCCCAAGTGGGCCAACCTCTAATGCGTTTGGAGTGATCGCACTTATTTCCATTCGGTGGGACACGGCCAAAAGCACCATAATAAACTCCACCATGCCAATCCATTTATTCTACGTCATCAACCTTTCTTCTTTCTTTCTTTCTTCTTTGGCACACCAAGCATTCTTCTTACTCCTCTACTACGTTTATACATTTTCAATACTGAAAACATGAGTAAACATGAGATGGGAAAATTCCCAAGAAAAAGCAAGGGCCAATTTGGTCATAAACTTTTCAATTATATTAATTTAGTCCTAAACATATTAGTGATTTGTCAATGTAGTCATTCTAATCAATTTTAGTTAGAAATCGCTGATGTGGATATCAATCATTCAATAGGGCACGACCAGCATTGACATAAACAATTTTTTTAGCAAATTTTTAGATTTTTTTTTGAAATTTTCATTTTTTTAATTTTAATTTTTTTTTTATCGTGATGACACTTGCCAGCCACAATGAAAAGGAAGAAAAGAAAAAAAAATCAAAAACTAAAAAAAAAAAGTAGTGGCTGCTAAACATTTTTCCATGATTCGTCCAATAAATAATTTGGAACCTAGAATCGAGGAGATCCTTTTAGGTAGAAAAAGGAGATTTGTTTACCAATTAATTACTCCTTTCTACTTAGCTATTTGGCGTAACTTTTGTTTCCATCTATCAGGTCGAAATCAACTGAGAATGGGTTAGAATGAGCCTTCATCTAGCGTGCTAGAGCTAGTCTCCTCTTTGCTCAATCTCTAAGCAAAGCTAATTCATGCGCGTTTCGCCCGTGTATTAGCTGGTCAAAAGTGAGCAACTTATAGAAATTAGGATTATCATCAATCGATGTGACGAGAAACGACAATACTTGACCTTCTGCACTAACCTTTTCTACTGATTCTTTGATGCATATCTGTAACATGAGACTAGCAAAACTATTTGTCCATGAAAAAGGTGATTTTTCATAATTCCCTAGTTATTTATTGCAGGTGGAAAAGCTTTATCTTTTTAATTTAATGGAAGATATCGCAGTCTTTTGAATTGCCTATTGGGATCGTGCTAATGCTTATTCTGCTACCACCTTAAAGGGATTGATCTAATAAAGGCTTAAAGCTTATCTAGTTGCCTATAAAGATCACTTTTCTTATTAATACGTTACACGTCATCATTAGTGATAATACTCGAGAAGTCGTTCCATGCATATTTTTATAGATGACGTGGACCGATATCATCCCAATTGTTGATTGTCGAGCCCACATTATTAATGATAGAGATGAGCTTGATTTACATGATCTCTGAGCACCGACTGCTAGGAGACAATACTCTAGTGGTGACTCAAGTCCGTTCACTACCTAGTTCGTCCGTTTCCTGAACCGTAAGGCTGCCGTTTCCACATTTGATCTAGTCGTCTAAAATCCGGTTCATGCACGCAACTGTTTCTTCTCAAAGTCATATTCTCTTTAATTAATTCATAGTTAAGAAAGGAATTTCGATTTTTCTTCTTCGATGTTTCGTCTCAGTAGACTAATTCCCGGAATCCTTGTAGTGGATCTTTTTACTTTTGGGCAAATATAACCTTGGACTGAATCATTGGTTTCCCCTTGACGAGGATGATCTCATTCATGTCGTCAGGTTCTAGATTGTTTACCCTAAAACGTGTCACTATAGCAAATAAAATTATCATATGAAACAGAATATGGTCAAATGTACCTAGTCGGCCCACGGAATATTGTAATAAATCTAAAGAGCAGGGTCGCTGCCATGCATGCAACAAGTTAATTTAGTCCATGATTGTGGTGATTAACAGAATATGGGCAAGATTTGGTGCCATCGTCAGTGGCCCTCTATCCGACGGCAGTAATACCGTGGTCCAAGTAGGTCCCGCAAGCTCTGGTGAAGACGCCGCTGGAATAGAACCGGAACTTGAATCCCTCGGCGTTGATGGTCACGGAAACCGGCTGATTTGCGACTGTCTTTTGCACTGCCTTCTCGCTATTGGCGGGAATGACTTCATAGCCCTTCATGTTTGCGGCGCGGTGCGATGCCGATTTGACATCGCATTCGCTGTCCACACCTGCGCATGGATAGTTCATATCAGTTGTGAGAATGTGCTTCTCGATGAATTGGAATGCGCTATCCATGTAGCCGCCTTTGCATTCTTGGTCCTAGCCACTGATGTCACTATCGACCGACTCCTGCTCAGATAGAGAAATCATTTTTCCCGTAGTTATTCAGTGAATGCCTTCCATAGCCACTGTGATCCTCCGAGGCCGCATCTTTCTGTAGAAAATTTATTCACATAAACAACTAATCAATCAAGAAGAATCGGATCCATATATGACTGTAAAACACCGAATTTGATAAGCACAGCGGAATAAAATGTACCTGTTTGAGCCATTGCTTCACTTGAAGAAAAATATATCAGTCTGATAATCAGAGATCTATCGGAATGTAAGATCTTCATCTCTATAACCTATTTCGATATAGCAGCTTTCAATGAGATTAAAGCAACTGATAGGTATAACCTATCATTTTATAGGCTAGAAGGGGGACCTATCAAACCCTAATCAACAGCATGTCTACTGGGCCCTTCCCATTACGGGCTTTAGTTAAACACAATTGCCTACACTTTGCGCCTCAACCAGGCCCGTTATTAATAGATGCCAATATCCAATTCAATAAGATCATTGTAGGGTTTATCAAATATTGGAATATCCATTAACTCGATTATTTAAAATAGAAAATTAATTAATTAATGTAAGCCCATATTATAGAAAATTTCTAACATTCTCCCACTTGGGCTACATTAATTAACTTATTTTATTTTGAAAAGGATTTTATATTGAAAATGACACTATCGGGTTAATAACTGAAAATTTTGTTTTATGTGGCCACAACTTTAAAAAATAATATTCCAATAACGGCACCTAAAAACCAATCCAATCTTATATAACCTCAGTATAGGACTATGGAGATCAATGTGTTAAGAAAATAGCACTACACATGACATTCCATAATCACATATACTAAGTATTATATTTTCATGGATCATGGGCCTAGTAGTGTAGTCAGAAATAGTGCCAACATGTGATCAAAATATACATTATTTCTTATCGGTCCTCAATGCAATTTCTCAACGACATGAAAATGCATTAACGCAATTTCTAAACAAAATGAAATTGCACGACTATGTCAAAATCCAACATGAGATCTCATAATCAATGACATCCAGTCATCTTTAAAATAAAATTTGTTTAAAGATACTGTTTTATATTTCCATTTCTCAGTCAATAGGAGAAAGGATAATAATAGAATCAATAATAACAATCATTGAAAATAAATGCTTTAATAGACATCATAACAGTATTATCAGTCTGCATATAACTATAATATTCAGAAATACAAATTATATAACTCCCACTAACAAAAGAAATCAAAAAATCTAAAACACCCATATTCTTTACATGTTCTTTAAACAAAATGGGTCGTAAGCCTTTTGTTAGAGGATCAGCCAACATGGACTCAGTTTTGATATTTTCAATCACAATGTCTCCCTTTTTGACCAAGTACTTAACAGTATAATATTTGATCTCCATGTGTTTGGACGCATTACTGATCTTGTCATGCTTAGAATAAAACACAGCTGCAGTGTTGTCACCGTAGATCACCATAGGTTTAGCAATAGAGTCCACAACTCGCAATTCTGAGATCCCAAACTGCTTGAGTTGACGCGCCGTAGCACGCTACAAACTCAGCATACATTGTAGAGTTCGTAATCAATGTTTGCTTTGTGCTCTTCCAAGAAATAGCACTCCTAGCCATCATAAAAATATATCCAGAAGTTGATTTCCTATCATCCGAACAACTAGCAAAATCAGCATCTGAATATCCAATCGCCTTTAGGTCCTCAACTTCGCTATACACGAGTATGAAGTCTTTTGTTCGTTGTAGATATGTCATCACCTTTTTAGCCGCAACCCAATGTTCATGACCTAGATTCGACAGATATCTTCCAAGAGTATTCACAGTAAAAGCAATATCAGGTTTGGTACATACTTGTGCATACATAAGACTACCAACTGCACTAGCATATGGAACATTCTTCATGACGTCTTTTTCAACATCATTCTTCGGGCATTATTCTATGCTCAATTTATCTCCTTTCACAATAGGAGTTTCACCTGAGTTATAGGTCTGCATATTAAATCTTTTCAAAACACGATCTATATAACTTTTTCTGAGATAACCCCAAAACCTTCTTAGATCTGTCACGATGAATCTTAATGCCTAGAACAAAAGAGGCTTCCCCAAGATCTTTCATATCAAACTTTGTAGATGGAAAACTTTTTGTGTCATTCAATAGATTGACATCACTGCTAGCAGGTAAAATGTCATCTACATAAAGTACTAAGAAAATATATTTACTTCCACTTACTTTCATATAAATGCATTGATCAAATTTGTTTTCTTCAAAGCCAAATGATCCCACAACTTTGTGAAATTTCAAGTACCATTGACGTGATGCTTGTTTGAGACCATATATGGACCTTTGAAGTTTGCACACCATATGCTCCTTTCTAGCTTCTTTAAACCCTTCAGGTTGCTGCATATATACCTTTTCATCCAGATCTCCATTTAGAAAAGCTATATTGACATCCATTTGGTGAAGTTCTAAGTCAAAATGAGCCACCAATGCCATGATTATCCAAAAAGAGTCTTTAGTAGATACTGGAGAAAAGATTTCAGTATAATGAATTCATTCTCTTTATGTGTACCCCTTTATCACTAACCTTGCCTTGAATCTCTCTATGTTGCCTTTATTGTCTTTCTTGGTTTTGAATACCCATTTGCAGCCGATCGGTTTATTCCCATAAGATAAATCAACAAGTTTCCATACTTGATTAGTTGACATGGAAATCATCTCGTCCTTCATCGCTTCTAACCATTTATCTGCCTGATCACTATTAAGTGCTTCTTTGAAGGTCGTTGGATCAACTATATTTCCAATGTCAAAATCAGCTTCTCCAAGATAAACATGATAATCATTTAGAGGTGTTGGTCTTCTTTGTCACTGTGATCTTCGCACAGGCATTTCTGGAGCCGCATCATTCGTCTGGGGAATTTCATTTGTGGTAGGAGGATTTACCAACATATTTCCAGTATTTGCTTCTTGCTGAATTTCTACTCTGCACGGCTCTCGCATAGAATCATCATGCAAGATGGGCAATGAAATAGAGACCGTTTTTGTGGTTCTTCCCTTTCGAAAGATTGAGAAGAACTCTTTTCAGCAACATCTAATTCCAGGAATTTAGCAGTTTGAGATTCAACGATTCTAGTGCCGCGAGTAGGACAATAGAATCTATACCCTTTGGAATGATCAGGGTATCCAATAAAGTAACATCTAGTAGTCCTGGGTTCGGTCTTCTTATGAGAATGATCATAAATTTTCACCTTTACAGGACAACCCCAAACTTGAAAATTATTCAAGCTTGGTTTCTTCTTTGTCCACAATTCAAAAGGTGTTTTTTTGGCATTGATTTACTAGGTACACGATTTAATATATAGGTTGCTGTTTTAATTGCATCACCCCATAAGTATTTAGCCAAATTAGAACTGCCCATCATACTTCGTTTCATCTCCATGAGTGTATGATTGTGTTGTTCAGTTACACCATTATGTTTAGGACTCCTAGGCATTGTATATTGAGCGATAATACCACAGTCCTGCAAATATTTTGCAAACGGTCACATTTGTTGTCCAATCTCAGTATATCGCCCATAATACTCACCACCACGATCAGATCTAACAATCTTGATAATTTTTCCCAATTATTTCTCAACTTCAGTGCGAAACACTTTGAACATTTCAAGAACATCAGTCTTCTCCTTAATTAGATAAACATAACAACAACGGGATAAATCATAATGAACGTGATGAAGTACTTATTTCCACACAAGGTGGTTGAGTATGGTCCACTAATATCAGTATGAATTATCTCCAATATATTTTGACTGCGAGTAGTGCCTTTCTTCTTGGTTTTAGTTAATTTTCCCCTCACACAATCAATACAAGTCTTAGTATCATCTGAGTCAAGAGGAGGAAGAATATCATCCTTGATAAGTCGTTTTACTCTTTATTTGGAGATATGCCCTAATTGCTTATGCCATAGTAATGAAAATCTTTCTTTGATTAAAGATCTCTTAGCAACGTTATTCTCGACATTGAAAGAGCAATATGGTCTATCGGAAGATAAGGATAATCGATATAATCCATCAGACAAAAAACAATTCCCAATAATTCTGGAATCATAACTCAAATCCACTCTTTCATTCGCAAAATAAAGACAATATCCAGCTTTATCAAGCGAAGAAAGAGATACTAAGTTTCTCCTAAAACTAGGAACATAAAAGACATTGTTCAAGATAAGTTGAAAACCATAATCTAAATTCAAAACAACTGTCCCTATGCGCTCCACATCAACTCCAGTATTGTTTCCAACTTTAAGCTTTGATTCCTTCAGAGTTGGATTCCTTAGATTTGTGAGACCTTGTAAGGTAGTAGTCACATGAACAGTAGCACCAGAATCAAGCCACCAAGAATCCAAAAGAACATCAACAAGATTTGATTTAAAAAAAACCAACAACTTACCTTGGTGACTTTCTTTTCTTGCTTTTAGCCAAGCTTGGAACTTGTAGCAATTGGCTCTCTTGTGACCCTGCTTCTTGCAGTGAAAACACTTGAAATCCTTATCTCCATTTCTTCGATAGTTTTCATTTTTCTTGAAGTCTTGTCATTTCTTTGGACCAAGAGCATTTGACCCTTTAGGCTTCCATTTTCCTCTAGATGAACTCAACTTGGCATTGGCAGTTAAGTGAGCGGACTCATACTTTTCATTCTTTAACTTCTCTTCCTCAGTCACATTTGGTAATTAAGGCATTGACACTCCATGTCTCATTCTGAGCATTATAAGCAGTCTTAATCTGGCTAAATTCATTTGGTAGAACATTTAAGGCGTGATGCACAATATAATTTTCAAAAAGGACAATTTCACTTAAGTTTGGAATGAATTTGGACTATCTTCAGTATAAATTCTCTAACACCCATAGCAGCATCATACCTCATGTTCGTTAACTCACTCAGCAAGTTCCCAGCTTCAGCCTTATTTGAGACTCTATATCTTTCTCCCACTACTTCAAGGAACTGTCTGGCATTCGTATCTTCCGGCAAATCACTAATGAGATGCTCAGCAATGGACCTCTTCATAGCAATGAGGCTTAGTCGGTTAGATTTTTTCCATCTAGCATAATGTGTCTTTTGATCTACAGTACTTTGATCATTGGGCCTGGTAGGTTCATCCTCACGTAGAGCCAAGTCCATATCAACGATGCCCAAAGCATACTCTATATCTTGCTTTCATCTCTTGAAGTTTGATCCAATTAACATTTCAACTGTGGCACTGTTGTTATTTACAGCAAAGGTAACTGTTTGTCACACATAATGTAATAAGATCAATTATGGGCAATAAGCAACTCAACAAAAATAATTAGTATATTATAAACTCTCTTTTGGGCAAAGTGTATAATGCACCATTATTTTACAGCATGAAGTTTATAAAGAAACAACAAGGAGAATTACATATAATTGTTAAGGATCCATCCCCTTTGGGCAGACAAATCATTTAAATCATTCATCTCCATAATATCAATATAGAGGGGAATTACATATAATTTTCAAAACATTTATCCCCTTTGAGCAAATAAATATTTTTCAATTATACATCCCCATCTTTCAAATTTGGGAATTAATCTTCATGCTATTTTCCAAATTAATATACACAATAATCCCCTTTGGGCGAGTAATTGTATATACTAATTTTTTTTATCAATAGGGAACTCCAACAATTTATGCCCAAAATTCATCAACCAATATGAAGCACTTTACAACATGTGCTTCCAAAGATCATATTGCATTTTTCAAACAACAATTTTTGCCACAATTTTTTTTAATTTTAATATTATTTTAATATTTTTGACCCTCCCGCGGGCCCTGACCCGTGCCTGGCCCACATGCAAGCCCATTGAAATGGGCGGGCCATGAATTTAAAATAGCCCATGGCTTTAAACAAATAAGAAAAAAATTGGGCTAAGCACATGAAAGTGGGCTGTTTTAAATTAATGGCCCAAGATTCTAGGCATGAGCCCAGAATCAAAAATTAAAAAGAAATTGGGCTTAGCCCATATTTAGGCCCAGGTGAATCAGAAGCTAGGGCTTCTAGCCCAGGCCCGGCTGGAGGTCTTCTTCAACCTCCAGCCGGGTCCCGAATTTCTGCAAACTAGGTCACATGACCCGGTTTTGACCTGAAGTTCCAAAAAACACAAATTAACTTGATTTTTAATGAAATTTCTCCATGGAACTTGCATATAACATCAATATAATTGACTAGAATGAATTAAATGAAGAAAAAAAAATGAGTAAATCGTCCACATACAAGCTTCAAAGTATCGAATCTAAACCTCCTATGGCCGAATTTCGGATTTCTTATATTTAAGCCCTAAAAACTTACTTTAATACGACAAAAGGATGCACAAACATATATACATACACATCAATCAATTGCAAGTAATTTGAAAATTCTAGAATTTTTTCATGTATAAACCCTAGAATTTAAAATTTAAAATTCTCTCTCAATTCTCAATGAAATTATACAAATTATATATTGTTGGAAAGATCTCGACATGTAGAACAAAAGCCCTTTCGTTTTAGGATCAATTGAGAAAAAAAAAAAACCACACAGAAAAATAACGCCCATATTCAACTCAAAGAGGAAAATTTCGAATTTTTCCATTTTTTTTTTTTAGGTTCTACAATCATATATGGTAGGCTCTCATACCACATGTAGAAAATTTATTCACATAAATAACTAATCAATCAATAAGAATCAGATCCATATATGATTGTAAAACACCGAATTTGATAAGCACAGCAGGATAAAATGTATTTGTTTGAGCCATTACTTCACTTGAAGAAAAATATATCAGTTTGATAATCAGAGATCTATTGGAATGCAAGATCTTCCTCTCTATGACCTATTTCGATATAGCAGCTTTTAATGGGATTAAAGCAACTGATAGGTATAACCTACCATTTTATAGGCTAGAGATGGGACCTAACAAACCATAATCAACAGCGTGTCATCTGGGCCTTTCCCATCATGGGCTTTAGTTAACCACAATTGCCTACACTTTGCTACTCAACTAGGCCCGTTATTAATAGATGCTAATACCCAATTGAATAAGATTGGTTTATCAAATATTGGAATATCCATTAACCCGATTATTTAAAATAGAAAATTAATTAATTAATGTAAGCCCATATTATAGAAAATTTCAAATACTTTCAAGTACAGAAACGTCACCACAGCGCCTTCCAGCTTGGATTGGAGAAGGAAGGGATCCGTAACGCCGATTAAGAACCAAGGCGAATGTGGTAAGTTGACGCGATTTAATTCATGAATGAGCATTATTTGCCTTCATTAATCAATTGAACACTCCTTGAGCCTATATGTTGTTAAAACTCTTAATGGTCCTACAAAATTGTATTCAGGACCGTCGTTCCTTTTTTCGTTGCAAAAACGTAGCATCTTGCTGGCCATTTTCAACGGTGGCTGCTATGGGAGGAATTCACCAAATAACCACGGGGAAATTGATTTCTCTCTCTCTCTCTTTGAGCAAGAGTTGGTCGATTGTGACAGTCGGTGGCCAGGACCAAGGATGCGAAGGCAGCTATATAGATAGCGCATTCTAGTTCATCGAGAAGCATGGCTTCACAACCAAGAGGAACTACCTACACAGGCATGGACGGTGAATGCGATGTCGAATCATCGCACCCCACCATGAACATAAAGGGCTATGAAGACATTCCCACCAATAGCAAGAAGGGATTGCTAAAGGCGGTCGCCAATCAGCCTGTTTCTGTGGCCATTGTGTAAGACTACATTAATTGATATTGTAATTTACCGTTTTACGGGGTTGGTCTAAGGTGAGATAGAATGTTTTTTAATTAGTATAATATGGGGCTGGTTAGTGTGGGCCGAGTTGAGTCTGGCCCGTAATGAGATGGCCTGATTGGAAACTCTATAAATAGTGCTCAAGTCTCTGTTATAACCCTAATTCTCACAAGTATCCTCACAAAAGGACAAGTAGTCTGATACAAGATTTCTCTCTTATCTTTTTCCTTTATTTTTTTGTCTTGCGCGTTTACTTAGCGCTAAAGGGTGAGGGGCCGTCTCATTGAGCTATTGATATAGAGGGCAATAGAGGAGAAGGACTTGTGCGTGGATCATCGCTTTTCCACTTCTGCATCAAGAACGATAGATTCCAAAACATGTGCATTAATCTTTCTACTCCATTATCTATGTTCTTGTTCTGGTTATGGAGATCATGAGATTGCTCGTTTTGTATCTTACACATCAAAGCTAGAGGATTCGAGTTCTAGTACTGCTTTAGCAGCGTCTTCACCAGAGCTTGCGAGACCAATTTGGACCACGGTGTTACCGCCATCGAATATGAGGCCAGCGATGATGGCACCAAATTTTGGCTGGCGAAGAACTCACGGGGCAAGGCATGGGGCGAAGGGTGTTACATAAGGATGCAGTGAGATGTCGGAGCAAGGGAAGGCCTCTGCGGCATAGCCATGAACGCCTCTTATCCTACTGCATGATGTAAATACATTTCTATGTGGTGTGTGGTGTGTTTATTGCATACTGTCATCTCATTAACTAGTCAAGTACATCTATATGCCGAGTGCTTGGAATGTAATCTCGAAATTTCATATATCTGCAAACCTAGGTTGCTTACTTAGCTCTACATATTAGAGCAAATTCAGCAAGTTGTTCTTAGTTAAACTTGTGCCTATCAATTTCATAAGCCGTCGTTTCCACTATAGCCAATACAAAAACTTAAAAATTCAGCGAGTATTATGCACTTCCCGAAGCCACTTCTCGAACCAAACCCACGGTAGGTTGTGTTCTGATTTTTTTTTTGTTGGTTGTGCCAACTAGGGTCGGCTTCCCGAGGACCTCGGCTCGGAGGCACGCGAGGTAGGCGAACGTAGCTCAATCTTAGGGTTTGTCTGCCGTCTGACACCGTGAGCTGGGTAGGGACCCTCAGCCAAACCTCCCATGTTTTCATGCCCTGTTTCTTGCTCCTCAGTGTGCGCATATTAACTGCTCCATGAAATGTCCGAGTTAAACGCGTGATCTTACTCTTCGTTTGTGGCCGAAACTTGATGAACTTCATGTTTATATTGAGTGTGAATGAGTCGTCCCATGTTGAAGCCGAGTTATGCCAGTCCTTTATTTGTTGTTCTTGATCCAAGTTTGCTTGTCGGGATCCCCTCAATCAATGCCCACTGAATGTTCGATAAAATGCCTCAACCGATCCTCGTTATTTTTTTTCTTTGTGCTCTTCTCCGGTCATGGTTGGCGATGAAGGTATAGGTTTGGAGGTGGCGCTTGCCGTAGTGTTGACTGTAGGCGTCATTGGTCAGAGAACGGCTTTGTTCCGGCGAAGTACCAAGGAGGGAAGTCTACAGCGTGGCTTAGGAGAGGTCGAAAGGAAGCCGAGGAAGAAGAGGGACTTCGGTCGGCGAGAGCGGGGGAGGGGGAAGAAAGTTTAAAAAATTTAAATAGAGGCTAATAATAAGGAAAAATAAAAAAGAAGACGGAAGAGGACAAAATGGGTCTCCTGCTCTCTATTCTGCTAGTCTTACGTGTGCAGAGGGGAGAGTGGGATAAGGGGTGAGAGAGAGAGAGAGAGAGAGAGAGAGAGAGAGGACAAGACAAGGAAACGACAAAGGGGGGAGAGAGGGAAGTTTAATACAGGGAAAAGGGTGCTCACTAGGGATGTACATCGGGAACCGCCCGAATCGAGGACCGCTCGGACCTTACCAGATCGGTCAGTTTTGGGTGATTCCCAAAGAGGGTGGTCCGGTTCTCGGTTCCCACTTTTGGAATCGGTGGCCGATCAGTTCGGTTCCCGCTTCGAAGGTGGGAATCGGACTAACAAGACCGACCGGACTTGGCCGATTAATTATATATATAATATATAATTTTAAATTTCTTAAGAAACAAACCCTGATTCCTCCTAACTTCTCCCATTTTTCATTTTATTTTTGCCCAAAAAAAGCAAATCTACCGGTTCCAGCAGACTGGTCACTCGGTCCGATCCCCAGTTCCAGGATCGGTCTGTCTAGTTCTCGATCTTGGAATCTGGGAATTGGTCCTCCTGGTTCGGTTCTTGATTCCATCTCGAAATCGGACCAGATCGGGAACCGATTAATCCTAGTGCTAGCCGTTCGGGGGGAGTGGCCATGACCCGAGTCCGTCTGGCCGGATCCCGAGTCTGACCGACCCAGGTCAATATGTTATTATTCTTTTTTTTTTAAATATAACAAAAAGGAAAATCCCAATTTTTTAAAAAAATTTCTCCGAAAATCGAAGAAGCTTAAAAAAAGTTTTAAGTAATTTTCCCTCAAAACATGTGAAAATCCTCAAAAGAAAAAAAAAAGGAATTGCTTAAATCCTTGGAAGTAAACACCAAAATTGTTGTTTGCACATTTTCTTTATTCTAATTACATCGTTATGATGCATGGATTGCTATTTCCTCAGTCTGGTAAGGAATTGAATCTCAGGACTCGTGATTGGTATAAAAATACCACATAAATGTTTTACTTGATGTTTAAAAAAGTTTAGGTATCGGAAGGACACTAATTGATTAGCTTGTTTAATCAAGTTCCCGATCTTGATTTCTTTGTTGCATAGGAGTAAAATATTTCTTCCGACATTTTACTTGAGTTTCTAAATGCCTCATCACAAGTCGATTAATGGCGACTCTTAAATGAAAATGACTTGTAGGTTAAAAACTCGGATTATAAGATATGAATTAGTGGGTTTGGGAAAGGCTCGATTGAGCATACACTTAGCCGAGCCATTAGTGTCAGCGCCCGTACATAGGACTCTGGGGAGGTCGCAACAAGGTGTAGTTAAGAAAATCAAATAAACATTGGTAAAACATAAAAAAAATTGTAATTAGAAGAAAATAAACTTGATAAGTACCTAAAATAAGATTTGGTAACCAACATATAGTCCATAATTTAATCGTGGAAAAGTTGGCAATTGACTCTAATTAAGATTGGTATTTTTTTTAAATATAAATTAATTTAAGGTGTTGCTAAGAGTTGCAAACAATAAGAAAAGTTGACATATATATATTTTAAAAGTAGTATATGTAATTAATTAATATGAGAGTGGTCGCCCAACTAAAGTCTAACAAAAATTGGTAATTCATTCTAAATTAGGATGCTAATTCCATGTACTCATTAGTTAATTTGAAGTGTTGGTAAATTGGTACCTAAATTGCTAATTTCCAATTTATCGATAATTTCGTAAAAGTGTTGACCCACCAATTGGCTTAAAAAAAATTAACCATGAATTTTTTTTACTAAATCATTTTTTGGCACCTACCAACGTAAATTGGAATTTACCAGAAGAACGGATGAATGCAGGAACAATGGAATTATGCTGTCCACAATCATCATGTGGGTTGCTCTTTCTAAATAAAAAAAAAATGCTGATCAGAACCTCTTTCTATGCATCTACTTCTTCTCTCCTTGTATCTACTAAATTGACTATGGTTGGTGGGCTGATACACCATACTTCATAGAGAAGACAAGAAATTCGAGTTACTCGCGCAGGAAACTCCCGCAATGTTCAAATAATTTTTTGAGCGTTTATACCTAAACCACGAAAGCTCCCCCTAATTAACCAAATACATGTTGATTCTTTTTTTTTTTTTTTTTGGTATGCAATATGCTGAATTCAATCTCTCACTCTTGTTCATTGCAAGCCACGTTAGCTTTTGCAGATTTCTCGCTATCAGTGCCATCCCTTTCTCTGTAGAACCTAGCAATTGTACAATAATAGCCAAAATTCACCGCCTCCGCCCCAGCTAGTGTCCAATACACAAGGTCTAGCCTCCCATCGTTCAAGTTCTCCGGCAACCATCCTGTGTGACGACGGGCCAAATCGACTAGTCCGGCACTCAAGTAGTAGGCGATCCCTGCTACTGCGGTAACCATCGTGGTTGCTCTATTTGAAAACTTTCTAGGAAACAACTGGTAATAGAACGTGACTTGTGCGGGGAGATGAAATGCCTCTCCAACCCCAACAACTACAAGTTGAGGGACTAGCTACAAGACAAACATTGGTACTGCCATGGAGTGATTACTGGAGTGGGCTGATTGGAGCCTGTGCGATTCAACCAGTACAGATATAACCATTCCTAGAACGTTCAACACGTGGCCCACTTCGATTCTTTGAAGCAACGACGGAGTCGAGCCAATCAGCTTTTGCCACATGGGGCACAGGAAGCATTTGATGATGGCGAGGGAGAGGGCCGCGGCAACGGTGGTCAAGACGAGGACCCACCTGGGTGGGATCTCAAAATGGGGTCCTAAATGGCGGTCTGTTGCGAGAGCTTGGAGGATTGTCAAGCTGCTTTGGGCAGCCATTGGAGTGGCCAAGAATATGGAGGTTGATCATAATGGTAATGCACTAATTAGCATTTTCAGATCTTCCACTTCGCCAACCATGCATAACCTCCATTTTGTCTATCGATCCATCGGCCTTGACATCTCTTTTGGTTTTTAATGCCGCTCGGTTGAAGAACTTGCCAAAATGTTTAGAAAAATGTAAATTTTTTCATTGAAGTGCAGAGAGTGCACGTCTTACATTCTCATACCTTACCTCAACTTTTCTTGAGGCGGTATGAGTACGACCTTTGCCTCACTGTTTCTGTCTTGTCCATAGTAGTAATTGTCGCCGTTGGGTGTAGTTGTGCTTTTCCTCTTCTGAATACTAGCAACGAAGACGTGAGCTAAGCTCAAGAACGGACTCCCCCGGGGCTTGCCATGGTAATAAAATAGGCTTCCAAGTAGGGAAATAGCGAGGCCAATGACATTCGCAGCAACACATAGCCAAAACCCTAAGCCCCAGCTCACACTGTCCTCAATGTACACAACCACTGTGCTTCCTATGATGAGTGGCCCAAATTCGACATAGAAGATCCAATTGAAGAAAGTGGATTGGTCTTGCTGGGTTTCGAATTGGTCCGCTCCTAACGTCACTGCAGTCAAACTCATTCCCGACGCACTGAGAGTCGCGAGAGCTATTCCCGCATAAAGGACCCCAAATTGAAGATTCGATGGGGTTGCGCAGGAGCTTGATTTGTTCACACATGGATCGGGCCTCAATGGAGCTAGGGTCGTTGTTAGGAATAAAAGAAGTGTTCCCTACAATGTTAGCAAAGAAAAATGATCATGAATAAGGATCTCACAACCCATACATGTCTCCTTCTTTCCTCAAATGTTGTTGGGGATTTGATAAAGCTGACTTATAGTGTGTATATTACCATCAAGGCAATAAAGGAAGAGATGGTATTGACCCAAAAACAGCCGAGGAAAGAGTCAGCGATGATTGTGGCGAGAACGGGAAGGAGACCAATGCAACGATTAACGACATTGAAAATCTGCGTTGCGTCGATGCGGTTTACATTGAATTCTTCTATCAGACATACGATCAAGTTCACCATCCACCCCGTTCCACCTACCCCCATGAACACCATTGCCCCTGTATAAATTGAACGACACGTGTCAAACTTTCGAGCTAAGACGGTCATCAATGGAAAATTATGAGTTTTCTGACCAAACCGGGGATGTATAGTTAGATTAATCACCCAATTTCAAGTATGTGCCTCTAAAAAGTTGGCAGACAATAAAATCTGTCAAACTTGGTGTGAAAACTCTAGTCGAATATATCTGTTCTTTAGTACATGTTCAGGAATAAAACCAATTTCACAAAGGCATGTATTATTATGGGATGAACAACCTGCATTACTCTGTGAATAAGGTTGAAATGCCGATGAAAAATCTAGCGAGCATGCGAATGCAGAGAGAAATCAACCTGCGATGAAGGGAAAGATGATCCAACCGGCTCTTTTTTTTTTCGACAAAAAGGAAATAGCTATTGACTGGAAACCATATTACAACCCGTTGCTAAAGCATCCGAAAGAAGAAGATCAAAGAGAGGAGGGGGGGAAGGTCAGCCCAATTAGATAAAAGAGAGCCCTTACTATGGGCTTTTGCAGCCTAGTCTGCTGCAAAATTAGCTTCTCGTTTGCAAAACCTAATTCGAAGATGAGAGAAGCGACAAAAGAGAGCACCGGCTTCAACGATCCAAGTACGGATCTCCCATGGAGGGTCGAGCTGATTGTTGATGGAGTCGACCAATAGAAGACAATCCGAATCAATCTGGAGAGGCGCTTTAGTTTTGCCTTGTTGCAAAAGGTGGTGCAGGGTGACGGTCAGCGCTCGGGTTTTGGTTTGCAAGGCCGAAGAAGCAGCAACAGTCCTGGTAAAGCCTTCTCACATTCTCCTAGAGTGATCCCGACATATAAATGCCATAGATCCTTCTATATTATCCATGCTATAAGCCCCATCAATATTGATCTTCAATGTCCCAGATCAGGGGCCTGCCAATAGTTGCCATGGTCGGAGGGGTTGCTTCCTGGTTTGTTGGTGAGCGAGGTTCTGAGCTGTTTTCACTTGAGCAAGAGCAGCATCAACAACAAGGTTTGGATCTGGCCTCTGCCGACAAAAAATGGACCTATTCTGAGCCTTCCAGATCTGCTAGAATACCGCAACGACAGTCTCCAGATCAGGTGAGGTCTTTCTCTGAATGATACGATCTGTTATCCACTCTTCCACTCGATGTATGTCTGTTGCGACAATCTGAATGCGAATACTAGGGTGAGACCATATTCTATAAGTCCATGGGCAGAGTAGGAGAAGTTGTTCAATCATCTCGGGTAGTTGGTTATGGCATAGTGGGCATACCGGATCAATGTTGATTCATCGACGAAAGAGGTTGTCTTTGGTTGGCAATGCATTGTGGCAAATGGACCAGAGTAAAATTCGAACTTTAGGTGTGAGTTTAAGCTGCCAAAGTTTATTCCAAAGGAGTGGGGGTGTTTGATAGGAAGACGAGGCTTGATGATTGGTTGCTCTTGGTGCTGCTTTTTTGATTGAAAGATAACCCCTTTTAACTATGTATTGCCTCTGGGTTGTGGCTGTCCAAACTAGACGGTCTGTTGCAAAATTAGCTCTAACTGGAATTCTCCGTATCTCTTGAATTGTTGGTTCATCATAAAATTGATTCAGAAGAGGCACATTCCAGTTGTTTGAGTTATTCTCCAATAGGTCAGCCACCAACACAGGTTCCTCTCTTGCTGCTAGGCCGCTGATTCTTCCTCGTGGTAGCCATCGGTCTTCGCGCATCTTGATTTGAGTTCCATCACCAATCGACCATTGAAGGTTAGGTAAGATCGCCTCCCTTCCTGACAATAGGCTTTGCCATCCCCAGGAAGGGCGGGCTCCTCTGTCCGCATAAATGAAGTCTTTAGATGGGAAATAAAGAGCCTTAAACAGTTTACTCCAAAGGGAGGAAGGTTGTTGTAATAAGCGCCACGCTTGTTTCCCAAGCATGGCCTTATTGAAGGCGATTAGATCTCGGAAACCCATTCCTCCCGTAGCCTTTTTACATTTTAAAACATCCCATTGTTTCCAATGTACCCCTGACTTTCGACAATCATTCTGCCACCAGAATCGGGCAACCTTCTTTTCAATAGATTTGCAAATGGATATAGGAATTTTAAAAACGGACATGGTGTACTAAGGTATTGCCTGCACAACTGTCTTAATCAGGATTTCTTTTCCACCCTTGGAAATAAGATTCTCCTTCCATCCTTCCAACTTGTTATTCACTCTACCCAAAAGCCAGGCAAACATATCTCTTTTGGACCGTCCCCAGTCAGAAGGAATGCCTAGGTATTTTCCTGTTCTGTCAAGCACAGGGATTCTAAGTTCTCTAGCCAGGTTTTCCTTAAGGCACGTAGGGTAGTCCTTACTGAAGAAAATACCTGACTTATTCCTATTAATTTCCTGGCCCGTGGCTAGGCAGTATTGATTTAGTATGTTAGCTAGGTTTTGACATTCCCTAATTGTGCCATCTAAAAAGAAAATTGCATCATCAGCGAAAAACAAGTGGGAGAGAGTAGGGCACGACCTGTTTAGCTTGATGCCCTTCAGGTTCCCCATATCGATGGCTTGATGGATGAGAGTTGATAGGAGATTTGCCAGTAGGATAAATAGATAAGGGGACAAAGGATCGCCTTGTCGAAGGCCGCGTGTCGGGTGGAAATACTCCAGCTGCTCGCCATTGAATTTTATACTGATAGACACTGTTGAGATACATTGCGAAACCCATTGAACCCAGGCAGGATGGAAGCCTAGCTTGAGTAGATAAGCCGTTAGAAAATCTCATTCCTCTCTATCGTATGCCTTCTGCATGTCCATTTTTAAGATCGCCGGAAAATTTCTTCGTCGTTTCCTTATCTTTATCTGGTGGAGAATCTCTTGGACCATGAGGATGTTGTTTTGGATTTGTCATCCAGAAACAAAAGCGGTTTGTTCTATAGATATTAGGTCAAGTAGTAAGGGCTTCAGCCGATTGGTGAGGACTTTGGATATGATTTTATAGGCATAATTGCATAGGCTAATGGGACGATGATGGTCGAGACTTTCAGGTAGTGGTATCTTTGGTATCATAGTTACAGTAGTCTTATTAAGGTCTGGGGGTAGCACACCTGATTGAAAGAAATTTTGAACTGAAAGGAATATCTCATCTTGAAGTGTGTCCCAGTTAGATTGGTAAAACAAACCGTTCAAACCATCTTGGCCCGGGGCTTTTGTAGTGCCTAATTGAAATGTTGCAAGGCAAACCTCCTCTTTAGTTAGCTTAGCCGTTAGAATGGAATTCATGTCATTGGTAACTATACCTGGGCATTGAGCAAGGATGGGATCGTAGTCGCGGAAGCCCACTGTTTTGTAGAGGTTAGAGTAGAAATCCTGCGTCATCTCCTTCAAAGTCTCCTCGTCTCTCACCTATCTTTGGTTGGCTTCTAGCAGCATTCTTATTCTATTCCTTTGTCTTCTCTGGATGGTAGTTGCATGGAAGAATCTTGTGTTCTTGTCGCCCCATTTGAGCCAATTAATCCTTGACCTCATAGCCCAATATTGCTCCTCTTGCTGCCAAAGTTTCTGTATCTCTGTCTTGATTTTGGTTGCTGTCGTTTTATCATATTGAGTATTAGTTTGATTTGTAATCTGTTGTAGCTGAAGTTGCAAGTCTGATATTCTATTTTTGGCCTTGGAGAACTTTTCGCGACTCCACAAGGCAAGTGCTGAACTGACAAACTTTAATTTATGTGGCAGATCAGAACCAGAGGTGGTTGCAATGTGCCATGCGTTGGCAATAATCATCCTGCAATCCGGATCTTGTAACCATCACGCTTCAAAGATAAATGGCCTACGTCTTCTGACCATAAGGGCTTCAATATTTAATAGTAAAGGACTATGGTTCGACCCCACTGCTGGTAAAGTAAACACCTCAACTTTCGGGAAGGTGAGTCGCCAATCCAGATTGTAGAGAACCCTATCCAATCGTTCCTTAACAATGTCATCCCCCGCATGGTTATTCGTCCAAGTGAACGCGCATCCCTTACTCTCCATGTCAATTAAGGAACAGTCATGTAGTACCTCTCGAAAGGAGTTCATACGGTGAAAATCTGCTAACCTTTTACCTACCTTCTCCTAGTGATAGGTTATCTTGTTAAAATCACCAACACAAATCCAAGGTGAAGAAATGGAATTTGCAATTTGTCGGAGGTCAGTCCAAACCTGTTGTCGAAGCCGAAACACAGCTGGTGCATGGACGCAAGTCACACATATAGGTATGTTGTTCCTTGAATCAGTGCATAGCAAATCTATGAGGTCTTATTGTGATTGAACCACGCTGAGAGAAATGTGTGCCTGCCAGAATATGGCCAGACCCCCCGCTAAGCCAATAGGATTAACCAAATAAGAATTTTTGAATTTGAGCCGCCGCTATAGTTTTGTGAGCATCTTCGGTCTATTCTTGGTCTCCATCAAAAACACCAGATCGAGTCTTTCCTTGGCCATGAGGGCTTGAAGGGCTTGAACTCTCAGGGAAGAACCCAGACCCTGACAGTTCCAACTAACGAACTTCATTTTTCTGTTGGTGGCTTTTGAGGGCAAGCCACCTCAGCCCCTTTGCTATTCTCTTCTACAGTGAGTATCAGAGTGTCCATTAGTTGAGTTTCATCCAAATACTCTGTAATATGAACTCTAGACTCATATGGGTTGTATCTCCTTAACTTCTTGGAAGTTCCTGCTCTAATCGGTAATCTTGATTGCCCCAGGAATGTGAGATTTCTACTTCTACATCATATCTCTCTATGTTCGATTCAAAACTTGCCATTTTGATAGGTTTGATGTGTGCAAGTTGATCTGGGAAATGTAGGCCGTTTATATAGGATTAAAGTGATGGTAGTAGTAAGTTGTGAAGACATGGTAACTGCTCTTATTGGGGAGAGCACTCCCAAAAGCATACAGGAAATCTATGCAGGAAATTACTAAAAACTCTTTACATATCAAGAAATTATTGAACCCAAACCATGAGACCATAAAATAAAGACATGTTCAAACACAATTCTTACATTGTAATTGGTTCTATTCTCTCCATAATTCATAAAATGAGCCTGAAAAAGTATAATTTGATGACTCATCTCCCATTGAGAATGGCCCAGGTATTGGAATTAGGTGAAGGGCGCAAAAAACGGATCGGACGCCTTTATTAGGTGGGAATTAGATCTTCATGTAGATTCGTTCCAAGTTTGGTTTTGGGGTTTCTCAGTAGTTTAATACAATAATGATTAGCTTGTTCACTGCTCAAGAAAGTCTACATATCACGTTGTGTGCGTATGATCTCACCCTGCATCATGTGTTTTGAAAACCCTAAAGCATGTTTAGCATGAGTTCACATATTTAAGTTTTGACTTACATAAAAAACTTAGTTTAGCCATATCGAATCTAAATAGACTACAATTACATGCTTGTTTCCTTTTTATAGCTCGACTGCCTTAGGGTTAAGATGTAAATATGATATGATTAATCGCTTGCACGCACGATTAGAAAAGTCCATCTAGTTTCATTCCTACAACATTGTGAGTTATTGACAAAAGAACAAGTATTCTATAGTAAGAACTGCCTTCCATTGATGGCTCAATTAAGTTGAGAATTTACTGCTAGCATATGAAATGCAACATTCCTTTCTGAAACATGCATGATATGATGAATTGATCATTTATCGTTAAACAAGCCAACAATGCTAGTTTTGGTGGCATATCCATACCCTACATTGTGTGGACGGATAAAAATTTGGAAGGACTGGAGAAAGGGGAAGGGTAGGAAAAATATACTATCATGTTTCAATCGAGGGAGAGTAATATCAATTGAAATATCTACAATTCTCAAAAACAACATAATTTGGACATATTGTTAGTAAATTGTAAATCTGAAACAATGTTGTACAATGATAGAGATGACACTATTGTTGGGGTTTTCTCGCATGAATACCTGTTATCTATACACAAAAGCTTAATTCAAAACTCTAACCTGCATGTGCTTGCACCGGTTGCCGGTTGCTATATCTCTCTCTCGGTCGCAAACATCGAGCCGCCGGCTATCTTCCTATGGCCACCACCATCACATTGTTGCCCAAGTCATCATAGCACCATTTGACCGCCGATTGCCACCATCTCGTGTGCACGATCCATGGTCGACAATGGCGATCAATCTCAAATGGCTTCTAGTCGAGGTTTCACTCTAGCTTTTGTGGGCCTTGGCCCATAGATTACTCATAAGATCATATAATCCCATGCTTAATCTTATTTTGTGTGACTAATCTTAGCAAATATACATCAACATCCACAAATCGTTAAGTGGACTCCCATTGAAAACAAAATCACTGACTGGATTAGTGAACTTGACTTTTAATATTCATTAAATAATTACTTATTCAAATCATCTCTTGCAATTAATAAGAACTATAGTTTATTTATGGTATTTACAACTTAAGATGGCTATTGAGATTTCCAACCCTTCTTCTACTAAATGTTTAGAGAAATTATATGGACCTTTGTTAAAAAAAAAAAAAACCTTTGAATAGGGTCATGATAGTGTCACGTAATATAACCTACTTAACAAATTATAAGGATTTGTTTGCCATCATTTTATCATTACTCTAATAATCAATGATATTCACACTATTTTCAGCACATCTAAGCATCTCGAATGTATGCAATTCATGAAAATTGAACACTAATTCTAGTGATCAGTTATTAGTTGATGCCATGCGCATTTTTTAAATTAATATATATCTAAAATATAAGCTGCAGTACTATACAAAGCGAATACACCCATTTATTTTGGACTGCGTCGAGTTTATCAAAGAAAAAAGAGGAATCCCTCGGAATATATGCGCTTCCGTAAATAGTAGAGTAGTTACCTAACTTTTTTAATGCAACGCATGTCCTACAATAAAAAAGGTACCTTAGGTTGTTTGAAATTTATTATTGTCCATATTTCCGATAGATTAAATTGCCAATGTCCTCAGCTTTTAAAACAAATGACAACATATTACTTTTCTACTCTATATCAGATAGTGGGACATCGCGATTATGGGCCTATTCTGAATCAATGTCCTCGTATAAATACTAAGGAAATGAACTTGTCCTTGACAGCTCCAGTCACAAAGGAGAAAGTCCAACATGCTACTTTCCAGTTGGGAAAAACTAAAGCTCCAGGCCCAGACGGTTTAAATGGAATATTCTATCAAAACCATTGGGATATATTTCAGGATGAGCTTGTCTTATTAGTGCAACAATTTTTCCTATTTGGAGTTATGCCACCTAATCTAAATCGAACTCTCATCTCCCTGATCCCCAAGGCACCTCACCCTGAAAGGCTCGATCAATACCGTCCAATCAGCCTTTACAATTATGCCTACAAAATCATTTCTAAGGTGATTGCTAATTGACTTAAGCCCTACCTGTCTGACCTAATATCCAGGGAACATAGTGCCTTTGTGAGTGGACGAAAAATACAAGATAACATTTTAATAGTCCAAGAGGTGCTTCATCAGATTAAGATCAGAAAATGCAAGCGCCAATTTCGAGCTGCTCTAAAAATGGATATGCAGAACGCATATGACCGGGTTGAGTAGGATTTTCTTCAAGATTATCTCCTAAAGATAGGCTTTCATGCTACATGGGCATAGTGGGTCATGCAATGTATAACGATGGTGTCTTTTAGTGTTAAATTCAATGGTGAACACCTTCAATATTTCCAACCATCCCGAGGTCTTAGACAGGGAGATCCTCTCTCCCCCTATCTATTCATCCTTTTGGTGAATGTCTTCTCTCATCTTATGAATCAAGCAGTTACCGTGGGGCTTCTCACAGGCATCAAACTGAACAGGTGGTGTCCTACTCTATCTCACCTGTTTTTTGCAAATTATGCAATTTTCTTTTTAGATGGTAAGCTACTTGAATGTCAGAATTTAGCCAATATCATCAACCAGTATTGCTTTGCTACTGGCCAGGCTATTAATAGAAATAAATATGGAATCTTTTTTAGCAAAGATTGTCCTCTTACCCTACAGGAAAATCTAGCTCGGGAACTTCGAATACCTATGCTTGATAAGGCTGGTAAATATCTCGGTATACCATCTGACTAGGGAAGTTCAAAAAGGGAGATGTTTGCTTGGATATTGGGAAAAGTTAATGCCAAACTAGAAGGGTGGAAAGAAAACCTGATTTCTAAGGGTGGTTAGGGAATTTTACTCAAGACTGTTGTACATGCAATACCACAGTATGCCATGTCCATTTTTGAAATACCTGTGTCAATTTGCAAGTCCATAGAACAGAAAATTGCTCGATTTTGGTGGCAGAGTGATGGAAAGAAATCAGGCGTACATTGGAAAAATTGGGAAGTTCTTAAAAGTAGAAAAGACAGTGGGGGTCTCGGATTTCGTGATCTTATTGACTTCAACAAAGCCATGCTTGGTAAGCAAGCATGAAGACTAATGCAGCACCCAACATCCTTACGGAGCACCCTTTTTAAAGGGCTTTATTTCCACTCACAGGACTTTCTGCATGCTGATCAGGGAACCAAACCATCCTAGGGATGGCGGAGTATTCTCCTTGGGAGGGATGTCATTTTACCTCACCTGCAATGATCTGTTGGTAATGGACAAACTATTAATATATGGGAAGATCGTTGGCTCCCTAGAGGAGTTATAGGAGGCCCTGCTGCTCCAAATGATCCGCAGTTGGTAGCTGATCTCTTTGACTCAACTAACAACAACTGGAACATCCCCCTTCTAAATCAGCACTTTGATGCCCCAACAACCGCATAAATTCTTGCCATACAGGTAAGCCCTCACTACACTTCTGATCAACTAATTTGGTTAAGGACTCAAAATGGTAACTATACTGTTAAAAGTGTCTACTGTACCATCAGATGCTCCACTTCTAGTAACCAATAGAACCAAGCATCATCATCATACAAACCCCCCAAGCTACTATGGAAATCCATATGGACTGTCAACTTACCCCCCAAAATTCAACCGTTCCTATGGTCAGTTTGTCACAACACCTTAGCAACAAAAGACAATCTTTTTCAACGTCACATCACAGCAGAACCAACATGCCCTATCTGTAATCAACACACACCGGAAACCACAGAACATCTCTTTCTTTTATGTCCATGGACGCATCGTATTTGGTCACATCCACATATCGGCATTCAAATCACACCGCAATCAGTCAAACGAATAGATGAGTGGTTAGCAACACAGCTAGAACACCGGAGTACATCACCTGGTCTGGAGATCATTGCTGCACTCTTATGGCAGATCTGGAAATCGCGAAATGGCTTCATCTTCCGCCGACAACACCCCAACTCGTCACGGGTAGTGGAGGAGGCACTTGCCCAGGTACTAATCACAATGCTTTCTTCCCAGCCATCGCCGCGTACAACCTGATCTGCAGTGGCGGCCACCAGATCCTGGCAAGGTGAAACTCAATATTGATGGAGCACATCAACCAACGAGTTCTAAAGGAGCTATGGCATGTATATTCAGAGATCACACAGGAAGTCTCATCCATGGCTTTACCTGCGATTTCTCAGCAACTTCGGCTTTGCACAATGAGATCCAGGCACTCTCATCGCTCTTGATTATCTGCTGCAACACAGTAAGGATCATGACTGGTTTGTGCTTGAATCTGACTGTCTTGTTTTGGTAGATGGTGTCCACGAACCACCATCGATGCCATGGGAGATGCGACCTCTTCTTGCAGAAGCGGCGGCCAAACTTTCCTTTTTCCCTAACCTCAGAATTCGTCACTGTAGATGCGAAGCCAATTTTGTGGCTGATTGGGCCGCTAAGGCCCATTTTAATGGCACCTTATCACCGAACTAGGCTACGTCCCCGCCCCCTTTGCTTTCAGATCTCCTATATTCTGAAGCCCAAGCTTCGAGCTGCTGTCATCCTATACATTCATGATATAATAGTTCCTATTTCGACCAAAAAAAAAAAATTGCCAATGTCTAGACAAATATCACTAGTGCTAGTGACCTTGTCCTTGCGGATTAGCCAAAGGTTGTTAGAGACCAAGGAGAAAATTATGAGTCTTAAATCTATTATATATATATATATATATATATATATATATATCAATTTAGTCTCGAACTTTTCAATTTTATCAATTTTGTCCTAAATCATTGCGCGAAAATTCAATGTAGTTATTTCAGTTAATTTTCGTCGGAAATCATTGAAGTGGCAGTATAGTTGAGACAAAGGTCCCTGACATCTCTAAAACATGAATTTTGTACATATGAACTAATGATGGGATAAGCGTTCCATTTCCATAACTACTCTACCACTCCCACTCCAATTCGCAAAAGATTTTCTGCCACCCTCTTATAAAACAAGCGCATAAATACTTTATCCACACCTTGGTCACTCTATAATTTAAAATTTAGAATCAGCTGCTCCGTTTCCCCTCCAAATGTTTATCTTTTGACCATGTCGTTAGTCGGAAATACAGTATGTTAATTGGTTTGGACCGGACTTATTATAGATGGGCCGCATGCATCTTTGGGCTACATTAGCGGAAGTAATGTTATGAAAATTTATGAATGGGTACCAACTATACGGAACCTTATTTTGCAAAACAGGTCCCATTCTAGCGGCTTTTTGGAAATTTTCGAATAATCAAAAGCAGAATTTTTTGAAGATAACAAACGGGTTACTAAGCGGATAATAAATACAAATTAGGCAGTCCTACCACGACAACATAGTCTCTGTCCACTCAGTGGTTGACATATGGCGCCCATTGAACATATTCAAAAATTCACTTTCTTGTTTTAATATTTCAAAATTTGGGTCTCTCTCTCTCTTGTCTTCGAACTTCTCGACCGTCGCACTCCCTGTGACGTCACCGCTAGACCTGTTAAAATGAGTCTTAAACATATATATTAACTCAAAGTTGTTAAAATTGGTAAAATAATAAGTGACCTCGAATTTGACCCTGGCCCATTCTTTTGCTAAACAATTTAGGAATAGAAGGCCATATGGCCCAATGCAAAAGAAAATGGCCCAAACACAAGAGACCCTTCTTTTACGTCCGATTTCGGGCTCCATGCCGACAGCCTCCTCTCCACCCTCTATGGGACGCTGGTCTACGTCGCGCCGGAGACCTTCGCCGAACGGGCTCACGACGGTGCCGAGGTCAACGTCTAGTCATGCAGCATCATCCTCTTTGTCCTCAACGTTGGCTACCTCTTCTACAGCGACCACAACCTCATGGTAATGTATTGCAAGATCTACAAAGGCGAGTTCCGGTGCCCAAAGTGGACATCTCCGGATCTCAGACGGTTCCTTTCAAACCTCCGGGACAAGAACCGGGAGACCCGGATCACCGTCGACGAGATGATGAGTGACCCGTGACGTCTTAGGCCTTTTCACCTGCTTTTTGGGTGAATTATTTAGGTAGATTTGGGCTTGGGTCTAGATTAGATTGGCTATGAGCTATCTAAATTATTTAGTAAATAAATGAGCTAATGTGAGTTAAAGGAGTGGATTTCGATTGAACCCATTTATGATGCGCCCAAATCCAACCCAACCTAAACCAATCCATCCATTTTCCACCTCTATTCATCTCGCAACGCCCTCTTTCCCAGCCCGAGGCCTACCATTTCGTCATGTAGCTCCTCTCCACCGTCTGCCATCCCCTTCGGGTCGTCCATCGTGACATGAGTCACGACAACGTCCTGGTCGACTTGCGCAACAAACCAAAGCTCCCCGACTTCGGGGCAGCGATCAGCTTGTTGGCGAGGCTAGGGCGTGGTGGAGACACTGTACTACGTTAAGTCGAAGGTGTTGCTGAGGAGGAAATCACTATACAATGAAGAAAGGAATCAAAATCCGCCTTTTAATTCCACAACCATCTAAAACCCCTCGAGTAGAATAAGATTTTGCTCACCAATTCGGAAGAAAGGAAGAAAAGAGAATGAAAAGAAGAAGTGAAATGCAAGGTGCAAAAGAGAGAGAGACAAAATACTAACAGGTCAGGCCCAACTTGGACACACGACAAACATGTATCAATCATTAAGTGGCTCGAGAATACGATGATGTGCTGGGGCGGGACTACATAATATTTTCTCAATAAATAATAATAGATCTAGCCATTGATGGTTCCGCTTGCAGTGACCCTTTCATGTCAACATCGCAAGTTGGCACGCATTTTTGGCCGACATTGTTCCATACATATATTATTTTACATATTTTATATAGTTCACTATGCTGACTTTGTTTGACAAACTTGTAGTACATTATCTTTTTAGTCAATATCTTTGAAAACTTCACCCCTATCAATCGACTTTATGGATTCATTGTCGGCAACGTAAAAATACATTTCAAGTCACTCGTGGGACCGAACAAAAACTTTTTACTTGCCAACACAAATGTTACAATTGAAACTTATTAGAATGATGCCGAATTGCAAACTTCGACACAACATTCAGATGGTTTATTCCCAGTGTGATATCAATAACCTTTGTCCTAAGGACTAGAAGCAAACAACATCCTGATTACGAGCAAGGAGGCACGTCGTTGGGCGGTGGAAGCACCTTCTGATCATCGTTCGGCCCATCTTTGACGACAAGGACTGTGTCCATTCCCCAGCTCGCATGGCGTTCTAAGTGACAGTGCATGAACCACACCCCTACAAGCACCCGTAACACAATAGTCTGTCAATTATGCATTCATATACAAGTATAAATTCGTGCAAGCTATATGTTTCTATGTGTTTCTACCGATAAAATCATAGTACCTGGATTATCGGCTTTGAATCTGATCGCTGTCCACCCATTTTTGGGGAGTCCGACCGTGTTAACGTAAGGCGGATCGACTGTATTATACTGAGATACATAGGAGTCGCTGAAATTTCCGTCGCCCATCCCGACGACATAAAAGCTATAGCCGTGCAAATGCATGGGGTGATTCTCCGCTGCTCCGAGATTGGTCCCTTGGAATCTTATTTCGACCTCCTCATTATGGTTAATCATCAACACTTCGGTAGTCACATTGGCAGCTTCCCCTAAGGCCGATACATTCCCAGTGTAGTCGAACACGAAAGGGGGTGTATCCGGAAAACTTTTGTTGTAGACTCCTTGGAGATTGCTGCACGCACCACACAAACATAATGTTATAGAACATTTAGATGTTGAATTATGCCTTCGCCTTAAGACGATGAAGGTTTTAACCAGTTAAATTGGTTCGATTTGAAGAATGTTTCAGCCCGAATGAACTCATGTCGGTTGGAGAAAGATATTCAATCTGAACAAATAGGATGAAATTTTGTAGGTCTAACACTTACTTGTAGTATGCTTGGAGAATGCTGATTGAGGGAGCCGAAAAACTAATGTTGTTCAAGCTTGCCGAATGCATAGAGCCATCTGGACCATTACATGTTTGATTAGCAGGACATGCCTGCTGATTCACGGATACCGTGATCGTAATGTTCCTAGTGATGGTGGTCGGAACTGTGGACGGATGTTCGGCACTGTTCAAACTCCTCAACTGAATGGTGAAGTTTCCGGCGTCACTCTTATTGGTAAAACCTGGAAGCTCGGGTAATACCGGAGTCTCTGATTGGTTATAAGTGCCGGTGTATTGGAATATCCCCCTAGTGACGTTTTCATTGGATGGGGCAGTGGTGTCGACGAACGGACTAAAAACCATATAATAGCGACCGGGGGTTTGGTTTGCAGTGACCAAAATATCCATTGTCTGACCGGGAGTTATCATGAGGTACTCAGTATTAAGCGGCTTTAAATAAGCTCCATCCATTCCGACCACGGTAATATTGTGCTTGGCTATGCCGAAAAACATCTCTTCGTTCAACCCAGAATGGATGATGCGGAGGAGATAGGTTTTTCCTTGCACAACCGTTAAATTGTACGTCGAATCTGCAAAAGAAAAAAAAAACCATATTAAATAGTATATGACGGAAATCCTAAAATTACTCATCCTATATGAAAATCGTCATTAATTAATTTTAAGGCATCATCATTTTGCATAGATCTCATTTCATTTAGTATAGAGTGGTAAGGTTTTATTTCATTAACTATGAATAAGACCTTTTCTTTTTTATATTAATAGCATATATCAGGCTCACGTATTTAATAGAATTGGTACCATTTGAGCATGAATAACTATCTCCTGGTTGACCATTGATGGTATAGGCCACAGACAAGTCTGGATCACCTCCGGTAGCGAGAGCCTCATCAATTATGTCCTTGGTATCTCTTGCATACCATTCAGCTGCATGCCAAATTATAGTTTTGTTAAAAAAACAATACTAACTGTTATTTGTGCATGTATGAGTGAAAACTTATTTTTGACATTTAAGTTAGTTGAAAGTAGCATACAGATCACGATTGTGTGTTGTTCGTCAAACTTGTAAGGGTAGTTGGTGCCATTGACAGGCAAAATGATTATAGGGCCGTGTATAGTGGCACGTGTCCAATCGCTATGAGCGTGCCACCATAGCGTGCCCTCTTCTTCGGTGAGTATGATTTTCTGAAGGAAGCTTGAGTTTGTAGGGATTGGGCACTGCGTGATGTATTCCGGGCCGTCAGACCAGGGATATCTTATTTGTCTCACTCCGTGCCTGCATGTGTGTATAGTATTAGGAGGGAGGGCAGGGCAGGGGAGAGGGGGGTGTAGAGGATGGATGCTGGGTTGTTTTATTTTTACCAGTGAATAGTGACTCCATACGGTCCTGTGTTGGTGACATTAACATATATGGTGTCACCCTTGTGAGCATGGATCTCTGGCCCAGGAAACAGACCATTCACAGTCAATACAGTCTGATTTGTCTCACACAAAATCTCAATAGGTGTCTCCTTCACCTGCAACAAATAAAAAATCACCCTATAAAATTTGGACCGTTAAACATATCAAATAATCTCTCTTATTAAATTGATGCTGAACCGCTTTGCTGCGTCATTGTCTACAAATGATATTAACTTATTCAAAGGCCTGCATCTGCACTTTCTTCTGGCATAAAGACTCCAAATGGGGTGGGTAACTCCACCCAAAGAAATAAGTAAACAAATCATACAACTGTAGATTTTGTGGAATTACTACTAAAGTATGAAGAAGCTCAAATTTTCAGAAAAAGACATGTAGATTTGCATTTGATGAAGGCTGTAATGCTCGGCCTCAAGCATAGTCCGAGATTTGCTAGCTGAAGATTTAGATGTGAAGGAGATTCTTGTATCAAATATCCATATATAACAATATCTATAAATCACGAGGTCGGGGTCAGCTGCAATACTTCTAAAAGAGTCTAAAACTTGTAATGAATGTGCCGGTAGTCACTAAATGTTCTATATGGCCCAAAAAAGGACAAACCTAAAGTGCTCAAGAAGGGGATGTTCCTACTCACCACGAAATCATAGTAGAGGACTTCGCCTTGAGCCATGCAAAAGAGCAGGGTCATGGTGACCACAAACCCTAGAAATGTTCCCATCTCTCTCTCTCAACAAGAGAAAAATGAACTTGTAACAATCACTTGATCCAGAACAAAGAAGAAGACTTGTGTTGTACTCTCTGTCTCTTTCTTCTTGTGACCTTCACCTTCCATCGAAGGGGCTACTTATAGGAGAATTCATTCAATGTTTCGGTGATCTCTGTCTAGATCCTAGACGCTCCCTGTCTGCCCCACATGAAAACGAATTTCGTAGTATTGTCCACAAAAACGCGTGCCCCATGGCCCCACGACAGATGAAAAATCATAGAAAAAAAAAAATCAGCACTTGTCTTTCGAAGGCTCGTGCTCATTTTCTCCGTGTTCCCATAGGCATCAACGTTTTCTTGGAGGATTGCTCGTCAGAAAAGTTACCCGATCGCCGCCATATATTCTTTATTTTTCCTGGTGGACACCAAGTCCACTAGTCCCACGTTACCCCCGAAATTCATGGTAAACAAATTCACTGGAAGTCAAGATTTTCGGAGTGAAAACTGAATTTAGAAAGAAAGCATAAGAGAAAAATGCTTTTTTTTTTTCTTCTAATTGTTTTTTAATTGCAAAATAGAAGAGAATAACTCGTACAGAATTCTAGTTAATGTTCTAGGTGCTCTAGTCGAAAAGAGGCAAGTTGTGCCTTGAGTTGAACGAACGATCATCGGATTTCACGCGAATTATCTTATTGGCGTCGCCCATAATGCGGCGTAAACACTTTATGCATTATAATTTTTTCTCTATTTAGTCAGCTCCGGTAATCAAAGAAGGAAACTTTATAGCCTTTAAATAGTTTTACTTTTGACGCGTAAACAAAAATTTTAGAAGTCAGATCATTCCTCAAAATGTGTGACCGCCATTTAAGAAACTCCTCTGGTATGACCATCTTTCAAAGCGCACAATTTTTTTTTTCCCACAAAGATTGTGTAGATTATTGAAGTAAAAATAAAGCACAAAAATTAGCATCCTCCTGTATATAAAAATCTCAGAAAGAAAATTAGAAAATCGATTTCTTCAAAAGAAGAAGATAATGCAAAATGCAAAAGATAGGAATGAAAAACCCAATTTGGGTATTTTGTATGTTACTTTTCCAATATGAAATGATGGCTTAAAGTCATGGACTCATGGCTACTTCTACCTATTTTTTCGTGAGGTCTATAAAGTAGGATATGACCTAAGATCAACTGGTCTCAATTACTATGTGAACTTGTCCAATCAGTTATAAACTTATTAATTAGATGCTACTTTAATTCTAAAATTTTCAATTTTATTAATTTAATTTTAATTTTTTGCATGAAATTCCAATATAGTTTTTTCAGACAATTTTTACTAGAGATCGCTGACATGGTGATGTGTCATGTAGAATATTGGATTGCTACGTTAGTGAGTTCCAATGAATATTAATTAAAAAGATTACATTGAAATTTTGCGCAGATGTTTAATAGTAAGTTGGCTATATTATGAAAATTTTACACTAAATTGGCACTCGTGCAATAGGTTTAAGATTGATTAGGTTTAAGACTAATTGAGCAATTTTTTTGTGGAAAAAAAGTCATCAAAAACCCTAAACTTTACTCAATGTGACAAATTTATCTCAAATTTTTGTGACATAAAAAATCCAAAACTTTGTCAACTGTGATGCATTTACCTCAAACCTTTTTTTGTAATATAAAAAATCCCAATTTTATACCCGCATAACACATTTACGCCAAATTATAAGGCATTTTCGTGTTTTACTTTTTCCTTTTCTTTTTCTTTTTCTTTATTCTTTTTTTCTTCTCCTCTCTTCCCTTTGCCAGCCTTGGTGGAGGGAAGTTGGACTCAAGCAATGGCCACCCTCGCCAACGTCGGGTGAGAGTCGCCCTCACCTAGGCGAGCGAGGGTGGCCCTCCATTGGGTCAAGCGAGGACAGCCCTCACCCGATGCAAGCAAGGGCAGCCCTATCAATGCCGGTGAGGCATTCCTCAGCAGATCCAACCTAGGCGAGGGCTGCCCTTGTTTGCATCGAGGGAGGGTTGCCCTTGCTAGATCTAGTGAGGGTTGTCCTCGCTTGACACCGGCGACGGCAGCCCTCGCTTGAGTCTGCGAAGGGAAGAGAGAAGACGAAAACAGGAAAAAAAGAAAAAAAGAAAAAGGAAAAATAGAAAAAAAAGAAAAAAATTAAAGATGAAAATGCACTTCAGCTATAAAGTTGGGGTAAATGTATTATAGTTGACAAAATTTGGAGTTCTTTGTGTTACACAAAAAAAGAAGTCTGAAGTAATTTGTCACATTGGGTAAAGTTTGGGAATTTTGGTGGCTTTGTTTTTTTAATCTCACTCTTGGCGTAAAAGCAAGGGAATTTGGATCGAGATCAAAGACTGAGAAAAAGCCCATTTTTAATATGTCCGGTATGAGTCTCGTGGTCAACTTTCTTTACAAAAAAAAGAAGAAGAAAGTGGACCCCAAGACAGGCAGTGGATCTTCTACAGCAAGGGATGATCCCCCTCGGGACATTTTTCAACAAAACATGCCAAAAACATGGAGAGCATTGTTGATTAACGACATGAACGTCGTTGCCCACTTGTAGTATCCGATGAATTTTTTGAACGGTCGCAAAAAGTAATACCTTTTTATGGCGATTGGGTGGTAATTTCCGACTAAAATGCTCGGATGCAAACTGTTCCTGATATGTGAATTTTCTGTATGAATATTGGTGCATGAACGAATTGTGAAGAGTCCTAAAGGAAAGTAATCAGAGAAAGAAAGGCCATAAAGGGACAGATACCAACTGACTCTGAAAATTGCATGACCTAACATCAAAGACGAAAGGAAACGAAAGTTGTGCGATTCGCATGATTGATGCTTCAACAGGGATCACTAAATTCAAAATTCAATGTATAGAAATTCAAATTTTGACGCGAAACAAAGGGTTGTTTCTTTTGCCTTTCAAAAATGAAAACAAAGATCCACCCCCCCGTAAGAGGATGGTTCTTAGAGACCGGTCATCATGGCCTCTCCACTCCCGATTACCCGACATCATGTATTGCATATGTTCTCTTTTTCTATCCCAATCTTGACTTTGACACATAACTATCAATTTAGGAGGACAGGAACGTCTTGCTTTACATTTAAAATTATCTCTCTCGTTGGAGATCTACTTCTAAACAACACAGGAAGAACGAAACCGAATGAATACGTCTGAGACGTGTAGACACTTTCCTTAAACTGATGCTGTTCCCACGGTGTCCCTTCTCAACCGGAGAAAATCCCTACCCTACGGAAGTTTCCTAGTGTACTTCGACACCACCTCAGTGGCCTGTAATCCACTCCTTAAGCAATCGTTTTTCCAATCAATCACCATGTTCCCTGCGCCACCCAAGTCATCATTTCACACTTCAAGTGCCATGATTAGAACTTCATATTTTCCTCGGGTACATACGATGTTCTAGAGTGTACAAATGGGGAAACGATGGTGTAGCTTTTCATTAGTCAACGCGCTACCACAAAGAATTCTAAATGTAGCGTAAGACCAATGGAACTTATCATCATGGCAAAAAAGAAAAAGAAAATTCCGGAGCTTATTATCAGTGTACGTAATTATAAAAAAATCTTTATTAGACTGGAGTTTACTTCCAATACTCGAATAGCAGCCCACTCCATTGGCTCGATTAAGATAGAATTTTTCACGCAAATGCCACGAGTTTCTATGTCATTTGCGAGGAATTATATTTTTTTCTTAGTTGGAATCTCGAATTTTGTGAGGCTCACCGTCCTCAATTACTTCACCGACACTACTATTGAATGACGATAAGAATTCGAAGACAAAAATAAAGTTGAGAAGATTGAAATCGGGGTTACGTTGTCATATCAATCAATCTTGTTTTGGTAGAATTATCTTGCGTAATCGCCAATCAAATCATTAAAGCAGGTCATGTGGGGGCAATAGAAGACAAGCGCCACATTGCCAACTTGTTAATCATTATAATTGTGGACTAGATTAACTTGTCGCATGCATGGCAGTGACCTCGTTCTTTAACTTATTATAATTTTCCGGGGCCCGACCACATCTTGGGGTATTGGACAACGCGGTCGGGCCCCGGAATAAATCAGATCATGCTGGTGAAAGAGGTGCCAATGATTTTCAGCTCTAGTTTTTACTACCGTTTAATTTTTTTTTTAATGTATTGGTGAATTAGTGAAAGAGAATATCACTTTGACAAGAAACCGTGCGTGAAAGAACTAAATCCTAGAAGGGCAAATCAATTGTGGAAGCAAAAGCCTTCCGGTTCAGGAAATGGAGGAACTTGGTGGTGAGCCGGCTCTTTAGTTACAACTAGGGTTTTGCTCAAATTGAGGTGTAGAGATCAAATATTCCCACTCTTGACACTCTAACATTGTGAAATATTGTATGACTTCTATATTGACAATGTAGACGGACTCCATCTCTACCATTGATTATGTGGGCACCACAATTGATGGTTTAGATGATGTTGGTCTACATGATTTGTAAAAATGTGCATGCAATGACTTCTCTAGCATTATCACTAATGATGATGCTGGCGTAATACTCAAATAAGCGTTAAACATTGGTGTTTATCATCAGATCAAATGGTTATCCAATTTCTAGAAGTTGCTCATCTTTGAACTGCTAACACGTTCGGAACGTGCATCAACTAGCTTGATTCCACCCGTATAGATCAAAGCAAAAGTTATACAAATAACTAAGTAAAAACAGGATTAAATAATTTGTGAAAAATCTCCTTTTCTACCCAGAAGAATCTCATCGCTATCAGCGGGTGACGGACCATCTTTTGCTTCCCTCCAAATCACTAAGTGCAGATATCACGACAAATTGCTTAGCAGCCTCTACTTTATTATGTGCGCATGTGGTATATATGTAGCACGATTATTAATTCAGAAAAGCCATGAGGTGAATTATTGATTTCTTGTCTGCCCTAAGGGATTGCACTTGGAAAAGAAAAGAGAAAATAAAATCTTGCGTGGGGCTCTAGGGAGAAGGAATAAAATGCACGTGCTGATTGCTAAGAGTAGGACAGTTACTGATCGCATGTTTTTGCATGTTTGCAGCGCTAAGATGTTAATACATGGTAGCAGAGCAAGATGAAGATTTGGGCGTGCCCAAGAAGAGTGAAAAAAGAAAAGTTTGAGGATATGAATAAATGGATTGACAAAAGAAGTGTAATCTTATATGAAATTATAAATCGAGTAAGTGCACATGAAAAAAATAACATATTCGCTCAAAACACACAATACATCGATCTAATCGGGGAAAATGAATATTGAAGAACGATAAGCCCTTTTGAATGATGTTGAAATCGATAATACTGCCAGCGTGTCGATTTGGATGAAGATGACTATCCTAACAATAAGACATTTATGAATGCGGGTGCATCAGATTTATATCCAAGGCACAATCCATTGCAGACTCTATGTGAGACTTATGTGGTTGAGAAGCCACGGTGCGCATTATCGGCTTGTCTATCTGGGCGATGAGCAAGTTGGATAAGCTGCACATATGGGTTCTCTATGTGCGCGCATCAGTTAAGGAATATCAATTGGACCACACGACATGGATAAGTGGAGATAGGATAGCACGAGAAATTGAACCGGTGGAAAACAAGACGAAGAGCTTACCTTCTGGTGCCATAAGATGCAAAATGGTGGATGGAGATGTGCCTACCCGAGACCTCATATAAACGAGAGTGCGAGGTGACTGAGAAGCCTGATGTGCCATGATAGAAGCAGGAGAAGAAGAGTTGAAGAAGATCTGCACTTCGTTGCATTTAATCACACTAGAAAAACAAAGTAGTACATGTACATCCCTTTGGGAACATTGTACTAGAAAGTACACTGTACTTTTTCCTCACCTTCAAGATAGGTCCTCAAGATCTTTTTGTTTAGTACACTGATCATGGTTAGCTTAATGGTCAACATACCTCAAATTTAGGGTTCGTCTTCTAGGTTGACTTTAAGAATAATCCTCCGCTGGTTGTTTCCTTTTTAGCAATTTCTCTTTTTGTTATATGTTCTTGAAGATGAAACTATTCTGCCATGGAAAATAAGACATTTTCCTCCTTGAGGAGCGGTTTGTTTATAAGACGTCTGATTTGTAGTGCATTTGCTGAGATATTAAAAGTAATCATATTTCCTACGTGGATTTTTGTTGTTCCTGCGAAAAGAAGAAGAAGATTTCTTTTGGTGCTGGTATATTTCATTCAGTATTGGTAAACGTCAACAAACTGTTGATTAAAAAAATGGAAAATACCACCAAAAACCCCAAACTTTGCCTAAAGTGACACATTTACCCCAAACTTTTCAAACCGTGACACATTTATCCCATCAAGGACATTTTTATCTTACTTTTTATGTTTTCCTTTTTCTTTTTCTTTTTTCTTTTTTTTCTTCTTCTTCCCTCCGCCGGCCATGGCTGGTTGGCTAAGGGAAGTCAGTCTCCAGCGAGGGCTGCCATCGCCGGTGTCGGGTGAGGGTCGCCCTCGCCTGGGCTGGCTAGGGCCGCCCTCACCGGCGTTGGGCAAGGGCGGCCCTCGGCTGGGTCGGGCTAGGGCCTCCCTCGCGCCCTCACCAGGCCCTCGTCGACGTCGAGCCGCCCTTGCCGGCGACGGGCGAGGACGGCCCTCTCCGGCGTCGGGCGAGGGCATCCCTCGCTCGACATAGGCGAGGGCCTGGTGAGGGATGCCCTCGCTGGATACCGGCTTCCATCCGCCGGCCAGCCATGGCCGGCGGAAAGAAAAGAAGGAAAAGAAAGAAAAAAAAGTTAAAAGTAAAAAGATCAAAATGCCTTATAATTTTGGGGTAAATGTGTCAGACGACAGAAGTTCAGGATTTTTTATGTCACAAAAAAAGTTTGGGGTAAATGTGTCATAGCTAGCAAAGTTCAGGGTTTTTCATGTCACAAAAAAAAGTTTGGGGTAAATCTGTCACTTTGGGCAAAGTTTGGGATTTTTCGTGGTTTTTTCCCTTAAAAAAATGATAGTTGACTCTCTTTTTCTCCAGGTAACTCGTCATCAACTTATCCATAGATTTATGAAAATTACCACCATTTTCTATGTCATTTTCAAATTACCGATTTATGAACTAACTTATCAAATTTTATTTGTATAACTTACTAACTCTTTAAATTTATCAGTTTTAACATTAGATTACTAACGTTGGAATTCATTAATTGTATAATGGTTTATGAGTTTATTTAAATGCCACGCAGAAGGTAGGTTTAGATTCTGCAAACCCATGAGTCCAATTTTGTTATATTTGGAAAATTGCATAAGGGTGTAGAACCAAACTAGATTCTGCAAACTAGTCCGAATGTGTGAAAAAGCATTTCCAAACTCATGAGCTAATTCACTCAAGAGATTGATGAAATCGTATGATCATGATTGACAATCCAAATTAAAGCAGGGTTGCGTTTTCCAACGAATTTTGTTGGGATTTTCAAAGAGGATGAGACAAATATCACGGCTACAAGGTTCAACAGCAACATTCAAATTTGGAGCTCTATAAAAAGGAGAGATTTGGCCTGAAGATAAATAGTTGAAAAGAGCATAAAAACAAGAGAATTTGAGCACTTTTAACAGGTTTTTGTAGTCCGTCTCTTTTACCAGCTTGTAATTTCCATTCAATTGTTGCTCCTATGATTGGTAAGAATGAGAAACTCAATATTTAAAGACAACGAGAGAAGTTGTATATAAAAAGGCCTTTGTCTAGGTGAATGAGAAATTGTGCAATGGACTCTTGGTAAACACTTAAAAGTGTCGTTTATGGTTCGGGGTGAGAATTAACTATCTTTTGTACTGGGTAGTGAGAACAACTACTCAAGACTCCAATAGTTACTTAATCTATAGTGAGGTTGCTCTAAAAGGACAGGTCTTTCGTGACAGCAAGTTCTATACTTGTAACAAGGTGGTATTTATATACTTGAATTCAGCCTATTTTGGCTGTTAGAGCCGGAACAGAGGAGCATGCACATTCAAGCCGAACCTCTATAAATCTTGCTTGCAATTTCTTTTTCCAAAAATACTTCAGTTTTTGATATTTTTATTGCTAGTTCACTTTGTGTGTAGAAGCAGAACTTGAGGTTGGTTCCACTTAATTAGTTTGTGTGCGCATAAAATAAAATAAAAAAGGGCGATTTTAACAAAGAAATAGGAATTGGATAATTTTATTTGGAAACAAATTTTGGAAAGTTAATTCAACTCAGAATCTATAGGAAATTTGTGGAATAACATAATATTGTTGGCTTTTTAAAGTTATCACTTTGGTAATGGTCCAATAAAATCTCACGTATATAATTTATAATTTATAATTCTTATTATTAACAATTAGTAAAGGGTAATGTTTATTGAGGTTTTAAATCAAATTAGATTTATTTCTACTTTGATCTCTGTTTAGCTCTAATTCCACTGACGTCAGCAAACATCGTCTAATTTTTATGCCCATATATCTGTATATTAAAACATTCATGTCTAATTCATTGTTTATGTTTTATGGCCCAAAACAAAATTGCGATGTTTAGTCAGCAATGATTAAATAAATGGTTGGATGGAACTACTACAGAATATAATTATTATTTTTTTCGTGGGTAGGATGACGTGGATTTTTTTAGTAAATGGCGAATATCTCAATTAAGTCAGATTATACTATACTAAATACCTGTCACCGATATATGCGTGGGTGATGACAAATTAAATAGAATAAGGTCCCTCTTTTTTTAAATTAATGACGTGCTTTGCATTTATAAAGTTAGGAAACTAATTTATTATTTCCGGAAGCGGCATACGTTACAGGGGATTCCTCTTGTTTCTTTGTAAAAACGAGGCAGTCCCAATTAATTGGGAGCGTCCACGTTGCATGGTACTGCAGCTGATATTTTTAGGTATATTTTCAAATAATGCACGTGGTATAAACTAATACAAAATAGTAGTAATTATTTATCAATAGTCCTAATATAACATCATATCGAATTGATGGCATGAGAAGGACAGTCTGGGGCAGGGAAATGGTGCGAGTTTCATTGAATACTGCAGAGTAATATTTAAGTGAGAGTAGACAAGTCCTCGTAATTGATAAATCAGTTCAAAGTTTAAACAAGGAATATGGTGGGTGAGAATTCGACTTTCGTATTTTTGGCATCGCAATTGTTTATAATTTACGTCCTCCACAGGCCACACTAGCTGTGGTTATGAGGCCAAACAAAAAATTACGTTTATTTCATAGAGAATAAATGATTTCAAAATTATTTCTCTAAAAATAATAACTTTTTTCGGTTACAAAAATAAATGATTGAAAAATATTTTCATTTTTCCACGAAAATATTTAGACATGATTGAAATATTTTAATTGACTAATATTTCCAGAGATACAATTATAGAAAAATATTTTTCCAATCATTTATTTTTACAAAATAAGTTGAGGCAAAGGTCCATAAAAATTCTATCAACAATATACACAAGAAGGGTGGAAAATCTTGATAACCATCTTAAATTGTAAAGATCTGAAATAAACTATATTTCTGATTAAATGCAAGAGATCGTTTCGAATAATTCAAGATCAGAAGAATAGAATAAGCATGATTGTATTTGATCGGGATCCACCTGATGATCTGGGAGCGTTGATATATATGTACTTGCTAAGAAAGGTGAAACAATTATATGATAAGCATGGGCTTGTATGGTCTTCTCATGTGTAGATATGGGTGAAAGCCCATTAATGTTTCTACATATTTGAGTTTGATGGACAGATCTTCACGTTCGAACCCTAGTTTGCTTCATATATTATTATTTTTATTCCTTGTATTACTAGATAATTACGTGACTATAGCTTCTTTTGATGTTTGCATAAAAGTATAATATGATATGATTACGAACAAATCTAGATAGACTTTTCTAACCACGCACGCAAGTGACTAATCATATCGTGTTTATTTTAAAACTAAGGCATGCGAGCAAGGAGAAGCAAAGAAGCTTGTAATTGTGGACTATTTAGATGCAATATGGCTCTTGGAAACTCAGTTTGTTATGAATGATGGTTAGCTGATTTATCACTGAAAATAATGTGAGTCAAAATTTAGATATGTAAATCCAACTCATCCTAATCAGATGATGCAGGGTGTGATCACCCACATACAACAAGAAACAATGCTTAACTCCCCTGCTTTGAACAAGCTAATGATAATTAACTTATTATTGAGAAACACAAAAAGAAAAATGAAAAGAACATTCGTAATGAATTTGCACGAAATTAAATGTTGAAATGCGCATGTGAGTCATGTCAAGAAGTCTTTCATATCAAAGGATTGAAATAGTATGGAGTAATTAATAAATCTTAATTGACCCATAACTAATTGCTTTAAGTTTCCCAGCGAAAGTAGGTTCGATTAAATATGTTGATTAGCTTAGACTTGGATTCTTTCTTGACAATCTTTCCATTTAAAAATATCGGATGTGTTTTGTGCACTTTCTAAATTATTGCCATGGCAAAATAGTTTCGCACATAGAATATATATGAAAAAGAAATAACAAAAATTGAAACAACAAGCGGCTTAAAGTTAACCTAGAAGACAAACCTAAATTTGGGGTCCGTTGACTATTAAGCTAACTATGATAGATGAATTAAATTAAATATCTTGAGGACCCAAATTGAAGGTGAGAGGAAGTACACAGTACTTTCTAGTACCATTTTCCCAAAGGCAATGTACATGTACTGCTTAGTTTTCCAGTGTGATTAAATGCAATGAAGGCTGAAGATCTTCTCACTCTTCTGCTCTTGCTTTTATCATGACACATCGTGGTTCTCTATATCCTTCGACTCTGACTTATATGAGGTCCCGAGTTGACACATATATCCATCGACCAAGAGGTAAGCTTTTTTGTCTTGATTTCGACCAGTTCAATTTCTTGTGCGGCTTCATCTCACTTAATTCATCTCGTATAGTGTATCCAATATTTCCCTGGTTGAAGCGTGCACACACAGACAAAGTCATATGCACAGTTAATGCCACTTGACCATTGCCCACATAGACAAAGTCATTATTGCAAGTACCAGGTTGTGCACTGGGGCTTCTCTAATTGTTATATCACGTGACTCTTATATAGAGCCTACACTGGAATAGGGCAATCAAGCTTCCTTATGCTTGTGAACTACTACTCTTTATGAACTCTAATCTTGTGCAACAACGATAGAGGAACATTTTTCTTGTACGGGTTTACTTACGTGAAGTAGGCTTTCTTATCATTAGATGACGAGAATGTTGAGACGAGAATGTTGAGGAATAGTCAAGACAACATATGCGAATATGAAATGTCGCATGGTTGTTCATGAGTTTAAGGGTGAAATTGTCCAATCAATCTTAAACCTATCATACATATGCCAATTTAATACTAATTTCAATATTGCCAATTAAGGGATGAATTGTCTAATCAGTCAATTTTTGCTATGAATTGCTAAAGTGGTAATCTATTTATTGTCGGTTGTTTGACGCGGCATACTACTATGTTAGTGATTTTCAACAAAATTGGCCAAAATGATTACATTAGAATTTCGTGTAAAAGTTTAGGACTAAATTGGCATCCATATAATAGGTTTAAGATTGATTGAATAATTTTCCCCACCTTTAAGCTCTGTGTAGTTCATTTTCTACCAATCTTAACGCATATCAGCTTGTTGAACTCATCTTTTTATGGTTTGGTTATGCCAACACTCCTTGTACGAGAGTTCTCGGTTCCACTAAATATTCCCCGCCAAACAAAATCTAACTATTTCAGTTCTTCTACTATTAGGATGTCTATCTTCATCCAAAGCAATAGACTCGCAGTATCATCTAATTCAACATCGTTCAAGATGCTTAACCAATTATTTCAACATCGCGCCAAGTGGGTCAACCTCTAATGCGTTTGGAGTGATCGCACTTATTTCCATTCGGTGGGACGCGGCCGAAAGCACCATAATGAACTCCACCATGCCAATCCATTTATTCTACGTCATCAACGTTTCTTTTTTTCTTTCTTCTTTGGCACACCAAGCATTCTTCTTACTCCTCTACTAAGTTTATACATAACTTGAGTAAACATGAGATGAGAAAATCACCGAGAAAAAATCTTAAATCTATTGCAAGGGCCAATTTGGTCATAAACTTTTTAATTATATTAATTAAGTCCTAAACATATTAATGATTTGTTAGTGTAGTAATTCTAATCAATTTTGGCTAGAAATCGCTGATGTGGATATCAATAATTCAATATGATACGACCAACGTTGACATGAACAACTTTTTTTTTTGCAAATTTTTAGATTTTTTTAGATTTTTTTTGAATTTTTTATTTTTTTATTCTGACGACACTCGCTATCCACAATGAAAAAGAAGAAAATAAAACTAAAATCAAAAACTAAAAAAAAAAAAAAGTAGAGGCTGCTAAACATTTTGCCATGATTCGTCCAATAAATAATTTGGAACCTAGAATCGAGGAGATCCTTTTAGGTAGAAAAAGGAGATTTGTTTACCTATTAATTACTCCTTTCTACTTAATTATTTGGCGTAACTTTTGTTTCCATCTATCTAGTCGAAATCAACTGAGAATGGGTTTTTCATTTTATTTTTTTGGTCGGCAACTGAGAATGGGTTAGAATGAGCCTTCATCTAGCGTGCTAGAGCTAGGCTCCTCTTTGCTCAATCTCTAAGCAAAGCTAATTCATGCACGTTTCGCCCGTGTATCAGCTGGTCAAAAGTGAGCAACTTATTGAAATTAGGATTATCATCAATCGATGTGACGAAGAACGACAATACTTGACCTTCTGCACTAACCTTTTCTACAGATTCTTTGATGCATATCTGTAACATGAGACTAGCAAAACTATTTGTCCATGAAAAAGGTGATTTTTCATGATTCCCTAGTTATTTATTGCAGGTGGAAAAGCTTTCTCTTTTTAATTTAATAGAAATATCACAGCCTTTTGAATTGCCTATTGGGATCGTGCTAATGCTTATTCTGCTACCACCTTGCAGGGATTGATCTAATAAAGGCTTAAAGCTTATCTAGTTGCCTATAAAGATCACTTTTCTTATTAATATGTTACACGTAATCATTAGTGATAATCCTCGAGAAGTCGCTCCATGCATATTTTTATAGATGACGTGGATCGATATCATCTCAATTATTGATTGTTGAGCCCGCATAATTAATGATAGAGATGAGCTTGCTTTACATGATCTCTGAGCACCAACTGTTACGAGATAATACCCTAGTGGTGACTCGAGCCCGTTCACTACCTAGTTCGTCCATTTCCTGAACCGTAGGGCTGCCGTTTCCACATTTGATCTAGCCGTCTAGAATCCGGTTCATGCACGCAACTGTTTCTTGTCAAAGTCATATTCTCTTCATTAATTCATAGTTAAGAAAGGAATTTTGATTTTTCTTCTTCGATGTTGCCTCTCAGTAAACTAATTCCAGGAATCCTTGTAGTGGATCTTTTTACTTTTCGGCAGATATAACCTTGGACTGAATCATTGGTTTCCCCTTGACGAGGATGATCTCATTCATGACGTCAGGTTCTAGATTGTTTACCCTAAAACGCGTCACTATAGCAAATAAAATTATCATATGAAACAGAATATGGTCAAATGTACCTAGTCGGCCCACGGAATATTGTAATAAATCCAAAGAGCAGGGTCGCTGCCATGCATGCAACAAGTTAATTTAGTCCATGATTGTAGTGATTAACAGATTGGCCATGTTACGCTTGTCTTCTATAGCCCCCCACATGACCTAATTTAATGATTTAATTGGCGATTACGCAAGATAATTCCACTAGCAGAAGCTTGATCAATATGACAAGGCAAGCTCGTTTCCAATCTTACAAACTAACTTTGTTTTTGCTTTCGCGTTCTTATTATCATGTGATGGACGGTGAACACAAGGGAACATCTCAATTGAAAAATGATTGCTCAATAAAGGCGCGTTTGGTAACGATTCTGTTCTGAGGAACAATTTTTGATAAAAATGATTTTTTCTGATTTTATTATCGGGAACAATTTCTGAGCAAAAGAATGCATTTGGTAACTTCCCAAAATTTGTATTCCTGAGATAGAAATATGTTTGGCAGGATTCTTAGATTTTTTTTTTTATTTCTTTAAAATTTTTAATTATTTTATTATTTTTTCTTATTTTTTTTCCTTTTTTCTTTTTCATTTTTTTTTTTCTCTTTGGCCAGTCGCCGGCCATGGTGAAGTTCGATGAGCTTGTCGGAGCCTTGCTAGGCTAGGGTGAGCTCGCCGGAGGCTAGCCTGGCCATGGTGAGCCTCAGCCTTGGCTCCGGCGAGGCCCGACCTCGCCTTGGTTGGGCGAGGCGAGCTCGCCCAGCCACCGCTAGGTGACGCCGTCTTGAAGGTGGCCCGGTGAGGCTCTTTGCCTTGTCAGAGCATCGCCGGTAGCTGGGCGAGCTCGGCCTTGCCAGATCTAGGTGAAGTCGACCTCACGCGGCCACGGCGAGACTCGAGTCGACGAGCCTCGCCGTGACTCGGCGTCTCCGGGGGCCGTCGAGGTCGCTAACCCTTGTCTGGCTAGTCGCCGGCGCTGGCCATGGTCGACGAGCCTGGACGTCTCTGGGGGCTGGTGAGGTCGCCAACCCTCGTCTGGCTGGTTGCTGGCGCTGGCGATGGCCAAGGCCAATGACCGGCCAAAAGGAGGAAGAAGAAGAACAAAATAGATTCTAGAAATTGTTCTCAGGAACAAGAAACTACTATTTTCTACCTCTTGTTTTTGTTACAAATTTATTCCCAAGAAAAAAAAAATATAGAGTTTTTGTTCCCTAGAACAAAATTTTTATCAAACATGTATCTATTCTTTTTTCGTTCTCGGGAACAAAAGAACAGAAATAGTTGTTCTGGGGAACGGAAACAAATTTTACCAAACATGCCCTAAATAAACTACTTGCTAATGAAATGGTATTGAAACTAGCAACAATTTGAGGAAAGTGTCTATATGCCTCGAACATATACATTTCCTTTTCATTCTTCCAATGTTTGTTTGTCGATTCATCGCCAAAAGTAGATCTCTCAAGAGGGAGATATCTTTAGATGCAACGTAAGGCATTCCCATCCTAACAAGTTGATAATTATGTGTCAAAGTTCATATGTAAAATTTTGTGGGACCACTGTCAACTATTTTAAAAGTTTAAATTGTTAAATGAATATATAGTTTAATATTTAATTACTTTAACACTCCCCCTCATGCTTAGTCTAATCTTTTTGCTTAGTACTAAGCAAAGGGAGCTTGAAAAGATTTGAACTCAAGATCTCCAACTTTAATATCATGTGAAATTTTGTGTCATCATTATTAATTGTTTTAAAATTTTAAGTTATTAGATGAATGTATAGTTTAATATTTAATTATATCATTAGTTGGAAAGAAAGTGAGAAAATACATAACACTTATAGTCAGTTTATTTCACAAAAAATGAATAAATTAAAAAAAATTCCCTAAAAACGATCTTTTGTTTCACTTGAAATAAATAGTCATTGGAAAATGTTGTTGTTATCCATGATAATTTATATTTAAACATTTTTGCGAATGATTATAATATATTTTTTTTACATTTATTCATTTTTGTAAGTGATACAAATAATCATTTTTAGGAAGTTATTTTTCAGATCACTCCTTCTCCTCAAAAGTTACATAGCTTAATAAGTAATGAATAAGTAATAATTCATTTGATTGATCGTTGATGTTGTGAATTAGGAGTGTATAAAAGTTTCCACTAGAGAGGTGGAGAGGCTCCGACGACCGGTTTTGACTTTTCTATCTATGGATATAACTTCTTCTCAAGGAAGGATAAAAAAGACACGCGGACCCCTGGAGTGCCATAACTTGGTAGAAAATGACACTTAGGTTGCGTATGTTAACCTTCTCCAGCCCAAAAATTTCTATTCTTTTGTTCCCTGGAACAAAAAAAGAACAGAAACCTGTTTAGTAACGCCAAGTTGATTTTTAGTCCCGGAATAGAAAAGTTAGCCCGGAATAGAAATGAGAAACAAAAAACAGTTGCTTCTTGTTATAGGAACAATTTCTAGAAATAAGCAAATTTTCTTTTTATTTTTGTTTTATTTCTTTCTCTTGCCGCGGCCACCTCCAACCGCCCACCGGCCGCCGCTGCCGCAGATCGCCAGCCGCCGCCGTCGCCGACCGCCCGCCGGGTGCCGGCCGTCGCCGCCGGTCGCCGCCGCCGCCGCGCCGCCGCCGACCGGCCGCGATCGCCGTCCGCCGCCGCCACCGTCTCCGCCGCACGTCCACCGGCCGCCACCTCCACCGTCGGCCGCCGCCGCGTGCCGTCGCCGATCGCCTGCCGCCCGCCCCCGCCGCCGCCGCCTGGCCGCCGCCGACCACCGCCGCGATCGCCGTCCGCCGCCAACCGTCTCCGCCGCACGTCCGCCCTCCGCCGCCTCCAACGCCGCCGCCGCCGCTGGAAAAGGTTGCCGGCCGATCGCCGCAGCCGCCGATCGCCGTCCGCCGCCGACCATCGCCGCCGCCTCCACCGCCGACCGCCGCCGCCCAGCCCATCGGCCGCCGGAGGCGGGACGAGCGGCCGCGGGAGGGAGCGGCCGATGGGCTGGGCGGTGGCGGCCGACGGACGGCGGCGGCGCGGTGGGCGGCGGACGGCGGACGGCGCGGCGGCCGGTGGCCGCGGCGATCCGAGGGCAAGAATAAAAAACAAATAAATACAAAAGAGAAATTGTTGCGTTACCAAACGCATTTCTATTCTTTTTCTATTCCAAGAGTAGAAATTTTGTGTAGTTACCAAACGGGTTCTTTTACTCGAAATTGTTCCGGGAATAGAAATAGAAAAGAACTATTTCTGAAAAAAACTCTTCCCCAGCCAAGAAATTTTACCATGCGCACCCTTAAGTGCCAAAACTTACAAAAGGTACACTTAAGTGCCAAAATCGGAGCAAAATGGATCACTTAAGTGCCAATCCAGCCAAAACGCTAACGTGTCAATTTTCCGGCGAAGCGAGTGCAAAACGACGTCATTTTGGTACTAACGTGGTGAAAATTTTAATATAAAAATTAATTTAATTTAATTTAAAACTAAATTTATTTAAAAAATTTAAAAATAAAAAAAAATATTTAAAATATTAAAATATTAAAGAAATTAAAAAAATTTAAAAAAATTTAAAAAAAAAATTTAAAAATTTTAAAAAATTTAAAAAATTTTTAAAAAAGGGAGGCGGCCCCGGCTGACCCTCCCCCACCTTCCGACGACGACGGGAGGCGGTGGCGGCGAGGGCTCTGCCCTCAACCGCCGGCTGCCTTCCTCCTCCTCCTCCTCCTCCGTTTTTTTAAATAAATATAAATTATATTATTATTTTGTTTTAAATTTAATTTAATTAATTTTTATATTATATTAAACTTCAAATTATGCCAAAACAACGTCGTTTTGGCCGATTTAAGGGCTCTATTCTGGCCAACACCAGAGACGGCATCGTTTTGGTGCGACGTGGTAAAAAATTTAATATAAAAATTAATTAAATTTAATTTAAAACTAAATTTATTTAAAAAATTTTAAAATAAATTTTAGAAATTTACAAAATTTACAAAATTTACAAAAATTTTTTTTTAAAAATTATAAAAAGGAGGCGGCTGAGGGATGAAATTTTTTGTAAATCTTTTAAATTTTTTGGAAATTTTTTTAAATTTTTTGTAAATTTTTTAAATCTTTTGTAAATTTTGTAAATTTTTAAAAGTTTTTAAATTTTTAAATTTATTTTTTAAATGTTTTAAATAAATTTATTTTTTAAATTTAATTTAAATAATTTTTATATTATATTAAAATTCAAATTATGCCAAAACAACATCGTTGCCAATTTAAGAGTTCTATTTTGGCCAAATCCGAAACGACATCGTTTTGGGTGAATTCGAGCTGACTCAGCACTTCGGCGAGACACATCGACAAGAGATATTAATATTTTAATGCTACGTATGATTTCCGGCCAACTTCGCCAGAGATGGCATTCATGTGTCCCACTTTTCTTAAAATGTGGCACTTAAGTGTACCTTTCGTAAGCTATGGCAATTAAGTGTCTCTTTCTGCTAAGTTATGGCACTTGAAAGGTTCTTTTGCCGAAAAAACAAGACTTGTTTGCAGTTTTTTAAAAGTGAAAAATAAATTATTTTTCATGTTAAAACTTGTAATTTTATTGAAATTTCAGAAAATCATGAAAAATATATATGTAAAGCTCTAGACAGCTAGATCTCCATATTTGTGTCACGAGATTATCAACAAAAAAGTAAAATGTGAAATTTCTATCAAGACATGCCCTTAAGATTTGCAGAGGTGACATCTCAACGCCCATTGTTGAAGCATTAATTGCATGATCACACAATTTTTGTTTCCTTTCGTCTTTATTGGCAAATCGGCCGCCCGAATTAAGTCATGCTTTAATGAGCAATTTTCGGAATCGGTCGTTGTCTCTCCCTTCATGGCTTGAGCTTTTAGTGTTACTTTTTTTGGGACTCTTTAAAATAATTATTGAACAACATTAATTTGTAGCCTGGCATTTTCTCATATGTAGAAAAGTGCATGTTAGGCATATCATGGAGATAATATTTTCTCTGCATATGGGGAAAGTTACAAGAAGAGAGAAAGTAGGAGATCGAAGTCTTTTCCCCGAGGCATTAGTTGATGATTCTATTGAGCAAATACCACGCAGTAAGTTTCAAAGTGAAGGGTCTCGTAAAAATGGTTTACTCTCGCGACTTGACCTTCTGTCATGAAGCTCATAGGCCACAAGTCTCGCTCATGAAGATTACCCTTGTCCTTGTTCCTTCAGCTTTGCTTGTGAAGATTTCCCTTCATTTTGAGAAAAGAAACCGAGAAAAGAAGAAGACGATGGCCAGTAGCACGAAAAAGGAAAAATAAGGGTAAATTGAGAAAAAGTTAAAAAAAGAAAATTAAAGAAAACAATGTGCTGTAGATTGAGTTGTACTTGTTAGATCGCCAATCATATCATGTAGGACGGTTGGCAATAATGAAATCACCATGTTAGCGATTCAACGATAATTGGCTAGAAGAATTATATAGGAATTTCAAGCATAAATTAAGGACTATATTAGTAAAATTGAAATATTTAAAATTAAATTGATAATCATATAACATGTTGAGGATTAGTTGAATAATTTTTCCTAAGATTTCGTGTAACTCTTTTATGAGATTAGGAGATTATTTTATGAATGTGAGGGCTAAATACTATGTGCATTATTAAGTATAATCATGAGATAGAAAACATTAAAAGTCACTCGATTGCGATTATAATTTTTATTTTTTACGGTGAAATCTTGTGCCGCTCTCCCATGAAGTGAATCACATCAAATCTAACCTCATAAGTTTAATGTCCTATTGATTTCTTTATTTTATTATTAGATCACTTCGTTGGTCAACTTTTTAGGCAAGTCGTGTTGAAAAATGCCTTGAGTGAATTTTCCCTTGCTTTAAAACGTCCACGGCTGTCGGGGGGTCCATTAATTGCGGTAAAGAGAGCTGACCACGTCTTTGGTCCAATTATGCAGATCCTAGCTGTAATCCAGTCAAAGTAATTCAACAACGGTGGGAGTAGGGCTCGTGCAACTTGCCAAACGAATCTTAGACAAACCCACTAATACCCTGGTCACCTCATGATTGAAACAGCGTGCTTATCAATCAAGTCTAGGGAAAACCCAAAAGTATGCAGCACCTCCAGAAAAATATTTGGGAGAAGCAGCCATCACTATAAGTCGTTATTGGACATTGGGCAAATAACATGAACCGCACCCGAATTTTGCACATTCTTCTTCTTTTCAAGAAAATGATTTGCACCATGAAATGCCGGAAAAAGATAACATACACGTTGGAGCCTAAAAAAGCATAGAAAATCTAAGGGTGTCATAATGTAAATTGGGGAAAAGGAAAACGAGACTGTCAAGTATAAAGTGAGGAGAAAATTGAAGATGATTTTTTTTAAAATTCCTTTCTGACATTTTTTTTTTGTTACAGGAGAATGGTGATTTTTTTGTTTTATTTTTACCTCAATAATCTAGGCATCCTTTGGCCAAAAGAAAAAAAAAATTGCTTACCAAGATTAGGGTTTTTGCAAACGCAGTAATGCATTTTAAGGAATAATTCGATTTGCAATTTTTTTATTTACGCGTCATAGGGAAGTGTCCTCTTAAAAAAATTTAAAAAGTTTTCCTTTTTGATTGCTGAAGTCAACTAAACAAATGCTCTCAAAAGATTCTCTAAACAAGAGAAAACTTCACATTTAAGGTGTTTAACATCGCATAACAGGCGACGCGCACTTTTTTCGCTAGAGCACCTAGAACATTAACTAGAATTGTGTACGATTTTTTTTTTAATATTTCATAAACCATTAACAAATTTTTTTTTTCTCTTGACCATTCATTTTTCTGTGCTGAATATCTCTTAAAATCATTAAAGCCATCAAATAGGTGGGTCGTATTAGGCCGAAAATGATTTGACTCAAATAAATCTTTTAAATCCGTTTTAACATATTTACATGCAATACAAATTTAGTGACCATTATTTTTAAAATACTTCCATATTTAATCAAAATTTGGAAAAACTCATAGTCAAATTGAGGTACAAGTGCGGAATGAGCGAGTGCAAGATTGAGAGAGAATGAAGAGTGAGCATAGAGGTACGATTGGTTTAAATAAGTTATACATCCATTTATGATCAATGGAACATCTATATTATGTTTAAACCCATTTATGGTTCATTTAATTAATTTAACTAACTCATATAACGACTTAGCTTATAATATATGAATTAAGAAATGGATCTATGAGCCATTTTGATAGGTTTACCAATCACTTAGATCCTGGCAATTATAGAGATGTAGGGCTTGGGCAACTTACCAAAGAAATCATAAACGAACCGACTAATCCCTAGTCAAATTAATTATTCACACCGCATCTCATTAATCAAATCATGTAGGCAGCTTCTCGATCATATTTTAATAGGGGCTTTTGTATTAGTCTCTGATCTAGATCCATTTTTGTATGCTTTACATGTCGAGAGCAAGATCAGAACAAAGATTTCGTGCACGCTTCTGTTTCGAGAAGGAACTGGGACAAGCTCGGTCCAGCTGCAACCCTACTACGTAGATCTCATCGAAGACGGGTAGAAGCAGCCATGACTATCGGCCCCCATTTCACATTGGAAAAATAAACCATACTCGCTTTTACATTCCTATATTTTGCAATTTGCATCGTTTTCTTCTTTTACGAGCAATCCTCCACGAAAACGTTGACGCCTATTGGTTTCTACAAGAGAACAAAACAGGAATCGGTGATGAATCTTGAAGCAGTTGATGAGCGCGTAAAGAAACATTTTTTTTTAAGTTCTCTCCCTTTCTTGCCGGTATGACTAAGTATGTCGAGAGAAGTTTATCAGCTCTTCCCTTAGCGGTGCCCTTTAACCAATCTTCTCCTTCGTGGAAAGACGGGAAAAATAAGTACGAGCCTTCGAAAGACAAATGCTCATCTTCTCTTCCTTGAAGTTTCATCTGTTGTGAGGTCAAAGGGCACGTTCTGTGGGCACTAGGGCGGCTTACGTTAGTGAGACACTGCTAAACGTTGAAAGAAATTTCCTATAAATAGCCCCTTTCCATGGAAGGGAAGGTCATAAGTAGAAAGAGAACATATCAAGTGATTGGTACAAGTTCTCACAAAGAGAGAGAGAGAGAGAGAGAGAGAGAGAGAGGATGGGGACATTTCTAGGGTATGCGTTCACCTTGACCCTCCTCTTTTGCATAGCTCAAGGCAAAGTCCTCTACTATGATTTCGTGGTAAGTAGGAACATCCCGTCCTTGAGCACTTCAGGCGCGTCATTTTCAGGCCATATAGAACATTTAGTGACTATTCGCGCATTCGTTACGAGTTTTAGACTCCTTAAGAAGCATTTCATTCAACCATAATCTCATAATTCGTAAATGTTATCATATTAGAATACTCAATATAAGAAGCAACTTATTTTCAATTTCTTGACAGTTTAGTAGTATCCCGCAAATTTCTACAGTCGTGCGATTTATTAACTTATTCTTTTCGGACGTGGTTTCCAACCCCATTTGGAGTCTTTACTCCAGAAGAAACTTCAGCTAGGGGCTTTGTATTAAATAATGTTACTGGTAAATAAGGATGCGCCAAAACGATTCTTGCATCAATTTACTAAGAGAGATTGTTTCAGATGTATAACGGCCCAAGTTTTATAGGATGATTTTTTATTTGTGGCAGGTGAAGGAGACACCCATTGACATGTTGTGTGAGACGAATCGGACTGTACTAACCGTGAATGGTTTGTTTCCGGGGCCAGAGATCCGTGCTCATAAGGGTGATACCATCTATGTCAATGTTACCAACATAGGACCTTACGGAGTCACTATTCATTGGTAAAAATAAAACCACCCTTCCTCCACCCTCAACCCCTTCCCTCTCCCTCCTTCCTAATATTCTCCACACATGTAGGCATGGAGTAAGACAAATAAGGTATCCCTGGTCTGATGGCCCGGAGAACGTCACACAATGCCCGATCCCTACAAACTCAAGCTTCCTTCAGAAAGTCATTCTCACCGAAGAAGAAGGCACGCTATGGTGGCACGCTCACAGTGACTGGACACGTGCAACTGTACACGGCCCTATAATCATTTTGCCTGTTGGGGACACCAACTACCCTTACAAGTTTGACGAACAACACACAATCGTGATCGGTATTCTTCTTTCAACTAATTTAAATGACAGAAATAGGTTTTTCACTCACACACGCACAAATACTAGTTTCTTTTATTTTTATTAACAAAACGATAATTTGGCACGCAGCTGAATGGTATGCGAGAGATACGAAGGCCATAATTGATGAGGCTCTTGCTACCGGAGGCGATCCAGACTTGTCTGTGGCCTATACCATCAATGGTCAACCAGGAGACACTTATCCATGCTCTAATGGTACTAGTTCTAGTGTGTATATATGAGTGTGATATATGCTATTTTCAAAAAGAAAGGGTTTTTTTTTTTTTTTTGGTTTGTTAATAAGGTGTTTTCCTTTTCTTTTGCAGGCTTGATGTACAATATAACAGTTGTGCAAGGAAAAACGTATCTCTTCAGGATCATCCACTCCGGGATGAATGAAGAGATGTTCTTTGGCATAGCCAAACACAATCTCATTGTAGTCGGAATGGATGGAGCTTATTTGAAGCCACTTAAGACCAATTACCTAATGATAACTCCCGGTCAAACGATGGACGTTTTGGTCACCGCGAACCAAAGCCTTGGTCGCTATTACATGGTATTCAGTCCATTTGTGGACACCAATGCCCCGTCCAACGAAAATGTCACAAGGGGGATATTCCAATACAGCGGTAGTTATAACCACTCGGAGACTCCCATGTTACCTAAGCTTCCAGGTTTTACCAACAAGAGCGACGCCGGAAACTTCACTATCCAGTTGAGGAGTTTGAATAGCAAAGAACATCCTTCCACGGTTCCAACCAAAATCACTAGGAACATTACGATCACGGTGTCCGTGAATCAGCAGCCGTGTCCTGCTAATAAAACATGTCTTGGTCCACAGGGCTCTATGCATTCGGCAAGTTTGAACAACATAAGTTTTTCGACTCCGTCGATTAGCATTCTCCAAGCATACTACAAGTAAGTAAATCGCTAGACCTACCAACGTTGATCCTATTTGTTTGGATTGAATATTTTTCTTAAACCAATAGAGTTCATTCGGGTTGAAATGTTTTCCAAACCGAACCAATTTAACTGGTTGAAACCTTCATTTTCTTAAAGCGAAGGCCTAATTCAACATCCAAATGTGTCTATAACATTATGTTTATGTGGTGTGTGCAGCAATATAAATGGAGTCTACAACAAAACTTTTCCGGATAAACCACCTTTTGTGTTCGACTACACCGGAAACGTTTCGGCCTTAGGGGAAGCTGCCTTTGTGAGCACCGAAGTGTTGATGGTTAAGTATAATGAGGAGGTCGAAATAAGATTCCAAGGGACCAATTTCGGAGCAGCGGAGAATCACCCCATGCATTTGCATGGCTATAGCTTTTATGTCGTCGGAATGGGCGATGGAAATTTCAGCGACTCCTATGTATCGCAGTATAATACAGTGGATCCGCCCTATATTAACACCGTCGGACTCCCCAAAAACGGGTGGACAGCGATCAGATTCAAAGCCAATAATCCAGGTACTATGATTTCATCGGCAGAAACGCATAGAAAAATATAGTTCTTATCCATTTTGCCATTAGTTTAGCATGACTTTAGTCATGTATATGAATGCATAATTGACAGATTATCTTTCATGTGTGATTGTAGGAGTGTGGTTCATGCACTGTCACTTAGAACGCCATGCGAGCTGGGGAATGGACACAGTCCTCATCGTTGGAGAAGGGCCAAACAAGGATCAGAAGATGCTTCCGCCGCCCCAACACATGCCTCCTTGTTCTGGGCTTTAATCATGACGCCGTTTGCTTTGAGTTCATATGTATACTAGTATTGAAGATTCGCAATTTTGGATCATTCTAATAAGTTTCGATTGTAATCTTCATTCAGAATAATGTAATTTTCTTTTGATAAGTCATTCGAAATGTATTTGCATGATGAGTCGAGGAACTCGATGGATCGTACTTACAAAGATATGCTTTAAATGAGATTTTTATTCTGGTGTTAAAGATGGATACTAGGTATTGTATTTGTTTATGAGATTGGCAAAATTTTGTTTTCTTAGCTCCCATGTCGTTCAGCTAACGGAGGAATGAAGAAATCATATCGTACACTCTATGCTGAGAAAGAAAGCTAGTAAAAGTTGCGATGCCTCTTTCACAACGCAACGAGTAGATAAGTTGAACATGTCAGATGTCTTAGGATAATCATTATCTTTAATCAGCTCTTTTTTTGCAGTTTGATTGTGATGTTAGGCTGATAGATGTAATCGGGAGAAAGAATTAATCATCAAGATTGTGTAATTTTTGGTCTTTTGTTTGGGACCTTATGTCTAATGAAGGTCTCGTAATTCCTCGAAGTTTAGATTGACCTTGTCAGCCGGAATTTGTCGCACAAATCTTTTACTAACTGTTGGTTAGAATCTTCCGCATCTGCATAAGTTTCTACACAAGTGTATTTGCAAACATTTTGGGAAAAAGTTTTAGGTTTCTTAAAACAATCTATTCACCCTCATTTCAATTGTTATGACAGCCTCTTCAATTGGCATCGGAGCAAGTTGCTCAAGAGCAAAAAAATTCTTTTATGGCTAACTTTACGAGAGCTTATTTTTGCGAAGCACATTCTATTATTCAACCTCCTAAGTTTGAAGGAGCTAATTATACTTATTGGAAATGCATGATGAAAATGTTTATTCAATCCACAGACTATGCGTTATGGATTGTGATCGAAAGAGGTTCATACATTCCAACAAAGAGGGTAAGCTGCTGATTCGATACTCGCAGCTAATTCTACACAGATTGCGAAAGAAACGAGAGAACTTAGTCTAAAATCAAAAGTCGTACATATTTGTAATGTTCTTGAACGCCTATTGACTTTAATATAATTTATTCTTTTAGGTCGGCAGAGGAAATTTGGGATATGCCTATGAAGGCACCGATACTTAAACAGACCAAGATGAACATATTGCTTGGAGATCATGAGACATTCAAAATGGAGAGTCCTAGGGAGAATTACCAAAAAATAACCTAAACTTATTGCAATTGTGCCAATTCAGTCATAAACTTTTTTTTGAATCAATTTAGTCCTAAACCTTTTACAATTGTGCTAATTTAGTCCATTCGGCCAAAATTGGTCGGCCAAGTCCGACGTGGAAGCCGGTTGGGGACAGCTGGCCGGCGAATGCTGATGTGGCAATTTTTAAATATTTTAAATATTTTTTTCGAATTATTTTATTTTATTTTATTTTATTATCTTTTTTTCCACCTTCTTCTTCCTCTGACTAGCGAGGTTAGCCTCGCCGGCCACTAGCGAGGCTAGCCCCCGCCGGCCACTGGAGACGGCTGCCTCGCCGGCCACCCCGAGGACCGTCGCCGGATCCGGGGACAGACCCATCAAGGCTTCAAAACCGAGTCCGGCCTTGGATCCGATGAAGAGACGGAGGTTGCGGACCCAGGGCATGGAGGACGCAAGGGGGATCTTCCTTTGCGACACCTTGTGTCTCTCGCCATTGCTCAAGCCGCTATACATGGCCGGTGTAGGATGTTTGGAACAGGCAGATCTGGAGACGGTCCTTGCTGGTTGCCGGCGAGGTCGTCGTCGCTAGATCTAGCAAAGGTCCTCGCTGGTGGTCGACAAGGCCGCCGTCGCCAGTGGCCGGCGGGGGCGAGCCTCACCGGCCAGAAGAAGAGGAAGGTGGGAAAAAAATAAAAAAATAAAAAAATAAAAAAATAAAAAAATTCAAAAAAATTGTAAAAGGTTTAGGAATTTTTGGTAATCCTCCCCACAAAGGAAATATTCGTGCTTTACAAGTATATCATGGGTGGACTTGCCACGCATGGCAAGATCTACAAAAATGAGAATCATACAAGCAAAATATTTCGAGCATTACCAATAGAATGGACTTACGTGAAAATATCAATTCCTGAAGCTCAAATACTTCAATTCTTGGATTCGGATGAACTTATTGGAGCTCTCTTAACTTATGAAATCAAATCCAATGAAGATCCTAAAATATTCGAAGCTCAAAAGTCTATGCCGTTTGAAATTAACTATCAATATATAGATAATGAAGAATCATCGTCTCACCATGATGTGGACAATGATGTAGCATTGTTTTACTTATCTTAGCAACTTCATACATCAACATGAACAAATCATCAAGTGGATCCCATAAAAAAAATGATATGAGTGGATTAGTGAACTTGGCTTTTAATATTCATGATGATAATAAATTACTCAAATTTCCGACCCTTTTTATCTAAATTGTTTAGAGAAACTTTAGGGAACATTAGCAACGTGTTGAAAAACTTTAGTTTAGGATTTTTGACAGTGACATATTTTATAACTTATGGCAACCGATTTATTTTCTTGAAAGGACTTGTCTGCTATCATTTCATTGTCACTCTGCAATACTCAATGAAATTTCGGGCTCTATTTTCCTGCCCGAGACTGTCCTTCTTATGCAATCAATTGGACATATCTTAGATCATATCCACACATATAAACGTCTGAATGAACACAAATTACGACAACTGACAACTAATTACGGGCAATTACTTATTTGGTCACGTGCATTTTTATTTTTTTTTTTTTGGAGAAATATCTGTCTAAAATATAAGCTGCAGTACTGTGCAATGTGAACACACCAAACTATGTTGGACTGCATCGAGTTTGCCGAAGAAACAAGAGGAATCCTTAGGAATATATGCTGCTTCCCAAATTAATCCTATTGGCTACCGGCGGCTATTTCGACGTCCGGAAACTAGTCCTTGATGTTGGGCAGCCCTCATAGAAGTTCCACCGTTCCTTCACGACGGATCACATTTGCCGCACCGTCACCCTCTTCGGTTCCTTCACCCAGACCCACTTCACCTCACTGAGTCATGCTCACTTTTCGTGGCAAAGCGGAGTTACCACTATTCTCTTGGTTCCTTCGACAAAAGAATTTTGGCTAGTGTCCACGTCAGCGTCGGTCAGCTAAAATAGGCCGGATGGACTGAATTCGCATAATTACAAAAGATTTATGAATGAATTGATGAAAAAAAAGTTTAAGACTGAATTTAAAAATATTGCGATAGGTTAAGAACTGTTTTGGTTTTCCCCTTTAAGAATTGATTGAGACAGTATTATTTGTTCCAGCTGGCCATATTCTGTTAGATGCAATTGCGTGGTGTGAGGAAGTGATTGCTTGAATGGAGTTCCTGCTTGAGTATTAGACAATTAGATTTCATGTAGTTGGGGGCAACTTGACAAATACGCTCGACTTTTCATTAAATTTCTTAATACGTGAACTTTTTTTTTTTTTTTGGATATTCAAGTTCTCCTACCACGCCATTTGATATCAAGTTATGCTTAAATCATTATCTTTCTAGTTAAGTCTTGATATGTCGAATTTCGCAGTGTGCATATTTAGGATTGATTCATCTTTATCGTTGCCATGCTTTAGTTTAACTGTGATTCCCTTATTTTATTTTCCTTGCATTAGTCTATATATATTACGGCTTGGGACCTTTAATCCCTCAGGTTAAACCCTAATACTTTCTCGTATGATTTGCTATGATTGATTTGATTAGTTAAACCTTGATGGCCTTGAAATAGCATATTATCAATGATTTAGTTAATTCTAATCTTAATGTGCATTTCAATGCATCATGATAGTATCAATCATCATTGGTCATCACTGTCTCACGCATATTTAAAGCTTAGCGCAAATAATTTTTGGTCTTTTAATTAGGGCAGATGCATGTTAGTTTTAGAATAATACATATCTTTCATAAATTTGTTCAAATAAGTTAAATGTTATCTTGGTTTCATTTAGATAACATGTAAACCTAAAATTAATTAGGCTTCTGTTATATAATGCATGCCATTTAGATATAAGTTTAAATAATCATATCATGTCGGCCTTGTCACTCTGCCGTTGTCATGCATCACTTGTTCCTTGCCTTCTGTTGGAGAAGGTTGTGATTTTATTCTAGACTCCGATTCTAATTGATTCAGTTGGAGATATTCGTAGATAAAGTAAGAAATTGTAATCGTGTATGTTCTTTCCTCGATTCTCTTTTTGTACTATATATATGTATACATGTAGAAGGATGATACAATGAGATAGAATTACAATTTTTCCTCCAAAATACATCTTCATCTTTAGTTTCTGTCATGGTATCGGAGCAGACGTTCTGACCTTGCTTCCGCAAATTCTTGTGAATTGCCCTCAGTAGTTTTTCAATTCGTTGTTGCAAATATCATCTTGCAAAATGAGTTGGCACGCTAAGTAGGAATTCAATTTCTAATAGCATATCCAAAAGTCAAGCACCAGCAAAGATCAAGAAAATACCCTGCCTATAATGGAAGACTCATCTAACAACTTGCCATAAAATCAAACCTTAGAGCAGATTGACCCATCGCAAGATGAACACACTCCTAATCAGCACCCGCTGGTTCCAAACGATCCGACCCAACTCAATGGCCACCAGTGCAATGGATTCCTATCCAAAGCCTATGGAACATTGGACATAATCAACAATGGGCACAACATGGCCCATTAGAAAATTCCAATGTCAAATCCCAGCCTAATGGATCGGGATGGCTCCCCTCGGGGTACTAACCCGAAACAAGTATGGCGGGTCAAGGGGGGAACCTACTCGGGACTGCAATCTGGTCTCTATCTAGGGGCGATTCCGGCCAACAACTACTGTCTAGAACCCGGAGATCCACTCTATATTTCGCCAACCAACGGATCGGAACTTCACCTTATCGCCTTATTGTCATGCCCCGAACCTCGAGTGCGCGAACAATCCACCATGGTCATGCAAATGCGACATTCTCAAGTAGTGTCGCCGACCCCATTCATTTTATATGCGCATACGGAACGTATTATAAAACCCGTGACAAGACTTACGGGATAGGAAAGCAGGAAACCAACTCAGTCACAAACAAACACACTTTCATAGATAATCACACCAGAGTTTATATACACCAAAAAGGGTCAGCCTACAAAAAGATCGGTTCACCAAAAAAAGAAGGAACAGTCCTATGACTACTAGTCGGATTCGTTCGCAAATCCCACTTCTGACTGATCAACCTCTAGAGACGATGGGTTCTCCACCCTACCATCGGGAGGGTTAGCTATGCCCTCACCTAGGATAGCCTCCAACACAGCAGGTGGAATGTCAAAACCACTAAGAGGACTAACCCTAAAACAATTGGCTCCAAAGCGGAACCACGCTCTATATCGATGAGGCACCTTGACAAACATGGCCTCCTCGATCCAGACCATGGTCCTGACAAGCTCATAGATCCAATGACTTCCAGGATCAGGAAAATTCTACACTTGCTCGGAAATCTGCACAAGAATACCATATCGCTCCGGGGGTAACGCCATCTACAGTCCTGAAATTTTGGCCCACAACAGGGTGAGACATTGTCTCAGCAAGTTCACCCCCTAAACCCCTATTAGAAAGAAAATACACCCAAGGGTGGCCTAGCCACACTACACAGAAGACTTACCTTGCCTTATTTCCTTCTTGCAAGTTAGTACAGTTCAAATCACTCAATCACAGGTAGTAATAAGAACTTAACCAACTGGAATGTAATCACTTTCACATAATCAACAACCACAGGGGTCCTGATTATAAGACCAAATCGTTATGGCACGTCCCATACCGTGCCACACAATTCCGTCCCATAATCCGGCGCGTCAACAACACTCAGCACGTATTCCAATTTTTATTCACTACCACACAAGAACATAGCCTACTCGCCGTTCAGCTATCCATTGGCGATTAGCTAGGTATCGTCTCCCCACCTTGGAGCACAGCTTTGTCATTACGTCGACGGCATTCCCGAAAGAGCATGGGCCCAGAATCTACTGCGACTCACATCCGTTGTATGAGGCATCCCATATAGGGGTAAGTCTAGCTCAACGGCTCAAGACAATTTCCTCTTAATTATCACACAATAAATTCATATTCGGCCCAGGACACTTTGCATTTCACTCAATGCTTCCATTTAAAATAGTGATCCCAGCCTTTTTTTCTTCATATTAAAAATGTTCAAGAAATTATTCACGTGTGTGGGGGCATGTTAATTTCGAACTAGAAAGCTAATGTCTTACTTTTTCAAACCCCACCATTTAATATAATCCTTAAAATTCAATTTTGGTATCAAAACCCGACACTTGGGATTTTTTGAATAAAGTCCATGTTTTTCACAATCAACACTCAATTGGCAATATCTACTCATTAAATTCATAATCTGCATACATAGCAGCGATCAGCACGAAATTCTGACAATTTAAGGTCCCGAAATAATTTTCGGAAATAATAAAGAATTAAATTTAATCCGAAAATTAATTAAATAATATTATTTTAATAATTTTAAATAATATAAAATATAATTAAATAATTTCGAAATACTTATTTAATTCAAAATTATTAATTAAGGTCCAATCAAGATTATACTAATATAAACATCTACTTAGCCTTAATTAAGCATACACTAAACTAATCACACCCCTTAATCTAATCCACACTTAACTAAACTAATCTAACCACATAATATTACTTAACTTAAACTAAACCTCTGTAAGCATTATTAACCCTCTAATCAAAGTTTAGGGGCTAAACTCACCGAAATTGCTTTATGATGAGTCCCCAGCGAAGACGACAGCGAGGTAGTCGATAAACCTTCACGGGGCGACACCAAGCGAGGATCGGAAGGCACCTAAAACGGGCCTTGAAGATTCGGACTTGGCTAGAACTCCGGCTGTTGTTCTTGACCGGAGGAGGGCTGCTCAGCAGCTGGTTAGGCGCAAAACTAGCAAGGATGGACGGCGGCAGCTTAGGTGGGTTGAAGCGGTGGCTCCAACGGGACTTCCGATGACCTTGGTGATGGCGAGCAGCTGCTAGCGACGCCGGACAACGGTGTTGGAGGGTCGGGGCCACACAAGCAGCGGCGGAGCAGCGGGCTGGCGCACGTGGACGGGCGGCGGCAGCCAGCGACTCCGGCAGGTGTGCGAGCGGCCGGTTGTGCGAGCGGATGGGCGGTCGGAGCTCCTGGTCGCACAGCTTCCTCCCTCCCCTTCCCAAGGCAAAAAGCCTTGAATCAAGGAAGAAGAAAGGGTTGATGTGAGGGCCCCTTTTTGAGGGCCAATGGGCACCCTACACTTGTCAAAATCCCCTCCAACTTGGCCCCACCATGACCTCACATGACATCACCTTCCTCTCACCTCAAAGCTTCCTTGACAATCTTCCAATAGGTCCAATTTGCTTCATGTCCCATGGCATACGAATTTTGAACTTTGTATATCCCATTTTTTCAATTTCATGCAATCTCCTTCCAATTGAGCCAAATTGAAGTCCATAAATTTATCCAATGTCACCACACTTCAATTCACATTTTTACTTGACCATAGAACCATCTTGGATCCCAAAAGTACGACCAAAAGTGGGCCTACCAATTTTCCCGAACCAAAATAACCATACTTTGATTTTTCGCCGAAAAACTCGGTTTGTATGAAAAAACTTCTGAAGATGAGTCAACGTTCCTAAAATGATTTGTGAGATAACAGGATTTCCAATTTCTGAATTCGATTTCAATTTCACGGTTAATTTCACTCTGGCGCGATACTAGCGCATCCTAATCTACCGGGTAGCTTTTAGAAATTTTCGTGTATTTGACATGTGGTTGATCATTTTCAAGCCACAGTGTACATCTTTGACACATTAGCAACTCTCGGTTGTCGTAGGAATCTCAAAGTTTCAAATACGGACATAGGGTACCCAAACGACAGAAAAAATCGGTCCAGTGCTAATCGACAAGAATTGTGTGATCCGATGGAATCACCCACCTTGATCACATGCCTTTATCGAGTCGACCTATCTCTGGTCTCTAATCGATTTTTAACTGTGCCGTAATGACTCTTGCAGAATAGCTCAGTCGAAAGGTTGCTTCCTAGTCAAATTCTCAAGTCTGATGCATTAGAATCCCTTAACGGCTTCACCTAATAGATTAGTTTTCTCGTGAGTGGCCAACTCAAAGAAAAGAACTATATGCGCGAAGATGAAATGCCCATCTCATTTTACTGAAAATAGAATTAAAAAATTGGGATGTCACACTTATAGCTTACTGGTCGCGACAACTACAATGCATTGGCTCGGGATTTCATGCGAGCTCTTGTGACCAAAGAGAATGATGGATTTATTGATGGTATTGTCCCTTTTTTGGCCAACAACCAAACGCGACTAGTTTGGCGCAAGTACAACCAACTCATTCACACTTGGCATTGAGAATTGCATAGCCGCTAATGTCGCCGCCGGCCTGCCACCACCTGAAGACCCAAAAAAGATGTGGGAGGACATACGCTAAATGTATGGGAAATTGGATCGGGTGAAACTCTTCTTGCTCACTCAAGCTATGATCGAGTTGAAGCAAGGGAACCTCTTGGTTAATGCTTGCTTCAACCGGCTCTCGGCTTTGTGGAATGAGCTTGAGGCGGCCGAGGAGGAGCTCGAGGGGCCCAAAACCACACGCACAATATAGACAAATTAGAGAAAGAGAGAAAGTTACCTGGTTTCTTTTGATCTTGAACTAAAGTTTTTAGTCCTTCCAATCCCAGATTTTAGCTATAGATCCGGTCCCCTCCCTCAGCCATATCTACCAACTAGCGGTTCAAGAGGAAAATCAAAGGCTCGCGATGGTAGAGTACGTGAATATAAGGGAGGCCGTGACGCTCGTTGTTCCGGCGGGGCCATCACAGCGAGCATCTGGCGCTCCCAAGCCACCGCTGCGAATGCCAAGTAGTCTCGGGCAACAATGAGGAAGCACAAGTGGGCGCTGGGAGGAAGGAGAGAACTACCCTACGATGAATGGTGGAGATCATAAGATGGGATTGGACGGTTCACATTACAAATATGAATCTAACGCTTCAATTTAACCATCCATGCGGCTGAATCGAACGCCCACCATTCAGTCACGTCAGCCCTCAATTTTAAGTATTTCTATGGTCTATAGGTGCCACATCATCAAAAGGAAATGGAAAAATTCCAAAATTAAAAGTAAATATTGTGATTATTGTAAAAGGCTACATCGCACTATAGATACTTGTTGAAAATTGCGTGGGAAACCGACTGATAAAGAGAAGAGAGAAAGGGATTATTTTGCTTATTAGGTAATGACTCAAGGAAATGAGAGGGCAAGTCAGACAATTTCTGATGATCAATACCGGAACATCATGAGGGCCTTGCATCAATTGAAGACTACAGACAAAACTGCAGGTTTCTCAGGTACTTCTATTTCCAAAAATAGTAACATTTTAGTTGATTCATGGATAATCGATTCTAGCGCCAGTGACCACATAATATGTAATGAGAGATTATTTTCTCGCAATCAAAAAATCCACCCTTTTGTGTCTATTAGACTCCCTAATGGTACCACTACTCATGTTACCAAATTTTGTACCGTCCATCTTAGTGAGCACATCATCCTTAAGAATGTCTTATACATTCCTAATTTTGAATTCTTATATCAGTGTCCAAAATCTGTGAAGACAACCATTGCCATGTTGAATTCAATTCCCAAAATTGTTTATTTTAGGATCGTTCGATTGGCAAAATGATGGGCTTGGGTAGTGTTGCGCAAGGAATTTTTTTTTTGATCAACTTTCCAAGGGATTTTGATTTTTCATTAATACATAAAAGCAATTCTTGTAATGTAGCAACTAGCAATAAAAAATTTCTTTATCATCAACGCTTGGGTCATAGTGCTTGTTTTCCTTATCCAAATTGCTCAATTTGTCCATTGGCAAAGCAATCTCGATCTCCTTTTCCCAAAAGCACGTCTCGAGCTACTAGTGATCTCTCTCTAATTCATGTCGACATATGGGGCCCTTATCATACCGCCCCATCGTGATGGCTCTCGATTTTTCCCGACTATTGTTGATGGCTACACTCGTGCCACATGGGTCTTTTTTATGCAATCCAAGAGCCAAACATTCTCAAATCTGGCAAATTTTCTTTCTTTGATTAAAAATCAGTTTGATGCTTTTATTCAAAAAACTCGCATAGACAATGGACGAGAGTTTTTTACAACAAAACGTTCCTCTTTCTTTGCATCCCATGGAATACTTCATGAAACTTCATGCATATATAGTCTTCAACAAAATGGTGTTGTAAAACGTAAACATCATCATCTTTTATAAGTAGCCAGAGCCCTTAAATACCAAGCATCCATTCATGAATCCTATTAGGGAGATTGTGTGGTCACGATGGCTTATTTGATTAATCGCATGCCAACTAGAGTTTTCAAGAGGGGATCTCCATTTGAAATGCTCTTTGGGAAGTCACCAGAAATAGAACACTCGAGAGTTTTTGGTTGTCTATGCTATGCCACGATTGTGGGACCTCGAGACAAAATGGATTCTCGTGCTCTTCGATGTGTCTTCATGGGATATCCCCTTTTACAGAAAGGACATAGGGTTATGGAAATATCCACCGATCGATTTCTTGTTAGCTGGGATGTTGTTTTCCATGAGGATATATTTCCATTTTAGGAATTAGCATATAATACTCAGATGATTACAGGGATGCCAAATCATCGTAAGCTCTTATCAGAAGAAAATTTATCTATGAAGACTCAATACTTGTTCGTCCCAATGAAAAACATTGTAACAGCTCTAGAATACTCGAATTCAATAATCGAGTCACCCGTGTCATATCATGAAGAAGATGAGTCATCACCATAGCAACATACTGAAGTAACTTCATCTGAACAACATATGCTCTACTTTGTATTCCCAAGGTACACATTATCCTATATCTTCTTATGTGTCTTTTAATCAACTATCTCAAGAACATGTGTGTTGCATTAGTCGCATATCTGAGGAATGTAAACCTTCCTTCTATGAAGAAGCAGCATGTGATCCAAGATGGCAGCAAGTTATGGAGTCTGAGTTGAATGCACTTGTGGATAATAATACCCGAGATGTAGTCTCATTGCCTTCACAAAGAAAACCGATTGGCTGTAAATGGGTATATAAAATAAAATATAAGGCAGATGGCTTTGTTGAATGTTACAAAGCTCGATTGGTTGCCAAAGGATTCACTCAACGGGAGGGTTTTAATTATCATGAAACCTTTTCTCCTGTTGCCAAGGAGGTCATAGTTTGTTCTTTCCTATCTGTTGCTACACTCAATAACTGGGAATGACATCAGGTAGATGTTTACAATGCTTTTCTTTATGGTGATCTGAACGAAGAAATTTACATGGAACTTCCACAGGGACTTCGCAGACAGGGGGAGTCTCGGGTCTACGTAAGTGCCTATATAAACTCAAGCAGGTTGTCTGCAGTGGTATACGAATTTTTCTAATGCACTCAATAGTGCAGGATTTCAACACTCTAAACATGATTATGCATTATTCACATTGACTAAAGGTACCTCATCAATTTATTTGTTGATATATGTCGATGAGATACTCATTATGGGAAATGATGACTCTGCCTTTAGAAAATTTAAAGAATATCTGCATCTTAATTTCCATATCAAAGACTTAGGGCCTCCCAAATATTTTCTTAGTATTGAAATAGCTAGATCTAATAAATGGATATGTCTCAGTTAGCAAAAATTTGTCTTGGAGATTATATCAGAAACAGGGTTATTAGGATGCAAGCCAGCTGTCATCCCCATTGAATAGAATGTCAAGCTTACGGCATTTGAATATGATAAGGCTACCTCATCATCTGATAAAGACCCGTTGCTTCAAGATCCATCAAGTTATCAGCGGCTCGTTGGAAAATTGATCTACCTTACTATGACTAGACTTGATATATGTTATGCAGTGTAAATGCTTAGTCAGTTTATGCATAATTCGAAATAGTCTCACATGAATGCAATATTGAAAGTTGTAAAATACTTGAAGGGCTGCCCAGGACTTGGAATATTGTTGTCTCGAGATTACGACATGAAGATGAAGGCTTATTGTGATACTAATTATGTCATGCCCCGATCCTCCGAGCGCGTGCCCATCCCTTTGTGGTTGATTAAATTTGTGACGTCTCAAGACGTGTCGTCCACCCATTCATTTAAATGTGCATGCGGAAGCAATTAAATACATCCCCAGACAACAACAAGATGAGATAGAAAAGTAGGACCACAATTATTCAAACTGAAAGTCACAACACACCTTTATATACATAACATCAAGTCATATACAATACTAGCCGCTATAAACAAGGTCTACAAAAGCAGGGGTAGAGGCTACAGATCCTTTAATCAGTCGAGTCTTCAACTGAATACCCCGGGGTCCCTGACTCTGACAAGGCCTGGTCCACCATTGAACCACCTGGTGGGTCAGCCGTGCCTTTCCCAAAAGCAACCTCTAGGACATACATGGGGACCTTAGACTCTAGTATGGGGCGGTCTCTCTGGCCGTTTTGCTCCTAACGATACCATGATCTGTATTGATGGGGTACCTTCTGGGGTAGACCCGCATCAACTCAGACCACGGACTTCACCAGCTCACAGACCCATCCCCTTGGGTTTCCATGAAGCGGAATAAAACACTTCTGCTCAGTGACCTTCTTCGACTGTCCAAAATGTTCAGGAGGAGCTGCCATCTAAGGACCTGAAATTGTTATCCCACAACAGGGTGAGACGATGTCTCAGCAAATTCACCCCTAAAGTCCCGACTAGGAATGAAATACGCCACAAGAGCTGCCTAAGTACAAGCACAGGTCAGAGGACTTACCTTTGCCTCAGTTCCTTCCTACAAATCAATACGATTCATATATTCATCGAATCACATCAACAAGTCAAAACTTCATATCAGATCGAGCCATCGATCAATCGATTCAGTCAATTCCATGTCATCAAGACCATCTCTCGGTCTATCCATTCAATACTATCTATAAAGTCCGATTACATCTAGGATTGCTCACTCTAAACTGATAATAGATAGTATAGCTCACTCTAAGCTGATAAAGTATACTGCTAGCGCTAAGCTGACATATCAAGCCCTCAGGCTGATATAGTATACTGACAATGCTCACTAGAAACTGTTAAGGTATACTACTCTCGCTAAGCTGATATATCAAAGCCCCTAGGCTGATATAGTATACCTATGATGCTCACTCTAAGCTGATAGATAGTATACTGCTCACGCTAAGCTGATATATCGAGGCCCGTATGCTAATATAGTATACTGTTCTCACCAACTGAGAATTTCACCATTTTTATCATTCCCGATAAAAATAATCGTGTGTGGGTACACGATCGGCATTAGCAAAAATACAATATGTTCCCTTTTGAAAATTTGTGGCACCCCGAACCCCCCTTAGGTCGCCACAGGCACCAAACGTTACACCTAATTACATCTCTTAGAAGAAGCGTCATAAATCATGGGATTTTTTTTTATATTAAAACGGTCCCAGCGTGACTCATTAGCGGAAGCAAAATATAACATCGCCATCTCACTCTCCATCAATCCATGATACAATTGCACACCACTAAACATCATAATAAAAGACAAAGCCATGACACTTTATTTACATATTTTCAAGATGGGTTTCCTTGGGTCGGTACATCAAAAGAAAGGCCAGGACATGAAGCCACATTCGGCCTAAACCCCAAAAAGAAACACTCGACCCACTATGACTAACGTGCAAGATCCCCCATCACTAGTGTCGGCTAATCATCCCAAAAAGTTTCAGCTCCTACTTCTCACGCACGGGCCCTCACACCCATCCCGGTGCGTCAGGCGGTGGCGGCGGCAACATCCCACGCATCACTCCGTCTCGACGAACATGGACGGATATGAACTCCTGGATAACAGGGCCCCCAGCCAGGCCCACACCGTACATAACTAAGGCGCGCACTCGAATATACGTAAGACCAGGAACGGAGGGACAGTCAAACTCCTCGCACTCGACCTCTACATCCGAAGGTAGGTCGTAAAATACGCCCCGCGTGACAGCAGGGAGCGGCATGCTGCTAATCTGAAATGTTGGTCCCCGAAAGGGTGAGTACAACCACTCAGCAGGTAAAGGACCAATAAACCACACAATGCATCATGCCACACAATCATCACAATCATAGCATCACATGTCATACAGGCATCCATGCACAACATACCATGGCATCATGCACATGTCATCATACCTCATATACCATCACCATCATATAGACATCACCATCATATCATATACTTACCGTCATCATGTCACACATGGCATCATCCTTACCATGCATCCATGCATATAACATCATCATCATATCACATATACCATCATCATGTCATACATCCATGCATGTAACATCATCATCATATCACATATACCATCATCATTGCCATGCATCCATGCATGTAACATCATCATATCACATATACCATCATGCATCATGTCATGCATATATCATCATGCATGATTTGATTCCAATTTCATCTTGGACCGCCACATTTCTCATTCCCGGGACCAATGTTTGCATCCCACATGTATCCAAGATACAATTCAGACCATCCGGCTCCCCCACTCTCCGGGCATCTCGTACCCCAACTGGCATCACGAGGACCCTCCGGCATCCAGCCATTTAAGGCCACCGGGCAACCGGCCGCACCCTTCAAGCCAGGCATCTCGCACCCAAACCGGCATCGCGAGGTATCCCTCGTCATAATTACCATGCCGACCTTCTGGCTCCCCCACTCTCCGGGCATCTCGACACCCCTCGGTACTCCCGAGGCCCTCCGGTATCCGGCCATTCATGACCACCGGGCAACCGGCCGTACCCTTCTAGCCAGGCATCCCGACACTCCCGGGGCATCGTCGGCTCACACCTCCGACGGCCTTCTCATTTATCTCAATTCACATCTTCGATTATAGTTCAATTTTAACATGGCATGTGATGTGATGGCAATCAAGATCATATTCATCATTGAATTCATACATGCATCACAATTCATTATCATGCATGCATCAAGACACTATCATCCAATCAATACAATTCATGGAGTCCATGCAATTTAAAATGGTCCATATTTCATGCCTTTTTACAAAATTCCAGCATGTACCATTTTTAGAAAATATTTAAATTAAATATCCATATGCTTTTCAAAAATCATGAAATCAAGACATGTGATAGACAAGTCAATAAGATAATAATTTCATGTAAAACACATGCCCAATAGAGTTCCACACAAGAAAATATACTTCACACAAATACAGCGTGCAATTTCGGATAGAAACAGAAAGCACAGTTTCCGAAATAATTCGATTAAAATACCCGAACGACCTCCGAAAATTATGAAATTTTACCAGGTTATAGTTAAGACACTAAAGTATATTTTTCATGAAGACTTCTAGGCTATATTCGTTCTAGATAATTTTCTATAGTCATACGAAGCTCCTGGTTCTCGCGCCGAAACGTCCAGTGTATGTATCTCCGAAATATCGAGTTTTCACCCCTTTATTCTTCTTCGTTTCCTCTGAAATTTGGATATGTTTTACTTCAAGAGATACCCTACAACTTTCATTAAGGGATATAAGTCAAATTTCCAGAGTATAGTCATCATATGGGTCCATGAAGTCTCGGGTGTTCAGTACCGTGTCTCCAGATCTACTGTTTTCCAGAATAAGTTGATTCACTAGGCTACACTTGTTCATCTTACTTCAAATTTGAGTATGTTAGTCTTTAGGATGTTCTCTACAAGTTTCATGAAGAAGTCGAAGAGAGATTCTTAGTAAAAATCAACAAGCAACCACAAATCTACCAAAAGGTCGGCGAAATCGTTCCAGATCTAGTGTCTTCGTAGGATGAGGGTTTTACCCCTTAAATCTCCATTATTTTGTCTCAAATTTTAGTATGTTGTATTTTAAGATGTTGGCTACAACTTTCATGAAGGAATCAGAGTCAAAATCTAACTCGAAACATGCATGCAAGCCTTCACAAGATTCTGGGTCAGGCGGATCTCACGAAATCAGCAAGCAAAATCAAGAACAAATCACATTCTAGCTTCGGTTTTGCCTTCCCTATGATCCGAAACCTACCACCAACAAATCACACATGCAAGGCACACATGCAAGGGTGGAAATCAGTCCCAACTTGCCTCTAGGACCGAACGGAATGACAGCAAAAGGGACGGCACACCGGCGACGGACGGACGGACGGCGTGCGGGCGGCGACGGGCGAGCTCCTTCTCCCTCTCGGCCTCACTCTCTCTCGCAACTCACTCTCTCTCTCTTTCCTCTTCCTTTTATTTCCCCAAATCCTCATCATTAGCAATGATCACTTGCCACTTCCAATGGCCAATGCATGAAGACCTCCTCTTGCCACTTGTCTTGACACATGCATGATGCGCTTTGGGCTTGGGCTTGAATTGGAAGAAGTGGGCCGGCCACTCCTTCCCCTCCCCTTGATCGACGGTCACCTCATGGGCCTCAATTGGGCCGGCCATTCGGCCCACCAAGAGCTCAAGCTATTGGGCCTAAGGCCCAACCTAATCAAACCCACAATTTCATTTTCAATTATTCATCTTTAATTATTTCTTTTATAGATTTTAAATTTTAAATTTCACATGGCCAAGAATAATTTATCCCATATTACTAATTTAAAAACTTATGAACACAAGCACATATCACTTAGTCTTAAAAGGAGACTAATGGCTAAAGCATAAACCATAGGTAATTTCATTACCTAATTATGGGCTTTAACACACCTTAGAGCTTGTCTTAAATTTTTGGGATGCCAAAAAATTCCACTAATTTCAATAATCCATAAACACATTTTTGACGCTGTAAACCGACGTCCGGTATTTTCTAATTAAAAATAGAAAATATTCTATTTTGGGATAAATTCCCAAAATTACAAATATCACTCAATCAACACAAATTAGCACTCAGATAAATAAAACAAAGACACCATTGCGCTCAGCATGAAATTCTTATCACCGGCTATCCTGGTCTAATTTCTGGAAAATAATAATTAATTAAATAATTACGAAAATTAATTAATAAATGCCAATAAATGCAACTTAGGCTAGAAAAGCCTAATTAAGTACCGAAACGGGCCCGGAAAATTTACGAACCACTCTAGATAAATATTACAACTTATCTAGGCTCTAATTACACTACTCTAACCACCTAACATGCAATAACAATTAATTAAATTTTTAATCTATTCTAACTAACCACCTAATAAATGCTTAACTTAAACTAATCAACCCTTAAGCATAATTAACTCCATAAGTAAAGATTAGTGAGTAAACTCATTGGTTTTGCGATCCGATAAGTTCACTAGGATGGCGAGGCAGAGACGGGCCACAAACTTCAGAGCGAGGACACCTTTCGAGGCCGGGAAAGGGTCCAAAGCGGGCCAAACAGTGCTTGGCTGACCTAGGGGCTTCACTTCTGAGGTTGGGCCGAAGGAGCTGCAACGAGCAGCCAAGGGCGGCAAGGATGGACGGCGACGGTGTAGCGGGGCTGGCGGGTTGCAGCAGAGCTTCACAGCGGCGAAGGCGGGCTGGACGGGCTCCAGTTAAGCTTGACGTGGCCTAAGGAGCTTCGAACTGGGCGGCACAACCATGGAAAAAGGTTGGACAGTCGCGTGGGCTGGCGAACACGCGACGGGCGAACGACGACGAGCGGCGATGCTGGACGGCTCGGACGGGCGTCGTTGGGTAAGGGAAGGTGGCTGGTTCGGTTTTTGCAGGTTTTGGAGGCTTCAAGCTTGCTGGAAATGGAGGAAGCCGACCGGTTGGAGAAGAAGGAGGCAGTTAGAGGCTTGGGGGGGCACTTCTCTTCAATCTTACCCCTTTGTCCCCCTTAGCTTGACCCCACCACCATGGCTGTCTTCCTCAGCAATTTTCCAGCCACAAACTTCCTCTAAAAGCTATTGAGATGGTCCAAAGGTTGAAGGCAAGGGGGGCTACGAATTTTGAAGATCTTTCCCCCAATTCCTCTTTAATTTCGACTTGAATCAATTCAATTCGGCCCTAAAAATTCTACCATCGAGTCCTCAATCAAATTGATATTTTTCCTCGCCAATAGAACCAACTTGCATTCCAAAAACGCGATAAAAAACGGTCCTCTGAATTTTCCGATCGAAACAGCCCTATGTCGACTTTTCACCAAAAATCTTGGTTTGCAGAAAAATCTTCGGAGGATGAGTCGACGTTCCTAAAATGACTCATGACATGAAGAACTTTCAATTTCTAAAATCGGATTCAAATTCACGATTAATTTCAATCTGGCGCGATTTTAGCATGACCTAGCCTATCAGGTAGCTTTTAGAAATTTTTAGTGCAAATGACCCATGGTCGATTTTCTTCGAACCACAATGAACCTCTTCGACACATTGGTGACTCTTGGTGGTCGTGAAGATCTCAAGGTTTCAAATACAGACACAGGGTACCAAAACGATAGAAGAATCAGTTTAGTACCGGTCGACGAGAATTTTGCAATTTGTTGGAATCACCCACGTTTAGCCACACATCTCTGTTGAACCAACCTATCTCAGATCTCTAATCAACTTTTAACTGTGTCGTAATACGGTTGAGTAGTCAATTCTTGGTCGAATTCTCAAGTCTATTACATTAAAATCTATTAGTGACTTTCCCAGATAATCTAGTTATCTCATGAGTAATCAGCTCTGAGAATAGCACTATAGACGCGTCAATGAAATGCCTGATCTATTTAATTGAAAACAGAATTGAAATTCCAGGATGTCACAAATTATGCAACTTATCTAATGACTAGAAGATCTGTTATAGGCTTCTACATCAAATTAGGGAGATCCTTGCTTTCATGGAAAACTAAAACACAATCAACCATGCCTTTGTCATCAGCTTAATTAGAATATCAGGCTATGACAAAAATGGTTTGCGAAATAATTTGGATATGAGGCCTACTTTTGAATCTTGGAGTAGAAATTGATGGAGCAACTGAGTTATTTTGTGATAATGATGCTGCACTTAAATTAGCGGCAAATCCTGTCTTTCATGAAAGGACAAAACATATAGAATTTGATTATCACTTCACTCGAGAAAAAAAAAATAAAGAAGGAATCATCACAACTTAAGGAATTGGGACAATGGAACTGCCTGCCGATTTTTTCACTAAGCCTTTGTGTCAAAGACAACATACTTATCTGCTAAGCAAGCTAGGCGCCTTTGACTTATATAAGCTGCCAGCTTGAGGGAGAGTGTTGGAGAAGGTTGCGATTTTATTCTAGACTCCGATTCTAATTGATTCAAAGATATTCGGAGATCAAGTATGAAATTGTAATTGTGTATATTCTTTCCTCGATTCTCTTTTTGTACCATATATATGTATACATGTACAAGGATGATACGATGAGATAGAATTACAATTTTTCCTCCAAAATACATCTTCATCTTCAGTTTTTGTCACCTTCGCCCAGCTCACATCTGTGTCCCCCTCTCTCTCTCTCTCTCTCGCCTTTGCCCTCCATCGCAAGCCCTCGGTGCTTCAAGATCCGAGTGCAAGCCATTGTGATTGCTCAGATTGAGGCTGTATGAGGTGTTCAACCTTAGCTTGACCTAGGATTGAGGTTGCAGAGGTCTTGGTGACAACTTACGTCAACATGCGAGATTTCAATTTAAGGGATTGCTAACAAAAAAAAAAAAAAAATGATAACTCCATAGAAAAATTCATATATGATAAAAACCAATTCAACATCGGTAAGTAATTCAAATAAGACTTGATAATTTAAAAGTAGTTGGGAGTTTATCCTTCTTTAGGTTGGTACCTAATTGTTATCGATTAATTAGTTTGAAATGTTCGTAAGCTATCCAAATAAAATTTGATAAGTTAGTACAAAAGTTGGGAATTTTCAATTTACAAAAAAGAAAAATTGGTAATTTCAAAAGTCTAAGTAAGTTACTAGCAAGTTACTTGGAATAAAGTCAAAAAAAAAAAATCATATATCAATTAGTAACCAAAAAATCTTTAACGTTTACTAGGACTTATTGAAATTTACTAGCACGGATAAAAATTCGTATTCCTTTGTTATAGAATAATAAAATTCTGCACATAAAATAAATGGTTCCCTTTCTCTTTTCGGTGATGTCTTGTTTCCGTGGCAAAAATATATTCGTGTACAGAATATATATAAAAAAGAAACTGCTAAAAATAGAAACGACCATCATAGGATAATTCCCAAAGTCAGCCTAGAAGACAACTCCTAAGTTTGGGGTTTGCTCTCCATTCTCACCTAAACTCCTAGAAATTAATAAGTATGATATATGACATGAACTAATAGATCTTGACGCCTCATAGTGACGGCGAGGGATAGTACACTGTACTATGTAGTACATCTCATGCTTCTAAAGGTTTGTACATGTACTGCTTAGTTCTCTAAGTTGGTGATAAAATGCAATGAAGTCTAGATCTTCTTCACTCCCTTCTTCCATCAAATGCCTTGGGCAAGCTCTTTCATCGACGGATGATCTTTTCCTCCCACGAGTCAAAAGTCAGGAAAGCCAAGAGATGAATCAACTCTTGCAGTGTGGCTTAACTGGCCTTCTATCACAACACATCATGCTTCTCAATAACCTCCCATTCCCATTTATAGGAGTTCCCGAATAGACACATATCGATCGATTGCACCGTGGGTTATGGAACCAGAAGGTAAGCATTTTGTCTTGTTTTCCACTAGTTCAATCACTTGTGCTACTCCATCTCACTTATTCAGGTCGAGTAGGCCGATACATCCCTAGCTAAAGCCCGCGTGCGCACAAAATCCATGAGCCATTATTGCATTTATTGGATTGTGTACTATGGCTTCTCACTCATTGTATCGCGGAAGTCTTACATAGAATCCCTACGAGAATAGTGAAGTCGAGCTTCGTTCTGCCTGTAAATTACCCTTTATGAGCTCTACTATTGTGCAGTAGATATAGAGGACTATCTTACAGTTTTCGGCTTATTTACCTAAAGCTGGCTTCTTGGATATCCAGTCCAACAGGTAAGTCTACGTGAGACCTACGGCTCTAGGTTTCTGTCGGATGTAGTTCTTTCAATAATAATTCCAAAGTAACCATTTCAATCCTAAATCGTCATGCAAAATTTTCAATGTAATTCTTTTAATCTATTTTCGTTGGTAATTACTGACGTAGCACTTTAGTTATTATTGAATGTCTTATGTGACATACCATCACGTCAGCGATTTTCAATGAAAATTGATCGAAATGATAATATTAGAATTTCATACAAAGATTTAAGATTTAAATAACAAAATTGAAAAACTTATGACTAAATTGTTTCCCTTACAATATGTTTAGATTGATTAGGCAATTTCTCTATATCTTATGCGTTTGGAGTGATTGCATTGATTTATAATTTCATATAAAATACAATGCTAAAAGCACCATAGACTTCACTATGCCAATCCTCCATTATTGCATGTCATCAACCTTTCGCTTCATATTTTATAATTTTTATTCCTTGTATTACTGGATACTACGTGACTATAGCTTCCTTTGATGCTTGCATAAAAGTATAATATGATACGATCACAAACAAATCTAGATAGACTTCTCTAACTGCGCACGCAAGTGACTAATCATATCGTGTTTATTTTAAAACTAAGGCAGGCGAGCAAGGAGAAGCAAAGAAGTTTGTAATTGTGGACTATTTAGATGCAATATGGCTCTTGGAAACTCAGTTTGTTATGTATGATGGTTAGCTGATTTATCAGTGAAAATAATGTGAGTCAAAATTTAGATATGTAAATCCAAGTCATCCTAATCAGATGATGCAGGGTGTGATCACCCACATACAATAAGAAACAATGCTTAACTTCCCTGCTTTGAACAAGCTAATGATAATTAACTTACTATTGAGAAACGCAAAAAGAAAAATGAAAAGTACATTCAGAACGAATTTGCATGAAATTAAATGTTGAAATGCGCATGTGAGTCATGTCAAGAAGACTTTCACATCAAAGGATTGAAATAGTGTGGAGTAATTAATAAATCTTAATTGACCCATAACTTATTAGGTTAAGTTTCTCAACGAAAGTAGGTCTGACTAAATATGTTGATTGGTTTAGACTTGGATTCTTTCTTGACAATCTTTCCATTTGAAAATATCATATGTATTTTGTGCACTCTCTAAATTATTGTCATAGCAAAATAGTTTCGCACATAGAATATATATGAAAAAGAACTAACAAAAATTGAAACAACAAGCGGCTTAAAGCTAACCTATAAGACAAACCTAAAAGTACTTTCTAGTACCATTTTTCCAAAGGCATATACATGTACTGCTTAGTTTACCAGTGTGATTAAATGCAATGAAGTCTGAAGATCTTCTCGCTCTTCTACTCTTGGCTTTATCATGACACATCGTGCTTCTCAATATCCTTCGACTCTGACTTATATGAGGTCTAGAGTTGACACATATCCATTGACTATGAGGTAAGCTTTTTTGTCTTGATTTTGACCAGTTCAATTTCCTGTGCGGCTTAACCACTGGGGTTTACCCGAGTGGCCACCCTTCCAACATGGAAAGGGGAGATGGGTTCGAATCCCCACCTTCTTAGGGGGTTGGGGTGGAAACGAATTAATTTCAAGAGTGGGTTTCGACTCCCACGCCCTGCAATGAGGCAAGGCAAAAGTCTGAGAGTGAGAGTTAGAGTGAGAGTTAGAATAAGAGTAGAGTAGAACCGACAAAAAAAAAAATTCTTGGGCGGCTTCATCTCACTTAATTCATCTCGTATAGTGTATCCAATACATCCCTAGTTGAAGCGTGCACACACACAATCCATATGCACGGTTAATGCCACTTGACCATTGCCCACATAAACAAAGTCATTATTGCAAGTACCAGGTTGTGCACAGGGGCTTCTCTACCTGTTATATCACGTGACGCTTACATAGAGTCTGCACTGGAATAAGGCAATCAAGCTTCCTTCTACTTGTGAACTACTACTCTTTATGAACTCTAATCCTGTGCAACAATGACAGAGGAACATTTTACTTGTACGGGTTTACTTATGTGAAGTAGGCTTTCTTATCATTAGATGATGAGAATGTTGAGGAATAGTCAAGACAACATATGTGAATATGAAATGTTGCATGGTTGTTCATGAGTTTAAGGGTGAAATTGTCCAATAAATCCTAAACCTATCATACATATGCAATTCAATACTAAATTTTTCAATATTGCCAATTAAGGGATGAATTGTCTAATCAGTCAATTTTTATTATGAATCGCTAAAGTGGCAATCTATTTATTGTCGGCTATTTGACCCGGCATACTATATTGTTAGTGATTTTCAACAAAAATGGCCAAAACGATTACATTAGAATTTCGTGTAAAAGTTTAGGACTAAATTTTTATCCGTATAATAGGTTTATGATTGATTGAATAATTTTTCCTACCTTTAAGCTCTGTGTAGTTCATTTTCTACTAATCTTAAATGCGTATCAGTTTGTTGAACTCATCTTTTTATGGTTTGGTTATGCCAACACTCCTCCTTGTACGAGAGTTCTCGGTTCCAACTAAATATTCCCCGCCAAACAAAATCTAACTATTTCAGTTCTTCTACTATTAGGATGTCTATCTTCATCCAAAGCAACAGACTGGCAGTATCATCTAATTCAACAGCGTTCAAGATGCTTAACCAATTATTTCAACATCGCCCCCAAGTGGGTCAAACTCTAATGCATTTGGTGTGATCGTACTTATTTCCATTCGGCGGTACACGGCCAATAGCACCATAATGAATTCCACCATGCCAATCCATTTATTCTACGTCATCAACCTTTCTTCATTCTTTCTTGTTTGGCACGCCAAGCGTTCTTCTTACTCCTCTACTGAGTTTATACATTTTCAATACTGAAAACATGAGTAAAATTACCAAGAAAAAATCTTAAATCTAGTGCAAGGGCCAATTTGGTCCTAAACTTTTCAATTATATTAATTTAGTCCTAAACATATTGACGATTTGTTAGTATAGTCATTATAACCAATTTTGGCTAGAAATTGCTGATGTGGATATCAATAATATAATATGGCACGACCAATGTTGACATGAATAACCTTTTTTGCGAATTTTAGATTTTTATTTTTGAAATTTTGAAATTTTTAATTTTTTAATTTTTTTATTGTGACGACACTCGCTAGCCACAATGAAAAAGAAGAATTTAAAAAAAAAAAAAAAAAGTAGAGGCTGCTAAACATTTTGCCATGATTCGTCCAATAAATAATTTGGAAACTAGAATCGAGGAGATCCTTTTAGGTAGAAAAAGGAGATTTGTTTACCAATTAATTACTCCTTTCTACTTAATTATTTGGCGTAACTTTTGTTTCCATCTATCCGGTCGAAATCAACTCAGAATGGGTTAGAATGAGCCTTCATCTAGCGTGCTAGAGCTGGGCTCCTCTTTGCTCAATCTCTAAGCAAAGCTAATTCATGCACGTTTCGCCGTGTATCTGCTGGTCAAAAGTGAGCAACTTATAGAAATTAGGATTATCATCAATCGATGTTACGAAAACGACAATACTTGACCTTCTGCACTAACCTCTTCTACTGATTCTTTGATGCATATCTGTAACACGAGACTAGCAAAACTATTTGTCCATGAAAAAGGTGATTTTTCATGATTCCCTAGTTATTTATTGCAGGTGGAAAAGCTTTCTCTTTTTAATTTAATAGAAAATATTACAGCCTTTTGAATTGCCTATTGGGATCGTGCTAATCCTTATTCTGCTACCACCTTGAAGGGATTGATCTAATGAAGGCTTAAGGCTTATCTAGTTGCCTATAAAGATCACTTTTCTTATTAATATGTTACACATCATCATTAGTGATAATACTCGAGAAGTCGTTCCATGCATATTTTTATAGATGATGTGGACCGATATCATCCCAATTGTTAATTGTCGAGCCCACATAATTAATAATAGAGATGAGCTTAATTTACATGATCTTTGAGCACCGACTGTTAGGAGGCAATACCCTAGTGGTGACTCAAGCCCGTTAACTACCTAGTTCGTCCATTTCCTGAACCGCAAGGCGGCTGTTTCCATTATCTGGCCGTCTACAACCCGGTTCATGCACGCCACTGTTTCTTGTCAAAGTCATATTCTCTTTAATTGATTCATAGTTAAGAAAGGAATTTTGATTTTTCTTCTTCGATGTTTCGTCTCAGTGGACTAATTCCCGGCATTCTAGTAGTGGATCTTTTTACCTTTGGGCAAATATAACGTTGGACTGAATCACTGGTTTCCCCCTAACCAGGATGATCTCATTGATGACGTCAGGTTCTAGATTGTTTACCAGATTGGCCATGTTACGCTTGTCTTCTATAGCCCCCACATGACCTACTTTAATGATTTAATTGGCGATTATGCAAGATAATTCCAATAGCACAAGCTTGATCAATATGACTAGGCCAGCTCGTTTCCAATCTTACAAACTAACTTTGTTTTTGCTTTCGCGTTCTTATTATCATGTGATGGACGGTGAACACAAGGGAACATCTCAGTTGAAAAATGATTGCTTGATAAATAAACTACTTGCCAATGAAATGGTATCGAAATTGGCAACAATTTGAGGAAAGTGTCTATATGCCTCGAACATATACATTTCTTTTTCATTCTTCCGATGTTTGTTTGTCGATTCGTCGCCAAAAGTAGATCTCACACGAGGAAGATATCTTTAGATGTAATGTAAGACATTCCTGTCCTACCAAGTTGATAATTATATGTCAAAGTTCATTTGTAAAAGCTTAAACTGTTAGATAAATGCATGGTTTAACATTTAATTACTTTAATACTCCCTCTTATGCTTACTCTGATCTTTTTACTTAGTATTAAGCATTGACATATTTAATTGAGAAGGCAAAGGAGGTTTGGAAAGATTTGAACTCAAGATCTCAAACTTTGATACCATGTGAAATTTTGTGGGACCATTGCCAATTGTTCTAAAAGCTTAAGTATTAGATGAAGGTATGGTTTAATATTTAATTATATCATTAGTTGAAAAGAAAATGAGAAAATACATAATACTTATAGTCAATTTATTTCACAAAAAAAATGAATAAATTAGAAAACATTTCGCTAAAAATGATCTTTTGTTTCACCTGAAATAAATAGTCATTGGAAAATGTTGTTGTTATCCATGATAATTTATGTTTAAATATTTTTGTGAATAATTATAATATTTTCTTATAGTCGTTCATTTTTGTAAGTGATATAAATAATCTTTTTTAGGAAATTATTTTTCAGATCACTCCTTCTCCTCGAAAGTTACATAGCTTAATAAGTAATTAATAAGTAATAATTCATTTGATTGATCGTTGATGTTGTGCAATTAGGACTATATAAAAGTTTCCATTAGCGAGGTGGAGAGGCTATGATGACCGATCTTGACTTTTCTATTTATGGATGTAACTTCTTCTCAAAGAAGGAAAAAAAAAAAAAAAACCTGTTTATAGTTTTTTAAAAGTGAAAAATAAATTATTTTTCATGTCAAAGCTTGTAATTTTAATTTTATTGAAAGTTGAGAAAATCATGAAAAATATATATGTAAAGCTCTAGATAACTGAATCTCTACGCTCGTGTCATAAGATTATCAACAAAAAAGTAAAAAGTAAAATGTCTATCAATACATGCCCTTAAGATTTGCAGAGGTGACATCTTAACGTCCATTGTCGAAGCATTGATTGCACGATCACACAATTTTTGTTTCCTTTCGTCTTTATTGGCAAATCGGCCGCTCGAATTAAGTCATGCTTTAATGAGCAATTTTCAGAATCAGTCGTTGTCTGTCCCTTCATGGCTTGAGCTTTTAGTGTTACTTTTTTTGGGACTTTAAAATAACTATTGGACAACACTTAACAAAGATTTACATTTCGGAAACAATTTGGAGCCTAGCATTTTCTCATATGTACAAAAGTGCATGTTAGGCATATCGTGGAGATAATATTTTCTCTGCATATGGGGAAAATTACAAGAAGAGAGAAAGTAGGAGATCGAATTCTTTTCCTTGAGGCATTAGTTGATGATCCTATTGAGCAAATACCACGTAGCAAGTTTCAAAGTGAAGGGTCTCGTAAAAATGTATTACTCCCGCGACTTGACCTTCTGTCATGAAGCTCATAGGCTGCAAGTCTCGCTCATGAAGATTACCCTTGTCCTTACTCCTTCAGCTTTGCTTTTGAAGATTTCCCTTCATTTTGAGAAAAAGAAACCGAGAAAAGAAGAAGAAAATAAACAGTAGCACGAAAAAAGAAAAATAAGGATAAATTTAAAAAAAAAGTATAAAAAAAGCAAATTAAAGAAAATGATGTACTATCGATTGAGTTGTACGTGTTAGATCGCCAATCATATCACGTAGGAAGATTGGCAATAATGAAATCATCGTGTTAGCGATTTGGTGACAATTGGCCAGAAGAATTATATAGGAATTTTGATCACAAATTGACGACTATATTGATAAAATTGAAATATTTAAAATTAAATTGACAATCATATAACATGTTTAGGATTGATTGGATAGTTTTTCTTAAGATTTTGTGTAACTCTTTTATGAGATTAGGAGATTATTTTATGACAAATTGTGAGGGTAAATATGGTGTGCATTATTGAGTATAGTCATTAGCTGGAAAACATTGAAAGTCACTCGATTGTGATTATAATTTTTTTTTTTATACTTGAGTTATAGTGGAATGTTGTGCCGCTCTCCCATGAAGTAAATCAAATCAAATCTAACCTCGTAAATTTAATGTCCTATTAATTTATTTATTTTATTATTCGATCACTTCGTTAATAACATCATGGTCAACATTTAGGCAAGCCGTGTTGAAAAATGGTTTGAGTGAATTTTCCCTTGCTTTAAAACGTCCACGGCTTGTCGGGGAGACCATTAATTGCGGTAAAGAGAGCTGACCAGATGTCTTTGGTCCAATTACGTAGATCCTGACTGCAATCCAGTCCAAGTAATTCAAAAAGGGTGGGAGTAGAGTTTGAGTTGCAGTGGGATGTTATGCCTCTCTCCCATGAAGTAAATCTCATCAAATCTAACCTCGTAAATTTAATGTCCTATTAATTTATTTATTTTATTATTCGATCACTTCGATAATAACATCATGGTCAACTTTTTAGGCAAGTTGTGTTGAAAAATGCTTTGAGTGAATTTTCCCTTGCTTGGCAATGATGAAATAATCATGTTAGCAATTTGGTGACGATTGGCCAAAAGAATTATATATGAATTTCGATCACAAATTGAGGACTATATTGATAAAATTGAAATATTTAAAATTAAATTGACAATAATATAACATGTTTAGGATTGATTGGATAATTTTTTTTTAAGATTTTGTGTAACTCTTTTATGAGATTAGGAGATTATTTTATGACAAATTGTGAGGGTAAATATGGTGTGCATTATTGAGTATAATCATTAGCCAGAAAACATTTAAAGTCACTCGATTGTGATTATAATTTTTTTATATACTTGAGTTACAGTGGAATGTTGTGCCGCTCTCCCATGAAGTAAATCACATCAAATCTAACCTTGTAAATTAATGTCATATTAATTTATTTATTTTATTATTCGATCACTTCGTTAATAACATCATGGTCAACTTTTTAGGCAAGTCTGTGTTGAAAAATGCTTTGAGTGAATTTTCCCTTGCTTGGCAATAATGAAATCATCGTGTTAGCAATTTGGCGACGATTGGCCAAAAGAATTATATAGGAATTTCGATCACAAATTGAGGACTATATTGATAAAATCGATATATTTAAAATTAGATTGACAATCATATAACATGTTTAGGATTGATTGGATATTTTTTCTTAAGATTTTGTGTAACTCTTTTATGAGATTAGGAGATTATTTTATGACAAATTGTGAGGGTAAATATGGTGTGCATTAGTGAGTATAATCATTAGCTGGAAAACATTGAAAGTCACTCTATTGTGATTATAATTTTTATTTTTATTTTATACTTGAGTTACAATGGAATGTTGTGCCGCTCTCCCATGAAGTAAATCACATCAAATCTAACCTCGTAAATTTAATGTCATATTAATTTATTTATTTTATTATTCGATCACTTCGTTAATAACATCATGGTCAACTTTTTAGGCAAGTCGTGTTGAAAAATGCTTTGAGTGAATTTTCCCTTGCTTGGCAATAATGAAATCATCGTGTTAGCAATTTGGCGACGATTGGCCAAAAGAATTATATAGGAATTTCGATCACAAATTGACTATATTGATAAAATTGATATATTTAAAATTAGATTGACAATCGTATAACATGTTTAGGATTGATTGGATATTTTTTCTTAAGATTTTGTGTAACTCTTTTATGAGATTAGGAGATTATTTTATGACAAACTGTGAGGGTAAATATGGTGTTCATTATTGAGTATAATCATTAGCTGGAAAACATTGAAAGTCACTCGATTGTGATTATAATTTTTATTTTTGTTTTATACTTGAGTTACAGTGGAATGTTGTGCCGCTCTCCCATGAAGTAAATCACATCAAATCTAACCTCGTAAATTTAATGTCCTATTAATTTATTTATTTTATTATTCAATCACTTCGTTAATAACATCATGGTCAACTTTTTAGGCAAGTCATGTTGAAAAATGCTTTGAGTGAATTTTCCCTTGCTTGGCAATAATGAAATCATCATGTTAGCAATTCGGCGACGATTGGCCAAAAGAATTATATAGGAATTTCGATCACAAATTGAGGACTATATTGATAAAATTGAAATATTCAAAATTAAATTGACAATCATATAACATGTTTAGGATTGATTGGATAATTTTTCTTAAGATTTTGTGTAACTCTTTTATGAGATTAGGAGATTATTTTATGACAAATTGTGAGGGTAAATATGGTGTGCATTATTGAGTATAATCATTAGCTGGAAAACATTGAAAGTCACTCGATTGTGATTATATATATATATATATATATATATATATATATATATTATACTTGAGTTATAGTGGAATGTTGTGCCGCTCTCTCGTGAAGTAAATCACATCAGATCTAACATCATAAATTTAATGCCTTATTAATTTATTTATTTTATTATTCGATCACTTCGTTAATAACATTATGGTCAACTTTTTAGGCAAGTCATGTTGAAAAATGCTTTGAGTGAATTTTCCCTTGCTTTAAAACGTCTAAGGCTTGTCGGGGGAACCATTAATTGCGGTAAAGAGAGCTGACCAGATGTCTAGTCCAAGTAATTCAACAAGGGTGGGAGTAGAGCTTGTGCAACTTGCCAAACGAATCTTAGACAAACCCACTAATACCCTAGTCACCTCATGATTGAAACAGCGTGCTTATCAATCAAATCTAGGGAAAACCCAAAAATATGCAGCACCTCCAGAGAAAATTTGGGAGAAGCAGCCATCACTATAAGTCGTTAATTGGGCAAATAACATGAACCGCACCCAAATTTGGCGCATTCTTCTTCATTCCAAGAAAATGATTTGCACCATGAAATGTCGGAAAAAGAAAACATGCACGTTGGAGCCTAAAAAAGCATGGAAAATGTAAGAGTGCCATAATGTGAATTGGGGAAAAGGAAAAAGAGACCGTCAAGTATAAAGTGAGGAGAAAATTGAAGATGATTTTTTTTCAAAATTCCTTTCTGACTTTTGTTTTTGGTACAGGAGAATGGTGATTTTTGTGTTTTGTTTTTACCTCAATAATCTAGGCATCCTTTGACCAAAAGAAAAAAAAATTCTTACCAAGATTAGGGTTTCTGAAATGGCAGTAATGCATTTTAAGGAATAATTCGATTTGCAAAATTTATATTCACACACCTCTTAAAAAAATTTAAAATTTTTCTTTTTTGATTGCTGAAGTCGACTAAACAAATGCTCTCAAAAGATTCTCTGAACAAGAGAAAACGTCACATGTAAGGGTGTCTGCATTGCATAGCAGGCGAGCGCAATAAGGCACAACTTTGCCTTTTTCGCTAGAGCACCTAGAACATAATATGAGTTATTCTTTTTCTTTTTTATATTTGATAAACCATTTAAAAAGAATATGTTTTTCTCTTATCCTTTCATTTTTTTTTTTGTGCTGATTATCCCTTAAAATCCTTAAACCCATCAAATAGATGGGTCGGATTGGGTTGAAAAAGATTCGACCCAAATAAACCATTTTAATTCATTTTGACTCATTTTCGTATAATACAAATTTAGTAATAATACCTAACTCAATCTGTATTTCTAAAATACTTCCATTTTAACTAAAATTTAAGAAAACGCATATCCAAATTGTGGTAAAAGTGTGAAGTGAGCAAGTGCGAGATTGAGAGAGAATGAAGAGTGAGCATAGCTGTCTATGTAGTTTAAGTAAGTTATACATCCATTTATGACTCGATGAATACCCATATTATATTTAGACCCATTTATAGCTCATTTACTTAATTGAAATAACTCCTATAACAACTCGGCTCATATATATATATATATATATATATATATATATATATAAGTTAAGAAATGGGTTTATAATCAATTTTGCTATATCTATCAATCATGTAGATCCTGGCAATTATAGAGGTGTAGGGCTTGTGCAACTTATCTAGCAAATCATAAACGACTGGACTTTCCCTAGTCAAATTAATGATTCACACCGCGTCTCATTAATCAAATCATGTAGCCAGCTTCTCGAACATGTTCTAATAGGGGCTTTTGTACCAGTCTCTTATCTAGTTCCACTTTTGTATGCTTTACATGTCGAGAGCAAGATCAGAAGAGAGATTTCGTGCACGCTTCTGTTTCGCCAAGGAATTGAGACAAGCTCGGTCTAGGTACAACCCTACCACATAGATCTCTTCGAAAACGGGTAGAAGCAGTCATGACTATAAGCCCCTATTTCACATTGGAAAAATAAAACAAACTCGCTTTTACATTCCTATGTTTTGCAATTTGCATCATTTTCTTCTTTTACGAGCAATCCTCCACGAAAACGTTGACCCTATTGGTCTCGAGAAGATAACAAAACGGGAATCGGTGATGAATCTTGGAGCAGTTGATGAGCGCGTAAAGAAATATATATATATCTTCCTTTCTTGCGGGTATGACTAAGGAAGTCGAGAGAAATTTATCGGCTTTTCCCTTGGCGGTGCTCTTTAACCAATCTTCTCCTTCGTGGAAACACGGAAAAATGAGCACGTGCCTTCGAAAGACAAATGCTCATCTTTTCTTCCTTGAAGTTCATTTGTTGTGAGGTCAAAGGGCACGTTTCTGTGGGCACCACGGCGGCTCACGTTAGTGAGACAGCGACTGCTAAACGTTGAAAGAAATTTCCTATAAATAGCCCCTTTCCATGGAAGGGGAAGGTCACATGTAGAAAGAGTAGAAAGAGAACATATCAAGTGATTGGTACAAGTTCTCCGCGAGAGAGAGAGAGAGAGAGAGAGAGAGAGAGAGAGAGAGCGAGGATGGCGACATTTCTAGGGTATGCATTCACCTTGACCCTGCTCTTTTGCATAGCTCAAGGCAAAGTCCTCCACTATGATTTCGTGGTAAGTAGGAACATCCCGTCCTTGAGCACTTCAAGCGTGTCATTTTCAGGCCATATAGAACATTTAGAGACTATTGGCCCATTCGTTATGAGTTTTAGACTCCTTTAGAAGCATTAGATTCAACCATAATCTCATAAATCGTAAATGTTATCATATTGCAATATTCAATGTAAGAATCAACTTATATTCAATTTCTTCACAGTTTAGTAGTATCCTGCAAATTTCTACAGTCGTGTGATTTATTAACTTATTCTTTTCGGATATGGTTTCCAACCCCATTTGGAGTCTTTACTCCAGAAGAAAATTCAGCTAGGGGCTTTCAATGAATTAATGTTACTGGAAAATAAGGATGCGCCAAAATGATTCTTGCATCAATTTAATAAGAGAGACTGTGTCAAATGTATGACGGCCCAAGTTTTACAGGATGATATTTTTATTTGTGGTAGGTAAAGGAGACACCCATTGACATGTTGTGTGAGACGAATCGGACCGTATTGACCGTGAATGGTCTGTTTCCGGGGCCGGAGATCCGTGCTCACAAGGGCGATACCATCTACGTCAATGTTACCAACATAGGACCTTATGGAGTCACTATTCATTGGTAAAAATAAAACCACCCTTCCTCCACCCTTGATCCCCCCTCCTCTCTCGCCTTCCTAATATTGTCCACATGTGCAGGCATGGAGTGAGACAAATAAGGTATCCCTGGTCTGATGGCCCGGAGAACGTCACACAATGTCTGATCCCTACGAACTCAAGCTTCCTTCAGACAGTCATTCTCACTGAAGAAGAAGGCACGCTATGGTGGCACGCTCACAGCGACTGGACACGTGCAACTGTACATGGCCCTATAATCATTTTGCCTGTTAGGGACACCAACTACCCTTACAAGTTTGACGAACAACACACAATTGTGATCGGTATTCTAATTTCAACTAACTTAAATGACAGAAATAAATTTTTCACTTGCACACGCACAAATAACAATTTGTTTTGTTTTTCTTAACAAAACTATAATTTGGCACGCAGCTGAATGGTATGCGAGAGATACGAAGGCCATAATTGATGAGGCTCTTGCTACTGGGGGCGATCCAGACTTGTCTGTGGCCTATACCATCAATGGTCAACCAGGAGACACTTATCCATGCTCCAATGGTACTAATTCTAGTGTGTATATATGAGTGTGATATATGCTATTTTTCAAAAAGAAAAGCTTTTCCTTTTTTTCCTCGGTTTGTTTATAAGGTGTTTTCCTTTTCTTTTGCAGGTTTGATGTACAATATAACAGTTGTGCAAGGAAAAACGTATCTCTTTCGGATCATCCACTCAGGGATGAATGAAGAGATGTTCTTCGGCATAGCCAAGCACAATCTCACTGTAGTCGGAATGGATGGAGCTTATTTGAAGCCACTTAAGACCAATTACCTCATGATAACTCCTGGTCAAACAATGGACATTTTGGTCACCGCGAACCAAAGCCCTGGTCGCTACTACATGGTATTCAGTCCGTTTGTGGACACCGATGCCCCGACCAACGACAACGTCACAAGGGGGATATTCCAATACAGCGGTAGTTATAACCACTCAGAGACTCCCGCGTTACCCGAGCTGCCAGGTTTCACCAATAAGAGCGATGCTGGAAACTTCACTATCCAATTGAGGAGTTTGAATAGCAAAGAACATCCAGCCACAGTTCCGACCAAAATCACTAGGAACATTACGATCACGGTGTCTGTGAATCAACAGCCATGTCCTGCTAATAAAACATGTCTTGGCCCACAAGGCTCTATGCATTCGGCGAGCTTGAACAACATAAGTTTTTGGACTCCATCGATTAGCATTCTCCAGGCATACTACAAGTAAGTAAATCGATAGACCTACCAACTTTGATCCTATTTGTTTGGATTGAATATTTTTCTTAAACCAATAGAGGTGATTCAGGTTGAAATGTTTTCCAAACCGAAGCAATTTAACTGGTTGAAACCTTCATTTTCTTGGAGCGAAGGCGTAATTCAACATCTAAATGTGTCTATAACATTACGTTCGTGTGGTGCATGCAGCAATGTAAGTGGAGTCTACAACAATACTTTTCCGGATAAACCTCCTTTTGTGTTCGACTACACCGGAAACGTCTCGGCCTTAGGGGAAGCTGCGTTTGTGAGCACCGAAGTGTTGATGATCAAGTATAACGAGGAGGTCGAAATAAGATTCCAAGGGACCAACTTCGGAGCAGCGGAGAATCACCCCATGCATTTGCACGGCTATAGCTTTTATGTCGTCGGAATGGGCAATGGAAATTTCAGTGACTCCTATGTATCGCAGTATAATACAGTGGATCCACCCTACATTAACACAGTTGGACTCCCCAAAAACGGGTGGACAGCAATCAGATTCAGAGCCAATAATCCAGGTAGTATGATTTCACCAGGAGAAATGCATGGAGAAATATATTTCTTATCCATTTGGCCATTAGTTTTGCATGAATTTAGTCATGTAGATGAATGCATAATTGACAGATTATTCTTTCATTTGTGCTTGTAGGAGTGTGGTTCATGCACTGTCACTTAGATCGCCATGCAAGCTGGGGAATGGACACGGTCCTCATCGTTGGAGAGGGGCCAAACAAGGACCAGAAGATGCTTCCGCCGCCCCAACACATGCCTCCTTGTTCTGGGCTTTAATCATGACGCCGTTTGCTTTGAGTTCATAAATATACACTATTGAAGATTCGCAATTTTGAATCATTCCAATAAGTTTCAATTGTAATCTCCATTCAGAATAATGTAATTTTCTTTTGATAAATGATTCGAAATGTATTTGCACGATGAGTCGAGGAACTTGATGGATCGTACATACAAAGATATGCTTTAAATGAGATTTTTATTCTGGTGTTAAAGATGGGTACCGGGTATTGTATTAGTTTATGAGATTGGCAAAATAGTGTTTTTCTTAGCTCCCATGTGGTTCAGCTGACGGAGGAATGAAGAAACCATTTCGTACACTCTATGCTGAGAAAGAAAGCTAGTAAAGGTTACGATGCCTCTTTCGCAACGCAACGAGTTGATGAGTCCAACATGTCGTATGTCCTAGGATAATCATTATCTTTAATCAGCTCTTTGTTTTCAATTTGATTGCGATGTTAGGCTGATAGATGTAATTCGGATAAAGAATTAACCATCAAGATTGTGTGACTTTGGTCTTTTGTTTGGGACCTTATGTCTAATGAAGGTCTCGTAATTACTCGAAGTTTAGATTGACCTTTTCAGCTGGAATTTGTCGCACAAATCTTTTACTAACTGTTGGTTAAAATCTTCTGCATCTGCGTAAGTTTCTACACAAGTGTATTTGCAAGCATTTCATGAAAAAGTTTTAGGTTTCTTAAAACAACCTATTCACCCTCATTTTGATCGTTGTGATAGCCTCTTTAATTGGCATTGGAGCAAGTTGCTCAAGAGCAAACAAATCTTTTATGGCAACTTTACAGGAGCTTATTTTTGCGAAGAACATTCTATTATTCAACCTCCTAGGTTTGAAGGAGCTAATTATACTTATTCGAAATGCATGATGAAAATGTTTATTCAATCCACGGACTATGCGTTAAGTTGTAAGATATGGTGTTGATTTGGGAGAATATCTCAAGAGATGCTGAAGATTTATTTTAGTCAATTTAGGATTAGATCCGGTACTCGTAGATTAGAAAAATATAATCATTCTTTTTTTTTTATTACTAGTCATTTGCATTATATAGTGACTCTTTTGTACATTACATTCACAATGAATGAATACACAGAAAATTCCCACGTCTTTCTTCTTCCGCTTCGGATTTTGTCACGTTATGGATTGTGATCGAAAGAGGTTCATATATTCCAACAAAGAGGTTAAGCTGCTGATTCTTTATTCGCAGCTAATTCTATACAGATTGCGGAAGAAACGAGATAGTCTAAAATCAAAAGTCGTACATAGTTGTGTTGTGCTTTAACGCCTATTGAGTTTAATATAATTTCTTCTTTTTGGTTGGCAGAGGAAATTTGGGATTTGCCCTATGAAGGCACCGATAATTAAAAGAGACCGAGATGAACATATTGCTTGGAGATCACGAGACATTCAGAATGGAGAGTCCCATGAACACACAAAGGAAATATTCGTGCACTACAAGTACATCATGGGTAGACTTGCCACGCATGGCATGATCTACAAAAAAGAGAATCATACAAGCAAAATATTTCGAGCATTACCAACAGAATGGACTTACGTGAAAATATCTATTCCTTAAGCTCAAATACTTCAATTCTTTGATTCGGATGAACTTATTGCAGCTCTCATAACTTATGAAATCAAATTCAACGAAGCTCCCAAAATATTCGAAGGTCAAAAATCTATAGCATTTGAAACTAACCAACAATATACAGATAGTGAAGAATCGTCGTCTCACCATGATGTGGATAATGATGTAACATTCTTTCACCAAACTTAGCAACTTCATTCATCGACATCAACAAATCATCAAGTGGATCCCATAAAAAAAAAATTGAGTGAATTAGTGAACTTGGCTTTTAATATTCATTATGATAATAAATAACTCAAAATAATCTCTTGTAATTAATAAGAACTATAGTTTATTGCTGAGATTTCCAACCCTTCTTATCTAAATCGTTTAGAGAAACTTTACGGTATTTTAGCAACGTGTTGAAAAACTTTTTTTTAGGATTTATGAAAGTGACATATTGTATAACGTATAGCAACCGATTTATTTCTTAAAAGGTCTCGTCTACTATCGTTTCATTATCACCCTCCAAAACTCAATGAAATTTCGTACACTATTTTCCTGCCCGAGACTGTCCTTCTCATGCAATCAATTGGACATATCTTAGATAATATCCACACATATAAACGTCTGAATGAACATAAATTACGACAACTGAAAACTAATTACGGGCAATTACTTATTTGTTCATACCACGTGCATTTTTTATTTTTTTTTAAGAAATATATGTCTAAACTGTAAGCTGCAGTACTGTGCAGAGTGAACACACCAAACCACCTTAGACTTCATCGAGTTTGCCAAAGAAACAAGAGGAGTCCTTCGGAATAGATGCTGCTTCCCAAAATAATCCTATTGGCTATCGGCGGCAATTTCAACGTCCGGAAACTAGTCCTTGATGTTGGTCAGCCCTCACAAACTTTCCACCGCTCCTTCGTGATGGATCGTGATCGTCGCACCGTCACCCTCCACGTTTCCTTCACCCAGACCCTCTTCGCCTTATCGAGTCATCTCAGTTTTCGTGGCAAAGCTGAGTTACCACTATTCTCTTGGCTCCTTCAACAAAAAAAATCCAGCCAAAATTGGCCGGATGATCTGAATCGGTACGATTACAAAAGGTTTATGATTGAATTGGCTAGAAAAAAAAAATGTTTATGACTAAATTGGAAAAAAAAATGTAATAGGTTTAGGATTGTTTGGGTGATTTTTCCCTTTAAGAATTGATTTAGACTGAGTATGATTTGTTCCAGCTGGCCATATTCTGTTGGATGCAATTGCGTGGTGTGAGGAAGTGATTGCTTGAATGGAGTTTCTGCTTGAGCATTAGACAATTAGATTTCATGTAGTTGGGTGCAACTTGACATATAAGCTCGACTTTTCATGAATTTTCTTAAAACGTGAACTTTTTTTTTTTTTTTTTTTTTTGGAGGGGGGGATATTCAAGTTCTCCTACTACGCCATTTGATATCAAGTCAAGCTTAAATCTTTATCTTTTTAGTTAAGTCTTGATAGGTCGAATTTCGCGGTGTGCATATTTAGGATTGATTAATCTTCATCATTGGTCATCACTGTCTCACGTATATTTAGAGCTTAGCGCAAATAATTTTTGGTCTTTTAATTAGGGCAGATGCATGTTAGTTTTAGAATGCATATAGTTTTAGAAAAATACATATCTTTCATAAATTTGTTCAAAGAAAAAAAAATGTTATCTTGGTTTCATTTGGATAACATGTAAACCTAAAATTAATTAGGCTTATGTTATATAACGCATGCCATTTACATATAAGTTTAAATAATCGTATCATGTCGGCCTTCTCACTCTGCCACTGTCATACATCACTTGTTAGTTGCCTTCGCTCAACTCACATTTATGCACGCGCCCACGAGCACGCGGCTTTGCCCTTCACCACAAGCCCTCGGTGCTGCAAGATCCATGTGCAAGCCATTGTGATTGCTCAGATTGAGGCTATATGAGGTGCTCAACCTTAGATCGACCTAGAATTGAGGTTGTAAAGGTCTTGGCGACAACTTACGTCATCAAGCGAGATTTCAATTTAAGGGATTACTAACAAAAAAATAAAAATGATAAGTCCATAGAAAAATTCATCTGTTATAAAAATCAACTCAACATTGGTAAGTAATTCAAATAAGACCTGATAACTTAAACACAGTTGGGAGTTTATTCTAATTTAGATTGGTACCTAATTATTATCGATTAATAAGTTTGAAAAGTTCGTAAGCTATCCATATAAAATTTGATAGGTTAGTACAAAAGTTGGTAATTTTCAAATTACAAAAAAAAAATGGTAATTTCAAAAGTCTAGGTAAGTTTTTTTTTTTTTTTTTTGGTAAAAAATCTAAGTAAGTTACTAGCAAGTTACTTGGAAAATAGTCAAAAGGAAAAAAAAAAAAATCATATATCAATTTATTAACCAATAAATCTTTAACGTTTACTAGGACTTATTGAAATTTACTAGCATGGATAAAAATTCATATTCCTTTGTTATGGAATAATAAAATTCTGCACATAAAATATATAGTTCCCTTTCTCTTTTCGGTGATGTCTTGTTTCCATGGCAAAAATATTTTTGTGTACTAAATATATATATATATATATATATATATATATATCAAAGAAACTGCTAAAAATAGAAACGCCCATTGGAGGATAATTCCCAAAGTCAGCCCAGAAGACAACTCCTAAGTTTGGGGCTTGCCCTCCATTCTCACCTAAACTCCTAGAAATTAATAAGTATGATATATGACATGAACTAATAGATCTTGACGCCTCTTAGTGACGGCGAGGGATAGTACACTGTACTATGTAGTACATCTTATGCTCCTAAAGGTTTGTACATGTACTGCTTAGTTCTCTAAGTTGGAGATTAAATGCAATGAAGTCTACATCTTCTTCACTCCCTTCTTCCATCGAATGCCTCGGGCAAGCTCTTTCATCGAAGGATGAGCTTTTGCTCCCAAGAGTCAAAAGTCAGGAAAGCCAAGAGATGAATCAACTCTTGCAGCGTGGCTTAACTGGCCTTCTATCACAGCACACCATGCTTCTCAATAACCTCCTATTCCCATTTATAGGAGTTCACGAATAGACACATATCGATCGATTGCACCGTGGGTTATGGAACCAGGAGGTAAGCATTTTGTCTTGTTTTCCACTAGTTCAATCTCTTGTGCTACTCCATCTCACTTATTCAGGTCGAGTAGTGTAGCCGATACATCTCTAGCTAAAGCGCGTGCGCGCGCAAAATCCATGAGCCATTATTGCATGTATTGGATTATGTACTATGGCTTCTAACTCATTGTATCACGGAAGTCTTACATAAAATCCCTACGAGAATAGTGAAATTGAGCTTCGTTCCGCCTGTAAATTACCCTTTATGAGCTCTACTATTGTGCAGTAGATATAGAGGACTATCTTACAGTTTTGGGCTTATTTACCTAAAGCAGGCTTCTTGGATATCTAGTCCAACAGGTCAGTTTACGTAAGACCTACGGCTCTAGGTTTCTTTCTGATGTAGTCCTTTCAATAATAATTCCGAAGTAGCCATTTCAATTCTAAATTTTTGTGCAAAATTTCATCATCTTCACTAGTAATTACCGACGTAGCAATTTAGTTATTATGGATTGTTTTATGTGAATTTTCGATAAAAATTAATCAAAATGATGATATTAGAATTTTACATAAAGATTTAAAATTTAATTAACAAAATTAAAAAATTTATGACTAAATTACTTCCCGTATAATATATTTAGATTGCTTAGATAATTTCTTTATATCTTATGTGTTTGGAGTGATTGCACTTATTTGATTCATAATTACATATAAAATTCAATGCTAAAAACACCATAGACTTCACTATGCCAATCCTCCATTATTGCTAGGGGTGAGCAACAAAGACCGCCTGGACTGGACCGGACTGGCCGGTTCTGGGCAATTTCTGAAGGGGCCGGTCCGGTTCCTGGTTCCATCAAAATTGAATTAGTGATTTTCGGTCTAGTTTCCGCTTTTAGGGGTGGAATTGCCTGGACCGGATCGAACTGACCTTTTTTTTTTTTTTTTTTTTAAATTCTTAGAAATCTTCAAAGAACAGTAGTCCCTCATGCTTGCTTTTCCCACTTGGCTCTCACGCCTCATTCCCTCTCAGCATCCTTCAGGGTCTGGAGTAGGAGGGCCTTCTCGACGAGCTCGGTGTAGCGGGAGTCGAGTTGAGGAGGTCGACGAGGATGGAGTTGGAACTGATCTGACCCCCCGTGGAGTTGCAGGGGGCCGGTGGGGCAATACGGAGGAGATAGGAGAGGGAAGACACCACAGGCACGAGGATCCATGAGGCTCGAGAGCGACCTCGGAAAGAATTGGAGGTGTCTCCGTGGTCTCTCTAAAATGGAGGACTCGGTGGTTTTTGGTGGAAGGAGAGGAAGTAGGATTGCATAGAAAAGAGAAAGAGATGGAGATGGGACAGGAGGGATTGACTTAGAGAGAGAATGTGTGAACAAAAGTAAATGCTCTGCTCTGCTCTCTATGTTTTTGTCAGGCACGCCACTCTCTCCAATCTTTAAAATTTGACCTGCTCCTGCTCCTAAAATTAACCGGTCCGGTTTTCAGTACTCGGTTCAATTTTAGAATCGCATCGAATCGGAATCAATCACCGTTAATTATTGCATCTCATCAACCTTTCGTTCGTCCTTTTTTGCTCTTTGGCACACCCAACTTTCTTCTTGCTCGTCTACTTTAAGTACTGCGAAACATCCGTAATCAATGATTCTGCAGCTTTTACCATGTGCTTTCATTTCCTCTTGCCAAGAAGCCCACGAAAGTCTTTTCTTCACGTGCTGTCCCTTCTGTCAGAAAAGAACTGAATCATTCAAGCTCTTGACGCGTCTGAATTAATAATTGTGTTACACATACACCACGTGCCCGTATAATAAAGTAGAGGATGCTAAAACATTTTGCCATGATTTATGCGCTGAATAAATTCGACGAGGACAAAGGTGGTCCATGACCAGCTGAGATCGAGGAGATCCATGTGGGCAGAAAAAAGGGATGTTTTACACATTAATTAAACCTTTTTAATCAATTATTTTTACGACTTTTGTTTACATCTATGTGATTGGAATCAACATAGAATGGTTACAGCGAGCATGCATGCATCTAGAGTGCTAGAGCTAGTTTCCTCTTAATCAATCTCTAAGCAAGCTAACTGATGCACGTGTGATCCGTGTGTAAGCGGGTGAAAAATGAGCTAATTCTAGAAATAGGATCATAATTTGACCTAATGAAGAGCAACAATGTTTTAAACGCTTATCTTGCGATAGTGCTAGAGAAGTCATCGTATATATGTTTCAATACATAACACAGACTAATACCATTTTAACCAGTCAATTATGGATACTGTATAATTAATGATTGAGATTGACTTGATTTACATAATCTATATGTAAGTCATGCAATGTTTTGCTCAGGTCAAGAATGAGAAAGTTCGACCTCTACACACCAATTGCTTAGAAGCAAAACCTAGTCGTGACCACTGAGCCTGTTCGCTGCCTAGTTCCTCCATTTTCTGAACCGAAAGCCTTTGCTTTTGCAGTCAATCTGGCCTTCTAGGATCCGTTTTTTTCACTAAGTCGGACGGAATCATTGGCTTTGCTTTCACCATCATGATCTCATTCACGTTGTCTACTTCTGCATTATTTACCCTAGAAACGTGCCCACATAGCAAACATAATTATTACATGAAACACAGCATGATCAACTGTACCTAGTCGTCCCACGGAACGTTATAATAAACTAAAGAGCAAGGTTGCATCCACGCAGGCCGCATGTTAATTTAAATCATAGTGATTATCAGGTTAGCCTTGTTATGCTTATCTTCTAATTGCCCCACATGACCTTGTTATAAGATGTAATCAGTGATAACACAAGATAATTCCGCGAGAACAAGCTCGATGATGCGACAACAGAAGCTCATTTTCAATCTTCCCAACCAACCTTGTTTTTGTCTTCGCATTGTTATTATAATGCGATAGTACGATCATCAGTGTCCTTCCTATACTCAGAAAGCAACCCACTCTGTTGGGGTTCCGTTAAAAGTTGAAAATTTCACGCCAAAGGTAGAACACTCGTGACGAATTATTATTTATTTATATTCGTGAGGAATCATATCCTCGCAACTTAATTAGAATCTCACATTTTGTGAGGCCCATGGTTTTTTATTACATTACGACACTACTAATTCTTTGAATAATCTTTCATCCAAATTCCCAAGTTATAATAAAAATGATTTATATAATCGCCATGGTAAACTCCAGTTTATATCATAAAGATATCCTATTATTATATGCTTTGCTATTAAGCTCCGGTTGTTTTTTTTCTGTTTCTTTTTTGCCATGATCATAAGTTCCATCAGTCTCACGGCACTTTTGATAACTTTCGTAGCGCGTTGATTAATTAAAAGGTGCACCATTGTTACTCATTTCTGCTCTGGTACATTGTTTGTATCCGAGGAAAATACGAAGCTCCAAACATGGCGCTCGTGTTATGAGAAACGTGTTTTTCGGTTTCTTGTATGAACATGAAATCATGCCTTGTGTATTGCAGGAAATTATGTAAATTAAAAAGTGATTGCTTAAGGAATGACTTACATGACCATGGAATGGTGTCGAAATACGCGAGGAAACTTCCTTAGGAGCAGGATCTTGTCCGGTTATGGGGGCAACCTCATGGGAACAATATCAATTTAAGGAAAGTGTCGACACGCCTCAAACGTATACACTATGTACTGTTCTTCGTCGATTCACCAGTCGAAGTAGAACTCTGATGAGGGAGATATTCTCAGATGCAACATAAGACGTTCCCGCCCTCCCAAATTGATAATTATTTGCCAAGGTTCATAGGCTCAGAAGAAACAGGAAAATACCCAATATTTAGTGTATAATGATTCGTATGGATAAATTGCTGATGTTGGGGCAATCGGGAGTGCATGTATGTTTCTATTAGCAAAGTGTAAAGGCTGTGACGACCGGTTTACTCTCAAGAAATAGAAAAATTATTTGTTTCTCTGTTGAATCCTATCCAACTTTCAGAAAATCATGAAAACATTATATGTGAGTTTACATTTCAAATTTGTACATTGTGAGAGTATTAGATATTTTGGAATAAGAAAAAGTCTAAGGTGTCCATTGGAAATTTAGATTATGCAAAAAGAAAAAGGTAAAAACTAGAGAATTTTCAATTGATTGGGTGTATTAGGAAATTTTTAGCTGGAAACTGGGGGATACATATTTGGATTCCGCTAATTGTGTGCAAATTACACTTGATCAGGGCCCCTGCATGGGCCAAAGGATTGGACAAAATTAGTTCGTGAGATCTAGAGCGTGTTTAATGAATCTTTGATTAGCTAGAGATCATAAAATAAGCGGAAAAGATAGAAATAAAAATATTTAGAGACGCCTTTAAGATTTATAGATGTGACATCTCGAGGTTCATGGTTGAAGTATTAATCATGTGGACCACACAATTTTCATTTCCTTTCATCTTTATTAGTCAATCGACCGTCCAAAGTAGCTCCTGCTACTATGAGCAATGACTTGAGTTTCTCGGTTTACTTTCTTCGGGACTCTTTAGAATTGATATTCACCAATATTTATACCAAAAATTTACATTTCGGAAACAGTTTGTACCATAGCATTTTATCATATGTACAAAAGCATACGTCAGGCATATTCGATGATCCGTTGGGAATCTGTACCGCGCAATCACCAAGTCTCAAAGTGAAGGGTTTTCATAAAAAAAAATGCATTAATACCGCGACGGTGGTTAAGGGCTTTTTCAAATATTAATGTCCCGTTGGCAATGTTTATGAAATTAACTTAAATTACTCGAAAAAGGGTCTTTCACGTCTATAAAGCAATGATAAACAACAAAACCCTCAATCTCGTGGACCGTGTTTTTGTTGAAAAATGCTGTGAGTGAATCATCCCTTGCCACCGACCCAAAAAAAAAAAAAAATCATCCCTTGCCGATCCACGGCCCGCAAAGAAAGTTGATCGCAGGCATCTCATCTAATCATGTAAAAGAAAGACCCTGGCTCATCTAGTCAAACAATGATTCAAAGTTCAAACCGCGTGCTTATCGATCATATAATGCACTCACCTACTCGAACATGATTTTCTCGAGCTATTGTAGTTGTCTCTTATCTGGATCCACTATGTGTGCTTATATGTCAAGAGTAAGGTCGGAAAAAGAGATTTCGTAGCCGCTTCTGTTTCACGGAGTAATTGAGACAGCTTGGTCTTAGGTAAAACCCCTCAGGATAGACCTCGTAGAAATTTGGTAGAGGTAGCCATGATTATAAGCCATTATTTCACATTGGAAAAATAAACCAAGTATGCTTTCACATTCCTATTTTTTGCAATTTGCATCGTCTTCTTCTTTTAGAGAAAATAATTTACTCCATGAAATTCTAGAAAATGCTTTACTTTGACAACTTACACATTCTCTGGGAAAAAAAATGCATTTGCAGGCATTATAAGATGGTTGTGTTTGAAAGAATTTCTCAAATGACAATCAGACATTTTAAGGAATGATTCGAATTGTCAAATTTTTGTTCGCACATTCCACAAGAAAGTCACACGTTGAATAGCAGGAAAGTTTCGAAGTCGACTGAATAGGCACTCTTGAAACATCATGGGAAGTGTCTGTAGTGCATTATAGGTGGCACCGATGAGCTAGTCCACATGAACTTCGGTGATTATTCATTCAACTTAAAGTTACATTTATTTTACGGAAAATAAATTATTTAAAAAGTATTTTCAAAGAATAATCGCTTATATCCATTGATATAATTAATCAACGAAAAATATTCTCATTATTAATGACAATTTATATGTAAAAATTTTGGTCAATGATAAGAATATCTTTTGTCCATTCATTTAATTTTTTAAGTGATTCAAGTGTTATTCATATCATTAATTTTTTGTAAAACTAACCAAGCCTAAGGCAAAACTTGCCTTTATGACTAGGGCACCTAGAACATTAGCTGGACTTCTGTACGAGTTATTCTCTTTCCCTTTCTTCGGTCGGCAAACTATTAAAAAAAAAAAGCAATTTTCCTTCACTCTTTCCTTTTTGTGAAAAGATTAAATTTTCTCTGTGGCAAAACTGTCGACTTCTAGCGGCTCTGTTCACCCCTGAAACGGGGGCCTGGTCGACTTGTGTCCAGGAACATGACCCATGGGATGTGAAACTTCATTCACGAGCAATCCTCCCAGAAAATCGTGGACGCCTCCTGTCTCCAGAAAAGAACAAAATAAGAATCGGTAATGAATCTTGAAGCATTGTTGAGCGCGTAAAATATTGTTTGCCTTTAGGCCCTCTCTCTTTCTGGTCGGCACGACTAAACAAGTTGAGAGTAGTTATCCAGCCCGTTCCTTTGCGGTGATCTTCAACCAATCTTCTTCTTCTTCCCCGTGGAAACACGGGAAAAAGGAGCACGAACCTTTGAATGACAAATGCTCACATTTTCTGTAATTTCCATTTACCGTAATGCCATGGGACACGTGTTTCTGTGGGACCTACGGCGACTTCGTTTGCATGTGGGGGCAGACAGAGACCGTATAGTCAGAGATCACCAAGCATTGAAAGATGTTTCCTTTAAATAAATCCCCCGTCAATGGAAGGTGAAGGTCACAAGAACAAAGAAACAGAGCACCAGCCAACACTCCTCTTTACTTCTGGATCGAGTGATTAGGACAAGTTCAGTTTTGTATCAAGGAGAGAGAGGGACGATGGGAACATTTCTAGGGTTCGCGGTCACTGCGACCCTGCTCTTCTGCATGGCTCAAGGCGAAGTCCTCTTCTATGATTTTGTGGTGAGTAGGAGCATTCCCTCTGTGAACATTTAGCGACTACTCAGAGCATTTGATTGATACCAGTTTTAGCCTCTTTCAGAGGCATAATAGTTGACCACGATCCCATCAGTGTATTCAACACAAGAATCTCCTTATTTTCAACAATGATCTTTACATCTGAATCTCTCAGCTGGTTAAATCTTGGAGAATGCTTGAGGCCGAGCACTACAGCATTCAAATACCAAACTAGATGCAATTTTTTTTAAGATTTCGACTTCTTGAGAGTTTAGTAGTAATCTGGCAATATCTACGGTTGTATGATTTATGCATTTTACTCTTTTGGGAGGCGGTTTCCAATTGATCCATAAGAAAGTTAAGCTACAGGCCTTGCGCCAATTTAATAGGGCAAATTATTTTATGGGTATAATTGTTCAAGATTCATATGATGATTTTTGTTGCAGGTAAATGAGACACCTATTGAGATGCTATGTGAGACAAATCGGAGTGTAATAACCGTGAACGGTTTATTTCCTGGGCCGGAGATCCGTGCTCACAAGGGCGACACTATTTATGTTAATGTCACCAACTTAGGACCTTATGGAATCACTATTCACTGGTAATAATACAACTCTCTCTCTCTCTCTCTCTCCCCCTCTTAATACTATACACATGTGCAGGCATGGAGTGAGACAAATACGGTATCCTTGGTCTGATGGCCCAGAATATATCACGCAATGCCCCATCCCTACGAACTCAAGCTTCCTTCAAAAAATCAAACTCACCGAGGAAGAGGGCACGTTGTGGTGGCACGCCCATAGCGACTGGTCACGTGCCACAATACATGGTCCTATAATCATTTTGCCAATCAACGGCACCAACTACCCTTATCAATTTGACAACCAACACACAATTGTGATCTGTATGCTACTTTCACTTAACTTAACTCTCAAGAATAAGTTTTTCACTCAATCAAACACATACGCATAGAAATAACAGTTTGCATTGTTTTTCTTTAACAAAATTATTTTTTGGCATGCAGCTGAATGGTATTCAAGAGATACGAAGGACATAATCGACGAGGCTCTTGCATCTGGAGGTGATCCAGACTTGTCCGTGGCCTATACCATCAATGGTCAACCGGGAGATAGTTATTCATGCTCTAATGGTACTAATTCTAGTGTGTGTGTGTGTGTGTCTATGTCTATATATATATATATATGAGTATGATATATGCTAAAAATATAAAAGAAAAGGTCATATTCAAAGGTAATGAAATAAAACCTTACTACTCTATAATTAATGAAATGAGATCTTCGCGAAATTATTATGCCTTAAAATTAATTAATGATGATTGATAAATAGTATGAGTAATTTTAGAATCTCCGAAGTACTATTTAATATGGTGTGTTTTGTTTTTATTTTTCTTTCATAGGTTCGGCATACAATATAACAGTTGTGCAAGGAAAAACGTATCTCCTCCGGATCATCCACTCCGGGTTGAATGAAGAGATGTTCTTTGGCATAGCCGAGCACAATCTCACTGTGGTCGGAATGGATGGAGCTTATTTAAAGCCACTTAATACTGAGTACCTCATGATAACTCCCGGTCAAACGATGGATGTTTTGGTCACTGCAAACCAAACCCTCGGTCGTTACTATATGGTTTTCAGTCCGTTCGTGGACACAACTGCCCCGTCCAACGAAAATGTTACGAGAGGAATATTCCAATACAACGGCACTTATAACCACTCAGAGACTCCCGTGTTACCTGAACTTCCAGGTTTTACCAATAAGAGTGACGCTGGAAACTTTACTATTCAGTTGAGGAGTTTGAATAGTGAAGAACATCCATCCACGGTTCCAACCAACATCACAAGAAACATTACAATCACAGTGTCCGTGAATCAGCAGCCTTGTCCTGCTAATCAAACGTGTACCGGTCCAGACGGCTCTATGCATTCGGCAAGCTTGAACAACATAAGTTTTTCGGCTCCCTCGATTAGCATTCTCCAAGCATACTACAAGTACGTAAATCATTCGACCTACAAAATTTGATCCTATTTGTTCGGATTGAATATCTTTTTCAAACCGATAGAGTTGATTCGGGCTGAAACATTCTTCCAATCGAACCGATTTAACTGGCTAAAACCTCCGTTGTCCGAAAGCGAAGGCATAATTCAACATTTAAATGTGTCTAATAACATTATATTTGTCTGGTGTGTGCAGCAATCTTCTAGGAGTCTACAACGAAACTTTTTCGGATGATCCACCTTTCGTGTTTGACTACACCGGGAATGTATCGGCCTTAGGGGAAGCTGCCAACGTGAGTACCGAAGTGTTGATGATTAACTATAATGAGGAGGTTGAAATAAGATTCCAAGGGACCAATTTGGGAGCAGCAGAGAATCACCCAATGCATTTACACGGCTATAGCTTTTATGTCGTTGGGATGGGCGATGGAAATTTCAGCGACTCCTACGTATCGGATTATAATCTAGTGGATCCGCCCTATGTTAACACCGTTGGACTCCCCAAAAATGGGTGGACATCGATCAGATTCAAAGCCGATAATCCAGGTACTATAATTTCATCGGTAGAAACGCATGGAAACATATCGTTTTTATTTGCAAATGAATAGCATCTATTATCATGTATCTACCATTTTGGCATTAGTTTTGCGTGAATTCAGTCTTGTATATGAACGCATAATTGATTGTTTATTCTTTTACGGGTGGCTACAGGAGTGTGGTTCATGCACTGTCATTTAGAACGCCATGCGAGCTGGGGAATGGACACAGTCCTCATCGTCGGAGACGGGAAGCTAAAGCATCAAAAGGTGTATCCGCCGCCCAGTTACATGCCTCCTTGTACCGTGTCTTAATCTGGATGTTGTTTGCTTTGTGTTCATTGCTTGTGCAAAGGGCTATAGACATCCCAATGGGAATAAACCATTGTATTTTGTACCGAATTATGCACTTTTGCATCATTCTATAAAAAGTTTCAATTGTAACAGATGTTTGGAATCCAAGAAGCTATTTGATTCAAAATATTGTATTTTCGTCTTATAAAATGATTCAAAATGTATTTTGTACCTTTCTAACCTTGACTCCAAATTTAACCGATTGGGCCGAAACTCTCAACGATGTTGACTAAAAGTATCATTTACTATCCAATCTTAATAAGTTCATCAAACATAAAGAGGCATAATTATATCACTTTAACATGTAAGAGAACATAAGTGAGAACTATCGTCATAGCCAAAAATGCTTGCCAACTTGCGGTTTTGACAAGGGAAAAGTGAATCCCAGCGGAGCCGATTAATGGCTGGATCAGTTATCCATTAAATTACCTCGTTTTACCAACCAAAGATGATAATTAATTTTAGCTTGTCGGGATTATCTATTTTGTGAATTAATTACTGCAATTTTTCAAGATATCTATCTATTTGATATTATTACCATGGTGCTTCCATAATCGTGCAATTAAACATTAGGAGTTTGTTAACACTTAAACTTTGACTAAATATTTAAGATTAATATGCATAGAAAATTATGGACGAATCTGCCCCTAACAAAAAGGATTTTCGCATGGCGTAGGTATTAATATTATTTGCATCTAATAAGTTTTGTTTTCTATTTTTCTTACCCTATTTTTTGATAATTAAAAAAAAAAATAGCCCACAGGGGCTGGGCGTGCCCCTTGTTCTTTCTCCTTCCTTCCCTTCTCTACAACTCACGCCCACAGAGGTCGTCGACGCGCGCGTGGAGGACGATCGACGGCAGAGAGAGGGGAGTAGGCCAGCAACGGATGGGACACGCCTTCAGTGGTCAGATGAGACGCCGGTTCGGCCAAGGGGGAGGCTGGTCGGCACGCCAAGGACCGGCGGCCGAAGCCTCCGTCGTTCAGGTCGTATAACCGACCCCGACTACGTCTTATGCTTTCTAGCTGTTAAGCCCCGGTTTGTCCCATGCCGTTTGTCTCGGTCTTCGATTGAGGTCCCGTTTCAGCTGCTGTTCGTTGCCCAGGAGGTCCCACGCCATGTGCTCGATGAAACGCCTAAGCTAGATGCGCGTTCGTGTCCGTCGTCTAAGGCCGAGACTTGCTGTGTTTCGTTCCTGCCTGTACTGAGGTCGGGTCTCGCTTGTCCATTGTCTGTTGATTTCGGCATGAGTTCGATAGTTTGTTAAGCCTGACATTTGCAGAGGGGCCTTGAAGAAGAAGACCGCACGAAGAAAAAAAGAGAAGAAATAAGGAATAGACAAAAGAAAAGAGAAAGGGAAAAGTAAAAAAAAAATGGGAGTAAGAAGGAAAAGACAAAAGATAAAGTGCGCCTACTGCTTTTAAGTGTAGTGGGAGGCTGGTGTTGTTGAACGATAGTTTGCTCAGGAGAGATAGAATTTGACTAACTCATATTTGGATTGATAGGCTTTCGCCTTTTTCTGCTCTCATACCAAGATAAAAATAGAGATGTAGAAAAATAGAGAATAGAGAAGATATAAGAATTGTATATTTTAATTTTTGAATTTTGTATTACAATGAGTGATGACTCCTATATACATATACTTAGAAAGAATCTTAGGAAATATATATTGACCAATAGAATTAGTAACCATTGGTGAAAATATTTGAATCAATCTCAAATATTTTGATTGTGTTCTGGTTTTTGTGTGGGATGGAGATAACATTATCAATCTGAGATTGCCTATCATGTGAATATTTTGATTGTGCTCCGATTCTAGTGCGAGTTGAAGATAAGTTTAATTTCGATGCGAGCTAGAATAGCTGACAATGAATTGGGTTAATACAAGACTATAATGAAAAAGTGGCTGAGCTAAACTCTTAATGATTTTCGTAGCCACTATAAGTAGAGTATTTAATTGTAGAAAACACTTGATGGAATCAGAATCACCTATATAAATGTAGAGTGAGGCCGTTTTTATAAGAATTATTGGCGATAATCTTTAGAGCACTTATGAACGAACTAAGCACGCGCATGGATAATATTTTTTTTGATTGGAGAAAATTATATCCTAAAATATTATTTTATCACAACTTGATTTATATTTAATTTTTTTGGTCCGGATTATAATTAACAATTACTAGGATGCATTACAAAACCCATCATTAAATTTTTTTTTTTTCAAAACTTTTGAAAAATTTGAGGGGTTGTTAGATATTTCAATAGTCTAGAAATATTTAAAAGCAAGAGCTTTTATAGAAGTTACAAGAAATAAATGTTTTTTTCGTCATTAATTTGTAATGGTTTTTGTCCATCAAAAATGGCTTGTAACGGTTTTGTAACGTTTGATTTATTTTTTCATTATCCTCCATTATTTTATCAAACTTATAAAGGGCATTTTGGTCTAAACTTTTTAGATTTTATTTTTTTTTTCTATTTTTTCTTTTAATTTTGGTTTCTTTTAATTTTTTTTCCTTCTCTCTTCCCTCCGCCGCCATGGCGGAGGGAAGCCGCGCGTCGGCGAGGGGTGCCCTCGCCGGGTCGAGCGAGGGTCCCCCACCTAGGCCGGCTAGGGCCGCCCGGCGTGTCGGGCGAGGGCGGCCCTCGGCCAGGTGGCGAGGGCCTCCCTTGACGCCCTCGCCCGGATTGGCGAGGAGGCCCGGCCCTCCTCAATGCCGACGGGGCCCCCTCGCCCGACGCAAGCGAGGGCGGCCCTCGTTGGCGTCGAGCAAGGACATCCCTAGCGCCCCAAGCGTCGGGCGACCGCCCGATGTGAGGGGCGCCTCGTTGGATGCCAACGGAGGGAAGAAGAAGAAAAAAAGAAAAAAAAAAAAAAAAAGAAAAACAGAAAAATAAGACAAAAATGCCATTGATGGGTAAATGTATCACAGTTTAAAAAGTTTGGGGTTTTTCATGGTACAAAAAAAGTTTGGGGTAAATTTGTCACTTTGGGCAAAATTTGGGGTTTTTGGTGGTCTTTTCCCTTGTTATAATTACCAATTGATTTATATAATGGCTCTCTCTTTCATTTAATATAAAATGAAACTTCAAACCACAATTTAAAAAAAGATACATAGAATCAAAAAGAGAATTTTCCTTCCTTTCTCATATCTTTAATTTCTTTGCTCGATGATACATATATTTTATTATTTTGAATGGAAGAAAGAAGAAGGTTTGTTATATTTTGAGAGGATGGTCCTCGAGTCTATTGCATTGGGTTACATTCTTCGAATGATGGAATTTTCCTTAAGCTTGCGCGTAAGACATTTTATCTTATTTTTTTCCATCCTTTTCAACAAATTTCCAACAAACCTTATATTTCATATTATCTAATATTTATCCAACACTTCATGCATCAACGTAAAGAAATCATTAGGGGATCTTTAGTAACGTGTTGAAAAACTTGTGTTTAGGATTTATGACAGTGACATAGAGTGTAACCTACACGGCCAATAGCAACCGATTTATCATTTAAAAGGGCTCGTCTACTATTATTTTAGTACCACTCTGCAATAATAACTGAAATTCGTGCACTATTTTCCTGCCCGAGACCGTCCTTCTCATGCAATCGATTGGACATATCTTTGATCATATCCACGCATTTAAACGTCTCAATGTACACAAATCCTGACAAATGACAACTAATCAACTGGCAATTACTTATTTCTTTATACCACGTGCAATTTTTTCCTTCGAGAAATATATGTCTAAAATATAAGCTGCGGCATTGTGCAATGTGAACACACCAAACTATGTTGGACTGCATCGGGTTTGCCAAGGAAACAAGAGGCATCCCTCAAAATATGTGCCGCTTCAGGAAATAATAAAATAGTTTCCTTGGTAAGAGGTTGAGCAAAAAAGAAAATCAGGGTTTAGCGTTTAGTGTTTTAGGGTCAATACAAAATGACCTTAGTCTGTTTAAAATTCATACTCTCCATATTGCCACATTTTAATTTGTCAATGCCCAGACATTTGTCAATGTAAATTGTCGTTATCAGAGACCAAGTCAGATCTACAATTCTGACTTGATTAATATATAAACTTATATTAAAAAATTCCAGTCATCTTACGCAAGAAAATATCATATTACGTATTAGTTAATCCAACCATTTAAGTAATCGTTGCTGACTGATCGACAAAAGAGAAAAAATATTTGGGCCATAAAACATAAAGAATAAATCAGAGGTGGGATACTTTAGTATACAGGTACATGGGCATTATAATTAGAACAAGTTTGCAGATGTCTGTGGAGTTAAAGCTAGACAGAGATCAAAGCAGATAGGTGTCCGACTGCCATATGCATTTTTGAACAGAGACAGCTCTATTTTGATTTAAAATCTCTGTATTACTAGCAAAAAGAGCACACCTTTATGGATGTGAAAATTTTTAAACAAAAAATTTTAATGTATAAAGAATGGTGTTGCCATTTCCACACCCTATTTGGCTAAAACATATTATTTTTATGTTAACTAACCAAATTATATTCATCAAGAAATTCGGTTCAAAATAATTAAAATTATCCGTTGTCTCTTTGTCTCTCAATAAAATTTGGATTATGCTAATTCCACACTCAAATTAGTTCTATACACACCCTAAGAAAATTATGTGACAAAAGTACCCCTGTGCGTCTACAGCCCCTTTCTTTATCACTCAGCCTACAAGAGACCCGCCTCTCGGCTGTACAACACCACCCTTGTCGGCCTTCTCACTCTACCATTGTCATACATCACTTGTCACTTGCCTCCAGCCTGGCTCACATCTCGTCATTTGCGCCTTTGCTCTCGACCGCAACCCCTCGTTGCTTCAAGATCGAAGCGCATATCACCACGATCACCTGGATCAAACTGTATTGGGGAGTCAACCGTAGATCGACCTAGAACTGAGGTTCCAGATGTCTCGGTGACAACCTACGTCATCGAGCTAGATTTTAAATTTAAAAGATTGCTAACAAAGAAGAAAAAAATTTGAGAACTCAATAGATACGTTCATATATCATAAAGACAATTAAACATTGGCCAGTAACTCAACCAAGACCTTATAACTTAAGGTAGTTTAATTTGATATAAGTTGGTGGTTTTTCCTATATTAGGTTGGTACTTTAATATTAGGGATTAATTAGTTCGAAAACTTAGTAACTTATCAAAATAAAATTGATATGCTAGTATCAAAATTGGTAATTTGCAAAGCACAAAAGTAATTAGCAATTTCGATAATGGCGGGGTAAATTACCAACTAATTACTTGGGAAAAAAAGTAGGACAAAAGGTCACATATAATTTTTCTTACTATAATTCTGTGACATTTACTAGCACTTGTTGGAATTTACTAGTACGGATAAAAGTTCATATTTATTTTTTTGTCAAGGAAATTGTTTAAATAGTAACGACCATCGGAGGATTACTCTTAAAGTCAACCTAGAACACAAACCCTAATTCCTGGGTTTGTTACCCTTTTGCCCTAGAAATTGCTAACATGGTAAGTTGCCTAAACTAAAAGATGTCGAGGACTGGACGTGATGGTGAGGGAAAGTACACTGTACTATGTAGTACATCTTGTGCTCCTCAAGGTTTGCGGATGTACTGCTTGCTTCTCTAGTTGGTCTATAAATGCAGTGAAGCCTCGATCTTCTTCGCTCTCCTCTTCGGTCGTTTTTATCATAACACATCATGCTTCTCAATCCCCCTCTCATCTCACAGAGGTCTTGAGTTCACAATTGTCAATCGACTACATTGAATGCTATAATACCAGAAGGTAAGCTTTTTGTCTTGTTTTCCACAAGTTCAATTTCGTATGCCACTCTATCTTACTTATTTATGTCATATGGTGTAGCCTATATGCCCTTAATTGACATGCGTGCACGTAGAACTCATTTGCCTAGTTAATATAACTTGCTCACTTCCCACATAGATAACAAATTATTGCACGTACACGATTGTGTACCAGGCTTCTCACTCGTTATGTCGCGTAAGTCTTATAGTCCACATAATATAAATTATGGCCAAGATATGAAGAGGATGCACCCCATTTCATAAAAAGAGCCGAACTTAGTTCGCGTGCCGATGGACGCACAGGACTACTGAAATCACGCTTCTTTCCGCTTGTAAACTACTTTTATGAACTCTAATCTTGTGCTCCAGCAACACTCGGTTCCAACTATATATTTCCAGCCAAGGAAACACATTGGAAGGCTTAAGCAATTAGTTATATGCATTTTGAGCGAATATACTAATTATTCCATTTGCACTCATTCGATTTATAATTCTAAATAAAAGCCAATTTCGTGCACGACGCTAGAAACACCATATACCTGCGAATCCATTACATTGTATAATCAACCTTCCTTTTGTCCTCCTCTACCATTTATTAACAATTTATTTCCTAAGATCTATGATTTTACTGCCCTTCGCACATGGTTTTATTCCTTTTCCCAAGAGCTCCAGGCAAGTTCTTTTTCACGTGCAATCCTTTACGTGCGACAAGATTTCGCTTATTCAACGCCAGGCACGTCCGAATCAATAATTGCGTAGCCCATAGGGACGATGAACAAGCAGAACACCACGTGCACGCACAATAAAGTGAAGGAGTGCTAAACACGTTGCCATGCTTTGTGCAATATATGATTTTGACCCAAGAAAAAAGGTGGTCCGTGACCAGCTGATGTCGAGGAGATTCTTTTGGGTAGATAAAGGCGTTTTTTTACAAATTAAATAATCATTTCTTACTTAACTATTTAGATAACTTTTGTTTACATCAGTGTGGTTGGAATCAACAGGGAACGCTTAGGGCGAGCATGCATGCATCTAGAGTGGTAGAGCTAGGCTACTCTTGTTCAATCTCTAAGCGAGTTAATCGATGCACGTTCCATACGTGCATTAGCGGGTTAAAAAGGAGCAACGAAGAACGACAATGATTTAATGCTCATCTTGATATAATATTACACGCCTATAAAAGTCATCGCATGCATGTTTCTATAGATCACGCTAATTAATACTATCTCAACTATTAATTATGGAGCTCACATAATCAATAATAAAAATGGATTTGGTCTATATGATCTATATATAAGTCATGCAATGTGCTTGAGTCGAGAGTGGGAATGTTAAATCTCTGCACAACAATTGCTAAGAAGCAAAACCCTAGTCGTAATTGGTGACCTGGTTCGCTAACTAGTTCGTTCATTTACTGAACCAGAAGCCTGTTGTTTCCACAGTCGATCTGCCCTCCTATGATCCGGCTTTTTCATGCACCGTTTCTTGTCTAAGGTTTTTTCACTACCTTGGACCGAATCATTGGTTTCTCTTGGATCAGGATGACCTCATTTACGTCGTCTAGTTCTACACTGTTTACCCGTAAAGGCGTGTCATACAGCGAATATAATTATTACATGAAACACAACATGATCAACTTTACCTAGTCGGCCGACGGTATATTATAATAAATTGAAGAACAAGGTCACTTTGATGCAGGCCACAAATTAAGTTAATCCTCGATTATAGGGATTAACAGGTTGGCCACGTTACACTTATCTTCTAATTGACCCACGTGACCTTGTTTAATGTTTTAATCGTCGATTACGCAAGATAATTCCACAAGAACAAGCTTGATGATAAAACAACGTAAGCTCATTTTCAATCTTCCCAACTTTGTTTTTGCCTACGTGTTCTTATTATCATGTGATAAGAGAGCAACCCACTCCATTAATTTGGCTGAAAGTTGAAAATTTCACGCATAAATTAGAACGTTTAAGAGGATTTATACCCTCGTAACTTAATTAAAATCTCACATTTTCTGAGGCCTGTGGTTCTTGATTATGTTACCGATGCTACTAATTCTTTGAATAATCTTTCCTCCACATTCCTAAATTACAATGAAGATGATTTATATAATCGCCACGGTAAACTCCAGTTTATATCATAAAGATGTCTTATTATTATATGCATTGATGATAAGCTCCGGTATTTTCTTCTTCTTTTATTGCCATGATAAAAAGTTCCATTAGTCTTACGGCAATTTTGAAAATTTTCGTAGCGCCTTAATTAATTAAAAGGTAAACCATTGCTTCTCATAGGTGCTCTGAACATTGTATTTGTCCGAGGGAAATATCAAGTTGCAATCATGGCGCTTGTGGTGCGAAACGTGTTTTAGGATTTCTTGTCCGAGCATGAAATGATGTCTTGTGTTGCGCAGGGAACATGTCGATTTAGAAATGATTGCTTAAAGAGTGAGTTACATGCCCACGAAATGGTATCGAAAAGCACGAGGAAACTTCCATGGGATAGGGATCTTCTCCGGTTTCAGAGGCAACATCAAGGGAACAGCATCAGTTTAAGGAAAGTGTCCACACACCTCAAATTATACGCATTCGGTTTCATTCTTCGTACATTCTTTTGTCACTTCATCGGTAGAAGCATATCTTTGATGAGAGAGATATTTTTAGATGCAATGTAAGACATTTGCGTCCTCCCAATCTGATAATTATGTGTCAAAGTTCATCAATTAGGAAGAAAGAGAGAAAATACTTAATATGTCATGATTGATTTGGATGGATTGTTTATGTTGTACAATCAATAGTGTACAAATGTGTCCACTAGAGAGGCGTAGAGGCCGTGAGGACCAATCACTAAGAACATTGACTTTTGAATTCATCGATGATGCATCCTCTCAAAGGAAAAGGAAAAGTTATTTGTTTGCTTATTATAAAAAGCAGAAAAGACCCCTTTTTTCCGTCCAAATTTAGATTTCTATCTAAATTTCAAAAATCATGAAAAAATTATATGTGAATTTACGTGTCAAATTTGTATATTGTGAGAGTTTTAGATGATTTAGGATATGTCAAAGTGTGTCCATTGCAAGATTTGAATTAAGCGATAGACAAAACGGAAAAATAGAGAATTTTTCTCAATTGATTCGGGTGTTGGAAATTTTGAGCTGGGAACTGAAGGTCTTACATTTGAATTTCATCAATTGCGTATCCACTACTCTAAATTAAGTTCCCATGAATAAGCCAAAGATCCAGAATTAATTGGCTCATGAATCACCAGGTTGACTAGGGAACTCCAGGCTTTATTTAAGAACAAATTGGACATTTTGAGGCCGTATATGAACAAGGTTCACACTGGTCCATTTTTTCAGAAAACGACCCCACTTCATACATTATTCGAGATTTCCCTTAAAATTTTTATGGATACTAATATTGTGTGACAATGTCTATGACATTAACTTAAATCACTTGAAAAAATATCTTTAACTTATATAAAGCAATGTTGTAACACAAATGCCCTCAATATTTTAGACCATGTTTTGTTGAAAAGTGCTATGATCGAATCACCCGTGCTGTAGGAGATCCACGGCCTGTCCCGGGGGGGGGGGGTCGATTCCATTTTTTGTAAAGAAAGTTGACCACTTGCATCTCGTCCAATCATCTATATCCTAGATATTATAAAGGTGCAGGGCTTGGGGGGGGTTTGGTCCATTTCATTTTTTGTAAAGAAAGTTGACCGCTTGCATATCGTCCAATCATCTATATCCTAGATATTATAAAGGTGCAGGGCTTGTGCAACTACAAAATAAAAACAAATAATTAGGTGATAGTTTTTAATCATGGTGAGAATAACAATCTATTCTAGATCACAAAAAATTAAATAATAATAATTATATATTGTTGTAAGATCCACCCTTCTAAGATTTTGTGACTCATAACAAATCGTTATACTTATAGTAATCCAGAGATTGTTATACTAGCAAAATCCCAAAATAAATCATGGGAAAAAGATTGGATGGCTGCATTGTCACTCCGCCAAGAGTAACGGCAGTCTTGACCCCAGATTATCCCAAGGAAATTGTTAGATTTTTTCTGTTTTATTGGGAAATCAAAATCCAAATCCCATCGCCTAGGATTCCATTAATTTTTTATTTGAGAATTAAATTTGCTTTTCAACTTTGCTACGTGAACTTGAAGTTGTCTCATATGGAACAGATTTTATATCGATATTTTTTTAAATTAAACAAAATTGTTCATTTCCCTCTTCCATAAAATGCTTGCAATTTTGTTCTGATTAAGCTAAACTAATAAATGTTCAATAGCCTATTGCTTTTGAAGTGATACTAAAGGCTCAAAATGCACCATTAGTTTGAAGCACTTATGGCATTGTTAGGCTAGAATTTTCGTTAGAACTTGAGGCACTTATGGCAACTTTAGGCTCAACTCTATGAAATTTTATGTAGTATTATAATAAATCATATGGATTGTGTGGTTTGAGACATTTTTGATATAGAATATTATCTCAAACATATCATGAATGATGGATTTGTATTATTTAATGGGAGAATTACCAAAAAACTCTTAAACTTATTGCAATTATGCCAATTCAGTCATAAACTTTTTTTTTTACCAATTTAGTCTTAAACCTTTTATGATTGTGCCAATTTAGTGCATCCGACCAAAATTGCCCGGCTGGGGTTGACATGGACGCCGGGGGGGGATAGCCGGCTGCGAACGCCGATGTGACAATTTTTTTTTTTTTTTTGAATTTTTTAAAATTTTTTATTTCTTTTTTTTTCTCACCTTCTTCTTCCTCTAGCTAGCTAGAGGCGAGAGCCGGTGAGGTGGCTCAGCCCCACTGACCGGAGGCGAGGGTGAGGCCCCGCCAGATCCGGCGAGCTCGGCCCTCTCCAAAGCTAGGCGAGGCTACCGTCGCCAAAGGTTGCGGTGGAGGCGGGTAGGGAGAGGATGAGGAGGAGGAGGAGGAGGAGGCGGCAAAGCGGCTGCAGAGATGTGAAGAGGGGTGTTGTTGGCCATTCGCGAGGGCGAGGCGGATCCGCGGATCCGGCGAGGTTGACCTTGTCGACCTCGTCGGCCCTTGCCTCCGGCCCACGGGGGCAAGCCTCGCCAAGCCGGCAAGGCTAACCTCATCGGCCAGAGGAAGAAGAAGGTGAGAAAAAAAAAAGAATTAAAAAATTTTAAAAAAAAATAAAAAATTCGAAAAATATTAAAAAATTACCACATCAGCGTTCGTGGGCTAGCTGTCCCCCGCCGACATCCATGTTAGCGCTGGCCGGGTAATTTTGGCCGGATGGACTGAATTGGCACAATTATAAAAGATTTAGGACTAAATTGACACAATTGCAATAGGTTTAGAACTTTTTTGGTAATTCTCCCTTATTTAATGAGATATGATATAGGGATTGGGACGCATTATTTGCTAGATAATCAATGTGTTATGCTCTAATTGTTCTTTCTAATGTGATTGATTATAGTAGGCATGCTTCTAACTGGACTAATTTTTTGTGAAATTTTTTCTTTGGGCGGGGAAGTACTTTTATAAAAGCAATATTTCTAGTAGGTCCCTAAATCATAAACACACCGACTAAAACCCTAGTCAAATTAATGATTCACACCACATGTCATTAATCAAGTCATATATAGTCAGCTTCTCTAACATATATTAAGAGGGGCTTTTGTAATGTCTCTGATCTGGATCCACTTTGGATGCTTGTATACAAGAACAAGATCAATAGAGAGATTTCGTATACGTTTCTGTTTCGGGAAGGAATTGAGACACCTGGGTCTGGGTAAACCCCTAACATATAGATCTCATAGAAAATTGGTAGATATCTTCAGGAGAATGGGAATATTTGAGCTTTATTTTTACTTCAATAATCAACAAATTCTTTGGCAAAAGAGAAAAGAAGTATTTACACGCTTTAAAAGTTTGTCATGTCGTAAAAGTTTGTCAAAAGATAGTCGTACACTATAAGGAATGATTCGATTTGTAAAACTTTTGTTTAAACATGTTACAAGAAAGTTCAGCTTTTTGATTGCTGAACCTGACCGAAACATATGCTCCGAAAAGGCTCTTTAAACTAGACTTCAGTACGAGTTTTCTTTTTCCTGGTTTGTTGCGTTCGGTAAATGACAAGGAGAAACATTTTTCTCTTATGCTTCTTTGTTCTTTGGAAAATACAGATTTCTCTGCTGAACCGAATATCTCTCGACTTCTAGGGGCTCTATTTTCCGAAGTATCATGGGACTGGTCAACTCGTGTCCAAGAAGAACAACGTGGGGAGGTGGCTGTGGAACTTCTTTCACGAGCAATCCTCCACGAAAACGTTGACGCCGATTGCCTCCAGAAAAGAACAAAAGGAGAATCGGTAATGAGTCTTGAAGCAGTTGATGAGCGCGTAAAGAAATGTATTTTTAAATTCTCTCTTCTTTCTTGCCCGCATGACTAAGTAAGTCGTGGGAAGTTCATCAGCTCGTTCCTCGGCGGTGCTCCTTAACCGATCTTCTTCTTCTTCGTGGAAACACGGGAAAAATTAGCACGAGCCTTTAAAAGAGAAATGCTAGTTTTTCCTTTCTTTAACTTTCATTGGCTGTAATGTCGAGGCCACGTGTCTTTGCGGGAAACCGACGAATTGGTTTTCATGTGGGGCAGACAGCGAGCATCTCGACAGAGAAAACCAAATACGAAAAGAAGTTCCCTATAAAGAGCCCCCTTCAATGGAAGGTGAAGGTCACAAGAAGAAAGAGGCCGAGCGAAACACAAGTCCCCTTTTTTGTTCTGGATCAAGTGATTCATACAAGTTCGTTTTTGTCTTGTTGAGAGAGAGAGAGGGAGACAGAGACGATGGGCAGATTTCTAGGGTTTGGGTTCACTCTGACCCTGCTCTTTTGCATGGCTCAAGGCAAAGTCCTCCACTATGATTTCGTGGTGAGTAGGAACATCTCCTAGTTGAGCACTTTTAAGTGTCTTTTTTGGGCCATACAGATCATTTAGCGACTCCTAGCGCATTTGTAGCAAGTTTTACGATCTCATTATTCGTAGATCTAATTATATTATCTTCACATCTAGATCTGGAGCTAGTTAGATCTTGGACTATGCTCGAGGCCGAGTATTACGGCATTCATATACCAAAACTACATGCATTTTTCTGATGATTTTATCTTCTTGTGAGTTTGGTAGCAATCCCTAAATATCCACAGTTGTATAATTTATTTATTTATTCATTTGGGAAGTGATCTCCAACCCATTTGGGTCTTTATTCTGGAAGCAAGTGCAGACGCGGGCCCCTAAATTAGTTAATGTTATTTGTAGGCTGCGGTACACCGAAACGCTTTGGCATCAATTTAATAAGAGAGATTACTTAAAATATTTGACAGTCCAATTTTAAAGGATGATTTTTTATTTGTTGCAGGTGAAGGAGACACCTATTAAGATGTTGTGTGAGACGAATCGCTCTGTATTGACTGTGAATGGTATGTTTCCTGGACCGGAGATCCGTGCTCACAAGGGTGACACCATCTACGTCAATGTTACCAACATAGGACCTTATGGAGTCACTATTCATTGGTAAAAATAAAACTACCCTTCCTCCGCCCTTAGCCCCCCCTCCCCTCTCTCCTTCCTAATATTGTCCACACATGCAGGCATGGAGTGAGACAAATAAGGTATCCCTGGTCTGATGGCCCAGAGAACATCACGCAATGCCCAATCCCTACGAACTCAAGCTTCCTTCAGAAAGTCATACTCACTGAAGAAGAAGGCACACTATGGTGGCACGCTCATAGCGATTGGACACGGGCTACTGTACATGGCCCTATAATCATTTTGCCTGTCAATGACACCAACTACCCTTACAAGTTTGATGAACAACACACAATTGTGATTGGTATTCTACTTAAATGACAGAATTAAGTTTTTCACTTAATCAAACATGCACAAGTAATAGCTTGAATTGTTTTTCTTAACAAAACTAATTTGGCACGCAGCTGAATGGTATGCGAGAGATACAAAGGCTATAATCGATGAGGCTCTTGCAACTGGAGGCGATCCAGACTTGTCCGTGGCCTATACCATCAATGGTCAACCAGGAGATAGTTACCCGTGCTCCAATGGTATGAATTCTAGTGTGTATTTATGAGTGTGATACATGCTATTTTTTAAAAAGAAAAGCTAGTATTCATAGGTAATGAAATAAAACCTTTTTACTCTATATTAATGAAATGAGGTCTTGCAAAATTGTTATTCCTTAAAACTAATCAAGATCTATAACAATACTATTTAATATGGTGTTTGTGTGTGTGTTTTTTTTTTTTAAATCTTTTGTAGGGTCGGCATACAATATAACAGTTGTGCAAGAGAAAACGTATCTCTTGCGGATCATCCACTCTGGGATGAATGAAGAGATGTTCTTCGGCATAGCCAAGCACAATCTTACCGTGGTTGGAATGGACGGAGCTTATTTGAAGCCGCTTAAGACCAATTACCTCATGATAACTCCTGGTCAAACAATGGATGTTTTGGTAACTGCAAACCAAGCCCCTGGTCGCTACTACATGGTATTCAGTCCGTTTGTGGATACCAATGCCCCGTCCAATGAAAACGTCACGAGGGCGATATTTCAATACAATGGCAGTTATAACCACTCGGAGACTCCTTTGTTACCCGAGCTTCCAGGTTTTACTAACAAGAGTGACGCTGGAAACTTTACTGTTCTGTTGAGGAGTTTGAATAGCGAAGAACATCCATCTAAGGTTCCAACCAAAATCACTAGGAACATTACGATTGCGGTGTCCGTGAATCAGCAGCCATGTCCTGCTAACACAACATGTACCGGTCCACAGGGCACCATGCATTCAGCAAGCTTGAACAACATAAGTTTTTGGGCTCCATCGATTAGCATTCTCCAAGCATACTACAAGTACGTAAACCACTATACCTTCCAATTTTGATCATATTTGTTAGTATCTTAGACTGATAGAGTTGATTCAGGCTGAAATATTCTTCAAATTGAACCAATTTAAATGGTTTAAACCTTCATCGTCTTAAAGCGAAGGCATAATTCAACATCTAAATGTGTCTATAACATTATGTTCGTGTGGTGCGTGCAGCAATCTCCAAGGAGTCTACAACAAAACTTTTCCGGATACACCACCTTTTGTGTTTGACTACACCGGGAATGTATCGGCCTTAGGGGAAGCTGCCAATGTGAGCACCAAAGTGTTGATGATTAACTATAATGAGGAGGTCGAAATAAGATTCCAGGGGACCAATTTTGGAGCAGCAGAGAATCACCCCATGCATTTACATGGCTACAGCTTTTATGTTGTCGGAATGGGTGATGGAAATTTCAGCGACTCCTATGTATCGCAGTATAATACAGTCGATCCGCCTTACGTTAACACCGTTGGACTCCCCAAAAATGGGTGGACAGCCATCAGATTCAAAGCCGATAATCCAGGTAATGTAATTTATCGATAGAAACGCATATAAACATAAGTTTGCGCGGATTTAGACTTGTATATGAATACATTTGACAGATTATTCTTTTACGGCTGCTTGTAGGGGTGTGGTTCATGCACTGTCACTTGGAACGCCATGCGAGCTGGGGGATGGACACAGTCATTGTCGTTGGAGATGGGGCGAAAAAACATCAGAAGGTGCTGCCGCCGCCCAAAGACATGCCTCCTTGTTCCGTGTCTTGATCAGGATATTGTTTGCTTTGAGTTCATTGCTAGGGCAACGGCCATTGATACACCAGTGGAAATAAATCATCTCTACTGCGAGGCGAAATTTGCAATTCTGGATCATTGAAATAAGCTTTGACTTTAACATATGTTTCGGCATGTGAAAAGTTTATGTTCGATTCAGAATAATGTATTCTTTTGTCCCATAAGTTATTAAAAATTTATTTGTACATCAATAGAGGCGAAATTTTCAATGATATTGACTAAAAGGACCATTTACCATCCGTTAATAATAATGTCATAAAAAAATCCTATATATAAATCAATTTGATGTGTAAAAGAGCACATGTAGTTAACAGCGTCAAAGCCCAAAATGGGTGCCAACTTGCGATGTTGACATGGAAGGAGTCGATGCAACTTGCGATATTGACGTAAATAAATCAACTTGCGATGCCAATTTGACAGGCTTTAGATGAGTTTTTTTTTTAGCTCTTCAATGGAGGTGTGGATGATGGATATCGGTTTTGAATTCGTTTATGAGATTGGAAATATTATATTTCTTATGGGATCTCTACAGCTGACGGAATGAGGAACGAAGATATCATATCATATTCTCTATGCTGAAAGAGAAAGCTACTGGAAGTTGCGATGATTGTTCACAATCCATCAAAATAATAAGTTGAACATCATCGTGGACGTATGAGGATGATTTGTTGGCACGAGAAATTATTTGAAAATAATCAACTAATTTTAATCAGCTCTTTGTAGGAAATCTTCAACTTGATTGCGATGTTAGGCTTTTAAATGTACTCGGAATACAGAATCAATCACATGATTGAAAATTTGTGCAAATTTTGTCTTTTCTTTGGAACCTGTCTAATGAAGGTCGCATCACATATCGAACTTTGGATTGACCTTGTCCGCTCAGATTTGTCGCGATTAAATCTACTTCTTGAACGAGATTGTCGGCATGATTATTATTATAACTATAATAATTTAAGTTACCAGAAACAAGAGTAGGTTTGCTATAATTTATCGTCAATCACTAAAATTAGTATACTAGATAAAGCGACAAACTATAAGCAGTGAACTTTATAAATTGTTCCGACCAAAAAGTATGAAAAAAAGCTTTGTAAATTCTCTGCACTATTCTAAAAAAAAAAAATTGCTCACTTAACTTTAAGATGATATCAACTACCATAGAATAATTAAAAGTGCGCGCATGCGTTGCTTGGAATTTATGTCATTAGGAAGCACCTATAAAAAGTACTTTATTAAATTATATTGCCTACTTTGACAGGCGGACTTAATTAAATAACTATAAGATACATACATCATTTAATTACAACCACCCGTTAAATTTTAAAACAATACTTCCACTTATTTAGCCAAAAGATGTGGTCCATTTATGATCATTCCAGTCCAAACGAATAACATTGTCAAGTCAAAAGGTAAACATTTGGGATTCCAACTATAGTGTCACCAAGTTGTGAATAAACTCTTGTTTTATAAGAGGGTAGGAAAAAATATTGCAAATTGGAGGGGGAGTGGTTGAGTAGATACCCAAAAAAGAACACTTATTTCATCATTAGTCCTTTTTTTTTTTTTTTTTTGGTTGTATTTTCATCATTAGTTCAAATGTACAAAATCCATATTTTAAAAAGGTCGGGAACCTTTGTCTTGCAACAGTTGATCTTCTTCGTGGAAACAAATACTAGAAAGGGCCCAAACGACATTGCACATTTCTTTCCCCTTGCAAAAGCTGATCTTCTTCGTGAGCATACACATCCGACCTGATCTTATGAATAGGTCAAATGAAGTCTTTTCTCAATTTCTACAGTCATCTTTAAACTCTGTGATAAGTGCCTTAGAAATCCTAAAATTTATTAGCAAAATGCAATTGAGTCCTACAAATTCTTAAAGTGTAATCCAGTCTTAAAATTTTATCTAATTGTTGTAATGAAGTCCTTCCGCTAATTCCGTCTATTTTGGCTAAAAGAAAATGTTGGTGTGGTTGTTTTATCTTTTATTTTTAAAGACATGTGACATACTACTAAACGCCACATTAGAAAAAAAGAAAATGTGAATTTAAAAGCCCAGATTGATTTTGACGAAAGAAATTACCAAAAATATGGGTATATCAAACTTGGGTCCAAAAGGATCGACAAGAGAAATTAACAGGATTTTATGGGAGAATTGGGCGGATACCCGAGATTTCTCAAAGAATCAACTAACCAAATTGAACTTGAACTCTGTAGAAGAAAAAAAGTACAATCTTGACCAGAAGCTCAAGACCAAGTTCTCATGGCCGCGCTCATGCTCAAGCATTCATCTTGGTCGAACATGGTCTAGCTTAAGCGGCCATGGTTGAATTTGATGAAATTCAAGCGGCCATGGTCGCAAGCTCTAGTGGAAATATCCTTCGATTCCATCAAAATCGCAATGCAACCGACGATCTCTCTATTGCCGACGTCGAATTTGAGCTCAATAAACTAGTGAACTTTATAAATTGTTTCGACCAAAAGAATAAAATAAAAAGGAAATTTGTAAATTCTTTGCAATATTAAAAAAAAAAAATTGCTCACATAACTTTAAGATGACATCAACTGTCATAGAATGACTAAAAGTGCGCCCATGTGTTTCTTGAATTTATGTCATTAGGAAGTGCCTAGAAAAAATGCTTTATTAAATTATATTGCCAACTTTTACAGTTGGACTCAAATAACTACAAGATACATGCGTGATATAATTTCAACCACTTGCTAAATTTTAATAACAATACTTTCACTTATTTAGCCAAAAGATGCGGTCCATTTATGATCATTCCAGTCCAAGCGAATAACATTGTCAAAAGATAAACATTTAGGGTTCCAACTATAGTGTGACTAAGGTGTGAATAAGTTATTTATACTCTTGTTTTGTAAGAGGCTGGCAAAAGAATATTGCACATTGGAGGGGGAGTGGTTGGGTAGATACCCGAAAAGGACATTAATATCATCATTAGTTCACATGTGCAAAATTCATATTTTAGGAAGGTCGGGGAACTTTGTCTTGCAAAAGCTGATCTTCTTCGAGGAAACGGATCTTGAAAGAGGCCCAAACGACGTTGCACATTTCTTTCCCTTTGCAAAAGCTAATATTCTTCGTCAACATAGAGATCGGACCTTCATTTTATTAATAGGTCAAGTGAAGTCTTTTTATCAATTTCTGCACTTATCTTTGAATTTTCGGATATCAGAAATATTAAAACTTATAAAGAAAGAGCAATCTAGTTCTGCAACTTTCGAAAAGTGTTATCAAATTCTAAAACTTTTCAAATTGATGTAACAAAATCCTTATTTATTTAATCCAAATTGGTAAAAAGAAAATGTTGACTAGACTATTTTATTACTTTTTATTATTACTTTTTAAAGACATGTGACATCCACCAAACACCACATCAAGTTAAAAAAAAAAAATGAAAATTTTATAACTCGGATTAATTTTAACGAAAGAAATAACCAAAATTAGGGGTGTATCAAACTTGGTTCCAAAAGGATCGACAAGAGAAATAAATAGAAATTTTTTAAGAGAAATTGGGCGGAAACCTGCGATTTCTTAAAGAAAACACAAATTGAGCTTGAACTCCATAGGAGAATAAAATTTGCAATCTTGACCACAAGCTCGAGATCAAGTTCACACGGCGGCGCTCACGGTCAAGATTGAGCGACCATGGTTGAACTCGATAAAAGCAGCCATGGTGACAAGCTCTAGTGAAAGTATCTGTCGGATTCGATCAAAATCACGATGGAACCAACTGATCTGTCTATCGTCGACCTCGAATTTGAGCTCAGTAATTTAGAGAACTTTATAAATTGTTCTGAGAAAAAAAAAATTAAAAAAAGACTTTGTAAATTGTTTGCACTACTCTAAAAAAAGAATTGCTCACTTAACTTCAAGATGATATCAACTACCACAGAATAATTAAAAGTGCGCTCGTGTTTGTTGGAACTTACGTGATTATGAAGTGCCTACAAAAAGTGCTTTATTAAATTATGTTTGCCTACTTTTACAGTTGGATTTAATCAAATAACTATTTGATACATACATGATTTACTTACAACCACTTGCTAAATTTTAACAACAATACTTCCCCTTATGTAGCCAAAAGATTTCGTCTATTTATGATAATTCCAGTACAAAGTAATAACATTGTCAAAAAATAAACATTTAGGGTTCCAACTATAGTGTGAATAAATTATTACACTCTTGTTTTATAAGAGGGTGGCAAAAAAATATTGCGAATTGGAGGGGGAATGGCTGAGTAGATACCCAAAAATAAACACTATATATATTGCTCTATTAGGCTCGCATTCCGGCTTTGGTATTTGCAGGTTCGTATTTCATCCTTGTCTCCGAGAGTTCATTTTTTGCAGGTTCATATGTCCCATTTCATTTTCTCTTTATATGACTTAATTGTGCTTTTTGAAAGTTTTATAACTCAATTACAACTTCTTTTTTAATCATAGCTCAATTACAAATTTCGCAATAAGTCTAAGGACTTTTGGTGCATTTATCCATTAAACTTTAATATTTGACTATCTTGATGTAATTTAATGAAGAATCCTCGAAAGATACTATCAACCACAAGGTGAATTACACTTACAATAAAGCCATGTGTACATTTGAGTGGACAAATCGAAATACAACTCTAGTTCTTATTTAAATGGTTTCATGATCGTATTTCCAACGAGGCAAAATCTTCATGTTTGGCATGTCAAGTCCAACGTGAGGTTTAAAAATATCCTCTTTATTAAATTTATTGATTTTGTTTCTGCCTAACATTTTGTACCAAAACATATAATACGAGATATTGCTAATTTAGTCATAAACTTTTACGTGAAATTCTAATATAATTCTTCTAGCTATTTTCATTAGAAGTTGTTGGTGTGGCGATGTGCCATGTTAGACAATCGGCGATGACTAAATCATCACATCAACAATTTCAAGAGAAAATTGACATGGAGGAATACATTGGAATTTTATATGAAGATTTAGGATGGAAAACTTACAAAAAAAGTTGTAAATCAATTGCAAGTCATAAATATTGTATTTTGGTTAATTTAGTTCTAAACATTTTGATAATTTACCAATTGAGTCATTCCAACCAGTTTTATTGGAAAATTATTGATATGGACGTCGAGTATTTTACATGGTTTGACTAGTGCTAATGTGAATAATTTTTTTAATTTTTTTTTCTGATTTTTTAATTTTTTCTTTGCTTTTTTACATTGTGGTCAACAAGGGTCACAAGCGACCCTTGCCAGCATAAGGGCCTTGGGTGAGGTTGCGGGCGACGATGCAAAGGCCCTTACCAGGTCAAGGCGAGAGCCTTCGTGGCTTTGCTAGTTGGGGGCAAGGCTCTTGCAGTTGACAAGGGTCGTTGGTGATAGTCACTTGGAAAATGAAAATAAATAAATAAATAAGTAAATAATTCAAAAAATAATAAAAATAAAAAATATTGAAAAATTATGAAAATTATCCAAATCATTGCCAACTGTGCTACATAGAATATCTAGTGTTCATGTCAATAATTTCCAATCAAAATCGGTGGGAATGACTTAATTGACAAAAACTTTAAGACTAAATTGATCAAATTGAAGGGTTTATGACTAAATTAGCGGAAGTGCAATAGATTCAAGACTATTTTGGTGAGTTATTCGAATTAGGACTCACTTAGTAAAATTGAAAAGTTTAGGATTGAATTAACATTTATACAATATATTGATGACTAATTGGTAATTTTTCCCTTTTTTTAATTTCGAAATAAAATAGTGGAAGAATATAAATGAGCATAGAACTTATTTATACATATAATTCATATCCTATTCCATGGAACCATCAATACACATACCAACAACCACAAGAGCTGATAGAAATTCTACACCACCGACGCTATATTCAAGCCTAAAACGAATATTAAAAAGAATATAGTCAATGGCTAATAATTCATCAAACTTGTAGGTTAAAAAGGCGTTCACTTGGAACATACGTCGAATATTTGATTATCCATATAGCCTCTTATTTAAAATTTATACCTACATCAACTTATTGAAGTTGACAAATTCCCTCCTACGTGTTTTTAAATTTCTGGCGTGATGATCCAATCGGTCTAAAATTAATAATCCATGAAGGTATAAACCTCACCATTCAACTTTTCATTTCAATATACATAGTGTAGACTGCTTGTTTTAATTCTTTTAACTATATTGATGATTGTATTGACTAGCATTATCACCTCATTCTTCGTGTGTTGTTGTTTCAACCTCCTTCCGTACGCAAGCTGGTGCTTTTAGGGTTTCCAAACCCACGTCCTTTTTGAATATTTCATTTTTTTTCCTTTTCCTCTGTATTTGTAGCTCTTGACCTTCCTTTGTTGCTTTTGATGCCATTGAAGCATCGAGTCTCAAGATTGATTTTTTATATATTTTTTTGGGTCAACTTTAACAATTACGGTCCCCTTCTAGTCCTACCATGTCTTGATCGTATAATCCCGATACTTTTCTTGATTGTTTCAAACAAATCTAGTCACAAGAACATGCAAAAAACGTTCTCCTATCGCCTCAAAGCTCCACAGAAGAAGTAGCTGACTAAATCATCCTCGGCCCCTGTTTGCGAACACCGATTTCTCCTCCCTTTCTTGCTGAATGTTTCCTTCGAAATGTGGAAGAACCACTCCCCTTTCAAAGGACCATCTTTTGGAGCATGTCTTGCTGGCTCCTCCCCAAAAACTTAGGGCTTTTTACCCCTTCGACTGCACTTTCTTCGGTTGGTATTATAGGTTGAAGGCTGTCAAGTAGGAGGTGTGGCGTAAGGCTCGAATTGACAAGGCTTTGGAGTTTTGTACCTTTGATTGGAAACTCAATCACAAGCTTTTGGGTAGCCTTGCATGCTTTTAGTTGCCGTCTGTTAACTGTTTCTTCTTCAGGTCGGGCTCTATGTTAGTAACTTTTCTTGATGTGTTCGCCATCACTAGTTTGAGCTCAAATGGTGATGATGCTAACGCTATTAATCCTTCGGCTTGTGATATCTTTGGAAAAGGTGTAGACTTCTCCTATACTAGTTTCCAAAAAGCCTTTGCTTATCAGACAAGGGATGCTGAGGATGAGGAGCATGTTGCCTTTTTGCTCTACTAGTTGTCTAAATTCTTTTTTTGTCACCCCTCCCTTCAAGTAGCTCAAGACCTCAAGGGTTTAGCTTTTTACCTTTCTCGAAATAAGCATATAGTCATGGGTCGTCTTGCTCTTGTACGATACTGCTTCCACCCACTTGGTGAAGTAATCAGTGGCCAGGAGTATAAATGAATATTTCTTGCTTGACGGTGGGTATATCTTCCCGATAACATCTATTGTCTATCCTTTGAAAAGCCATGGCTTCATTAGTGGCTTCAGCAAAGTTGTTGGGACATGTTGGATTAAGCCATGCATTTGGCAAGGTTTGCATCCTTTCACGTAACTTATGCAATCTTGGGCCATGGTGGGCCAAAAATAGCCATGACGCTTCAACAACTACTTCATTTTGATACTTGCTTGATGGGCTCCATAAATCCCTTCATGAGCCCTAGCCATCACCAACATTGCTTCCTCTTTATTCACACACCTCAACTGTGACATCCCAGATTTTCAACCCTGTTTTCTACTGAATAAATCGGGCTTTTCATTGACGCGCCTATAAAGCTGTTCTCAGAGCTGATCACTCTTGAGATAACTAGATTATCTGGGGAAGCCATTAAAAATTTTAAGGCAAATAGACTTGAGAATTTGACCAGGAATCGGTTGTTCGACCGTGCTCATCTACCGAGATCATTACGGCACAGATATAAATCGATTAGAGATTAGAGATAGGTCGGTTCGACTGAGATGTGTGGCTAATCGTGGATGACACCACTAAATTGGAAAATCCTCGTCGGCCGACACTAGACTGATTTTTCTATCGTTTTGATACCATGTATCCATATTTGAACCCTCGAGATTTTCACGACAACCGAGAGTCGCCAATGTGTCGAGTGGGTTCATTGTGGCTCGAAGAAAATCGACCACGGGTCATTTGCACTAAAATTTTTTGAAAGTTATCCGATAACCCAGGTCACGTTAAAAACGTGTCGAATGGAATTAATTGTGAATTCGAGTCCGATTTCATAAATTGAAAGTTCTGTCATGTCACAGGTCATTTTAGGATCGTCGACTCATCCTTCAAAGAATTTTCGGACATTCCGAGATTTTTACTGAAATCCGATTCGGACGTTGCGGAAAATTAACGGAAATTCGGATTGGCCGAATTGAAGAGATTTTTTACTGTCAAACTGAGCTATTTGGCAATGGGGACTTGCAGAAATGGTATGGGCTTTTTCTTTGGCGAAATTGGACACCAAATTGGGGAATTTGGTGAGGAAATTAAGATCCAAATTAGTGAAATTCGGAGCATTGGAAGAGAGCTGCATTTTTGGCTTCAATTTGGCTTATTGGTGGGATTAAATGTTGAGAAAGTATTTGGGAACATTAGATATTTGTGTGTGGGCTTTGGGGAACCAAGCATTGAAGGGAATGGCTAAGGTTTAATGATTTTTGGGGCCCTCTCCTTTTCTTTGGCTTCTCCCGCATGGCTTCCCCTCCATCTCCTTCAGCGCACGAGGCCAACCCCCTTCAATCCTCATCATTTCTTTTCCTCTTGCTGGACCGTTCCTCCCTCTTTTTCTCTATTCATTTCCTTCGCTCCAAACACCCACACGCCTCTGCCCCGTTAATTTCCTCCTCTTGACCGAAGAAGTCAGCCCGCTTGCTGCCACGCTCGTCGTGGACCCCTCCCCACGCGTCCCGTAGCACCGAAGCAGTCCAACATCTCGTTCGTGTCTTGCCAGTAGCCCACGAAGGCCTGCAGCCGCGCCAGCTTCCCCACCGAATTGTTTCCTCTAGCTCAGTCAACCAGCGAAGCTAGTGCTGACCTTTGAAACTCCATGCGGCCAACGCATGCTAGTGAAACCCACCGAAGCTGCTCGCCTTCAGCTCGCGAAGCCTAGCCCGTCAGTAGCTTCTGCACGTCCACGCCTCCACCTGTGTCGGTCAATCAAAGGAGCTCTCCTCACCGGTTGTTGACCATTGAAGACGCCGCAGCTCCTTTGCATCGACGCCAACGAAGCCAGCTCTTTGACCAGCCCATCTCACAATTTGTTCGGCCCTTTTTAGCCGAGCAACTTCTTCTTCGATCGGCCCAAGTCCTCAGCAAGCTTCAGCCCATCCAGCTCAGGTTTTGGCCTAGCACCTCCATCAAGCTTAGCCTAGTTTAGTTGCATTTCAGTCCAGCAAGCCCACGCCTTTTTGAAGCCCGCTTCAACCAACTTCAATCCATTTGAAGCTAGTCCATTTTCAGTAGGCCCAAGCCCAAGTCTAAGCCCAAGAATTTCTATGGGCTTGCAAAGCTTTTGGGCCCGGCCCAAGTGTTCGCTGACGCCGCCGAAAATTTGGATTTCGGCCTCCATCGCGTTGCCGTCGCAGTGATCCGGTCTTCGCTTTTCACAAGTGAGTTTTGCTCACTAATCCTTTATTAGTATGCTAATGATGTTTAGGGGTTGATTAGATTTAATTAAGTTCAATTAGGTGGTTAGATTAGAGTAGAATAATTAAATTAGGCATTTACCTATGCATGTTAGGAGAATGGTTAGTATACTTAGCAAGTAGACAAGTCCTATTAATTATTGAACGGGACTTGGGATTTTTTCCGGTCCGTCTTGGCTTCCAATTAGGCATTACGGGCCTAAATTGGATTTTTAGTATTTATTTATTTAATTTTCGAAATTAATTAATTAATTAATTAATTAATTATTTTTCGAAAATTCAACCGAGATGGTCAGTGACCGGAATTTTATGCTGATTATCGTGGTGTAGTCCGTTTATTTAATTGAGCTTTATGTTGTGCAGAAATGATTTATTTGTGAATTTAGGATTTATTTCCTAATTTAAATAATTTTGGAAAATCAATTGGAAAATAACCGGGCATTTGTTGATGATACCAAAAATGTCACGCCCCGATCCTCGGGAACGCACCCATCCTTCTACTTGGTCGATTTTAAAATGAGATATCACAAGACTATGTATCGCCGACCCTTTCATTTTATATTGCACACGGAAAGAATTATAAATCCCCGCACAATAAAAAAAAGTGGGATAGAAAAGTTGGCCATACTTTTCATATTGAAATTCACAATCACACTTTTATTCTCAGCACAACTCATAGTATATTTTACAATACTATCCACATTTTTCTAATCTCACACTTATCTACACAAAAACAGGGTTCACAAAAGGGATGGGATCTCAATCCTCATCTGGGTCATACTCGGGATCGTCCTGATCCTCCTCAGACTCTTCTTCACTAGGCTTGTTTTCTTCAAGCTCTTCATCTTCTTCTTCAGGCTCATCCTCGGCTTCAGATGCCGGCTCATCCTCAGATGCCTCCTCCATGGGTTCATCCCCCTGCCACTCCTCTTCCTGCTCCATGATCTCATCGTCGTCTTCATTCCAATTGTCATCATCAATCGAGTATACAGGAGTGTGAGCTTCAGCCTCAACTGTCGGATCCTGAACATCCACAACTGACCCATCTTGATGGTTTGCTGTACCCTCCCCAAATGCCTTTTCCAGAACGTACACAGGCACGTCACTTTCTGGAATGGGGCCCTCTCTTGGCCCATTAAAATATTCGCGGTACCACGACCAATATTCATGGGGCCTTAGGTCAGCCTGTCCCACGTCAACCCAGACGGTCGACTTAACTAAAATGTACTCTAAACCTTATGGATGAGGGCGTATGTGGAAGTGGATCTCTAACTCAGTCATCTCCTGGGGAATACCGAAATGCATAGCAGGACGAGGAGGTGGAGGTGCTGCCATCTAGGGGCTTAAAATATTATCCCACAACCGGGATGAGACTACGTCTCAGCAAGTTCTACCCTCTAAGACCCGATTAGTAACTAATACGCTATACGGTTGCCTAAGCACAACACGAGTCAGAGGACTTACCTTGGCCTCAGTTCCAACCTGCAATCAAGGTTATACACAGATGCTTCATATATCACATCAAATATTCAATCAATTCACGACATCAGACCAAATCATTGGTTTATCAACCTAGTCGATTATAGGTCCGCCAACTGTCTCTGAGTCATTCTCACTCATACCATGATTCCCAAATGGTATACCTGGTCACCAGACAACACATACTTTCTCGGGCGCCGTTTTTGCCGAATGACATACTGATCACCGACACCGTGCGTTCTTTAAAGTGCCGTTTTTCACTAGTGATACCCTTAATCACCAAACCACGTGTCTTATCCGGGGCGTCCTTTTCGCCAATGTGATGTATGTAGAAGACAACAACGTGCGTTCTTTAAGGCGCCGTTTTCACCAGTGATATTCCCAATCACCGAATCACGTTTGTTCATAATTCAGCTACGTGTGTTCTTTAAGGCGCCGTTTTTGCCAATGATATCCTTGATCACCGAACCACATATATCCAATCACATCGTACCTGATTGGTCTCAGCCAAGAGTAATTCCAGTATGTTCTCACAATTCTTTCTACTATATAGCCCATCAAAGCATTATTGGCGCTATATACTCATACTCGGTCATCTACCAATCAATTGCTCAATTTCAAACAACTTAGAATAAATTGAAATAACACAAACAATTCAATTCAGAACAACGTAGAGTTTAAATAAATAAATGGATTGCATCACGACAATCAGCACAAAATTCCGGTCACTGGCCTGTGGCACCCCCGAACGGCCCCCGATCCGATGGGGTCGCCACAGTTCGCTTATCTTTCTCTTACTTGACCTAAAGGTCTATCAATCCTGGGGGTTTATATCCCTTAGATCGGTCCCTGCGCAATGTATATAACGGAAGCGTATCCAACAACTCCCTTCCCTATATTCAGAAAACGATGCACACCAACTAAACATTTGATAAGTTAAAGCCGAACACCTTTATTTACATAAAGCAGATGGACATCTTTCGTCGGTACATCAAAATGTCAAGGTCTTCTATACTCGGCTATACTTCAAAAGATGACCGACATCTTTTCCAACAGTTGTATACTTAAAGTCCATCGTTCAGTGTCGGCATCCAAAAGTTCCTTCCTTTGCTATCCTCCTCCTCGCGGCCATATCCAACCACTCGATCCATCTACCGGTGGCAGTGGCAGCAAAGGTATCTTGTCTAGTCTGAAATGTTAGTCCCCAAACGGGGTGAGTACAATCACTCAGCAGTAAAGATCCATCAAACTACACAATGCAATAAGCAAGACAACCACAATTTCATGTGAAATGCACATATCATCCATGCAATCATGCTTATATCTCCATGAGATGCATTCATTAAGGCAATTCATGTTCCATGCCATATGCACATACATGCGCATGATCCATATCACCCATACACTCATATATATATATATATATATATATATATATATATATATTCTCATGAGATCCATTCAATGCCTTCATGATCGCATTCTCAATGCCATATAGTATCAACTCAATTTCATAGGCAATTATATCCCATGCCATATGCACACACACACGTGCATGATTCAATTCCCATTTTGATATTCGAAAGGATCTCATCTTTTTCCTGTGGACCAGTGTTTGCATCCCTCATATATCGCTCGTACCCAACCCGGCATCGCGAGAAACCTCCGACACACACCTCCGGGCATCCGGCACACACCTCCGGGCATCTCGCATCCCACCTGGCAACACGAGGAATCGCCGGGGCTCGCCATGAAAATGGTTACCCCTGCCTTCCGGAATTACGTACCGACATACCACCAGGCATTTCCTGGAATTACGTACTGATATACCACCGGGCATCCCGAAACTCCTGAGGACATCCGGCACATACCTCCGGCCATCCGGCACACACACTCCAGGCATCCCGACACTCCCGGGGCATCGTCGGCTCACACCTCCGACGGTATTATCATCATCACAATGCATATTCCCATATATATCTCATTTTCAATTTAACTTTCGATGCAACAATGTCAGAGGTTTAAACCAGCCTTTTTGATGTCATATGATATGCCAAATGTCACCATATATGCAATACAAATAACACCCAAGATATCACACTTCATAAAGCAATTCATTTGTTCTTGAAAATGGAGCAAATTTTCGGACAAAGCAGAATGCACTCCTTAAATAAAAATTCTGGAAAAATTAGTAAACGATCTCAATAAATTCTGAAAATTTAACATGTTATAGAAAAGATCTAGAGAAAAAGGTTTCATGAAGAACACCATGTCAACAGAGCTTCGTGCGGGTCACTACAGTCCATGCATCACAACTTAAAGTTTCGGAACATCACCATTGCACAGTTTTATTCATAAATTCGGTATAAACCCTAACTTAACTCAGAAAATTATGAAATTTTGATATGTCATATCCAAGATCTAGAGGTAAAATTTTCGTGAAGAACTCAAAGTCAGATTCGTTATAGATCATGAGCTACATTCACCAAAACTCCCCCTAACCCTCGTTAACGATTTCCAGATTTAACACTTCAAAGAAAAATCATTTCCCCGATCAACACTGGTATGTTTATTCTCAAATTTCAGTATGTTGCTCCTCAAGATGTCATCTACAACTCTTATCAAGGACAAGAGATCAAATTCGGACTGGATAATTTCACAAAATTCACAGAACCGCAAGGGATCAACATATCAGTTTTCCAGATCTAGTATCTTTGAAGAAAAATGGTTTCACCATCGAATACTTGTCCATTTCATCTCAAATTTTAGTATGTTAATATTCAAGAAGTCCTCTACAACTTTCATCGAGAAGTCAAAGTGAGATTCCAACTAGAAAATTGCATGCAGCTCACGAAATCACCAAAGGTCGGATTGTTTTTCCAGAAAACAGAATACTGGGCTAAGACATTACTCCCATCATTTCGAAAATTCTCACCTCTACCACATCCGAAATTTGCCATTCATCACACACAATCACAGCAAGCTAAGTGTAGATCAATGGACTCTACTTGCCTTAGATCCGACGAAATCAAGCAAGCAACGGCGACTTGGGGACTTCGAACACAGCACGGTCGACGGCGAAGCTAGGCGCACGCACGGCGGGGCTTGGTCTTCCTCTTCCCTCGCCGAAGCACCCACGAACCCTCTCTCTCTCCCTCGGCTTTCTCTCTTTCTCTCTTTCTCTCCTTCTCTCTCGAATTCTTCCTCTCTCGTACGATCACTCCCCTCGTGCAATCCGCCCCTTCTCTCTCCCTTTTTCTTCCTTTCACCCTCATGATTAACTAGTAATCATGAGGTTTGCATGGCAATGGACACTTGGTAAGTTCCTCTCGCCACTTGTAGCACCCTTCACTCCACTTGTTGATCTTCATGCAAGGCTAATGGGCCTCATTTGGGCCGGGCTTGGTCGACCAAATGGGGAGAAATGGTGGGGCTATGGGCTGGTTTTTGGGCTGGTTTTTGGGCTGGTTCAGCCTTAAGAAAATCAGCCCACACCTTCTCCTATTTTTTTTTTTCCATTTAATCCCCCACTTATGTAAATACCTAATTACAAATTAACATGGCCATAAAACTTTGTAATATAAATCAATAAAAATCCAACTTATAAAACGCACGGCCAAAAATAAAAATTTTCCCTATCAATTTTTCCTTTAATACAAATCCTTAATCACACATGAACATAGAATATATTTCCAACCAAATAATTGTCCATTAAAATGCTTGGCCTTAATCTATTGTAATTCATTGGTCTAATGGCTATAGTAAAATTCAATGGCGCTTCCATCACCTATTCATGGTTCATGGTATATTCAGGAGTTGCTAAGAAATTTTAGGATGCCACACTGGCCATCCCGATTGAATTTCCAAAAAATAAATAAATAAATAAATAATTTCGAAAATTAATTATTAATTAGCAATAAACCCAATTTAGGCCCGTAATGCCTAATTGGAAGCCGAGACGAGCCCGAAAAGTTACCGAAACTCGTTCAATAAACAACTGAACCTGTCTACTTGCTAATGACTAAGTCTAACCACCTAACATGCATCATTAATTCACTAATTTAATTGTTCTAAACTAATCTAACCACCTAATTGCACTTAATTAAATCTAATCAACCCTTAGGCATAATTAGCAAACTAAGAAAGCATTAGTGAACAAAACTCACTTGATTAAAAGCGAGGACTGGGACACCGCGACGACAACGTGACGGCGGCCGAATTCCAAAATTTTGGCGGCGTCGATGGACACTCGGGCCGGGCCAAGAAGCTTTGCAAGCCCGCAGAAATTTTTGGGCTTGGGCCTGCTGAAATTCTTGGGCTGAGCTTGATTTGGGCTTCAAGACTGGGCTGAGCTTCAAACGGGCCGAACTGAAGAGGAAAATGGGCTGAGCAATTAAACTGAAAATGGGCTGAAGACTGCTAGGCTCCACGGGCTGAAACTCTACTGGACTTTTCCGCTTCAGATGGATCAATCCTACAGCTTGTTGGGCTGCAGTTTGGGCTGTGCGAGAAGCAGCAAGGCCCGCCAATCGAAGAGCCGGATCGGGCCGCTTGCTGCTACTGGGTTGATCGAAGCTTGCAGATATTACTAGCTTCAAACGGTGGCAGGAAGCTAGGCCGGGCCGGGCCGAAGTCACACGCCGGGAGAGGGCCGAAGACCGGCCGGAGTTGGGCCTGGAATGGCCCGGGCCCTTCGGGCCGAACGGACAAGGGATGCGGCTTGGCGGGTGGCCGCGCTCGTGAAGAATCCACCGGTGGAGGCGTCGGCGAAGCTAAGACGCCGGTAGAGAAAAATGAAGTGGAGCCGTAGGTTCGTGGGGAGGAATTTGTGGGCCGAGGCGTGAGTGGCCGATAGAGTCAACAAACAGCCTCTAGTTGACTCGGTGTTGGTGTGGAGTTGAGGGACGCACGTGAAGATGGAGGGTGATGGTGGAGATGGCCGTGTGGCCTCGGTGAAGGAGTAGAGCCGAGGAGCAGCAGTCTTCGAGAGGAACTGACGGCTTGAAGCTTTGCTGGTTTTTTGCTCTCGCTTGCTGGTCACGCACGAGCTGCAAGTGAAAGGAAAAAGTAGATTGGAACGGCAGAGAAGAAGGGGAAGACTGGTTTCTCCTTTGGGGGACCATTTGTCCTCATTCTTATCCCTTTGTTCCTCACATGGCCCACCAAGCTTCAGCTGGCTTGCTCAGCACTTTTCCAACACCAAATCCCTTCTAGAAGCTCCTTGTGTTGGTCCAAAAGTCACCACTCATGGGGCATACGAATTTCCTAGCAAAAAGGCCTCAATTGCACATCAATTTTCTCTCATTTCATTCTCAATCGGCTCTCATAAAATCAATTAACATCTTAATTATCAAATCGATAATTTTCCTCATCCAATAACCCATCTTGCATTTCAATTTTGCGACCGAAAACCGTTTTCGGCATTTTCTCGCATAAAACGACTCGGCGACAACTTTTTCCTAAAAGTGTCGGTTGTCGAAAAATCTTCGAGACTCGAGTCGATACTCCTAGAATTTATTGTGACATGACAGAAACTTCAATTTCTGAAATCGGACTTGAATTCACAGTTAATTTCACTTGGCGCGTTTTTAGCGTGACCTAGGCTACCGGGTAACTTTCAGAAATTTTTAAGTGCAAATGACCCGTGGTCGATTTTCTTCGAGCCACTATGAACCCACTTGACTCATTGACGACTCTTGGTTGTCGTGAAAATCTCGAGGATCCAAATACAGACACAAGGTACCAAAATAATAAGAAAATCAGTTTGGTACCGGTCGACGAGAAATTTCCAATTTAGTGGTGTCACCCACAATTAGCCACACATCTATGTCAATCCAGTCTATCTCTCGATTTCAAATCGATTTTTAACCGTGTCTTAATGGCCTCTAAAGATGGACACGGTCGGGAAGCCGATTCCTGGTCGAGTTCTCAAGTCTATTGCCTTAAAATTCCTTAATAATTTCCCCAGATAGTCTAGTTATTTCAAGAATGATCAGTTCTGAGAATAACCCTATAGGCGCGTCAATGAAATGCTCGATTTATTCAGTAGAAGACAGGGTTGAAAAAATCTGGATGTCACAAAAAATGTTTTAGTGGACTACAAAAAATGATGGGATTTATAGAAAGGAAATCATCATATTTTGGCTAAAGCCGACCATGGACCCACACACGACATTTTATCGAAAAGGATAAAAATGATTATTTGATTGTAAAGGATAAAAATGGTTATTTGATTGTCTGCTTGGAATGACATGTATACCGGCTCAATGACTCTACGGAGCATCTTGATACAGGACGGTATGATCTACCGGCTCGGTGATTCTACAGGTTATCTTGAGACAGTACGGTATGTATACCGGCTCGATAATTTTACAGATCATCTTGAGACAGTACGGTATGATAAATTGTGTGTATACCGGCTCGATGACTCTACGGAGCATCTTGAGACAGGACGGTATGATCCACCGGCTCGGTGATTCTACAAGTTATCTTGAGATAGTACGGTATGTATACCAGCTCGATAATTCTACAGATCATCTTGAGATAGTACGGTATGATAAATTGTGTGTATACCGGCTCGATGACTCTACGGAGCATCTTGAGATAGAATGGTATGATCCACCGGCTCGGTGATTCTACAGATTATCTTGAGATAGTACGGTATGATATACCGGCTCGATAATTCTACAGATCATCTTGAGACAGTACGGTATAATTGGACAACTCAATGACTCTATATGTCATTTGGAGATAGGATAATATACTATCTATGTATCACCTAGGGTGAGTAGTCTTGGACGTTGATCAGACTTATAGATAGTATGGAAGGGGACGACCAATAAATGGTCTGGATGACATGTAATCGACTAGGTCGATTGATTGATGATTTGATCTGATTGGTTGATGTGATGTAATCATGTATATTTGATATATATACTGACTTGCAGGAGGAAACTGAGGCCAAGGTAAGTCCTCTAACTCATGTTGTGCTTAGGCAGCCTAAGGTCTATTAGCTTCCTAATCGAGTCTTAGGGGGTAGAACTTACTCAGACGTAGTCTCATCCCGGTTGTGGGACAACATTTCAGGACCCTGATGAGGAACCTGAGGAGAAAGGACCCGAAGAGGAGTACTTAGAGGAGAACCCCAAGGATGATCCAGAATAGGATCTTGATGAGGATTGAGACTCCACTTCTGTCTAATGACTTTTGTTGTGGGACCTGTTTGAGTAGAAACCGACCTTTTTGTATGGCTCGTATATGTATATATATGACTAAGTTGTTATATATGTACATAAGGGTGTTGGTTTTCAGGTTCAAGTTTTTAGTCCTACTTGTCTATCCCATTGCTTTATTGTCTGGGGATTCTTATTATATGCTTCCGCATGCGTAATAAAAACAAAAGGGTCGGCGATGCGTCCTGGGACGTCGCTATTAAATCGACCAAGGTGAGGGATGTGTGCGTGTCCGAGGATCGGGGCGTGACATCAACAATACCCCTTCAATGGTATATTGATAAAATTCCTCGCCTAAGACCACACATTTTAGTGTTTGCTTCTTCAATCCTTTGTCTCGAGACTAGGGGTTCTTCAAATACTCTATTATCAGCATTCACCAATTTCGATTGTTCCCTTTTGTTGTAGCTTTCGCGGCCATCACCTGTTGTTACATAGGTGGCAATGCTTTTATCTCATTTACTAAAGTGTAAGCTAGTTCGTTTGAGATGCGATAGTCAGATGCCATCTTGGCTTCCATATTTTGATATTGTATTATGTGCACTAGTTTCGAATCAGGAAATCTAGCTAACAATTCCTTAGTCATGTTATAGTGCTTTACAATATTGTCATTAAGATATTGATATTCACATTTTAATTGTTCGATCACTAATTGCGAATCACTCATCACTTTAATCGTTTGTACATTCATGTCAGCCAACAAGTAGAGGCTGACTATGAGTGCCTTATATTAATCTTGATTATCAGAATATTTGAAATCAAGCCTAAATTGGAATCTCGTCTTGTGTCCCCTTGGTGACACAATCAAAACTCGTACTCCTGATGTGATGGATGTAGACAAACCGTCAAAATATAGTAATCATGGGAGTAGTTGTGCATAATTATCGCTTCTGATGTCTTTGACTTGAACACATGGGTATTTGGTAAGAAAATCAGTTATAGCTTGTCCCTTTACGTCTTTCATATTAAATCCATCTCAGACAATTCGAAAGACCACTTTGCCACTCGGCCTTTCACTATAGACCTCGTAAGCATGTACTTGATAACATTGGTTTTGCATATCACATGAACAACAGCTGGCAACAAATAATGTTGCAATTTTGTGCATACAAAATACAAAGACAAACCGATCTTTTCAATAGCAGCATATCTTCCCTCGTCATCATTCAACATCTTACTGAGATAATATACTACCCGCTCTTTGCTTTCATCATTCTCTTACACCAACATGCTATCGATAGTTGTATCGATGGTTGACACATAGAGTTTTAGAGGCCTGCCTACTTTTGCCAGCATCAACACTAGAGGATTAGTCAAGTATGCTTTTATTCTCTCAAAGGCACGCTAGTGTTCTTCTCACCAGATGAATTCTTCTTAATTTTTCAATTTCAACAAAGGAGAAAACACCTCTATCTTGCCAAATAGGTTAGCAATGAATCTCTTCAGAAAATTACTTTCCTGATTATCATTTGCAATTGTTTCTTCTTAGTTGGAGGAGATAAATCTAATATGACCTTAACCTTATTCTTACTAATCTCTTTCTCTATTGTTAACCAGAAATCTTCAGAAATTCCCAACTTTTATACCGAATGCACATTTTAAAGGGTTCATTTTTAATTGATACTTCTCCATCCTAACAAAAGATTGCTCCAGATATTCGAGATGACTTACCTCTTCTTATTTGACTACGATCTCGTTGATGTACACCTCCATGAACTCTCCTATCATATCATGGAAAATGAAATTCATCGCCGATTGTTCCTAGGCACCTAAAGGCTGTCTTGTAGACATTCTCTTCAGCAATGAAAATTTGATTGTACCTCGAATAGCCATCCATCAAGGACAACATTCCATTTCCAACCGCGGAGTCTACTACCATATTGGCAACTGGCATTTGATATTTGTCTTTCGGAGTTACAGCATTTGAATTCCTGAAGTTGATGCAAACTCACAATTTCTCATTTTTCTTCTTGACTAGGACTATCTTAGATAACCATTCAACATATCAAGCGGTTTCAATGAAACCTACCTTCAACAGTCTCTGTATTTTCTCTTCTATTTTTGTGTTCACTTTGGGAGCAAACCTTCTCAGTGGCTACTTATGAGGCTTCCAACCTGGTTTTATTAGGAGATGATGCTCAATATCCCTACCTAACCCCATCATTTCATGGTAGTCCTATGCAAAACAACCCTTATGCCTCTGTAAGACTTCCACTAAATCATATTGGAATTCATCACTCAGTAATGCACTTATGAAGATATTTTGCTTTACTTCATCATCACTTATATCAATTTCTATGAGCGGATCTTCGGATTCAATTGTTTTCGTGTCCTCCCTGAGTAGAGACTCCTCCAAATCCCCTTTGCAATCAGCAAACCCTAGAGAGTTCTTAGTCTCCTCTGCTAAGTAGCAAGAGTACCACTCATCCAACTCTTGTAACAAGTTGCTTTCTTCCATATAAAACATCGAATTTCTTTTTGGCCAGCTTGTTCTTCGGGATCCACTCAAACCCCATTTCAGTAAAGCGGCCGCATGCAAGCTTACTGGTATCCGTGCAAGGTGGTTCTATAACAGATACTGCATCATCTTCAGGAGCATCCATTTGAACTACATCGGCCCAAGTAATGCTCAAACTCATGATTTGCTCTTACATACTTTACCTTATCTTCATTCCAGAAAGCTAGGATCTAATGTAATAATGAGGGTATTCACCAGTTGCTGTGTATCCAATCCCTTCCCAACAACAAATTATAAGATTAGTTGGCATCTATTAAGAAAAATGTTGTTTTCGTAGTATGCAATCCAATTGTGACATCAACTACTATTGCCCCCTTAGCATCGTGTATGTCTCTCGAAAATCCGAGAGTGTTACACTGGTAGGGATTATTTTCTTCTCATCTTTACCGATATTTCCGAAAGTATCGGCAAGGCATAAGATTTAGAGTATCTCCCCCATTAACTAATATCCTATTAACTGGACGGCCTTCAATCTTGCTTACCAGCATGAGGCTTTCAAGTGCTTCGTTTTATGAATAAGAAGTTTCTCGAATTTCACCACTTCCTCATTAGTGAATTTGAATTCTGTCCTGACTGTCTCTATCAATTCGAAAGTTTCTTCTTCTATCGGAACGACCCTCATGGAAGAAGCTTTAAATTCAAGAGAAAGTCTCACTTGCACCATGTTTGAGCAAGCTGAAGAACCAAAGTTGGACCTTTCTCTGCTTACTTTTCAGTTTGTCTACCTTCCTCTCGATCTTTTCTTCTTTTTGCTTTCGAGAAGGGCTCTTTCTTTGCACAATGTCATCTTCTAACAATTACTATATTGTCCATCCATCTCAAAAGAATCTCCCTCATGTCTTACCCAAACTAAGCTCTTGGTTTCACCGCAATGTTTACTTTCGGTCTTATCAAAGTGTCGGCTTGCGTATGTAATTCCTGCAACTTTTTTCTTTCGCTGCATTCTCCTTCTTTGAGTCCTTGACATCGGTTTTTGCTCGAAAGGCTGAGTTTCTTGCGGACTACTATGGATTTCCTTCCCTACAAACCACTGCCCTTGAGGAGGATTATGTGGCACCTTAATCGTTCTTGGAGGCTTCTGACGTTGACTAGTCAAAGGTGGGAATCCATCTTCACACTCGAATTTTGAGCCCCTTCCTAAAGGTATTAATTAAAGTGATTTTTGTAATCGTTGCTAATCGAGGGAGCGGAAAAAAATGGTTCCTGACTATATATATATTTATTTGGGCCATAAAACATAAAGAATAAATCAGAGGTGGATGCTTTAGTATACAGGTATATGGGCATTATAATTAGAACAAGTTTGCAGATGTCTGGAGTTAAAGCTAGACAGAGATCAAAGCAGATATGTGTCCGACTGCCATATGCATTTTTGAATAGAGACAGCTCTATTTTGATTTAAAATCTCGGCATTACTAGGAAAAAGAGCACACCTTTATGGATGTGAAAATTTTCAAACAAAAACTTTTAATGTATAAAGAAGGGTGTTGCCATTTCCACACCCTATTTGGCTAAAACGTATTATTTTTATGTTAACTAACCAAATTATATTCGTCATGAAATTCGGTTTAAAATAATTAAAATTATCCGTTGTCTCTCCGTTTCTCAATAAAATTTGGATCATGTTAATTCCACACTCAAATTAGTTCTATACACACCCTAAGAAAATTAGGTGACAAAAGTACCCTTGTGCGTCTACATCCCCTTTCTTTATCACTCAGCCTACAAAAGACCCGCCTCTCGGCTGTACAACACCACCCTTGTCGGCCTTCTCACTCTACTATTGTCATACATCACCTGTCACTTGCCTCCAGCCTGGCTCACATCTCGTCATTTGCACCTTTGCTCTCGACCGCAACCCCTCGTTGCTTCAAAATCCAAGCGCATATCACCACGATCACCTGGATCAAACTGTACGAGGGAGTCAACCGTAGATCGACCTAGAACTGAGGTTCCAGATGTCTCGGTGACAACCTACGTCATCGAGCTAGATTTTAAATTTAAAAGATTGCTAACCAAGAAGAAAAAAATTTGAGAACTCAATAGATAAGTTCATAAATTATAAAGACAATTAAACATTGGCCAGTAACTCAACCAAGACCTTATAACTTAAGGTAGTTTAATTTGATATAAGTTGGTGGTTTTTCCTATATTAGGTTGGTACTTTAATATTAGGGATTAGTTTGTTCGAAAACTTAGTAACTTATTTAAATAAAATTTGATATGTTAGTATAAAAATTGGTAATTTGCAAAGTACAAAAGTAATTAGTAATTTCAATAAGAGTGGGGTAAGTTACCAGCTAATTACTTGGGAAAAAAAAAAGGAAGACAAAAATGTCACATGTCATTTTTTTGAACGATAATTCTGTGACATTTACTAGCACTTGTTGCAATTTACTTATACGGATAAAAGTTCATATTTTTTTTTTGTCAAGGAAATTGTTAAAATAGAAACGACCATCGGAGGATAATTCCTAAAGTCAACCTAGAACACAAACCCTAATTCGTGGGTTTGTTCCCCGTTAAGTGAAACCCTCAAGAAATGGCTAACTATTTTGTGTCTGATTTTTCGATTATAGTGGATTATTTGCTGCTGGCTCTCCCCGTGGACGTAGGTACCGATACTCGAACCGAACCACGTAAATTTCTGGTGTTCTTATTTTTCTCGTTAATTTCTCCAGTGATTTCGCGTTGACGTAATTGCAAGATCCTATCGTTTCCGCATATTATATCCCAACAATTGGTATCAAAGCCAGGTTGGATTTCTTGATTGTGATTTGGAGCTTTTGCTTGTCTGATTATTATCTGGAAATTTTGTTATTGCAATTATGTCCGAGAGGAAATCTGAAATTGAGAAGTTTGATGGGAGCAACAACTTTGTGTTATGGAGCATCAAGATGTGAGCTTTATTGACAACACAAGGTTTGGCCAAGGCACTGGATGATGAAGAGGAGTTGCCGATTATAATGAAAGCCTCGGAGAGGGTAGAGCTGATGGAAAAAGCAAAGAGTATAATTCTGTTAAATTTGATGGATGAGTTCCTAATAGAGGCTGCTGAGGAGAAGGATGCCGCAGCATTATGGGCAAAACTTCAAGCACTCTATGTGAAGAAAGGTTTGAACAATCGCTTGTACATGCTGAAGAAGATGTTTCAATTTAGATATACTGAAGGTACGTCTATCAGAACCCACCTGGATGAATTTAATAAACTCATGTTGGATTTGAAGAACGTCGGTAAGATACTTGATGATGAAGAGCAAGGCATGATGTTGTTAGCCTCTTTACCAGAGTCATGGGAGCACTTTGCGATTCATCAAGTTGTGGGCGTACTACTATTACCTCAGAAGAGGTAAAGTCCGCCTTATTCTCTAAGGAGTGGCAGAGAAAGTTGCGAGATGACAGTCTGGCGCAAGGAACAACGCAAGCACTGACCATTCGGGGTAGAGAACAACATCGAGGGCCTAGTAGCAGCAGAGGTAAAAGCAAATCAAAATCAGGCCATAGAAAGTCCAAGGGACGCGTGAAGTGCTTTGAGTGTCACGAGGAGGGGCACATCAGGAGAGACTGTCCTAAGCGGAGGAATAAAGTTGATAGGCAGAATGCCACAAGCAGTGTGGCAAACGTTGCTGAGGGGAGCACTAGTGATGCAGAAGCTGTCTTATGTGTGATTGCTACTTCGTCAGGAGACGAATGGGTGCTGGATTCGGGGTGTTCTTATCATATGACGCCTCATAAGAACCGGTTTACTACTTACCAAACTGCAGATGGTGGTAGGGTTCTTTTGGAGAATAATGCAGTCTGTAAGGCTGTGGGGATAGGGACAATTCGGATCCAGATGCACGATGGGGTGGTTCGCACATTGACAGATGTGAGGCATGTACTGGAGCTCAAGAAGAACCTTATTTTTCTGGGGACACTCGATGACATCGGGTGTAGATACACCGCTGAAGGTGGAGTCGAAGATCTCTCGAGGTGCTACGACAAAGGTGATGAAAGGGAAGAAAGTGAATACTCTCTATCATCTTGGGAGAGACCGTAACCGGAACATTTGTAGTTTCATCGGGCGAGTCGAGAATCTAACTTGACTCGGTTATGGCATATGCGTTTAGGGCACATGAGTGAAGTAGGTATGATGATGCTGAGTGAAAGGGGGTTGTTGAAGGGTTAGAAGACAGGCAAGCTGGACTTATGTGAGCACTGCATCTATGGGAAGCAGTATCGAGTTAAGTTTACTATAGCTATTCATTTGACCAAACGACCAGTTAAATATATTCATTCAGACGTCTGGGGCCCGTCTTCAGTTCCTTCGAAAGCAGGTGCCCGATATATGCTAACTTTTATCGACGATTATTCGAGGAAGGTATGGGTTTACTTTCTAAAGCACAAATATGAAGTGTTTGATCGGTTCAAGAAATTTAAGGCATTGATTGAGAAGCAGTCAGATAAGCAAATCAAGTGCCTGAGAACCGATAATGGCATGGAGTTCTGTGGTAAAGATTTAACCGAGTTCCGCGAGAAAGAAGGTATTGTAAGACACCGCACAGTACCTAGGACACCACAGCAGAATGGCGTGGTAGAACGAAAAAACAGAACTTTGCTTGAGCGAGCTCAATACATGCTTTCGCATGCAGGACTTGGCAAGGAATTTTGGGCAGAAGCAGTGAACATGTCATGTTACCTGGTTAATTGATCTCTATCATCTGTTATCGAGTGGAAGACTCCTGAGGAAGTATGGTCGGGGAAACCTGTTGATTATTCTGGATTACGTATATTCGGATGTCCTACGCATGCTCATGCGAGTGATGGTAAGCTTGAGCCGAGGTCGAAGAAATGCATATTTCTAGGTTATGCACATGGGGTGAAAGGCTACCGGCTGTGGTGCACTGATCCCAGATCACCCGGTTTTCTAATCAGCAGAGATGTGATCTTCGACGAGACTGCAATGCTTCAACAGAGGAGTTCTGAGACACAACCAGCAGAGAAAACAGATCATGGTGTCACTAGTGAGGTGGAGCTTCAGGTGGAGATTCCGGAGACCTCGAAGGTAATAGAAGTTGAGACTGCAGATGAAGCCGCAGTTCCTTAAGTCGGTGATAGTGAACAACCAGCAAAGCCGCAGCAGACTATAGCCGTAGATAGACAGAGAAGGCAAATTAAATCACCAGTACGTTATGGTTATACAGATATTGCTTATGCATTGACTGTAGGTGATGAGGTGGAGACAGATGAGCCTTCGTCTTACTCTGAGGCGATGGCTAGTTCAGAGTCATCGCAGTGGCTAAGGGCTATGAGTGAAGAGATGGAATGACTTCATCAAAATCAGACATTGGAGCTGGTCAAAGTACCCAAGAGCCAAAAGATTGTCGGAAGTAAATGGGTCTTCAAACGGAAAGAAGGCATTCCCGATGTCGAGGCAGCGAGGTATAAGGCGAGACTTGTGGCGAAAGGGTATACACAGCGTGAGGGCATTGACTACAATGAGGTGTTCTCTCTTGTGGTAAGACATACTTCTGTTCATGTTTTACTTGCCTTAGTTGCTTCGCGGGATCTCGAGTTAGAGTAGCTAGATGTGAAAACCGCATTTCTTCACGGTGAGTTGGAGGAGCAGATTTACATGAGACAACCAGAGGGATTTGCTATTTTGGGTAAGGAAGATCATGTTTGCTTGTTGAAGAAATCTTTGTATGGGCTAAAATAATCTCCTAGGCAGTGGTATAAACGTTTTGATGCTTTCATGACTAGTCAAGACTATTTGAAAAGTCAGATGGATAGCTGCGTTTACTATAGGAGATTGGAGAATGGTTCTTTGATTTATCTACTCTTATATGTTAATGATATGCTGATAGCAGCTAAGAATATGTCTGATATTAATGCGCTAAAGAGGCAGTTTAATACTGAATTTGAGATGAAAGATTTAGGTGTTACAAGGAAAATATTGGGTGTGGAGATTTTGCGTGACAGTACTGCAGGAGTTTTACATCTATCTCAAAAGAAATATATTGAGAAGATCGTAGCACGTTTTAATATGCAGTCAGCAAAATCTGTAAGTACACCTTCAGCGAAGCACTTTGAACTTTCAGATAAACTATCACCGCAGACTGAGGAGGAGGAGGAACATATGTCCAGTGTTCCTTATTCTAGTGCCGTGGGTAGTATTATGTATGATATGCTGTGCAGTAGGCCTGATATTTCACAAGCTGTGAGTGTGGTAAGTGGCTACATGAAGTGTCCTGGTAAAGCTCATTGGAAAGCTGTGAAGTGGATCCTCAGATATTTGAAGGGGACAACAGACGTAGGTATAGTATACCGGAGGGACAGTAATGGCAGTGAGACCACTGTTTTGTGGATTCGGATCACGCCGGTAACTTGGATGACTGCAGGTCTTTAGCAGGGTACGTGTTTACGCTAGCGGGTGGTGCAGTTAGTTGGAAAGCGTCCTTACAAGATCACATTGCCTTGTCTTCGACTAAGGCAGAGTACATGGCGCTAACCTTTGTAGCGAAAGAGGCGATATGGTTACAAAGTTTGCTCTTGAACTTTGGGTTAGAATAGAAAAGTGTGGATATATACTGTGATAACCAAGGTGCGATATATTTGGTGTATAATCCAGTTTATCACGAGCGAATGAAACATATCAACATCAAGTACCACTTCATCCGAGATGTCTTAGCTAAGGGTAATGTTACTATTAAAAATATTGCTACAATAGATAACCCGGCATACATGATGACTAAGTCTGTTCCTTTGGCGAAACTCAAGCTTTGCTTGAGCTCTATTGGCGGCTATGGAGAGTGAGCACCCGTCGGGGAGTTGGGAGAGCAGCATGGATGATGAGCACTATAACTTGGCTTCAAACATCGAGCCAAGGTGGAGAATTGTTAAATTAATGTCTTGAGTTTGAATTCGGATAATGATTTGTTATACCGAATTTTGTTGATAAAGATTTCCCAAGATAAAGAAACTCAATTGGACTCGATGAAGGATTACAAAAGAGTAAATAAAAGATAAAGAAGAATTTCCTCTTTGGGCACATGCATATAAAAGGGAAAAAAAGCCTTACGTAGAAGATAAGTAATCTAAACTAAAAGATGTCGAGGACTGGAAGTGATGGTGAGGGAAAGTACACTGTACTATGTAGTACATCTTATGCGCCTCAAGGTTTGCGGATGTGCTGCTTGCTTCTCTAGTTGGTGAATAAATGCAGTGAAGCCTCGATCTCCTTCGCTCTCCTCTTCAGTCGTTTTTATCATAACACATCATCCTTCTGAATAACCTCCCTCTCATCTCATACAGGTCTTGAGTTCACATATTTCGATCGAATCGGACTTAAGCAAGTCTTTAAAAGGCTTCATCTAAGTTCTCATTCGGATTGAGGGTATTGTCAGCTATAGGGCAAGAAAAAACATACTGTACTAATTAGGAGTACAAAGCATGTGAGCATTAGCATGTTAAAATAAAAATGCATCCATGAAACTCATCGTTTCTTTGTATCAAACGGACAAGGCACAGAAGTTCCTCAATGGCCTACCTCTCATCTCATAGAGGTCTTGAGTTCACAGTTGTCAATCGACTTCATTGAATGCTATAATACCAGAAGGTAAGCTTTTGGTCTTGTTTTCCACAAGTTCAATTTCGTATGCCACCCTATCTTACTTATTTATGTCGTATGGTGTAGCCAATATGCCCTTAATTGACATGCATACATGTAGAACTCATTTGCCTAGTTAATATAACTTACTCACTTCCCACATAGATAACAAATTATTGCACGTACACGATTGTGTACCAGGCTTCTCACTCGTTATGTCGCGTAAGTCTTATATATAGTCCACATAATATAAATTATGGCCAAGATATGAATAGGATACACCCCACTTCATAAAAAGAGCCGAGCTTAGTTCGGGTGCCGATGGATGCATAGGACTACTGAAATCAAGCTTCTTTCCGCTTGTAAACTACTTTTATGAACTCTAATCTTGTGCTCCAGCAACACTCGGTTCTAACTACATATTCCCAGCCAAGGAAACACATTGGAAGGCTTAAGCAATTAATTATATACATTTTGAGCGAATATACTAATTATCCCATTTGCACTCATTTGATTTATAATTCTAAATAAAAGCCAATTTCGTGCTCGACGCTAAAAACACCATATACCTGCGAATCCGTTACGTTATATCATCAACCTTTCTTTAGACCTTCTCCTCTACCATTTATTAACAATTTATTTCCTAAGGTCTATGATTTTACTGCCGTTAGCACATGGTTTTATTCCTTTTCACAAGAGCTCCAGGCAAGTTCTTTTTCACGTGCAATCCGTTATGTGTAACAAGATTTCGCTTATTCAACGCCGGGCACGTCCGAATCAATAATTGCGTAGCCTACAGGGACGATGAACAAGCAGATACACCACGTGCCCGCCCAATAAAGTGAAAGAGTGCTAAACACGTTGCCATGATTTGTGCGATATATGATTTTGACCCAAGAAAAAAGGTGGTCCGTGACCAGCTGATTTCGAGGAGATCCTTTTGGGTAGATAAAGGAGAACTTTTAGAAATTAAATAATCATTTCTTACTTAACTATTTAGATAACTTTTGTTTACATCTGTGTGGCTGGAATCAACAAGGAATGCTTAGAGTGAGCATGCATGTGACACGGCCCACGGACGGAGCATCATCCAAGACCGACTGGATGGGGCCGTGTCACACACGATGGGCAGTCCATGAGCATCCCATGACCGATCCATGAACGACCCATGATCAACTCACGATCGGCCCATGCGCAATACGGACAAAAGCCCGTGACCATTTAGTTGCTTCGTGTGAGGCGGCCCTCCTGATCCTAATCTTGCTTCTGACACATGCCCATGGGCTTCCCAAGGCCTAGCCATTGAGTGGCCTAGTGTACAGACTTGTAATGATGGCTTGTATTCAAACACAATAGTTGGATCGGAGGGAAGATCAACGAATGAGATGAATCCCGCACTTGTATAAATAGGAGTTCCTCCCCCTCATTGTACTCAGTTCATTCACAAGCAAATACATTCATTCCTTTGAGCATCCGACCCTTGTGCTCGTGCGTGTGCGTGTGAGGCTGACTTGGGAGTGAAATCCTAAGGCCGCACGATATTTGATCGATCGAAATTGACCGACCTGTGATAAGTGGTATCGGAGCTCTTCGTTCCAAGCGTGATGGCTGATTAGTGTCCCGATGTTGCGATTGCTCAAGTCAAGGATTGTGAAGACCGCGGTAGGGCCAACAAGAAGGCCCTACCAAGCCGAAGAAAACCCGTGGTGCCTCGAGTTTGAGAGATCAAATGGGCGACCTAGAACGTCGAGTGACGGTCATGGAAGAAATCGTCTCAGATGTCCAAGGACAAGTCGAGGACTTGTGCTAGACCGTCAAAGGAGCGGAAGATAAAAGAAGAACTCTGGGTTGAGATGCAAGAGCTCAAAGTCGGCATGGGAGAGCTACAAGGCGAGTTACCGGGGTCCCCGATCCACGAGCTAAGACAGTGGGACGAGACGTGGGAAGCGGCAATGGTGGCCATGCGTGCCAAAGTTGCTAAGCTCAAAGGGAAGCTCGCTGAGGTTGAAGCGGTGTGCGTGAACGGACTGATCACCACACGACCACATGTCGACACACCCAAGCCAAAAGAGTTCAAGGGCTCGCGGGTGGCAAATGACGTGGACAACTTCTTGTGGTACATGGAACGATACTTCTAGACCATAGGAATGACCGACGAAGTGATTCGGGTAAACACCACAGCCATATATTTAGTTGATGATGCATTACTATGGTGGCGTCATAGGTTGAATGATAGGAGTGGCAACCCTATCTCGACATGGACGAAGTTCGTGGAAGAATTTCGGCGAACTTACTATCCCGCTTATGCGGAGGGGAAGCTTGTGGGGAACTCAAGCGCCTAGAGCAGAAAGGCGGAGTTCATGACTATGTTAAGCGATTCTCGGAGCTATTGCTCCAAATCCTATCCATGTTCGAGATGGAGGCGTTCTATTAGTTCATGAGTAGACTGAAACCATGGGTCAAGCAGGAGCCGAAATGGTGCCATGCAACGGATCTCGCAATGGCTACTTCCGTGGATGAATCGCTTGTGTAATACAAACCACCATCCTCGACTAAGCCAAACCCTTGTCCGAAGGAAAAGGCCAATGATGGGGGAGATCAGAGTTGGTACAACCGTCCGAACAGAGGCAAGTCACCATCGGTCCCTCCTAAGACTCAATCCGAGTCAATCAATGGAGGATATCATCGCAAGGTATGCACCTATAAGTACTTCTTTTGCGACGGTCCCCATATGGCCCGAGATTGCCTAAAAAGAGGAAAGCTGGCAGCTTTGTGCAAGGAGGATGAACCGCGAGAGGAGGTGCGTTTGGGATCATTGCGGATCCTTGGGTCGATCAAGGCCAAGAAAGCTAAGGAATCCAAGAGAATGATGTTCGTGTATGTGAAGATTGGTGGTATAACGATGATTGTGCTTGTGGATATCGGGGCATCCGACCTCTTCATATCCAAAGAGGCCGCGAAGAAGCTGAATCTTTCGGTCGAGGCAAGAAAAGCCGGTTGGCTTAAAACGGTGAACTCCAAGGAAGTCCCGACTAGCGGTGTGGCTAAGGATGTAGAGCTTCACCTCGGTCCATGGACCAACAAGGAAGACATCAAGGTAATCTCCCTTGACGACTATGATTTCATGCTTGGTTTAGTATTCCTTGATCAGATCAATGCGGGCGTTATACCCTTCGTGGATTGTATTTACATCATAGATAAGCGGTGCCAATGCATGGTCCCGATCTACCGCGAGTCGGGATGCGATAGGAAGATGCTATCGGCCATGCAGCTAACAAAGGGATTAAGGAAGGGTAGGTGACCTTCTTGGCAGCGTTAAAGGATGAGAGCATGGAAGAAAGTGAGGTATTGGAGGAAGTGACCTGAGTCATTAACACCTTCCAAGATGTGATGCCGCCCGAGCTACCCAAGAAGCTGCCTCCCCGTAGAGAAGTTGACCATCGGATTGAGTTTGTGCCCAATGCTCGACCCATGGCCATGGCTCCTTATCGCATGGCGTCGCCCGAGTTGGAAGAGCTGTGAAAACAACTCAAGGAGCTGTTCGACTCGGGATACATTCGGCCATCCAAGGCCCTGTTTAGTGCCCCAGTCTTGTTCCAAAAGAAACATGACGGATCCCTCCACATGTGTATAGACTACCGGGCATTAAACAAGCTCACCGTCAAGAACAAGTATCTGATCCCTCTCATTGTAGACTTGTTCGATCAGCATGGGGAAGCCCGATGGTTCTCCAAGCTTGATCTTCGATCTTGATACTATCAAGTTCGGATTGCCGAAGGGTATGAGCCAAAAACCGCGTGCGTGACCTGCTACGAATCATATGAGTTCCTTGTCATGCCTTTCAGCTTGACAAATGTGCCGGCCACATTCTGCACTCTCATGAACAAGGTACTCCATCTATTCCTTGATCTATTCGTTGTGGTTTACCTTGACGACATTGTCGTGTACAGCCGGACGTTTGAGGAACGTGTCGAACATTTGAGTCAAGTTTTCCAGAATTTTCAAGAGAATGACCTATACGTGAAGCGCGAGAAATGTACTTTTGCTCAAAGGAAGTCCCTTTCCTTGGGCACATCATCGGGGGTGGATGAGTGAGGATGGATGCGGCCAAGATCCGTGCCATCGTTGAATGGGAGCCATCGACCAAGGTGACGGAATTGAGATTCTTTCTCGGAACTCATGAATTACTACCGGCACTTCATTCGAGGATACTCAAGCCTCACCGTGCCACTCACGGATATGTTGAAGAAAGAAAGGCTGTGAGAGTGGACGGATCGGTGTTAAAAGGCGTTCGATCAGTTGAAGCAAGCCATGACCGAAGAACCAGTGCTCGTGCTACCCGACCACACCAAGCCATATGAGGTAGAAATTGACGCCTCTGATTTTACTATCGGTGGTGTCTTGATGCAGGAAGGGCATCCGGTTGCCTTCGAATCGCGAAAATTGAACGACATCGAGCAACGATACATGGTCCAAGAGAAAGAGATGACCTCGGTGGTGCATTGCCTTCGTACATGGAGGCGCTATCTCTTGGGATCACAGTTCGTCGTGAGAACCAATAACATGGCCATGAGCTACTTCCAAACTTAGAAGAAGCTCAGCCCGAAGCAAGCTCGGTGGCAAGCTTCCTAGCTGAGTTTGATTATATGCTGGAATACAAGCCCGGAAAATCGAATTTTGTGGCCAATGCCTTAAGCAGAAAGTTGGAGCTGGCCAACATTATGAGTCGACTTGACTGTCCATGGATCGACCGTATCAAGGAGGGGCTTAAGCACGATCAACCAGCCCAAGCCCAACTTCGATACGCGCAAGATGGCAAGACGAGATGGTTTTGGTGTGAGGATGAACTCCTCCACACCAAGGGACGATGACATTATGTGCCACTCCATGGGAAACTCAGGAAGGAAGTCCTGCACGAGTGCCACGATTCCAAATGGGCGGGTCATTCGGGAATCCACCACACCATGGCACTCTTCGAGGATCCGTATTACTGGCCGCACATGCGGGACGGCATTGAAGTCTATGTGCTAACGTGTCTTGTGTGTCAACATGACAAGATAGAGCAATGGTCATCGGATGGGGCTCCTTGAACCATTGCCTATCTTGGAATGTCCATGGGAGAGCATCTCCATGGACTTCATCGTGAACTTGCCGAAGTTCGAAGGGTGTTGGACCCTCATGGTTGTGGTAGATTATTTCTCCAAGTATGCGATGTTCGTGCCAACCACGAAAGACTGCCCAACCAAGGAAGCAGCCAAGCTATTCCTCAAGCACGTCATCAAGTATTGGGGCATTCCACGCAGGATCGTGAGCGATTGTGATCCTCGATTCAATGGGTGATTCTAGACTGAACTCTTCAAGTTTCTAGGAACGAAACTCAACTTCTCCACGAGTTTGCATGCCCAAACCAATAGGCAGACGGAAAGGGTGAATGTTTTCTTGGAAATCTACCTTCGGCACTACGTGAGCAACACACAAGTGAATTGGGCATGGCTGATCGATGTGGCCCAATTCTCCTACAACTTGCAGCGAAGTGAATCCATGAATCAAAGCCTGTTCGAGATCGTGACCGGGTAACAGTCGCTTACACCAAGTGCGATAGCCTGGGATATCGAGGGAGTAGTCCTTCGCGTATAAGTTCTCTAAGGAGTGGGATGAACATGCGGACTTGGCGCAAGCGTGCCTACATAGGCTACCAAACGCATGAAGAAGTGGGCTGACAAGAAGCGGCGGCATGTGAAATTTTAGGTCGGAGACTTGATGTTGGCTAAGCTGCACTTGGTCTTTAGTATTGGGACATGCACAAAGGGATGATCCATTGCTATGAAGGTCCCTTCCGAGTGTTGCAGCGGATCGGGAAGATAGCATACAAGCTGGACTTGTCGGCCAAGCGCAAGGCACACCCCATGTTCCATGTGAGTATGCTAAAACCTTTCCATGCGGACGGGGAAGATCCGGATCGAGGCGAATCGCAACGGGCACCCCTTGGAGCGAAAACCTCCTATAATAGGGACGTTGAATGCATCATGGTGGACCGCGTCGTATGGAAGAGATATTGTGCACCAAAGAATGAAAACTTCGTCCGATGGAAGGGCCTTCCTGAGAGTGAAGTGAGTTGGGAGCTATTCGAGACTCTATGGTAGTTCAAGAAACACATCGATGCCTTCCATGCCACAAACGCGACGAGGGCGTCACCCGATTAGGTGGGGGAGATTGACACGGCCCACGATCGGAGCATGATCCAAGACCGACCGGATGGGGCCGTGTCACACACGATGGGCAGCCCACGAGCAACCCACGACCGATCCATGAACGACCCATGATCAACTCACGACCAGCCCATGCGCAATACGGACAAAAGCCCATGACCGTTCAGTTGCTTCGTGTCAGGCGATTCTGTTGATCCTAATCTTCCTTTTGACACACACCCATGGGCTTCCCAAGGCCTAGCCATTGAGTGGCCTAGTGTACAGACTTGTAATGATGGCTTGTATTCAAACACAACCGTTGGATCGGAGGAAAGATCAACGGATGAGATGAATCCTGCACTTGTATAAATAGGGGTCCCTCCCCCTCATTGTACTCAGTTCATTCACAAGCAAATACATTCGTTCCTTTGAGCATCCGACCCTCGTGCTCGTGCATGTGCGTGTGAGGCTGACTTGGGAGTGAAATCTTAAGGCCGCATGGTGTTTGATCGATCGGAATCGACTGACCCGTGACACATGCATCTAGAGTGGTAGAGCTAGGCTACTCTTGGTCGATCTCTAAGCAAGTTAATCGATGCACGTTCCATATGCGCATTAGCGGGTAAAAAAAAAGCAACGAAGAAAACAACTATTTAGTCCTCATCTTGATATAATATTACACACCATCCACAAAATAGAAGTCATCACATGCATGTTTCTATAGATCACACAAATCAATACCATCTCAACCATTAATTATGGAGTTTACATAATCAATGGTAGAGATGGACTTCATCTACATGATCTATATATAAGTCATGCAATGTTTTGCTCGAGCCGAGAGTGAGAATGTTAAATCTCTACACAACAATTGCTAAGAAGCAAAACCCTAGTCATGATTAGTGACCCAGTTCGCCAACTAGTTCGTCCATTTACTGAACCAGAAGCCTGTTGTTTCCACAGTCGATCTGCCCTCCTAGGATCCGGCTTTTTCATGCACCGTTTCTTGTCTAAGGTTTTTTCACTACCTTGGACTGAATCATTGGCTTCTCTTGGACCAGGATGATCTCATTTATGTCGTCTAGTTCTACATAGTTGACCCGAAAAGGCGTGTCATACAGCGAATATAATTATTACATGAAACACAACATGTTCAACTTTCTAGTCGGCTCACGGTATATTATAATAAATTGAAGAACAAGGTCACTTCGATGCAGGCCACAAATTAAGTTAATCCTCGATTATAGGGATTAACAGGTTGGCCACGTTACGTTTATCTTCTAATTGCCCCACGTGACCTTGTTTAATGTTTTGATCGTCGATTACGCAAGATAATTCCACAAGAACAAGCTTGATGATAAGACAACGTAAGCTCATTTTCAATCTTCCCAACTTTGTTTTGCCTTAGTGTTGTTATTATCATGTGATAGGAGTGCAACCCACTCCATTAATTTGGCTGAAAGTTGAAAATTTCACGCATAAATTAGAGCGTTTAAGAGGATTTATATCCTCACAACTTAATTAGAATCTCACATTTTCTGAGGCCTATGGTTCTTGATTATGTTACCAACGCTACTAATTCTTTGAATAATCTTTCCTCCACATTCCTAAGTTACAATAAAGACATTTTATATAATCGCCATGGTAAACTCCAGTTTATATCATAAAGATGTCTTATTATTATATGCATTGATGATAAGCTCCGGTATTTTCTTCTTCTTTTATTGCCATGATAATAAGTTTCATTAGTCTTACGGCAATTTTGAAATTTTTGTAGCGTCTTAATTAATTAAATGGTAAACCATTGCTTCTCATAGGTGCTCTGGAACATTGTATTTGTCCGAGGAAAATATCAAGTTGCGATCACGGCGCTTGTGGTGCGAAACGTGTTTTAGGATTTCTTGTCCGAGCATGAAATGATGTCTTGTGTTGCGCAGGGAACATGTCGATTTAGAAATGATTGCTTAAAGAGTGAGTTACATGCCCATGAAATGGTATCGAAAAGCACGAGGAAACTTCCATGGGATAGGGATCTTCTCGGTTTCAGAGGCAACATCAAGGGAACAGCATCAATTTAAGGAAAGTGTCCACACACCTCAAATTATACGCATTCAGTTTCATTCTTCGTACATTCTTTCGTCACCTCATCGGTAGAAGCAGATCTTTGATGAGGGAGATATTTTTAGATGCAATGTAAGACATTTCCGTGCTCCCAATCTGATAATTATGTGTCAAAGTTCATCAATTAGAAAGAAAGAGAGAAAATACTCAATACTCGATATGTCATGATTGATTTGGATGGATTGTTTATGTTGTGCAATTAATAGTGTACAAATGTGTCTACTAGAGAGGCGTAGAGGCCGTGAGGACCAATCACTAAGAACCATTGACTTTTGACTTTATCGATGATACATCCTCTCAAGGGGAAAAAAATTATTTGTTTGCTTATTATAAAAAGCAGAAAATGCCCTTTTTTCCGTCAAAATTTATAATTCTCTCTAAATTTCAAAAATCACGAAAAATTATATGCAAATTTACGTGTCAAATTTGTATATTGTGAGAGTTTTAGATATTTTAGGATAAATCAAAGTGTGTCCGTCGCAAGATTTAACTTAAGCAATAGACAAAAAGGAAAGATATAGAATTTTTCTCAATTGATTCGGGTGTTGGAAATTTTCAGCTAGGAAGTAAAGGTCTTACATTTGAATTTCATCAATTGCATATCTACTACTCTAAATTAGGTTCCCATGAATAAGCCAAAGGTTTGGAATTAATTGGCTCATGAATCACCAGGTTGACTAGGGAGCTCCAAGCCTTATTTGAGAACAAATTGGATATTTTAAGGCCTTATATGAATAATATTCACTATGGTCCCTCTTTTCAGAAAATGACCCCACTTCATATCTTATTCGAGATTTCCCTTAAAAGTTTTATGGATACTAATATTGTGTGAGAATGTTTATGACGTTAACTTAAATCACTCGAAAAAATATCTTTAACGTATATAAAGCAATGTTGAACACCAATACCCTCAATATTTTAGACCATGTTTTGTTGAAAAGTGCTGTGATCGAATCACCCGTGTTGTAGGAGATCCACGGCCTGTCGCGGGGGAAGAGGGGGGCTCATTTCAATTTTTGTAAAGAAAGTTGACCACTTGCATCTCGTCCAATCATCTATATCCTAGCTATTATAAAGGGCTTGTGCAACTTGCAAAATAAAAACAAATAATTAGGTGATAGTTTTTAATCTATTGTGAGAATAACAATCTATTATATATTACAAAAAATTAAATAATAAATAATTATATATTGTTGTAAGATCCACTCTTTCAAAATTTTGTGACTCATAACAAATCGTTATACTTATAGTAACCTAAAGACTATTATATTAGCAAAACTCCAAAATAAATCATGGGAAAAAGATTAGATGGCTGCATTGTTACTCTGTCAAGAGTAACGACAGTCTTGACCCCATATTATCCCAAGGAAATTGTTAGGTTTTGTACGTTTTATTGGGAAATCAATATCCAAATCCCATTGCCTAGGATTCCATTAATTTTTTATTTGCGAATTAACTTTGCTTTTCAAATTTGCTACATGAACTTGAAGTTGTCTCATATGGAATAGATTTCATATCGATATTTTTTTTAATTAAACAAAATTGTTCATTTCCCTCTTCCATAAAATGCTTCCAATTTTGTTCTGATTAAGCTATATTATTAATAATAAATGTTTAGTAGCCTATTGCTTTTGAAGTGATACTAAAGGCTCAAAATGCACCATTAGTTTGAAGCACTTACGGCATTTAGGCTCAACTCTATGAAATTGTATGTAGTATTCTAACAATTCATATGGATTGTGTGCTTAGAGACATTTTTTATATAGAATATTATCTCAAATATATCATGAATGGTGGATATGATAAATGGATTGGGATGCATTATTTGCTAGATAATCAATGTGTTATGCTCTAATTGATATTTCTAATATGATTGATTATAGTAGGCGTGCTTTTAACGGGCCTATATTTTTGTGAAATTTTTTTCTTTGGGCGGGGGAGTACTTTTATAAAGGCAATATTTCTAGTAGGCTCCCTAAATCATAAACACACCGACTAACCCTTGTCAAATTAATAATTCACACCACGTGTCTTTAATCAAATCATATATTCAGCTCTCGAACGTTTTTTAATAGGGGCTTTTGTAATGTCTCTGATCTGGATCCACTTTGGGTGCTTGTATGTCAAGAACAAGATCAAAAGAGAGATTTCGTACACGTTTCTGTTTCGGGAAGGAATTGAGACACCTCGGTCTAGGACCCTAGGTAAACCCCTAACATATAGATCTCATAGAAAATTGGTAGATATCTTCAGGAGACTGGTAATATTTGTGCTTTATTTTTACTTCAATAATCTACAAATTCTTTGGCAAAAGGGAAAAAAGTATTTACACGCTTTAAAAGTTTGTCATGTCATAAGAGTTCGTCAAAAGATAGTCGTACACTATAAGGAATGATTCGATTTGTAAAACTTTTGTTTAAACATGTTACAAGAAAGTTCAGTTTTTTTATTGCTGAAACCTGACCGAAACATATGCTCCGAAAAGGCTCTTTAAACTAGACTTCAGTACGAGTTTTCTTTCTCCTGATTTGCTGTGTTCGGTAAATGACAAGGAGAAACATTTTTCTTGTATGCTTCTTTTTTCTTTGGAAAATACAGATTTCTCTGCTGAACCGAATATCTCTCGACTTCTAGGAGCTCTATTTTCCGAAGTATCATGGGACTGGTCAACCCGTGTCCAAGAAGAACAACGTGGGGAGGTGGCTGTGGAACTTCTTTCACGAGCAATCCTCCACGGAAACGTTGACGCCGATTGTCTCCAGAAAAGAACAAAAGGAGAATCGGTAATGAGTCTTGAAGCAGTTGATGAGCTTGTGAGGAAATGTATTTTTAAATTCTCTCTTCTTTCTTGCCCGCATGACTAAGTAAGTCGTGGGAAGTTCATCAGCTCGTTCCTTGGCGGTGCTCCTTAACCGATCTTCTTCTTTTCGTGGAAACACGGGAAAAATTAGCACGAGCCTTTGAAAGAGAAATGCCGGTTTTTCCTTTCTTTAACTTTCATTGGCTGTAATGTCGAGGACACGTGTTTTTGCGGGAAACCCGACGAATTCGTTTTCATGTGGGGCAGACAGCGAGCATCTTGACTGAGAAAACCAAATACGAAAAGAAGTTCCCTATAAAGAGCCCCCTTCAATGGAAGGTGAAGGTCACAAGAAGAAAGAGGCTGAGCGAAACACAAGTCCCCTTTTTTGTTCTGGATCAAGTGATTCGTACAAGTTCGTTTTTGTCTTGTTGAGCGCGAGAGAGGGAGACAGAGACGATGGGCAGATTTCTAGGGTTTGGGTTCACTCTGACCCTGCTCTTTTGCATGGCTCAAGGCAAAGTCCTCCGCTATGATTTCGTGGTGAGTAGGAACATCTCCTTGTTGAGCGCTTTTAAGTGTCTTTTTTGGGCCATACAGATCATTTAGCGACTACTAGCGCATTTGTTACAAGTTTTACGATCTCATGATTCGTAGATGCTATTGTATTAGGATATTCAAGACAAGAATCTCCTTTCGTCATGGATGATCTTCACATCTAGATCTGGAGCTAGTTAGATCTTGGACTATGCTCAAGGCCAAGTATTACAGCATTCATATACCAAAACTACATGCATTTTTCCGATGATTTTATCTTCTTGAGAGTTTGGTAGTAATCCCTAAATGTCCACAGTTGTATAATTTATTTATTTGTTCATTTGGGAAGTGATCTCCTGTGGCATCCCAAAATTCATGGCAATCTCTAGAAGAATTAAAGTCCATGATTAGGTAATGGAAGTGCCATTGGATTTTGTATTAGCCATTGAATCAATGAATTTCAATTAATTTAAGGCCGAGCATTGTAATGGACAATTGTTTGGAGGGAGATGTGTCTACAAGTGACCCAAGGATTTTATTAAGGTGCAAATTGATATAGAAATCTTATTCTTGGTGGTGCACTTTATAAGTAGCATTTTATTGATTTAAATTACAAAGTTTTGTGAGTTTATACGTTGAAATTAAGTGTTAATTTAAATGAGGGTTAAATGGAATAGGAATAGGAGAGGGTGGGCTGATTTTTAGGCCCAAAGACCATCCAACCAGCCCACGCCACCCCCCTGGTCGACCGGCCCATGAAGGCCCAAGGCCCGGCCCATGGAGCCCATGGGGTAGCCAACGCATGAAGGAGGTGAAGCATGGTGGACACTTGTCTTTGAATTGCCTCCACTTGTTCATTTTTTGAAGCCACTTGTCCATGCATCTTCCACTTGTCCCTTACATGCAAAAATAGAGATAAATTTGTTAATCAAAGAGTAATAAGGGAGGGGGATTTCGACCAGAAGGGAGAGAAGAGAGAGAGTACCGTCCAAAGAAAGAAGAGAGAAAGGGAGGAAGAGAGAAAGAGAGGAAGAGAGTTCGTCCGCCGTTCGTTGCTGCTTTGCCTCTGTTTGCTGCTGTTTTGTGCTTGAATCTAAGGCAAGTGAAGTCCTAAAACCTACTCTTTGCATTGCTGTGTGTATGTGTAGTAGATGGTAAGTCTTGGTTGTGGTAGATGGGATGAGATTTCGGTGCTTTGAAGAGAGATTCGTTGGTCATGCATGCTGATTTCGGAAAGACCAGTCCGACCGTCCGCGAGTTTGTGTGTTGCATGTGACTTTTTATTTGGAATTTCACTTCGACCTCTTCATGAAAGTTGTAGAGAACATCTTGAAGAATAACATACTGAAATTTGAGATGAAACGAACAAGTATTTCTTGGTGAAACGATTTTCCTTTGGAGAGACTAGATCTGGAATTCGTCGTGATGACCTTCAGTGGTTTCGTGGTCTGTAAAGTAACTTTCTTGTTGAAATCTCACTTTGATATCTTAACTAAAGTTGTAGTATACATCCTGAGGTAGAATATATCAAAAATTTAGAGGAAATGAACGAAAATAGGTCGGTGAAACCGTTGTCTTTTGAAGAAACTGGATCTGGGAAAAACGCTGCTTCGACCTAGTATGATTTCGGGATTTTTATAAAATCATACAGTTAAAATTTGATAGTGTGTTCTTAATGAAAGTTGTAGGTAATATTCTGAGGAACAACATACTGAAATTTCAGAGTAAATGGACCAGTAATGACCAAGGAAACGATTTTTTCTTCAACACGAGTAGATCTGGAAAACGATACCGAGAATAGGAAAAGTAAATCGATTTTATCTTTTAATCCAGAACGAATTGGACTACGATGTCTTCATGAAACTTGTACTTCTAGGTCTTAAATACAGCGTGTCCAAATTTCAGAATTTTCTGAGTTTATTTAAGGGATTAATCGAAATTGTTTTCAAAACTGTGCATGGATGATGTTAAAATCCTTTCTCGGTGATGCATGGACCTGTACGTATTCTGTGAAGCCTTGTTTGATATGGTGTTCTTCACGAAATGTGTTTTATTAGATCTTATATACATTGTAGTAAATTTTCAGAATTTATTTCCATCGTTTACTAATTTTCTAGAATTTTTCATGAATAGTACGCATTCTGTTTAAGCTGGAAATTGTTTTATTTACTGTTTATTGGATTTATTATGTAAATCATGATATCCTGGATTATTACTCGTGCAATGACATGATGACATCCATACATTTCGTATAACATCAAAGGATTGATGGATTTTCATGAACTCAATGAAGTTTTCAAAACCATTGCGTCAAATGATACTTTTCCCAAGGCATATTATATGATTTTAAAAAGGGCTGCTGTCAAATCATTGGCATTGTTGCATCAAATGTGAAATTGAAAATGAGATGTATGGGAATATGCATTGTGGTGATGAGAAGGCCGTCGGAGGTGTGAGCCGACGATGCCCCGGGAGTGTCGGGATGCCCGGAATGTGGGGGTGCCGGATGCCCGGTTGTATTACGATACATGCCCGGATGTCCTCGGGAGTTTCGAGATGCCCGGTGGTATACGGTACGTAATTCCAGGGGGAGTGCCTGGTGGTATGGCGGTACGTAATTCCGGAAGCCTCGGAGGTGTGTGCCGAGGGGATACCTCGTGATGCCAGTTGGGATACGAGATGCCCGGAATGTGGGGGTGCCGGATGCCCGGGTTGTATTTTGAATACATGCCGGAGGTTCCTCGCGATGCCCGGTTGGATGCGAGCGATAAATTGTGGGATGCAAACATTGGTCCCCGGAAAGAAAAACTTATGAGATCCTTGTGAAAGATAAGAATTGAAAATGAATCATGTGCATGGGTGTATGCATATGGCATGGATATGCATGAATGCTTGATGATGAGTGCATGGTGGTATATGCACATATGGCATGGTGATATATGCATGAATGCTTGATGATGAGTGCATGGTGGTATATGCACATATGGCATGGTGATATATGCATGAATGCTTGATGATGAGTGCATGGTGATATATGCATGAACGCTTGATGATGAGTGCATGGTGGTATATGCACATATGGCATGGTGATATATGCATGAATGCTTGATGATGAGTGCATGGTGGTATATGCACATATGGCATGGTGACATATGTATGGCTGCAAGGTATGTTATGCTTGAATGCATGAATGATATGTGCTTTGTTATGATGCCTTTATTGTTCTGTTTGACGCAATGAGTAGTTTGGTGGATCTTTACTGCTGAGTGGTTGTACTCACCCCTTTTGGGGATTAACATTTCAGACTAGATAAGATTCCTTTGCTGCCACTGCCACCGGTAGATGGATCAAGTGGTTGGATATGACCGCGAGGAGGAGGATAGCAAAGGAAGGAACTTTTGAACGCCGACACTGATCGATGGACTTTAAGTATACGACTGTTGGAGGAGATGTCGGTCATCTTTTGAAGTATAGCCAAGTATAGAAAACCATGGCATTTTGATGTACCGATGAATGATGTCCATCTAGTTTGAGTAAATCAAAATGTTCGGCTTTTACCTATAAATGTTTAGTTGGTGTGCATCGTTTTCTGAATATAGGGAAGGAGTTGATGGATGTGCTTCCGCTAGATGAATTGCGCAAGGGACCGATAGAAAAAAAAAAAAAAATGTAAACCCCCAGGTTGTATGGACCCGCTGCAATTGAAATGGTATCAGAGTGACATGTTATTAGGGAAAGTGAAAGGTAAGCGAACTGTGGCGACCCTAACGGATCGGGGGCCATCGAGGGGTGCCACATCTCCACCCCATTTGGGTCTTTATTCTTGAAGCAAATTCAGACCTAAGTAGCACCAACACGCGATACGGACACTCGACATGACACGACACGATACGCCGACACGTCATTTCTCAAAAATAGAGAATTCCGACACGTTGTGACACGTTATATATTAAATAAATATTTTTATTTTTAATTAATTTGATTCAAATTCATAAATAAATAAAAAAGAACTTACAATAAATTTACACTAATAATATTAATAAATCTATTCAGAGAAAATTTGAAAGACATATTCATAATTAATGTGTACCCATATTTGTCATTATTTAACATTCAATATTTTTAATTTTAACAAAATTATGAATGAAATTAATGACTAACAAAAAATAGAATCAACTTTATTTAAATAAATTTATGATTTTCTATAATAATTAAAATTTATCATTATTTAACATTCAATATTTTTATTTTTTGAAATCAATTTTAAACTCGTTTATTTATTTTTTTAACAAAAATAACTTTACTGCCCCCTCCTCATTTCTCTCTCCCCCGGTCCCCACACCACCCCAAAATCCCCCTTGATTTCTTTCCCCTACTCTCTCTCTCCCCTCCCCTTCCCCCAACACCACCACCTGCTCCCCGCCCCCATCAATCACCCCATCCTTGTTCCCCCGCCCCTCGGTTTCTTCCCCTTCTCTCCTCTCTCTCTCTCCCTCTCTCTCCCCCTCCCCTTCCCCCACGCCACCACCCGCTCCCCCGCCCCCCATCAATCACCTCCATCTCTATTCTTCCCCCGCTCTCTCTCTCCCCCTCCCCTTCTCTCATGCCACCACCTTCTCCCCGCCCCCTCGTTTCTTCCCTAATCTCTCTCTCTCTCTCCCCCTCCCCTTCCCCCACGCCACCACCAGCTCCCCCACCCCCAAGAGCACTTGCCATTTACCTGATTTCTCTCCCCCACCCCAACCCATGCCAACCCATCCACCCCCTCTTTGCCTTCGGTTTCTTTCCGTCATCCCCCACCACCCTCCCTCTCTTCTTGCTAAAGCCCTAACGACGGCTTTTCTTCCTCCTCGTCACACGATCCTCTCAGCTCTTTCGATCACCTCATCGCAGTCGCTCGCCACCTCTCCTCCGGCCCTTCCTCCTTCGCAGCTGCCGCCTCGCCACCGGCCCTCCATTGCAACGTCGCCTCAGTTTATGTTCCTCCTCTAGCCCTCCCTTGCCATCGCGGCCTCACCTCCACTCCCTCGGCCTCACCTCCACCCTCCATCGTCTTCTTCAACAATCTCTCCCTCGGACATGCATGTCGAAACGTGTCGAGAAAAGTTGATCACGTGTCGAAAAATCCAACACGTATTGACCGCGTGTCCAACCGTGTCCATGTGTCTCGACGTGTCTGACTCGCTCTGATACGTGTCAGACACAACACAGAAGCACGAGCAACATGTCCGTGCTTCATAGGTGCAGACGCCGGCCCCTAAATTACTTAATGTTATCTGTAGGCTGCGATACACCGAAACACTTCGGCATCAATTTAATAAGAGAGATTACTTAAGATGTTTGATGGTCCAATTTTAAAGGATCATTTTTTATTTGTTGTAGGTGAAGGAGACACCTATTAAGATGTTGTGTGAGACAAATCGCTCTGTATTGACCGTGAATGGTTTGTTTCCTGGACCGGAGATCCGTGCTCACAAGGGTGACACCATCTACATTAATGTCACCAATACAGGACCTTACGGGGTCACTATTCATTGGTAAAAATAAAACCACCCTTCCTCCACCCTCTCTCTTTTCCCTCCCTCCCAATCTCCTAATATTATACACACATGTAGGCACGGAGTGAAAGAAAAAAGGTATCCCTGGTCTGATGGCCCAGAGAATATCACGCAATGCCCAATCCCTACGAACTCAAGCTTCCTTCAGAAAGTCATACTCACTGAAGAAGAAGGCACGCTATGGTGGCACGCTCATAGCGATTGGACACGGGCCACTGTACATGGCCCTATAATCATTTTGCCTGTCAATGACACCAACTACCCTTACAAGTTTGATGAACAACACACAATTGTGATTGGTATTCTACTTAAATGACATAAATAAGTTTCTCCCTTAATCAAACATGCACAAGTAATAGCTTGAATTGTTTTTCTTAACAAAACTAATTTGGCACGTAGCTGAATGGTATGCGAGAGATACGAAGGCTATAATCGATGAGGCTCTTGCAATTGGAGGCGATCCAGACTTGTCCGTGGCCTATACCATCAATGGTCAACCAGGAGACAGTTACTCATGCTCTAATGGTATGAATCTAGTGTGTATTTATGAGTGTGATATATGCTATTTTTAAAAAAAGAAAAGCTCATATTCCTAGGTAATGAAATAAAACCTTTTTACTCTATATTAATGAAATGAAATCTTGCAAGATTGTTATTCCTTAAAACTAATCAAGATCTATAACAATACTATTTAATATGGTGTTTTTTTTTTAATCTTTCATAGGGTCGGCATACAATATAACAGTTGTGCAAGGAAAAACATATCTCTTCCGGATCATCCACTCTGGGATGAACGAAGAGATGTTCTTTGGCATAGCCAAGCACAATCTCACTGTGGTCGGAATGGATGGAGCTTATTTGAAACCGCTTAAGACCAATTACCTCATGATAACTCCTGGTCAAACGATGGATGTTTTGGTAACTGCAAACCAAGCCCCTAGTCGTTATTACATGGTATTTAGTCCATTCCTGGATACCGGTGCCCCGTCCAATGAAAACGTCACGAGGGCGATATTTCAATACAATGGCAGTTATAACCACTCGGAGACTCCTTTGTTACCCGAGCTTCCAAGTTTTACTAACAAGAGTGACGCTGGAAACTTCACTGTTCAGTTGAGGAGTTTGAACAGCAAAGAACATCCATCTAAGGTTCCAACCAAAATCACTAGGAACATTACGATCACGGTGGCCGTGAATCAGCAGCCATGTCCTGCTAATAAAACATGTACCGGTCCACAGGGCAACATGCTTTCGACAAGCTTGAACAACATAAGTTTTTCGGCTCCATAGATTAGCATTCTCCAAGCATACTACAAGTACGTAAATCACTTGACCTTCCAAATTTGATCATATTTGTTAGTATCTCAGACCGATAGAGTTGATTCAGGCTGAAATATTCTTCAAATCGAACCAATTTGAATTATTTAAACCTTCATTGTCTTAAAGCGAAGGCATAATTCAACATCTAAATGTGTCTATAACATTATGTTTGTGTGGTGCGGGCAGCAATCTCCAAGGAGTCTACAACAAAACTTTTCCGGATACACCACCTTTCGTGTTCGACTACACCGGGAATGTATCGGCCTTAGGAGAAGCTGCCAATGTGAGCACCGAAGTGTTGATGATTAACTATAATGAGGAGGTCGAAATAAGATTCCAGGGGACCAATTTCGCAGCGGAGAATCACCCCATGCATTTACACGGCTACAGCTTTTATGTCGTCGGAATGGGCAATGAAAATTTCAGCGACTCCTATGTATCGCAGTATAATACAGTCGATCCGCCTTACGTTAACACGGTCGGACTCCCCAAAGATGGGTGGACAGCCATCAGATTCAAAGCCGATAATCCAGGTAATATAATTTATCGATAGAAACGCATATAGACATATAGTTTGCGCAGATTTAGACTTGTATATGAATACATTTGACAGATTATTCTTTTACGGCTGCTTCTAGGGGTGTGGTTCATGCACTGTCACTTGGAACGCCATGCGAGCTGGGGGATGGACACGGTCATTGTCGTTGGAGATGGGGCAAAAAAACATCAGAAGGTGCTGCCGCCGCCCAAAGACATGCCTCCTTGTTCCGTGTCTTGATCAGGATATTGTTTGCTTTGAGTTCATTGCTAGGGCAACGGCCATTGATATACCAATGGAAATAAATCATCTGTACTGCTTGGCGAATTTTGCAATTCTGGATCATTGAAATAAGCTTTGACTTTAACATATGTTTCGGCATGTGAAAAGTTTATGTTCGATTCAAAATAATGTATTTCTTTGTCCCATAAGTTATTAAAAATTTATTTGTACATCGATAGAGGCGAAATTTTCAATGATATTGACTAAAAGGACCATTTACCATCCGTTAATAATAATATGTCATATAAAAATCCTATAAATAAATCAATTTGATGTGTAAAAGAGCACATGTAGTTAACAGCGTCAAAGCCCAAAATGGGTGCCAACTTGCGATGTTCACATGGAAGTAGTCGATGCAACTTGCGATATTGACGTAAATAAATCAACTTGCGATGCCAATTTGACATGCTTTAGATGAGTATTTTTTTTTCAGCTCTTCAATGCAGGTGTGGATGATGGATATGGGCTTTTGAATTCGTTTATGATATCGGAAATATTTTATTTCTTATGGGATCTCTTCAGCTGACGGAAGGAGGAATGAAGATATCATATCATATTCTCTATGCTGAAAGAGAAAGCTACTGGAAGTTACGATGATTGTTCACAATCCATCAAAATAATAAGTTGAACATCATCGTGGACGTATGAGGATGAGTGTTGGCACGAGAAATTATTTGAAAATAATCAACTAATTTTAATCAGCTCTTTGTAGGAAATCTTCAACTTGATTGCGATGTTAGGCTTTTAAATGTACACGGGATACAGAATCAATCACATGATTGAAAATGTGCGCAAATTTTGTCTTTTCTTTGGAACCTTGTGTCTAAAGAAGGTCGCATCACGTATCGAACTTTGGATTGACCTTCTCCGATCGGATTTGTCACGGTTAAATCTACTTCTTGAACGAGATTGTCGGCATGATTTGTCACGCCCCGATCCTCGAACACGTGCCCATCCCTCACCTGATCGATATAATAATGATATCCCAGGACGCATCGCCAACCCATTCATTTTAATACGCATGCGGAAGCATATATTAAAATTCCCAGACAAGGATAGAAAAATAGGGCTATATTTTTCATAACTGAAAAATCACAACCACACTTTTATATAAAGCAAACCTCATAGTATATTTTATAATACTATTTACAGGAGTCTGATCTATCACATCAGCTCACGACTTAGGGTTTGCAAACGGGATGGGATCTCAGTCCTCACTGGGTCATACTCAGGATCCTCCTCGAGGTCATCCTCTTCCGGCTCCTCTTCCAACTCTTCATCTTCAAGTTCCTCCTCTGCAGGTTCTTCATATGGTTCTTCCCACTCCTGATCCTCCTCCGGTCCCACCTCTTGCTCGACTATCTCACCTTCCTCTTCGCTCTAGTTAGCACCCTCAGTTGAGTATACTAGTGACTTAGGATCGCCCTTGAGTTTGGGATCCTTGGCATCCACTATCGACCCACCCTTAGGGTCTGTCGTGCCTAGTCCGAATGTTGCCTCCAAAACGTAGAGCGGCACATCATCTTCCGGGATGGGACCTTCTCTTTGCCAATCATGATAGTGACAATACCATAATCGATACTCATAGGACACCAGGTCATCTCTACCCACGTCAACCCAGACCTTGGACTCTAATAAAACGTACTCTAGTCCTTCCGGGTGAGGGTGTATCGGAAAGTGGTACGTCATTTCAGTGATCTCCGCGGAGATACCAAAATGCATAGGAGCATGAGGAGGTGGAGGTGCTGCCATCTAGGGACCTGAAATGTTGTCCCACAACCGGGATGAGACTACGTCTCGGCAAGTTCTACCCTCTTAAAACCCGATTAGTAAACCAATACACTATGGGCTGCCTATGCACACATGGGTCAGAGGACATACCTTGGCCTTAGATTCCACCTGCATATCAATACAATTCATAATAGGCACCAAATTATTCAACTCATCACATCAGATCAAATCATTGATCAATCGACCTAGTCAATTACATGTCACCACGACCTCCCTCTAGTCGATACATTCAATATTATCTATGATGTCCAATCAAATCAGGACCCGCTCACCCTAAGCCACTAATAGATAGTATAGCTTGCGCTAAGCTGATAAATAGTGTAGTGCTCACAATCTAAGCTGACATATCAAAGCCCGTAGGTTGATATAGTACACTAATAATGCTCCCTCTAAGCTGATAGGGTATACTGCTCGCAATCTAAGCTGACATATCGCCCATAGGTCGATATAGTATACCGGTGTACTGATCGCAATCTAATCTGATATATCATCCGTAGGTCGATATAGTACACCACACCCAACCATTCAAATCAATTCTTTAATTTTATCATATCTAATAAAAATACACGTGTGTGGGTACACGACCGGCTTTAGCCAAAATACTATAATTTCTTTCCCACAAATCCCACCATTTTCTGTAGTCCACCAAAATATTTTTGGCGTTGTCAACCGACACCCGGTTATTTTTCAATTAATTACCAAAATTAATGAATTTAGGAAAATAATCCTAAAATCACAAATAATTCATTTAAGTACAAATTAAAGCTCAATTAAATAAACGGATTGCACCATAACAATTAGCATAAAATTCCGGTCACCGACCATTCCGGTTGAATTTTCGAAAAATAAATAATTAATTAATTTCGAAAATTATTTATTAATTACTAATAAATCCAATTTATGCCCGTATTGCCTAATTGGAGGCCGAGACGGACCGGGAAAAATCTCGAGATTCATTCAATAAATACTAGAAGCTCTCTACTTGCTAATAACTAAGTCTAACTGCCTAACATGCATCATTAAGTCACTAATTTAATTGCTATAAACTAATCTAACCACCTAATCATGCTTAATTAACACTAATCAACCCCTAAGCATCATTAGCAAACTAAGCGGGGTTAGTGAGTTAAACTCACCAGTTTAACAATCTGCTCGGATTGAAACGTCGGGAACGTCGCAGGGGACATTTTTCTCCAAAACGGGCTTAGGGTCCAAGGCTCATAAACACCTCAAAACGGGTCCTAATCACTGCTGGAAACCCATTTTTCCAGCTGTTGTTTGAGGCTGCAAAACAGAAGAAAACAAGCTAGGTTGGTGCGGTGAAGACTCCGGTGGACCGGTGGGGGTCTTCGCGGCTTGGAGGGCGGTCCATGGAAACGGCGACGGCGTGGCGTGCGGCGTGGAGGGGCTACTGTCCGGCGGTTGCTGTTGTTCCTGCTTCTGCTAGCTTCTTGATGGTGCGAAAATGGAGAGGAGAGGGATGGGTTGGCCGGTCAAAGAGAGAGGATGAGGGAGAGAGAGAAGTGGGGGTCACTTGGCCTTGTTTTTCCACTCTTGTCCCCCAAAGACTTGTTCATCAAGCCAATAATCTATGGCTGCTATTAAGTCACCAACACCCTCTTCACAACATATGAAATGGTCCAAAATGGCTGGAGAGAAGGGGGCACACGAATTTTGCAAGAATTGGCTTCAATTGGTCACTTGATTCACTTTAAATCAACCTCAATTGACCTTCATAAATTCAATCAAGCCAACATTGGTCATTTCGGCATTTTTCCTCACCCATGGATCTATCTTACTTTCCAATTTTGCCATCAAAACAATTACTGGCTTTTTCTGCACAAACAATGGTCCCGTGATGACTTTTTCCCAAAAAGTGTTGGGTTGAAGAAAAATCTACTGAAACTGAGTTGACACTCCTAGAATTTATTATGATATGACGGAAACTTCAATTTCTGAAATCGGACTTGAATTCATAATTAATTTCAACTTGGTGCCTTTTTAGCGTAACCTAAACTATCGAGTAACTTTGAGAAATTTTTAGTGCAAATGACCCATGGTCGATTTTCTTCGAGCCACAATAAACCCACTCGACTCATTGGCGACTCTCGGTTGTCGTGAAAATCTCGATGATCCAAATACGGACACAGGGTGCCAAAACGATAAGAAAATCAGTCTAGTGTTGGCTGACGAGAATTTTCTAATTTAGTGGTGTCACCCACGATTAGCCACACATCTCGGTCGAACCAGTCTATCTCTAATTTCAAATCGATTTTATACTGTGCCGTAATTGTGACATCCCGATTTTCCAATTCTATTTTCAGTAAATTGAGATGGGCATTTCATTTGCACGGATATAGTTCTTTTCTCTAAGTTGGCCACTCACGTGGAGACTAGTCTATCAGGTGAAGCCGTTAAGAGATTCTAATGCATCAGACTCGAGAATTTGACCAGGAAGCGACCTTTCGACCAAACTAATCTGCAAGGGTCATTACGGCACAGTTAAAAATCGATTAGAGACCGGAGATAGGTCGACTCGATAGAGGCGTGGGATCAAGTGTGGGTGATTCCACCAGATCGCACAATTCTTGTCGATCAGCACTGGACCGACTTTTCTGTCGTTTGGGTACCCTGTGTCCGCATTTGAAATCTTGAAATTACCACGACAACTAAGAGTCGTGCCAAAGATGTACATTGTGGCTTGAAAATGATCAACCACGGGTCAAATGCAAGAAAATTTCTAAAAGCTACCCGGTAGATTAGGATGCGCTAGTATCATGCCGGAGTGAAATTAACCGTGAAATTGAGACTGAATTCAAAAATTGGAAGTCTTGTTGTGTCACAAATCATTTTAGGAATATTGACTCATCTTCGGAAGATTTTTCATGCAAACCGATTTTTTTGGGAAAATAATCAAAGTATGGTTAATTTGGTTCGGAAAATTTGGTAGGCCCGCTTTTGGTCGTACTTTTGGGACACAAGATGGTTCTATGGTCAAGTAAACATGTGAATTGAAGTGTGGTGACATTGGATTAATTTAATGGATTTCAATTTGGCTCAATTGGAAATGGATTGAATGAGTTTGAAGAATTTGATGTACAAAATTTAAAAATTCGTATGCCATGGTGTATGAGGCAAAACGGACCCATTGGAAGCTTGTTGGGGAAGCTTGGTGTGAGTGGAAGGTGACATCATGTGAGGTCATGGTGGGGCCAAAGTGGAGGAGATTTGGACAAGTGTAGGGTGCTCCTTTGCTCTAAAAAAGGTGGGCTCTCACATCATCTTCTTCCTTGAATCAATGGGGTGTCTTGGAACTTGAGGAGGAGAGAGAGTGAAGGTGCGACCAGCAGCTCACCCAGCCCGCTCGCACGCTCGATCGGCCACCTGCTTGCTTGTCGCCAGAGCCGTCGCCGTTGCCGCCTTGTCCGCGCACGTTGCCCCGCGCACCCGCTCGCTGTCCAACCCTGCTCCGCCTTCGCCCGACCCTCCATCCCGTCGTTCGAGCCATCCCAACAGCTGCTCGCCATCGCCGGAGTCTCCATCGCTGCCGTACGTTGCCGTCCAGCACCGCGCCGAGCGTCTCCACCGTTCGCCCACCAGCCACCGCGCATCTCGGCCTTGGACAGCAGCCGGAGTTCTAGCTCAAGTCCGGACCTTCAAGGCCCATTTTGGGTGCCTTTCAGTCCTCTTTTGGTGCCGTCCCGAGGAGGTTTTCTGACCGCCTCGCCGTTGTCTTCGCCAGAAACTCATCAGAAAGCGATTACAGTGAGTTTAGCCTCCTAAACCTTGATTAGAGGATTAATGATGCTTTAGGTGTGCTTAGCTTAAGTTAAGTGAGATTAGGTTAGTAGATTAATTTAGTTAAGTGTGGATTAAATTAAGGGGTGTAATTAGTTTAGTGCATGTTTAATTAAGGTTAAATAAATGTTTATGTTAGTATAATAATGATTCAACCTTAATTGATTATTTTTGAATAAATAAATATTTCCAAATTATTTAATTATTTCGTAATATTTTATATTATATAAATTATTAAAATATTATTATTTAATTAATTTTCGGAATAAATTTAATTATTTATTAAATTTCAAAAATTATTTCGGGACCTTAATTTCTCATAATTTCGCGCTGATCGCTGCTATGTATTCAGATTATGAATTTGATAAGTGGATATTGCAAATTGAGTGTTAATTATGAAAAATATGGATTTTATTCAGAAAATCCAGGGTGTCGGGTTTTGACACCGAAAATGGATTTTAAGTATTATATCAAATAGTGAGATTTGAAAAGAAGAAGGTATCGGCTTTTCTTGTTTGAAATGACGTGTACCCACACACGACTACTTTCTTGGATGTTTTTAATACGAAGAAAAGAGGCCAGGATTACTGTTTTAATCGAGGCATTTGAATGAAATGCAAAGTGTCCTAGGCCGATAATGAATTGTCATGTGTTGGTTAATGAGGAACCATTCTGAGCTGCTGAGCTGGACGTACCCTATATGGGATGCCCCTTAAAATGGGCTCGGGTCGCAGTTGATTCTGGGATATGCTCCTTCGGGAACACCGTCGACGTATTGACAAAGCCGTGGTCCAAGGTGGGGAGACGATGCCTGGCTAAATGCTAGTAGATAGCCAAACTGCGAGTAGGCTATGCCCATGTATGGCAGTGAATAACAATTGGAACGCATGTTAAGTGTTATTGATGTGTCGGATTATAGGACGGAATCGTGTGGCATGGTATGGGACGTGTCATAACAGTTTGGTCTTATAATCCGAACTCCTATGGTTGTTTGAAATGATATTGTTGGTGTTCCGGTTGTTTAAGTTCTTATTACTATATGTGATTGAGTGATATGAACATGATTGAGTGATTTGAATTGTGCTAACATGTAGGAAGGAACTGAGGCGAGGTAAGTCCTCTATGTGGCGTGGCTAGGCCATCCTTGGGTGTATTTTCTTTCTAATAGGGGTTTAGGGGTGAACTTGCTGAGACAATGTCTTACCCCGTTGTAGGCTTACATTTTCAGGTTCCTAGTGGACGGAGTGGTCAGTTCGTTATGGTTGGCCTTGTGGAGTTCGAGAGGTGAAGTTAAAGGATTAGAGATCGTGTTCGACTTGTAGATAGTAGGACGGTCCCTTTTTATAAGTCGGCCTTTTGTAGACTTTTAGTTGTAGACCTCTGTTTGTAAACTCCGTTGGTTTTTTATAAGTGATTGGTTGTGAAATTGCTTCCTGCTTTTCTATCTCGTATTTCATTATCAGGGGTTTTATAATACGCTTCGCATGTGTGACATCCAGATTTTCGGGTTCGATTTCAATTAGATAATTTGGGCATTTCATCGATGTAACTATAGTGTTGTTCTCTGAGTTGGCCACTCACGAGATAACTAGACTAGCTGGGTAAGCTATTAAGGACTTTAAGGCAAATAGACTTGAGAATTCGACCATGAATTGACTTCTCGACTGTGCTCATCTTTAGAGATCATTACGGCACAGTTAAAAATCGAATTAAGATCAGAGATAGGTCGGTTCGACTGAGATGAATGACCGATCGTGGGTGACTCCACTAAATTGGAAAATTCTCATCGACCGGCACTAATTTGATTTTACTATCGTTTTGGTACCCTGTGTCTGTATTTGAATCCTCAAGATTTTCACGACAATCGAGAATCGCCAATGGGTCGAGTCGGTTCATCGTGGCTCGAAGAAAATCGACCACAGGTCATTTGTCCTAAAAAGTTCTGAAAACTACCCAGTAGCCTAGGTCACGCTAAAAACACATCGGAGTGAAATTAACCGTCAATCTGAGTCCGATTCCAGAAATTGAAGATTCTGTCATGTCACAATAAATTCTAGGAGTGTTAACTCAGTCTCAGAAGATTTTTCTGACAACCGACACTTTTTGGGAAAAAGTCGTCGGCGGACCGTTTTATGCGATTGAAGCCGGGAAATTATTTTGATGACAACATTGAGGAGCATGAGGGATTCTTGGATAAGGAAAATTGTCAATTTGATAATTGAGACATCAATTGATTTTTATTAAAGCCATTTGAGGTGGAATCAAGAGAGGATTGAATCCATTTGAGGAAGATTGAGCCAAAATTCGTAACCCCCCTCATGCCTAGCCAAAGTGGACTACTTCAAAGGTTATGAGGAGTGTGTGTGTGGTTAAATGTGAGCCAAGGGATTCTACTTGGTTGAGGTTGCTTGAAGAAGATATTTTTGTGGAAAAATTGGTCAAGTGGAGCCCTCCATCTCTCACTTCTCTTATCTCTTCTTCCTCTCTCCATTTGATGAACCCAATCTCCCTCTCCCCTCACCATTCTCGACCAGCACAGCAGAGGAAGAAGCTGCCCGCCGTTTAGCCATCGCACGTCGAGCGGCCACCGTCCCCGCCGTCGCCGGTCGCCCTTCCCCGTGCGCGCGTGCCGCCGTGCTTGGCCGCGCCCTCTCCGCCTTCAGCCGTGCCATCCAGCTGCTGTCCTTGATCTGTGGGAGCCTTGCCGTGGCTGGTTTTGAGTGTTTCCTTGCCGGTAAAGACCCGCCATGGCCCGGTTTGGCCTATTTCCTCCTCACCGGTCAATTCCCGTGCTTAACCGGGTTGTTTGCTTCAATTGAAACAGAGAGGGTTTCGCAGCGGCTTCTAGGTCCGTTTTGAGGTGGTGTCGGACCTCGGAAGTTGGCCCGCCTTTGGAGTTTATTGTTCCCCGCTCCGTTCCCGTCGTTTTGGTCCGATCGGCTCGTTAATCAAGTGAGTTTTGCTCACTAATGCCTTCTTAGTTTGCTAATTATACTTAAAGGTTGATTAGTGTTAGTTAAGTGCAATTAGGTGGTTAGATTAGAATGGATTAGGGATTATTAGTTAATTGCATTGCATATTAGTTAGGTGGTTAGTGTACTTAGATAGAGAATGGCCCGTAGTATTTATTGGATGCTTCTTGGGATTTTTCCCGACCCTTATCGGGTGTTAATTAAGCAATTCGGGCCTAAGTGGAATTTTTAGGAATTAAATATTAATTTTCGAAATTAATTATTTAATTATTTATTTTTCCGGAAATTCAACCGGGATGGTCGATGACCGGGATTTTATGCTGATGATCGTGGCGCAGTCCGTTTATTTATTTGAGCTTTGAATTGTGTTGAATTAAATTAAATGTGAATTTTTAGGATATGTTCCTAAATGGTTATTTTTGATTATTTGACTGGAAAACGATTGGATATCGAGGGTCGCACCCATAGTAAAGTGGTGATTAAGTATTGGCATCTAAAAGGGGCACGTGGGCTCGGTGATTGATGCATCACTTTGGCGAACTAGTGCCTAAGAGAATGCACGTGGGCCCAACGTTTCGGTATGGCATCTAAAAGGACACGTGGCCGGTGAATTGGAATGTCACCTGGGAAAGACACGTGGCTCGGTGATTGGATATGTCATCTTGGCGAAAAGGTAGCCTTAGAGAATGCACGTGGCTCGGAGACTCAGTATGTCTTCCTGGAGAATGCACGTGGCTCGGTGACGGAGTATGGCATCGTAAGAAGGGTCGGGTGGGACCGTAAAGCCACTAGATCTTGAAAGGGTCAGGTGGGACCGCAAAGCCACTAGATCTTGAAAGGGTCGGGTGGGACCGCAAAACCACTAGATCTTGAAAGGGTCGGGTGGGACCGCAAAGCCACTAGATCTTGAAAGGGTCGGGTGGGACCATAAAGCCATTGAATCTTGGAAGGGTCGGGTGGGACCATAAAGCCACTAAATCTAAGGAAGTTGCTTGGTGGGGCCATGATTACCACCCGTAGATAAGTTGTGTCCTAAGGACCGTGATTCATAATTGGGAATTGAGTTGGAATAGTCGAAACGACCGGAAATGGTCTTGTTGAGATGTAATCGGCTAGGTCGATTGATCATTGCTTGATCGATGTTGTGAATTGATTGATTGAATGGGAGTGACCGATGAGTGGTCTTGTTTACTTGTAATCGACTAGGTCGATTTGATCGATGCTTCGATCGGTGATGTGATTGCTTGAGTGACTATTTGATCTCGTGCTAATATGCGAGGTGGAATGCGAGGCCAAGGTAAGCCCCTCGACTCATGTTGTGCATAGGCAACCCTAAGGTGTATTAGTTTACTAATCGGGTCTTAGGGGGTAGAACTTGCCGAGACATAGTCTCATCCCGGTTTGGGGACAACATTTCGGGACCCCGATGAAGAAAGCGAGGAGAAAGAACTCGAAGAGGAGTATACGGAGGAGAACTACGAGGATGATCCGTAGTAGGACCCTGATGAGAATTGAGTCGTCAATCCTATCTGATGATTTTGGCTGTAGAATCTATTTGAGTAGAAACCAACCTTTTTAGCATGACTTGTATTTGTAAATAAGGGTGTTAGTTTTAAGGTTAACTTTTCTAGTCCTACTTGTATATCCCATTGCTTTATTGTCTGGGGATTTTTATAACTGCTTCCGCATGTGCTATCAAAAATGAAAGGGTCGGCGATATGTAGTCCTGGGATATCGCATTTTAAAATCGACCAAAGTTGAAGGATGGTCACGAGACCGAGGGTCGGGCGTGCCATCCCCTTTTTGTGGTATCGAGCAATGGTTAAGTATTGGAGTGATAAGGTGCGATGACCTATGGGATAGTAGTAGGAAAGGCCTTTAAATTCATGACTGGCGCATGTCTTTGATAGCTGATTGGTAGAATTGGTTATCATGTGTGAATTGTTTGCTTTTAATTATTATAGATTCGGAAGGCAGAGTGTTGACTCTGGCCAGCTCGAGCGTAAGAGTGCCACCGCAGTTTGGTGCTAGTGTAGCAGCGTTGTTTGATCCGAAGTTCGTTAAGATCTTTCTGTTGCAAGTGTTCCTTGGGATCTAGATGAGCCAGTAAGATCAAAATCAAGTTGTTGTTGTTGCTACCCTTGCTGAGGTCCAACCTGGAAGGATAATCAGGGAATAGATTTCGATATCTGAGTTAAGATTCAGCGTTAGCAGACTTGGAATTCGGTCAGGGTAAAGACTGATGTTGAGGGAACGGTATTCTATTTCCCCCAATGGGAAGGGTGGAATAGTCAGGTCAGCATTCAGACAAGTGGAACATGTTGTTCCATGGAAGATGGTATGGATCAGTCTCGTGTATTTTAAGGATAAGAATTTGTGGTAAGTGTCGCCAGCACGGACAGTGATTTATGGAGTATCCGCATAAGTAGATGGAATCTCGACAACGGTTACTGCTGTCACCGTCGATAGGACAGGTCAGAAGAAGTGCGCCATAGAACGCACTGTGGAATTTTTGGGATAGGTCTCCGGTACAAGAAATAGTGCATGCTGGCACTTGACAGGAGGTAGAAGACTCACTAATAAGTGCCAAAAGTATGGAAGGAATGCATGGATTAATTATGTGTCTGAGAATGGCTAAAACGTGCTATGATGGTAGTCAGCACGGCTGTCAGGTGAAAAACTATCAGTGTGAGTCCAAGGGAGCATTGATACCGATTCTGCAGATAAGACGCCATTAGGATGGCTAAAGGAGCAGGAATGGAATTGACTATGCTTTATTCAATGGAAGAATATTTTGAGGTGATTTCATCAGAATGGTGCCAGAGAGTGTTGGGAATACAATTGTGGAATTTCAGTTGTTGGTTAAGGCTGTAGGAAAAGAACCACTGACTAGAGTTGTAATTGATTAATTGTGAGTGTACAACTTACTCGTCAAGTGTGGAAAGAATTGGTTCTGGAGCATTTTGTGGTGATGAATTATTATAGTGGAGTAACCCAGTTTATTCCAGGAGCAAGTAGAAGTGCCAAGTTTTACTGAGAGTTGAGATAGGTCCTCGACTTCTTTAATCTCGTCACTTGATGCAATTCATTTGTTAAACAGAGGTTGCCTAGGTTACTTGACGATTGTCAAAAATAAGACAGATTGAAGAATTGAGAATTTAGGACTTCTCAGTAGTCCAAGAATTCCTGGAAGTGTTGCCAGAGGGATTGTCAAACCGTCGCCAGAGAAAGAGAAAGAATTACGATCGAGCTAACATCCGGAACAGAACCATTCTTTAAAGTTTCTTACCGGTTGTTGTTATCTGAATTGATAGAACCAATGGTGCAGATGTGAGGATTGATGAATGAGGAATTCATGCATATCAGTGCATTACCTAGAGGAAACATCAGCCTCATAGGGAGAAAGAAAGAAAGATGGTTCGTTGCAATTATGCATCAACTATAGTCGACTCAATCAAGTGACAATCAAGGATCAGTATTCATTGTCAAAGATCGACGAATTGGGTGATTTGTTATAAAGAGTGTTGATGTCTTCAAGGATCGATTTGAGGACCGGTTATTGTCAGTTGAGAACCAGGAAGGAGGTTATACTGAAGACAACATTTTGCACTTGATTTAGCCCTTATGAGAATAATGTAAAGCCATTTGATTTGATGAACGCTCCCGCCGCTGTCATAGATTTGACAAACTGAGTGTTCAAAGAATATCTAGATCAATGGTGATCGTGTGGTGTAGCAACATTCTAGGGTATTCATTAAGTGCTGAGGATCACGAGAGCCCCTAAAAATGGTCATGTAATTACAGGTAAAGGAGTCTTCATGGACCCAGCCAAGGTCGAATCAGCTGTTAATGGACCGAAACCGACAACAATGTCAGAGATCAGAAGCCGTGGGGATTGGACAGATTACTACAGAAGGTTCGTGAAAGAATTTTCAGCATCAATATCATCGCGGGCTCAACCTCTTAAGAAAGAAGAGGAATTCTTAGGCATAGACAAGTGCAAAGATAATTGCCAGAGCTTAAGTAAGAACAAAGCACGCACTTATTCTAAACTTTTCATTTAGCTCGGGAAGCACAAAGTCTTTAGTGATGTGTCTTGCGAGAGGACTGGGAGAGTATTGATACAACAGGGGAAGATTGTTGTATAACCGTCCCGCTAGTTGAAACGGTGTCGTGAATCAGAATTTTGGCAAGACTATAATAGTGACATCGGGTATCACCTTGGAGGAACGAAATGAGTCATTAATGTGTTGAACCGAGAGTCTTCAATTGTGCATAGGCGGCTAAAGTATAGACTTTACTTGAAAAGGATTTGAAATTTGGTTTTCAAATTGAGGTAGGCTACCTTTTGAATTTTATAGCCACCCTCAAAATTGAACCAAATGTTCAAGTTAGAATCGGCGCCTAATTGACAGACAAAGATGTTCAGAAGATCTTATAAGAGGATACTAGTAAGAAAGAATCAGACTTTAAGATTTATGAGGATGGAATGTTCGGGTTCCATGAGTGATTGAATACACTTGATAGTGTAGCACTTAGGGAAAAGATCTTGTCAGAAATTCACTATAGTATTGCAGATTTTGATCTAACACTTCAAAGCAGATCAGAATCGGCGTCAGCTAGATTGGTAGACTAATATAAAGATAGATACCGCCAAGCAGGTTGTAAGTGTCAGAGGTGTCAGTAAGTGGGAGTTCAGTAATGCAACCTGGGAGGACTTTTACCATCACTTGAGAGTCCCCAATGGGAATGAAAATATATCACAATGGAACATTGTGATAGGTTTACTAAGGAATCCGGAGAGTATTGATACCATTTGAGGATAGTGGTCGATCGATAAATGGAGTCGGTCCACTTTAGTACAGTACGGATAGATCTTGTTTTGAATGAGTATACCGAAGTGTGTGTGCATCAGATAATTCACAGGCATGGAGTGCCTGGAATGAATTATATTTCGAATCTAGATCAGAGTTTGCGAGCTTAGCAAAGTTTTCAGAGGGTTCTTTCTTAAGCACTGCATAGCAAAGGGTACAGAATTTCAGTGGTGAAAAGAAGGTGAAGAAAGATTACAGGACAGAGTCAGCTCAGTAATCGATGTTTACAGTTGTCAATCCAGATTTTCGGGTTCTGATTTCAATTAGATAATTTGGGCATTTCATCGATGTAACTATAGTCTTGTTCTCCGAGTTGGCCACTCACGAGATAACTAGACTAGCTGGGTAAGCTATTAAGGACTTTAAGGCAAATAGACTTGAGAATTCGACCATGAATTGACTTCTCATTTGTGCTCATCTTTAGAGATTATTACGGCACGAGTTAAAAATCGAATTAAGATCGAGAGATAGGTCGGTTCGACCGAGATGAATGACCGATCGTGGGTGACTCCACTAAATTGGAAAATTCTCATCGACCGGCACTAATTTGATTTTACTATCGTTTTGGTACCCGTGTCCGTATTTGAATCCTCAAGATTTTCACGACAATCGAGAATCGCCAATGGGTCGAGTCGGTTCATCGTGGCTCGAAGAAAATCGACCACGGGTCATTTGTCCTAAAAAGTTCTGAAAACTACCCGGTAGCCTAGGTCACGCTAAAAACACATCGGAGTGAAATTAACCGTCAATCCGAGTCCGATTCCGAAATTGAAGATTCTGTCATGTCACAATAAATTCTAGGAGTGTTAACTCGTCTCGGAAGATTTTCGACAACCGACACTTTTTGGGAAAAGTCGTCGGCGGACCGTTTTATGCGATTGAAGCCGGGAAATTATTTTGATGACAACATTGAGGAGCATGAGGGATTCTTGGATAAGGAAAATTGTCAATTTGATAATTGAGACATCAATTGATTTTTATTAAAGCCATTTGAGGTGGAATCAAGAGAGGATTGAATCCATTTGAGGAAGATTGAGCCAAAATTCGTAACCCCCCTCATGCCTAGCCAAAGTGGACTACTTCAAAGGTTATGAGGAGTGTGTGTGTGGTTAAATGTGAGCCAAGGGATTCTACTTGGTTGAGGTTGCTTGAAGAAGATATTTTTGTGGAAAAATTGGTCAAGTGGAGCCCTCCATCTCTCACTTCTCTTATCTCTTCTTCCTCTCTCCATTTGATGAACCCAATCTCCCTCTCCCCTCACCATTCTCGACCAGCACAGCAGAGGAAGAAGCTGCCCGCCGTTTAGCCATCGCACGCCGAGCGGCCACCGTCCCCGCCGTCGCCGGTCGCCCTTCCCCGTGCGCGCGTGCCGCCGTGCTTGGCCGCGCCCTCTCCGCCTTCAGCCGTGCCATCCAGCTGCTGTCCTTGATCTGTGGGAGCCTTGCCGTGGCTGGTTTTGAGTGTTTCCTTGCCGGTAAAGACCCGCCATGGCCCGGTTTGGCCTATTTCCTCCTCACCGGTCAATTCCCGTGCTTAACCGGGTTGTTTGCTTCAATTTCCAGCAAGATCAGAACAGAAACAGAGAGGGTTTCGCAGCGGCTTCTAGGTCCGTTTTGAGGTGGTGTCGGACCTCGGAAGTTGGCCCGCCTTTGGAGTTTATTGTTCCCCGCTCCGTTCCCGTCGTTTTGGTCCGATCGGCTCGTTAATCAAGTGAGTTTTGCTCACTAATGCCTTCTTAGTTTGCTAATTATACTTAAAGGTTGATTAGTGTTAGTTAAGTGCAATTAGGTGGTTAGATTAGAATGGATTAGGGATTATTAGTTAATTGCATTGCATATTAGTTAGGTGGTTAGTGTACTTAGATAGAGAATGGCCCGTAGTATTTATTGGATGCTTCTTGGGATTTTTCCCGACCCTTATCGGGTGTTAATTAAGCAATTCGGGCCTAAGTGGAATTTTTAGGAATTAAATATTAATTTTCGAAATTAATTATTTAATTATTTATTTTTCCGGAAATTCAACTGGGATGGTCATGACCGGGATTTTATGCTGATGATCGTGGCGCAGTCCGTTTATTTATTTGAGCTTTGAATTGTGTTGAATTAAATTAAATGTGAATTTTTAGGATATGTTCCTAAATGGTTATTTTTGATTATTTGACTGGAAAACGATTGGATATCGAGGGTCAGTACCCATAGTAAAGTGGTGATTAAGTATTGGCATCTAAAAGGGGCACGTGGGCTCGGTGATTGATGCATCACTTTGGCGAACTAGTGCCTAAGAGAATGCACGTGGGCCCAACGTTTCGGTATGACATCTAAAAGGACACGTGGCTGGTGAATTGGAATGTCACCACAGGAAAGACACGTGGCTCGGTGATTGGATATGTCATCTTGGCGAAAAGGTAGCCTTAGAGAATGCACGTGGCTCGGAGACTCGTATGTCTTCCTGGAGAATGCACGTGGCTCGGTGACGGAGTATGGCATCGTAAGAAGGGTCGGGTGGGACCGTAAAGCCACTAGATCTTGAAAGGGTCGGGTGGGACCGCAAAGCCACTAGATCTTGAAAGGGTCGGGTGGGACCGCAAAGCCACTAGATCTTGAAAGGGTCGGGTGGGACCGCAAAGCCACTAGATCTTGAAAGGGTCGGGTGGGACCGCAAAGCCACTAGATCTTGAAAGGGTAGGGTGGGACCGCAAAGCCACTAGATCTTGAAAGGGTCGGGTGGGACCATAAAGCACTAGATCTTGAAAGGGTCGGGTGGGACCATAAAGCCATTGAATCTTGGAAGGGTCGGGTGGGACCATAAAGCCACTAAATCTAAGGAAGTTGCTTGGTGGGGCCATGATTACCACCCGTAGATAAGTTGTGTCCTAAGGACCGTGATTCATAATTGGGAATTGAGTTGGAATAGTCGAAACGACCGGAAATGGTCTTGTTGAGATGTAATCGGCTAGGTCGATTGATCATTGCTTGATCTGATGTTGTGAATTGATTGATTGAATGGGAGTGACCGATGAGTGGTCTTGTTTACTTGTAATCGACTAGGTCGATTTGATCGATGCTTCGATCAGTGATGTGATTGCTTGAGTGACTATTTGATCTCGTGCTAATATGCGGGTGGAATGCGAGGCCAAGGTAAGCCCTCGACTCATGTTGTGCATAGGCAACCCTAAGGTGTATTAGTTTACTAATCGGGTCTTAGGGGTAGAACTTGCCGAGACATAGTCTCATCCCGGTTTGGGGACAACATTTCGGGACCCCGATGAAGAAACGAGGAGAAAGAACTCGAAGAGGAGTATACGGAGGAGAACTACGAGGATGATCCGTAGTAGGACCCCGATGAGAATTGAGTCGTCAATCCTATCCGATGATTTTGGCCGTAGAATCTATTTGAGTAGAAACCAACCTTTTTAGCATGACTTGTATTTGTAAATAAGGGTGTTAGTTTTAAGGTTAACTTTTCTAGTCCTACTTGTATATCCCATTGCTTTATTGTCGGGGATTTTTATAATCGTTTCCGCATGTGCTATCAAAAATGAAAGGGTCGGCGATATGTAGTCCTGGGATATCGCATTTTAAAATCGACCAAAGTTGAAGGATGGTCACGAGACCGAGGGTCGGGGCGTGACAGCATGTGCATTAATAATGAATTGGGTCGGCGACGCGTCCTTGGAACGTCGCATTTGCATGACCATTGTAACATCCCGATTTTCTAAAAGCTACCCGATAGATCAAGACGCGCTAGTATCGTGCCGGACTGAAATTAACCGTGAATTGAGATCGAATTCAGAAATTGGAAGTCCTAGTGTGTCACAAATCATTTTAGGAACATTGACTCATCTTCGGAAGATTTTTCATGTAAGCCGAGTTTTTCAGCAAAATAATCAGCATATGGTTAATTTGGCTCGAGAATTTGGTACGCCCGCTTTCGGTTGTACTTTTGAGATCTAAGCTAGTTCTATGGTCAAGTAATTATATGAATTGACGTGTGGTGACATTAGATTAATTTTATGGACTTCAATTTGGCTCAATTGAAAGTGAATTGAATGGAATTGAAGAATGTGATGTACAAAGTTTAAAAATTCGTATGCCACGGCGGAGGATGAAATTGGACCCATTGGAAGATGTGGAGGATTTGAGTTAGTGGAGTGTGACATCATGTGATGTCATGGTGGTTGGGGCCAAGTGAAGGAGATCTTGACAAGTGTAGCGTGTGGATTTGCTCTAAAAAAGGTGACCCATCACCATCATCTTCCTCGTTGAATCAAGGGTGTCTTGGAAATTGGAGAGAGGAGAGAGAAAAAGCTGAGGAGACCAGCTTGTCCGACCTCCCTTTCGTGCAAAGCTCGACCACCCGCTCGGCCGCCGTCTGCACACCGCCAGTGACCACTTCGTCGCCGTCAAGCCTAGCCGCGTGCAGCCGCAAAGCTAGCTCCACTCCGCCCTTTGTCCACCGCCCAGCAGCCGTCGTCTGTTGTCCAGCAGCCCCGACCGCCCCCTTCGCCACTCACTCGGCCGCTCGCCGCCGTTGTCTCGTTGCGGTCGCCGCCATCGCGTGCGCCGCCCCACGCCCACACGCCAGCTCGTCGGTGCCGCCTCTCCCTTCGTCCACTGGCCATGTCTCTAGCCTTCATTCATCCGTCGCAGCCGCTGCTCGCCGCAGCCAGGGTCGTCGGAGGACCACCGGAGCCACCGCTTCCACCCGCACGAGTTGCCGCCGCTGTTTCCGCTGGTCCTGCGCCCAACCGGTGACCGTAGCACCTCTGTTCGGCCTTGGATAGCCACCGGACTTCTAGCCAAGATCCAGACCTTTAAGGCCCATTTTGGGTGCCTTCCGGTCCTCTTTTGGTGCCGCCCGAGGAGGTTTTCCGACCACCTCGCCGTTGTCTTCCGGGGACTCGTCGGAAAGCGATTCCGGTGAGTTTAGCTCACTAAACCTTGATTAGAGAGTTAATGATGCTTGGGGTATTCATAGTTTAAGTTAAGTGAGTTTAGGTGGTTACATTAGGAAGTTTAATTAGTTTAAAGTGTGTTTAATTAAGGCTAAGTGGAGATTATATTAGAATAAACCTTGATTGGACATAAATGATTTATTTTTATATAAATAAATATTTTGAAATTATTTAATAATTTAACATTATATTATTATTCGAAATTATTAAAATATTATTATTTAATTAATTTCGGAATAAAATTAACTATTTATTAAATTTCGAAAATTATTTCGGGACCTTATTTTCTCAGAATTTCGTGCCGATCATTGCTGTGTATTCAGATTATTATTAATTTGATCCATAAGATGTCGGATCATTTTTTAATTATATTAATTTTTGGGATTTGTTGATAGTATTTAATTGTTAAATCATGGTAATTATTAATTTAATCCGTAAGACCTCGAATTAGATTTTTAATTATTTTGAACTCTATGTCATGATATTTAGGATTAGAGTAATTGTTAATTTAACCTGTGAGACAATAGGTTATTTTTTCGATTAATTTAATCCTTTATTCGTTGAATATCTTGATTGTTTAAATTTAATGTTTATTTGACAATTACTTGTCTTGGAAAAACACTAAAAAATAAAAATAATAAAAATTGCATGTAGGTTTAGTAAATTAGACATGTAGGTTTAGTAAATTAGAATTTTTTAGAATTATATTTTTAGGATTGCATTTTTAGATAATTTTTTTTTTTTTTTTTGAAATAGGTTAGGGTTGGACCTAGATAACTTATATATATATATATATATATATATATATATATATATATAGGGTTTTAGATAATGTTTGCACATCTTAATCATCTCATTTTTAGAAAAAGAAATAGTTTTCTAAGATAGGATAGGGTTTAAGTCAAATTAATCCCTAAAATAGATTAGAAAATTACTCATTTTAGATAGTTTAATTAGAGTTTTTATTAATTCCGAATTTCAATAAAAAAAATACAAAAATATTAGGTGCATGTCAATTAGTTTGCATGTTAGGTTCATTTAATTAGAAATAACTTGTTAGCAAAATTAGGTCATGTAGTTCAAAGTGCATGATTTAATTTCGAGATAAAAGAAAACCCAAAAAATAATTGGTTGCTTTGTGTGTTTATTTCTTTGATGCAATTTGTTTGATTCATTGAGTGTTTAATAATAATTGAGCACTCGTGTGATCGCCCTATTGCATGATAGAAATTTAGCTTAAAATAAATCTAAGCTGCTTGCAAAAACATTTTTGAAAATAAAAAGAATGGTACTGAAAGGGCATTAGAGAAATCTAGTGTAACCAAATCCCCATACCCATAGTCTCTGGTTCGTAAGAATAAAATAAATCTCCATTTAGTTTACTTAGGCATCTAATCGATCTACCGTAAACTGATTAGTGGCGACTCCTCGTTAATAATCTTTTGCATGATAAATGTTTGAACCTTAAGTCGCGAATTGGTATGGGCTTTGGAGAGCCCGAACTAAGTTTAAAGACTTAGTAGTCCATTAACCTAGTTTTAGGTGGTGCACCCGAAAATTTGGTCGCGACAGAACCCGAACCCACTGTAATGCAGGTTTCCCCCTTCGTTGGACCCCAACGCCTCTGCGCCGCTCGCCTCAGCCCAGCACCCGGAGCCTTCGCGCCTGTCTCCGCTCACCGAACGCCGCTCCTGCGCCCCCGACGCGGCTCCTCCGAAGCCCGAGGCCTACTCCGCTCCACCGCCGCTCCACGGCGGCCGGAGCTCTCCTCGTCGTGCCATCTCCACTAGTCCGCTTCGCCGCCGCCGGAGCCCGACACCGCCGCGCTTCCCGTGCCGCGCCCTCGCCTGCCCTCTGCCGTGGTCCGCCCCTTGCTAATTGGCGCCGTTGCTCCCTCTTTCCAAGTCCCCTTTCCGTGGCTTTTGTTATTTGTATTTTTTATTCTATTTTAGTTTATTTTTTTTAAGTTTGAATATTATTGTATAGGAAAGTGATTTTCATTTTATGCATATTCTAACATTATCTGCAGGAATTTTGTCCAAATTATTGTAATTATTAATTTGATCCGTAAGACATCGGATTATTTTTTAATTACATTAATTTTTGGATATTTTTGATAGTATTTTAATTGTCAAATCATTATAATTATTAATTTGATCCGTAAGACTTCGGATCAGATTTTAAATTATTTTGAAATTTTGTCGTGATATTTAGGTTAGAGTAATCGTTAATTTGACCTGTGAGACAACAGGTTATTTTTTCGATTATTTTAATCCTTTATTTGGTGAATGTCTTTATTATTTTAGATATAATATTGCTTGTTTTGGAAAAACACTAAAAAATCAAAAAATCAAAATCTTGAATCGGAGCATGTACGTTTAGTAAATTAGGATTGCATTTTTAGGATTACATATTTTTAGGATTGCACTTTTATATAGATATTTTTTGCAATAAATTAGGATTGATTTTTTATAGACAGACTTTTAAATAATGCTTGCACATCTTGTAATCTCATTTTTCTAAAAAAATAGTTTTCTAAGATAGGATAGGGTTTAAGTCAAATTAATCCCTAAAATAGATTAGAAAATTACTCATTTTAGATAGTTTAATCAGGGTTTTTATTAATTCCGAATTTCAATAATAAAAAATACAAACTATTAGGTGCATGTCAATTAGTTTGCATGTTAGGTTCATTTAATTAGAATTTTCTTGTTAATAAAGTTAGATCATGAAGTTAAAATGCACATTTCGATTTCAAGATAAAAGAAAACCCAAAAAATGCTTTGTGTGTTTGTTTCTTTTAATGGAAGTCTTTTGATTGTTTAATAGTTACTGAGCATCCGTGTGATCACCCTTTTGCATGATAGAAATTTAGGTTAAAATGAATCCAAACTGCCTACAAAAAAACATTTTTGAAAATAAAAAGAATGGTACCGAAAGGGCATTAGAGAAATCTAGTGTAACCAAGTCCCCGTACCCAAAATCTCTGGTTCGTAGGAGTAAAATAATCATCCCATTATTTTACTTAGGTGTCTAATCGACCTACCGCAAACTGATTAGTGGCGACTCCTAGATAAAAATCATTTGCATGTTAAAAACTTGAACCTAAGTCACGAATTGGTATGGGCTTGGGAGAGCCCGAGATAAGTTTAAAACTTAGTAATCCATTAACCTAAATCTTAGGTGGTTTACCGAAAATTTAGGTCGCGACAACAAGTATAAGTTTGAAAAAAAAAATTATGGTAAATATATCATCGTGTACATAATTTAAGATTTTTGGTAACTTTTTCCCAACCAAAATTGTCTTTCTTCCACGCTCAACCACTTCCTACTTAATAACCCTCAATAACCTCCCACTTCTTTCCCTTTTCTTAGTGAACTTGAGTTTTGACTAATTACGATAATTAATCATCCAAAATTATCCCTTCTAATCTATAAGAACTATAATTTATTTCAGATGCTTACAAGCTATCATGGCTATCGAGACTTCCTGCTCCTTTTCTATGAATTGTTTAGAGAATATTTATGGACCTCTAAAAAAACGTGTTGAAAAACTTTTGTTTAGCCTCGTAAATAAAAATCTCGTGGAGCATATAAATTATAAATAATTTCGATGCAATGCTGGATTCTCACCTACCATTAATTTGTATTCTTTGTAAAAGGCATTCAAAAATCTCTTAGAATAATAGATTTTGCTTTTGCTTGGTGTGACTTATCACTCCCACCGGTTATTGCGGCGTATCATAAGCATATGTCAAAAGACAAATCTCTTGCTCGATTCAAATTCAAACTAAAGTTAGATCAGAAAGAAAAACATATTCATGTGCACAAACAAACATTGTTCTTCAACAAACATCTAGAAACTTGTAATTGTCCAATGAGATTCGAAAGACATCAATAGGGTATTTATGACAGTGATATGCAATATAATATCCGTGAGATCCGAAAAATATCAATAGGGTATTTATGACAGAAATACACAATATAATCTACTTAATAAAAAGCAACCGATTTATTAATTAGAAGGACTTGTCTACAGTCATTTTATCGTTACTTTACAATAATCAAGAATATTCGAACTATTTTCGACACATTTAAATGTCTTTAATATACATAGATAATGAAAATTGACAACTAATTTCTAGTTTTTCGGTTATTAGTTTATGCCTTGTGCATTTTTCAATTAGCATTTTTCTAGCATATAAGCTGCAGTACTATGCAACCGAACACACCCATTTACTTTGGACTGCCTTTTTTTTGGGTAAAAAAAACTATCACATTTAATTATAAGAAGTAGTAGAACAAAGACGAGGAGTACCTAAACATATTAGATTCAGAGGTTGGAGAGGCTTAGAAAACCAATTAGAAGGAAGAGACCCTATTTGGTGGGCTTTCACAATCCAATCCACACAATGATTTGCTTATCGTGGACAATGGAATACTACAACTCTTTTCAGCTAGGCTAAGTAGCCCATTCTTTTACGAGATTTCGGAGGGCCAAGGACTCTGGGGTTTGCTTGATAGGAGCTCGACGACTGATGCTATCACAGTTCACTTCCACGCACAGATCACTTTTGTTCTTCAGATTGAAGTCTTCTATCAGACGCAGGAAAGCTTCTCTCATGGTAGGCTTTCAACGACGAGGACCGAGGCAGCTCCCACCTTCTTCACAAATCCAGTGACGAGCATTCCCTGAAGTCTCTATACACTCCTGCAATCGATGCTTCCGAGGAGCCGTCGACCCATGAGCCATTAACATTAAAGTTGAAGAAGAGCTTATCCGGTGACTTCAGGATAATAGAAGAAGAATCCCTTGGTATATATGCCGCTTCAGGATATAATAGAAAAGTTTTGTAAGTTTTTTAATGCAACGTACATCATCCAATAAATATGGACCTCAGTCTGTCCAAAATTGACATTCTCCATATTCTGACCTATTAATTTGTTAATGTAGAGAGATAGATCAGTGACCCTGTTTAGTGTAGTGAACTTGTCCATATGGATCGGCCATGGGTTGTCACAGACCAAGCCGGCACATAAGATGCTCGCTCAAGTAGGGTTTTGGTCAGATCTATGATCTGACTAAATAAATTGATATCTTGCCTTCTACTAAGAATTCCAAATCATCTCACCCAAGAAAAAAAATTATATTAATCAGTCGTTGCTGACTGCTCATCGACAAGAAGAAAACAATCTTTACTAACTGAACATCACAATATTTTTTGGGGCCATAAAGCATAAAGGATAAATCAAATTTGGACGTTCCTCTATATAAGATACATAAGCACAAAAATGTGAACAAGTTTGCTGATGTCAGTCTAAACAAAATTTAAACAAAATTTGAAACTAACTCTAATTTGATTTAAAATCTCCATATTACTAGAAAAAGAGCACACCATAAATGATGTGGAAAATTAAGTGTGTAAAGTAATTGGATATGATTATTGACACCAAAAATTTTGTCAACTTCATTAGTTATTTATTACATAAGAAAATTAAGAATCGATTCCAACCCTCAAACAAAAACATAATAAATTTGCATATTATGAGCATTTCGATAAGTCCACAAGAACTAGAAATTTGGCCCGCCCATTTAGTATCCTTGAAATGATGTGCTGGGTGTTCTAATTTAGGCAGGTGGGTGAAACTTGAAGAGCGACAGTGCATATTTCCTCTTAAAATTTTGGTCGCAAGGAAAGGTAAGAAAGATATATTCTGAATATTTCTAATTTTTTGGCCACAAGAAGAGAGTGTTAAAAGCAATATATTCTCGAATCTTAAAGAGCTAAATGTCAAATTCTTTTCTTAAGATCTTGGCGTCAAAAGGGAGCTAAACAGGGCATGTACGTTGGGCTTCACCATCATCACTTCAATCGTTTACCTATGTCATACACGAATTCTATATATATAAAAAAAATCAATTTTTATTATCTCACCAATAATCTCGAGCAAAAGAAAGTCACATATCATTCTTTTAACTAACAATTTCTTGATATTTATCTATAGTTTTTTAAATTTATCAATCCACAAAACATTAGATTCTATAGATGAAATAAATCATTCTTTTTACCACCTAAGTATGAGTAATTCTATTATCTAAGCAAATGTATTAAATTCAAAAGTCTTACAAAGTCTACTGCTCCTCATGGAGCAAAATGGTTCGAGTCAAAATAAATCATTTCAATTCAGAAAATTGTCTCCCCCCCTTTTCTCTTGTTTTTCCAAATGATTCCTCTGTCTTTCTGGTAATGTCTTGTTTCCATGACGATAAATCTTAAAGTCAACCTCATTACAAACCCTAAGTTTAGGGTTTGTTAACCACTAACCTAACTATGATAAATAAACTAAATTAAAAGATGTTGAGGACCCATATTTACGGTGAGGGAAAGTACACAGTACTTTTCTAGTACCGTGCTCCAAAATGTATGTACATGTACTGCTTAGCTTTCCGGTGTGTTTAAATGCAGTGAAGTTTGGATCTTCTTCATGCTCTTCTTGTCCAGTTTTTAACACGATCCATTATGCTTCTCATTGACCTCCCACTCTCATTTATACAAGGTCTTGAGTTGACACGTGTCCATAGACTGTTTTGTACGTTATGGTGCCAGGAGGTAAGCTTTTTGTTTTTTTTTTTTTTTTTTTTTTAATTTCCACCAGTTTAGTTCCTTGCCCTAGTCTCTTTTATATTCACGTTGTGTGGTGTAATCGATCCGTCCCTAGCTGGCGCGCACACTCACAGAACCCATATGGCTAGTTAATACAAGTTGCTCCTCGCCCGCATAAATAAGCCGTTATAGCATGTACCAGATTCTGCCCTGAGGAGAGTCCACGTAATATGAGTTGTCGCTGAGATGTGAATCGAGTGCACCCCAATCCGTAAAAGAGAATTTCCCCGCCCAAACTCTCTCACAATCATTAGGCCTTCGGGTAGAAACTACTCTTTATGAACTCTAATCTTGCGCAACAGCAATAGAGGAATATTTTTCATGTCCGAGTTTTATATACTCAACACCATAAACTCGGCCATCTTAATTCATTATTTTCGTTAAAAAGTTTATCCCAAAAACTTATCTTATAGATGGAAGGAGACCACATATATATAATGAGTATATGATGAAATATATTTCAATGCTCATTCTCATGTGCAAGCTGGATTAGGAATGACATTGGATAGACACATACACTAAATAAACTGAGATAGAAGCTGGCTCTAATACCATATTAAAATGTCCAACCCAAAAACTTAAGCTAATGGGTGGAGGGAGATCACATTTATATAAAAAAAAACATATAAATGTCATAGTTGAGCGGTGTATGATATATTTCAACAATTTCATTTCAGCTACCTTTGTTTTGTCGTACTTGCATACTATCTACTAACATTTTAATACTGCAAACACACATAAACATGAGATGATTAATTGTACTGCCCTCAGCATGTGCATCTTATTCCTTTTCCGAGAGCTCCATGAGAGTTTTCTTTTTAATTTTCACGTGCAGTACCTTTTGTCGACCAAGAATCCATTTATTCAACTCTAGGCATGTCCTGAGTTAACAACTATGTTTCATATAGGGACAATACATGAACAGATATACAATGTGCACCCATGATAGAGTAAAGGATGCCGAACATTTCGCTTTTATTTGCTCACCAAATAATTTGGAGGGAAGGAAAAGATGGTCCACGAGCAGCTGAGATCGATGAGGCCCTTTTGGGTAGAAAGAGGGAGTTTTCTAAACGTTAATTAATTAATCTTTTTTACTCAATTATTTGTATAGCTAACTTTCGTTTGGACGTATGTGCTTGGAATCAACTGAGAATGTGTAGAGCGAGCCCTTGTTTAGAGTGCTAGGGCTAGATTCCTCTAGGTCAATCTATAACCAAAGCTAATTGGCGCACGTTCCGCCGGTGTATTAGCGGATCATCATTCGCCCCGATGGATAACAGCAACATTTTTAACTTCTGCGCCAACTCTTCTGCTGCATCATGGGTGCATATCTGTAATACGAGACTGCAAAAGTACCTATCCATGGAAAAAGGTGATTCCTAGGAATGCCGTTGCTTAGTTATTGCGCTTCACATCGAGTGCTCTCTCTTTTGTTTGACCAATCACACAAAGCAGGTGGGCAAGTCCTCTCCATGCCGGCTTCAAAGCTAGAATATCGATCCTCGAGGAATCACTTTCCAGCTTAGTGCCCTACTGAAAAATTTGAAAAGAATATATCAAGTCTACTAAAGCTTATCTTGTCATTATATCACGTTATCATTAGTGATAATGCTAGATTACGAAACCTAAAGCTCCTAAGAACAATGGTAGAAATGATTTGGTCTCCATGATCTGTGGATAAGTCATTTATTTTTTCTTTTCGAATTTTCCATCTCTTTAGAGTTATTGCCGGGAACCTTGGAGTGGATCTTTTTTCTTTTTGGCCAGTAAAACCATGGAATCGTTGGCTTCTTTTTGACCGGAATGATCTCATTTAGTTTGTCGAGTTCTCCATTATTTACCCTAAAACGTGTCCATATGACAGATAAAATTATTACATGAAACAGAACATGGCCCATGTAGCTAGTCAGCGCCCGGAATATTACAGTAAACTAAAGACCAAGGTCACTGCCGCGCATGCGATCAGGATTACTGTGATTAACAGGTTGGCCATGTTACGCTTATATTTCAATTGGCCCCACATGACCTTGTTTAATGATTTAATCAGCGATTATGCAATATAATTCCATGAAAACACCTTCATCGATACTACATCATAAGCTCTTTTGCAATCTTCCCGAATAACTTTGGTTTCCATTTCGCGTTTTCATTATCATGTAGTGGTATGGTCAATTGAAAGGGCATCTTGTGTGGTGGTGGGGACATGTTAATTGAAAAATGATTTCTTGAAGAATGAATTACATGCCAATGGAATGGTGTCGAAATACACTAGGAAACTTCCTTAAGTTAGGAATCTCCAGTTAGGAGGCAACATGGTGGGAATAGCATCAATTTAGGGAAATTATCTACATGCCTCAAAGATATTCTATCTTGTTCTTCCTACATTCTTCCATTGATTCATCGGCAGAAGCAAATCTCTGATGAAAGAAATTTTAGATGCGGCGCAAGATATTCCTGTTCTCCCAAACTAATAATTATGTGTCAAAATTCATTACTTTGAAGAAAACAAGAAAATAGACAATACTAAGTATGTGATGACTAATTTGGATGGATTATTGATGGTGTGGAAAAATTAGACGATTTTAAGTTCATTGGAGTACTAAAAGATTTTTAATTAGAAACTAGAGGACATTCATTCAAATCCCACAAACTACTATGGGGCACAGTCTTTCTTTAGAGGGCCAAATTTTGGACTTAAGTGGACTTTACAGGGTATTTCATAATTCTCCATGTGCTCGAATCTTCATGGCCGTGTCCTTAAATTATAAAAAAGTAAAAAGTCTATTCACACATGCGGTTTGCAGGTTGGCATCTGGAGGTTCATATTTGAAGCATTAATCAAGCGAATCACACAAGTTTCGTTTCCTTTCATCTTTATTGGTCAATCGGCCGCCCGAAGCAAGTCATGCAACGATAAGCAACTTTCAGAATCAGATATAAGCATCCCTTGCTTTGGAACGTCCACGGTTTGTCGGGGGGTCCATATGATTCCTGTAAAGAAAAGTTGACCACATGGGTTTCGTCCTATTAGGTAGATCCTGGCTATTGCAGAAGCATATTTCGAAGCTGTAGGGCCCTGCAACTTGCCGAACAAATCATAAGAACACCCACTAATTCCTATTCGCTAGTCAAACAATGATATAGACCGCGTGCTTGTTAGTTAAATCCTGTAATTATCTACTCGAAAATGTTTTAGTCTGCATTTTTGTGATCGTCACTGGTCTGGATTTTGTTTGTTTATGTGTCACGAGAAAGATCAGACAAAGATATATCCTGCACGCTTATGTTTGACGGAGGAATTGAGACAACAGCTTGGTGTAGGTAAAACCCTACTCTATATAACTACCGGAGAATTGGTAGAGTAGCCATGACTGCAAGCCATTATTTCACATTGGCAAAAACAACGTAAACCATACCAAAATTTGCTTTTACATTCCTATATATTGCAATGAGGGGTCTACAATGAGAACCAATGAAGATCTAAGGCCCTTCTCTCGACTATCCAGAAAGACTTCTTGTTAATTTTCAGAGACCATTAATTCCTATCTCAAGGCTCTCATCAGAATCTTTAAAATCCATAGGATCTACATAGGGTAGCAGGTAGAGAGTATACTCGTAGAACTAGATAATCTTATCAGATGAGCACTATAATTTGGGAAAATTACTCATTTAATTCTAAACTTATTGTACAAACGTCAATTTAATTCTAAACTTTTCAATTTTATACTAAATTTTTGTGTAAAATTATGATATAGTATTTCCGATGAATTTTCACGGGAAATCATTGAAGTGGTGCTCCAGTCATAGCCGGCAATCCTACGTAGAAAGATTGCCCATTAGCAATTTCCATGAAAATTGCCGGTGGGGCTACATTGTAATTTTCAAGAAGGATTATAATCAATTGGCAAAATTGGAAAGTTTAGACAAAATTGACATCTGTAAAATAGATTTAGGACTAATTAGATTCTAACCTTTTAATGACATCAGACTTTGAGGAGAGGGGAGGGTGTTTAGAAGAGCGTTGGGAGAGAACATTATATGAGATTCAACTCTTAGCCCGCTGTTGCAACTATGAGGTGTGGAAAAAAGTGAAGTTGAGTTTTCTAATTTTCTTTCTGACATTTTTCATGCACAAGAGAATGGTAATATTTGTGCTTTATATTCACTTAAATAATATACACATCCTTTGGAGAAAAAAATTATTTATACACCATAGAAGAAGGTTGTGTTAAAAGAGTTTTTCAAAAGATGGTGACACATTTTAGGGAACAATTTGATTTGTAAAAGTTTTATTTACACATGTCACAAGAGAAACGCCTCTTAAAAAACTGGAAAGTTTCATTTTTTGATTGCCAAAGCTGATTGAACAAATGTTCTAAAAAAAATTTAAACAAGAGAAAACATTATGTATAATTTGGTTGTGTTCCGTAACAGGTGACACCAATAAGATAGTTCCCATAAAATCCAATGATTATTCATTAAACTTAAGGCTCAACTTTTTCACTAGAGCACCTTGAATGGGTTAACTAGACTTTTGTACGACTTATTCTATTTTTTCATAGATGATAAACCATTAGAAATATATATATATATATAAACATTTTTCTCTTGTCCTTTCTTTTTTTGCAAAATACAATTTTCACTGGTCAACCTGTGTCAAGAAAACGTCGATACCTTCTGTCTCCAGAAAAGAACATAATGGGAATCGCTAATGAGTGTTAAAGCAGTGGATGAGCACATTAAATAATGTTTCTTTTTCTCTCTCTTTTTGCCGACATGACTAAATAAGTTGAGAGAAGTTTGTTAGCTCGTCCCTCTGTGATGCTTTTCAACGGATCTTCTTTTTCGTGCAAACAACGGGAAAAAAATGAGCACGAGCCTCTGGAAGGCAGTTGCTCTTTCTCATTTAATTTACTTTTTTTTTTTTAAATATCTCATAGGACACGCTTTTGTGAGCACTAAGACGGCTTCGTTTTCACGTGGCGCAGACAGAGACTGTCTAGATAGGGACCATCAGACATTGGGAGAAGTTCCCTATAAATAGCCACCATCAGTGGAAGGGGAAGGTCACAAGAAGAAAGAGACTGAACATAACGCAAGTCTTTTTCTGGATCAAGTGACTGGTACAAGTTCAGTTGTATCTTGTTGAGAGAGAGAGAGAGAGAGAGAGAGAGAGAGAGAGGAGATGGGAACATTCCTAAGGTTTGCGCTCACTTTGAGCCTGCTTTTTTGCATGGCTCAAGGCAAAGTCCTCTTCTATGATTTCGTGGTGAGTAGGAACATCCCCTTCTTGAGCTCTTTAAGTGTGTCTTTTCTGGGGTATCTAGAATATTTAGTGATTACTTGCACATTTGTTACAAATTTTAGACCATATTGAGGCATTACAGTTGACTACAATCTCATATCTTCACATCTAAATCTTCAGATAGCTAAATCTTGGATTATGCTTGAGGCCAAGGATTACAGCATCCATATACCAAACTATATTCAAATATCTACAATTGCATTATTTATCTGCTTTTTTCCGATGTGGTTTCCAACCCCATTTGGAGTCTTTATTCGGAAAGAAAGTCCATATGCAAGCCTATGAGTTAATTAATGTTATTTGTAGATAATGATGCACTAACAATATTCTACATCAGTTTAAAAAGAGAGATTATACTATGTGTATAATGGTCCTAGAGTCATAGGATGATTTTTTGTTGCAGGTGAAGGAGACACCTATTAAGATGTTATGTGAGACAAACCGGACCATATTGACAGTGAATGGTCTATTTCCTGGGCCAGAGATTCGTGCTCGCAAAGGCGACACCATTTACGTTAATGTCACCAACATAGGACCTTATGGAATCACTATTCACTGGTAATAATAAAACCTCTCTCTCTCTCTCTCTCTCTCTCTCTCTAATGTCACACACACCTGCAGGCATGGAGTGAGACAAATAAGATATCCCTGGTCTGACGGTCCAGAGTTCATCACACAATGCCCAATCCCTTCGAACTCGAGCTTTCTTCAAAAAATCGTACTCACCGAGGAAGAAGGCACGTTGTGGTGGCATGCTCACAGCGATTGGTCACGAGCCACTATACACGGTCCTCTCATCATTATGCCTGCCTATGGAAAAATGTACCCTTACAAGTTTGACCAAGAACACACAATTGTGATCGGTATTCTATTTTCAACTAACTTAATTGACATTTTAAGTTTTTTGCTCAATCAAACACACACTCACACAAATTAATAGTTTGGATTGTTTTTCTTAAAAAATTATTAATTGACATGTAGCTGAATGGTATACGAAAGATACAAAGGCCATAATCGATGTGGCTCTTGACACCGGAGGCGATCCAGAATTATCTGTGGCCTATACCATTAATGGTCAACCAGAGATAGCTACTCATGCTCTAACGGTATGACTTCTAGTATCTACGTAAGTTTGATATGTACTATCTATATAAAAAGAATAGGTCGTATTTATAATTGATGAGATCTTGTGAAACTATTATTCGCAAATACTAATTAATGACAATCCCTGTATATTACTAGTAATATCAAGATCTCCACCAGTATTATTTAACATGTTGCTTTATTACCTTTGGTAGGTTCAGCATACAACAAAACTGTCGTGCACGGAAAAACGTATCTCTTTCGAATCATCAACTCCGGGATGAATGAAGAGATGTTCTTTGGCATAGCCAAGCACAATCTCACTGTGGTCGGAATGGACGGAGCTTATCTGAAGCCACTTAACACCAATTACCTCATGATAACTCCCGGTCAAACGATGGACATTCTGGTCACTGCGAACCAAACTCCTGGTCGCTACTACATGCTTTTTAGTCCATTTGTGGACACCAATGCCCCGTCCAATAGAAACGTCACGAGGGGGGTATTCCAATACCAGGGCAGTTATAACCACTCGGAGATTCCCGTGTCACCCGAGCTTCCGGGTTTCACCAACAAGAGCGATGCCGGAAACTTCACTATTCAATTGAGGAGTCTGAATAGCAAAGAACATCCATCCAAGGTTCCAACCAAAATCACTAGGAACATTACGATCGCGGTGTCCGTGAATCAGCAGCCATGTCCAGCTAATAAAACATGTCTTGGTCCAGGGGACACTACTATGCATTCCGCAAGCTTGAACAACATAAGTTTTTCGACTCCGTCGATTAGCATTCTCCAGGCATACTACAAGTAAGTAAATTGTTAGACCTGCCAAATTTTATCCTATTTGTTAGGATTGAATATTTCTCTCAAACCGACAGAGTTGATACGGGTTGAAATATTCTTTAAATCAAACACAATTTAACCGGTTAAAAGACCGTTGATGTCTTAAAGGTAATGCGTTAATCAACATCTAAATGTCTCTACAACGTTATGTTTGTGGTGTGTGCAGCAATATAAATGGAGTCTACAACAGAACTTTTCCGGATCAACCACCTACCTTGTTCGACTTCACCGGAAATGTTTCGGCCTTGGGGGAAGCTGCCAATGTGACTACCGAAGTGTTGAAGATTGACTATAATGACGAGGTCGAAATAAGATTCCAAGGGACCAATTTCGGGGCAGCGGAGAATCACCCAATGCATTTACACGGGTATAGCTTTTATGTCGTTGGGATGGGCGATGGAAATTTCAGCGAGACCGATATATCAAAGTATAATACGGTGAATCCACCATATGTTAACACCGTCGGACTGCCCAAAAACGGGTGGGCAGCGATCAGATTCAAAGCCGATAATCCAGGTACTATGATTTCATCGCTACTTGCACGGATTTATACTTGTATACGAATGCATAATTGACAGATTAGTCTACTACGGGTGCTTGTAGGAGTGTGGTTCATGCACTGTCACTTAGAACGCCATGCGAGCTGGGGAATGGACGCAGTCCTCATCGTCCGAGATGGGAAGAAAAAACATCAGAAGGTTCGTCCGCCGCCCAAGGACATGCCTCCTTGTTCCGTGTCTTCGTCGTGATGAAGTGTTCTTTGAGTTCATTGACAGGGCAAAGGCAAATTGATATCTCAATGGGAATAAAGCATCTGTATTTTGTATTTGAGTCTGCAATTTTGCATCATTCTAGTAAGTTTCAATTCGCCATAAGTGTTTTGGCAAGTAAGAAGGTTTTGTTCGATTCAGTGTATTCTTTTGCTACAAGCGATTCGAAATGTACTTGTCTGTTGCCGATAATAATTCCAGAAATTTAATCGATAGGGGCAAAATCTTCAACTATGTTGGCTAATAGATGTACTCTGGACAAAGGATTGATCACGCAGTCAAAATTGTGTGAATTTTGTCTTTTCCTTGGGACCTTATCTCTAATGAAGGTTTCATCATATCTGGAATTTTAGATTTAGCTTGTGAACGAGAATTTGTTGCGATTAATCTACTCTTGAACGAGATGGTTAGCATTGCAATGTCGGTATTGCGATAAAAAGGATAAATCATCCCATCGTTCTCGAATACTTAAAGCTATCAAAAACAAGAGCAGGGTTTGGTATAGTTCATGTCACTCAACAAAATTAGTATACTAAGTAATGTGACCGGTTGCAAGTGATGAACTTCTTAAATTAGTTAGCATCGTTTTAAAATAATATCTTCACTTAGCTTTAAGATGATGTCGACTGTCACAAAATAATTGAAAGTGCGCACATGAAGCATTTTAAAAAGTGCTTAATTAAATTATATTACCTACTTGGCTAAAAAGATGACATAGTAATTACAGTCGGGACTTTAACTATTTAACTCCAAAACACATGCGACATGCGTCATTTAATTAGAACCACTTGCTAAATTTTAACGACGACACTTCCACTTGTGTACCAGAAGATGCAGTCAATAGATGATGAATTTTTATTTTTTTTTTTGTCAAAAGACAAACACGTGGTTCTGGGGTTTCGATTATAGTGTGACCCTGGTGTGAATAGATTATAGTACTCTTGTTCTATACGAGGGTGGCAAAAGAAAAATGCAAATTGGAGCGGTTGAGGGGAGACACTGAGAAAGAACACTTACTCCATCAGTAGTTCACCTGAACAGAATTCCTGTTTTGAAGACATCGGGGACCTTCGTCTCGCAACAGCTGATCTTCTTCGTGTAAAAAGATGGAAAGAATCCAAAGGACATTGCACACTTTTCCCCCTTTGTAAAACCCACCTTGCTTTCTTTTAACCCCCCCAAAAAAAAAAAAAAAAAACCACCTTTTTTTCGGTCCTCAAATGTTGGGATTTAGGATTTGAGAATAGCAAAATCATACATTTTGCTAATGTGATTTGTAATATGATGTCTGGTCCTAGTGACATTTAGATACATTGATACCAAAGTCAGATATACCTCGAAGCAAAGCAATCTACAACCATGTTAATAAATTGCTAAACAATGCTTCTAATCATCATACAATTCTAATTAATTTTTTGGGTTTTCTTCAATGAAGACTAATTGTATGCTATTCTAACTTAAGGTGAACATGCTTGATGTACTATTCTAATGACATATGACATGACTTAATTCTAACATAGCACACAATTTTAATTAAAAGACCTAAATACGCAATCACTATATGACATGGAAGTTGTCGGGCAGGGGCTTGCTGCTCAGAGAGGCAGCGAACGGTGTGAGCTTCGGAGGTGTCCAGGAAGTCTCGGCTGTGTTGTTTCACTGAAAAGGGCAGCCGCCGCTTTGTCGTCGCTTTCTGACGGCAACGGCAGCGTGGATGGACGTTGGTAAGAAGGAGCGCGGAGCAGCAGAGGGTAGCGCTGGTGAGGTGTCCGCGCGCGTTTACACGATGAACTCTTTTTTTTTTTTATGTCCTCTTTCGCTTTTTCCTTCTGCAGGACGTGCCCACTCTCTCTCTCCTTGTCCTTTTGTGTGAAAGGGCTCCTCTTCTCCTCTCTCTCTCTCTACTGGCCGTCTGTCAATTGTTGTGAACCTCACTAATCGTGAATAGACTTCATATGATTATACAGTGAAAGAACTAGGTCTAGCTTTATAAGGTTTTTTTTTTTGTTTTGTTTTTGGACCCTCTTCCCAACCCACCCCGTTTTTTCCGGTCAGGGAACGAGATTGACCCTGTTTATATTGGGAACCTGTTTTGCATAAAAATTGCTATCTTTATATTAACCTTAGAGAAGCAAGTTTAGATGAGTTGTCTGCTGAAACAAAAAGTCCGGACCAAGCACATCCTTCGACCAAACTCATTTATGTCCCTCTACTTCCATTGATATGTCTTTATCTTGATCCATTGACTGAAAACTGAAAAAAAAAATTATATAACATTAGGATTCTACAAAAACAGAAATCACTCCATTTTTTACTCAACTTCAGTGTTGTGGAAATACAAGTTTCCTATAAACATGCAAAAGTTGCTACCTGAGAGCAACTCAACAACACATCGAAAAAAAGCGAACTCGATTAGGCATCTACCTAATTAATTCCGGAAGAATGAAACGCCACTCCTCGATCAATCCACGGAAAAAAACTGAACATTTACCACAACCCGTCTAAACATCCAATGTCCCATTACATTTCTCCAGAAAGTTACATCCATGTGAAAATAATGAAACAACGACGAATTTAAAGTACCACACAGAACCCATCAGACCCCTGTTGCCACTGCACTCTCAAAGCAAACCGCGAATCTCGCTGATTCCTCAAAAACCGCCATGCCACGCCACCCCCTTAACAGAGCAAACTTGCCATTTACGAAGCGCCCAACAACACCCTACCAGAACTACCAGCCGCTCAATAAACACAATACAAAACCGGCGAATTGCCCCAACGCAGCTCCGCCGAGCAGCTCGAGCACTCTCGAATTCCGCCGAAACGAATCTCACAGCAAAAACCGACAAACCAGACCATAACATACTCTCCCAATGTCTTCGAGAGCAGCACACACGAAACGCTCCGCATCAGCACGTCATGCCATTAACAAGACCTCTAATTCATTACGGGAAAAAAGGCAATGCAACACACACTTGAATCTGACGAATATCACAGAGAGCCACTATCAATTGAAAGTAGTATGGCGCAAAGACGACCAGCACTTGTAGCCAGAAGCACATGGAAGCAAGCAAGGAAGCGGCATCGTAGTCGGGGAGTGATAAGACAGTTAAACTCATCGAGTACCTTCAGATCGGTGGTTTTGATCTTGTCGTCGGGATTGGGATAAGAAGCCACGGCCGCCAGGAAATCCGCCGACACCGCCCCGCACCCTACCTGCTCCCGCACAGGACATTCACGAGTCACGTTTTGACCACTGCAATCGAAATCGATCACGGTAGAAGACGAACTTCGGGCGCTCGACCGAGAAGAATATCGCATGCATCGCGTAGAGAGAGTGTAGAGAGAGAGAGAGAGAGAGAGAGAGAGAGTTACGATGATGCGAGGTGGAGGAGGGAGAGAGAGGGTGCTGATCGGGGCGTTGCTCGTCTTCAAGGACCCGCTCGAGACGAGGAGGCCCGCGAACGTCTTGCACCCGGCCTTCTCGAGCAGCACCGTCACGTTCGTGTCCGAGGCCGACGGCGCCGGGGCAGCGAGGATGGCCGGGACCAGAATGGGGGCACTGATCTAGAGGACGACGAGTCGAGCTTGGACCTGGGGACGACGGCGCCGAAGCCCACCTTGCCGCCCTGGAGGTCGGTGATGTTGACGAAGCCGGTGTTGCCGGGGGTGTTCCCGGCTGCGGGTGTCGCGGGAGGAAGGCGATGGTGGGCGAGCGGAAGCAGCGTCAGAGCTCGGATGGATCGGCAAAGGTGAGAGCGGAAGCAGAGCAAAGATAGAAACAAAATACGAATTAGGGTTTTGGTTGGACTTTTGGGCTGCTGCCTTAAAAACCGATTCTCAAACTGGTTCCGAAACCGGTCCGGTCGATCCGATTCCCGGGTGGGTATTCCCTCGGAACCGGTTCCCGGACCGGTTCAAACAGGGTCTGAACTTTGGGAACCGGTTCCCAGACCGGTTTCAACCGGACCCGGTTCCCGACCCTATTTTCCGGGTGGGCCGATCCGGGAACCGGGTTGACTCGGACCGGTTGCACACCCCTAATCGTGAAGACTTCATATGATTATACAGTGAAAGAACTAGGTCTAGCTTTATTCTAACGGGCTTAATTTTGGCCTTTCAAAGGTAATGGGTTCTAATTTCAAGGCCTTTTACTAATTCCAACTCCTGCGAGTTAAAATTAGTTCAATTAAAGCTCAATAGGACTCTCCCTCCTAGTCAATTTTCGGCCAGCATAGGTATCTAATCGGCTTGGCCGAATTTTCTTCTTTCACGGGTTTAGTCTGATCAATTTAAGTTCAGAACTTTGATGCACCGCCGGTCCAATTTTAGTGCCATTTACGAACTTATCTATTAATGAAACATGTACCTAATTAATATTGTAATTTAACTAATATATTTTTTTAGGTACCAGGATTGATTCCTAAGTTTCTATATTATAAATGACTAATTGAGTTGTCAAAACTTAGGTGTCAATAGAGTACTATATAAATAAATTAATTAATTGCATATAGATATTAAGACATTTTAATTAAGCCTATAAATTACATTTGATTGGTGCAGAGAGGCGCTGAGCTCAATTTTTTGATAAGCCCGTAATTCCTCCAAGGTGGCCAAAATTACTTGTGCTATGCACATGGATGTCCTAAATTTGGAAAGTCGATTTTTGAGAAGTAATTGGGAAATTTTGGTCAAATGGAATATAGAAAGTAATTGGTATGATCCCCAAAGATATTTATTTATTTAGTTATTTGAGAAAAGGAAATAAGATCAATTCGCATGGTCATGGGAAGTGGTTACTTGAGGTATTTATATTCTTGCCTTATCTATAGCAATTTATTTACTGCTTTGATTATTGGTTGTCTTATTTGTGTACCCGCATCATCACTTCCCGCATGTTAGCGGCTTAAGTTAAAATTGATCAAGACTGCCTACAATAAAGAGAAAAGATACTAAAGGAGTGTTAGATTTATCTAGCATAATCAAATCTATATCCATGAATCTCTTATTCACTTAACTAAAGTGTTTGCCATACCTTACTTAGCGTCTCTTATGAATAAATTGATTTTGCATGTTAAGTTAATTCAATTAAAATTCTAAAATTGTGGTCGATATGGGGGAGAGTTCGCCTAAGTCTTTGAGTTTATAATCCATTAGCTTCCCTCTTGGGGTTCACCTTTGGGAAAATCTCGGCACAAGGCAGCAAGCTTGCCATGATGGCGAGGCTGCTGTGCGTGGCTGTGATTTGGTAAGCACGGTAGGGAAGCTCAACAGGAGCAGAGGCAGCGGTTGATGACTAGAACAGCTTGCCGGAAAACCTACAAAGAAAACCTTGACTCAAGGGGTTCGTTTGAGGGCTGGTAGCCTTGGTCAGGTTTCTATGGGGGCGTTGGGCCGCCGGAAGTACTGTAGGGACGCCTTAGAGTTGCTGGATCTCGATGGCTGTTCTCTGGCGATTGCAGGAGCGGGCTGGAATGGTGGGAGCGACTGGACACACCGATAAAACTACAAAGAAAATCGTCAGGCGCGGTGAGAGCTTGGCAGCAAGCTGATCACAATGATGGGGGAGTGTTCTGTGCGGTGTCAGGAGTTGGGCATGACGCGTCGTGAGATCGGAATGCAGGAATAGGCAGGACAATGGCGCGAGGCACAACATGGGGCACGGCAGTGCACGGTGCAACAACGAAGGAGACGACAGTTTTGAGCTTTTTCTTTTTACTTTCTCTTCTCTTATTCTATGAACCTGAACCTTTTTCTATATTGCCAACCTCTGAAATAATTAACCCCTCCCTTTCTTATTTTTTCTCCCTCTTTAAGTTGAAGAGAAGGTAGGTTTATAGAGGGTGAGATCTGGGCACTCTTGTAAGAATAAGAACTGTCTTGATTTCTCCCTCTTTAATTTTTAAATTTTTTTTTTCTTTTTTCCTCTTCCTTTCCCCGGCCATCACCACGCCTTGTTGATGGTCGACAGAGGTCACCAACCTTAGGTGAGGGTCGCCCTCGCTGGTATCAAGTGAGGGTAGCACATACGAGGGCAAGGGTGAAGCATTCCTTTCCAAATCTAACAAGGGCATTTCTTGTCAAATCCAACAAGGGTTGCCCTCATTGGTGTCAAGCAAGGCTCACCTCGCTTAGGCTGGGTGTGCAAGGGTGACCCTCGCTAGATTTGACATGGGCAATCCTCGCCTGAGTCTAGCAGTCTCTGTCATGGCCGGCGAAGGGAAAAGAAAAAAAGAAAAAAGAAAAGAAGAAGAAAATAAGCAAAAAAAAAAAAAAAAAAAAGATAAAAATGTCCTTCAACCGGTGGGTTAGGCTATTCTTTGAGATTTATATGACCACTTCATATTCTTATTTAAAACAAGTTTTATTTTAAATCTTTATTTGAAAATGATGAAGGCACTTTATGTTTTTAGTTAAAATAAGGTTTACTTTAGATCTTTATTTGAGAAAATAAAAACACTTCTAGCTCTTATTTGAAGTTTTCCTAAATTTTCTTGTCTATAGTTATGGGCCTCCTAGATGTACATAAGTGATTTAATACTTCTTCTATTGTTGCATACCCACACACAAGAACACTGAAATTCTTACTACGCACCCCCTCCATCAATGTCTGTTGTCACTACACAGTTGTCACGGTGTTGTCAATCTCCCTTGCAACACTTTAGATCAAGGATGAAATAGCACTTTCAACTTTCCCATCATCATTGTTGTGCAGCGTCAAATCCCTAAGAATCTAACTTTTTTTCTTGTCACTTGTTAACTAGATCCTAAGAAAAAACTATGAATGAGTAACATAATCATACAGTGGAATTAGAGATTAATATTCAAATTTTTGCAATCTCAATATTCGACTCAAGCAGAAAACAATACATTCTTCAAAGAAAGCTTGTCACTTAGAGAACAAGTGATTTTTATTCGACAAAATCCATTAGTACATCACAAATTAGAAAACAACCTACTAAGAACTTAACTATTTTCCTTATCAGATGCACTTGTCAACAGAGAGATCCTTCTAAGGGACATGAACGATGGTTTCATCTGAATCAGTTTCCTAGTTTTCGGGCTCATCAATAATGGCTTCGCATCTCAAACATCTGGCTCACTTGCCCAAACCATACATGTCATTGACTCCTAGCAACTATCGATGACATAATTCAGCATACAACAGTAAAAGGAAATAACAACAAAAATCACAATTTATTGTCAAGGATAAGCGAACATGAAGAGAAAATAAAACCAGAACATTGAAAGAAAAAAAAAAAAAAAAAAAAGGACTGGTATGTAACATGCTGCCCCAATTCTGTAACTGGGCTTAAGGACATGTTTGTCAAAACAGTGGGGTTTCAGCTGGGAAAACTTAGGCCCAGTTTACACTGCACGCTCTTATAAATTAGGTCATTTGGAAGAGATAGAAGAAGCAGATTCAATTTCAACCTATTCTCAATGTTAAAGAAAAGTTCATTTCATTCAAAGATCTAACATTTTCCCAACAACCAACATATTTTTGTTTATTTTTTTTTTCTTTTCTTTTCTTTTTCTTTTCTTTTTTTCTTTTCATCTTTCTTCCTTATAAAGCCATTTGGGGTAAATGTGTGTTGGGCCTCGCCGGCTGGGGCGGGCCTAAATTTTAACGACCTCGCGGCGGCGGAGGAAGGCGGAGGAAGGGAAGGAGGAAAGAGGAAGGAAAAGAAAAAGGAAAAAATAAAAAGAAAAAATAAATAAAATTTTTTAAAAATATAAATAATGAAAAATTCAAATTTTTAAAAAATATGAAAAAAAAAAATTTTTTGGTCAATTAAAAATATTAAAATTCAATTCTTCAATAATTTTTCCAAATAATTAAATTAGCTAACGAACGGTGGAAAAAATCAAAGGGGAAAATCAATTTAATTGATTATGCATGAAAGTTCATTTTCTTTGATCTAACTTTTCGACATTGTTTAAAAACTAGCTATTCTTGCTTTAATTAATAAAATATTCAAAACAAGAAAAAGAAATAAATAGAAAATAAAAGTCAAAATGGAAACCAAACAAGAAATCAAGAGAATAAAAGTCAAAATGGAAACCAAATCCAAAATCGGTGAAAATAATGGCTAGATAGATAAATCAAAGGGAAAGTATCAAAGAATTATACTAATCAGGTGAGCTGTTGGCAAAAATCGAAACGAACTTGGATGCGTTTTTGGTAACGTGAGTGAAAAACCGAAATGTTAATTTGCAATGGCAAATCGGGGCTGAAATTCTGTAATTCTCGTAATCAAGGAAGCATAACCTTCTAAAAATCAAAAGAGATTTTCGCTATAAAAGGGCTACAGTTCGTGAGAAATGGGGGCGATTTTCGAAAAATTCAGAGGAATTCAAAAAAATTGAGAGCAAAAGAATTGAAGAGAAGATTTATTTTCTTTTGTTGCTTTGATGGGGAGGTCGAAAGTCAAAGAAGTGTGAAAGAGGGAAAGAGAAAATTGCAGCAGGGAGCATCACAGGAAGTGTGCAGAGTGAGAGACGTGTGAGTGGACACGTGAGAAAAAGTAAAAAAAAAAAGGGAAAAGGCAGCGACTGTTCATCTCTTCGGGAGGCCTATCCGCGCCGGCCCTCCGTTCGTCGTCGTTCTCCGCGTCACCTCCACCGACTCGACACCTCCGCCAGCTCGCTCGTCGCTGCGATCGTCGACGCCGTCGCACTGGCAGCCAGTAGCCGTGCTTCCTTCTGCTCGACGCCCGCGACCCAGCGCCCAACGTCCTCTGCTTCAGCCGCGATCTGCGCAATCCGAGCCCCCACTCGCCGTCCCCGAGCAACACCCGACGCCTGCGCCATCTCCACCCGCCAGTCGCACTGCCTCAGCCGCGAGCCCGCGCCGCCGTCTTCAAGTTCCAGACGCCGCTGTTCACCTGCGCTTCCGTCTGTCGGCCACCGCTGCAGCCCCGCGCCCCCGCGCCGCTGTGATCCCGCGCCCTCGCCGTGCAGTAAGCCTCCGCTGTGCCTGCACCTCCGCCGCGAACACCCGAGCACCTTCGGCCCCCTCGCCGCTGCACCTCCGCGAGCAGCCCGCAGCGCCTCTGTTCCCCTTTGCTGGTCGCCGCACGCCACGCCGCCTGCCGTCGCCTCGGCACCACCGTCTGCGACGCTCCTCACCGTAGCCGCCGGCCAGCTCTCGGCGGAGCTCCGACGCCGGTCACCCTCCGCTCGGCGCCGATCACCTTGCTGCTGTCCTCCCCTGTAGGTGGTTTATTTTATTTTAGTTTATTTTATTTATTTTTCATTTATTTTATTTTATTCTAGTTTCTAAGTTTAGTTATCTAAGTTGGAGCATTTAATCTCAAGGTTCATTTTATGAATATTGTAGGCATTAACCGCAGGAGTTTTGTCCAAAATTATTGTAATTATTAATTTGATACATAAGACGTCGGATCATTTTTTTAATTATATTAAATTTTGGGTATTTTGATAGTATTTTAATTGTTAAATTATTATAATTATTAATTTGATCCGTAAGACCTCGGATCAAATTTTTAATTATTTTGAATTTTCATGTATGTTGTGATATTTAGGGTTAAAATAATCGTTAAAATAATCGTTAATTTGACTCGTGAGACAACGGATTATTTTTAGTTATTTTAATCATTTTTTTGATGAATGTCTTGATTAGTTTAGATATAATGTTTATTTGATATTTACTTGTCTTGGAAAAACACTAAAAAATATAAAAATAAAATCAAAATCAAAATCTTGCATTAGAGCATGTAGGTTTAATAAATTAGAATTGCATTTTTAGGATTACATTTTTTAGAATTACACTTTTAGATAGATAATTTTTGTAATAAATTAGGATTGCATATTTTTTATATAGACAAACTTAAATAATGTTGGCACATCTTGATAATCTCTTTTTCCTAAAAAATAGTTTTCTAAGATAGGATAGGGTTTAAGTCAAATTAATCCCTAAAATAAATTAGAAAATTATTCATTTTAATAGTTTAATTATGGCTTTTATTAATTTGGAATTTCAATAAATAAAAATACAAAAATATTAGGTACATGTTAATTAGTTTGCATAATAGGTTAATTTAATTAGAATTTATTTGTTAGTAAAATTAGGTCATGTAGTTAAAATGCATGTCTTATGATAAAATTCTAATTTCAAGAAAACCCAAAAAAATAAATAATTGCTTGCTTTGTGTGTTTATTTCCTTTGATGCAATTTATTTATTTATTTATTTTCATTGAATGTTTAATAGTGGATGAGCATCCATGTGGTTACCATATTTGCATGATAGTAACTTTGGTTAAAATAAATCTTAGCTGCCTGCAAAAATATTTTTGAAAATAAAAAGAATGGTACCGAAAGGGCATTAGAGAAATTGTGTAATTAAGTCCCCGTATCAAAAAATATTTGGTTCGTAAGAGTAAAATAACGATAGAGTGTAATCGACTTACCGTAAACTGATTAGTGGTGACTCCTCACTAATAATCTTTTGCATGTTAAATATTTGAACCCTAAGTCGCGAATTGGTATGGGCTTGGGAGAGCCCGAGCTAAGTTTAAAGACTTAATAGTCCATTAACTAAACCTAAGTGGTGCACCCAAAATTTAGGTCGCGACAATGTGTCACATGATGGACCAGTTTAAAATTTTTTGTGACATAAAAATTAGTTTACTATTAATGTATCATTGGCATAGAAATTTGAATTTTGTGGTGTTATTATGCCATGCTTTATTAGAAATTTTCCTCGATGGTAACAAATTTGTGCCCGAGTGGACACCTACCTACCTAGAGTATGAAATGCATAGCCCAATTTTTTAAATGAAAGATAAGCACTTATTGGCTTTTCCGTCTAAATAAAAACTCTTTTACGAAAAATTATAATGAAATTCTACATTATTCAAATTACCTTCTTGTCAATATTATGATTGTGAAAATTTGAGGGTGTCCACTATAAATTAAATTCTGAAACCCTAGAAGCACAAAGCATAAACTTAATCCTAGAAGTAAAACTTCCCTAACAAACGAAAGATACAGTCAAAAGTGAGGGTTTCAAGTATCTTATCGCACCATATCCCTTGTAACATGCAGATGAAGGAATAAATCAGGATATTACTTTCTCAAATTACTTCAACAGATGAAGACAGTCTTGACCCTTTTTTTGTTTTTGTATTAGCAGGGGTTTGATGTGTTTCAGAAAAGAAATCACATAGAACACGCATGGACTGTCATGAAGGAAATAAAACAAGAGATAAGACACTGTTGAGTGGTCAAACTGAAAGCTTATTGACAAATAAGAATCCATGCCTCCCCTTATAGAGCTGGCGTTGTCCTATTAACTGGTCTTTGGTTCCATCTTGAAATCATCAAATGCCGTTAATTTAACTAATATTCTTCTGCTAATTGGCATCCTGATTAAAAAAAAATTGTAATAAGTGTTGTAGGAGTGCTTGTTAATTAAATAAATAAGGAAAATTTCATTGCATCACTGCCGTACCAAATAAGAATAGTGATTTGACAATCGAATTTCTTATTAAGCATGATTGATGGGACCAACGGAAAATAAACAACCACAAAACTTAGAAAAGTTGAAAAGAAAAGGATAAGTACACCGCAAACTCTAAGAAAAGTTATACCCAAGCACAAACAAACATCAAAAAGAAGAAATTTTTGTGGGTCGCGGACTCTTACATGACATGGAATTATGCAACATTCATGCAAGTTTTTGCTATTAATATAGATGTTTTATCATGTACAAATTACAATTAATCCATTTTCTTGTGTCATATAATTAGCAATTAAATAAGAGTGTGATTCTATAATCCCCTGTAGTAAGTAAAGATAATCCAAAAAAGGTACCTGCCAAAACCAAGCACTTTTTGACTCTATCTATGGAATTATTATTTGGCCCAAGATATAAAAAGAAAACAACAATCAAAAAAAGGAAAAAGCCCCGCACTGCGGCCTTGCATATATGACCTGTATGCCCTCTCCTCCATGGATTTTCTCTTGTCCTTGCCTTCTTCCATTCCCTTTAAATTAAATTACTCCTCTTTGTTCCCAAGCACAGAGAGAGAGAGAGAGAGAGAGAGAGAGAGCAGCGAAAAGCTTAGAGAGTCTCTTCGATGGACCAAGCTCCCAACCGAGGAAGCTAGTAATCTCCAAGGGCAAAGGTAGGTGCATCGAGCTTTAGTACCATCCCAAGTTTCCATTTCCCAAGAACTCGAGTCATGTGTGATGTGATGCTGTGGTTATTTCAGAAATAGGTAAAGGATCAAAGGAAAAAAGAATAAACGTGACAAGATGACCCATGGCTTTGCAGGTTTTGACTATCAAGCTCAATGTTTGGGCTGGGTAATCTGAAATTGGACTTGCCTGGCTCCCTGAATGCCATCTAAGAAGCAGCTTTTGCCAAAGACAGAGTTGGCAACTTCCTTAGTTGGCATGAGGGGAGCCATGCAGGCCCTAATGCATACATAATCCATTACAAGCAGGCAAGCCCCGGTCATCAACATCCTCAGATAAGTCGTTAATTTCACTGGCTTAATTTCTCGTTCACTCCTCATTAGCCAAGTGCAGCATGTCAAAGGCAGCAAGCTAGGATAAGTCGTTAATTTCACTGACTTAATTTCTCGTTCACTGCTCATTAGCCAAGACGACTTATCCTAGCTTGATTCCTTTGACATGCTGGTCTTCATTAAGAGGACATGCACGACATTTCCAGGTTTGTGTGTACGCTTCTTTCTTGTTATTTGTGGATGAGTTAAGCTTTTCTCAACAACATGCATATATACTTCCACGAGCCGATGCGGTGTCATATGGATCCCACCATTAGATGCGACGGTTCAGATTGAAAATCTTTGCAAAACGGTCCGCATAAACTTTAGAGAAGCGTGGTGGGGCTACCTTACCACATTGCGGCCTCACCGTTAAATTGGTCCTCTCTCTCCCTCTCTATTTTTTTGTATTTCCGATACTCTTTTGTCTCTTCCCACTTAAGGGATAACATAGGCCGGTGATACAAATCGAAGGATAAAACTTCTACTGAACCCTAAAGGGGCCAGTTCCAGATAATTTAGAATCAGAACTTGCAACTCCATGCATGCATGTTGAACTAATTCTAACCTAGCAATATAATCTAGCTTTAAATGATAAAGAAACCAGTAGGGCCATGTATTTCCACTTGAATTGATGAGAGGTAATTATGCCCTCAAAATAATGTTGCTCGATTTTCCATTGCAACCCTGCTTTTGGGACAGTCATCTTATATAATATTACGTGTTTCATGACACTGTCTGTTTTGTTCTCATTTCATTGATTGATCAGACTTCTTGTGCTTTTACTAAAGCACATATAGCACTTTGAATCTTTTCTCCAAATTTCATTTGACTTCTTTTACATCACAATGAGTTCAAAAAGATATTAGATATAATTAGAAGATTTTCCATATCTTCCTTGATTTTTCTTATTTCAATGTTCATGTATCTTTCTAGATTATGCAAATTTTACTTTGATTATAATTGATATTTTCCATAAATAATCATTTTAAAAAATTAATAAATACTCATGCAATTTTTATTCTGGAATACGCAATCATTACAAAATTCTTCTCCACACGTTCTGATCTTTCTTGATCGCTCTGCAAACTCTTTTCTGACAGATTGCTTCCACATAATAAGATGTACGATTGATTTGATGTTTCGTATGGATGATACAGAACCGGACTAGATGCTTTGCCCTACTTCCAGGTTCCAATTCTCATCATTCAGGTCATATTCATGTTAAAATTGGACGGTACGTACAGTGATGTCGTGTACAATATTGTCAGCTGCATTATTTGATGGAATTTTGTGCTCCTGTCATCTTCTAAAACCGAAAAAAAAAAATCCCTCCGGAGACGTTGATTTCCATATTCCAAGATCCAAAAATGCATGATACAAGATATATATTGATCTTAATAAATTATATGGGGTCGGTCCATGACAATATAATTATCAGTTCATAGAACAAAGTTGCCTTTTTCTTTACGCTAAAGGTCAAATTCTTTGCAGGATTTCTGAATAAGATGGTGATGATAAGTGGAAGGGAAGCCAGACGTGTAATGCGGGGTGGTCTTATGTGGACCCTGGTTTTCAGGATTTCCATGTGATTTTAGGTCTTGATTCCAAGTGACAGAGATCTTTCCCGTTTCGGGGACCGACCGTGTAAAAGGAATCTACAAATATGGCATCCAGATAGCATTACATGCAGCTCTTATCTAAGATTGATGTGTTGTGCTTAATCATCGCGTTTTTTGATATGGTAATTTAAATAAATATAGTGAAGGTTGTTTTTATTTTAAGATTAATTGTGATTGAATTTTCCTTCTCCAATGACAATTTTTGGTACTCAAATATCAAAATCGGAGGACTCGATTTTGTTCCAATCCAAGATTAATATCGTGTCTAAGTCTGATTTATTTTTCTATGGTGGTGGACAGTAGTCACTATCGGTAGGTCCTGCTTCAATCATTTTAGGGATCAGTCAATTCTTTATCAGCCCTTGTATCTCCAAAAATGGATTGGCTTCATGGACTTTGAGTACAATTGGCTCGTGGAAAATTGAATGATTCGGAAACTATTTTTATAAAAATGATTATTTATATCGCTCAAAAAATGAATAAAGGGAAAATATTTTTATCGTTCATTAAAATATTAAGATATAAATTGTTGTCGATTATGAAAATATTATTTTTTTCAACTAATTATTTGAAGCGAAATAAATGAAAATTTTTAAAAAATTAATTTTTAAATCATCAATTTTCGCGAAATAAACATAACTCTTATCCTTTCTAAATTGGAATAGCTGCTTGCAAGTGGGGACTTGCTACATTTTGTCATACATAAGTCATAACAATACTAGCTCGGAGACTTTTGGACTTTATTTTCACTAGCTCTCGAGGAAACGATCAGCCATTGTCAAGTAGCCTTACAATTTTCTTTTATAGTTTCGGAAAAGTAATCCAAACATTACAAATACAAACTTTCTCCTTGAGAAATCAACTGAAAAACATCCACCAAACTTTTGCCAACAAATCCATAAAGTCCGTGCAAAAGAAGTATCTCATTTCATTAGAGGATCATGAGCAGGATACATAGTAGGAGCATCAGAAATTGAAGAGCCCAAAGGCTTGGGGGTAGGTTTGAGACCCCACTGTTTGGCAATCGAGAGGCTGAAGACGATGAGCAGCAAGAGGAGTTCTCATAGTGGAAAGAAGGAAAGAATAGAAAAAATAAAGGGAAAAACAGAAAGGTCAGAAGAAGAATGGCGTCGTTTTGTGCCACTTCACGCTCGCCTTTGTACATAATACAACCGACAAAAACTCACCGCCACGTCAGATAAGTGTACAATATTTCGCCTGCAACCCAATCGAAATTCTTGGTCCTTAATGGGCGTAAAAAGTGTGATCGGTTCGGTCTTCGTGTGCCCTTATTCCATGATCTTGGGATGCAAGCAAAATGCAAATGGAGACCACAATGTCATGTAGGCGAAGAGAGAACTTATTTAATTCATGACTTTGGAACACGTATTCGACGCGTTCCATGAAAGTCTTGGTCCTTCGATAATACTAAATAAATGGCACATGCAAAAACCCACCTCACGCACCCAAACTTCTGGGTCAAAGCAATGGAAGCTAACCAACATGGCGTCCATGTGAAGATCTCGTTCATACTATCTGGCGATAGATAATGCGAAAAGCCTTAACGAAGAAGACAAAGAACTGTACGCGTCGAGGTCTTGAAGCAATGGAGCAGGCAGACAGTGATCTGCTTTCTTATAAATAAGTTGTCGCAAGAGCTTTCGTTTTCATCCTCGAACCAAGCTCTTGCGACTGTCTTCACTCGGCCAAATTAGATCAGAAGAATCTCAACGAGAGAGACAGTACGAAGGTCTGAGCATACTTGCTTTTGCGGTGAGCTGTGTTCTTGTGTGTTTTGTCTCACTAAAATGGTTCTGTTTTCATACATCTGCAGATGAAGATTGTGTCCAGATGAAATGCGGGAAGTGCGGGACCAAGGCATTGCAGATCGCTGTTCAAGCACATGGTGATTCATTGTCCCTACAGTGCATAAACCTCGCATTACGATGCGTTTTCTCTATGTATTTCACAATTCTCATCCAGCCTCTGGCCTTGTCGTTGGCCAAATTAGATCAGAACAATCTCAACGAGAGAGACAGTACGAAGGTCTGAGCATACTTGCTTTTGCGGGGAGCTGTGTTCTTGTGTGTTTTGTCTCACTAAAATGGTTCTGTTTTCATACATCTGCAGATGAAGATTGTGTCCAGATGAAATGCGGGAAGTGCGGGACCAAGGCATTGCAGATCGCTGTTCAAGCACATGGTGATTCATTGTCCCTACAGTGCATAAACCTCGCATTACGATGCGTTTTCTCTATGTATTTCACAATTCTCATCCAGCCTCTGGCCTTGTCGTTTCTTGGTGCACTCTGCAGTGCTTTTGATGCAGATAACTGGGATTAAGTTGGTCGTCGTTGTATCTGCAGGTACGGAATTCGTGGGGTTCAACGGAGAGCGTCAAGATGAAGTGGTGGTGATAGGGAGAGGAGTTGCTGCTGTGGAGATTGTGAGCGCAATGAGGAAGAAGGTTGGGACGACAAGGCTACTAAGCGTTGAGGATTGATTGAGGAAGCCTAAAGCTAGATCGAGACGGACCTATCGAGTTTAGAAGATTACAGAATTTTCTATTAAGCACATAGATTTGATTCTTCTTTCCATGCATATTGTCATTCTTCCTGTCGTAGAAAAAGTGAAGCCAGATACTTTAATTCTTGGACTGTCAATTAGATATTATGTTATTCATGCATGCTTATCCTTTGAATAATTGAGTTACGCTGAGTTTGTTCATGGATTACTTGTAATCTGCCGTATACATATTAATTACTTGTTATCGGTCAAAGATCGACTCATAAAAGTTATTAAGTGAAAATAGGGTGAGCAACAGTCTCCGTTCAATTCAGGAATCCATCAGAATTGGCCTTGCCGGTTTGGTTCAAGATTGGTTTCCAGGACAATCGAATAATTCCATGGGCTGAAAATCTGGGGATCAGTCAGGTTCAATTAAATTCCACGGTTGAGCCTTAGACCCACGGGTTCTACTAGGAACCGAACCTACAAGGTCGGTTTCAGGGAAGAACCAGTCTTAAACCAAATCACCAAATTTTTCTTAGAAAGCTATAGCAAGTTAACAACTTATAAAAAAAAAAAAATCAAGAGGCCCCCAAACACATGCAACTGAACAAAATCATATGCACAATCTGAGCCCACATCCATCTCTTTCTAATCAAAATAAAATTTATAATACAGATTAAAAATTCAAACTCATGGCTCTTGCTTCACTCTTTCTTTTTCTTCTGCTTCCTCCCGTTCCGCTTCTCCTATCTCTTTCTCTGTTCTCTTGCTCTCAGTCTCTCACTTCTCCGGTTTCGCCTCTCAGTTCGGTCTCTTGCCGTCTCGAATGCGGACCCAAGATAGATCGGTACTTAAAATTACTACTTGCTAACTTAAATTGAGAATAAGAAGTTAAAAATAAATAGGGAGTTCCCAGCTCTAAGGTGGGGTCGATTCAGTGCATGATTCCAGATTTTCTGGAACCTGCCCCAGTCTAGCTCCATAATAGGACCATATGGATCATACTCGCTCCTAAGTGACATGAACATATAGAACCTAATCAGTTCTTAAGATCATAATAATCAGAAAAAGAAAAAAACCTCAGTTATTAGGCATTGGACCAAGGACTCAAAACATAGATTGTCAGAAAAAGTTTTTTAATGAGAATGTTTTCTAGCTACAAAATAATTTTCCTGAAACGAGTGGATCCGCAATACTTGACCATCCACTGTTACTCTTGATCTATTAGGTTTAAGTATGAAAACTTCTTAGGTATTCCAAGTGCATAAGCCCCAGTAAATCACAAATTTTAATATTGGTAGGTCCCCACATGATTAAAAAATAATTGGATGATTTTGTAGTGAGTCCAAGCTAGGGGTAAGCATGGTCCGAATTGGGCCGGTCCACCCCCTAACCCTAGGATAGACTTGCATGGTATTGATTCTCAATTTCTGGGACCGAGGATTGACCCTATTAAGCTTGAGACTGAGGACTAGACCGATCCAATAGGTTCGGTCTGGTTCCAAGGTCAACCCGAGACCAATCAATAAGTTTTTGCTTCATTTTTTGTACTCCCTGAAAAGACAAATTTACCATTTCAAATTATATATCCATTGCCAATGTGGTGTTGTGCAACCAAACTATAAATACCAACACATATTCAACAAATTTAAGATAAGGCAACAATAGAAATTTCACACCTACTAAAAGCAAGAAACCATAAAAACGATTAAATTTGCTCATGGAGATATGGGACAAGATGGGAAGTTTCTGATATCATCTATCAATTATACTTGTAACACCATGTGTAAAGGCGTTATAAATATTATATTAGATATATAATATGTATATATGTATGTATGTATGTATGTATGTATGTATGTATGTATGTATAATCTTTTAGATATTATATATAATATATAAAGTTGGGGTTGGTCTGGGTTGAATCAACCCTAAACTCCCAAGATCGAGAACCAACCCGCACAGTGTTATTTCAAAGATCTCAGGACCAAGGACCGACCCAGTCTCTTGAGAACCGGATTAGGACCGGCAGGGTTGGGCCAATCTTGGATCGGTCTAGGGTTGACCCTAGACCCATCCTCACCCCTAGTCCAAGCTCACATAAGACCTGTCAAAATTAGTCATGAATCCATTTCTAAACTATATTTGATGGTTGAGTCATTATATGGGTTAGCTATGTTTAGTAATGGGTTTAGAATGGTTAAAAAAATTAGGTATTAAATGGGTTCACGTTTTATCCATATTCAACCCACCTTTGTAACTTTCAGATTGTTCAAGTTAAGTGAAGTCTTGGTAGGCCTGCAAGATGAGTTCAACTTCACCATTATTAAAAATATCAAGATGGCTTTTTTCCCCATTGTATATTAATTTTATCAATCTTGTATATTTCATTTGGTGAAAAGTGTCAGCAAAGTCGTTAATCTATTACATTTGCATTAATTTAGTACCAAACCTTCAAATGGTGCAAATTTAATCATAAACATTTTGATCTAGAGCCAATTTAGTCCTTCAAGTTAATTATGATTAGATATTGCTAATGTGAACATTAGCCAGCCAACGTGATATAATTAGTGTTGATGTAGACAACTTTTAATAATTATTTGATAAATTTTAGATTTTAGATTTTTTTATTTTTCTTTCTCTTTCTTTCCCCCCCCCCACTTTCTCTTCCTCCAGCTCATCGCTAGACCTCAATGATCGGCCAAAGTCCCTCACCAACCATTGGGAAGGTTCACCTTCGCTAACGAAATTGAAGCTCATGGGTGAGGCTCGACCTTGCCAAGTTCGGCAACATCATGCCTTGCACAACCATTGGAGAGGCTCAGGCCCTTGCGAGAAGCTATGAGACCTTGCGCAACCATTGGAGAGGCTCAAGCCCTTGCGAGAAGCTATGAGATTGAAGACTATGACATCATGACCTCTAACAAGGGCTTGAGCCTCACTAGTGGTTGGTCGAGGCACGACCTCATCGGATTTGACAAGGTTGAGCCTCGCCAGTGGGTGGGGAGGCTTGCCAGCCCTTGCATTTGGCCAACCATTGATGTCCAGTGATTGGCCGGAGGAAAGGATGGAGAACAAAAGGGAAGAGTAAGAAAAGAAAAAAAGAGGAAAAAATGAATAATAAATAAATAACTCAAAAAATTATTAAATTTTATTAAAAATTACCTACATCAATTCAGCCGGCATCTACGTCAATATCTAGCTAAAATTAGCTTAAAGGATTAAATTGGCTCTAGGTTAAAAGGTTTACAACTAAATTATCGCCAATGCAATGAGTTTATGTTTTTTTTTTTTTTGACATTTTTCCCATTTCGTTTGTTAATTATTGGAGCATATCTTTCGCTTGTTGCATTCTTTATTGTAATAAAAAAATACAAGCTGCTTTTCTTTAATGTTAACTTGTTGTGCTGATAATCCTGTCTTTTGATATGGTATTTGAATAAAATATAGTGAAGGGCGGATTTCAAAATGTTTGGGAAAGATTTTTCCTTCGCCAACGACAATTTTAGTATGATCATTAACTAACAAAATCAGAGGACTTAGATTTTGTTTCAATCCATCATTAAGGATCTATTTGTTTAGCGAAAAATAAATAAAAGTGATCCTAGATGTTTAGACAATTTGGCAATTTAATATTAAACCTCTTCACAATTTGTCAATTTAGTCAGAAATCGATTAGACCATATTGGCGAACTAAATTGACAAAAATGTCAAAAGGTTCAAGATTAAATTTGTACAATTGAAAATTTTAGGACTAAATTGGCAAATTATTAAAAAAAATGGACTAAATTAGCGCAATAAAAGTTTATGATTGAATTGACGGTATACAATAAATCTAAGGCTTTTTGTACAATTTCCCCCCTTCTTACTCGTTACCCAACAAGCCTCAGCTCTCCTAAAAATGTGGTGATCTGTAGAGCAAACCCCAACAAAGTTTTCAATCTCAAACTTCCACAAAGATATTCCAGACCCTACAAGTCCATGGCCGCAAATAAATGAATGATAGACACATTTGTATTTTAAGTAAATTCATGTACGAAACACATATAATCTCCTCAATCACTCATATATTCCAATTGTAATTTAAATCTCTTTCCTAAATACAACCGGATTCATCCACAATGAATGAAACAAAATCTATCATTTTGTGTGCATATCTCTATGATTGTTTTACATGCATATGCGTGTGATCTTGTGCTAGTACATACATGGTAATAAATGAGTTGTGAAATATAGGTACACATTATTCTTATCTGTACATATTTTATCCAATATATTAACTAAAATGTGGGTATCAATTTTTTTTTGGATTAAGCTTGAGACCTTTAATTCTGATGTTATGTGCTTGCACACTTAGGGTGCATTTGATAACCATTTGTTTCCGAAAATAATTTATGATAAAAAATAATTCCTTTTTATTTTAGTCCCGTGAATAATTTCAAAGTATTTTAAGATGTTTGGTAATTGTCTAAAATTTTTATTCCTAGAATAGAATTGCATTTGGCATCGTTCTCAAAATTTCTATTCCAAACCATTTTCTTTTAATTTATTAATAATTTTATCATTTTTTCCTTTTTTTTTTCCTTTTCTTTCCCTTCTTCTTCTTCAACCTCGGCCAGACAAGGGCCGACAACCTTGTTGGAGCATTGCCAGCCCTCGGCGAGGCCATGCCTCATCAGACGAGCCTTGGTTGGGCAGGTGACCTCGCCCAAATCTAGTGAGGTCGAGCACGCCCAGCTACTAGCGGGGCTCGACCTCACCTGTCCACCACAAGGTCAGCCTCACCTTGGCCGGGTGACGTCAATCTCGCAGTAGCCCTACGAGGTTGAGCCCTCCTGGCAGCAGGGCGAGCTCAGCCTCGCTAGATCTGGGCGAGGTCGAGCCTCACCCAGCCATGGCTCAGCCAAGCCTGCCCAACCAAGCGAGGCCCGCCAATGGCCGAGAGAGGCCCAAGCCACGGATGGCTAAGTAAACCTCCAGCGAGCTCACCGAACCTTGCCCTGGCCTAGTGAGTCTCCAGTGAGGTCACTAAGCCTCGCCCAACTGGTCACCGACGTCGATGGATGATGGCAGCAATGGTAGTGGAAGAAGAAGAGAGAAGGAAGAAGAATAATAAATAAAAAAGAGAGAGAGAAAAAATGAGTTGACTTCATTCTGGAATGGTTTTTAGAAAAAAAAAAAATCAACTTCTTTTTATTTCTCGATTCTACTCCAAATCTAATTCCCGGGAACAAAAATTTACCAAACCGATTATGTTTCAAATCTACCCCCGGGAACAAAAGAATATAAATTTTTACTATTTGGCATGTTGCCAAATGCACCCTTAATCTCATTATCCAAGAGAATTTATGTAATTCATTGCTTTAGAACACGTATCGGACGCGTTCTATGATAGTCTAGATGCTTCTTATTAATACTAATATCAATGGCACATGCAAAGACTCCCTACGCGCGCCGAAAATCTTGGGTCAACCTTTGCATCCAATCATCCTAAATAACGAGGATAGAAGTCGACTCCACGTAGCGTGCCGCCAGCCATGCAACTTCGCGGCAATGGCGCGAAGTGGAATGACGATCTACTTACCGCTGCAGTAGAGTCATAGTGACGATCTCGTTCACACTGTTCTTTCAAAGAAGAGGAAAAAAAACAAAAGAAGAGCCTTGACGACGAAGACACAGCTGTCCGCGTCGAGGTCTAGAAGCAATGAAGCATTTGCGTGATCTGCTCGAGTATAAATAAGCAGGTCCGAAGAGCTTTCGTTTTCATCACTCATAACTCCTCGAACCAAGCTTTCGCAGGTGTCTTTACAAGCCAAATTCGATCAGAAGAATCCCAGCGAGAGAGACAGCGCGAAGGTCTGTGCATACTTTGCTATTGCAGCGAGATCTGTTCTGTTGTATTCTGTGTCTAATGTAGTCTTGTCCTCTTTTATTTCCCGTCATTTCCAGATGAAGATCGTGATGAAGGTAGAGATGAATTGCGGGAAGTGCAGGACCAAGGCATTGCAGATCGCTACTCAAGCAGATGGTGATTACTTATCCCTACACCTCTTTCTCTTTGTTTCTATTTGTAGATAGACACGATGCATGTTGATATACTTCGCAATTCTCATTCACCCTTCGGTCAGTTGTTTTGTGAATTAGTACGATTTTCTAAAATCTCTCATTTCACTACTGCCAAAATACGGAAACAAACCGAACTGAATCAGCCGTCTTTCGGTGCATTTTGCGGTGCCTGATGAAAATAACTGGGATTAATCTGAGCTTTCCTCGTTGTGCTCGCAGGTGCGGAATTCGTGGGGTTCGACGAGGAGCGTCAGGATGAAGTGGTGGTGATAGGGAGAGGAGTTGATGCTGTGAAGATTGTGGGAGCATTGAGGAAGAAGGTTGGGAAGACGAGGCTGATAAGCGTTGAGAATTAATTGATGGAGCCTAAAGCTTAGAACGAGACAGACATATAGAGTTCAGAAGATTTCAGGATTTTCTATTACGCACATATCGCCCTTGATGTTCACATATATATGATTACTTCTTTCCATGCAAATTCTCATTCTTCCTGCAGAAAAAGTGAAGTCAGATATATCTGTTCTTGGACTGTCAATTACATATTTTGTTATTCATGTATGTATGCTGTTAAAAATCATATGTGCTTGTAGTTTGCCCTCGTGATTTGTGTAATTGAGTAACGCAGTTTGATTATTGATCACCTGTTGTCTGTCCTATATGTATTAATTACTTGTTACCGGGCATAGATTAACTCACAAAAATTATAAAGTGAAAGTAAGGGTGAGTAACATGTGTCCGTTTAATTCGGAAATTGGTCAAAACCGGCCTTGCCAGTCCAATTCAAGGCTGAATCCCTAGACAACCTAGTAAGCTCATGGGTTGAAAACCTTGGAATTGACCAGGTTCGGTTCAGTTCTAGAGTTGAGCCTTAAATGTACTGGTTTTACTTGGGATAGAACTGATAAGATCGGTTTCATGGTAAAATCCATCTTAAACCAATTAGCAAGTTTTTCTTAAAAAAAATTCTAACAAGTCTAACAACTTTAAAATCATAAGAGGCTCTAGAGATATGCAATTGATATAGATTACATGCACAGCCTGAGCTCACATCCTTCTCTTTTTAATCAAAATATAATTTACCGTACAAATTTAAAAGTCAAACTCCTAGCTCTAACTTCACTCTTTCTTTTTCTTTTTCTTTTTCTTCCTCCTGTCCCACTCTCTCTCTCTCTCTCTCTCTCTCTCTGTGTACGGTCTCTTGCGGTCTCGGATGCGGACTCAAGATAGATTGGCACTTAAAATTATTAATTACTAACATAAATTGAGAATTACAAACTAATTTAAATAGGGAGGTATAGATGAAAAACATAAGGCGGGATGATTCCCAATTTGTCTGATTCCTGATTATCTTAAACCAGCCTCTGAAACAAGATAACCCAGATCATATTCACTTCTAAGTGTTACGAGTATGTGGAACCTATTTAGTGCTTCAGACCGACATAATCATCCATAAAATAACTTCATATACTAAGCATTCACCAAGGATTTAAAACCCGAGTTCCATGTATTTTCGCATTTGATATATTTGGGAATTCTCAGTCGCTCTCTGGCTCGGTTGCTTTCCAAATTAATCCGAGTTCCTAATGCTTCTCTTGCAAAAGCAGACCCGAACTGAACAGGTCGTCCTTTGGTGCACTTTGCGGTGCATGATGATGCAAGTAACTCGGATTAATCTGGTCTTTTATCGTTGTACTTGCAGGTGCGGAGTTCGTGAGGTTTGACGAGGAGCGTCAAGATGAAGTGATGGTGATAGGGAGAGGAGTTGATGCTGTGGAGACTGTGGGGGCGTTGAGGAAGAAGGTTGGGAAGACGAGGCTGATAAGCGTTGAGGATTAATCGACGAAGCCTAAAGCTAGAAAACGAGACAGAATATACACAGTTCACGAGATTTTAAAATGATCTTTTAAGCACATATTACACTTGGTTGTCACGTAGATTTGTTTACTTCTTTCCTTGTAAATTCTCATTCTTCCTATTGTAGAAAAAGTTCAGTCTGATGTACTTGTAGTTTACCCTCGTACATTCACTAATCGAGTTGCTGAATTTGTTTATTATGCTTCTTATCTGCCCCATATTTATTAATTATTTGTCATATGTTAAAGTCCGGCTCACAGAAATTATTAGTACTAGGGGGGGTGGGCAAGTGTTGACACCTAATTTAAATTTATCTTTAGAATATAATATTTGATTATAGAGGGAATTTTTTGAAAAAAAATTTTGAATTCAAAAAAAAAATTTAAGTGATTTCGGAGCCACTTTTTTGTTGAGAGGTTGAGTAAATATTGGGAAATCTTCATTTGAGAAGTTGAGTGAATATTGGGAAATCTTCACTTGTTCGTTGATTTTTTTCTCTATAAATAGAGAGTACGAAGCCTTGGAATGGGGGGGGTTTTGACTGGTTTTTGGTAACAGAGAAATGAAGCTTTCGTGATTGGAAAAGGTCAAAAGGTGAAAAGAGAGGGAAAAAGGTAAAAGTAAAAAGGCAAAGGTGAGGGGACGTTTACTATTCATCGTCTCCCTCACACTCGCCGGTTCCGCTTCGCCCTCCATCAACCGGACCCGGTTCCGCCCTCCGTTTTGCTGCCGACGACCCCGCGTCTGCCTCCGCCGAGCATCGGTCCGCCTCCATTCCTTCCCACCTCCGATCCAGTGATCGAGCCCGACGCCCGACGACCTGACGTGCGCGCCTCGCGCACTGATGCTCCCTGCCTCGCCGATCCGCTCCATTTGCCCACCGCCTACACCGCGCCGAGTCCGAGCTTCCTCGAGCATAGCCCTGCAGCAGCTCATCCGAGCTGATCGCGCCCGAGCCAACCACCTGAGTCTCCCTCGCCGCGACACAGCCACTGCTCGCTGCTGCTCTTCCTCTGGCCGAGATCTGTTCAGCCCGACGCCTCCGCTGCTGCGCGTCTCCGCCCCCGAACTGTTACGCCCTCGAGCACCTCCGCGTCCGGCGTCCAGTGAGCGCGCCTCAGACCGCCCGCAGTTTGTCTCCATCGTCGTTCAGCAGCCCGCAACCCGGCGGACCTTCACCCGACGCCCCACACTGGTGACCAGTGATCGCCCGAGCGACCCCACTGCTGCCGGTCACCTCCGCTCCGAGCCTCCTCGCCGCGCGCCTGCTGTTCCCTCGCCGGAGTCCCTCGCCGGAGTCCCTCGCCGGTTCGCTCTCGCCGGAGCTTCGACGCCAGCCGTCTCCTTCACTCGTGCCATCCTCTCTCCGGTTACCCCATCCACGTTGTTGTCCTCTCCCCTTAGGTAGTTTTTGTTTTTACTTTTACTTTTCATTTTTTGTAGTTTAGTTTATTTCTTTATTTTTTCATCTTTTCTGTTATTTTTCTGTTTATTTCATTAGATAGCATTTTCAGTTTAGTTATTTAAATATTGGATGTTAATATCTGTAATTCCTATAGGCATTATCCATAGGATTTTACCTAAAATTATTGTAATTATTAATTTGATCCGAGAGACGTCGGATCATTTTTTAATTATATCAATTTTTGGCTTTTTAGTAGAATTTCAATTGTTAAATCACAATAATTATTTAATTTGGTCCGTAAGACTTCGGATCAGATTTTTAATTATTTTGATTTTCTTGTTGTGATAATTAGGGTTAGAATAATCGTTAATTTGACTTGTGAGACAACAGGTTATTTTTTCGATTATTTTAATCTTTTGTTGGTTGATTATGTTAATTATTTAGGTTTAATATTTCATAATTACGCAAAAATCAAAAAGTATAAAAAATCTAAATCTTGCATTAGAGTTTTTTTGTTAGGCTTAGTAAATTAGGATTGCATCATGTTATTATGTTTTAGTAATCCCATCGTGTAGTTTTTTTAATTACATCATTATGTTGTTTTTTTAATAAGAATTATTAAGTAATTTTAAAAAAAGAGAAAAAGAAAAAAACCCAAAAGGTCATTTATTTGGTTAGTTAATAGGTTAGCTCATAATTAATCCCATCTCATGTCATCATTGTTTAGTGTAGGTTGCATACATTAAAAAAAAAAGAATCATCATTAAAAAAATCATAAAAAGAACATGCATATAGAATTACCATGTCATCCATCCCATGTCATGTAGTACATGCATATTTAGGATTATGTAAATTAGATTGCATACATATGGTGATAGTTCAAATTATACCATAGGAATCGCATTTCACATATCATTAAAGTAAAATTCATGCATATTAAGTTTAGATTAAGTTTGCGTAATAATAAAAATTAGGTGTCATGTCATTTAGAAAATCATGTTTAGGGCATGCATTTTTAGAGAGTAAATCATAATAAAGTAGTTTATAATTTCTTACAATTTGTCATTTTGGTTTATTGAATGTTATTTTATTTATTGTGCACCCGCATGACTACCATTTGCATGTTAGTAGCTTAGGTTAAAATAAATCCAAGTTGCTTGCAAAAACATTTTTTTTAAAATTAAAAGAAATGGTACCGAAAGGGCATTAGAGAATTCTAGTGTAACCAAGTCCCCGTACCCTTAGTCTTTGGTTCGTAGGAATAAAATAATTCTCCCATTATTTTACTTAGGTGTCTAATCGACCTACCGTAAACTGATTAGTGGCGACTCCCTTTTGCATGTTTAAGAATTTAGACTTAAGTCACGATTTGGTATGGGCTTGGGAGAGCTCGAGTTAAGTTTAAAAACTTGACAGTCCATTAACCTAGTTTTAGGTGGTGTATTGAAAAAATAGGTCGCGATAGGCGGTGCCTGTTAAATCTAGAAACTGGACAAAACCGGGCTTGCTGGTGATGTTTGAGGCTGGTTCCTAGGACAGCAAGGTGAGTTCATGGGCTTCAAACTTGGGAACCAATCAGGTTTAAATCCATCGGTTTTACATTGAAACCGACCAAGTTGGATTAGTACTAGGTCGCTTCAATTTTCCAGTATAGCTAATTCTGAATCAACTTTGAATGGGTCATCAATTTCTTTTGCAAAATTATAACTAGTTAATAATTTTACAATGATAAAAGTCCCACAAAGACATAGGCAATTGCCAAGATGACATGCCCAGCCTCGAGCTCACAACCATCTCTTTCCAATCTAGATAAAGTAACTGGGATTAATCTGGTCTTTTATCGTTTATACTTGCAGGTACAGAATTCGTGGGGTTTGACGAGGAGCGTCAAGATGAAGTGGTGGTGACAGAGAGAGGAGTTGATGCTGTGGAGATTGTCGGCGCTTTGAGGAAGAAGGCTGGGAAGACGAGGCTGATGAGCGTTGAGGATTAATCGACGAAGCCTAAAGCTAGAAAATGAGACGGAATATACACAGTTCATAAGATTTTAGAATGATCTTTTAAGCACATATTACACTTGGTTGTCAGGTAAATTTGATTACTTCTTTCTATTCAAATTCTCATTTTTCCTATTGTAAAAAAAAAAATTCTAAAAGCTTAAATTGCTTGATGAAAGTGTGATTTATTATTTAAATATTCTAATATTTCCCATTATGCTTAATCTGGTCTTTTTCCTTTAAATATTCTAACACTCCCGCTCATGCTTAATATGATCTTTTCCTTAGTACTAAGCGTGGAAATTTAATTGGAGAGATAAATGGGGTCTAGAAAGATTTAAACTCAAGACTTCTAGCTCTGATGCCATATGAGATTTTGTGGAACCATTATCGACTGTTATAAAAGCTTAATTGTGTGATTTTTATTATTTAAATATTCTAATACTTGTCTGCCCTATATTTATTAATTACCTGTTACATGTTAAAGTTCAGCTCACATAAATTAATATTAGAAGTAGGGGTGGGCTGTGACATCCTGATTTTTCATGTTCTGATTTCAATTGGATAAGATGGGCATTTCATTAATGTGACTGTAGTGTTTTTCTTTGAGATGGCCACTCATGAGATAACTGACATATCTGGTGAAGCCATTAAGGGATTTTAAATGCAATAGACTTGAGAATTTGACCAGGAATCAATTGCTCGATCGTCCTAGTCTGCAAGGGTCATTACGGCATAATTAAAAATCAATCAGAGACCGAAGATAGGTCGATTCGACTGAGATGGTAATCAAAGTGTGGGTGATTCCACCTGATTGCAAAATTCTTGTTGATCTGCACTAAATCGATTTTCTGTCGTTTTGGGTACCTTGTGTCCGTATTTGAAATCTCGAGATTTTCACGACCATTGAGAGTCGCCAATGTGTCGAAGAGGTACGTGTGGCTCGAAGTAAATCGACCACGGGTCAATTGCACCAAAAATTCTTAAAAGCTACCCGGTAGGTAAGGTTACACTAAAAGCACGTTTGATTGAAAATAATCGCGAATCCGAATTCGATTTCAAAAATTGAAAGTCTTGTCGTGTCATGAGTCAATCTAGGAACGTCGACTCACCTTTTGGGGAAATTCCGGAGAGTTTGGGATTTTTATGGAAAAGCGTTGCGGATGATTCGGAAAACAAACGAAAAATTAGATTGGCCAATTTAAAGAGACTTTTGGCATCTGGTGTGAGTGAATCGATGAATGGAAGTCGTTTGGGCTTTTTCGGCATTCAAATAGGACCTCAATCTGATTTGTTTGTTCAGAAAATCGGATTTCGAAAGAAAATGAAAGAGAATTCGGTTTTGAAAGAAATTCATGAGATTGAGAAACCATCTTATTTGGGCCTTCAACTAGACTTCAATTTAGACAAGTGGGTATAGAATTTGGCCTAGCTTTGACCAATTGAAATTTGTTGTTTGAAGTGAGCAAAATTATAAATTGATTTTGTTTTATTTTTTTTCCCTCTCTTCTTGGACCCACGCCCACATGCACGCACCCCCTCTTCGGCCAACAACACCCCTGCAGTCCTCACGTTGCTTTCATTTCCCCTTGACTTTGGCTTGTTCCTATCTTCTACCTTATGTTTTTGTTATCTTTTATTTTGTTTTTTTCCTTTTTCATTTAACCCTCTCTCCCTCGCACGGTTCATTTCCTCCCCAAGAACGACAACTCCATATTTCCCTTTGAATTCTTGCAGCTTCGTTGACCGGTGGGCTCCATTTTCTCCTTATCCTTGCATGCACGTCCCACTCTTTCTTTTCTTCATTTATTGATTTTGCATGTTTGTTTTTCTTGAGCCGACAATGCTCTGTTCCCTCATCCGTCCAGCTCACCCATCTCTCTTCCCATCTCTTTTCTTTTGAACGTTCTCTCCCTCACCCCTCTCGGCCGACGATACCACTGAGCTGTCTTCTACTTTTGCTTTCACTTTTCCCTGGGTTCGATAGCCCCTTGACCTTAAATGAGCGGATTCTGGTTTTCTTCTCATTTCGGTTCTTCGAAGTCCACTGACCCACGCACCTCAACTCCTTGCATCTCTCTCCCACCGAAATTCCCATCTTCACTGAAGCGTAATCCCTGCGGCAGCCCACTCCAGCTGCCCCACTACCAGCACACCAAACTTCATCAACGTCTGCCCGTCTTCAACGCGTCATCCTGCTTATCTCGGTCAAAACTCCAACGAAACCATTTCCACCGAAGTTGATTCCAGCGCCCACGATTCCACCGAGCTGTCCAACGTCTTCGTCCAGCGATCCGCCGAGGCTTCTGCCGTTCGTCCATCTCCGCACGGCCAGCAATCCAGCGAGTCTTCATCCTGCAGCCCATTTGGCCCAGCAGTTGGGCCGTGTCTTTAGCCCATCTTCACGTAATTTTAGCCCAAATGAATTTCAGCCAGCTTCCACACCCGTGAGACCATCGTATCAGCAACCCAGTTGAAGTCCTCAAGCCCAGCGAAGGAGTCTGGCCAGCCCACGAAGATTTCAGCAGTTCTTTTGTTGTTAGGCCCAGCAGGCCCAGAAGCCAGCGAAACCCAAGCAAATTTCGCTTAGCTCAGCGAAATCTTCAAGCCCAGATCAGCCCATTTGAAGTCCGCGAAGACTGTGACATCCCGAATTTCCAATTCTATTTTCAATAAATTGATACGGGTATTTCATCTGCACGCATATAGCTTCTTTTCCCCGAATTGATCACGCATGAGATAACTACCATCGGGTGAAACCGTTAAGAAATTCTAATGCATCGACTTGAGAATTTGACCAGAAACGACCCTTCGACCGAGTTAATCTGCAAGGGTCATTACGGCACAGTTAAAAATCGATTAGAGACCGGAGATAGGTCGACTCGACAGAGGCATGTGATCGAGTGTAGGTGATTCCACCAAATCGCACAATTCTTGTCGATCGGCACTAGACTGGCTTTTCTGTCGTTTGGGTACCTTGTATCCGTGTTTGAAACCTTGAGATTATCCCGACAACCGAGAGTCACCAATGTGTCAAAGATGTACATTGTGGCTTGAATTGATCAACCACAGGTCAAATGCACGAAAATTTCTAAAAGCTACCCGGTAGATCAGGACGCGCTAGTATCATGCCAGAGTGAATTAACCGTGAAATTAAGATCGAATTTAGAAATTGGAAGTCCTGGTGTGTCACAAATCATTTTAGGATCATTAACTCATCTTCGGAGGATTTTTCATGCAAACTGAGTTTTTCAGCAAATTAATCAAGGTATGGTTAAATTGGCTCGAGAAATTAGTAAGCCCGCCTTTGGTCGTGTTTTTGGGACTCAAGATGGTTCTATGGTCAAGTAAATATGTGAATTGAAGTGTGGTGACATTAGATTAATTTTATGGACTTTAATTGGACTCAATTGGAAGAGAATTGGTTGGAATTGAAGAATTTAAGGTACAAGATTTTATGCCCCGACGGAAAAATAAATTGAACCTATTGGGAAGATTGTGGTGGAAGATTTGGGTGAGTGGGAAGTGATGTCACATGAGGTCATGGTGGGCCATTTTTGTTGGATTAAAGAAAAAGAAAAAGAAAAGAAATGGTCCCATCTCTCTCTCTCTCTCCTTCCTCTCTCCCTTTCGTTGGTTTCCCCTTCTCCATCTCTCTTCTTGCTGCTCGATAGAACCGAGTAGACCGGCGAAGTCGGAGAAGCACACGCCTCCGCCGTTCACCGCCGCCGCAAGCCATCGCAGCCTCCGCGCACCACCGCGACGCCGTCGCGCTGTGCACGCCTCCGTCTTCCTCTCTTTCCTCCTTCAACTGCCGACTTCTTCTTCTTCTTCTTTGTGCCGTTCGAAACCCAAAGAAGAAGCGCCGGCTTAGCTTGTCGCCGTTGCACGCCGCAATACCCCACGCCACCGCCGCTCGCCGTCTCGCGCTCCGCCACGCCCGCGCTTGGCCAACGCCCACCTGCGTCGGCCTCTGCTCGTGCGTCCAATGGGGCCATTCGGCCGGCTCAAGCCACGGATCGCCACCTCCGGCCCCCCGTGCGCCCCCACCTCAACCTGCTGGAGCTCCACCTAGCCTTTGCTGCCCTTGCTCGCCCTAGCCAACCCCGGATCCGCCCTCTACCGGCAACAACCAGCAGCTGGAAAAATGGGTATGGCAGCAGAGTTTTGGCCCGTTTTGGTTGGCTTCCCGACCCCGGATGCTTGGGCCGCCTTGAGGAAAGTCGATCCCCGTTGCGTCCCTGTCGTTTTGGTTCGCTCGCCGCTAATCGGGTGAGTTTAGCTCACTAAACCTCTCTTAGAGGGTTAATTATGCTTAGGAGGTTTAGTTTATGTTAAGTAAGTTTAGGTGGTTAGTTTAGTTTATTTGATTGTGATTTAGATTAAGAGGTTGTTTAATTTAAAGTATGTTTAATTAAGGCTGATAGAGTTTATTTTATAATAAACCTTGATGGGACATAATAGGGTTTTATTTTTGATTTACTTAAATGTTTCGAAATTCTGGAATTATTTAATAATATATTATATTAAGAAATTATTAAAATATTATTATTTATAAAAAAATTCGAAAAATTATTTCGACCTCAATTGCTTAGAATTTCGTGCTGATCGCTACTGTGCATTTAGAATTTGAATTTGATGAGTGGATAATGCAAATTGAGTGTTGATTGTGAAAAATATGGATTTTATTCAGAAAATCTCAAGTGTCGGATTTGGCACCGAAATTGGATTTTTAAAGATTACTATTGTAATTGGAGTATTAGAGTGAAATGCAAATTGTCCGAAAGTCAATTTTGAATTGTCGTGTCTTGGTTGAAAGACTCGGTCGCAGTAGTGGCTAGGCCAACTGGACCTGTATTCCTTTAAAATCGCCGTCAATATAGTGACAAGGCTCGGTCGTAGTAGTGGCTAGGCTAGCTGGACCTGTATTCCTTTATAATCGTCGTCAATATAGTGACGAGGCTCAAGTTGCAGTAGAGGCTAGGCCAACTGGACCTATGCTCCTTCGGGAATCGTCGACGTAGCGACGAAGCCGTGCTCCAAGGGGGAGGCAATGCCCATGTCATTAATGTCGTAGATAGCCGAATTGCGAATAGGCTATGCCCTTGTGTGGCAGTGAATATCAATTGGATCGCATGCTGAGTGATGTTAACGGGTCGGATTATGGGACAGAATCGTGTGACATGGTATGGGACGTGTTATAACGGTTTGGTCTTATAATCCGGACCCCTGAGGTTGTTGGTTATCTAAAAGAGATTGCGTTCGGGTTGTTTAAGTTCTTATTACTATATGTGATTGAGTGATATGAACATGATTGAGTGATTTGAATTGTGCTAACCTGCAGGAAGGAACTGAGGCAAGGTAAGCCCTCTATGTGGTGTGGTTAGGCCACCCTTGGGCGTATTTTCTTTCTAATAGGGGTTTAGAGGGTTGAACTTGCTGAGATAATGTCTCACCCCGTTGTGGGCCAAAATTTCAGATCCCTAAATGGTGTTCGTGGAGGACCTGAAGCCATGGAGTCTGGAAAGGTGGAAATGAAGGATCGGAACGTGTCCTGCTAGTTGGTCTTAGGATAGTTCCCATTTTGTCGAGCCGGTCTATTTTGTAGACAGTCTAGTGTTGTATTTAAACATATGTGTTTATAATTGAGTGTTTGGTATTGTGATTGATTGCCTGCTTTTCTATCCCAAGTTAAATGTTGTCAGGGGATTTGTTTCACTTTCGCATGCGTAATAAAATGAATGGGTCGGCAACGTATCCTGGGATGTCGCATATTTGATCGACCGTAGTGGGATGTGCGTGCGCTCGGGGTTCGGGGCGTGACAAAGACAGCCCATTCAAAGCCTGTTCAGTCCATTTGTGGCCCAACCCGTTTCAGTAACAAATCTCAGTTTGGCCAAGTTTAGGCCCGGTCCAAGTCCGCCGACACCACCGAAAATTTGGATTTTGGCCGCCATCGCGTCGCCGTCGCAGTGATCCGATCATCACTTTTCACAAGGGAGTTTTACTCACTAATCCCTTATTAGTCAGTTAATGATGTTTAGGGATTGATTAGATTTAATTAAGTGCAATTAGGTAGTTAGATTAGATTAGAATAATTAAATTAGGGATTTACCTATGCATGTTAGGCAAATGGATAGTATAGTTAGCAAGGAAATAGGTCCTGGTATTTATTGAACGAGTTTCGGTAACTTTCCGGGCTAGTCTCAACTTCCAATTCGGCATTACGGGCCTAAATTGGATTTATTGCATTTATTTAATATTTTCCGTGATTATTTAATTATTTATTTATTTTCCGAAAATTCAACCAGGATGGCCGGTGACCGAAATTTCGTGTTGATGGTAGTGGTGCTTTCTATTTATTTAATTGAGTATCGGTTTGTGAAAATTGAATATGATTAGTGAATATGAGAAATATCCCAAAATTGAAAAATGTCGGTGTTTGATTGGAAAATGATCGTGAGAGGTTATGAGTTGAGCCTAGAAAGCCATCGAAGTATGGTTGTGCTAGTTGGGCCAAGAGTTGCCACCGAATTGGAATCGGTCGCGCCCAATAGGGCCGTGATTTGCCACTTGATAGAGGTCGCACCCAATCGGGCCGTGATTCACCACCTGCTAGAGGTCGTGCCTAATATGGCCATGATCTACCACCTATTAATGGTTGTGCCAAGTGGGGCCGTGATGCCACTAATTCTAAGAAAATTGCTCGGTGAGGTCGTGATTACCACCTATAAATAAGTTGTGTCCTAAGGACCGTGATTCATAATTGGGAATTGAGTTTGAATAGTTGAAATGACCGGGAGTGGTCTTGTTGACATGTATCGACTGAGTCGATTGATCAATGACTCAATCTAATTGATTGGATGATATGGTTGTTGGTATTTTTACATTGAACTGACTTGCAGGAAGGAACTGAGGTCAAGGTAAGCCCCCTGACTTGTGATTGTGCTTAGGCAGCCCTAAGGCATATTTTCTTCCTAATCGGGTCTTAGGGAGTAGAACTCACTAAGACATTGTCTCATTGATTATTGTATAACCATTTTCAGGTCCTTAAACGATGTTGGTGGGGGACCAGAAGTCCTGGAGTTTGGGGAAGTGAAGGAAACAGAATCGGCAAACGTGTTTGGCTCGCTAGTCATAAGATAGTCCCTTTTTGATTAAGCTGATATTTTTGTAAGCAACCTGATGTTGTAAATAAACTTGTGTGTTTATAAAAGTTTGGTTTTGGTTTGAAAAAAAATTATGGCCATACTTTCCTTTCCCATTGTTTTAACCGTGGATTATTTATATGCTTTCGCATGCCTATATTAATTGAAAGGGTTAGCGATGCGTCCTGGGACATCGTTATTATATCGACCAAGTAGGGATGAGCACGTGCTCGGAGGGTCGGGGCGTGACATGGGCAATGGTGTGTCGGTGCCCATTAAATCTAAAACCAAACAAAACCGACCTTGCTGATCTTGTTTAAGGCTGGTTCCTAGTACAGCAAGTTGACTTGATGGGCTTAAAACTTAGGAACCAATCAAGTTTAATCCATCGGTTCTATACATTGAAACCAACCAAGTCAGATCGGTACTAGGTCGGCTTGATTCTTGGGTATAGCTGAATCTTTAATCAACTTTGAATGGGTCATCAATTTCTTTTTAAGAAAATTGTAACCAGTACTTTACAATAGTAAAAGGTGACATGCCCAGCCTTGAGCTCACAGCCATCTCTTTCCAATCTAGATAAACTTTACAATTTTACAATTTAAAATCAAAACCCTAGCTCTCACTTTGCTCTTGCCTTTTCTTTCATTTCTTCCATTTTTGCCTCACTCTCACTCTCATCATCTCTATATCTCTTTATTTTCTCTCTGTCGCTCTGCCTCTCTCGCTCTTGCGGTCGTGGCTCTCACTATCTAGAACGTGAATCAAATTAATATAAATTGTGAAATAAAAGTGAATTTAAATATGGTATTAAACAAAAAATAATTATTAAAAAAATAAGGAGGGTTAGTTACCAATTCTAGGATAAGATTAGTTTGGTGCTCGATTCCAAATTTTGAGGAATTGGCCCCTCGTTCAACTCTTGGTTCCAACCGTGGATCAAAATCATGCAAAGTAAACCCATTCCTAAGTGGAAGAAGTGTAGAGAGCCGATTGTATCTTGAGATCATGATAAATAATATTCGCCAGAAAAGTTCAATTATTACAAAATAATCCACATGGTGGAGAAAGTTCCTTCATGAAACATGTTTTCCAACTACAAAGTAATTGTCTTGAAAAAGCATATCCATAACAGTCAAACCATTATTGTCCCTCTTTATTTATTAAGTTGAGCATGGAAAACTTGGACGATCTCGATGTAACGAGCCCAAGCTCACCGGCACCATTGGATGATGTGGACCACCCGATGTGAGCTCAGGCTCACTGCCCCTGGTGCACCCATATGTCTTTCCACACGATCTAAGGGCCAGGAGTCCACATGCACCTGTTGCATTGCACCTAACAATATTTCGCTAAGCACAACCCACTCCCTCCTCTCCACTGCATGTCTTTCAGGAATTCCTGCTCCGGAAAGTTTGCTCCATGGGAATAAGTATAGTCGTATAAAAGGTCGCGAATTCTCAAGAATTCTAGCCGAGAAGGCCGAGGAATGAGAATGCAGTCTTCACAACTTGTGAATGAGCTTGATTAAGCCAACGCATTACTGAAGGTCGTAGTCCTCTTTTACAAATATAAAATTAGGTGTTTGTTGCTTTAATCCTACTACAATTTCACGTAGCACCAATACTATCTATTGCATATGGGGAATCCACGTAATATGTGATTGGGTCAAAAGGAAGTACTTTTCGTCCATGTGCTTTCACAACTTTTTCGAGTTAATTTTATATACTTTCTATTTGTCTAATTGAATCCTAGGTTCGAAAATTTTCCAACCAAGTCCTCTTGACATCAAATCCAGCTCCAAGTGAGCATCGGCATACTTTATCAACATCATAATCGGCGTCGTCCAACAGTTACGTTAGCTGAAGTTACTCGGACTTGGCATTCGAGATCTCGAGATGTAAATTAAGTCCCCATCTCCATTAAATGCTCTAGCCAATACCATTGTGCAGTGGACGTCTTGCTGGAGCACGTGAAGCATTTACTAAGGAGACTTCTTCTTAGTCAACTTTAAATTAATCAGCTAGGCAACGGTAGTCCACCGATTCTTTCTGCTCTCAACCGGACCGAATCAAAAGGCCACATGACCACGAAGTAGAGAACGTCGAATTGAAGATTTTGCACGTTCATGCAAAAGAAATTTTCCTTAGGGAAGCAGCTAACTAGCTGTAACGCGTCGAAGTCTTGGGAGCACGTCCGAGTTCGTATTATATAAGAAGCACTGCAGGGGTCCCTTTTGTTTTTCCTCGTTCATCTGAGCATAAGCATTTCGTCCAACGTGTCTTTTTGGCAGAGAAACTAACAGAGACGACATGACCAAGGTAAGTACTTGCACTAACTTCTTGCACTAGTATAGTCGATAGCTTTTATCCATTTATTTTGTGTTTGTGTTCGCATTTGTTGTTTGCTAATCAACTCCATCATTTGCAGAGGAAGATTGTGATTAAGCTTGGTGTGCAGGGCCAGAGATACAAGACCAGGGCACTTCAGATTGCAACTACAGCCGATGGTGACGGACCCTAGAACTCATATATCATAGTCAAGATACCCCATTACCTAATTTAATCCCGAGAAATATTTTTATCATGTCATAGATATTTAATATTACTTCGCAAGGAGTACTCTTTACACCAATTGGTATCAGAAAGACGGCTTTTATTGTAATGATTTTTAGAGGGCACGACTTTTTGTTGATTATCTTTTTTAATACTATACAAGAATCCATATCTTTAAATAATAGATCTGCGTAGAGGTAATTTAGCATGCTCTATGTCATTGTAGAGGTGGAATCTGTGAGTTTTCATGAAGAGCGTGAAGAGGAGATGGTGGTGATAGAGAAAAGAGTTGACGCAGTGACGATCGTCAGCAAATTAAGGAAGAAAGTTGGGAGGTCAACCAAGTTACTAAGCGTTGAGGATCTTGCGGATTAATTAATGAAACCAAAAGCTGAAACCAGCATGGAAGACATTGTCCTAGATTCCATCCCTAGTTTTCTAGGGCATTTACTTTATTGCTTTGTTCTTCGTGAACTAATTTTATTAGTCGTGCGTGTGTATTTGTATTCTAAGTCCATGTTCTTTGGCCGCTTGGAATTGTATTTATCCCGCATCCTAGATGGCACTTTTATTTTACAGACTAGTTTCTTTGGTCTATCCTTCTAAATAATATTTCATTTTCCTCCGCTTTTAATGATTATGTGCATGAGCATGACCTCTTCTTTTTCTTTTCTTTTTTCCATTTAATGGTTATGGGCAGTGCGCACAGTATCTTTTACCAAGGGTACTAGTCAACACATCGGTTGAAAGATACTGTGCAAAGCATTAGTTGACCATCAGGAGTCTAAACTCCACAAGGCTTTACCAGCGATAGTCCAGTAATCCGATGCTCTGCCTAGATGCTACACCTTTTAATGTGCAATGGCGTGCGCAAACTTGTCTCCTAATTCCCCACTAGTTTTTTCTTCCTAGCGGAGTGGGAATACGAGAGGTGACATTGGAGAGTCCTAGCCCTTGACACGGTTCTTCACTTTGTTTTTTCTCCTTTGAGCCTTTAAGGACTTGCTCAGGTCTACAAATCTATCATTATATCCGCATTTTAGATGGCATCTTTTTTGTACGAACTAGTTTCTTCAGTCTAACCTTCTTAATAATATCTCATTTTTCATCCGCTTTTTATCATTAAGTGCATGAGCATGGCTTATTCTTTTTCTTTTCTTTTTTTCATTTTAAGGTTGTAGATAGTGCCAAATAACAAGGGAAAATTGTTAAAAAAAGTTATGAACCTTTTTGTATTTGTGCCAATTTAGTCCTAAACATTTTCACTTGATATCAATTTAGTCATTTCAAGCTAATTTTGACTAGATTTTCCTAACGGGCGTTGGCCGGGTGACATGGCATGATCGACGCTGACGTTGACAACTTTTAATAATATTTTAATATTTTTAAATTTTTTATTTTCTTTTTATTTATTTTTTCCTTTTACTTTTTTTTCTTTTATCCTTCTCCTCCTCATTCCTCTAGTCGGTCGCCAAACCTCGACGACCAACTAGAGGCAACAATTAACAAGGTCAAGGTAGACCTCATCGGCCTCTAGCGAGGCTTGCCAGTGGCTGCGAGGGTGGCCTTGCGCAAGGCGGCAAGGCTCACCCTCGCTAGATCTAGCGAGGGTCAAGCCTCGCCGGCCATGGCTAAGGCTCGACCTCACCAAATCTAACGAGGTCGAGCCTCGCCTAGCCTTTAGCAAGGCCAACTCAAGGCTGCCCAGGCCGCAAGGGCAGTCTTGCTCTAGGCTAGCTAGGGTGAAGCCTTGCCGGAGGCTGGGCAAGGCTTGACCCTCGCCAAATCTATCGAGGGCAAGCCTCGCCACCCCGCGTGAGGCTACCCTCATGGCCACTGGTGAGGGCTCGAGCCTCACTCTCGGCCGAGGCTCACCAAAGGCTAGCGAGGTCGAGGTTCGATGACCTATCGGAGGAAGAAGGTGGAGAACAGAAAAAGAAAAAATAAAATAAAAAATAAAATTCAAAATTCAAAAATATCAAAAATATTATTAAAAGTTGTCCATGTTGGCGTTGATTGTACCATGTCAGTCGACCAGCACCCAGTTTAGCAAAACCTAGCCAAAATTAGTCGAAAAGAACTCAATTGGCACTAAGTGAAAAGATTTATGACTAAATTGATACTAATAAAACATTTATGACTAAATTAACAAAAATGCAAAAGGTTCAAGACTTTTTTAACACTTTTCCCCAAATAACAAGGAGAATAACAAATTCTATTATTCGATACTCAAGAGGAGAAATTACTAGACAAAATTCACAATGAATATCAAGGACACCAGATATTTAGTTGGTTTAGCTTGAGTATTGATAATTATTTTATGGGGAGAGTCGGGCCACAAATAAATTCATTATGAGTCCAGAGAATTATAAAGTTGCAATACTCAAACACTTAAAGGTTTTTGAATTTTAGATTACACCCAAAGCGAATGTAGAAGTGTTATCTCATAATATCTCACAAGATTTGCTTGAAAAATTCTTTAAGACAAAATCCTAACACTCCTATTGATTGCTTTGAAGTGTAATAACCAAGCAGAATAACCCACATGCGTGCTTTTTATTCTGGTTCACTTCACTTGCCTGGAATTTGAAATCAAGAAGGATTAAGCAACTAAAACAAATCCAAGCGAAATCATAGCCTTGCCGACTCAAACATGGAATGCATCATTTATTCCATGCAAGATCAGACTCCACCAAATTTTGGAGTTCACCCAATTTGGTTGGAGAGAAAGTCCAATTAAGACTTCGCTTGATAAACGCCGCATCCGATATCACTTGCACTCTACTGGTCGAGCTACAATCTCCAATTCAGGTGGTATCATGCTTGTAAACCTGTCAAAATGGGTTCGAAATTCATTTAGTTACTCAACATTATTTAGAAGGGTTATACTAAACTTTGCAGACGAGAATAATGGGTTTACAAAATAAAGAAGTCAAAATAAGTGGGTTATAGGGTTACAAATGGGTCATAAAACAATTTATGAGATCGACTAACATGCGATTTATGTGGACATAATATTACTAAATAAAAGATGTTCCCAATGTCTATTATGTCAATGCTAACTAAGCTAATAATAATATTTTATTTAGATGTCAGGGTCAATTCCTAATTTTCTTATTCGATATATGATTATATATGATAATCAAAATTTATGTGTCAATAACAGTTTAGGATATTGATTTCTAGTGATAATATTATATGGATTTTCCCTTTAGGAAAATGAGTAAAGAATTTTCTTGCCCATTATTAGATGAATAAATATGATATTTTTTAAGTTATGTTTCGAGTTCAAGATAAGTACAAAATTCCATCCATTTTAAGTTTTTGATTTGTTCAAAATGTGGTGTGCATCTTTTAATCTTCCGCAAATCTGGATTACTCGGGCGAAGGAAGTTGATCTTTTATCTTCGACCGGTTTGACTTCTTGGGCTTTATTTATATTGCGTAGACAATTTATTTGGACATGTGCAAAAGAAACGTAAATATAAATCTATACATGTACGTGGGGGCCAAGGAGAGTAAGAGGAAAGGCAAGTAAAAACAAGGGTTTTGCTTTTTCCTTCTTGCTTGCAGTAGCCGCATATAAAAAAAGAAAAAGAAATCGTGGGTTTTATTTTCTTCATTGAAGAAGAAGCCGCACAGTGAGCTCTCGACATAGCCGCACAAGGACGAACGCAAAGCAAACGAAGCGAGCGTTGTGTTCGACAGCCGTACGATGAGCTTTTACATTCAATTAAATTATCTATATGTAAACATGTTAGGTGAAACATTCAAACGTGTAAGTAATTATAACTTTAATTTTCTAATTATAGTAGATTATTTATCATTATTGGCTCTATCTATGAATACAAATACTGACGCTCAGATCGAATCATATAAATTTGTATCTTCTATTATTTTTCACTTATTTCATAGTGATTTCGCATTGACTTAAATTTCAAGATATGATATTTTCCGCGTTAGTCTTATAACACTATGATACTTAATAGTAAATAAAATGGTAGTAAAGATGCGTAAATATGGATGCCATCTTATGATTCAATTTGAACGAATTATTCTCATTCTGAGATAATATACTTTCATTACCTAAAATAACTCAAATCAAATTATCCTTTCGTTTTTCATTTTCTTATGGTGCACATACATAAACGAGTCCCCTTCTTGCCTGTCACACTTAGAGCAAACCCCAGCAACGTTTTCAATCTCAAACCTTCACATAGATATTCCATACCCTACAAGTCCATCTCCGCGAATAAATGAATGATGGACGGATTTGCATTTTAAGAAAAATCATGTATCAAACATATATATGATCCTCCAAATCACTCATATATTCCGATTGTAATTTAAATCTCTTTCCCAAATACGATTTGATTCATCGACAATCGACAGAACAAATTTATTAGATTGTGTGCTTATCTCAATGATTGTTTTAAATGCATATGTGTGTGCTCTTGTGCTAGTAATTTCATGGTAATAAAAGAGTTGTTAAATATATGTACACATTATTCTTATCTATACATATTTTATCCGATATATTAACTAAAATGTCAATATCAATTTTATTGGATCAAGCTCGAGACCTTTAATTTTGATGTTATGTGCCTGCGCACTTAGTCTTAATATGTAAAGAGTGGCCAAAATGTCAAATGGGCAAAGAGAGAATTTATGTAATTCATGGGTTTAGAACACGTATTGGACGCGTTCTATGGTAGTCTAGAACCTTCTTATTAATACTAAGATCAATGGCACATGCAAAGAACCCCTAGACGCACCGAAAATCTTGGGTCAACCTTTGAATCCAATCCTAAATAGCCAGGATTGAAGTCAACTCCACGTAGCGTGCAGCCAGCCACGTCGAGCGTTCCGTGCTACTTCGCGGTAATGGCGTCGATGTGGAGACGATCTACTTACGGGTGCAGTAGCATCATAGCGATGATCTCGTTCACACTGTTCTTTCAAAGAAGAGGGAAAAAACAAAAGAAGAGCCTTAACGACGAAGACAGAGCTGTCCGCGTCGAGGTCTTGAAGCAATGGAGCATTTGCGGGATCTGCTCGCGTATAAATAAGCGGGTCGCAAGACCTCTCGTTTTCATCACTCATAACTACTCGAGCCAAGCTCTCGCAGGTGTCTTCACTCAGCCAAAGTCGATCTGAAGAATCTCAGCGAGAGAGACAGCACGAAGGTCTGTGCATACTTTGCTTTCGCAGTGAACTCTGTTCTGTTGTATTCTGTGTCTAATGTGGTCTTGTCCACTTTTATTTACCGTCATTTCCAGATGAAGATCGTGATGAAGGTGGAGATGAAATGCGGGAAGTGCAGGACCAAGGCATTGCAGATCGCTGCTCAAGCAGATGGTGATTTCTTACCCCTTCGCCTCTTTTGCTTTGTAGATAGACACGATGCATGTTGATATACCTCGCAACTCTCATTCGCCTTTTGCCCAGTTGTTTTTTGAATTAGTTTGAGTAACTAGAATCTCTCCTTTCACTACTGCCAAAATACAGAAGCAAACCAAACTGAATCAGCCGTCTTTTGGTGCATTTTGTGGTGCCTGATGCAAAGAACTGGGATTGACCTGACCTTTCCTCGTTGTACTTGCAGGTGCGGAATTTGTGGGGTTCGACGAGGAGCGTCAGGATGAAGTGGTGGTGATAGGGAGAGGAGTTGATGCTGTGAAGGTTGTGGGAGCATTGAGGAAGAAGGTTGGGAAGACGAGGCTGATAAGCGTTGAGGATTAATTGACGGAGCCTAAAGCTTAGAATGAGACGGACATACAGAGTTCAGAAGATTTCAGGATTTTCTATTACGCACATATCCCCCTTGATGTTCACATAGATCTGATTACTTCTTTCCATGCAAATTCTCATTCTTCCTGTAGAAAAAGTGAAGTCAGATATATATGTTCTTGGACTGCCGATTACATATTTTGTTATTCATGTATGTATGCTGTTAAAAATCATATGTGCTTGTAGTTTGCCGCCCTCGTGCTTTGTATAATTGAGTAACGCAGTTTGATTATTGATTACCTGTTGTCTGTCCTATATGTATTAATTACTTGTTACTGGGCATAAATTAACTCACAAAAATTATAAAGTGAAAGTAAGGGTGAGTAACATGTGTCCGTTTAATTCGGAAACTCGTCAAAACCGGCCTTGCCAATCTGGTTCAAGGCTGATTCTCTAGACAACCTAGTAAGTTCATGAGTTGAAAACCTTGGAATTGACTAGGTTCGGTTCGTTCAGTTCTAGAATTGAGCCTTAAATCTACTGGTTTTACTTGGGATAGAATTGATATCGGTTTCATGGTAAAATCTATCTTGAACCAATTAGCAAGTTTTTCCTAGAGAAAAATTCTAACAAGTTTAACAACTTTAAAATCATAAGAAGCTCAGAGATATGCAATTGATTTAGATTACATGCACAGCCTGAGCTCACATCCTTCTCTTTATAATCAAAATATAATTTACCGTACGAATTTAAAAGTCAAACTCCTAGCTCTAACTTCACTCTTTCTTTTTCTTTTTCTTCCTCCTGTCCCACCTCTCTCTCTCTCTCTCTGTACGGTCTCTTGCTGTCTCGGATGCGGACTCAAGATAGATTGGCACTTAAAATTATTAATTACTAACATCAATTGAGAATTACAAACTAATTTAAATAGGGAGTTATAGATGGAAAAAATAAGGCAGGATGATTCCCACTTTGTCCGATTCCAGATTTTCTTGAACCAGCCTGAAATAAGATAACCTAGATCATATTTACTTCTAAGTGTTACGATTGTGTGGAACCTAATTAGTGCTTCAGATCGACATAATCATCCATAAAATAACTTCATATACTAGTTATTCACCAAGGATTTAAAACCAAATGATGTAAAGAAGTTTTTTGATTAAAATGTTTTCCAGCTACAAAATCATTTTCTCACCCACGTCCAAGTAGGCATCCGGATATATCCTCTACGTCATATTTTGGCCTTGTCCAACGGCCACATTAGTTGAGTTTGGTTGGATTTATTAAACACGATGTCGTAATTTGAGTCCAGGTTTCCATCCCCATGAAATGCTCCAGCTATATCATTTTGCAAAGGACGTCTTGTGGGTGCACGAGAAGCTTTCGCTAAGAAGACTTTTTCGTAAGTCAACTTTAAATTAATCAGCCGACTAACGGAAGTTCGCCGAGTCTTTACGCTCTCAATCGGACCAAATCAAAAGGGCACATGACGATCATGTAGAGAACGTCAAATTGAATGATTTTGTGCATTAATAGACACGAATTTGCCTTAGGGAAGCAGCTATATAGCTGTACGAATATCTCCAAGTTCACAGAGCTTCATTTTTTGCCACAAATTGCTGACATAAATAGTGGCCGTCACGAATGAGTCATGCAAAATATGTATATATTACTCTTACGTACGCTTCTAACTTTGACCTTGAGTGCACTTTGATAATAGACTCATAGAACGCATTTTGCATTTGATATAGTAACTACAATTTGACCAATTTTAATTGGAATCAAGCTTGAGATCTCTAAATCTAATTCCATGACTTTAGAGCACGTATTGGACGGTTCTATGAATGTCATAGTCCTTCTTATTAAATACTAATTAAATGGCACATACAAAAACTCCCGACGCGCACCGAAATTTTGTATCAAAACAATGGAAAGGACAGCTAAAGAACGTGACACATCGATGCAAACCTGCATGCAATCCTAAGTTATCCGAAGAGGAGATATAATGATCAAAAGAAGAGGCATTTCAAGTTAAAACAATGGGATTACCTTAAATAAATTTCAGCCCGAAACCAAGCATTGAACAAGACTGAAGTCCACTCAACGTGGCGTACATCCCACATCCCAGCTTCGTAGCAATGGCGTGAGAGTGACGCTCACGTTCGTGGAAATAGCGCCAAAGGGAAGATCTGTAACGCGTCGAGGTCCTGAAGCAATGGGACATTTGGGTGATCTGCTTGGCGTATAAATGAGTCGCCAAGAAAGCTATCACTTTCATCACTGATAGCTCGAGCTAAGCACTTGTGCAGGACCAAGGCATTGCAGATAGCTGCCCAAGCACATGGTGATTCATTATCCCTGCACCACATAAACCTCGCATTCCATGTATTTTTGCATTTGATATATTTCGGAATGCTCTGGAAACGGAGTGAGTCGGAAGCGTCGGACCGGGTCGGAGGACGAGCTCTTTGACTAGATCTGCGACCTTGTACTGATCTTCTTCTTCCATTGTAGAACGTGGAGAGAGAGAATGAGGGGGAGAGAGAGAGAGAGAGAGAGAGAGAGAGAGTTGGGTGGGGGCGAGTAAGAGCGGTGGTGGCCTCTTTTTTATTGTTTAAGGGCGCCGAAATGATGGATTTCGTAAATTTTTTGGAAAATTGAATTGAAAAATTGACCACCTTGCAAGATTGAGAAAGTAATTCGAGAGAGAAAAATGTACTAGGTTGTTTCCTTTTGTACGAGGTCTTGTCTTAACTTTACTCAAACGGTCATGTTGTTTCTTTTTGTACATTTGCTTCATAGTTCTATCCCTTGTATAATTAAATTTACCCCTTTTTTCACTAAAAAGGCAAAATTGCCTTAACGTATTCAATTGCATTTTAAAGTGGTAGACCCAAATTTACTTTCCTTCTTTTTTGTTCTTTTTCTATTTTTATTTAGAATCTGATTGTTATAATTAAACATTTCACATGTTTTGTATCTGTTTAATGTGGCTATCTCTACCTATTTCATGATATGTGGATGGCCGTGTCAAACTTTCACTACCACCTTCATGCTCCCATCCTTAATCCAACCCCCGATCTCTCTCATTAACTCAATGAGTCGGTCCATGGATCCATTTATTCTTCAAGGGCAACAATATTAAGGAGGAAAAAAAATGCTAAAAGTGAATCCCGAGTCGGGTCGGGTCAGATACGGGTTGAGCCCCCACACATTTGACTAGCGTACCTGAATGCAGGTTCAAACTCGAGAAATTTAATGTTAATTTCATGATATCTATGTTTCTGCAGGCAAGAGTTGATTCAATCCAAAAAGTTCATATGAAAGTGAATGCATTTTTTCTTTCTCCCTACTTTTAGACTTTTTGTACCAAAGCAATGGCTTGATTTTGCTCGTGCACGATACGCCTATTGGATGATGTGGACCACCCGATGTGAGCTCGGGCTCACTGCCCCTGGTGCACCCATATGTCTTTCCACACGATCGAAGGGCTAGGTGTCCACATGCACCTGTTGCATTGCACCTAACAATATTTTGCTGAGCACAACCCACTCCCTCCTAGGGGTGTGCAACTGGACCGGGTATACCCGGTTCCCGGACCGGCCCACCCGGAAAACAGGGTCGGGAACCGGTTCCCGTTGAAACCGGTCCGGGAACAGGTTCCCAAAATTCGGAACCGGTTTAAACCGGTCCGGGAACAGGTTCAGTGATTACCCACCCGAAACCAGTTCCTGGACCGGTTTTGGAACCAGTTCCCGAACCAGTTTTGTAAGTAGAGGTCCAAAACCATTTTTTTCCCGATTTTTATTATTACTCCCGCAATCACATGACGTTTTTCTTCTTGGCTCTCTCAAACATGCACGAGAGGACATTCCTCTTCCTCACTTGCTTCCCTCCCTCGCCGGCTCCCTCTTGCACCGTCCGATGGATGGACGGTATTCGTTGCCGCCAAATTCTTGTGTATCACATGGATTGGCTCGCATAATTTCTCTTTTGTAAGAGGAGTTATGCTTGCATAAATGAGTAACTTCATGTAGTAGTTGTGGGAATAAGACTAATATTAGACCCATGTCTCATTTGCTAATTCTTTACCTTATGATTTTATTTATTATAATTAGCCTTGTGGATCCTTAATTTTTCGTTTAGTCAAAAAGTTTATGTATTTATTTATTACAAGTGCTTAATATTTCAATACAAATTAGGAGGATTACGTTATTTTCTCGCGTATTTATATAAAATTCGAAGTCGTATAGGATATCGGGAGATCGCAAAACAAGTTCCAGTGGAAACAGGGTTGACCCTGGAACTGGATCGGAAAAACAGGGTGGGTCAGGTACAGGGTCCAATACAAACAGGGTCGGGTATAGGGTCCAAAAATGAGGAACCGGTTATAACAGGGTCGAGTACAGAGTGCAGGTCTAAACCCTACCCACCCTGGACCTGATCACCCCTACTCCCTCCTCTCCACTGCATGTCTTTCAGGAGTTCTTGCTTTGGAAAGTTTCCTCCATGGGAATAAGTATAGTCATATAAAAGGTCGCGAATTTTCAAGAATTCTAGCCGAGGAGGCCGAGGATTGAGAATCCAGTCTTCACAACTTGTGAATGAGCTTGATTAAGCCAACGCATTACTGAAGGTCTTAGTCATCGTTTAAAAATATAAAATCAGGTCTTTGTTGCTTTTATCATATTACAACTTCACATAGCACCAATACTATCCATTGCATATGGGGAATCCACATGATATGTGATTGGGTCAAAAGGGAATTACTTTTCGTCCATGTGCTTTCACAACTTTTTATAGTTAATTTTATATACTTTCTATTTGTCTAATTGAATCCTAGGTTCGCAAATTTTCTAACCAAGTCCTCCTGACATCAAATCCAGCTCCAAGTGAGCATCGGCATACTCTATCAACATCACGCAACAGTTACGTTAGCTGAAGTTACTCGGACTTGGCATTCGAGGCTCTCGAGATGTAAATGCAAGTCCCCATCTCCATGAAATGCTCTAGCCAATACCATTGTGCAGGGGACGTCTTGCTGGAGCACGTGAAGCATTCACTAAGGAGACTTCTTCTTAGTCAACTTTAAATTAATCAGCTAGGCAACGGTAGTCCACCGAGTCTTTCTGCTCTCAACCGGACCGAATCAAAAGGCCACATGACCACGAAGTAGAGAACGTCGAATTGAAGATTTTGCACGTTCATGCAAAAGAAATTTGCCTTAGGGAAGCAGCTAACTAGCTGTAACGCGTCGAAGTCTTGGGAGCACGTCCGAGTTCGTATTATATAAGAAGCACTGCAGGGGTCCCTTTTGCTTTTCCTCGTTCATCTGAGCATAAGCATTTCGTCCAACGTGTCTTTTTGGCAGAGAAACTAACAGAGACGACATGACCAAGGTAAGTACTTGCACTAACTTCTTGCACTAATATAGTCGATAGCTTTTATCCATTTATTTTGTGTTTGTGTTCGCATCTGTTGTTTGCTAATCAACTCCATCATTTTGCAGAGGAAGATTGTGATTAAGCTTGGTGTGCAGGGCCAGAGATACAAGACCAGGGCACTTCAGATTGCAACTATAGCCGATGGTGACAGACCCTAGAACTCATATATCATAGTCAAGATACCCCATTACCCAATTTAATCCCGAGAAATATTTTTATCATGTCATAGATATTTAATATTACTTCGCAAGGAGTACTCTTTACACCAATTGGTATAAAAAAGACGGCTTTTATTATAACGATTTTTAGAGGGCACGACTTTTTATTGATTATCTTTTCTAATACTATATAAGAATCCACATCTTTAAATAATATATCTGCGTAGAGGTAATTTAGCATGCTCTATGCCATTGTAGGGGTGGAATCTGTGAGTTTTCATGAAGAGCGTGAAGAGGAGATGGTGGTGATAGGGAAAGGAGTTGACGCAGTGACGATCGTCAGCAAATTAAGGAAGAAAGTTGGGAGGTCAACCAAGTTACTAAGCGTTGAGGATCTTGTGGATTAATTAATGAAACCAAAGCTAAAACCAGCATGGAAGACATTGTCCTAGATTCCATCCCTACTTTTCTAGGGCATTTACTTTATTGCTTTGTTCTTCGTGAACTATTTTATTAGTCGTGCGTGTGTATTTGTATTCTAAGTCCATGTTCTTTGGTCGCTTGGAATTGTATTTATCCCGCATCCTAGATGGCACTATTTTACGGACTAGTTTCTTTGGTCTATCCTTCTAAATAATATTCCCTTTTCGTCCGCTTTTAATGATTATGTGCATGAGCATGACTTCTTCTTTTTCTTTTATTTTTTCCATTTAATGGTTATGGGTAGCGAGCACGGTATCTTTTACCAAGGGTACTAGTCAACACATCAGTTGAAAGATATTGTGCCAAGCATTGATTGACCAGCAGGAGTCTAAACTCCACAAGGCTTTACTAGCGATAGTCCAGTATTCCGATGCTCTGCCTAGATGCTACACCTTTTTAATATGCAATGGCCTGCGCAACCTTGTCTCCTAATTCCCCACTAGTTTTTTCTTCCTAGCGGAGTGGGAATACGAGATGTGACATTGAGGAATCCCAGCCCTCGGCGGTTCTTCACTCTGTTTTTTCTCCTTTGAGCTTTTTAAGGACTTGCTCAGGTCTACAAATCTATCATTATATCCGCATTTTAGATGGCATCTTTTTTCTACGAACTAGTTTCTTTAGTCTAACCTTCTTAATAATATCTCATTTTTCATCCGTTTTTTTGTCATTAAGTGCATGAGCATGGCTTATTCTTTTTCTTTTCTTTTTTTCATGTTATGGTTGTAGGTAGCGCCAAATAACAAGGGAAAATTGTTATAAAAGTTATAAATATTTTTGTATTTGTGCCAATTTAGTTCTAAACATTTTCACTTGATATAAATTCAGTCCTTTCAGACTAATTTCGACCGGATTTTCCTAACGGGGCGCTGGTCGGCTGACATGGCACGATCGACGCTGACGTTGACAACTTTTAATAATATTTTAATATTTTTGAATTTTTTATTTTCTTTTTCTTTTTTTTCCTTTTCCTTTTTTTCTTTTTTCCTTCTCCTCCTCATTCCTCTAGCCGGTCGTCGGACCTCGGCGACCAACTAGAGGCAACAATTAACAAGGTCAAGGTAGACCTCATCAGCCTCTAGTGAGGCTCTCCAGTGGCCGCGAGAGCGGCCTCGTGCAAGGCGGCAAGGCTCACCCTCGCTAGATCTAGCGAGGGTCAAGCCTCACCGGCCATGGCTGAGGCTCAACCTCACCAGATCTAACAAGGTCGAGCCTCGCCCAAGCCTCACCCAAGCCTCGCCTAGCCTTTAGCAAGGCCAACTCAAGGTCGCCCGGGCCGCAAGGGCGGTCTTGCTCTAGGCTAGTGAGGGTGAAGCCTCGTCGGAGGCTGGGCAAGGCTTGACCCTCACCAAATCTACCGAGGGCAAGCCTCGCCACCCCGCGTGAGGCTACCCTCACGGCCACTGGTGAGGGCTCGAGCCAGCCTCACTACTGGCCGGTGAGGCTCACCAGAAGCTGGTGAGGTCGAGGTCCGATGACCTACCGGAGGAAGAAGGTGGAGAACGAAAAAATAAAAAATAAAAAATTTTAAAATAAAAATTCAAAAATATTAAAATATTATTAAAAGTTGTTCACGTTGGTGTTGATCGTACCATGTCAGTCGACTAGCACCCATTTTAGCAAAATCCAGCCAAATTAGTTGAAAAGAACTCAATTGGCACTAAGTGAAAAGATTTATGACTAAATTAGTACTAATAAAATGTTTATGACTAAATTGACAAAAATGCAAAAGGTTCATGACTTTTTTTTAACACTTTTCCCCCAAATAACAAGGAGAATAACAAATTCTATTATTCGATACTCAAGAGGAGAAATTACTAGACGAAATTCACAATGAATATCAAGGACACCAGATATTTAGTTAGTTCAGCTTTAGTATTGATAATTATTTTATGGGGAGAGTCGGGCCACAAATAAATTCATTATGAGTCTAGAGAATTATAAAGTTGCAATACTCAAACACCTAAAGGTTTTTGAATTTTAGATTACACCCAAAGCAAATGTAGAAGTGTTATCTCATAATGTCTCACAAGATTTGCTTGAAAAATTCTTGAAGACAAAATCCTAACACTCCTATTGATTGCTTTGAAGTGTAATAACCAAGCAGAATAACCCACATGCGTGCTTTTTATTCTGGTTCACTTCACTTGCCTGGAATTTGAAATTAAGAAGGATTAAGCAACTAAAACAAATCCAAGCGAAATCATAGCCTTGCCGACTCAAACATGGAATGCATCATTTATTCCATGCAAGATCAGACTCCACCAAATTTTGGAGTTCACCCAATTTGGTTGGAGAGAAAGTCCAATTAAGACTTCGCTTGATAAACGCCGCATCCGATATCACTTGCACTCTACTGGTCGAGCTACAATCTCCAATTCAGGTGGTGTCATGCTTGTAAACCTGTCAAAATGGGTTCGAAATTCATTTACTTACTCAACATTATTTACAAGGGTTATACTAAACTTTGCGGACGAGAATAATGGGTTTGCAAAATAAAGAGGTCAAAATAAGTGGGTTATAGGGTTAAAAAAGGGTCATAAAACAATTTATGAGATTGACTAAAATGCAATTTATGTGGACATAATATTACTAAATAAAAGATTTTCCCAATGTCTATTATGTCAATGCTAACTAAACTAATAATAATATTTTATTTAGAGGTCAAGGTCAACTCCTAATTTTCTCATTCGATATATGATTATATACGATAATCAAAATTTATGTGTCAATAACAGTTTAGGATATTAATGTCATAGTGATAATATTATATGGATTTTCCCTTTAGGAAAATGAGTAAAGAATTTTCTTGCCCATTATTAGATGAATAAATATGATATTTTTTAAGTTATGTTTCGAGTTCATGCTAAGTACAAAATTCGATCCATTTGAAGTTTTTGATTTGTTCAAAATCTGGTGTGCATCTTTTAATCTTGCGCAAATCTAGATTACTCGGGCGAAGGAAGTTGATCTTTAATCTTCGACCGGTTTGACTTCTTGGGCTTTATTTAAATTGCGTAGACAATTTCTTTGGACATGTGCAAAAGAAACGTAAATATAAATATATACTTGTACGTGTGGGCCAAGGGAAGTCAGAGGAAAGGCAAATAAAAACAAGGGTTTTGCTTTTTCCTTCTTGCCTGCAGTAGCCGCATATAAAAAAAAAAAAGAAAAAGAAATCGTGGGTTTTCTTTTCTTCATTGAAGAAGAAGCCGCGCAGTGAGCTCTCGACATAGCCGCACAAGGACGAACGCAAAGCAAACAAAGCGAGCGTTGTGTTCGACAGCCGTACAATGAGCTTTTACATTCAATTGAATTATTTATATGTAAACATGTTAGGTAAAATACTCGAACGTGTAAGTAATTATAACTTTAATTTTCTAATTATAGTAGATTATTTATTACTATTGGCTCTATCTATGAATGCAAGTACCGACGCTCAGATCGAATCATATAAATTTGTATCTTTATTATTTTTCACTTATTTCATAGTGATTTCACATTGACTTAAATTTTAAAATATGATATTTTCCGTATTAGTCTTATAACACTATGATACTTAATAGTAAACAAAATGGTAGTAAAGATGCGTAAATATAGATGCCATCTTATGATTCAATTTTAACGAATTATTCTCATTTTGAGATAATGTACTTTCATTACCTAAAATAACTCAAATCAAATTATCCTTTCTTTTTTCATTTTCTTATGGTGCACATACATAAATGAGTCCCCTTCTTGCCTGTCACACTTAGAGCAAACCCCAGCAACGTTTTCAATCTCAATCCTTCACATAGATATTCCATACCCTACAAGTGCATGTCCGCGAATAAATGAATGATGGACGGATTTGTATTTTAAGGAAATTCATGTATCAAACATATATTAATCCTCTAAATCACTCATATATTCCGATTGTAATTTAAATCTCTTTCCCAAATACAATTTGATTCATCGACAATCAACAGAACAAATTTATTACTTTGTGTGCTTATCTCAATGATTGTTTTAAATGCATATGTATGTAGTCTTGTGCTTGTACGTACATGGTAATAAACGAGTTGTGAAATATATGTACACATTATTCTCATCCGTACATATTTTATCCGATATATTAACTAAAATGTCAGTATCTATTTTATTGGATCAAGCTCGAGACCTTTAATTCTGATGTTATGCGCCTGCGCACTTAGTATTAATATGTAAAGAGTGGCTAAAATGTCAAATGGGCAAAGAGAGAATTTATGTAATTCATGGGTTTAGAACACGTATTGGACGCGTTCTATGGTAGTCTAGATCCTTCTTATTAATACTAAGATCAATGGCACATGCAAAGACCCCCTACGCGCACCGAAAATCTTGGGTCAACCTTTGCACCCAATCCTAAACAGCCAGGATTGAAGTCAACTCCACGTAGCGTGCAGCCAGCCAGGTCGAACGTCCCGTGGAACTTCGCGGCAATGGCGTCGAAGTGGAGTGACGATCTTGTTCACACTGTTCTTTCAAAGAAGAGGGAAAAAACCAAAGAAGAGCCTTAACGACGAAGACAAAGAGCTGTCCGCGTCGAGGTCTTGAAGCAATGGAGCATTTGCTGATCTGCTCGCGTATAAATAAGCGGGTCGAAAGCCCTCTCGTTTTCATCACTCATAACTACTCGAGCCAAGCTCTCGTGGGTGTCTTCACTCAGCCAGATTCGATCTGAAGAATCTCAGCGAGAGAGACAGCACGAAGGTCTGTGCATACTTTGCTATTGCAGTGAGATCTGTTCTGTTGTATTTGTGTCTAATGTGGTCTTGTCCTCTTTTATTTCCCGTCATTTCCAGATGAAGATCGTGATGAAGGTAGAGATGAATTGCGGGAAGTGCAGGACCAAGGCATTGCAGATCGCTACTCAAGCAGATGGTGATTACTAATCCCTGCACCACTTTCTCTTTGTTTCTCTTTGTATATAGACATGATGCATGTTGATATACTTCGCAATTCTCATTCGCTCTTCGGCCCAGTTGTTCTGTGAGTTAGTCCGAGTTTCTAAAATCTCTCTTTTCACTGCTGCCAAAATACGGAAACAAACCGAACTGAATCAGTCGTCTTTCGGTGCATTTTGTTGTGCCTAATGCAAAGAACTGGGATTGATCTGACCTTTCCTCGTTGTGCTCGCAGGTGCGGAATCCGTGGGGTTCGACGAGAAGCGTCAGGACGAAGTGGTCGTAATAGGGAAAGGAGTTGATGCTGTGAAGATTGTGGGAGCATTGAGGAAGAAGGTTGGGAAGACGAGCCTGATAAGCGTTGAGAATTAATGGAGGGAGCCTAAAGCTTAGAACGAGACGGACATATAGAGCTCAGAAGATTTCAGGATTCTATTACGCGCATATCGCCCTTGATGTTCACATAGATATGATTACTTCTTTCCATGCCAATCCTTGTTTTTCCTGCAGAAAAAGTGAAGTCAGATATGTATGTTCTTGGACTGTCAATTACATATTTTTTTATTCATGTATGTACGCTGTTAAAAATCATACGTGCTTGTACTTTGCCCTCGTGCTTTGTATAATTGAGGAACACTGTTTGATTATTGATTACCTGTTTCTGTCCTATATGTATTAATTACTTGTTACCGGACATATTAACTCACAAAAATTATAAAGTGAAAGTAAGGGTGAGTAACATGTGTCCGTTTAATTTGAAAACTGGTCAGAACTAGCCTTGCCAATCCGGTTCAAGGTTGATTCCCTAAACAACCTAGTAAGTTCATGGGTTGTTCACCTTGAAATTGACTACGCTCGGTTCAGTTCTAGAGTTGAGCCTTAAATCTATATTTGGGATAGAACTGAGCAGATCAGTTTCATGGTAAAACCCATCTTGAATTGATTAATAAATTTTTCTCAGAGAAAAATTCTAACAAGTTTAACAACTTTGAAATCATAAAAGGCTCTTATGCAATTGATTTAGACTAATGCACAGCCTGAGCCCACATTCTTCTCTTTTTAATCAAAATATAATTTACTATACAAATTTAAAAGTCAAACTCCTAGCTCTAACTTCACTCTTTCCTTTTCTTTTTCTTCCTCCTGTTCCATCTCTCTCTCTCTTTCCTTTTCTTTTTCTTCCTCCTGTTCCATCTCTCTCTCTCTCTCTCTCTCTCTCTCTGTGTACGGTCTCTTGCTGTCTCGGATGCGGACCCAAGATAGATTGGCACTTAAAATTATTAGTTACTAACAGAAATTGAGAATTACAAACTAATTTAAATAGGGAGTTATAGATGAAAAAAAATAAGGTGGGATGATTCTATATTTGCCTGATTCCAGATTTTCTTGAACCAGTCTTTGGAGCAAGATAAACCGGATCATACTCACTCTTAAGTGTTATGAGTGTGTGGAACCTAATCAGTGTTTCAGATCGATATAATCATTTATAAAATAACTTCATATACTAGGCATTCACCAAGGATATAAAACCCAAATGATGTAAAGAAGTTTTTGATTAAAATGTTTTCCAGCCACAAAATAATTTTCTCACCCACGTCCAAGTAGGCATCCGGATATATCATCCACGTCATATTTTGGCCTTGTCCAATGGCCACATTAGTTGAATTTGGTTGGATTTAATAAACACGATGTCGTAATTTGAGTGCAGGTTCCCATCCCCATGAAATGCTCCAGCTATATCATTTTGAGAAGGACGTCTTGTGGGGGCACGTGAAGCTTTCGCTTAGAAGACTTTTTCTTAAGTCAACTTTAAATTAATCAGCCGACTAACGGAAGTTCGCCGAGTCTTTACGCTCTCAATCGGACCAAATCAAAAGGGCACATGACGATCATGTAGAGAACGTCAAATTGAATGATTTTGTATATTAATAAACACGAATTTGCCTTAGGGAAGCAGCTATATAGCTGTATGAATATCTCCAAGTTCATAGAGCTTCATTTTTTGTCACAAATTGCTGACGTAAACAGCAGCTGTCACGAATGAGTCATGAAAAATATGTATACATTACTCTTACGTATGCTTCTGACTTTGCCCTTGAGTGCGCTTTGATAATTGACTCATAGAACGCATTTTGCATCCAATATATTAACTACAATTTCGAGACCAATTTTAATTGGAATCTAGTTTGAGACCTCTAAATCTAATTCCATGACTTTAGAGCACGTATTGGACGGTTCTATGAATGTCATAGTCCTTATTAAATACTAATTAAATGGCACTTGCAAAAACTCTCGACACGCACCGAAATTTTGGGTCAAAACGATGGAAAAGACAGCTAAAGAACGTGACACATCAATGCAAACCTGCATGCAATCCTAAGTTATCCGAAGAGGAAAGATAATGATCAAAAGAACCTGTTGGCTAGAGGCATTTCAAGTTAAAATAATGGGATTACCTTAAATAAATTTCAGCCCAAAACCAAGCATTGACCAGGACTGAAGTCCACTCCACGTGGCGTACATCCCACATCGCAGCTCCGTAGCAATGGCGTGAGAGTGACGATGACCTTCGTGGAAATAGCGCCAAAGCGAAGATCTGTTACGCGTCGGGGTCCTGAAGCAATGGAGCATTTGGGTGATCTGCTTGGCGTATGAATAAGTCGCCAAGAAAGCTATCACTTTCATCACTCATAGCTCGAGCTAAGCACTTGTGCAGGACCAAGGCATCGCAGATCGCTGCTCAAGCACATGGTGATTCATTATCCCGGCACCACATAAACCTCGCATTCCATGTATTTTCGCATTTGATATATTTGGAAATTCACAGTCGCTCTCTGGCTCGGTTGCTTTCCAAATTAATCCGAGTTCCTAATGTTTCTCTTGCAAAAGCAGACCCAAACCGAATCGATCGTCCTTTGGTGCACTTTGTGGTGCATGATGATGCAAGTAACTGGGATTAATCTGGTCTTTTATCGTTGTACTTGCAGGTGCGGAATTCGTGGGGTTTGATGAGGAGCGTCAAGATGAAGTGATGGTGATAGGGAGAGGAGTTGATGCTGTGGAGATTGTGGGCGCGTTGAGGAAGAAGGTTGGGAAGACGAGGCTGATAAGCGTTGAGGATTATCGACGAGGCCTAGCTAGAAAACGAGACAGAATATACACAGTTCACGAGATTTTAAAATGATCTTTTAAGCACATATTTCACTTGGTCGTCACGTAGATTTGCTTACTTCTTTCCTCGCAAATTCTCATTCTTCCTATTGTAGAAAAAGTTCAGTCTGATGTGCTTGTAGTTTACCCTCGTACATTCACTAATCGAGTTGCTGAATCTGTTTATTAATTGCTTCTTATCCGCCCTATATTTATTAATTACTTGTTATATGTCAAAGTCCAGCTCACAGAAATTATTAGTATTAGGGGTGGGCAACGGTGCGGCGGTGCCGGTTAAATCTAGAAACCGGACAAAACCGGCCTTGCTGGTGTTGTTTGAGGCTGGTTCCTAGGACAGCAAGGTGAGTTCATGGGCTTAAAACCTGGGAACCAATCAAGTTTAAATCCGTCGGTTCAATTCTTGGGTATAGCTTAATCCTAAATCAACTTTGAACGGGTCATCAATTTCTTTTTTAGAAAATTATAGGTAGTTAGTAACTTTACAATAACAAAAGTCCCACAAAGACATATGCAATTGCCAAGATGACATGCCCAGCCTCGAGGTCACAACCATCTCTTTGCACTCTAGATAAAGTTCGCAATTTTACAATTAAATATCAAAACCCTAGCTCTCACTTTGCTCTTGCCTTTTATTTTATTTCTTCTATTTTTGCCTCTCACTCTCACTCTCATCTCTCTATGTCTTTTTATTCTCTAGCCATTGCTCTGTCTCTTTTGCTCTTTGGGTTGTAACTCTCACTATTTAGAATGTTAATAAAATTAACATAAATTGTGAATTTCAAGTGAATTGAAATATAGTATTGAAGAAAAAATAATTATAAAAAAAAAATAAGGGAAAGTTGTTACCAATTTTAGGGTAAGGCTAGTTCGTTGCTCGATTCCAAATTTTCAAAAACTGGCCCCTTTTACTCAACTCTTGGTTCTAGCTATGGATCAGAATCGCCCAAATTATACCCATTCCTAAGTGGAAGAAGTGTAGAGAACCGATTGTACCTCGAGATCATGATAAATAATCTTTGCTAGAAAAGTCCAATTATTATAAAATAATCCAGATGGTCGGAGAAAATTCTTTCATGAAACGTGTTTTCCAACTACAAAGTAATTGTCTTGAAAAAAGCGAATCCATAACAGTTAAATCATTATTGTCCCTCTTTATTTATTAAGTTACGTATGGAAAACTTGCACGATCCCGATGTAGCGAGCCCAAACTCACCGGCACAATTGGATGACGTGGACGACCCGATGGGAGCTCGGGCCCACTGCACCTGGCGCATCCGTTTATCTTTCCACATGATCTAAGGGCTACGAATCCAGATACACCTTATTGGATTGTACCTAAGAATGTTTCGCTAAGTACACCCAACTCCCCCTTCTCCACTTCATGTCTTTCAGAAATTCATGCTCATGAAAGTTTGCTCCATGGGAATAAGTCATAGCTATATAAAAGGTCGTGAGATGGCTGTGAATTCTCAAGAATTCTAGCCGAAAAGGCTGACGATCGAGAATATAGTCCGCACAACTTGTCAACGAGCTTGATTAAGCCAACGCGCTAGTGAAGGTCTTAGTCCTCTTTTAAAAATATAAAATTAGGTCTCTGTAGCTTTAATCATACTACAATTTCACGTTGCACCATAACTATCTACTGCATATAATCCACATAATATGTGATTGAGTCGAAAGGAATTACTTTTCATCCATGTGCTTTCACAATTTTTTCTAGTTAATTTTATATACTTTCTATTTGTCTAATTGAATCCCACTTTCGCAAATTTCCTAATCAAGTCCTCCCGACATCAAATCCAGTTGCAAGTGAACATCAGCATGCTCTATCAACATCATAATTGGCATCGTCCAACAGTTACGTTAGCTGAAATTACTCAGACTTGGCATTCAAGGATCTCGAGATGTAAATGCAAGCCGGTCTCCATGAAATGCTCTAGCTATGCCATTGTGCAATGGACGTCTTGCTGTAGTACATGAAGCTCTAACTAAGGAGACTTCTTTTGAGTCGACTTTAAATTAATCAGCTAACTACCGGAAGTCCACCGAGTCTTTCCGCTCTCAACAGGACCAAATCAAAAGGCCACATGACCACGGTGTAGAGAACGTCGAATTGAAGATTTTGCACATTTTGCCTTAGGGAAGCAGCTAACTAGCTGTAACGCGTCCAAATCTCAAAAGCATGTCCGAGTTCGTATTATTTAAGAAGCACTGCAGAGGTCCCTTTTGTTTTCCTCGTTCATCTGAGCATAAGCATTTCGTTCGATGTGTCTTTTTGGCGGAGAAAGAGATCGCAAAGACGACATGACCAAGGTTAGTATTTGCACTAACTTATTCTAATAGTATAGTTGATATTTTTTATTTATTTTATTTTGTGTTTGTGTACATTCGTTATTTGCTAATCAATGTTCTAAGATTTCTCCATCATTATGCAGAGGAAGATCGTGATTAAGCTTGGTTTGCAGGGCCAAAGAAACAGGACCAGGGCACTTCAGATTGCAACTACAGCGGATGGTGACAAACCCTAGAAATCATATATAGTCGTCAAGATACCCCATTACACAATTTAAACCCCAAAAATATTATTTTCGCATTTTAAATATTTAACGTTATTCACAAGAAGTACTCTTTACACAAATTGGTATTGTAAAGATGGTTTTTGTCGTAACAGCTTTTAGTTTTGTGCATATATCTTCGACAAAATATAAAAGTGCTTTTAGAGAGGACAATTGTTTTATGGATGGTATTTACTACTACTATATATCCACATCTTTATGTAATGGATCTGCGTAGAGCTAATTTAGAATGCTTCTATGTCATTGCAGGTGTGGAATCCGTGAGGTTTGATGAAGAACGTGAAGACGAGATGGTGGTGATGGGGAAAGGAGTTGATGCAGTGTCGATCGTCGGCAAATTAAGGAAGAAAGTTGGGAAGTCAACCAAGTTATTAAGCGTTGAGGATCTTGTGGATTAATTAATGAAACCAAAAGCTAAAACCCACATGGAAGACATTGTCCCAGATTCAAACCTTACTTTTCTAGCACATTTACTTTACTGCTTTGTTCTTCGTGAACTACTTTATTGGTGGATGTTCTTTGGTCGCTTGGATTTGTCTTTATACCCACATTTTAGATGGCACTTCTTTTTTCTTTCTTTTGCGGACTAGTTTCTTTAGTCTATCCTTCTTAATAATATATCCTCTTTCATCCGCTTTTAATGATTAAGTAAATAAGCATGGCTTCTTCCTTTTTTCTTCTTTTTTCTTTTAATGGTTGTGGGTGGCACGAAATAACAAGGAGAATAGCAAATTTTGTAATTCAATACACAAGAGGGGAAATTACTAGAGAAAGTTCAAAATGAACAATAAGGACACCGGATAATTATTCGGTTCAGTTTGAATATTGATGGCTATTCTTTGCGGAGAGTTGGCCATAAATAAATTTACTATGAGTCCAAAGAATCATAAATGTAATGCTTAATCACTTAAATATTTTCGCATCTTAGATTACACCCAAAGCGAATGCAGAAGTGTTATTTTACACAAGATTTGCTCAAAGATTTCATAAAGACAAAATCCTTACTCTCCTGTTGATTGCTTGAAAGTGTAATAACCAAGAAGAATAACCCACATGCATGTTTTATTCTGGTTCACTGCACTTGCTTGGAATGAAACCAAGTAGGATTAAGCAATTAAAACAAATCCAAGCTAAATCATAGACTTGCCGACTCAAACATGAAATGCATGTTTTATTCAATGCAAGATCAGACTCCACCAAATTTGGATTTCACCCAATTCGGTTCGAGACAAAATCCAATTAAGACTTTGCTCGGTAAACACCACATCCGATATCGCTCGCACTCTACAATCTCCAATTCTAGTGGTATCATGTTTGTAAACCTGTCAAAATGGGTTCTATATTCAATTAGTAACCCAACATTATAAAAATGGGTCATACTAAATTTTGCAAACCAAAATAATGGGTTTACAAAATAAGGAGTTCAAAATAAGTGGGCTGTAGGGTTAATAATGGATTTTGAGCTATAGGGTTATAAATGGGTCCATTCTTCACCCATCTACAGCTCACTTAACCAATTCATCTTCTTCTTTTCAGTTCTTAGGTCTCACACGAATCCAAATTGGGCAACGGCCTCAAGTAATCAAGCCCGCTGTTCGAACTGTTCCAATCTTCGGCCACAATTTTGTGCAATTGAAGAACCGCCCACTTATTGTTGACGCTTCCTGGGCCAGTCTTGGAGGCAAATTTGGCGAACAGATCGGCGAAGCGAGGGTTTGAGAGGACTTAACTAGGGTGGCGAGCCGATACTTGATTGACTCGGAGAGGGCGGCAGCATCGGGGGTGAGCTGGCTGGATTGGATGCGGAATGCGTAGCAGAGTGAGCTCTGGAAACGGAGCGAGTCGGGAGCGTCGGGCGGGGGCGCCGGGGTTCTGGGAGAGCAAGCGGAGGACGAGCTGTTTGACTAGATCTGCGACCTTGTACTGGTCTTCTTTTTCCATTGTAGAACGTGGAGAGAGAGAGAATGAGGGGGCGAGAGAGAGAGAGAGTTGGGTGGGGGCGAGTAAGAGTGGTGGATTCTTTTTTATTGTTTAAGGTCGCGGAAATGATGAATTTCGTAATTTTTAGGAAAATTGAAATGAAAAATTGACCACCTTCCAAGATTGAGAAAGTAGATCAAGGGAGAAAAATGTACTGGGTTGTTTTTTTTTACGAGGTCTTGTGTTAACTTTATTCAATACGGCTCATGTTGTTTCTTGTTTAACATTTGCTTCATAGTTCCATCCCTTGTATAATTAAATTTACCCCATTTTTTACTGAAAAGGCAAAATTGCCTTAACGTATTCAATTGCATTTTAAAGTGGTAAACCCAAATTTACTTTTCTTCTTTTTTGTTCTTTTTCTATTTTTATTTAGAATTTAGTTGTCATAATTAAACATTTCACATGTTTTGTATTTGTTTAATGTGGTTATCTCGTGTATATTAAAGGTATTATGATTTCTTTTTCTCTTTTTCTCTTTTTAGATTTTACTTCCAAAAAGAAAGTTTTGTTGAAAAGAACAATTTCTCAAAAACCTAATGTGACATCCTGATTTTCCAATTATGTATTTAATAGAATGAGACGGGCATTTCATTTTCACGCATATAGTTATTTTCCTTGTGTTAGCCACTTATGTGAAAACTAATCTATCAGGTGAAGCCGGTAAGAGATTATAATGCATCAGACTCGAGAATTTAACTAGGAAGCGACCTTTCGACCGAGCTAATCTGCCAGGATTATTACGGCACAGTTAAAAATCAATTAGAGACCGGAGATAGGTCGACTCGACAGAGGCATGTGATCGAGTGTGGGTGATTCCACCGGATCACACTATTCTTGTCGATCGGACCTTTGGGACTGACCGGCTTTTCTGTCGATTAGGTACCCTGTGTCCATATTTGAAACCTTGAGATTTCCCCGACAACCGAGAGTCGCCAATGTGTCAAAAATGTACATTGTGGCTTGATCAACCACAGGTCAAATGCATGAAAATTTCTAAAAGCTACCTGGTAGATCAGGACGCGCTAGTATCGTGCCAGAGTGAAATTAACCGTGAATTGAGATTGAATTCAGAAATTGGAAGTCCTGGTGTGTCACAAATCATTTTAGGAACATTGGCTCATCTTCAGAAGATTTTTCATATAAACTGAGTTTTTCAGCAAAATAATCAAAGTATGGTTAATTTAGTTTGGAAAATTGGTAAGCCTGCTTTTGGCTATACTTTTGAGATCTAAGATGGTTCTATGGTCAAGTGATTATGTGAATTGAAGTGTGGTGACATTGGATTAATTTTATGGACTTCAATTGGACTCAATTGGAAGAGAATTGATTGGAATTGAAGAATTTAGTGTACAAGATTTCATGCCACGGAGGAAAAGTAAATTACAACCATTGGAAGATGTTGTGGAGGATTTGAATTATTGGAGTATGACATCACCTTAGGTCATGGCGGTTGGGCCATATTGAATGAGAGCTTGACAAGTGTCGCAAGCCAATTGGCTCACCAAAAGTGGGGGTGTCACATCAAGTTCTTCTTCTTCCTTGAGATCCGGTTGGGGAGAGGAAAAAGCTGAAGCGGCCGTTCGACCCCCTTCGTGCGACGCCTCCGACCACCCGCTCGGCCGCCGCCCGCACGCCGTCGGTGGTCGCTTCGTCGCCCGTCAAGCCTAGTCGCTGCCCGCCTTCGTCCGCACGCCCGCCTAGCCGTCGCCCGTCGTTTAACAACCCTGACCGCCCCTTTCGTCCACCCATTCGCCGCTGCTCGCACGCCCGTCGCTGGAGCCACCGCCGCCACTGTCGCCGTCGCAAGCCAGCCGAGACAATCGCTGCCTCTCCCACTCGTGCCGTCTGTTCACTCGTCCCAGCTCCGCCGTCATTGCTCAAGCTCGCCGCTCCTCCTCCATAGCAACTCCTCCGACCATCGTGGGACCCCGCCGTTGCCTGTACGGCACCGCTGCAGCTCCACCGCCGTCCCTCCGCCCAACTAGCACCGGATCAGCCCCTTCTCGGCCTCAACCAGCAGCTGCAAAAATGGGTATGGCAGCGGTCGTTTGGCCCGTTTTGGCCGGCTTCCCGACCCCGAATGCTTGGCCCACCTTTGGGAAAGTTAATCCCCTCGACGCTCCCGTCGTTTTGGTCCGATCGGTTCGTTAATCGGGTGAGTTTAGCTCACTAAACCTTGATTAGCGAGTTAATTATGCTTAGGGTGTTCTTAGTTTAAGCTAAGTAAGCTTGAGTGGTTAGTTTAGTTAATTTAATTGTGAATTAGATTAAGAGGTTGGTTTAATTTAAATCATGTTTAGTTAAGGTTAAATTGAGGTTTTTATTAATATAATGGTGATTTGACATAAATGAATTACTTTTGGATTAAACAAATATTTCGAAATTGTTTAATAATTTAATAATATTTTATTAGTCGAAATTATTAAAATATTATTATTTAATTAATTTCGGAATAAAATTAATTAGGGAAAAAGCCACCAAAAACCCCAACTTTGCCTCGAGTGACAGATTTACCCCAAACTTTGTTTTGTGACATGAAAAACCCCAAACTTTGCAAACTGTGGGTATTTTCGTCTTATTATTTATTTTTTCTTTTTCTTTTTTATTTTTTTCTTCTTCTCTCTTCCCTCCGCTGGCCATGGCGGAGCCGGCGGAGGGAAGCCGACGTCCGGCGAGGGCTGCCCTCACCGACGTCCGGCGAGGGTCGCCCTCGCCCGAGCCGGCTAGGGCCTCCCTCGCCCGACGCCCTCACCGGATGCCGGCGTTGGGCGAGGGTGCCCTCACCAGATCTGGCGAGGGAGGCCCTCGTTCGACGCAGACGAGGGCCTCCCTTGCCGGCGTCAGGCGAGGGCCTAGCGAGGCGGCAAGGGCGCCCTCGTCGACGCCGACGAGGGCCGCCCTCACTTGCGTCGGGGAGGGCCCGACAAAGGGGTGCCCGACGCCGGCCATGGCGGAGGGAAGAAAGAAGAAGAAAAAAAAAAAAAAAAGTTTTTCAAAGTAAAAAGACCAAAATGCCTTTATGATTTAGGGTAAATGTGCCACACAAATGAAAGTTCAGGGTTTTTCGTGTCACAAAAAAAAATTTTGGGTAAATGTGTCACAGTTAGCAAATTTCGGGGTTTTTCACGTCACAAAACAAAGTTTGGGGTAAATCTGTCACTCGAGGCAAAGTTGGGGGTTTTTGGTGGCTTTTTCCCAATTAATTATTTAATAAATTTCGAAAATTATTTCAGGACCTTATTTTCTCAGAATTTCGTGGTGATCGTTACTGTGTACTCAGATTTTCAATTTGATGATTGGATATTGCAAATTGAGTGTTGATTGTGAAAAATATGGATTTATTCAGAAAAAATCTCGAGTGTTGGGTTTGGCACCGAAATTGGATTTTTAAGGATTACTATTGTAATGGGAGTATTTGAGTGAATCACAAAATGTCCGGGGGTCAGTATTGAATTGTCGTGTGCTAGTTGAAAGACTCGGTTGCAGTAGTGGCTAGGCCAACTGGACCTATATTCCTTTAGAAACGCCATCAACATAGTGACGAGGCTCGGGTTGTAGTAGAGGCTAGGCCAACTGGATCTATGTTCCTTCGGGAACACCGTCGATGTAGTGATGAAGCCGCGCTCCAAGGGGGGAGGCGATGCCTGGTATTAATGTCAGTAGATAGCCGAACTGCGAGTAGGCTATGTCCTTGTGTGGCAGTGAATAACAATTAGAACGCATGCTAAGTGTTGTTGACGAGTCGGATTATGGGACGGAATCGTGTGACATGGTATGGGACGTGTCATAACGGTTTGGTCTTATAATCCGGACTCTTGTGGTCGTTCAAAATGATATTGTTGGCATTCTAGTGGTTTAAGTTCCTATTACTATCTGTGATTGAGTGACATGAACATGATTGAGTGATTTGAATTGTGCTAACCTGCAGGAATGAACTAAGGCGAGGTAAGTCCTCTATATGGTATGGCTAGGCCACCCTTAGGCGTATTTTCTTTCTAATAAGGGTTTAGGGGGTTGAACTTGCTGAGACAATGTCTCACCCCAGCTGTGGGCTTACATTTTCAGGTCCCTAGTGGACGGAGCGGCCATTTCGTTATGGTTGGCCTTATAGAGTTACAGAGGTGAAGTTGAAGGATTGGAGATCGTATTCGACTTATAGGTTGTAGGACAGTTCCTTTTTATAAGCCAGCCATTTGTAGGTTTTTGGTTGTAGACCTTTGTTTGTAAACTCCGTTGGTTTATGTAAGTGTATTGTGGTGAAATTGCTTCTTGCTTTTCTATCTCGTTTTATTGTCAGGGGTTTTATAATACGCTTCCACGTGTGCATTAAGGAACTGATTGGGTCGGCGACTTAACCTGGGAACGTCGCATTTGAATGACCATAGTGGGATGTTGGCGCGCGCGAGGTTCAGAGCGTGACACCTAATTCTTTTTACGTTGTTGAGCAAATTAATGAGTTAATTGCCAAGCAGATGTCACGACCTACCCCTCGAGAGAGGGAACATGTTTAGTGGTATTGTCTAAAAGACAGGCCTATGATCGATGATCAAGCATAGGTTTTTCTAAGTCCATACCTCACGTGACATTATGGTATTTATAAGAATTTTATAATAAGGAATTGTCACTAGTCTATTGGGGTTGGTTAGAAATCAAGTGAGGCATAAGAGTATATCACACTTCCTATGCAACCAGAGAATCTAAAGTTGGGAACTTAAATACATTAATTAAGTAATTAGTACCATTTTCGCTATCTAATTTTGTTCATGTCTTTGTCAGGTAGTTTAGATTAATTTTAATCCTATCCACTAATCTATGAGGTGATCATGTAGATGCACAATCATTAAAATAACAAATAATAACCGAAGAAGGCATTAAATAAATTGCAGGGCACAAAAGCATCTAACAACTAAGAGTTAATTAAGTGCCATTCCTAACTAAGCTAAAGGGGAGCCATAATAAATCAAGGGTATCTTTCTTTAAGAGTAATCGGAACCCTACGATAGAGCTCTAAAGGCTTGTTCAATCAAGTACGATTTTTACCAAGGCTTTTCACATGTTTAAAGAAAAGACTACCCAAAAAGACTTCTTCAGCCATTTCCGAGGAAACTAAAAAAAAAATTGAAAATTTTCTTGATTTTTAGGAATTTTTAGGTTTTTATATATTTTTAATGTTTTTGGATTTTCAAAAAGTAATTTTGTTTTTTCAATTTTTTTAATTTTCCAAGGATTCTTATGGATAAATTTTTCAAAATTTTTAATTTTCCGAGGATTCTTATGGATTTTTGAATTTTGAAAGTTTTTCTGAATTTTTAGTATTTTTATGGTTTTCTGAATTTTTTAATTTTTTTGTTATATTTTTTAATATTAAAAGACAATTCGGACCGGGTCAAGAGACCCGGCCCTACTAAACTGACCCGGACCCTATCGGTCCGGGTTGGGCTAAAACAGGGTTGGCCTCAAAGCCCACTTTAAAAAAGAAAAGGCCCACGGAGATTTTTTTCAAAAAGGGGCAACCGCCAGCCCACTTAGATTCAAAACCACTTTACTGCGGCCTATCACACCAGCCCATCGACCAGCCCAAGCAGACAAACCACAGCCCATTTTCTCTTTTCTTTCATTCCTTTTTTTTTTTTTTTATTTGTTTTTTTTTTCATTTTCTGATTTTCCTTTTTTTTATTCTTTTTTTAACCTTTAATCTTTGGGTCTTCTTCTACTACAGCTTCATTGCCCGATGCAGCACGACGATTAACACACGACGAAAAACTTCGTCGATTCGATAACACACGAATATTTCACGCAAACCATACTAAAACCCAGTGTAAGCAATTAAAACTAACATGATTTAACAGAGATAGCAGCAAGCACTAGTCTATTTCGAGTTAAAAACAGAGACTCCATTTCAGCTCTCTTTGGGGCATTTCATCAAACAGTTAGGGTTCATCGCTGGGAGGAGATAAACGGATTCATTCGAGACGTGGGCTTAGGCAAACGTCCGCACGGCATGTACAAGAAGCACTCAAGATAGCTCGGGGATGGGTTAATCGCACTCAGAATGGCATTAACGAGAAACGACCGGTCTCGACCAAAACAGACCCCAAAAACTCCAGATCTCGATCAAGCATTTTAGCAAGCAGTTGGCGTGCATTATGAAACAAGAGATTTTTGCCTCGATCGATACTCAAACGCGGGCCTAGGTTCCTAACCGAATATACCAGAACACACAGAAACATCCATGAAGGATCGGTAGCACCGGAGCTCGCGCGAACCGGTCGGTCGCGAGCTCCAGGCGGACACCTCCCCAAAACGGGGCACCTATATGGTTCGGAAGACCTACCTAGTTCGGACGACGAGCAACGAGCGGACCTCAGGCGACGGCGAAACGCTCTCTCGATCTCACTCACTCCCTCTGGCTCGCCCTCCGCTCTCTCGAGCTCTCAGATCTCCCCCGCGGAATCTCTCTCTCGGCTCCCGAACGAAAAAAAAAAAGAAGAAAAAACATGGAACGAGCCCCTCTCTCTCTCTCTCTCTTGCTTCTTCCGCTGCCAGCTTGCCGGCCGGCCTGATCCCGACCGGCGGATCATGGCTGCTTTTGCTTTCTGCTCCTTTACGTCTCTGTCGCCACAAAGGAGAGCGCGTCGCGTGAGGGAGGAACGAGGAAGAAGATGGCGCGCGGGCCGGGCAGGGCAAAGGAAGGAGCAAAGGAAATGGGCCTGGCCCAAGCAAGAAAGAGGAAGAAGAATGGAAGAAGAAGGGAAAAGAGAGAAGGCCGGGCCGGCCTAGCCCCAGCTCGGTCTCCCTTTTCTCTCTCTCTCTCTTTTATTTAATTAAATCATTTTTCAAAAAATTTCTAACAATTAATACTAATAATGCAAATGTTCCTAAGTCAAATGCACGAGTTGACTCGTTCCAAAAAGTTCATATGAAAGCGAATGCACTTTTTCTCCATACTTTTGGACTTTTTGTACCAAAGCAATGATTTGATTTGCCGTCGTACACGGTGCGCCTATCTAACGTGTTCAACATGAACGACTGACTTTAGGGGCCTTTTTTTATTGGGAAAAATAGTAAAGCCAAGTTTTGGGCAAGTAGACATATGTAATACCCAAACGCATCTCATCATTTTGCAATAGTTTTTTGTAAGTTTGTTTGGTGTACCTACTATTATTCTTGACAAAAGTTCATAGAAGTCAATAAATTTTTCATATACATTGTGCCCTAAATATAACACCTACATTGTCATCGTTTCGAAATTTATGTTAAGGATTTTGCTAAAAAGTTCTTCAAGATCACTTGTTAATAAGTGTCCTGGAGGCTCCTGTGAACAAGATTTGTTAACATTTCCCATAGACAATTCTTTTTAGTGTCATGTGCAATCAATGCTTAGGAAATCAGAATGTTTCCATTAAGTATGCTTAATGACTGTTCAGGGCACCCATTAATCGGACCTATATACGTATACTAAAACTAACTAAAGCTTTTTCTCATGCTTATAAGGTTTGTAAAGGTCAAATTAGTGCCTTCATTTTAGGAGAAGTTCATGAAGACTTTTCATTGGCTCAAAGCGAAACCAACATGCTCGCCTGCTGCATTGATAATTAGAGATATTGAAAATTAGCAGAGCACTATAAATTAACACGTCGAGAGAAAATTCAACTCGCACAAGCAATCTTTCTATCGTTTTCTATCATACGACAATTCTTCCCGATGGAAAAATTGGAAATATATTTTCAAAAAACATATATATCTCAACATTAGTCATGCATAAGCTAAGCCTTGCATGTAGAAAACAATATATACATACATACATATAAACGCTATCACACCAAATAAACGACGATACAGAAGAAACACATGAGATTAAACGAAGAATAACAAAAAGAGTAAGCAACATAAAGGACAACTATTAGGCACTCATTTTCCTAAATGGTATTAGAGTACAATTCAAGAGTGGTTTGGCTTTCTTATTATACATCCAATCAATCATCACGTATCAAATTTTTCGTTTTGATGGAACTGGACCCCAGATAAATAGTATGAACCCATAACCTAAGTAGGCGGCCGGATTACAATCTCAATGCAAAATGGCGGAATTTGCTAGGAACTATCGTAACATTCATGACGTCAATTTACCGGAAGCTTCTCTTAAAATGCTTTTCTTTGTTCTTTTTTTTTTAAATTGTTTTGGGTCTTCCAACGTCAATGCTGCCTTGCCCGAGAAGGCTTAAAAAAACGCGTCGCAAACGTGTGTCCGTACAAGCCAATTGCATATAAAGCCGTTCACCGCCACCCTCGTCTTCCCGCAGCTCCCAATCAGTATTCATTCATTTCTCTAGGGCTTCCGCGCGCCGGCTCGTTCATAACATTCAGCTTCCATTGATTTGATCAGAGCATACCTGAGAAAACATGACGGTTTGTGAATTCTGCCTCTGTGATTATGTTTGGGTGTCCAGATCTCTTGTTTCTCTTCTCTTTCATCTCTTTGCGTTAGCTGGTTTCACGTGTTGACGTTGTCTGTGCACTGATCCGCAGAAGAAGATCGTGTTGAAGGTTCAGATGAACTGCCAGAAATGCAGAACCAAGGTTCTTCAGACCATCACCGAAGCAGATGGTAACGACCCTCTACTTCCCATGAACTTGGTTTTATGCTTAGGTTAATCGGCCTCGTTCGATGATGTTTTCATCGCGTCTGACCTTGAATCATCACTTCTGCTCAACCTCAGTTCCTCCTAAACGAATTAATAATTTTTACTTCAACTGTCGCGGCTGTTTTAAATTTTACAACGAATTTTCCTGACAAGCTATGCTTTCCACATGTGCAGGTGTAAACTCGGCGGCCTTTGAAGGAGAAGACAAGGTGGTGGTAGTTGGGGAAGGAGTTGACGCAGTGCCTCTGGTCAACCGTTTAAGAAAGAAGGTCGGTCCAACTCAGATTATTAGCCTCGGAGAAGGGAACTAACACCCATGAAAAGAAAATACTCACATGAAGAAAATGACATGACTCAGATTTTTCTTTTCTGTTCTTTTCCTATTTTGAGAGAGAGAGAGAGAGAGGTTGTCGAGTTTCATTAGGAGGCTGCTGAAATTTTTTTGTATTACTTTTCTTGGCTCTTTTTACAATTATGATTCGACATGAATAACAATATCAAAGATGTTAATATATTTAGTGAGATGTTACATATACGGTCATTTTTTTTATATGCATATGTGTCTTATTCCTAATTTTTGTCGATAAATAGATCGAGAGTCTACATATGATCTTGGAAGCGAGTCAATCAAAGTAAATGCTTCGTTTTTTGTCTTCCTTTTTCTAGTTTTATTAATATATTCGCTACTAAACTTTTTACATATTCATTCGATGAGAGGGAGGGGGAGAGACATGGCCATGTAAAAGGTCAACAAGTCTAAGAATTATCGTCAAAAAGGCGGACTAGAATTGTCCTTACCAACGGATTCAATGGGAAAACTCGTTTGCGAGGGTCTTGGTCCGCTTTTAATAATATAAAATAAGGTCTTCGTTCCTTCTGTAAACAGAGAATTCACCTCATTTGTAGGTGCGTCAAATCAGTACGAAGACCTGCTATCAACTAAAAGGTAGTAAAGGACAAGCGCACTGACGTTTGGGCCGCGGTTTCATACTTCAATTAGGCGACTCAAAATTTCTTATAATGAGATCAACCTTGAATATCTACTACCATTTTCATGAATATACCGATTAAAGTCATTTTCAATTGACAATAATCGCACAAGGATGACCAAATATTGTTCCAAGTCCCCAGCCCCACGAAATACTACATCTACGAGCCAATTCGAAATAGCCTTCTTGGTAAAAGAATCGAGTTGAGCTATAATCGTTGTTTTGTAACTCCCAAATCTAGCATTCCAATGTCTAAGACGTACGTTGAGTGATCTAGTATTTAGTGTGCATCCATTGATCCTATGTTCAAATCATGTGAGTGTCTTCCAACTTAGAATGAGTGACATGTCAACTGCTTATAGAGGGCCTTCTTGAATGCTCCATGTACCTATTACTTATAACCACGTGACCGTGAAATGCACGGGTTAGATTTAGCAATATATCCATGTAATATAACCCAGTTAAAATCAAATTTTACTTTGACCTTCTATGTAAATATAAGTGTTAAAATTAAATGGTTGCAAATAAGAAGTAACATAAATGAATATACTAAGTATATAACAATCAACCACGTATTACATAATATATGCACATATATACACACACACATGCCCATGCGCGATGCTCATTACTAAGGGAAAATGGGGTATGGACACCGCATGTACCCAAACTTCCAAAAGGTACACGTAAGTATCAAAATCAGAAAAAATTTGGACACTTAGGCACTGTTTGGTAACCATCCAAACAGTGCCTGATTCTGATTTTTTGTTCCCAAAATCAGTTTGGGAACAGAATCGTGTTTGGTAAAATTTTTGTTCCCGGAAACAGTTTTGGACAAGAATTGAGAATTAAAAAAAAAATGTGATTCTCGGTCTAAGAATCAAAAAAAGAATCAACGTCTTCTTTTTCCCTTCCGCCATCCCGCGACCGCCGTCCACCATCCCTCGCCACCGTCCGCCGCCGCCGTTCGCCGCCGCTCGCCGCTGCCTGCCGCCGTCCGCCGCCGATCGCCGTCTGCCGATTTGGCGAGCTCACCGGAGGCAAGCCCAGCCACCAGTGAGGCTCGCCCGGCCCGGTGAGGCCGGCCACGCCTCGGCGGGGCGGGCGAGCCTCGCCACCCCGCGGCGAGGCTTGGCGACGAGGGCCGGCCTTGCCGAGGGCCAGCGACGCTCCGGTGAGGTCGTCGACATAAGAAGAAGAAGAAGAATAGGAGAAAAAGGAAAAAAAAGGAAAAAAAAAAAGAAAAAAAGGAAAAAAGGAAAAAATAAAAGAAAAAGTAAAAATGTAAAAAAGTAAAAAAATTATTTAAAAATTAAAAGAAATTGATTTGGAACTTAATTAATGAGCACGGTACCAAACACAATTCTATTCCAGAATCAGAAATTTTGGACAGTTACCAAACGCATTCTTTTACTCAGAATCTGTTCTCGGGAACAGAATAAAAAATAATCATTTCTTGTCAGAATCTGTTCCCGGGAACAGAATCGTTACCAAACGCGCCCTTAGGGGCTACATGACAACGTTTCTATTCTTCAGAATTTCTTTTCTTTTGTTCCCCGGAACAAAAAAAGAACAATCCGTTTGGTAACACCAAGTTATTTTTCTATTCTCCGAAATAGAAAGTTAGCGCGGGAATAGATTTGGAGCAGAAACGAGAAACAAAAAAATGTTGCTTCTTGTTCCTGGGAACAATTTCTAGAAATAAGCCAATTTTCTTTTTTATTTTTATTTTGTTTCTCTCTCTTGCCACGGCCACCTCCAATCGCCCGGAGCCACCGTGGACCGCCGGTCGCCGTCACCACCGGTCGCCGACCGCCACCGGTCGCCGATCCGGCGGCGGTGGGCGGCGGTTGGCGGTCGGCGGTCGGCGATCCGTGAGCAAGAATTTAAAACGAATAAATACAAAAAGAAATTGTTATGCTACCAAACGCATTTCTATTCTTTTTCTATTCAAAGAGTATAAATTTTGTGTAGTTACCAAACACGTTCTTTTATTTAGAAATTGTTCTCTAGAATAGAAATAGAAAAGAACTATTTCTAAAAAAAAACCCTTCCCCAGCGAAGAAGCGTTGTCATGCGTAGCCTTAAGTGCCAACGACGAGAAATTCAGGCCAAATGGAACATGGCATTTCTGTTGACTTTTCTATTGATGTGGCAATTTCTTTTTTGAAAAATTGTTCACGTGACGCTATAAACCCCCAAAATTAATTTTTAATATAAATATTAATTAAAAAAACTAAATTATTAGAAAAAGGCAGGGGGAGAATAGCAGGTTCGGCGAAAGCCTCCACAGCCCTTGCCAAACTTGCGGTTCCCCCCTTTATTTATTTTGAATTAATATTAAAATAATAAATTTATGGACAAAACGATGTCGTTTTGCAAGTTCATTACTGAGTAAGCATTTTGACGAGCCACATAGACCACTTTAAATTATTGAAATAAGTCATTTGATTTCTAGCTATCCTCGCCAATGTTGGCACTTAAGTGTTCTAATTTCTATTTTTATTTTTTGAAATAGTGGCACTTAAATGTGCATTTTGGAAATTTTAGCACTTAAGTGTCAATTCGTGTCAAGTTTTGGCACTTATAATGTACTTTCCCCAAGAGAAAACTAATAGATTACTAAGCGTGATGCTTAGCACAGGCTCTTCCAAGACTTATCAATTGTAACTTGATAGTTTATTTTATTTTTTGAAGCTGTCACTAATCGGTTATGGCTGATTAGACACCAAAGTAAAATGCAGATGAACCAGAAATTCATCGGATTCGGGAACTTGATACGCTAGATTAATCTAATGCTTTTTTGGTATCTTTTCTCTTTATTTCAAAAATGTTTTGCACGTAGTCTTTATCAATAAATCCTAAGCCACTAACTTGTGAAGGGTGATAATATGGGTATGCAATCAAGAAAGGGTAGCAGGACCTCGGTTGTGAGGTTGATTGGCTGATCCTGCAAATTGCATAGGTTGTAGCCCATAACAATTAGATGCAAGATAACCAGGCCGACACTAGCGTTTGCAAAATGGGTTGCGCAAGGAGGAAGAAATTGAAGTAGCAAGTATCGCATTTGTTGGTGTGGAGTTTTGTCGTCCTGTATTGCAACTACTTGAGCTATAATTGTTGTTTGGTAATCTAGCATTCCAACGTTTAAGATGTACGTTGAGTGGTCTAGTATTTTGTGTGAATCCGTTGATCATATGTTCAAATCGTGTGGAGCGTCTTCCTACTTAGAATAAGTGACGTGTCAGCTGCTTATAAAGGGCCTCCTTGAGTGCTCCATATACCTATTACTTATAACCATGTGACCCGTGAGATGCACGGGTTAGATTTACTAATGTTTCAATGTAATATAACCCAGTTAAAACCAAATTTTACTTTAACATTCTATGTAAATATAAGTGTTAAAATTAAGGGGTTGCAAATAAGAAATAACGTTAATGAATATACTAAGTATATGACAATCAACCATGTATCACATAATACGCACTATGTTCACCATTAAAACTTAGCACAAGAGAATATTTAAGTGCCAAAAGTTTCAAAAAGTACACTTAAGTGTCAAAATCAGATAAGAATGAGACACTTAACTGTCAACGGTAAGAAATTTTGGCCAATCGCTTGACGTGACATTTTCCGACAACTTCTTTTTATGGCAATTTTTTTATTAAAAAAAAATGTCCATGTGGCGCTATAGACCCCCAAAATTAATTTTTAATATAAATATTTATTTAAAAAATAAACAAACTAAATTATTAAAAGGGGGAGGAGGACACAAGTTCAGCGAAGGCTTGACCCGTTTATTTTTTAATAATTTTGTTTTTATTATTTTAATAAATATTAAATTAATAAATTTATGGGCAAAACGATCTCGTTTTGCACGTTCATTGCTAAGTAAGTATTCTAACGAGCCACGTAGATAACTTATATTATTAAACTAAGTCAGGTCGGATTTCCGGCTACCCTAACCATCATTGGCACTTAAGTGTCCCATATTTTATTTTATTTTTTTTTAAAAGTGGCACTTAAGTGTATTTTTTGGAAATTTTGGCGTTTAAGTATTCATCCATGCCAAGTTTTAGCACTTGCGGTATACTTTCCCCAAGAGAAAACTAACATATTACTAAGCATGATGTTCAACACAAGCTCTTTCAAATCTTATCAATCGTAACTTGATAGTCATTTTGATATGCAATTTATCTTATCTTTTGAAGCCGCCACTAATCGATTATAGTTAATTAGACACCAAAGTAAAATGTGGATGAACTAGAGATTCATAGGATTTCGAGGACTTAATTACGCTAGATTAATTCAATACTCTTTCGGTATCTATTCTCTTTATTTAAAAAATGTTTTCCATATAGTCTTTATCAATAGATCCTAAGCCACTAACTTGTGAAGAGTGATCATACATGTATGCAATCAAGAAAGGGCAGGAGGACCTTGGTTGTGAGGTTGATAGGCCGATCTTGTGGGTTGCATAGGTCGTAGCCAATAACAATTGGATGCCAAATTACCATGCCGACACTAGTGTTTGCAAAATGGGTTGTGCAAGGAGGAAGAACTTGAAGTAGCAAGTATTGCATTTGTTGGTGTGGAGATGGACATAGTAGTACATGGTGCTTTCGAGGCAGTCAATCGAGTCTCCTCACTCAATAATTCCGATACAACGGTCTCAATATGAGGAAAAGTATATCTATGCAAAAGGAAGGTCCTCATAGGTTCAAACTCATCATTTAGGGTCATCAAAAATTGCATGACACGCATACCATCACAATTTTCAACAAATTTATGAGCATCACTAGCCCCCTCTAAGCGAGGTCCAAACAAGGTTAACTAATGTCGTATAACATGCATAAATGATAGAAAATCATTAATGGACTGGCTTGCCTCTTGATGCGTGTGATATAAATTCCCTAATTGTTGATTTTGATGGGCAATATTTGAATTGGAATAATGATTGGCAAGCTTCCTTTGTTGTATTAAAAAGACAAAACTAGGGTCGGCTAAATGGGATTTTTTTTTTGGTCAGTCCTACTCTATTCCTACTCTAACGCTCACTCTCAGACTTTTGCCTTGCCTCCTTGCAGGGCGTGGGAGTTGAAACCCACTCCTGAAACTAATTCGTCCCCATCCTAACCCCCCTGAGAAGGTGGGGATTCGAACCCCCCACCTCCCCCTTCCATGTTGGAAGAGTGGCCACTGGGACAAACCCTAGTGGTTGGCTAAATGGGATTGAAGTGTTTTGAAATCATATGAGAACATTATGACTTTTACTATACCATTCTCCCAAAGGATCCACAAATTTACCTCAGTTTCCTTAGAAATTATAGTTAGCGCGCAAATATCTCCAATGACATAAATTCAAAGCCAGCATCCTTTCAAGAAGTTTGATATTTCTTGAACTCATAAGACATAATTAGAACCATTTAAAATAGTTTGAATGGGTGTTCAGATTTTCAATTTATACATGATAGGCACTTCACCAATATAAAACCAGCAAAATTCGATATGTCGAGAGTAGGTATGGACAAAACAAGGCCAAAAACAAATTTAGGATGTCGAAATACCTCGAGAACTGATTGGAAAACACCAAAAACCGATTAGAAAATGATTGAACTGATCAGAAATGTGACGGAACCTGTCTGGCTGATCTTATATAAATCGGTCAACGGTAAAAAATCAGAGATGATGTGGATGACATTAGTATTGCGAAGGGCCGTTGGTGCTTGCAGGCGAGTGTCTCAGTCAAGGCGTGGGAGATGGCGACGTGCGGAGGTGCGTCCAGTGGTGGTTGGCGACAAAACTTCACAAGCTGTCTCAATGGAGGGGCGGTTAATCGTGGGTTGGTGTTTGTTTTTCGAAATAGGTGGCAGAAGGTGTCCAAATCACCATGAGCAGTAGCGAGCTCCCCAAGTTTGAGACCCGGCAGCGCGTTTTGTGGCATTGGTCGTCCGTCGGCGACAAAATTTCAGGATTTGTGTCATTTAAGGGCGGCAGTCCAATGATGGTGCCGTTTTTTTGAAATGAGCAGCGGAAGCATGCCAAATAATAACAACTAAAGGCCTTGGTCTTTGCGGAGAATTAGGAGAGACGAAACCGGTGCGACTGGTATAGTGGCAGCCATCATATAATATACTCGATGGACGCTCTTTAGAAAATAATGGCTCTAATACCAAGTTGAAATTTGTAATTTGGGGTAAACGAGAGGAAAGTATGGTGTATTCACGTTACAAAATGAAGACTACAAGCATTCCCTTATATAGAGGGTGAGAAGGCAATTGAGTTCAATAATAATTAATGTAAATTACAATTAACCTGATCTCAATATATATAAGTCTAACATCTCTTTTCTTTTCATCTTTTCTTTTTTAACTTGAGTGCGGGGGAAGTTGGAGAAACTCCTCCAAGGACGAGAACCAGATAAAGACAGAAAAACAACTCACTCTTGATTTTAGTGGACTAGGCCACATTAAGCGCCGTTGACTTACAGTTAACTTCAGTCGTTTACTGTTTAAAGTTTGATTGTTTTTTTCTTTTGTCAAAAAGGTTTGACTGATTTAGGAGTGAAAATAGATGATCCATTTTCTGAGTAACGAAGTTTTTAAGCTTATTATCATCCTGGAGGTTGGATTAGTAATATAAGCTTACTCTTAAGTGATATGGAATCCCACAAGTCACGAGTATGTCGCCCCTCTATCATTCATTATCATCACGATGTTTTGGTTAGTTCCTTTGTAACGTAAGTTTGATCACGCTGCGGTATAGGATTACCACAACTCTAGTCCTACTAGCACAATGGCATAACAGTAGCGATAAACTCTTTCAAATGCCGCACAAATATTTTATGGTGAATGTGGAACTCCAATGATAATGTTTAGAGGTCAGTGTTGAAGCCTGAATTTTTTGTCGACAATTTAGGTAATCTTTATGTGAAAATAATTAAAGACATATCTAATAAAATATAAATAAATAAACAAATAAATAAAATGATAATAGGGCTTAATTGGGTCTCAGTCTAGTTTGCGCAGCCCACAAAAGCTATCCTCAGACCATTCGCGGCCCAAATCCACCAATATAAAAAGAACCCATCACGTAAATAAGCCTAGCAACTAGGCTATCATCCGGATTTTATGTCAATAAATTCTAAAAAAGAAAAAGATAAAGATTCAAAAACATTTTCTTAAAAGTGATTGTTCGTATAACTTGAATTAATTAGTTAATAGATTTTTTTTTACTATCAATAATACTTATGCATCCACATTTTTGTGATCAATATATATATATTTTTTCATTCATTCATCTTTACAAATAATACAAATAATTGATTTAAAATCATTTATTTCACAAAATAGATGAAAATTAATGCTCGATGTGTGGCCCAAGTAAGAAAGCACAGGCCTCTCTCTCTCTCGTCGCCTCTGTGTCGCCGATCACGGAAGTCGAAAGAGATGTCACGGCCGAAAGCAAAGAAACACAGAGTCGAGAGATTCGTTTGGGCGCTTCTTCTACGCGGACGCCGATCTCCTGCGACGCTGCCTGCAGCCAAGACGTCGCCGTTCGCGGCCAAAGACAGGCTCCGAGGGATGTACATCATTGCTTTGTTTATTGAGCTGAATCCGAGGTTTGTGATTTAAGGTTTCGAGTGAGCGTAGAAATGGTGATGGTGGATCTGTTGGTAGGAGTTTAAATGCGTTCCGATGTCATTGCAATGGTCTGGTTCGGAACTGACGCTTCGATAATGACTCCGTGTTCTGTTTTTGAACTGATCGCCAATGTTCGTTAAAATGCCCGAACGAAATTCGGAATACGATTTCGAGAAGCATTCTTATGCTTTAGTGTTTGGAATGTTTGTTGTGTAATATAACCTGTTCGACTCATTTACACCGTCTCTGTTTCCAGTGATTTTAGACTATGGCCGAGATGTCCGCATGCCATGGCTACTTGATTTGTTGTTCAAATCCATCCATGTATGTTGTCTCTGATCCTGATGTTCTGCCATGCATATAGATTCATTTAATCAATTATCTAGATGAGCAAAGCATGTCGACTTACACCACAAGTAACGTATACGCCAAGGGGCCATGAATTCGTTTTGGCATATAATGAATCATATTCGCTGGATTGAGATTATGCTTGTTGGTTGTGTATTGTCTTGCTCGGCTGATTGGTGTTGTAATCTTAATTTGCTCAGCTGGCTGTTTATTTGCTGGATTGAGATTATACTTGCTGGTTGTGTAAATCCCACTACAGAGTATTTAAGAGTCTGTGACATATGGGAATGAAGCTCCATATTGGCTACACTAATTACTCTTAAGCCCTATCCTATGATATTGGTACAGTGAACAATAATTGTATAAAAAGCATAGTGCATCAAATTATTGGTATGAATCTTTACTCGGTTTATTCTATCAGTAGACAATAAAAGTTCGTTTGTTTAATGGAAAATCGTCCCCTCATAATTGTTATCGGATTTTTCGAGGTTTGGATGACAGAAAGCCAATGGATCTACGGAATAACAAACTTAGATTGTGGGAAAACAACTTCCCATTCTGGCAAGAAGGAGGTCTGTTTGTTTCATTGAAACTTCATGATAATATATATATATATATACACACACATTTAGTTTTCATTTATTTGATGGTTCAGAGAAAATGATTTCCTTCTTGTCAAAAGAAAAAGTCATTCACTCCCAATTTAAGCTCATTGGTTTCAGATCCAGGAAAATCATTTTCTGTAGATCGACTAGTTTTCCATAATCCAAACACCAAAAAGTTGGAAAATGATCTTCTGAAAACAATTTTTCTTCAAATAAATGGACCTTTCTATCATAGAATAAGGAACTCACCTTTTTTGCCCCACGAAGGTATGCACCCTTCTGGGAATATTGGTGGCGATGAAGAACATTGCTTTATGGGTCATCTTCATTAGATAGTACTTGAGGTGTATTTTAGGACACCCAGTACCGTTATACTTCTTGGTGAACTATGGCACCTTGAAGGTTTAGGGAATTTTCTCACTCTTGAATAGGGAGACAAGTTGTCGACCCCTTACATCTGATGCCCTTACAACAAACACAACCGCTCTTCCGTTTTGGCAAGGCGTCTAGCACTCTTTTCTTCTAAAAGGAAGACAAGTTCTTCCTTCAGAGAAGGATCAAGGTCCACTATGAGAGGTGTGACCGAAGGGACTTCTCCAGCTATTCCCTCTCCAATAAGGTCAATAGTTGACGACTCAAGAGTGCAGATGGAACGGGCATAAATGTAGGGATTTGGATCCCCAGCAGTAGGTAGGACAGCGAAAGTCTTGAATTGCTTGGAAATTTCCACCAGCATTGTTGTAATTTGAGCCAGCTGGTTCTCCACATTGGTCAGTCGAATGTTTGAATCTTAGTTCGTCATACGTGCTCGTAAGCGAGTTCGAATTGGAGATCTTCTTTGGTCATAGTTACTACCAAAGGACTTTTCTAATGCTTGTGCGCCCAAGGAAAGTTGAAACTACCCCGTGTGACCCCACTTTTTGATTGATTATTCCACAATAACTGAACTGGAATCTCTTCTCGATGTCTTACATAGTTTGCCAAGCTCATCTTGATCGCTGATCATTCCTTCAGTGAGCGAAGCTGGATGGCTATTTAACTGTCAACTACGTATTAGTGTACGAACTTGGCACTCGATACACGAACAAGACAAATAGCACTTTCAATGCACACGAACACACATTCGAGAACTTGTGAACTGTCCATGTGCGCGCACAGCACACAAAACTTGCGCTTTTCTCCCTTTCTCTTTTCTTTCTTCTGAGCTCTCACGAACTGGAGGACTTGGTCTCTCTTTTCTAGGATGAGGCTGCCCCCTTTTTATCCATGGAGAGTGGCCTTTGAATACTGAACCGAACCTCCCTCCTTTGACTACTGAATCGAAACCTCAAACTCTGACATTTGCCTAATCAACTCAACTGAAGATCCTCCACCTTTTGGTCTCTTACATGTTAGGCGGTTCTTTCCCATCCTTCTTGTTAAATGTACTTGGCGTAAAATTTGCATTTACCTCTTGGTCCCTTGAAGCTTGGCCATCGGTCTCTTGGAGTTTCTGCCGGTTCTTTCTCTTCTGCATGGTCCACCTTTATGGTCTAATGGTCCATATGTGAGTTTGACTTATTTGAGTTGTCACAGTAAATGACTTCAGGTGGCAGCGGCAGGCATTGGAGCAGGATGTTTTGGCTCTAATGTCCTGGGGGTAATCCTTAATCCTAAGAGTCTTGGTATTGATCTTAAGAAGAGAAATGAGTGGGCAAGCATATATTCCTTCGGGGGAAGGGTCTTCAAGCCACTGGTAACACGGCTAATCCACATGAGCAAGCAGTTTCTATAATCGGCGGAACATGGACCTTTGACGAAGACGACACCATTCCTTCATTCTCAAGCGTGACCGTCATTCGCGAGCAGAGACAATCATTTGTGAGTAGAGCTACATCGCCTTGAGTGACGGAATGGGCTTGGGCTTTGGATGGATGTTGGGGTCGTGTCCATTACCTTCATAAAATTACTGTCTTAGTTCTCCACAAAAAGTTCCGAGTTGGATCGCATAACGGGCCAGTTCACAAAAATTTGTGGTCTCGTCTGGGTCGATGCTCAATGTCGACACGCTATCAAAAAATGTCCCTAATTTCTACACGTGGAGAAATGCGGTAGGGAATGATAATGCTAGACCATGCGAGACCTTTTTTTTTTAAATGTACGTTGGACTCGTACTCCTCTTTGATAGGGAGCTTGAAGAGGTTCCTTTCAAAAATGAAAGACACTTGAATTTTGCCAACGGGTTATGCAGTGAAATTCAAATGCAAATGCAGTGATGAAAGCTCGCTAGGGACATACCTATAATTGCTAGCCTTGGATCTCAGCTTTGCTTGAGGCGTTTGTAGGCCCCTCTCCTCTTCCCTATCTAGCAATTTTTTTTGTTTATTCAACCTTGGGCTACAAAAGCTCACTAAATGAGGCCATACTTCGACCTTCAAAAGCTAACCATGCAAATAAAATTTCAGGGCTGCATTCGCGCACATAACGAAAAACGGAAGACATCACGAGCTTTTGGTCTCTCACCGTTCACAGAGTACTCCAAGGCTATAGGTTGCGATCACTTGTGGAAGGCGAGGCTTTGAGAATACAACCCACAATCACTTGTGGAAACCATGATATAAACTCGCCATATTAAACGAGATTCTGAGGTTGCCAATGAGCCTTGATGAGACCTAATCATCTGATTTAACATATAGGGGTGTGTCATTCCTAAATTAGTTCAACCAAGAATGGAAATGACTAGTTCCATCTCTCACTTTGCAGATAAAGGAGTGTGTTTGACCATAGTGACAACACCTCTTACCAAGGAAACACGATGAGGCTATATCATCTACTTCAGCGCAAAATGGTGAATGTCGTTCCAAATTGAATCCATTTAGAATATGGAAATAAGATGTCCTAGTTCCTTTCTTGCAGGTGATACAACGGGGCAAGTGGCCCAGCGGGCATCAACTCTCACCCATGATGTAGTTTGAGGAACCCTACTTGTTTCTTTCGAATGGCAAGAGTTTGCAGACTTTTCACTCTCTTCCATCCATAAAAAATTTGTAAGCCGTTGCCTTCGTTCTTACATCCTAAGTGTGGAACCATAGGCTTCAAAGTCCTAGATGAGTAACCTTAGGCATTTTAAGTCTTGGGTGTGTAAGCCCTGGGTATCTAAAGACCTAGGTGAGTAAGTTGGGTGTCTCATGCCCTATGTTTAGAAACTTAGGCATTTCAAGTCCCGTGTGAAACCATAGACATCTTAAGTCGTAAGTGTGGAATTATAGGCATCTTAAATCCTACGCGTGGAGCTTTAGGCATGTTAAGTCCTAGGTGAGTCATCGTAGTAGGCATTCTAGATCCTATGTGAAATACCTTTGGTACTTCAAGCTTTAGGGCTAGGAGTGTACATGGACATGAGAAGAAATTCAAATGAAGGGTAACATGGTATCTGTTCCAATTTACCCATTGATACTCTCTAGCATGGGCCACGTGTTCTCGGCAGGTTCATTCGGACGTTTTGTTACCAATGGCGATATCGATGGAGTGTGACATTGTATAGATTCCAATTTATTCATCGTAAGCCATTTTCTAACACGTGTTGTTGTTCCTGATAGGAAATGTCAAACTCCCAAGAAGGCGAATTCAAATGAAGGGTAAATGTCTTGTCGTTTTCAACTTTTCATTCCCCCAGGATTAATGCACTAATACTTTCCTTCCTAGGTTAGTAAGGGCGCGTTTGGTAACGTTTCTGTTCAAAAATTGTTCCAGGGAACAGAAATAAAAAAAAGTGTTTCTGTTCCGGGAACAGTTTTTGAACAAAAGAACGCGTTTGGTAAGTGTAAAAAAAACTGTTCTTGAAATAAAAAAGAACAGAAACACGTTTGGTAACTGTAGTCAATTTCTGTTCCTAGAATAGAAAAAGAACAGAAACACGTTTGGTAAACTGTACAAAATTTCTGTTTTAAATGTTTAAAAAAAATGCTTTTTTTAATAAAGTTTAAAGTTGATATTGAATTCTCATTCTCATGAAATGCTCATTAATTTTATTTTGTTCATGGTGAGTGAAGACAAACATTTTGAACATGATCATATGGCATACTTGGTAGAAAATTTTGTAAGTAAAGTTTGTACCAAATTTTTCCAAGTACTTTTTTTATTTTTTATTTTTATAACATATAAACTTGATATTGAATTCTCATTCTCATGAAATGCTCATCAATTTAATTTTGATAATGGTGAGTGAAGAAAATATTTTCAACATGGTCATATGTGCATACTTAAAAGAAAATTTTATAAGTAAAGTCCGTACAATAAGAACTAGCAAAAAGAAGAGTATCTTATACATGTCAACATGAACCCTTCCATACATGACATCACAATAATGAAGCAATATAGTTCATTGTTCAACTTCATCACAGTGAATACTTAAAAACAATATTACAAAAGTCAACAAATCTCATGCATATTGTGATCCCTTGCCATTTTATTTGCAATACTTATCCTAAGCATGTTTATCCTGCATTCCCGCTCATCCGATGTATCTCGCAACCTCCACTTCGTAGGTCCAAATGGATACTCCGGATCTCCATATATGGAAAAATTTCTGTCCATCCTATCTTGATCACGAATGTAATTATGAAGAGCACAACATGCAATTACAACAAGTGCTTGCTTCCGAATTGTAAATGGAGGCATATGTCTCAAAATGGTGAAGCGATTCTTTAATGCCCCAAATGACCTCTCAATTACATTTCTTAGTGAAGAGTGCTTATAGTTGAATAACTCTTTTGCTGTTCTTGGCCGTCTCCCACTCCCTCTATATTCGCTGAGATGATACCGTTCCTTTCTAAATGGAGTTAAAAATCCCGGAAGTGCTGCATAACCGGAATCTACCACATAGTATTTCCCTACAACATGATATATATAAATTTGTTGTGATATTCAACCATAATATAATCACAAATGTCTATATAAACAAAGTAAATACCAGGTGGTGGTCGGGGAAATTGCAATTGAGGCGTTTCAAGTGCTGCCGAAAGCACTCGACAATCATTGGAGATCCTTCCCATCCAAAGATACACGAAAGTAAATTTCATATCAAATGAGCAAACACACAACACGTTCTGGGTGGTAGTCCCTCTCCTGCCTCTAAATCGAACCTGCTGAGACACCGGGGTAATAGCATTTATATGGGTGCCATCCATAGCACCTACGCAGTCCTGTCAATTTATTACCAATCTAAGATTATATAAGATTATGAACTACATGTATTTGACGGTATAAAGTCGATATAGAAATCATACCTTGAAGTAGCGCTTATGACTAGGATCCATAAGAATTTCTTGTGGGATGACATCAAAGGACGGTGGTTTGATTATCTCTTTTGAAAGTTTGATAATTGCTTTCAACACTTTGTTGAAATACTTGCCGATCGTTTCTCCGAATGTTGAAATCTCTCACATAAATCTCTATTTGAGCTACCGTGACAAACCAAAGATAAGAATATCCCAATTTGTTCATCTATTCGAATATATCGACTATCTTTTAACCAACCTCTTACTCTCATCAAATCACATAAATTCAGAAAAACATGCCTCTCCATCCGAAGGCTTCATATATCCTATCCGAATGTCCGTAAACAATCTCCTTTATCCATTCGGATCCTAATAATATGCTGTCCCTAATGGGTTCTCTTGTATGCACGGACGCGTCAATCGCAACCGTCCACAACCACGCTAGGAATATGCGAAGATCATCATCATCCAAGAATTGTTGAACTTGTTCTACCTGTTCACTACATATACTATCTCGATCCCTCTTCCATAGTACCTATACCATCACAAAAATATACAAACATCAATATAGATTTTGAAAATATATCCAATAACAATCAATAACATAAGTCATAGTCTCAATAGAAGATGCCATTACATATAAGTACCAAGAGTCTCAACACTAATATCTTTAAAAACTAAATATTAATAGATAACATAAGTTATACAATCTAATGAAACCCCATTCAATCCATAATATATTTTCGAACATCTACTAAAGATGATAAAGAAGTCCATTTCTCCTTTCGGTGTGTGGATTTAATGAAAGCCACCCTCCATGAGGCACTATCGCATGCTCGATCCACTGCTTTGTTGTAAATATCTTGGTCTATCTCGGGCATACTAATTAGAATATCCATCACAGCAGCTACGGAGAAAGGGTCCACAGGTGATGGGGAGAAAGGGTCCACAGGTGATGGCATAACCCCAGAGGTCGCAGAGCCACTACCAGATTGACTTGACTTAACTTTCAAAAAGTCTTGTATGGCTTTGCAAGTGTCATCAATACTGTTTTGGGTACTCTTCCTTCTCCTTTTAGTATTTGGAGTCCTATCCAATTTGTGCTTTCCACGAGTTGAAGTTGCAGCATCGTCTGATGTAAAGACTCTCTCATCGGTGTGGTGATCACCGAAGTCATTTGTATGGACACCACCAGCATCACCATAGGCATTGCCACCACTGTTGTCACCATATGCATTGCAACCACCTGTTGGCACCACCTCCATTGCCATCACCGTTGTCATCTTCCTCCGACACCGTCACATCTTGAGCATTTCCAATGGCATATTCCCAAGAGCATATGTACCACCAAATACAATACATAGCTCGGGATATTGGGGAAATCCATCCTTCCCGAATTTTGCCCACTCTACATTCTCCTACAATTTTCACAATAAGGACATTTCAAAGAATAAAATCATACATTTTAAAATTTACATATATAATGACATCAACATATTACAAAAAGTTAAAAAAAGATACCTTGATGTGAGATTCCCAGATGCTTGGATCGTCGACAACAACTCTTTTATTGACATTATCCCAACCAAATCCAGACTGAGACATAAGTTTCTCAAAACTGCTATACTTTGTTTTCTCGCCTTGTTTACCTTGTTCCTCACTGGACCATGCTATATTGGCATCCCGTTTGTCTAACGAATTCAGTCCGTATATTCCTCCACCCTGTTTTGTTGAAAGTAGAAGAGGTCCGATTTCCCTTTTTGACCTCATCCACCAACAAACCAATAAATAGGTTGGTTACGACTCGGTCCACTTTGCACCGAATGTCCGTCTCTCGATGCCATTTAATCTTTGATCGGTTGAGCAGCATATGAGTTATGAGTTAAATCAATAACATAATACTATATATGCCATACACAAAATCATTCTCAATAGATGCAAGCCAAGAAGACTATAATGACAAAATTGACAATTCTTGAACTAACTCGTATAAAACATATCATAAGTTGCATTTTGAGCTACAAGAACTATAGAGTACTATGACTAGCAATGATCAATCAAACAGAATGCTCAAAATAAAATAAAGAGCATTGTGAGAAACCTAAACAACTACTCTCTCCAACCTCGTTTTTGAGCTACCATGTCAAAATATAGGTCATATTTCAAACACTACCATTAAATAATTGTGAAAAGTTCAATCTTGCTCCAAATGAACCTAAACAACTACTCTCTCCAACCTGTTTTTGAGCTGTGAAATCCAAATGATCAGCCCGAGCATTTCATTATAATGCTAGATATAATATGCAACCATGAAATTCAGCGAACACAAGGCAAAGCATTATCCTTGGTTCTTACCTTCAAACAGAAAAAGTTCTTGAGAGTGGCTCCCGTCCTTCGATCTTTCCTTTATAAGTTTCTCAACTAGAGTTCCTCTCTCGCAAAAAATATAGTTCTCATGGTGATTTTGGATGAGGTCATAGTTACTCAAAGATATTACAAAAGAAATTTACTGCCGGGTCGCTCGAGCGAGCAGAGTGTTGCTGCTCTGCTCGCGATGCTCACTTGAGCGATCAAAAGAGCGACGCTCGCTCAAGCGAGCAGAGCAGCTCCAGCAAGTGTCGCTAAGCTCGGTAGAGCAGCTCGAGCTCGGCAGAGCAGCTCCTAAATGGCCGAGCGAGTAGGGACGCCGCTCGAGCGCCGATGCGCGCTCCGCGCGAGCGAGTAGAGCAGCGACGCTCGCTCGAGCATTGCTCCGCCGCTCCGCCAAGCGAGCGAGGAGGGACGCCGCCGAGCGTCGCCGCGCCGCTTCGCTCGCCGGCGTGAGCAGCCACGCTCGCCTGCCGGGCAGAAGCGGCTCAAACGAGCGTCGTTGCTCGCCGCTCGAAGCGAGCTCGCCGCTCGAGAGAGCTGGGCGAGCAGCTCGCGAGCGAGCAGAGCAAGGACGCTCGCTCGAGCGCCGCGCGCCGCTTCCGCGAGCGAACAGAGCAGCGACGCTCGCTCGAGCTCGCTCCGCCGCTCGCTCGCTCGCCGGTGAAGCAGCCCACGCCGCTCGAGCCGGGCAGAGCAGCTCGAGCGAAGCGTCATTGCTTTCCGCGCCGAGCGAGCATCACTTGCTTACCGAGCGAGCAGAGCAGCTCAAGCTCTGCAGAGGCCCCAAAGCGGCCGCCGCCTGATCTTCTCGCAGACGGGCGACCAACGCCGCTTGGGCCTCGCCCGCTCGCTCGAGCCGGGGCAGAGACGCCGCTCCGCCGCTCGAGCGAGCCGGGCAGAGCTCGAGCGAGCCGGCCCTTCCGCCGCCGAGCTCGAGCGAGCCGGGGCAGAGCCGCTCCGCCGAGCGACCACAGCAGCCTAGAGCTCGGGCAGAGCAGCCCCAATGGTCACCGCCTGGGCATCTGCCGCAGATCCGGGCGAGCAACGCCGCTGGGGCTCGAGCGAGCCGTCACGCCGAGCCCCGAGTAGCCGTCACCTGATTTGCGAGGGGTGGCTCGCCGAAGCCCTCGTTGAACGAAGAAGGAGGTCGTCGAACGGAGAAGGAGTCGTCATGCCACTAGTAAATACCATTTTCCCTGAGGAGAGTTGGCCGAGTGGGAAAGTCAAGAGTGAGTGGGAGTCGCCGGAGAGTCAACGGAGTGGGAGGCGCCGGAGAGTCAGCCGATGGAGAACTTGTGAGAGACGCCAGAAAAGGGAGAGCGTTCGGGTAGGGCACGAAGAGAACGGAGAAGTGTTTCGTTTTTGTTCTTTTCATTTTTGTTCTTTTTAGCCCTTCAAGAAGTGTTTCGAATGGAGGAGTAAGTTTTTTTTGTTTCTTTTTCTTGTTCCAATTTTGTTCCGGGAACAAAAACAGTTTTGAACGAAACGCAAACAAACGCGTTTTTTTTTTTTGTTCCCGGGAACAAAAAAACAAAAATCTGTTCTTAAACAGAAAAAGAAACGAAAACATGCACGCCCTAAGTCGTCATGCCACTAGTAAATACCATTTTCCCTTAAAACAAATGAAAGTCAAATCTAGAGATTTTTTTTATCACAAAGAAGCATTTTAGGGTAGTCAAGCTATCGCGACCTTTCCGGCGCAATCTGGGGAAGATGAGTTTACAGGTAATGCTGAGTTGGGGACGGTGGACCAACGGTCCCAACTGGTGTAGATTCTCCTAAATCCCCACCTCACATTGTCATGATTGAAATTGATCTCCAACCTAAATAGGCGTCCTCATGCCTAGATTCCAGGTTGCGTAGGAAGTGCAATATCTTCCCATGCCTCATTTAGCTCTTAGCCGACCATAATAGGTTAGTGGCAACTCCTATTTAGGTTGGACTTCATAGATAGATCAATATCAATTGTAATTTCTCAATTGCATGAGGTAGGGATCTGGGAGAATCTCCGCCGCTTAAGGATCGTTGGTCCCCAGCTTGAGATTACACAGAAAATCATCTTCCCTGGATCGCATTGGGAGGGCCGCGACAAGTTGCGCACCCCATTCATTTCTATGTTTTCAGGTTTTTTAGCTAGCAGCTAGTAGAACGAGAACAATGTCGACGAGAACTTAGGTAGTTGGATTAGGGATACCATTGGGTATGAATTATGTATGTCTAATGATATGTATTGGGATTAATTGAATTTGGAGATGTATATATATCATCTTTGATAGATTTTAGAAACTTTAATCCCGTAGCCAACTCCCCATTTTATCAAATATATGAATGTGTATATATTTTGATAGTAGTTTTAAGTTGGTTTTGTTTTAGGCTGCGGCCCTCGGGTAAGAATACAACCATATGATCCCCTATTTTTACAAGAGTTGGGGTGTGACATTGGCTACAGCGATGGTGGATATTATGGATGGTGTGACGGCTATGAGATATGTGAAAAATGTGGGGGTTGTGATAGAGAAAACGAAGCTGGTGATTGTTGCCGTCAAGGTCGTCTTGGGAATTGCAAAGGGCGCGATAAATTTGATGAATTTCACCGAGGTACAGGTTCTTAGTTTTGATGGATATATTACTGCATGGGAAGTTATTGGTTGGCTTGGAAACCAGATTGAAAAATTTTATTGCAAGGATATCCTAGAAATTGAAGGGCAGAGCTTTCTTGCGGTGGGCTAAATTGAAGGAGCAATGTTTCAGAGAAGGAAACTCACCTGTCATGACTTGGTAGAAGATGCGTGGGTTGTTCTAATGTCGACGTTTGCCTAGGCATAAGGAGGAATACTTGTTCCGTCGGCAAGATCAAAGGTATGTACAGCGGGAAAAGAGCATTGGTGGTTGTACGAGGCTCGTCTTGCAGAATTTCCAAGATCATGCATATCTGTGTATGTTTCAGATGTTCTTCCGATTTTCATTTGAAATTGTAGATGATTTTGAGCTAGAACATTTGTTTCAAGTTAGTGATGATTTTTGCGATAGCGGAGAGATTGAAACTGATCCAAATCATGAAATCAGGTTTCTCGTGATCAAATAGAAGTTATTGAAGAAGGAAAGCTGGGATTTTTACAGGAAGTTGATTTTGTGATGCCTGAAATGGATGGTTCTATCTAACAAATTTGGTTGGAGTCCTTGCTCAAAGGAAGAGCTTTTGATCGATTTCGTCGATGTGATTCCGAGAGATTTGCTTTATGATCATACAAACTGGGATTTTGAAAACTGAACACAGTAAAAATGAGTAAACACCAGTTGAACTTGAAAATATGCATGAAGCGTAACAGTAAAATTCTCAATTTTCTATTAAAAAGGATAAACTAATTACAAAAGAGTCATATGAATATAATAGTCTGAATTTCCTAATGATTCACTAATAAAAGGTTATCGGAGAGCTATTAAAATAAGTAAACAAAATCTGTTAAAGTATTGTCTGGAATTTAATTACTCAGATCACGAAAAAAACATTAACCAAACAGGGCAACTTGGGCATGCTCTGAAGATGTGCTGTTCCGGAGACGAGAAAGACGGGAGGTACTTGGAGAAATCTATCTTTGGTTTCTGATTGCCAGAGACGACGAGAATCCTCTAAAGGGTATCCAAGATAGTTATCCCTGACGAGACATTTATCTCTTCCAGGCTCTCTAGATTCGGAGTAGTTTCAGGAAACTCCTGTATGAAAGTACCCAGCACTTTCATAGCTGTCATATCCACTGATGTTGGTAACTCCGTAATCGCAGTGTCAGATAAATCCAGGAATTGCAGTGAACTGAGCCTTCCTATTCCATCAGGAAGATTAGTTAGCCTCTGGCAGCTCTTTAGAGACAGTGTCTTCAGTTTCTTAAGCGATCCAATCGACTCCGGCAGGGTACCAATTTTAGAGCCGTCGAGAGAAAGATATTTGAGAGACTCTAAGTACTTGATTGAATCGGATATTTCAGTCAGGTTTTCACAATTGCGAGCACTGAGAAATTTGAGCTTCGCCATGGAACCTTCATCGAATTTAATCTTAGAAATGGAAGTTCCATCGATCACCAGCTCTTTCAAGCTTCTCATCATGTGACCCAAATCTGGCATTTTACAGAGGAGACTGCATCCCTTCATGTTCAAAGAAACTAACTCCTGCAGATTACGAATTGATGAATCAATAACTGCTAATCCAGAGCAACCTTCCAGAATGAGTCTTTCTAGCCCCAATGAATCAAGAAATATTGGAGTGGAACTCAAATAGGCACAACCAGTTAGTTTCAAAACTTTCAGTTTACGCGCCTGCAAGATAAATAGGACGTGCTAGTAAATGTTGAGTTCCTGAGAAATACACAGTCAAAAGGAAATATGCATGAAGATAGTGAATTCATTCCGTACCATCGAAAGCAACTTCCAACCTTTCCACTCTTTGTACACCCGACTACCCGACAAATCAAGAATCACCAAGTTTTGCAAATTCAGATTTAGCGATGTAATGTCAAACATTGCAGGTGTCCCTTGCCAACCAAGCCACCTTAATCTCAAAAAAGGATCCCGAAACTTTCCTCGAATATCAGCTTGATCCAGCTCGAGGAACCTCAAGTTCTGTAAGCCATCAAATTTATCACATCGAAAACTGATATTCCCTTCAGATCTCTCAGCAAACTTGAGCCCGAGGGCTTCAACTTTCTTTGTACCCTGTCAATCAAGCAAAACAAAATTACCTTAAAAAAAATGGAGCTGTCTCTCAGCATCGCACTTGATGAATAATTGAACGAAAAGGATCAATAACAGAATCAATTGGCATCCAAAGAAGAACAGACGTGGTGCAGTGGTCGCAAGTTACCTTCCCTTCGTTTAGTACATCCTGGGCCTCTTCGTGGTTCCACAGCCTACTGCGCTGGCAAGGTTCATTCTTGTTTTCACTCTTGACAATTTCCCTGCCAAAGGCCTTCAGTATTCCCTGCATGCATAGTTCTTTATCCTCTCCGATTTCCACCAAAGACCTGGCAAGAGATAGAATCGACATACAAGGAGAATACTGAGTGTTTCCACATGTAATGGGGGATTCTCTTGTCCATTCCATTGAAGAAACATGCTATATCAAGAAATATTTGCTGGGCATTCTCATCTAGGGTGGTATAGCTGCTCCTGCGGAAGGCTTCTTGGACCCTCTCGTCAGGAGCGTCTTTCAACTGAATCAGTTTTTCCATCCACACCCTTTTGCTTTTTCCGAACAGAAACCCACCTACCTCCTCAAGCGCCAAAGGAAGCCCGTCAGTGGCAGCAACGATATCTGTTGCCAGTTTCTCGAATTCCTTAGGGGGGGAATCCGTATTAAAAGCATGCTTACAGAATAGCGTCAGAGCTTTATCTCCTTTCATCGATCCAATGACATAATTTTCTGCACCGTTAACTTTTTGAAGGACATCACAACTTCGGGATGTCAGAATGACCCTGCTCCCCGGGCGCAACCAATCAAGCTCTCCGACCAATGCGCTGAGCTGTCCACGATCCTTCACATCGTCAAGGAGAAGAAGGACCTTCATGCGGCGAAACCTTTCCTGAATATGATTCAGAGCATCGTCAGAAAGAACGAACTTTTGGGCATTTCCCTTGTGGAGGTGGGAAATTAGTCTGTTTTGCAGAGACAGGATGCCGTGTTTACTAATTTCTTCTTGGATCTTTTCAAGAAAGCTACAGGCATCGAACAGATGATGGAGTTGATTATATACATATTTGGCCAGAACCGTCTTACCAACCCCAGGGAGGCCATATATTCCTAACACCATTTCACGTCGTTCCCCAATTTCAGCTTGCCCATTGCGGTAGACAACCTTCAGCTTTGCCATTATTTCTTGCACATGAGGATCGACTCCAACTAATTTTTTTGGCAAAATTAGGTCCCTCGTTCACAGCATCTGCTCAACTTTGCGGACAATTAGCTTTATGAATTCACCATGTGTCCTGCCAAAATGTATATGGAATAAAAAGGACATGAAAGAGGAGGATTGAAAGCGGAAGAAAACCTATTTATGCATTATGCAGCCTTTGTCATCATTATAATAACGAATAATTATTGGATATGATTTGAAACTAGTTAATCTTAAAGCCAAAGTAGGTAAGATACATGAGAAAACGTAATCTCAGAACAGAGCACGTCATGGAAATTACTTTTCTTGATTTTCGTGGAGATGGTATCCCGTCAAGTCTCCGATCTGTTGGAGGGCAGACTTCCAGGGATTAAGGATACTGTCATCTCTGCTGCGCTTCTTGTGCTCATTCAAGGCCCTCTCGAAAGGGCCCGTGCAGTAGCGTACATCCGACGGATTGACATAGTAGAAGATGGGGATGATGGTGTGATTCTTCCCGTCCATGCACTTCACCATTTTCTTCAATTCCATGAGACAGCTCTTGCTGGACGCGTACTCCTTGGAGATGACGGGTATCTTGGACTGCTCGATCGCCTGGATCAGCTGGGGGTTCATTTCTTTGCCTATCTCCAGCTCTTCCTCATCCCTAAGGACACGAATACCAACATCAGTCAAGCTGGTGTACAGGAAATCCGCAAAGTTCCTGCGTGTGTCTGGCCCTCTGAAACTCAGGAACACTTGGTAGTCTGGCTGTGGAGACATTGATGAGAAAGGATTGCTAACGTGACTGATGTCCATTGTTTGTGTAGCAGGTCTCAACAAAAACGTATAATGGCCCTCTGAAACTCAGGAACTCTTTTCTTTTCTTTTTCTGGGGGTCAAGACGCGCACGTACTTTGGATTGGACCATCCTCACACTTTATATACCAGAGTCGACTCGGTTTTGGGAGAGCAAATCGACTGTTGACTGGTCGGTGGCAGTGGCGCTTTAGGATTAGTTTCTGAACATTTCTTTCCCTCTTCTTATTACCCATGTTTTTATTTTGTTTTCATTTTTTTTTCCAAATGAGGAAACGACTTATGAAAAAAGAAAAGTAAAGTCCAAAAACCTATTCATTGTTTTATTTGTGAGGAAAGAAAGAGATAATTACCAAATCAATTTTAAACCTATATTATGGGTACCAATTTAATTATAGACTTTTCAATTTTATCAATATAGTCCTAAATACTTGCGTGGAATTCCAATGTAATCATTTCGACTAATTGCTAATAGAAAATTCTAACGTGGTGTCCAGTCATTGCCAGTGATCCTACGCATTACGCTAATAAATTTGATGAATTTGATGCACGAATTCTTAGTTTGATGCATATTTTGTTGCATGGGAGTTTTTGGTTGGCTTGCAAAACTAGATAGTTGTGGATAAGTGTACCTAAAATACTAAGACTTTTCGTGAAAATACAATTGAATTCTAAAGTTTTCAAAAGCTGCAATCAAATTGTAAAATAAGTAAAATTTGTGTAACCAAATCACATTGCTTTTTCTTATTACGTTCTTGAAACGCATGAAGCCGACATAGGGTGCGTTTGGGAAAGCTTTTGGGAAAAGCCTTTAGGAAATGCAAAGGCCTTTGGTCTAAAGGGTTTTGATGAAATGCAAAAACTGTTTGGTAAACTATAATTGAAAAGCGCCTTGAGAAGCAACTTTGGGGAAATGCTATTTGGTAAACACATATAAACTATAATTAAAAAGCGCCTTGAGAAGCAACTTTGGGGAGTGAGTTAAGCTAGGGTTCAGGAACTCTAGACTGCGTTTGGATTCGGCTTTTCCAAGCCACTTTAGGCTTCCAAAGCCCTTTGGGCTAAAAATGAGCGTTTGGCAAAAAATATTTGTAAAGATCCTTAGCTTAAAGTTTGCCTTTTGAAGGCTGAAAGCCCAAGGTAGGGATGACCCTGCCTTTGGCATTTCAGCTTTCTCGGTAAGCTGGCTAGGGATTAATGAATTTTTGTTCGTTTGCCATTGTTGCCCTCATAACTTAAGGAAATTCCAAGTTTAACCCTTCTGAAAACTCTAGATCCGCACACGCTTTCCTCTTCCTTTCCTTACCCACCCGCAAGTTATCGTCTTTTCTTCTTCTCTCTCAAATCCATGAGCCTGACCCACCTGTAAGTTCTTTGGGAAAGTGTTTGTGGTTCCTTGATCACACAAAGAGAGAGAACTCGAAGCAGGCCGGGTTCTGGTAAAGCCATCTTTGTTCTTCCCGACATACTTCGGAGCTAAACTTCAGGAGGTCTGGTCTTTAGGTGAGTTGGGAATTTTCATCTTGTAGTGCCCGAGCATGTTCCCTTTTCCTTGTTCATGTGTTCATCGATTTGGGTTTCTTTCTCGGATGTGTTTTTTAGCTCGCTTGCAAGCTCTCTGTTTGGGTGTTGTGGGAAAATGCAGAGAAAACTAGGGAAGGTTTTTGGGTTTGGGCTACTTTGTTTTTTTTTAACTGGGTGTGTGGGGGAGAGGTCATGGGTTTCACTGAAACGTGTGCGAGGACTTGCTGGGTTGGCTTGCTTTGAGATTGTGGCAGGGATGGTTCGGTAAAGATGAGGAATTTTGGAAATTTAAAAGTGGTGTGCAGCTGTAGGAACTTGGGATATTAGAAAAGAAGAGGCGAAATGAAAGCTGAGGTGAGAGATGGGTCCTCAAATTGACTTGGACCTGGTTGGGTTATGATCATCTAAAAAGCAGCTCCATCTTGTTCAATGATATGATGATGTCTAGCAATTGGCGTGAGATTGCAGCATAGAGTTTCTTTAGTTGTAGAATTGCTCTATGGGTTCATTTTCTTGGGCTGTTTGGGTTCGACTGATGTGTCGTTGGTTTGGTTAGTCTGAGGGAGTCTTTGTTTCTGCTTGTAAAGTCTGAATCTTATGGAACACTTGTGTTTGAGATCATTGAGATTGCTGCAGTGACAGAGCTAGGCATGCTTAGCACTAGATATCGTAATCAGAATTCTCCTGTTAACGTCTCAGTTTGGTATCTGTGTTGTCTATATCTCGCCGTGAAGCTTTTTCGCCTCTTTTTTGTTTAATGCAATTAACAACCTTGATTCTGCCCCTTGTTCCAATGTTTTTCCTGTCACCCATATGGTTTTCAGGTATGTGCTCAATAGATCGTGAATTTGCGAAATCTTATAGGAGACTAAATGCATCCGTAGTTGTAAGGATCCTTTCCATCTAAAAGAGGAAATTAGCTAAAAATGGAGAATGAACGTCTCGAACTCAACCTTCGGAGCCTTCTTTATGTATATACATGCTAGGATCACTATCTCTTTTCTCGCTTATGTATCTGTGGTTTCTTCTCTTCCATCCCATTTTCTTTTTCAGTTGGAAAAATGTCAGCCACGTACATAATACAATAGAAAACTGGTTTTCTCGTGTTAACTTCTATTCCAAAAATAAATGATTGGTGACTTTTTACTAGGCAAATTATTGGTAAATCACCGACGCTTCTATAGAATTACCAGTTCATTTATAGGTTACAAACTATAACTCCAATCTCATAAAGTAAGCTGTCCAAATAAATTTCGAATAGCCTCAGCCATAAAAGCATCAAAATAATAAGCATTGGGCAATGGAAGTTTTAAATCCCTTGGCTTCGGGAAAGTGATTGGAGCCACTGTGAGGCAGGCTAGCATTTGTGACTGCATTTCTTGATGCGTTTATTATCCTAGACGATGCCTGTTAAATTAATGAAACCCGTTAAATTAATGAAACCAGAAAGTCATTTAACACACTTAGGACACGATACTCTCTCAATACACTTTAAATCAAATTTGTTGTGAGTAGCTGTTATGAGTAGTTGTTTGTTGTGAGTAGCTGTTATGAGTAGCTGTTATGCATAAGTCTATCTCAAAATCAAATTTAGTAATATAGTTATTTTAAATCTCATGATCATTTATCTTACGGATTATTAAATCACAATTTTAGACATGGAAACAGAGCACACAAAGTAAATATCCCCTTTTTAGATTTTCACTCTCAACCCTTTTCACCATCTAGTGAAAAATCCCCCAAAAGCCTAAAGAAAAAGAAACAAGAAACAGAAAGATCAGCTCATCTTTTCCTCTATGTTCTCAGTTCTCACTCTATCTGCCACTACCTCTCTCTATCTCCTTGGCTTCTTGTGCTTGTTTGGTATGGAAGTAAAATCTTAGACCGTCTAGCAAATATTTTTCTGTGCTATGCATAGTTCTATCTATATATGTGTTCATTCATCTATAGGGAATTGGGTCGTAGTTAATCTCATTTGTTTTCATTTTTCAAATGTTTTTGTACATTAATATGTATTAATGTTGTCTATGTTGATTAAATTTATATTATATTTGTGCAGGTAAATATTATTTAGTAGATGCTGGATATCCAAATCCGACGGGTTATTTGGGACCGTACAAAGAAGTTAGATATCATTTGCCAGAATTTCAACAAGGTCCTGCCCCTACAGGCTATCGAGAGGTATTCAATCGTGCTCATTCCTCGCTGTGATCGGAAATTGAGCGAGCTTTTGGTGTCTTGAAGAAGAAGTGGAAGATTCTAAACCATATGCCAAGTTTTCCATTTGAGAAGCAAGTAAAAATTGTTATAGCAGCAATGACTTTGCATAATTATATACGACGAAACGCCGCCAATGATAGACATTTTACAAGAGCAGATTTGGATCCCAATTATGGATATTCAGTTGACCTTGATAATACAAATGAGGGGGCCGGTACTTCAAATGACAATTTATCTTATGACATGGCGCGTTTATGTGATCAAATAGCAATGAGTTTAGTAAATACTTAAGGATGTTTGTAATTTTCAATAAAAACCTATTTCATTCTTCGATGCATATGTAATCATGTTTATTATAATGAAATTACTCTTTCTTTTTAATTGAGAAAAAGTCTACTTTGATGTATTTTTTAACTTATGAATTTGTTAATATATCTCTTTTATATATACATCTCAATGCAAAAAAAAAAGTCATTATTTTTGTTTTCAATTTAAAAAAATAAAAATTAAAAACTTAAATTGGTTTCGCTAAAGGACTCCATCAAGCGCCACATTGGGAAAAAAACTGGAAAATATATAAAAGAAAAGAAGGATTAAAATTTTAAAAAGAAAAAGAGAATTAAAAAATAAATAAAAATAAAAAGCTAACATTTAAATAAATAAATGTATATATTAAAAAAAAAAAAAACTCCCACCACCAAGGCTGAATGGGCGAGTTCAATGAAGCTCGAGGGACCCTCGTTCTGAGCTTGACCAAGCTCGAGAAGCCATGGTCGCAATCTCTAAATCTATTTTGCTACACGAGCTTAGTGAAGCTCGAGCGGCGGCCATGGCAGCTCTGTCTCCATCCCTCTGTTACTTCGCCCCTCTGTATCTCCCCAAATTCACAAACGCTGTGACAGAGGTAATCCAGTTTTCAGAGAAGCTGATTCGATCGCTACCAACCCCAAAAATAGAGCTGTACCTGGCTGTATCCATTTCTCCCTCCTTCATCCTCATTAATCAATCGACATGCTGGGGGAGGATTTCAAAGAGAAGCCCGTTATCGACATCTCTGAAGCCAAGCCTGATTGCATTTATACCAAATCAAATCTGCGGACAGAAGTTACTGCTTGAGGAAGAAAACGAAGAAGATGAAGATTCCGACTTCGAATTCACTTGCCTCAACATGGGTGGTTTGCCAGTCTCGGCCGATGATGTCTTCAACAACGGCTAGATCCGGTTTTCCGCCCGGTTTTCCCTCTTTTCAAACGAGACCTCATCTTTGCCAAAATCCGAGCCGTTAATGGAAGCAAGGGTCGTTAGCGGGCTAGATGAGTCATAGGGGACTTATTGCAACTAAACGGCCCGAATCATGGAGGAGATGTTATCGATAATGTAATTCTTTATTGTGGAAGTTCAAAAACAGGGAATCTTTGGTGTTCAGTATTTTCCATAACAATACTACTAAAAATAATTGTTGTGGAAACCAAAGAGATGAAGAAATCCGATTTCCCTCCCTTGACTCACTTTTTTTTTTTTTTTTTTTTATATGTTTAGAGACCCACTTTTCTATAACGTGTTTTATTTAACAAGGATAGAATACAATGTACCTTCCATGGGTGAAAAGATGACCAACTCCATTTATATAGACAATCAATACATGCCTTTCATCAAAGCGCATTCTATCTTCATAAGAGTCGCACCTTTTTGGAAGAATTATAAATTCCTCATAAAAATTACACCTTTTAACGAGCGCTGCAACTTCTCGTAACTAATATTTCTTTCATAGCATTTAAATAATTATTAAATCATTAATTAATAATATCATATGGGCCATAATAATTCTTACAAGAGATGCCACGGAGTAGTCGGAAGGGCAAGTTGATCGGATCCTTGAAATTGTGGCTGTTTCGAGACTTCTTGCCGTGAGCAAAGCAATGGCAGGGACTCCCTCATGCTAAAACCCTCCTTCTTAAGCTTTGTTGAGCTCGGCCAATCGACTATGGCTGCTGGAGCCATTTCTTTTAGCTTTTTTTTTTTTTTTAGAGATAAGTGCATTGGAAGTCCTAAAATTTGTTATGAAAAAGCAATTTAGTTCTACAATTTTCAAAAAGTACAATTACGTCCTAAAACTCGTCACAAAGTGTAATTAAGTCCTAAAACTTTCAAAAAATGCAATCAAATCCTAAAACTTGTCAAAGTGGTTTAATCTAAGTCATTCCATTGATTGCACTTTTTGAGAATTTTAGAATTCAGTTATACTTTCGAGACAAGTTTTAAGACTTTATTGAACATTTTGAAAGTTTTAGGACTTGATTGAACTTTCGTAATAAGTTTTAGGACTTAATTGCACTTTTTGCAAGTTTTATGACTCAATTGCATTTTCATGATAAGTTTTATGACTTCTAATACACTTATCCCTTATATATATGTTCTTACCTTTCTTTTCATTTATTCTCTTTTCTTTTTTGAATTTTTTATAATTTTGTTTTTGTTTTAAATTTTAAGTTCTTTATGATGTGGCAACCGCCAAACTACACATCGCTGCCACGTGTTTTAAAATGGTATTAAATTCTAGTGGCTAAATTGGACAAAGTAAAAGAGAGACTTGATTGCACGAATTTGACAGGTTTTATAACTTGATGGCACATTTTATAAGTTTTAAGACTCAAATGTATTTTCGCAACAAATTTTAGGACGTTTGGTGTATTTATGCCTCTTTTTTATGACATCCATATCTTAGAAACTAGAAGAGGGAAATTGGTGAAGAATAAATTGAAGGCACAGCCTTGTTACGGTGGGATAAATCGAAGGAGCAACGTTTGAGAGAAGGAAAATTACACGTCATCACTCGATCGAAGATATGTAGGTTGTTAAAGTGTTGATTTTTGCCTAGGGATAACGAGGAATATTTGTTCGATCGGCAAAATCAATGGCATGTACACTTGGAAAAGAGCATCATTGGTTACACGAGGCTCGTTTTACAGAATTTCCAAAGTCAACCCGTCAAAAGCTGATGGTCGTGATTTACGAGCCTCTACACCAAGATATTGAGATCTTACCATTTTCATTTGAAATGGTAGATGATTTTGAACTTAAACATTCGTTTCAATTTAGTGATGATTTCTGCGATAGCAGAGAGTTTAAACTGATCCAAAAATAATCATGAATTGATGTTTCTCCTGATAAAATAGAGGTTGTTGAAGAAGGAAGGCTAGTTTTTTTTTTTTCTTTTTATTGGAAGTTGACTTTGTGATGCCTGGAATTGACGGATCCATCTCTTTATTTGGAAAAATTGTTCAAAAAATCAAAAATTTATTGCATTTTTGTCAATTCAGGCATAAATATTTTCATTTTACCAATAGAGTTCAACTGGCTAATTTTGGCCAAAATTTGCTACTGTGGACACTAGGTGTGCTTGGCCAAAATATTTAACAATATTTCAATATTTTTAAATATTTTTATTATTTTTATTTTTTTTGAATTTTTTATTTTTTATTTCTTTATTTCTTTTTTTTTTTTTTTTTTTTTTTTCTTTTGTTGGCAAGGGTCACACGATCCGCTATCGACCACGCAGATCTCGACGGAAGCAAAGGCCCTTGACCATGGTTGGCAAGGCCATGATGGCCTCACCCAAACCTACGTGGCTTCGCCCCCGACCCTTGCTGGCCAAAAAAAAAAAGAAAAAAAAGCAAAGAAAAAAGGAATATAAAAATATAAAAATTCAAAATTTTAAAAATACTAAAATATAATGAAAATTTGTCTATTGTTAGCAGCAGCCGTGACGCGTAGGATGGTTGATATCTACGTCCGCGAATTCCAGCCAAAATTAGTCGAATGGACTCAATTGGCTAAATTGAAAAGTTGAAGACTGAATTGACAAAAGTACAATAGATTTAGTACTTTTTGAACAATTTTGCCATCAAATTTGATTGGAATCTTTTCTCAAAGCAAGAACTGTTGATTGATTAGGTAGATGCGATTCCAAATTTTGAGAGTATCACAGGACATTTGTTTTATGATAAGAAAATCCAGCACTCGAGTCGCAACCAGTAACATGCATGAAGCACAACTGAGGAAAACTCCCAATTTTCTATTAGTTCACAGGTTAAGCCCATTACAAAAGAGTACCACACGAATATAAACCCTGATGATTCAGTAATATAATATAATTAGAAAGCTATTGGTGAAACATAAAATCTGTTTCTTCTGTCCGGAACCAATCATCCCTTTGAAGATTTTCGCATCTGGAGATGTGGACTTCTCGGAGACGAGAGAGGCGGGAAATACTTGGAGGTAGTTGGCCAGAAATCCGAGTGTTGGACAGTTTCAGGATTGCCAAAGACGACAATCTTCCAATGTCGTCGGGGATTTTCCCCGCTAAGCTCCGGCATGACGTGAAATCTATCTCTTCCACCTTCTCCAGATTTAGTATATCTTCAGGAAACTCCCGTATGAAAGTACCTCTCATCCTGAGCACTTTCATATCTTTCAAATTCTTGACTGAAGGAGGTAACTCTCGAATCAGAGTGTTAGATAAATCCAAGAATTGCAGTGACCTGAGCTTCCCTATATCATCTGGAAGATTGGATAGCCTCCTGCAGTCCTTGAGAGACAGTGTCTTCAGTTTCTCGAGCGATCCGATGGACTCCCCGAGGGTGACAATTCCAGTCCCGTCTAGAGCGAGATATTTGAGAGACTTCAAGTATGGGAGCTGATCGGATAGGTCAGTCAGGTGGCTACAATTGCAAGCACTGAGAGTTTTGAGCATCGTCATGGAACCCTTTTGGAAATGAATCCGTGTAATGGAAGTTCTATCGATCAGCAGCTCCTTCAATCCTCTCACGGGACCCAAATCTGGCAATTCACAAAGGCGATGGCAGCCCTTCACGTTCAAAGAAACTAATTCCTCCAGATTACTAAATGATGGATGGATTTCTAGAATAGAGGAATATTCCAGAATAAGTCTTTCCTGCTCCACTGAAGCAGGAAATTCTGGAGTGGCAGTCAAATGGGCAAAAGAAGTTAGTTTCAAAACTTTCAGTTTCCTTGCCTGCAAAATAAATAGGACGTCTTAGTAAATGTTGAGTTCCTGAGAAATACATTGTCAAAAGTAAAAATGCATGAAGATAGTGAATTCATTCCATACCTGCTTAAGCAGATCCCATCCTCCCCAGTCTTTGTCAACTTTACTCCTTGACAAATCAAGAATCATCAGTTTTGGCAAATTCAGATTTTGCGGTTTAACGTTGAAAATCTTAGGGCACCCTTGCCAATCAAGCCACCTTAAGCTCGAAAGACGATCCCCAAAGTATCCCTGAATATCAGCCGGACCCAGATTGAGGAACATCAAGTTCTGTAAACCATCAAATTGATCACATTTTAAACTGATAATCCGTTCGGATGAGTCATCAGACTTGAGCCCGAGGGCTTTGACATTCTTTGTACCCTGTCAATCAAGCAAAGCAAAATTAACTTAGAAAAATGGAGCTGTCTTTAGCATCACACTTGACAAATAATTGAACGAGGAGGATCAATAAGTGCATCAATTGGCATCTAAAGAAGAAAAGATGTGGAGCAGTGCTCGCAGAACTTACCTCCCATCGTCGTAGTACATTTAGTGCTTCTCTGTGGTTCCATAGCCTACTGCGTCTGCAAGGTTCATTCCGGTTTTCATTCTTGACAATTTCCCGGCCAAACTTCTTCAGTATTTCATGCATGAGTAGTCCTTTATCCTCTCCGATCTTTACGAAAGACTTGGCTTGAAGAGCTTGAATCGTTCTAGAAGGAGAATACTTACAGTCATCCCAAATGTAATAGGGGATTCTCTTGTCCATTCCTGTGAAGAAGCATGCTATATCGAGAAATATCTCCCGTGCATTCTCATCTAGGTCGGCATAGCTCTTCTCCAAGGCCACTTGGACTCTCTTATGAGGAGATACTTTCAATGCAGTCAATGTTTCCCTCCACACTTTCTTCGATTTTATAAGAAACAGAGATGAACCTGTTGTTAGGGAAATCCCTTATGATGTTTTGAAGATGACAAAATAAATCAAAGGCTACTAACATGTTTAATGGTTAAGTAATAGACCATGCAGATGATAGAACATGTAAAGGATATTGTCAAAGTTAGAAGACTCGCCGTAAGACGATCGTAACATATGTCCAAAGTATATTCTCGAAGATTTCGGACTTCGTGTCAAAGTCTCAAGACGCCGACTTTAGTGTCAAAGTCTGTTTCTACATCGAAGTCTGTCAACTCGACAAATTCCAGATCGAACGTGAATGAAGAACCAGAAGACAGACTCTATGCTGAAGCCGAACTTATTCGGACGGTGTACAGACCTTAAAGCTAAATCTGTTCGAAGCAAAATATGTTCGACTCGGATTGTAAAGTCTATCGCATTCGACTCAGATTGCAAAGTCTATCGCACTCGACTCGATTGTAAAGTCTATTGTTTTCGACTTTACATCCGATTCGACGTAACGTAATGTAAGCCCCGAAGATATAACGGCTAGTGATTTGGTTTGGATTCCACATCAAGACTCGATTTGATTGACTCAATCTAATTGATTGACAATTAAATCTTGAAGACAAGAACTTTCTATACGAAGAAGCTTTACTTATGGAAACCAAGATTCTGTTTGTATGGGCGATCGGAATCAATTTGGGATTTTACCTCTATCACTCAACGGCTACCAAATCTTCTAGATACAGAGCTGTCCAATGGGTATATTGGAAGACGATCCTCAAGATGCTGTCCAACGGCTAGTTTGGAAGTAGAGGAGTATTTAAGGAGATGAAGGACCGATGAGCAAGTAAGAGACGGAGCGTAGAATTTATAATTCCAAAGTCTGAGTGATCTTCGATCATACACTTGTCTTTTGTGAGCTTAAACATTTGTGATCTTGAGAGAAATACCAAAAGAGTGACTTAGTGAGATAGTGTGATCTACTACTAAGTGTTTGCACTCAAAGTTGTAATCTCTTGTTGATTGCATAGTGGAATCCAGCTAAGAAGGCTGTTAGCGTGGGAGAGTGGACGTAGGCTTGATCTAAGCCGAACCACTATAAACCTTGTGTTCTTATTCTCTTCCCTAAACTCCTTTATTTTATTCCGCATATATTTGCCAAGGTTTTGTTTAAACACCTATTCACCCCCCTCTAGGTGTTCTTACTAGCCCTATCAATTGGTATCGGAGCCAAGTGCTCGGTTTATAAAAGTGTTTTTACTTTTGAGCTAAAGATCTTCTATGGCTAGTATCTTGGCACCAGGACTTATGGAAGGGCAAAGCAACACGAGGCCACCATATTTTGATGGAAAGGAATACAACGTTTGGAAAAACAGAATGAAGGCATTCCTAAGATCCAAAGATCCCTTGCAATGGGATGTTGTGGAAAAAGGAATCAATCCCACGACTGCGTCTACATCAAATGAGAATGGCAAAGACAAAGAAACCAAACCCCCCGCTCCTATGTCTCGGACGGAGATGTCCAAAAGAGAAGCGCTTGATGCAAAAGCCATTTATTCCTTACATTGTGCATTATCTTCTGCTGAATATAACAGAATCTCTTCATGTGAAACAGCAAAAGAAGTTTGGGATAGACTTCATGTTACATATGAAGGGACTGATCGTGTAAAAGAGACAAAAGTAAACTTTTTGCTCGGTAAATATGAATCCTTCAAGATGAAGCAAGGAGAGTCGATTGGAGATATGTTCAGCCGTTTTACAGAAATTGTAAATGGTTTAACATATCAAGGTCAGCAAATTTCTTCCCCAATGAAGGTCAACAAACTCTTGCGAGGTCTCTCAAAAGATTGGAACCATGTCAAGACCTCAATCCGGGAAACTCAGAGGATTATGCCACTCTCCGTTGATCCTATGAAGTGGAACAACTCAACGACGAAGATCCCAAAGGTAAGAAGTCCATCGCTTTAGTATCTAACGCCGATTCGATGATACAGCCTTTAAAATGATATGGACAACGAAGAACTTGCTTTTATGATCAAGAAATTCAAAAAGTTGAGTAGAAAAGGGAGGAAATTCAGTGAAAGAAAACAATACAAGTAGAATGGCCAGAAAAGAACCATGAAAGAAGATGACCAACAAGGAAATATATGCTTGATGGCACATTCAGAATCTGAGTCTAACTCGCATACGTACTGTAATTAGAGTCGACTGCATACGTACTTAATCCGATGAGGAAATCGAAGTAAGCCATTAAAAAATTCCTATCAAAGTTTCAAAGTATATAAATGATCTCTGTTTAAATCTCAAATCTTCTCTTAAAAGGATCTCCGAACTTAAAAAGGAGAATTCTCGCTTAGGCAAATGGATCTTTCTCAAAAAGAAAATTTTGAAATTTTGCAAAAAGATTTTCTACAAATAAAAGAAAGTCGAGATTTACTTGTCAAAGAAAATGATTCTTTGAAGAAAGAAATTTCAAATATTTCGACAAGATTTTCAAATGGTTCAAAAACTTTAGAGCATATTCTTTCCATACAAGTTCCTTACTATAATAAGTCGGGACTTGGTTTCAATAAGGAAAGTGATTCTTTAATTGATTTTCCTAAAGTAAAAGAGAGACTTAGACAAAAACTTTCAAAGGAATTTTACAAAAATCATTTTCAAAAAGTGTTTGTAAAACCTATTGGTCGAAATGCTCTCAAGTGTTCAAATTGTGGAAATTCAGAACACTTTGAGAAAGAATGTCCTAAAGTCTGGAGACCTATTAAGAAATATTGGGTAAAAACAGCATATTCTACTAACTTTCATGGACCCAAGAAAAAATGGGTACCAAAGAAAAGATGAGTTATTTTTGCAGGAAATAAAGGAAAAGAAGAAAGAGAATTTGGTAAGGAAAACATATATTTTTAATTCTCTTTGTGCCTTGAATGATTTAGATTTTATTATGACCATATTCTGTGATTGGTTTGATTGAAGAAAGAATCGTGTGATTATTATTTTTTTTTTGTCGCGATTTGATACGTGTGATTAATTTGATATCTTGCTTAGAGTCAATTGAGTTTAATTGGTTTGACTTTATGCTATCAGATTGTCATATTTTGCAAAAGTGAAAATCTGTTTTACGTGGTATAAATTTATATTTTTAGATACTCAAGGAATTTATTCTCTCTTATTTTATTGTGCTTTGATTAAGTGAGAATTTTTTTGAAGATATTATTGTGCATAATGTTCTTTCCTTAAATATTATGTTATGATGAGTTTAGAAAGAATATTTGATTATCTATGGAGATTTTATATTTTGCTCTAACATAATGGAAGGATCCAAATTGATGGATACCATAAAGGAAATGAGTTCATTGCAGGAAATTCTATAGAGGAAGAATGATTGCGAATCTACGCAAATCATGGTGCAATCAAAAAGATATCCGATGCAAAGATTGGTAAATTTTTTTTCAATGATATATTTCAAACATATACCATGGGGGGAGAACGTGAATCCAAGAGAAAGGAAAGAATCGATATCACCTCAAAAAGGCAATAAATTGAGGGGGAGCTTTGATCAATTATGGAAAAATCTTTTTGGATTGATCGTCATCTTATTATGGATGGAAGGAAAGGTAAATGTGTCAGAATTTGTTCTAAAAATCCGGTTAGTGCATCTCTTATTACCTTTTGTCATTAACAAATCTCTTATTGATATTATCTTTTTATGACAAAATGGGTTAAGTGAATTTTATAATGCATCCGTGATTTTTATTGGATATTTGCTGATATATATGATCGAAGTGAGCTATATTGCATATCTTTAATATTCGATTTATAAAAGCTGATTTTTGGAAATTGTGCAAGACATATATTTATCATTTTATATTCTCCACGTGACTCTTTGTTATCGCTTTTTGATTATGACAAAAAGGGGGAGAGAATATGAATATGCATATGTGTTGATTGGTTGATATTATTGCATAATATTGAGCTGCGATTATTTTTCTATATATTGTTATGCTCAATCTATTTGCTATCTTCTGATATCCTTTGATTTAAATTAATATTTTTAAAAGCGTGTTTACAAATCTGCATATTCAGATATTGTTTTGTAATCATCAAAAAGGGGGAGATTGTTAGGGAAATCCCTTATGATGTTTTGAAGATGACAAAATAAATCAAAGGCTACTAACATGTTTAATGGTTAAGTAATAGACCATGCAGATGATAGAACATGTAAAGGATATTATCAAAGTCAGAAGACTGCCAAAAGACTGATCGTAACATAGGTCCAAAGTATATTCGAAGATTTCCAGACTCTCGTATCAAAGTCTCGAAGACGCGACTTTAGTGTCAAAGTCTGTTTCTACATCGAAGTCCGTCAACTCGACAAATTCCAGATCGAACGTGAATGAAGAACCGAAGACGACTCTATGCTGAAGCCGAACTTATTCGAGACGGCGTACGTACCTTAAAGCTAAATCTGTTCGAAGCAAAATATGTTCGACTCGATTGTAAAGTCTATCGCATTCGACTCGATTGCAAAGTCTATCGCACTCAGACTCAGATTGTAAAGTCTATTGTTTTCAGACTTTACATCCGTATTCGATTAACGTAATGTAAGCCCCGAAGATATAACGGCTAGTGATTTGGTTTGGATTCCACATCAAGACTGATTTAATTGACTCAATCTAATTGATTGACAATTAAATTGACAATTAAATCTTGAAGACAAGAACTTTCTATACGAAGAAGCTTTACTTATGGAAACCAAGATTCTGTTTGTATGGGCGATCGGAATCAATTTGGGATTTTACCTCTATCACTCAATGGCTACCAAATCTTCTAGATACAGGGCTGTCCAATGGGTATATTGGAAGACGATCCTCAAGATGCTGTCCAACGGCTAGTTTGGAAGTAGAGGAGTATTTAAGGAGATGAAGGACCGATGAGCAAGTAAGAGACGGAGCGTAGAATTTATAATTCCAAAGTCTGAGTGATCTTCGATCATACACTTGTCTTTTGTGAGCTTAAACGTTTGTGATCTTGAGAGAAATACCAAAAGAGTGACTTAGTGAGATAGTGTGATCTACTACTAAGTGTTTGCACTCAAAGTTGTAATCTCTTGTTGATTGCATAGTGGAATCGAGCCAAGAAGGCTGTTAGCGTGGGAGAGTGGACGTAGGCTTGATCTAAGCCGAACCACTATAAACCTTGTGTTCTTATTCTCTTCCCTAAACTCCTTTATTTTATTCCGCATATATTTGCCAAGGTTTTGTTTAAACACCTATTCACCCCCCTCTAGGTGTTCTTACTAGCCCTATCACCTGTCACCTTGGACATAGAAGGAAGAGGTGTTCTGTAGTTTCTGGTATGAGGTTAGAGCAGAGAGGGCAAGTTGGGTATGTAGTGATGCATCTTTGGAATAAATTAGCCTTCGTGGCTAGAGCATTATGGCAAACGGACCAAAGGAAAGGTCGAATTTTAGGGGGAAGCTTCACAGCCCAAATAGCTTTCCATAGGAACTTGGGTGGGTGATAAGATGAAGAAGCTATATTCGGTTGGCTATTGGGAATAGCTTTTCTGAAGGTGTGATATCCATTTTTCACAGAATATGTGCCATTTACAGTCCCTGTCCAGATAACTTTATCAGAAGTGTATTGAGGTCTAACCTGAATTTTGAGAATATCTTGGACTGTGGAGGCATCAAATTGTTTGTGCAAAAGAGGAACATTCCAACTGTTGCTGTCCGGGTCCAGTAGTTTAGTGACAATTAACGGGGCATTCCAAGTAGCAGGGCCCCCTATGACTCCTCTAGGAAGCCATCGGTCTTCCCGGATTTTAATTGATTGTCCATTACCAACATACCATTGGATATGAGGTAAGATGGACTCCCTCCCAAATAGAATACTCCGCCATCCCCAGGAAGGTCTTGATCCCCTATCGGCATGCATAAAATCGTAAGAGTGAAAGTAAAGCCCTTTCAAAAGTGTACTCCATAGCGCCGTTGGATTCTGGAATAATCGCCATTCTTGTTTCCCAAGCATGGCTTTATTAAAGTCTTGAAGATCCCGAAATCTGAGGCCCCCACTATCTTTGCTTTGCTTAAGAACAGCCCAATTTTTCCAGTGGATGCCTGCTTTAGTACTATCTTTCTGCCACCAAAATCGAGCAACTTTCTGTTCAATGGATCGGCAAATAGATGTAGGGATTCTAAAAATGGACATGGCATACTGAGGTATCGCTTGTACGACAGTTTTAAGTAAAATTTCCTTTCCACCCTTAAATAGCAGACTTTCTTTCCATCCCTTCAGTTTGGCATTTACCCTCCCCAAAATCCAAGCAAACATGTCCTGCTTAGATCTACCCCAATCCGATGGTATAACTAGATACTTTCCAGTCCTCTGAATCACTGGGATTTGAAGTACTCCAGCTAAATTTTCTTTTAGACTAAGAGGACAGGCTTTGCTGAAGAAGATTCCAGATTTATTTCTATTAACAGCTTGGCCAGTAGCAAAGCAATATTGATTGACAATGTTCGCTAAATTCTGACATTCAATTAATTTGCCATCTAAAAAGAAGATAGCATCATTAGCAAAAAACAGATGAGAGAGAGTGGGACACCACCTGTTCAGTTTGATGCCTTTGAGATGACCCATGGTGATGGCTTGGTGTATAAGATGGGACAACAGATTCGCTAGAAGGATAAAAAGGTAGGGGGATAGGGGGTCTCCCTGTCTGATACCTCGGGTAGGCTGAAAATAAGGTGAAAGTTCACCATTGAATTTAACACTAAAAGACACTGTCGTTATGCATTGCATGATCCATTGTACCCATGTAGCATGAAAGCCTAGAGTGAGTAGATAGTCTTTGAGAAAATCCCACTCAACCCGGTCATATGCCTTTTGCATATCCATTTTGAGGACAGCTCGAAATTGGCGTCTGCATTTTCTAACTTTAAGTTGATGAAGCACCTCTTGGACTATTAAAATATTATCCTGAATTTGACGTCCACTGACAAAGGCGCTTTGCTCCTGGGAAATAAGTACAGGCAGGTAGGGCTTAAGGCGATTGGCAATCACCTTAGAAATGATTTTATAGGCATAATTGCAAAGACTAATGGGACGGTATTGGTCTAATCTTTTAGGATGTGGTACCTTAGGTATTAGGGCTATGACGGTTCTATTGAGGTCTGGCGGCAGGACTCCAGAAAGAAAGAATTGTTGCACTGATAAGAATAGTTCGTCCTAGAGAATATCCCAATGATGTTGATAGAAGAGTCCATTCAAGCCGTCTGGACCCGGGGCTTTGGTAAGCCCCAATTGGAATGTAGCCTCTTGAACCTCCTTCTTGGTAATAGGAGCTATTAAGGACATGTTCATCTCATTTGTAATAACCCGAGGACATTGTTGCAGAATCGGCCAGTAATCTCGATGTCCCACTGTCTGATATAGATGTGAAAAGCAATCCATCGTCATCTTCTTCAAAAGTCCGGGATCACGCACCCAAGCTTGGTTGTCATCCTACAACATACTAATTTTATTGTGTTGTCTTCTTTGGATAGTTGTTGCATGGAAGAATTTAGTGTTTTTATCCCCCCATCTGAGCCAGTTGATTCTAGAACGCATCGCCCAAAACTGTTCTTCTTGTTGCCATAACGTCTGAATTTGCTCTTTCAGGTGAGTAACCAGCGATGCATCATAATGATGAAGAATCTGATTAGTGTGATTTTGAAGTTGCTGGTGCAAAGCTGCAAGTTGATGATGTCCCTTGGAGAATTTGGATCTGCTCCACTGAGCCAGAGCTGAGGACACTGCCTTAAGTATTGAAGGTAGGGCAGAAGTGTGTGGCTGTGTGGAGATCCATGACCGAGCAACGATATCACGGCAGTCAGGGTCTTAAATCCAAAAGGCTTCAAAGATGAAAGGCCGAGGGCATCGACAAGGTACAACTACAGTGGTTAAGAGCAAGGGGCTGTGGTCCGACCCCACCGCAGGTAAAGCAAACACCTCAGCCTCAGGGAAAGTGAGGCGCCATTCCAGATTACAAAGAGCCCTATCCAGCCGTTCCTTGACAAAATCATCACCAGCCCTATGGTTCATCCAGGTAAAAGAACAACCCTTGCTTTCTATATCCATGAGTGAGCAATCATGTAATACATCTCTAAAAACTCGCATCCTATTAGAGTCAGCAAAACGCTTACCTATTTTTTCCCAGTGGTAGAGTACTTCATTGAAATCACCGACACAAATCCATGGAAAGGTGTTGGTGGCGCAGATAAGTCGTAGATTGGCCCAAAATAGCCGGCGCTGCTGGATATTAGATGGGGCATGAATGCAGGTGAGTCTCATTTGATTACCTCCCATTAAATCAGTGCAAATGACATCAAAAAACTCCGGAGCAGAGCAGTCCAACGTTAGATTAAACTGATTATTCCAAAAAAGAGCCATCCCCCCAGCTAAGCCAATGGGATTCAACAAAATAGAGTTAGGATATCTGAGTCGCTTTTGCACCCGTTGGACTACTACTTCTTGGTTCTTTGTTTCCATAAAAAAAATAAGGTCGGGCCTCTCATTAGCCACTAAGGCCTTGAGGGATTTGACTGTCAGGGGGTTGCCCAGCCCCTGACAATTCCAGCTCAAAAGTTTCATTTGTCAGTCGGTGGCTTTTTTGGGCAAGCCACCACAGCCCATTGGCCAACTTCTTCGGCTTCCAAGAAAGGAGTATCCAGTAGTTGTGTGTCATCCAGGTCATCGTGTAGATTTAGTCGTCGGACATAAGGAGAATACCGCTTCAGTTTTTTGCTTGTACCTGCTTTGGTGTTGAGTCGGGTCTGCTTTGTCTTTTTTGAATTGGAGACACACATTACCGGATCTTGAGGAGCTTTCATCTTTGCAGAGACAAGGTCCATTACTACTCGTGTTGGAGATTTTGACCGCTGGTCTGCTGAAGCTATTGCTTGTTTCTCTATTGGAACAGGATGCTGGGCAAATACAGCAACGTTCTGAAAAGGAGGCAGGTCTGGTGCATGGAGGATTCCCCTGTTACTGTGATCGATAGGGGGTTGAGCCACAACCAGCTGATGGGAAGGTGGGGGAGTTTCTGGGATGACCTCTTCCAGTGATTCAGGTATTTCTTGCGGTTCATAAAAAACTTTCCAGTAGGGACTATGTTCCTGAACTTCCGCCCTTAGCCATTGACCATATGCCATTTTTTCTTTGCCCTCCATCTTAGCTTCAGTAAAAGGGTAATCCTTGCAGTACATAGCATAGTGTCCGAGTTTACCACAGGAATAACAGAAATGAGATAAGTGTTCATACCGAAAATCCAACCATAATGTCTTCCCATTGAGTTTGATCAACTGTCCCGTCTTTAATGGTTCCCGTACATCGAGATCAACCCTTACTTTCACAATTCGGATTGAAGTACCCTCCTTACTATCTATACGAACTTCCATGACTTTGCCTATGTGCCTGACAGCTCTTTCTATCATATTGACAGAGCACCATTCTAGTGGAATACCAAAGACTTGCACCCAGAATGCACGAGTCGAAAAGTCATAACAATGCAACGGCATATCGGGGATCCAAGGCTTGAAGATTACTAAATGGCCAGAAAAAAGCCAGGGGCCCCCATCCAGAACACGTTGTCTTTCTACATCAGATTTGAATTTGGCGACGTACAATCCTTCTTCCCGAATAGAGATATCGACCTGGTCTGTTCTCCAAACACGCCTTAAAGTACTTTGAAAGGCTTGTAAGTTTATGGATGGAATGGAGAGAATTTTACCGACCAAAGTCAACTTACATTCTTCAACTGTCACTGTAGGTGGTGCATCATTCCAGACCTCAATCCTCTGTTCTGGCCAGAGTCGGCCCATTCAGGAGCATAGGGCAGCGAGACGAGAGACTCCATCGTCAGCATGTTCGTCCATGTGTTCAGGGTTCAGTAATTAGCATTAACCAGAGAGACAATTGTGAAAAATGAGGAACATGCATCATATGTTCAGCGACGGGAATGAAGTGAATTGGGCAGAAATCGAAGATGGGTAAGGATTCGGAGGAGAAGATGAAGACTAGATCATATCGAGGTAAATGAACTGATGAAAGATGAAGGACATGCAGCAGTTATGTGAAGTGGGTCAAGATAGTTGGACTCCGATTCATATCGATCAGCGACGGGAAGGAAGTGAATTGGACAGAAAGCGAAAATGGGTAAGAATTTGGAGGAGAAGATGAAGACCAGATCATAGCGAGGCAATTGAACTGATGAAAGATGAGGGACATACATCAATTATGCGAAATGGGTCAAGATAGTTGGACTCCGATTCATATCGACCAGCGACGAGAAGGAAGTGAATTGGGCAGAAATCGAAGATGGATGAGAATTCGGAACGGGTTTCGGATAGAGGACAACATCAATGGTAAAACTGGAGATGAAAGGAAACAGGGATGGATGCGAGGATGGAGATTAGGTTTTAGGGCCGCTCATTGAATGATGCAAAATTTGCTCCATTGCAAAAGCTGGGGGTCAAAGCACTGTTTTTCACTTGCCGTTACCTATTCCACAAGCGCCTTTGGGAAGATACGAGTATGGACTTTGTAATGAGTTTGCCAAAGACTCCACGCTATAAGGATTTAGGCTGTGCTTAATTCAACTTTTTCAATGGGTTTTGGGGAAATGAGTTAAAAGCGGTTTCCCGAAATATGAATTGTGTTTGGTAAATTATAACTTACAAGTCCTTTGTAAAGCAACTTTGGGTTAAATACTATATGGAAAAACTCTTCTTGCAAAGGACTTTGGCTGCATTTTTTTTTTCTTCTTTTTATTAAAAAACACAAACCCTTCACTAGCAAGCCAATTTTGGTGCCAGCGGCCATCGTCTAAGGTCGCACAACCTGAAGCGACCCCTGGCGAGGGCTACATGAGGTTGCACAACTCCGACGAGGGTAGTTTGGGTCGTGCGACCCTCACCAAGGGCTGCCTAAAGTCATGCCACCTCAGACAGTAGTTGCCGCCTACCTAAGCCCTTCATTGGAGCTAGCGCTTGGGCACGCACCTCGTTGGCCTCTCGTCGACTCCTCGCCAACCTCTCGTCAACCCTTCACAACCAGTTCTAGTGTCACCGACTGCCCTTGTGTAGAGAAGATGAATAGTAACAACGAGGGTAGAATCGGAAATGAAAAAATTCGTGAGGGTAGTTTTGAAAAAAAAAAATTACTTGACTTTATAAATAGCCTTCTACAAATGCTGAAAGGACAAAGCAAATGGGGACTTGCCTTGGGCTTTCAGCATTGCCAAGGCTAGTATTTGGCCAAAGAAGTCCAAAAAAAATATGCCAAACACCCCATATTTTCCCTAAGGGACTTTGGAGATCCAAACACAATTAATCATGGTTGTGGTTGATCAATTTTATAACATGGCACATTTTGTACCATATAGTAAGACTCTTGATGAGATACATGTTGCTAAGCTCTATTTTCATGAAATTTGGGGCCCACATGTTATATTCCAAAGACAATTACTTCTTATCATTTTGTCACCTTTATGAGTTATTGCTACATTATGGCGAAAAATGGGGACTCAACTTCAATTTCGTTCTGCTAGTCATCCTCGTACTGACGGACAAACAGAGGGATGTTAATAGAATTTTGGGCAATTTATTAAAAAGCTTTATTGGAAAACATGTTAAGTAGTGGGATTTATAGGGCATGCATAATAATTATTTTGTTTATATGTTTTTCTATTTTTCAATTCTTGGGAACAGGTTTGAAACATAAATCCATTTGGTAATGCAATTTCACTTTTCTAATTCGGGACAAATTTTAGCCTAGAAATAAGTTTGGAATATAAATGACAAATAGAAATTTTCTACTATTCTATATTTGGAACATAAACGGAAATAAAAACTCTTCTCATCGCTCGCCCTTGCCGCCCACCCTCCCGCCGATGTTCGATTCCTACATCGATGCTTTCAATTCAATTGATTAAGGATGTTTTATCTCACGAAAGAGTGGAGCACAATGAATGGAAAATAGTATGGAAGAGAGACATTTAAGAAGGCCTATTGAACGGGGAACAAAAAATTTGTATCGTTATCAAATGCATATCTCTACGCAAGAACTTGTCCAGGAAATAGAAATTGAAAATTTTATTTTTGACCAGAAATTATTTTCAGGAATAAAATAGTTCTCATTCGCAGTCCTATTAGGTCAAACTGAGTCCAGCTATTATAATTCGGTGAGTCAAACTACTGGAAAAGGCCCATTTGAAGCTGTGCTTGGAAAGCATCATTTAAGCCATCGCCTACAAAGCGTCAATTTGGTGGAGCCGCTGAAGAAAGGGCCTGAGGAAATCAAACAGTTATATGAAGAGGTAAGCTGAGGAAATCAAACAGTTATATGAAGAGGTAAGGAATTAGCCGCTGAAGAAGGGGCCTGAGGAAATCAAACAGTTTTATGAAGAAGTAAGAAAAAGAATTCCGAAGCAAATCGACGAGTATCGCCCTGGAGGAAGGTGATCTCGTGTTTTCATTTTTCACCGGGTTGTCATGCTAAGTTATCTCTTTGAGGGGAATAGTACTTTTCGAGTTTTGGAGTGCATTAACGATGTTGGCTAGAAAATTGAACTTCCTGGAGAGCATGGTGTTTCTGGTACATTCAATGTTGCTGATCTCTGACCACAGCATGAAAACCAAGAGCTTGGTGCAGATTGGCCTCAAGATTATCGCTCGCTATTATTTCGAAATGAAAATATGTAGGTAATATTTCGAAACCTTTTTTGGAGATCTCAAGATTATCTAATGCTATTAGAATATTGGAATGATATATATATATATATATATATATATATATATATATATATATTTCCTGATTCTCAATTTATTTATTGGTTTTCTTAGGATTATTTTATCTAGATTAGGAATTTAATAATATTGTTGCCTAATTGAAATTCATAGTTTCGATAAGTTACATTTTCATTGCTTAGAGGTTACTCAAAGGGCTCTAGGCTCTCCACTATAAATACCCAGGACCTTTATTGAAACACAATAGAGTTGATCTCAACTATAAACTCCTTCTCAAGTAGTTGATCTTCCTTCATATCTACTTTTCGATCATCACTTCTCGCCACTTGAACCGGCTAAGCACCTAGTTGTTATGCTTAAAAAGACAAATCCAAATCCTCCTCGAAACATCATCAGTAAAGAATAATACATTCCTGGCACCATCCTTGGACAAAATATGAGAAAGTCCCATTAGTCTGAGAGTACGCAACCTAACAATCTATGAGGTCTGTTGAACTACTGTACTAAAATTCACTATTCACGCTCACTACTAATGCCACAGTGCTAAAAAAAGTTCACCTTCTCAGTCTAGTGATCTCCTAGTAGATTGATTTAGAACCATCGTATGTCTCTCACTCATGTGTTTGAGTGTTATGTGCCGCAATTGTATTTTGTATTGATCTAAAGCCTTCGAGAATCTAGTAAACAAGCCATCAGTGTCGTTCCCTAGAGGAGATATAACCTACAGTCTATCTTTCCTTACATCGCAGTTAGCATATCTCGAGAGACCTTCAAAATTCCACATTCAAGTAAGATGCAATATCTGAATTCGTCAAGAGCACTTGTGAGATAAGCTTCTTTCTCATCTTTGGTACATTTTTTACATTAATCAATCTTCTTAGTACTCCATCTTGCATCATAATATGAACTATTTCAATCCCTACCACTATGAACTATTTTGATCCCTACTACTTCACAAGCAGCACTGTTTCCCATAAGCACCTTGTCAACCTCGGTATACTAATTGATAATTAGTCAATGCTCATGAAAAGTTGCATGATAAGAACATTCAAAATCAGACACACAATTATCGTCTGATGAACTCGTGGTGACTGCCAGCACATCACTGGGATTGCTTGAACTATTATATAATGTAATAATAATATTATCATCGGCGGTAGACTCCACCTTAATTCATTTACCTTCTTATTCTGACAATCTCTCATGTAATGTCCACCTCATTGCAAAGATTATATTGCTAATTTCGAAAGTTGGAACTTGATTTAAAATAGCTCTCCATCTGCTACCTTCGAACCTTTTGTGTTCGTCTCTACCCCGGATAATCCAACCTTACACAATATCCTTCGCTAAGTTATATGCTCACCACTTATTTTCCCACTCCTCAGCAAACAAGATAGACTTTACTTCTTCCAAGATAATTGTAGTGTTGAATCAATAAGGTACTCAAAAGAATCCAGTAGACAAGCCAACATCATGCCTTGTAGGGTTGAATCAATAAGGTACTCAAAAGAATCCAGTAGACAAGTCAACATCATGCCTTGTTTCTCATTAGGCAAGGCGCCATTGACGTTCTTCAAGTCTATCATAACTTTAGTAGACTCGTATACATGGAATTTAACAAATATATCTTCAACCACTTTACTGAAACATCATTTTCAGCATATACAAGGGATTGTTCAAACCCCTCATTTAAGAAAAGTGAGTCCAATTTTGCCCACAATGTTGCAGCATCCTTCTCTTCGTCCTCATCCACTTCAAACAACATCTAATCTAATAGATTCAATAGTATTATGCTTTTTATCTACTCCACCAACTCTACCTTATCAGTCGCTTTTATCGTTCCATCAACTCGGACGACTTCGCCAACTCTTGGGTTGTTAACAAGGTACATATCTCAATGCTCTGCAGTCCAAAATTATTCTTCCTTGTTCAACTCTCAATACCAACTATAGCTGCAGATGTAATAGTAATTACATTTCCAAAGAGTGATCAAAATGGAAAAAGCTTATGACATCCAGATTTTTCAATCCTGTCTTCTACTGAATGAATCGGGCATTTCATTAACGCGTCTATAGGGCTATTCTCAGAACTGATCATTCTTAAGATAACTAGACTATCTGGGGAAATTATTAAGAAATTTTAAGGTAAGAGACTTGAGAACTCTACCAGGAATCGACTTCTCGTGTGACATCCTGAAATTTGAGCCCTCTGAGGGACGAGTGAAAGTGAATTTCGTCAATACATTGTTGGTTGATCTCACTCGGAATTGATCATTCCTGAGATACTGACCTTGAGGGGAAAGGCTAATGAGGACAGAACCCGTACGACTAAAGAACTCGACCTGGGAAAACGACTTGACCGTGAGACTTACGTGAAGACGATCCTATAGATAGGCAGGCCGATTCTAAGGACGACTAGAAGTCGATTCACGAACAGAACATAATGGAACGACGGGTGATTCCGTTTACTGTTATTGAACCCGCGAACGACCCTAGGTCGATCCTTAGTGATCGTGTATTTTGAAATAAGAATCTATCCTCCATAATTTCATGTAGTCAAGGACGTCCATGCGTCAAGATGTCTTGAACGTGGTTTGGCACGAGTCGGTTACGCGTGAATCCTCGGAGCCGCCCGTCAGTCTGAGTCGTAACCAAAATGGCATTAGGGCAAAATTGACATGGCAAGAGAACTTAGTATTGGACTTCGAATTGTCAGGAATGTCCGGGACGGATTTGGATGAAGCTACATCAAACAGTCGACAGAGTCAATTAAGCCGAGCAATTGGAAAAGGGGTTTTCGGACCGAGGAAGCAAGCCCGTGAGGACGTGGGCCGGGCCAAGCTAGTGTGGGCCTCGGGCCCAAGTTGGGACACCACCAAATGGGCCTAAGTCAAGCAAATGAACCCATTGGGCCAAACCAACTATTCATCTTCTAAGCCCATGGGCCAATTCTTAGCATTTTCAAGCCCAACCAATTCCCAAGCCCATTCCTATTCATGGCCAAGCCCAATTCCTAGGCTCATCCACCAATTTCAGCCCAAAGACAGAATGGTAATTGTGCAAGGTGAAATGACCAAATTGCCCCTAAAAGCTTGTGGATAAGGCAAAAGAAGAGAGAGAAGATGATGTCATGCATGGGGACTTGAAGTGGCCATTACATGGCCTTAATGAGGAGTGCTCTCAGCCCTCCCATCACTCTCTCTCTCCCCCATTCGGCCCCAAACCGGTCGAAGCTTCTCTCTCCTTCATTTTCTTCTCCTCCAGTTTCTGCTCCAGCTGACCCTTCGGTGAAGATTGAGGTCAAAAGTGGACTTTACGGTCGAATAAGCTCACGAGACCCCTGCCATTCTCTACGGAAGGTTCAGGTCTCGTGCCAAAAGGAGCCGCCAAACGGCCTGGGCGCCGCCGTGAAGGAACCGGTCGCCGGTCCGTCGATCCGCCTGCAGCCTGCACTGTTTCGCGTTTTTGGCCATTTTTCTCCCATTCCAGCCCTTCCTTTGCCCATCCCAGCCACCCACAAGATTCCCAAGACCCCGGGAGCCTCCGATTGTCGACCAACCCCCGCCGGAGCTCAGGCAAGCCGTTCAACTCGGGTTCTCCCGGCAGGCTGTTTTTTAGTGTTTTCAAGTGAGAGTCCGAGCCGTGGTTGCTGTGTTGAGCTTGGGACCACCTTGGATCGTCGTTGTAGAGGTCCCGGTGCGTAGCCACCGTCGCCGCCGCTGCGTCGGTGCCTCCGGCCCGCTAACAGTGAGTTTAGCTCCTAATCCTTCGTTTAGTGCCTAAACTTGCTTAGGGTTGGTTTAGTTAGATTTAATTCTAGTTTAGGTGATTTAATTAAGTTGTATTAGCCCTAAGATAGGTGGTTAAATGGATGGATTAAATTAGTTTAGCTTAATCTTGCTTTATTTTGCTTAATTGTGCTTATGTGTTTAATTAAGCTTGTTTTGCTTAATTAATTGTTTGATTGTTTTAATTAATGTTTTTAATGATTTCTGAGTTTAAATTATCATTTATTAAATTCTGAAAATTTACTGTTCACGAGGCACTGTTCATGAGTTACTGTTCACGAACACTATTCACCCGAGAACGAAAAGTGTCTAATTTCATGTGTGTTTAATTCCATGAAGTGATTGGATGTGTTATTGCATAAACATCCGCATGAATTGAGTGACGATTTGTACAATTATGTGATGATTGTGAAGTTTTGGTATTTAACTTGAAAATACCTGGTGTCGGCTTTTGGCACCGTAATTGGTTTATAGGACCAGTTTGAATCGATTGATTGATTGGATTGAGGAATGGATTAGTTTACATCATGTCAGCTTGTGCGAGCTATTATATTGTATATGCTACAGCTTGTGCGAGCTATTATATAATATCAGCTATAGCTTTTGAGAGCTATAATATCGCCCTGACTTTTGAGAGCTATAATATCGCCTGACTTTGGCGAGCTACTATCTATCTATACAGCTTTATGCGAGCTACTATCTATCTATACAGCTTTGGCGAGCTACCGTCTAATTATAGTGCAGCTTTGGAGAGCATATGTCATATTGACGAATGAATTGATAGACGGTAATGAATGATAGATAGTACTGAATGATAGATAGTATGAAAAGATAGAGAGTATGAATTGATAGATGGTGTCAATCGTATGGTATCAATTGGATTGATTGAATTGATGGACTCGTGTGATCGATTGATACGTGATGAGTGGCGCACTATTGTGCAAGAACGCATGAGAATCATTGCATTGTTGATTCCAGTCATGCATGAGTTAAGCATATTGTTTATGGCACACACGCATGAATCGATAACATGCAGAGTGTGGCAATGGCCAGGTGAGATCGCTTGTGACGCGACTCGTATGTGATTGATGAACTGCATCATCTAACGTGTATTGTGCTGAGTTATAACGTGCAGGGTATGGCATACCGGGTAAGGTTGTATGCGAATCGATTGTTGCTTGTTGCTTGTGGTGGGGTAGTTCTGGATAGATACCCTGAGTTGAGTTGGCGTACTAACCGGGGCTTAGGGGTGGAACTTGCTGAGATTTATATCTCACTGGTTATTGAATAACCATTTTCAGTCCCTAGTGTGAAGAGCCAGGAGCTTGAAGCGAAGGGTCAGGAGCATAGGTGGCTAAGTAGTTCTTTATGACACAGACCTTCTATATAAGCTTGAAGTGTTTATAAAAGTGTATTTGATTTGAAACTGGTTGTCCTACTTTTCTATCCCATGTATGTTGTTGTCAGGGGATTAGTGAATTCGCTTCCGCATGTGCAATAAAATGAAAAGGGTCGGCAACGAGTCTTGGGAACGTCGCAAAATTCTATTGACCATCGAGGGATGTGCGCGTGCTCGAGGTTCGGGGCGTGACATCTCGACCGTGTCCATCTTTAGAGGCCAGTACGGCACAGTTAAAAATCGATTTGAAATCAGAGATAGACTGGATCGACAGAGATGTGTGGCTAATCGTGGGTGACACTACTAAATTGGAAAATTCTCGTCGACCGGCACTAGATTGATTTTCTTATTGTTTTGGTACCCTGTGTCCATATTTGGATCCTCGAGATTTTCACGACAACCGAGAGTCGTCAATGAGTCGAGTAGGTTCATAGTGGCTCGAAGAAAATCAACCACAGGTCATTTGCACTTAAAAGTATCTGAAAGTTACCCGGTAGCCTAGGTCACGCTAAAAACGCGCCAAGTTGAAATTAACTGAGAATTCAAGTCCGATTTCAAAAATTGAAGTTTCTGTCATGTCACAATAAATTCTAGGAGTGTCAACTCAGTCTCAGAAGACTTTCAGAGATTCCAAGATTTTTATGGAAAATCGATTCGGACGTCGCGGAAAATTAACGGAAATTCGGATTGGCCGAATTGAAGAAATTTTCAACTTGCAAACCAAGCTATGGTGAAGGGGACTTGTAGAGCTTTTGTGACCTTTCTCTACATCAAGATATTACGTCGAATTTGGAAAATTATTGAAGAAATTGAAGACCAACAAAATTGAGTGAAATTCGGATTGGGCATAGGGTTGCATTTTGGCATCAATTTGATGAAATTATGGGTTTAATTGGTTGGAAAGAAATATGGGACATTGGGATATTTTTGCAAGCAAAAGGGGGGACCAAGCATTTAAGTGTTTGGCTAAGCTTTATTGACTTCTCCTCTTTTTCTTGGCTCGTGGAACACGCACAAACTGCTGGCCTCCATCTTCTCGCGCGGACGACCCCTGCCTCAGCCGAAGATTTATCTTGCTTTTGCTTTCAACTCTTGCTTCCTCCTTCCTCGATCAGTCCCTACCGCCTGCTCCATTTTCGGTTCCCTCTGCCATCCACGATTCATCCACCGAGCTGCCAAGTTCGGTCAAACAGCAACCGAATGCCCCAGCAACTCTCCCATCTTTGACCACCGAAGAAACCAACAAACGAAGCAGCTGCCTTCGTTCGAAGCAGCCCATCCACGCGTCCACAGCCCGGCTCTTCTTGGTCAACAACAAGCCACCGAAATTCTTTGGTTGACCACTATCGCGACCTACCCCTCGAGGGCAGGGAATAAGTTTAGAGGTATTGCCTAAAGGACGGGCCTAAGACCTATGATTAGGTGCGGGCTCTCCCAAGCCCATACCCCGTGTGACATTGGGATACTTTTTTTAGAAACTTTGCACAAAAGGAGTCGCCACTAGTCTATTAGGGTCGGCTAGAAACCAAGTAAGGCACGGGAGTATGCCACACTTCCTACGCAACCAGAGAATCTAGGGTCGGGGACTTGATTACACTAATTGACCAATTAGTGCCCTTTTGGTACCTAATCTTGTTCATTTTAAAATAAAATATTTTTGTCAGGCAGTTTGGATTAATTTTATACCTATCCACTAACATATGAGATGCTCATGCGGGTGCGCAATCATTAAGGTAACAACCATAGCTGCCAAGATCCTAATTGCCGCAAAATTAAATACATGTAATTAAACATAGCTAGATATGCAAATTAAACATACGATTTAATAATCATGCGAGCAAATAGAGGTCTAATTACCCTAATAATGCAAAACATAGCAATTCCTAACCAAACCTTGCATTTTTTGGAATTTCGATTTTTTTAATTTTTAATTATTTTTAAATTTTTTAAATTTTTCAAAAACTTTTTTTAATTTTTTTAAAGAAGGTCGAATTTTTTAATGTTTTCTAAGTTTTTGAATTTTCGGAAATTTTTTTGAATTTTTTGAATTTTTGAAATTTTTTATTTTTTATTTTTGTTTTTATTTTTTTGATCTCTGAAATTTTTTTTATATATTTAATATCTAATATTATATTCGGGAAAAGGGGTCCCGACAGAGTAAAACCAGTCCGGCCCGTTGACCCGACGACGACCTAGACCCGACCCAATTTGATTAAATAAAGGAAAACCTTAAAAAAAATAATTTTTTATGATTTTCGTAATTTCTTTTATTCTCCATCATTTTGTCTTTTCAACTGCACATTTTCTCTGCACTCCCCCTTCCCGAAGCAAACTTTTGCTTTTCTTTTTCCATATTTTGTTTTCTTTTTTACTTTTTCTGTACTTTTCTTTTTCTTTTATTTTTTCCTTTTATTTCTTATTTGTCTTTTTCCCTATGGTCTTCTTCCCCACGTATTCTCCTTCTCCGTGCGTTTTCTTCTCCGACATCTCCTTGCACGTCCTCCCCCAAAACTTCACCCAGACAGCAACACCAGCATAACAACCAGCGACCCTTCCACCGCCGAACCACCACTGTCCACCGGTTGTCTACTCCGACCGGCGACGACCACCGTTGGCCACGAACACCGGCGGCCAAACCATTTTCGGGTACAAAAATCCCCACGGCTCAAGGATACACGATTGCTCCACGAAAATCGCATGAAATCGCAATGAAAACATAAAAGACAGGCACGGTCCGACGTATATAAGAGCAAGCACGAACCAAACCGAGTTTCAACTCGGGTTGCTTCTCGGTTCTCTCTGGGACATTTTGTCAAACACATGAGGTGCGCTACTATAACAAAGTGTTTTTGGCTCAACCGAAGCTCGAACCATAAGGGGATCTTCGACACACAACGAACAAGACATCGGAAACAAAAAGTAAGGCGATGTAGGCCGGAGCTCGCGCAAACCGAACGGCCACGAGCTCCGGCCTGGTGTACCCGAGAAAGAGAGCACACACAAAGGCCCAAGGGACTTACCTGGTTCGGGTGGGGTGCTGTGATGAACAACGGCTCTCGGGCGGACGATTGACGATGGCGAAGCTTCAAGCTCTCTCTCTCTCTCCCCCCCTTTGGCTCGTCCTCTACTCTCTCAAGCTCTCCTAATGCTTCTCTTCAGTCCCCCCTTTGGTGCTGGTGTTCTCTCTTCCTCTCTCCCTCTGTTCTTCTCTATTGGTGTTTTCTCCGTTTTTTTTTTTTCTGTTCTGCTCCTTTTTCTTTTAAAACCGCCGTTGGTTCCTTTCCCTTCGCGTTCGTCCGAAATGCCTTTTACTAGTCCAAGAAGCCAGCTCTCTTTCCTTTCCATCTTCAGCTCTAATTTTCCTCGATCAGTCTAGCCTCCTTGCCTCTATGTATGCCTGCAACCGGTCTTCTCCTTGGGACCGAGTTCGATCTGTTTTCAGCTACAACGGCTGCAGGTTTTCTTGGGCTTTGTCAACAGCAGGCGCTGCCACCTGCAGCCAAGCTTTCATTGCTTCCATTTTTCTGAAATTGCAGTTGTCGATCCTCTGCAGGTCCCTCTTCGGCTCTGTCTCTGCAGGTCCTGCACGAAGACTAGAGGAGGGAGAAGGATGGGGTGCGGGCCGGGCTGACAGGGGGAAAGGAGGCTGGGCCGCGGGGGGAAAAGAAAGGAAAAAACAACAACAACAACAACAACAACAACAACAAAAAGATGGGCGGGTTGGGCCAAGGCCAGATCCGACCCGACCCGACAGTTTTTTTTATTGACTTTTTGAATTTTCTTTTTTTTTCTCTCTTTTTTTAATAACTTTTTTTTTTTTTGTAAAAAATAGGTGTCAATAGCTGCCCTTGTTTGAATGTAGCCTCGAAGAGGTTGCGTTCAAAGACAGAAGACACCTAATTTATTTCGACGGTAGAGAGACCCTGAGTGCACAGGCACGTATCAGGTCAATGGAAATGACTCATAACTATGGAGGCGTATTTTGTCAACAAGAGGAAGACTCTGGGATACAAAGTTCTCCGGGTCATAAGGAAGGAGGAAGACTCCGAGATACAAAGCTCTCCGAGTCATAAGAAGAGAGGAAGACTCCGGGATACAAAGCTCTATGGGTCATAAGAAGAGAGGAAGACTTCAGGATACAAAGCTCTCCGGGTCATAAGAAGAAGGGAAGATTCCGGGATACAAAGCTCTCCGGGTCATAAGGAAGGAGGAAGACTCCGAGATACAAAGCTTTCCAGATCATAAGAAGAGTGGAAGACTCCGGGATACAAAACTCTCCCGGTCATAAGAAGATAGGAAGACTCCGGGATACAAAGCTCTCCGGGTCATAAGAAGAGTGGAAGACTCCGGGATACAAAGTTGTCCGGGTCATAAGAAGAAAGGAAGACTCCGGGATACAAAGCTCTCCGGGTCATAAGAAGAGAGGAAGACTTCGGGATACAAAGCTCTCCGGGTCATAAGAAGAGAGAGAAGACTCCAGGATACAAGGCTCTCCGGGTCATAAGAAGAGAGAAGACTCCAGGATACAAGGCTCTCCAGGTCATAGGAAGAAGAGAAGACTCTAGGAGAAGACTCCAGGATACAAGGCTCTCTGGGTCATAAGAAGAGAGAAGACTCCAGCATACAAGACTCTCCGGGTCATAAGAAGAGAGAAGACTCCAGGATACAAGGCTCTCCAAGTCATAAGAAGAGAGAAGACTCTAGGATACAAGGCTCTCCAGGTCATAGAAAGAAGAGAAGACTCCAGGATACAAGGCTCTCCGGGTCATAAGAAGAGAGAAGAGTCTAGGATACAAAGCTCTCCGAGTCATAAGAAGAGAGAAGATTCCAAGATACAAAGCTCTCCGGGTCATAAGAAGAGAGGAGGACTTCGTGATACAAAGCTCTCCAGGTCATAAGAAGAGAGGAATGGGGTCTCATCGTGTACGAACGGGTTTCGACCGGGTTGAAAATGCATGATTTGAGGACAACCAATGAACCTTTGTAGAAGACATGGTTTAAGGTTGACCATGAACTTTTATAGATGACATGGTTTAAGGTAGACCATGAACCTTTGGAGATGGCATGGTTTAAAGCTGACTATAAACCTTTGGTTTTTAGGGAAGCATATGCTAACCCCTTGAAAACTGCATGACTTCATTGAGGAATCCTGTCAAACTCAACTTGAGCAAATGTCATTAGAGACGTCATCAAGAGACGTATTGGCAATATTACAACATTAATTGAACGAGCTAATCAAGCTAAGTTCGACTACTTTTAAAGAAAAACATTCAATGTCAATTAGCATCATGTAGCGCAAAATTGTCGTCTTGCTCGGGGATGCATCATTAATCATCAAATCCTCTGTGAGACAAGTTCTCATCAGAATGACTATGACTCGTGAAAAAGACTTATTAAGCATGCCAAACTAGAGCTTCTTAGTCAGAAAGAGTTTCTCACACACTCTTGATAAAATGGTTGCTTGATCCCATTTATTCATGTGGGAAGTAATTGATTGCCGAGGATATCTCACATAACCCATGTCAAAGGCTTTCAGAAACATTCGCGATGAGCACAATTGAATCAATCAAAAGGGTCTTTTGAAAGGACCGCAATATAGGCTCGGTTAAGGCTTACACAAAGGAATAATTGATTTGAGGCCAATAAATGAACATTTGTCGCTATCTTCATCGGGTTTACAAGTCGAGAACTTGGAAGACAAGACAAGATAGAATTACTTCCACTCCTTCAAGCAATAGCTTCTTTGTGGCATTCTCAATTTCACTCAAACCATCCCAATTAGAAGAGACTTCGGAAGAGGGTTGTAATGTTGGTTCGAGAGAGGCTCGAAAGGCTTAAACTTTTCAAGGGAGTTTTTTTGTAAGAGCTAGTGATCATCGTGGCATCGTGACCAAGTCACTTAACCTTTCAAAAGCAGTTGGTTTTTTAAACACTGCACATCTCGAAAGTCCCTTGACTAATCATTTCTGCATGGGAGCTTTGCTCATTTCTCTAATTTCCTTTGGACTTGCGATGATTTTTTTATGCAGGCGCTTTGACTTTGATAATTTTTTTTCACATAAGATGCAACCTTTTGGCTTTTTTCTTGACGGGCATTGGCCTTGCTCTTACCAGGCACATTGCTTTTTCATGCCTCTTAGTTTGTTGAACTTTTTTGCTCTTTGAACTTTTGTAACTCTTATGACTTTTGAAATGCTTTTCACATTTTCTCGTAACTGTCAATTGTATCTGATCAATTCTTATGCCTTGCCCCAGTGAAGGGAGATGATCACCGCTTGGGGTTCAGAAATGAATAATCAGGCCCAAATTGGTTAAAGCAATGGGTATCAGTGGTTGGGTAGAGAAGGAAATGCTCTTCTTCACCTTGGGATGAGTCAAGCTCTAATGAGAATTCCTCTGAAGCTATCACCAGAAGATTGATGCAAGTGAAAGCAATAAAATCTTTCTCAATATTTTGCTCTACAACATGATCGTAACCTCCTATGCTGCCCCTAAAGTAGGGTCATTCTCGACAGGGGTACTTTGAAGGATCATCTTTATTCGGCCCAGCAAGATGTCAGCTCGGTGTTTGAGATTGATAAAGAAAACGCCTTTGTCATTTCGATCTTTGTACTCAATGCGAATGAATCTTTCGTCTTAAGAGAAAGTCGCCTTTTAGTCAACTCTCGAAAGTGTTTGAGGGATGTGTTTGGAAATGGGCTTACCTTTCTTCATCCTAAGTACTTCTCGTTTGGCATGGTTAACGTTTAACTCTTTTACTCGAATAAAGTCATTTTTACGAGCCGTTTTTCTTGAGGGTTGCAGACTTGAAGCGCGCATAGTTACACAAGAGAATAGGTCATGCAGATCATGTCATGCGTTTTTTTTTTTGTTTTTGACCTTATTCTTTTGTTTGTTTTGTTTTGTTTTGTTTTGTTTTGTTTTTATCTCGGCATACTTCTCAAAAGAGACATCCAACCGTTTGTGCAAAGACTTAATGGGTTCTTGAGTCAATTCTTTCCCCTACCATTTCCTCGTCAGACGGTAGGGTGCCTGAAACACAAATCGATATGCGTGTATGCAACATATGCATGATACCTGCAATGCTATGCATGATACTACGCGACTTGAATTGTGCATGAAGTAACTCCTCGGCCTTGATTTCATTCATGGAAAATACTTCTTGACAGCATCAGCGTTTACAGGTCTAGGCAATTCACTGCCATCCATTTCAACTAAAATCATAGCACCACCAGGAAGAATCTTCTTAATGACATACGACCCTTCGTAGTTCGGGGTGAATTTGCCGAGAGAACCTGGTATGATCGGAAGCACCTTCCTCAACACCAGGTCGTTGACATCGAAATGTCTGGGACGCACCTTTCGATTGAAGGCTTTTGCAACTCGTCTCTGATAGCATTGACCATGACACATAGCTTGTAATCTCTTCTCATCGATCATGTTTAGCTGCTCATGCCTTTGTTGCATCCACTCGATCTCATCAAGCTTAGTCTAGGAAATGACCCTTAAAGAAGGAACTTCAACCTCAACAGGTAAGACCGCCTCCATCCCGTACACGAATGAAAAAGGAGTTGCCCCTGTAAAGGTGCAGATAGAAGTTCGGTATGCCATTAGTGCATAAGGAAGTCTCTCGTGCCAATCATGATAATTTTCCGTAGTCTTTGATAGGATTTTCTTTATGTTCTTATTCGCCGCCTCCATTGCTCCATTCATTTGAGGGCGGTAGGGTGACGAGTTCAAATGTTTAATTCGAAACTCACTGAGCAAGCCATCCACGACTCTGTTGTTCAAATTAGTGCCGTTGTCAGTGATGATCGCCTCTGGTACCCCGTAACGGGCGACAACATCGCGACGAATGAACCTGGCCACGTTCTTGGCGGTGACGTTAGCATACGAGTTGGCTTCAATCCACTTGGTGAAGTAGTCTATCGCCACTAAGATAAATCGATGTCTGTTTGAAGCTTTGGGGTTGATGGGCCCGATCACATCAATTCTCCACATTGAAAAGGGCCAGGATTGAAACATTTGGTGAAGTTCATTTGGAGGGGCATTTATCCTATCTCCATAAATCTGGCACTGGTGACGCCATCGTACGTGCTGAATGCAGTCGGACTCCATAGTCAGCCAATAGTAACCGAGTCGCATGATCTTTCTCGCCAAGAAGTGTCCGTTCATATGAGGGCTGCACTCCCCTTCATGTATCTCTTTCATCAAACGGTCGGCTTTTTTAGCGTCGACACACCTTAGCAATGTTGAGTCAAAAGACCTTTTATAAAGGACGTCTCCACTAGCAAGAATCTTGATGCCAATCTCGAGACATGCTTCCTGTTTGTGGCTTCGCATCCTTCGGGGAATTCGCCTTTCTGCAGGTACTTCAATATGTCGTGATACCATGGCTGTCCGTCGGGCTCCTCTTCGACCGTTATACAATAAGCCGGACGCCTAAGGATCTCAATTCTAAACGATTCAATGTCTATGCCTCCAGCTACTTGTAACATTGAGGATAGGGTAGCCAGGGCATCCGCGAACTGATTTTGAGATCTTGGTAAATATTCGAATGCTATTTCTTGGAATTCTTCCATCAACTCCCCAGGAACTCATGATACGGAATCAATTTAGAATCCTGTGTTCGCCATTCGCCTTTAGTCTGTAAGATGATAACGGTTGAATCGCCATAAAATTGTAGCTTTCGGATTTTCATATCGATGGCGGCTTGGAGGCCGAGAATGCATGCTTCGTATTCAGCGACGTTATTTGTACAAGGGAACGTCAATTTAGCGGCGACAGGGTAGTGTTGTCCATCTGGGGAGATAAGGACTGCCCCAGTACCAGACCCGGCTAAGTTAACTGCACCATCGAAGTACATCGTCCATTTGTCGCTTGATACAAGTAAAATTCGCTCTTCCGCATCATTATCTCCATCAGATGCTCCGGACCCCTTGGAACTTTCTGCTAACATGTCTGCTATGGCACAACCCTTAATGAACTTCTGTCCCAGGCTCTGAACATTGAACTCTGAAATTAAGATTTTCCATTTAGCCAACTTGCCAACCAATGCCGGCTTCTCTAATAGATACCTGATGGGATCATTTTCGATCACCAGAAAGATTCGGTGATGAAGCGTGTATTGCCGCAGCCTGTGCAAGACCCAAATCAAAGCCACGCAAGTTCTCTCAACTTCTATGTAGTTCCTCTCAGAAATGGTGAACTCTTGCTCAAGTAGTATATCGCACATTCTCTCCCGTCGTTCGATTTCTTTTGTGCCAACATGGCTCCCAGCGATTCGCTATGTATGGTTAAGTACAAAATCAGGGGAATTTTAAGGAGAGGGGGCACTAGGACCGGTGCGTGAGTGAGATAGTATTTTATCTTCTCGAAGGCGCCCTGGCACTCAGCATCCCACTCAATCTTTGCATTCTTTTTCAAGAGCTTGAAGAATGGCTTCGCCGTTTCAGACAGTTGACAGATAAATCTCGCTACATAATTAAGTCGTCCCATCAGGCTATGGACTTCTCTGGCGATAGTCGGGGGTCGTAAATTGCAAATGGCTTTAACCTTCGACGGATCAATCTCTATGCCCCTACTACTAACCATGAATCCTAATAGCTTCCCAGATTTCGCTCCAAAAACGCATTTTGCGGGATTGAGGCGCAACTTGAACTTCCGAAGACGTTCGAACAACCTTCGCAAGACGTTAACATGATCTTCGCCACGTCTAGATTTTGCAATCATGTCGTCGATGTATACTTCGATTTCCCTGTGCATCATGTCATGGAATAACGCGACCATGGCCCTCTAATATGTTGCCCTAGCATTCTTTAGACCGAAAGGCATCACTTTGTAGCAGAAAGTTCCCCAAGGAGTTATGAATGATGTTTTGCTCCTGTCTTCCTCTTTCATACAGATTTGGTTATATCCAGAAAAACTATCCATGAAGGAGAATAACTCGAATCCCGCCGTACTGTCAATCAAGACATCGATATGCGGGAGCGGAAAGTCATCCTTAGGACTAGTTCGATTTAGGTCACGATAGTCAACACACACCCTAATTCGCCCATCTTTCTTCATTACAGGCACAATATTTGCTACCCAATCAGGGTAACGTGTCACTTCGATAAAATCTACTTTCAGCAATTTCATCACTTCTTCTTCGATCTTCTTGGACAACTCTGGTTTAGTTCTCCTAAGTCTTTGCTTCTTGGGTGGCACATTAGGATCCGTCGGCAAAGCATGTTCCAAGGTCTAATCCCGGCATGTCAGCATATGTCCAGGCGAACACATCTTGATATTCTTTCAAGAGAGTAGTCATCCTTTTCGCCTCTGACTCTGGAAGACTTGCCCCGATCTTTACTTCCCTGACATTCTCCGCATCACCCAAATTTATGGTGATTGTTCGTTCTTCTGTCAACGGCTTCGATTCTTCATGTCGATTCCATTCACGCTCAATCCCCTTATGATCGTCATTAGCGTCATCGAAATCTGAGAGACTCTCTTCATGCACATCCGAGTCACACGAGTCTTTATCATGATTATGCATAATGTAATGCCTGAGATGTGATGAGATAAGTTAGGGCAATGTCAACAAAAAAGACGATGCATGTCGTTTTCAAAAAGTTTTTGAAGTATTTTTTGTAAAAATTTCAAGAACTCGTCTTCATATCCTCGGATTTCCTCGTTCTTGTAAAACAGTCAAATAAGGGAGCATGTAGAGGCCTAGGTCTCAACGACCATCATAGGGCTAGTTTGATGTGCTTCCAAATGTCCTTAATAAAACATGTGTCTATTTTATTGAATGAGGAAAGATAAGGTCGTATTTTAACACACACCACCCTCGACCAACGGCTTAAGATCGGGGTTGACCATAGTTTACGTTACAAATGACATAAACAAAAAACAAAGAAAGAAAAACTACGAGATCCCGCGCAGGGGAGAAGACATAAAACAAAAGACTAGGCTAGACGAGAACCGCCCTACTCTGGAGGGACAGCCACGACTTCAGATGACTCAGCTTCCTCGCATGCCAGGATGGTGCATATGATGTCGTCCTTGAATAGCTTGGTCACACCATAAATGTACTCCTCTTCCTCGAATAACATCCTTGGAGGTCCTGGAAACGTCTCTTCTAGCAACGGGGGAAATGGGATCTGATCACCCTCGTCCTCTTCGGTCTGAGCAATACGTTCATTCCGATCTTTAATACCCACCTCGGCCTCCATGGGCACTTCGGCCTCCCTGCCTTCCACGGCCTCCTCGGTTGCCACGACCACCTCGCTCACCACTACCTCCTTGCCCCTCAACATATCCTAGGCCTCTCCTCTTCAAGTTTTTATGAGCTTCAATGGGCTTTCACGCACCTTGACCGTGTGATCCAAGGACCTCTCTAGGATTATACCCGCTCGCCAGCATAATCTTTCTGGTAGCTATGGCTGGCTTAGACAATTCAGGAGCCTTCGTGAAAGACCCTATAGGCACGTGGACCATGGATACCAGCTCGAAGGTTTGAAAGCTGGATTTCTCGGTACACTCAGGCTCCACATACGGGATGGCTGTCTCATGGTAGATCTTGAAGTCAGATTCTCCATGGACCGTGATAAGCCTGTTGTCCATCACAAATCGTACTTTCTGATGGAGGCTGGAGGCAATAGCGCCTGCGATGTGGATCCATGGCCTCCCTAGCAGAAAATTAAAAGCGCTCGGTATATCTAGCACTTGGAACAGGACTTGGAAAAGTACAGGGCCAATAAGCAACTTGAGTTCGATTTATCCTATCACCTCCTTCTTCATCTCGTCAAAAGCCCGCACAGTTGACTTGCCAGTACGGATTCTTTCAAGATCAATGCCAAGTTGCTGGAGCATAGCCAACGGGCATATATTGAGCGCCGAATCGTTATCAATCAACACTCTGCAAACGAGAGTGCTCTCATGCTTCACTGAGATGTGCAGCGCTTTGGTATGATTAGGGCCATCGGGAGGGAGAGCCTCATCAGTAAGGGAAATTTGGTCTTTCAGTAGAATGGCCCCAACAAATTTTTCCAATTGGACTTCATCGATTGTTTCGGGCACGTGTACCTCATTGAGGACCTTCAACAAGATGTCCCTGTGCTTCTCGGAAGATTTAAACAATTCCAAAAGGGAGATTTAGGCCGGCAAAACTTCCGCAGTTGGTCTATGACATTGAACTTGCTGGATTTTACCACAGCCAAGAATTGTTTTGCCTCCTCCTCGGTCACGGCCTTCTTTTCCACTCCTTTATCAGGTGCGTAACATCGACCTGATCGTGTGACAACGTCTACCTCATTTGTTTTGTAATCCCAAGGTACAGCCTTATGATTGAATTTGGAAGGATTCTCTAACATTATCACTCCATCTTCCTCCTGGGGTGGCAATTCAATCGTGACTGGCGTTGCGTTCCCTCCTGTGACTTCGATTGCCGACATCTCCTCGACCATAAGGTCGATCACTGTGGGTTCAACGATTTCCGTCTCGATATCGCCGGCGGGCTCCTCATCAGATAATTCGATCACCATCGGGGTTATCATAGCTATCCACCCTTCATCGTACAAAGCTGGTGTCTTCGAAATTCCAGCCACAACCTTCCCCACACGAGATACACAAGCAAAATTGCAGAAAGATGAGTGGAATGACGATGGCTTTATCATGGATATGACCCTCTCTCCCTCTTCTCCGCGCCAGATTACCCCATGGCTACCATCCTGCGGATGCGGTCCAGTTTCTCTTCTAGGGTCACATCATCCTGACTTCCATAGTATCTCGCCAGCACTGAGGACTCATACAACTTGGAACATCCACCACTAGAGGCTGTTGACTCGCCCGTGTATCCTCAGAAATTGAGTTCACTCCCCCTGCATGATTTGGGAGAGGGTTCTGTTGCACGTTAGGCTGAGCCTTCCTGAAAGTCAAGATGTTCTTGTCTAGAAGCTGTTGAACTTTGTATCTCAGTACGCCGCAATTGTCTACATCATGCCTCCTTTCTCCCATGTGGTACTCGCAGGTCTTGGTCATATCGAACCCGGCAAACCTCGGGGGATTATCTCTAGGTACCTCCTTCACAATCATTCTCTCTTCGAGAAGCATGACCAACAACTTTGACAGCAAGCGTGGTAGTGGGGAAAACCCCTTTCGAAAGGGCCTCCTGTCATTGTCATATGCTTGTGACGAGCTACCTTGAACCATTACAGGCTTGTGCGTCAGTGTTGTAGCCGGTCGAGGAAAAGGCGGCTCTTGCACAAGAGCTACTTCAACTGCGGCTTCCTTGTCTTTTCTTGCTAGGAACTTCTTTGTGCCTTCGGTGGATATCTTCCCCTCGATAAACGCCCACTCGACTCCTTCAGCTACTTCTACCAGCTGTGAAAACGTCTGGCATCCTAAAAACACTAATCCTTTGAAGTATTCAGGGGGCAATGTCTTGAGGAACAGTTGCTTCATCTCTCTCTCTCATTCAAAGCCGGCTTCACCTGTGAAACCATAGTCCTCCACCTTTGCACGATTGCCTTAAATGACTCATTTCTCTTCTTCTCAATGCGGGTCAACTCCTCTCTTGTGGGGGCGAGCTCGGTATTAAACCGGTATTGCTGCAAGAATTCATTGGTTAAATCTTCTCAACTAGTGAATTCTTCAATGTCTAGTGCGATAAACCACGTCAGGGCAGTGCCTTCCAAGCTATCCTGGAATGTGTGTATGAGGAAAGGCATATTATCAGCGTAGCAAGCCATCTTCCTCATGTAATACTTAAGGTGGGTCTTGGGGCATCCCGTTTCGTCATACTTTCTTGTGAACTCAGGCTCTTGAAAATTCTCAGGGAAGTTTGTCTTGGTGTATGGAGACAGCCTATCAACTCCTTTCAGCTCGTAACCTTGCAAGGCACACAGCCGCTCCTCCATCTTTGCCAAACGTTTTTCACTCTCTTCACTTAGGCGGGGTGTTAGGCTTTCCTTCGGAGGAGGATCCAAATTGACGATGGTTTGCGTGACAAAAGGAGCCTCTCCAGCAGCCTCCCATCGATGGGGGAGTGTGTCCTGATGACGCAGGAGTAGATACTACGGTGGCAGCTACAGCGGGGGGCTCCTTAAGCTTTTGGCTTATTTCAAGCATCATTATGGTGAGTTGGGCTAGCTGGTCCTCCATTTTGGCCATTCTCACGTTGGTGTCCTCGTTCTCCATTCTAACTTTCGCGCGCGTGCGAATCGGGGATCTCCGCTTGGCCATGTCGACGATCGGCAAAAGACAATTGATCAGCTAGTACCTAGTGCAAGGGTAGATAAGCATACATAAGTATAAGTAATAATCAGACGGTCGGCCCACGACAACAATCTAATCGCCCCAATTCATTCATTTCATTGAAAGGCATGTTGCCACATAATACAAGAAGAAACGTGAGAGAAGACCTCTAAACAACGAAGCTACATCGAGGATGAAAAGACACTTTCTTAACTCCCAATTTTCAACAGTGAGACTCGAGCCAAACTCCTTAATAGTGCAACGCATGCGAGTTTGGTCCAGCTACATATCGCGCTTGACTCAATCTAACTAATGAGGACGGCTTTCGCTCGTGGCAGCTCCACTAACTCGAGTTAACTTCAAAGCACGCTCCTCAACCTCCTCGAGTTCCCTTTTAAGGCGTTTGATTTTGGCTCGGTGGGTGATCTTCAATGACACTTCAGGAATCTTTGGGCGGAGACTCTTCGGGATCTTGTGCCTAAGGATGTACTCCTTCGATGCATAGTAAGTCTTCTCTTGCCCCTCTAACTCTTCTTCGGGCCATATCAACTTTCGGGGGTGGCACATATCCCACATCGACTTGACCAATGCGACGGAGTCTTCATGATCTTGGCATCCGTCAGGGAAATCTACCCTGAGCGGGTCCTCTTGAATCGCCCGCGGAAGCTGTTGAACCTCTTGAAACTGACGGGCGACTCGTGTCGGGTAATATTCGGTGACTCCAGTAACTCCCAACAAAGGAATGGGCCCAGTAAGCCCACACACGAACCGTGCTTCTTGAACTCGGAGCCATTTGGCATGCCATTGGAAATCCTTAGGTCCAGGGTTGGTCATAAAAACTAGCCATTCAGAATAATGATAATCAGGGGCAAACATTTTCCTATCTCTAAACTTGAGGATAGGGTGGCTAGAGTCAGAAATGTCACTCACAGTCATCAAGCTACCGAACCCCATAACGTGAGAGAAGAACCAGATTTGCAAGAGCTCAGGAGGAGCATGGAAAGCTTTGTTTTTGTTTTCTTTAAAACGGGTAAGAGAAAGAAAAGTTTCAGTCAGGACGGCATTGATAAAGCCCTTTCCCATACATACCTCACAAACTACCCATGCCACGGAAGGGTTAATAGCGTTCTTACAATGTGGGAATAACACAAACCCGAAGAAAGCTAACAGGAAGATCCTATTCTTTTGAAAATATGGGTCATTATGAAAAAGCTCATTTAAGAATGAAAATGGACAGGTCTTGCGATTGGCTTTCAAAACTTTGCTCACGTCCTCTCCCTTAACTCTAAGGAAATCAGATAAGGTCGATGTATGCTCAGTCCCAACATGTGGGCTAACTAACTCCGACACCAAGGGCTTTCCAATGGCAACACTGTATTCTTCCAAGGTTGGAGTGAGTTCGTGATCACCGAGTATGAACGTGCCAGTTTCGAGGCACCAAACATGTGCTAACGCTTGCACGAAACCAGAATGAGTTTCTCTCTCCAATAGGGGAAGTAAACGTCCAACATATGATCGCACCCAATCACGGCTAGTTGGATCCAATCTATCCCGCCACGCGCGAAGCTCGGCTTTCGGGATGGAGATGATGCGAAGGTCGGGTATCCCCATCGTATGATCAACCTAATTTGTCGTGGACCGACCAAAATGAAAGCAAATAAATAAATTACGAAGCAAGCTTCAAAGAAAACTTACTCTACTCATCGAGCAGCGATGTCAAGGCCATAAACATGCGCATGGATAGTGGTTCGATTTCTATTCTATATGGCTCAAAATGAAGCCATGGGATCACAGGACTAAACCAATAAGCTCGTGGTTAGGTCGTGTTACCCATGACTCCGGTTTCGTCAAAGAACCGACCCGTGTTGCATGCTCGCAGACTAGGATGGGGACCTCTGACATCAAGAAAGAAATTTCGGGGTTAAGATGGGCGGCTCGTACTACATGCTTGTAGTTGGAGCGGTATCCACCTTAACACCATCCTAAGTGATCCTATGTGGCCCAGGTCCGGCAGCAGGTTGTGTGTGCTAAGGTGTAGTGCAATGCAAAGACACATGCACAACAATTTATAAGCAAACAACACTCCGTACATAAAAATAAACCATACATTCCTATACCTCCCTACAAGACAAAGGTGAGCAAACACTTCCCCTTATACCTCCCATTCTGCAAAAACATTTAACACCCTTAATGTTAGGGGCGTATTTGAAATCCTCGCTGCCAAACCAAAATATTTTTGAACAAGATTAATTTCGGCCTAAGTCCTCTAAGGTTTAAAACCAAGTCCCCAGCGGAGTCGCCAAGCTGTCGCGACCTACCCCTCGGGGGGAGGGAATAAGTTTAGAGGTATTGCCTAAAGGACGGGCCTAATACCCATGATTAGGTGCGGGCTCTCCCAAGCCCATACCCCGCGTGACATTGGGATACTTTTTTAAGAAACTTTGCACAAAAGGAGTTGCCACTAGCCTATTGGGGTCCGCTAGAAACCAAGTAAGGCACGGGAGTATGCCACACTTCCTACACAACCAGAGAATCTAGGGTCGGGGACTTGATTACACTAATTGACCAATTAGTGCCCTTTCGGTACCTAATTTTGTTCATTTTAAAATAAAATATTTTTGTCAGGCGGTTTGGATTGATTTTATACCTATCCACTAACATATGAGGTACTCATGCGGGTGCGCAATCATTAAGGTAACAACCATAGCTACCAAGATCCTAATTGCAGCAAAATTAAATACATGCAATTAAACATAGCTAGATATGCAAATTAAACATACGATTTAATAATCATGCAAGCAAATAGAGGTCTAATTACCCTAAGAATGCAAAACATATCAATTCCTAATCAAACCCTGCATTTTTTGGATTTTCGATTTTTTTTTAAAAATTTTATTTATTTCTAAATTTTTTAAATTTTTCTAAAATTTTTTAAATTTTTTTAAAGAAGGTCGAATTTTTTAATGTTTTCTGAGTTTTTGAATTTTCGGAAAATTTTTTGAATTTTTTGAATCTTTTGAAATTTTTTATTTTTTATTTTTGTTTTTATTTTTTTGATCTTTGAAATTTTTTTATATTTAATATATAATATTATATTCGGGAAAAGGGGTCCCGACCGGGTAAAACCAGTCCGGCCCGTTGACCCGACGATGACCTAGACCCGACCCAATTTGATTAAAAAAGGAAAACCTTAAAAAAATAATTTTTTATGATTTTCGTAATTTCTTTTATTCTCCATCATTTTGTCTTTTCCACTGGACATTTTCTCTGCACTCCCCTTCCCGAAGCAAACTTTTGCTTTTCTTTTTCCATATTTTGTTTTCTTTTTACTTTTTCTGTACTTTTCTTTTTCTTTTATTTTTTCCTTTTATTTCCTATTTGTCTTTTTCCCTATGGTCTTCTTCCCCACGTATTCTCCTTCTCCGTGCGTTTTCTTCTCCGACATCTCCTTGCACGTCCTCCCCCAAAACTTCACCCAGACAGCAACACCAGCATAACAACCAGCGACCCTTCCACCGCCGAACCACCACTGTCTACCGGTTGTCTACTCCGACCGGCGACGACCACCGTTGGCCACGAACACCGGCGGTCAAACCATTTTCGGGTACAAAAATCCCCACGGCTCAAGGATACACGATTGCTCCACAAAAATCGCATGAAATCGCAATGGAAACATAAAAGACAGGCACGGTCCGACGTATATAAGAGCAAGCACGAACCAAACCGAGTTTCAACCCGGGTTGCTTCTCGGTTCTCTCTGGGACATTTTGTCAAACACATGAGGTGCGCTACTATAACAAAGTGTTTTTGGCTCAACCGAAGCTCGAACCATAAGGGGATCTTCGACACACAACGAACAAGATATCGGAAACAAAAAGTAAGGCGATGTAGGCTGGAGCTCGCGCGAACCGAACGGCCACGAGCTCCGGCCTGGTGTACCCGAGAAAGAGAGCACACACAAAGGCCCAAGGGACTTACCTGGTTCGGATGGGGTGCTGTGATGAACAGCGGCTCTCGGGCGGACGACTGACGATGGCGAAGCTTCGAGCTCTCTCTCTCTCTCTCCCTTCGGCTCGTCCTCTACTCTCTTGAGCTCTCCCGGTGCTTCTCTTCAGTCCCCCCTTTGGTGCTGGTGTCCTCTCTTCCTCTCTCCCTTTTTTCTTCTCTATTGATGTTTTCTCTGTTTTTTTTTTTTTTTCTGTTCTGCTCCTTTTTCTTTTAAAACCGCCGTTGGTTCCTTTCCCTTCGCGTTCGTCCGAAATGCCTTTTTCTAGTCCGCGAAGCTAGCTCTCTTTCCTTTCCATCTTCAGCTCTAATTTTCCTCGGTCAGTCCAGCCTCCTTGTCTCTATGTATGCCTGCAGCCGGTCTTCTCCTTGGGACCGAGTTCGATCTGTTTTCAGCTACAACGGCTGCAGGTTTTCTTGGGCTTCGTCAATTGCAGGCGCTGCCACGCTGCAGCCAAGCTTTCATTGCGTCCATTTTTCTGAAATTGCAGTTGTTGATCCTCTGCAGGTCCCTCTTCGGCTTCCTCCTGTTCTGTCTTCTGCAGGTCCTGCACGAAGACTGGAGGAGGGAGAAGGATGGGGCGCGGGCCGGGCCGACGGGGGGAAATGAGGCTGGGCCGCGGGGGGAAAAGAAAGGAAAAAACAACAACAAAAAAAAAAAAAAGATGGGCGGGTCGGGCCAAGGCCAGATCCGGCCCGACCCGACCATTTTTTTGACTTTTTGATTGATTTTTTTTCTCTCTTTTTTTCTAATAATTTTTTTTTTTGTAAAAAATAGGTGTCAACAACCACCAAGTACAGCGGCAGCCACGATCAAAGCCGCTTGCTGCCACTTCATCTTCACCAGCGAACGAGATTTCCCCAGCTCGGTCGGCCTTCAATGAAGAAGACCAAGCTGCCAGCTCGCTCGTTTCTTCTTCAGCCCGCTCGTCTCGTTCAGCGAAACCCCACGCGGATTCAACAACTTACACCGGTTCTTCTCTTCTGCCAGTCAACCACGCCATCACCTCCATCGGTTTGTTGACCTCCTGGCCCCACGAGAAGCCGCCCATCTCCACGAAGCCACCTGCCTCTACCCCCACCGCTCCATCCTTGGTTCTGCTCATCCACCGAAGACACCAGCGAGCAGCTTCCTTCTTCGCCGCGTCTTCTTCAGTTCGTGGATCAGCGCAACAAGCCAGTCCATCAAGCCCAGCGAAGACCAGGCCCACCGAATCAGTCCAGCAAATTCCAGCGCCTACAGTTAGCCCATTCCAGCCCAGTTTGGTCCCTTCTTCGGTCAGCCCATCCAACCTGTTCTCAGCCCAGTTGAAGCCTTCAAGCCCAGCAAAATCAGAAGCCCGTGAGGACAGCCCATTGAAGGCCTGTTCAGTCAAGTGAAGCCCAGCTCAAGTTCAAAAGCAAATCTCATATTTGGGCTGAGATTTGTTGGGCCCAAGTTTAAGGCCCGGTCCAAGCCCGCCGGTGTCGTCGCGAACTCGAGTTCGGCCGCCGTCGCAGTGATTCGGTCCCCGCTTTTATTCAAGTGAGTTTTGCTCACTAATGCTTCCTTAGTTTGCTAATTATGCCTAAAGGTTGATTAGATTTAATTAAGTGCAATTAGGTGGTTAGATTAGTTTAGAACAATTAAATTGGTGACTTAATGATGCATGTTAGGTGGTTAGATTTAGTCGTTAGCAAGTAGAAAGCTTCTAATATTTATTGAACGGGTCTCGGGATTTTTTCTCGACCCGTCTCGGGCTTCAATTAGGCATTGCGAGCCTAAATTGGTTTTTTAGTATTTATTTATTAATTTTCGAAATTTATTTATTTATTTATTTATTTTTCAGAAATTAGGCGGGGATAGTCAACGACCGAAATTTTATGCTGATCGTCGTGGTGCAGTCCGTTCATTTATTTGAGCTTTACGTTGTGCTGAATTGAATTGATTGTGCAATTTGAGGAATTATTCCTAAATTGATTGAAATTGAGTGGAATTGAATGATCGATTGGTAGATGGCCGAGTATAGTTATTTAGCATTAATAATGCCTTGATGAGTTGTAGAGTGGAGAGAATGGTGAGAGTGGATTGAGAATACTCTTGGCTAAGACCGATCAGGTAAAGGTATAGACATACGTGGTTCGGTGATAAGGAAATCACTAGTGAAAACGACGCCTTAAAAAATGCACGAGTGCTGTGTATTACCTGCATTAGTATAGACATACGTGGTTCGGTGACAAGGAAATCACTGGTGAAAACGGCGCCTTAAAGAACGCACGACTGCTGTCTACTGCATGCGTCATTATGGACATACGTGGTTCGGTGATCAAGGATATCACTGGTGAAAACGATGCCTTAAAGAACACATGAGTGCTGTCCATTACATACGTCACCTTGGCGAAAACAACGCCCGAGAGCATAAATGTGGCTCTGTGACTAAGTGTACTATTAGAGGTTACATAGTGAGGGATGGAATGACCTAGAGGTGGTCTGATTGACATGTAATTGACTAAGTCGATTGATCAATGTTTTGATCCGATGTCGTGATTTGATTGAATAATTAATGTGATATATGAGGCATTCGTGTATAACCTTGATTTGCAGGTTGGGACTGAGGCCAAGGTAAGTCCCCTGACTCGTGTTGTACTTAGGCAACTGTTTGGCGTGTTAGTTTACTAATCGGGTCTTAGGGGGTAGAACTTGCTGAGACGTAGTCTCATCCCGGTTGTGGGATAATATTTCAAGCCCCTAGATCACCTGAGGATGAGCCGACATCTGGAGCCGAGGATGAGCAAGAAGAAGAAGATGAAGAGTTCGAAGAAAATGAGCCTAGTGATGAAGGATCTGAGGAGGATTGGGATGATGATCCCGAGCACGACCCGAATGAGAACTGAGATCCCATCCCGTTTTGTGAACCTTGTGTACTTGTGAATAGGCGTTAGATCAGACCTATGTTAATAGTATTGTAAGATACTATGAGTTGTGCTGAATATAAAAGTGTGGTTATGAATTTCAATATGAAAAATATGGCCTGCTTTTCTATCCTATTGTTTTATTGTCTGGGGATTTATAACTGCTTCCGCATGTGCAATGTAAAATAAAAGGGTCGGCGATACATAGTCCTGGGATATCGCATTCTAAGATCGACCAAGTAGAAGGATGGGTGCGTCCCGAGGATCGGGGCGTGACAAAGCTCAACTCCAGAAAGTCTAAATTTATCTTACCATTTGTTGTGAACATAACTCGATAGCTCACGGATCTTGCAATTCAAGTTAACGCAAGTAGAAGATATCTTTGACCAAACTAGCAAGAATTATAAAGAACACGAGATTTATAGGATTTGGTCTGAGTGTCTAGGAGAGTTAAGACTAAATAAATCCATTATTAATCCAAAGAATTATAGAGTTACAATTGGTCAATCGTTCAAGTGTTTCCTTTTCCTATATTACAATCAAAGCAAACTCTGAAGTGTTATATTACAATCTCTCACAAAGAACTCACTTAGAAAGCTCACAGAAAGAAGACTCTAAACACTCCTTTTGTTTGCTCTAATGTGTAGTGACCAAATAGAATTCTGTTTTTATATGTTCTCAAGCGAATTATCAACTCAAACTTGGAAAACTTCATTTTCTTCCCTTTTAATCTTTAATTCAAAATTTTTTTAGTCAAAACTTTAATTCAAGATTAGATTTCACTAAATTTTGGACTCCAATGAATTTGCTTGACATAAAGTCCAAGTCAGAAGACATTCAAAATCTGGGCCAGACTTCAACTAGGTCGGATTTTGTATATGGGCTCAAACTCGAGATATAAATTACAAAAAATCATCAATTGTGCACAAGTTAACTGAAATATAACGTGCTAATTCCTTGGGGGTAGGGAATCAATAGCGTGTGTAATGGAAAAATTAGGTGAAAGCCAGATTGCATGGACTGTACAACCCTAATTATTTGGAGGTAAACCATTGATGAATACCTTGAACTGGATTCCACATTTGAATAAGTTCGAAATTCTGACTTATGCTGCATCTGATTTTTAAGTTCTATCAACATTATTATCAATATTACTACTACGTTGAAGTGTCCTCTGGTAAAAAAATTAAAATAAGGATCCAATTAAGGCGACGGTGAAGAGGGTAGAAATCAAACTTTGGAGATAAGAAAAGAAGAAATTTGTTTATAATACGAACTTAGACCTTGAGGGGGCGAGATACTACATTTTTTTTTTTTTGGGTTAACTTTCATTTGAATTATTGCATATTTTTCCATAATACTTGCACAAAGCAACCGGCCCACTAATCTCCCTTTCCATTCGTCATTATTGCATGATATGCATGCGATGCAAAATACAACCACCTCTAATTATTATTATTATTATTATTTTTTGGTCGGAGAACAATTGGTTGGAGCAAACGTTAAAGGCCTCGCCAAGAATCTCTGAATACAAGCGTTACACCAAAGTCTCCTTTGTTGTCCAGGACGTGAAGACGCAACATTCCTGTTATCTCTACTATGCATAATTTAAAAACTTGTATGCTGGCGTAGATTTTGCACGCCATATAAAAACGAATACAAAATAGTTCTTAGGGGTACGAAAAAAGTCAAAAAATGGATGATACATTTGGATGGTCATGATGGAGATACTAGTAGGTAAGATCGATTGTTTTTAAACGAATGATATGATTAGATTTTTCACTATCATCTCTACCACTATTATCTCTACCATGTGCCATATAAAAATATGTATGCTAGCGTAGATCCTGCACGTCATGTGAAGACGAACGCGAAACAGTTCTTTAAGCTATGAAAAACTACATTTGACAAAAAAAAGTCTAAACATTAATAATGGATGTTGGTCACATGGTAGGTTTGCATAGAGACTATTGGGTAAAGCCGGCCATTCTAAACGAGTGATAGTTGCTCGTGATTAGATTTTTCACTGTTATCTCCACCATGCATCATATAAAAACTTGCATGCTAGTGCAAATTTTGTACAACGTGTAAAGATAGACGCAAAACAGTTCTTCAGGGTACAAAAAATTGCATCTCATGAAAAAGTCTAAAAGTTAATCATGGATGTTCGTCACATGGTAGGGTTGAATGGCATGATGGAGAGACTATTAGGTTAGGTCGATTGTTCTTAAATGAGTAACAATCGTTCATGATTAGATTTTTCACTGTTATCTCTACCGTGCATCATATAAAAACTTATATGCTAGCGTAGATTCTATATATCATGTCAAGACAGATGCAAAATAGTTCGTCGAGGTATGAAAAAGTGCATCTGATGAAAAAGTCTAAAAATTAATCATGGATATTGTTCACATGGTAGGTTTAAATGGTCACGATGGAGAGGCTATTGGGTAAGACTAGCCGTTCTTAAATTAATGATAATCATTCGTGATTAAATTTTTCATTGTTATCTCTATCATGCGTCATATAAAAACTTGTATGCTAGCACAAATTTTGCATGTCATGTAAAGACGAACACAATCTTCGAGGTACGAAAAAGTGCATCTGACAAAAAAGTCTTTAATCATGGATGTTGGTCACATGGTAGGTTTGAATGGCGTGATGGAGAGACTATTTGGTTAGGCCGATCGTTCTTAAATGAGAAATAGTCATTCGTGATTAGATTTTTCACTGTTATCTCTACCATACGTCATATAAAAACTTATATGCTAGCACAAATTCTGCGAATCATGTAAAGACGGATGCAAAATAGTTCTTCGAGGTACGAAAATGCGCATATGACGAAACAGTCTAAAAAATAATCATGGATATTATTTACATGGTAGGATTGAATGGTCATAATGGACAGTATTGGGTATGACCGGCCATTTTTAAACGAATGATAGTCATTCACGATTAGATTTTTCACTGTTATCCCTACCATGCGTCATATAAAAATTTGTATGCTAGTGCAGATTCTGCACGTCATGTAAAGACGAATGCAAAACAGTTCTTCAAGGTATGAAATAGTGCATCTAACGAAAAATTCTAAAAATTAATCATAGATATTGTTCACTTGCTAGGTTTGAATGGTCATGATGGGGAGACTGTTGGGTGAGACGGGCTGTTCTTAAACGAATGATGGTCATTCATTCTTAGATTTTTCACCGTTATCTCTACCATGCGTCATATAAAAACTTGTATGCTAGTGCAGATTTTGCACGTCATGTAAAGACGAATGCAAAATAGTTCTTCGTGGTACAAAAAAGTGTTTCTGATAGAAAAAGTCTAAAAATTAGTTATGGATGTTGTTGGTAGGTTTCAATGATCATGACGAAGAGATTATTGGGTAAAACATGCCATTCTTCAAAAAATGATAATTGTTTGAGATTAGATTTTTCATTGCTATCTCTACCATGGATCATATAAAAACTCATATAATGGCACAGATTCTACATGTCATGCGAAGATGGACAGAAAACAGTTCTTCAAGGTGTGAAAAAGTACATCTGATGAAAAAGTCTAAAAATTAATCATGGATGTTGCTCACATTGTAGCTTTGAATGATCATGATGGAGATGCTATTGGATAAGACTCATCATTCCAAAATAAATGATAATCGTTTATGAGTAGACTATTATCTATACCATGCATCATATAAAAACTGGTATGCTAGCATAGATTCTGCACGTCATGTAAAGATGGACCCAAAAAATTCTTTGAGGAATGAAAAAGTGCACCCGATGAAAAAGTCTAAAAATTAATCATGGATTTTGTTCACATGATAGGTTTGAATGGTTATGATGGAGAGACTATTGAGTAAGACCGGCCATTGTTAAATGACTGATAATTATTCGTGATTACATTTTTCACTATTATCTCTATCATGTATCATATAAAAACTTGTATGCTAGTGCAAATTCTACACATCACGTAAAGACGGATGTAAAATAATTCTTCAACATATGAAAAAGTGCATTTGACGAAAAAGTCTAAAAATTAATCGTGGATGTTGTTCACATGGTAGGTTTGATTGGTCACGATGGAGAGGCTATTGGGTAAGACTGGCCATTCTTAAACTAATGATAATTGTTCATGATTAGATTTTTCACTGTTATCTCTATCATGCGTCATATAAATACTTGCATGCTAGCACAAATTCTGCACGTCATGTAAAGTCAAACACAATCTTCGAGGTACGAAAAAGTGCATATGACAAAAAAGTCTAAAAATTAATCATGGATGTTGGTCACATGGTAGGTTTGAATGGCATGATGGAAAGACTATTGGGTTAGGCAAATCGTTCTTGAACGAGTAATAGTCGTTTGTGATTAGATTTTTTACTATTATCTCTACTATGCATCATATAAAAACTTGTATGCTAGCGCAGATTCTGCACATCATGTAAAGATGGACGCAAAAGAGTTCTTTGAGGTATGAAAATGTGCATATGACGAAATAGTCTAAAAAATAATCATGGATATTATCATATGGTAGGTTTGAATGGTCATGATGGAGAGACTATTGGGTATGATCGACTGTTCTTAAACGAATGATAGTCGTTCATGATTAGATTTTTCACTGTTATCCCTATCACACGTCATATAAAAATTTGTATGCTAGTGCAGATTCTGCACATCATGCAAAGATGAACACAAAATAGTTCTTTGAGGTACAAAATAGTGAATCTAACAAAAAAGTCTAAAAATTAATCATGGATGTTGTTCACTTGCTAGGTTTGAATGGTCATGATGGAGAGATTGTTGGGTGAGACTAGCCGTTCTTAAACGAATGATAGTCGTTCATTATTAGATTTTCACTATTACCTCTACCATGCGTCATATAAAAACTTGTATGCTAGCGCAGATTTTACACATCATGTAAAAACGAATGCAAAATACTTCTTTGAGGTACGAAAAAGTGCATCTAACAGAAAAAGTCTAAAAATTAATCATGGATGTTGTTCCATTGGTAGGTTTTAATGATCATAATGGAGAGATTATTGGGTAAGACGGGCTGTTCTTCAAAAAATGATAGGCATTTGTGATTAGATTTTTCATTGCTATCTTTACCATGCATCATATAAAAACTCGTATGCTGGCACAAATTCTACATGTCATGTAAAGATGGACGCAAAACAATTCTTCGAGGTACGAAAATGTGCATCTAATGAAAAAGTTTAAAAATTGATCATGGACTTGCTCACATCGTAGGTTTGAATGATCATGATGGAGAGATTATTGGGTAAGACTCATCGTCTGAAATTGAATGATAATCATTCGTTAATAGGTTTTTCACTATTATCTATACCATGCGTCATATAGAAACTAGTATGCTAGCATAGATTCTGCACGCTATGTAAAGATGGTCCCAAAATAGTTCTTCGAGGAACGAAAGAGTGCGTCTGATGAAAAAGTCTAAAAATCAATCATGGATGTTGTTCATATGGTAGGCTTGAATGGTCATGTTGGAGAGATTGTTGGGTAAGACCGGCTATTCTTAAACGAATGATAGTCGTTTGTGATTAGATTTTTCACTATTATCTTTACCATGCGTCATATAAAAATTTGTATGCTAGCGCATATTTTGCGTGTGATGTAAAGAAAAATGCAAAATAGTTCTTCGAGTACAAAATGTGCATATGACAAATGTCTAAAAACTAATCATGGATGTTTTTTACATGGCAGGTTTCAATGGTCTTGACAAAGAGACTATTGGGGAAGACTGGCTGCTCTTAAAGGAATTTTAGTCATTCATGATTAGATTTTTCACTGTTGTCTCTACCATATGTCATATAAAAATTTATATGCTAGCGTCGATTCTAGATGTTATGTAAAGACGAATGCAAAATAGCTCTTTGAGGCATGAAAAACTGTATCTGACAAAAAAGTCTAAAAATTAATTATGGACGTTGGTCATATGGTAGGTTTGAATGGCATGATGGAGAAACTATTAGGTTAGGCTGGTCATTCTTAAAGGAGTGACAGTCATTTGTGATTAGATTTTCCACTGTTAAATTTACCATGCATCTAACGAAAAGTCTAAAAATTAATCATGGATGTTGTTCAAATGGTAGGTTTGAATGGTCATGATGGAGAGATCATTGGGTGAGACTGGCCGTTCTTAAATGAATAATAGTCGTTCATGATTAGATTTTTTACTGTTACCTCTACATCTCTTTGAGGTATGAAAAAGTGTGTCTAACAAAAAAGTCTAAAAATTAATCATGGATGTTGCTCATTTGATAGGTTTCTATGGTCACGATGGAGAGACCGGCCGCTCTTAAATGAATGATAATCGTTCATGATTAGATTTTGTACTGTTACCTCTACAATTCTTCAAGGTATGAAAAAGTGTGTCTGACAAAAAAGTCTAAAAATTAATCATGGATGTCGCTCACTTGGTAGGTTTTTATCATCATGATGGAGAGACCATTGGGTAAGACTGGCCGTTCTTAAATGAATGAAAGTCATTCATGATTAGAATTTTTATTGTTACCTTTACAGTTCTTCGAGGTACGAAAAAGTGTCTAACAAAAAAGTCTAAAAATTAATCATGGATGTTGCTCACTTGATAGGTTTTTATGGTCATGATGAAAAGAATATTGGGTAAGACCGATCATTCTTAAATGAATGATAGTTGTTCGTGATTGGATTTTTTTTTTTTTTTTTTTTTAATCTAGACACATGCATTTCACTCTTAAATAGCTAATAACTCGGTAAGACTAACAATTCATGAAAGAACGATGGTTGGTTTAGAGCTGGGTTTTTTTTTCTTTTCCTTTAGAAGCACCCATTTTTCTTTAAGGGTAATGATTAATGTTAGAACTAATAGTTCTTGAAAGAATACTAGTTGTTCCAAAATTAAATTTTGTTTTAAAAAAAAAAAGTGCATTTGATCACTTGTGTAAGACCAATAATTCCTCAAAGAATGATAGTTGTTCTAGAACTAGATTTTTTTATTTGGAAACGTGTACATGATTTTTATAGGAGAAATACCAAAAAAGTTCTAAACATATTATGATTGTGCCAATTATGTCATAAACTTTTTTTTAGCCAATTCAGTCCTAAAAATTTTGTAATTGTTCCAATTTAGTCCATTCGGTTAATTTTGGTTAGCTGACCGGTGTTGACTTGGATGCTAGCCGTTCGAGCGACGCTGACGTAAACACTTTTTAATAATATTTTAATATTTTTTCGAATTTATTATTAATTTTTTTCTTTTTCCTTTTTTTTTTTTTTTCTCGTTCTTTTCCTTCTCCTTCTTACTTTGGCCGTCACCGGACTGAGGCAATCGGCTTGAGGTGAGGGCTAGTCACTTGACTGAGGCAAGCTCACTAGCTAGCGGCGAGGCATGCCTTGCCTCCCTATTGTCCAGCAAGGTCGACCTCGTAGGCTCTCACCTCTAGCCCGTTAGAGGAAGAAGAAAGAGAAAAAAAAAAAGAGAAAGAAAAGAAAAAAAGAAAAACTAATCAAAATATCATAATATTATCAATCGTGCCATGTGAGCACCAGCCAATAAAAATTGGCTTGATAAACTGTATTGACACAATTATAAAAGTTTTAATTGAATTGGTAAAAAAAAAAATTATGACTAAATTGGACTAATAGTAATTGCAATAGATCCAGGGCTTTTTTTGACTTTTAAAGCAAATCATTAATGGGCTCAATTACTCAGGTAAGATTGACAGTTCCTAAGAGAATTGTAGTTGTTCCAGACTGTCGGATTTTGAAAGAATGGCAGTTGTAGGATCAGAATTCTTTTGCTCGGAAACGCCCATCTGACTTCTATGAACAAATCATTAACCGATACAGGAGTCATGAAGGGGGCTGCGCTTAGCAAAGAGTTTTCCAGGCCCGGCAGAGTGGTTTTTCTATTTTCCGAGCAGTATTCAAAAGAATCAAAATGGCGATTTAAGTAATGGGCTAAGTTCCAAATAGAATCATAAAATCAAAGTAAAGAACTAACGCATCAACCCGCGCCATCCGGATGTAACCCCTTAGGAAGAATTCATCTAATTAGTTAGACATGAACAAACGGGAAAACCCATATGATCAAAACAGCTCATTTACGACTGGTTTAAGGTAGTAAGGCAGTGAATGCCGTATAATTAGTGCAATAAGAAATAATAATAAAAGAGCTTATATTTTGTAGGAAAAAAAAAAAAAGGAAAACTTCCAGCCTTTTAGGCTGCGTTTGGTAATTATTTTGTTCCCAGGAACAATTTTTGCTCAAAAATGATTCTTTTTAATTTTATTCCCGTAAATAATTTCTGAACATTTGAAGGCATTTGGTAATGTCCTAAAATTTTTATTCTTGGAATAGAAATGCGTTTGGTAAAATGCTTAAAATTTTTAGTCCAAACCATTTTCTTTTAATCTTTTAATAATTTTATTAAAATTTTCTTTTTTTTTTCTTTTTACCTTTTCATCTTTTCCTTCCTGTGATCACTGGCCACGCTGAAGCGTTGCCAGCCCCCAGCAACTCGAGCCACAGTGAGGCTCGGCCTCACCGAGCCATCACCAAGTCGCATCGCCCAACCAAGGTGAGGCTGACCTGGAGGTAGCCCAACGTGGCCAAGCCTCGCCGTGGCTTGGCATTGCCAGCCCTTGTTTGGCCGATTGTAGGCCATGGCTGAGGTCGACGACCGGCCAAAAGGAAGAAGAAGAAGAAGAAGAAGAAGGAAAAGGAAAGAGAAGAAGAGAGAAGAGAAAAGAAAAAAAAAATAGGCTTAATTCTAGAATTGTTTCCATAAATAAAGAAGCAATTTTTTCTAGTTTTTAATTCTGTTTCAAATCTATTCTAAAAAAAAAAAAAAAAAATTGTTCCGGGGAACAAAAAATTTATCGAACGGATTTCTACTCCAAATTTACTCTCGGGAACAAAAGAATAGAATTAGTTACTATTTAGCCTGTTAACAAACATGCCCTTAGCCACTAGCACATAAGTTATGGCTTATGCTCGAGTTACCCTAGTTTGGCATGTTGACCGAATGGCTCATTTTCAAATGAGCATTATCTTCATCGGTGCATGTCTTCGGCGAACAGGGAAAAATCTCTACAAGCGACCTCGAGAGTCAAGATGTTCCATGATGATATCGACTGTTTTCCTTAACATTGCCACAAGACCATTATATATACGAAGATCAGCGCAGGAATTTCGTGTATTTTCAAAAAATTGATTTCCATCTAATGTTTCGCATTTTCGTCAATTCAAATGCACATAGATCGTGGCATTCTAGACCATGTCGTCCGGGCAAGATTGGTGAATTCGGGCGTTGCACACTTAAACATAACAACGACAGTTCATTGAGTTATCGTTTTGGTTTAGGGTGAAGAAGATTTTCTTACCTGCATCCGGATGGAGATAATGCAGGAACTAGGGAGCTGGACAAGTTAATGGCCCAGGCCCCAAGCCCATATTCTAGAAAAGTGAGAATTTGGGCTACATTTACAGTTAAATCCGATCGATTTATGTTTACGTGTTACCTCTGGCTTTCAAGCCTGCAAGCTTAATCTAATTGATAACTCTAAACCGTTGGGTCTAATTTATCACTGATATATAAATAAATAAATAAATAAATCAAGCACAAAACAGGAATGTATACAACAGAAATAATGCGTCATCCCATGCCTTGAACAAGTTGGGATAAACATCTGTTTATGGATAAAATCATTCAAATTCATAAGGATTGTAATTCGTTCCATTTCAAGAGAAGGTTATACATGCTGTCGTTGTTTCCCATTTGACAATGGAGATTCAAAGCCGTCAATTGATGTCTTGCTTCTTGGATGATTACGTGGGTTAGCGTTATGGAGCAGAACCGGCCCTATAGGCCCAATTTTTTTATTTGGATGGGTTTCGGCCTTTTACAAGAGAAGTAAAGGGAACTCGGGTGGAAACGGGTTAATCTTGCTCACAAGTCAGTCGAGCTCGGCTCACGAGTTACTGGAGCTTGGCTTTTGTCGAGGCGAACTAGATTCAAACGATGGAGGAACGGCTGACGGGTTCGAACTTAGTTTCCGTACGATTCGCAGAAAATCTTTTCTGGAAAAACATTTTTGATTTTCCGGTGTTCATTTCGCTTAGGAAAATAAATCAACGGAAAATATTTTCTTGGTCATCAAAAACTATGCATAGTTTTAGGACAATGATTTCGTCTTTGAAAAAGTTGGAAAATATTTTCCAAAATATAATTAAGTGTTGATACTTAGACTTGAAACTCTATACTTGAACACGATAACTCTAACTCTACTTCCCGAGTCTCCAATGCCTGGGCTGTGTCCATCAAGGCCAAGACCAAGTGTCAAACGCACGGGCACAAGTCCATCAAGATCAGACCTCGGTCCATTGAGGTAGATCTCAGGACCTCAATTCCCAAGCTTAGCCCCCTGTGCCTATGTCTAGGTCCATCAAGGTTGAGCCCAAATCCCCATTGCCCATACCCCATGCCCTGGCAAAGAAGCCAGGTCCATAGAGGTCTAGCTGGGGCCTTGATGCTCAAGCTCTAGTCCCCAGCACTTAGGCTTGGGTCCACAAAGGCCACGCGTGAGGTGCAGCGCTTGAGCTCAAGTCTTTGATCAATGAAACGTTCGTTTTTAAAAATATATATATTTTAAAAATCAATTTTTTTATAATTAAATAATTGAATTTTTTATTTTTAAAATATATATTTCAATTATTTTATTATAAAAAATCGATTTATTAATAATTTTTATTTTTAAAAAAACCTAACTTGTATTTATTTTTTCTTTTCCTTCTTTCTCTTTTCATTTTGCTTCTTCCTCAACCAGTCGTGGACCACATTAATGGCTAGCAACCAACCCAGGAAAGAGACAAGCTCGCCGATCAGGCAAGGTTTGAGCTCACCGATTAGGCAAGGCTTGAGCCTTTTTGATCTGGCAATACTCAAGCTCATTAACCTCGGGCAAACTCAAGTTTGTCTAAGGCTAGTCATCGGCCGTTGCCGTGGTTGGTAATTGGCCAAAGAAGAAGAAGCAAAAGATAAAGATAAAATAAAATTACAAAAAATAATAATTGAGAATTTGATTTTTTGCAAAAAGAAAAAGAAAAATAAATATTATTAAAAGGAGTGCACAAAAGAAAATCAAATGAGATTTTCCATACCATATGGTAGAAAATGTTTTTTAATCATTTTTATGTTTCAACCGAGCACTGGAAAATATTGTCATTTTCTAGGAAAATGACTCTTTGGAAAACATTTTTCAAAATTGTCACATTATTTCGCAAACTAATGGAACCTTAGACTCTATTCATTTCATAAAAAATTAATGATTTGGAAAACATTTCTCTCAAAATAATCACTTATTACTTAAAATAATTATCTAATAAAAAATATTTTCATTATTAATGACAATTTATGTCTAAAAGTATTCGTAGACGATGAAAATTTTGTTCGTTCATTTTTGTAACCAATATAAATAATTATTTTTAAGAAAATCATTTCTAAATCATTCATTTTCCGCAGAACAATTATGTTATCCTATTTGGTATCTTGTGACATGTCTAGGTTGGGATTAGCTCGAATATATCAACATAGTGAATAACTTATCCTGGATCTAGGGTGGCATAACAAATTGAATTTAAAAATTTACAAACAAAGATTAAACAAAAAATGAGAACAGGAATGAAGGATTGCTCGTTTCTATTCACCCGCTCGAAAACGTGGCCCTAGCTGTAATTAGGCGGCATACTTCACTTTGCAACGAGGGCTTTCCAACTAAAGTCAATGTGCTGCTCCGATCATCCAATTAACTTGTAACTGGAGATTTAAAAAAAAAAAAAAAAAAAAAGAGTCTCACTAGCCAATTAAAATTTTAATTTCCAAGTTTTAGGTTAGCCTAAATATGGGTTTAGAAGTAATGTCGAGTTGAGGGCTAATGGTCTTCAATTGGCGTAAGTTCTCTCAAACCCTTATCTTACGCAACGTTAAGATTTTCATTTTAATTTGAAGCCTATGAGGATTCTATATGAGGAGTCGCCATAAGCCTATTGGATAAATCAAGTATGGTAGAAAGTATACCTCACTTCCTACGCAACCAGAGATCTAGAGTCGAGGAGTTCATTACATTAGTTATCTAACCGGTGCCTTTTTGCTACCTACACTTGATTATTTGTTAGCTAAGGTATCCACGTTGTCTTTTTTATCAAATTAAAAAATCCTACGGTTTTCATCTGTTTAGTGTTCATCCAATGTTTTTATATTTATTTAGGTATAACCTAACCATTCCATCGAAGGAAAGCAAATCGTAACATATGAAAGTAACATAAGAATCACAAATAATTAATCAAAGGTAGTAACAAAAGAAAGAGTAAAGTGCGATAAAATAACCCAATATAAGTCGGACAAATAATATAACATCGCCTCACTATTAAGCCCTAGGATAGCAACTCCTATGAGTTTGACTTAGAGACTTCTATCTTCAAATGGGTAATATGAGTTATCAGAACTTTTGGAGAGACAAGAAACCCCAAGTTGGCACTTTGTCATCCTAAGTCAGGGTCACAATACAGCTCTAGTATATTAGATGCTCATTTAGTCCCCTTCAAGTTTCTCCTAGGTTACGGCATTTCCTCGTTACCTATCCAATTATCTGAAGTGAAACCGAAATTTAACTAAGCCACTTACTATGATTTTTTATTTCTTGTGAAGTGAAATTTCCAAACTACTGTCTCTATATTTATCTGATTATATTTCTCAAACTAAATCTAATTTATTCATTAAGACTAATCAGCTAAACAAATCCTAAGTGATTTAAACTAAACTGAGAATCCATAGCTAATCCAAAATGAACACACACAAAATTATCAATTTATCAATCAAATAAAGGCACGAATTACATCAAAAATCAAAGAATAAAACTTTCCTAACTATATGAATTCCAATGAAACGAAACTAAACTAAGTCTAATAATAAAATCTAACAATCTAATCACGGTCTATTTCTCTAACCAAATTTCATAATTTTTCTATTTTCGGATTTTTTTAATTTGTTTTTATTTTCTGCAAAACGGGGATTCAAAGTGGGCCCCATTCTCAGGCTAGGTCCACCTACAACATCAGGTGTTGGCTACATAAAGACAGACCACGAACGGGCTTATTAATCAAGCAGTCAAAATTCACGGGCTCAATATTGAATGTAACACAATACTGAACGTAACACGTCAAGCCCATTACATACTAAAAACTCTCTAAAGCCGAATTCAACCATAAACCCGTTAAGTTCACTTCAACTAAATCCACAATAAGGCCATATAAAAACCATGTTCAACCACAACTACATTCAAGTCAACCCTAAGCCCATTTCCATCTCATTTTCTTATCTTCTATTATTTGCCTTGCATTTGTCCCCTATCTCTTTCCTCTGGACGCTTGCAAATTTCATTTTTCTTTCTATCTTCTTCAGAGTTCAACATCACCTAGAATCTGTAATAGGAAAAGATGCTTACCAATGTAAGAAAACTCCCTTCATTTAAGCTATTGAAACTCATGTTTCGATATAAATATACAAATTAAATTACCACGTCTAAGTTGCCTGCTTCGAATAGGTTTGAACTTACATCTAAGCATGGAAAACTACCACAAAGGTGGTGGTGGAGTTATTTATTACTGATCGCATGAACATGGGTATTAAAAAGTAATTAAAGAAATTATATTGTTGTCAATTGCGCCAAAGCCCCATGTGCTGGATTGCGCAGCAAGGCAAGCCCTACTCAGTTCTTACCTTTCTCTCCTTCCATGGCGGCTAAAACTGCCAGTTAGACCCATCTATATGCTCAATTTCTAAATTGAAAATCAATAATCTAACACAAACCGATAATACAAATTTAGCACTTAAACCCCATTTTACTGAGTATACATAATAAATAATTAATCGAAAATATCTAGTTGCATATATACTAAGAATTCGTTCAAAAAAAAAAAAAAAAACACAGTTTTTAAAGACTTGGGTTGGGTCAAGCGTTTGACCCTTGTGAGGAGAGATTACGTTGTCTTTTCCACTCTTAAAGAGCCACGTAACTCCTGTGCCAGGAAGAAACCAGCTCAGCTAACCGCGCGCCATGCATGCATCTGGAGAAAATGAGAGGCGACAACATATGAAAGCAGAATGATTATGAGGCAAATTACACTGATCGGGCAAACGAGTCTCGCTTGACTCGGTCATTGAACGTACCATGATTGTTGTTGTTTAATTCGTAAATAGCTTTAGCTTTAAAAAAAAATTGTAAATAGCTTCATTAATTGAACATTAGCGGATACGGATTAAGGCTTGACAATAAAGAATTACTAGACTCAAGAAGCATTTATTTCACGAAAAATTCAAGATTTGAAAAAAAATATTCGAAAAATAATCGCTTGTATTGCTTACAAAATTAAATAAATGAAAATATTTCATCACCTAAAAAAAATAATTAGTTATGAATTTTTGTCGATAATGAATTTTTTTTGTTGACTAGTTTTTTCTATTGACATAACCAATCATTTTCCGAAAAAGATTTTTCAAATCTTAAGTTTTCCTTAAAGCAAACACACCTAAAATTCGTTCGTGGAAAAGCAAGTTCATGTATTCAACGTATGCTTAAAGGATGACCTGATCTTGCTTCAATAAGTGTAGAGAGAAGAAGTAAGCGGATCTACTGCTGCATCATTTATTCAACGTATCTTAAGTAATTATCTCATATACAATATCCATCTGATTTTTATTTTTTTAACAAAAGTAAGAAGTGTCCATTTACAAGTATTTTTTTTCCAAAGAAACGAGAAATTAGAAAATTGTAACAACATTGCCATGTTTTTTGCTTATTTTGTTCATTCTAACGTTTATGCTGGCACACGGCGTGGGTTTGTGACTAGTTTCATGTAATTAAAAACTATGTTGAGGGATGTAAGTCTTCATCAATCGATCTTCTTATGTCACAAACCTTTAAAAGATCAGGAAAAAAAATATTAATGAGTATGATTTTTGCATCACTTTCCCTTAGAACTTTGAAGAATATAAATTGCAAGATCAAATTAGATCTGGCAAATGACGTCGTGACATGTGAAGAACATTCTAAAAAATAATTCCCTCGTAGTAGAAGCTTGGGCTAACGCATATACTTACCAAGACATTGTTTATGTTTTTTTCTTTTTTTTTTTTTTTTTTTGGTATCTCTTTATGATTTTTCTCCTTGAAGGCAAGTCGTAAAGAGTAATTAAGATCCTCATATATCCACCAAAAGATTGTCAGCTTTTGAGAAATAGTGAAAAAAAGTTGATAGATGTATGAAAAGATTGTCAGCTTTTTTTTTTTCCTTACCAAAAAAGAAATCGAATTTTGAACATTTGACGAAATAAAAGTTACATCTGATACGTAGCTGAACAAGACTCAGATTCTTATCATCTCTTATTTTTCAATCTAGATAATTACGCAGAGAGAGAGAGAGAGAGAGAGAGAGAGAGAGAGAGTATAATAAAGGAAATATCCACGTAATTATTTATCATGGAAATGTTTGTACAAGACATCAACTGAGGCTCAAGAACGCCCATGAACAAGAGCAAGAAGAATACACAACACACGTAAATCACAAAGAACAGCAACGCGTGCCCTCAAATGTCATCGAGTGCGTCTCAGTTTTGATCCCCCACGCTGATCAACTTGGCATCCCGAAGCTTTGCCTCCTTCCTTATTTTGCCAACCACCGTGGCCGCGTCGATCCTCTCGGCAATCACCTCCAACATAGTTCCACGCTCCCCAACATAGCGCGTGGATATCACATCTGTTTCAATGACGAATACGTACACAAGAGAGGATGATGAGAAGGCTAGGGTTTTCTTTAATACACTAAAGGCGAAGGATATCGATAGTTAATGCTCGAAATCATTCCGATGAAATTTGTGTATGTGGAGGATCGGGAGATGAGGGTCGAAACGTGTTCTAGGAATCATTACCAGTTGCTGCGCTAGTTACGATCGTACGTGCCTTGGCCTTGCGTGTGTTGTCCTCCGTCATGAGATCAATCACTACCTTCCACTGGATATGAAGGACAAAACGGCAGAGAGATATCAGCCCGCGAAGAATTGAAGTTTCTAAAGAAGAGGGCGAAGAAGCGACGACCATCGATGCAGGAACCTTAATCCAAACAAAACGAGGAAATAAACCGAGCACGAGAAAATTAAGACAAGAGAGCGGAGTAAGCACAGACCGCCATATCATATCTCAGACCAATCTGTTCTCTCTCGTCTAGCTGAGCCCCTCTCTCTCTCTCTCTCTCTCTCTCTCTCTCTCTCTAGACACAACGTGCTTGGCTTGATGGATGATGAAGAAGATGAAGTTTTCATCTGGTGTCGTCCTTTTATAGAGATCTTTGAACCCGACTTCAGGCAATTTGCTAATGAAAATCACGTTCGGTCCATTGCAGTGAAGTTACCACGACATTTCCAATCTCTTGCCAGTAAGTTCTACTCGGAACGGTCGACAAGCACGGCTCTCATAATTTCCACTGACCCGCATTATTTTGGGGCACATAAGTCATACATATCACATAGTTATACTCTATTCTATTTTCACACGATATTTTCCACGTTGAGATCACGAATGTAGTTATTGCCTTAGCACTTACGCAATTTCATGATTCTATTTACGTAGCTATTGCATGGCCATTCTTCTAGAAACAAAAAACAACCAAAAAAAAAAAATCGTTTCAGAAAGTTCAAAGGAAATTGAACTTGCTAGGCTTTAAAGTCAGAGGATGATGGCGAGGCTTTGAATTCAAAGGATCGCGGAAGCTTCCTCGGACAAAATTAAGCGATGATTCATGTACAAAGAGTTTACTTGGGCTCGGGTACAACGGTCCATGTCGCGCATGATCATTGGTCGTCGATGATGATAGTCATGAGTAGTTAACATAGAGATAAGCAATGATCATGAGCTACCAAGAATTTAGCATGCTGGTCTTCCTAGAATGTTGGCGAACGTAGCATTACTCAGATATAGATATTATGATTTGCACGGGCGCATGTATAGGAGGATCGATCGAATCATCTTCGAATTCGTCATGACATGAAAAACCGAAAAGAATTAATTCATGCCCAGCTGGAATAATCCTCCTTACAATTCATTAGCCAATTATCTTTTCAAAGTCGATCATATAATCGGTGGTGAACATCTTGGAAAGAATGCAAAATGTAATGGACATGACGAGGCTTTGTGCGTGTTCATGAGTTAATAGGTTATGTGATAAGCACGGTTCTCATAGTCCTACACGACACGCCTTATTTGGAGTCAAATAGTCACACAAATATGTTGTCATGCTCTAGTACTTTCACACGATGTTTTCTAGATAGAGATGACTATTGCGGGACTTTTTGCCTTTGCACTTAAGCAATTTTACTTATCTATTTGACTAGTTATTGCATAACGGTTCTTCCAGAAGCGAAATTTCAATCGGAGAGTCCAAACGAGATTGAACTTCCTAGGCTTTGAATTCAAAGGATGACTACGGTTTGCTAGGCTTTAAATACAATGGATTGCCGGAAAGATTTTGCTAGCATAATAACTTTTAAGCTATTATGAGAATAACGGCTCATCGTGAGCCACAAATTCTTAAAGTGTTCACAAAAATTTATAATTATTTGTTATTTTTTTTTTATGGTTCAGAATGGATTGTTATTCTCGCACTAAATTAAATACTGTCACTTAATCATTTCTCATTACTAAAACGTCCTTAGAGACAAAAAAAAGAAAAAAAGAAAAAAAAGGAAGTAATGCTTCATGTATATAGACTTCACTTGGGCTCATTTACCAAAGCCCATATGGTGCACTATCATCGTGTTGGGATATAAATATGAATTGTGTTAAAATAAATCACACTATAAGGAATTGGTGCAGCAAATTAGTTAATATATCATAGTTAGCCAATAACTTATTGACTTAAGGTTTTGAGTGAAAGAGTGTCTAACTGAATATGTTGATGAGCTGAGACTTGAGAACTCCTTTGACGATCCCCTCTAGTGAAGGAAACAGGTTCCTTTGCCTACTCCCAACAAATGGTATGAGAGCCAATGGTTAATTGGTGACCCAATCTCTATGTGTATCGGTACTTGGTGAATATCTCTCAAGGAATGAATTTAACCAAAGCAATTTTTCAGTTTGACGAAAGAGACCTAGAGTGAAGGTGTTTACGAATGAGATGGAGATTATTGAGATGTATGTGCAAGTTGCGTTATAGAAAATGACACATCGAAAAATTGATGTAATGTAAATTAGTTAATATATCCTAATTTTTCTGCAACTCATTAGTTTTAGTTTTTGAGTAAAGTGGACTCAATTGAATATATAGACGAGCTCAAGTTTGGATTCCCTCTTAGTGATTTCGCTAGCTAAAGCTATCAGGCTACTTTTGCACATTTGGAACAAATTGGTCATCAATTATAATAGTCATGGATAGTTGACATTGAGAGGTAAGCAATGATTATGAGAAACCGAGAATTTAGTATGCTAGTCTTCCCGAAATGTTGGTGTTTGCAGCATCACTTGTCACGCCCCGAACCCCGAGCGCGCGCGCATCCCACTGCGGTCGATCAAATATGCGACATCCCAAGATACGTCGCCGACCCATTCATTTTATTTGCACATGCGGAAGCGAAACAAATCCCCTGACAACATTTAACTTGGGATAGAAAAGCAGGCAATCAATCACAATACCAAACCCTCATCTATAAACGCATATGTTTAAATACAACATTGGACTGTCTACAAAATAGACCGGCTTGACAAAAGCGGAACTATCCTAAGATCAACTAGCAGGACACGTTCATCGATCCTTCAGTTTCCACCTTTCTAGACTCCATGGCTTCGGGTCCTCCACAACCACCATCTAGGGACTTGAAATGTTGTCCCACAACCGGGATGAGACTACGTCTCAGCAAGTTCAATCCCCTAAACCCCTATTAGAAAGAAAATACACTCAAGGATGGCTTAGCCACACCACATAGAGGATTTACCTCGCCTCAGTTCCTTCCTGTAGGTTAGCACAATTCAAATCACTCAATCATGTTCATATCACTCAATCACAGATAGTAATAAGAACTTAAACAACCGGAACGAAATCTCTTTTAGATAACCAACAACTTCAGGGGTCCGGATTATAAGACCAAACCGTTATAACACGTCCCATACCATGTCACACGATTTCGTCCCATAATCCGACCCGTTAACATCACTCAGCATGCGTTCCAATTGATATTCACTGCCACACAAGGGCATAGCATTGCCTCTATCCCGACATTAATGCCAGGCATTGCGCGGCTTCGTCACTACGTCGACGGCATTCCCGAAGGAGCATGGGTCTAGTTGGCCTAGCCTCTACTACGACTCGAGCCTCGTCACTATGCTGACGGCGATCCTAAAGGAAAACAGGTCCAGTTGGCCAAGCCACTACTACGACCCGAGCCTCGTCACTATGCCGACGGCGATTCCAAAGGAAAACAGGTCCGATTGACCTAGCCACTCGCGTGATCGAGTCTTTCAACCAAGACACAACAATTCAATATCGACTCTTGGACAATTTGCATTTCACTCCAATACTTCAATTGCAATCGTAATCCTTAAAAATCCAATTTCGGTGCCAAACCCGACACGTGGCATTTTCTGAATAAAATCCATATTTTTCACAATCAACACTCAATTTGCAATATCCATTCATCAAATTAAAAATCTAAGCACACAGCAGCGATCAGCGCGAAATTCTGAGAATTTAGGGTCCCGACAAAATTTTCGGAATTTAATAAATAATTAAATTTATTCCGAAAATAATTAAATAATAATATTTTAATAATTTCGAATAAATATATATTATTAATTTATTTAATAATTTCGGAATACTTAAATAAATCAAAAACAAATTCCTTTAAGTCACATCAAAGCTTATCTTAATATAAACATTCATTTATCCTTAAATTAAACACTTTTTAAGTTAATCAAGCACCTTAATATAATCTACACTTAAATAAATTAAACTAACCACCTAATAACACTTATAACATAAACCAAACCTCCCTAAGCATAATTAACCCTCTAAGCGAGGTTTAGTGAGCTAAACTCACCCGATTAGCGAGCCGAGCGGACCAAAACGACGAGGACGTCGAGGGGATCGACTTTCCCAAAGGCGGACCTAGCATCCGGACTCGGGAAGACGGCCAAAACGGGCCACGAAGCTGCTGCCATACCCATTTCTACAGCTGCTGTTTGGGGCCGAGAAGGAGCAGATCCGGAGGTGGGTCGAGTTGGACAGGGCCGGTGGTGGTCCGGCTGAGCTCCAACGGTCCAGGCGGCGGCGTACGGCGGCGGAGGGAGCTCCGGCGATGGCCCACAGTGCTGGACAGCAGCCCTGGACGTCGGCCAAACCAGGGACGACGCGGCTGGACCACGAGGACAGTAGCACGGCAACGAACGGCGAAGGGCGGTCCAGGGCGACGGCGAGCTACGGCGGCAGACCGCGGAGGCGACGGACGAACGGCGAGGCTCCGGCTTCGCTGGTCTGCTCGGTTCCATCGAGCAACAAGAAGAGAAAATGCCCAAGTTGAAACCAACGGAAGGGAGAGAGGAAGGAGAGAGAGAGAGAGATGGGACCATTTCTTTTCTTTTTCTTTTTCTTTAATCCAACAAAATGGCCTACCATGACCTCACGCGACATCACTTCCCACTCACCCAAATCTTCCACCACAATCTCCCCCAATAGGTTCAATTTCATTTTTAGGGGCGCATAAAATCTTGTACCTTAAATTCTTCAATTCCAATCAATTCTCTTCCAATTGAACCAAATGAAGTCCATAAAATTAATCCAATGTCACCACACTTCAATTCACATAATCACTGACCATAGAACCATCTTAGATCTCAAAGGTACAACCAAAAGCGGGCCAACCAATTTTCCGAACCAAATTAGCCATAATTTGATTATTTTGCCGAAAAACCCAGTTTGTAAGAAAAATCTTCTGAAGATGAGCCAATGTTCCTAAAATGATTTGTGACACACCGGACTTCCAATTTCGAATTCGATCTCAATTTCACGATTAATTTCACTCGGCACGATACTAGCGCGTCCTGATCTACCGGGTAGCTTTTAGAAATTTTCGTGCATTTGACCTGTGGTTGATCAATTCAAGCCACAATGTATATCTTTGACACATTGGCGACTCTCGGTTATTGGGATAATCTCAAGGTTTAAAAAACGGACACAGGGTACCCAAAAGACAGAAAAGCCGGTCCAATGCCGATCGACAAGAATTGTGCGATCTGGTGGAATCACCCACACTCGATCACATGCCTCTGTCGAGTCGACCTATCTCCGGTCTCTAATCGATTTTTAATCGTGCCATAATGACCCTTGCATTAACTCGGTCGAAAGGTCGTTTCTCGGTCAAATTCTCGAGTCCGATGCATTAGAATTTCTTAACGGCTTCACCTGATAGACTAGTTATCCCTTGAGTGATCAGTTCAGGGAAAAGAACTATATGCGTGCAGATGAAATGCCCGTATCAATTTATTGAAAATAGAATTGGAAATTCGGGATGTCACATCACTCAAACAAAAGTTAAGGCGTCAACAACATGGACACAATGATTTGCACGAGCGAATGTATAGGAGGATCAATTGAGCTGGAATTTGTCATGTCATGAAAAACTGAATAGAATTAACCCATGCCGTGCCGGAATAATCCTTGATTCACGTCATTGCATAGCGATAAAGTGCTGTGATATTCAAGGTCCAGCACTTATTAGGCACACAGATATTTCACAGCAGGGTCGATAGAAGAGTTAACTTGGTTCGTTAATCGTTGGAGTTAAACCAAGAAGTTTTTTTTAGCAGATTATATTGCCTAAGTCAATCATAGTCGGTAGTGAACATCTTGGAAGGAACACCGAAATGTAATGTTAGTCAGGGAGGCTCGGTTGATCGGCTTTCGGGACCATATTAACTGATTGTTTTCAAGGTTTTATAAAATACCGTCTGACCGCGTTGCTCTTTTAGTTGTTTGATTCAATGAGAGTTTCTTGCGGTTTCCTTACTTGTCTTCGATTATATGTCTCCGCATTTTTCTGGTAATTCCAATCTCGCAAAGTCCTTGAGACTCCAAAGCACATTAAAATCCATTAGCTTTTAATCTGAATTCAAATTTGATACTTCAATCGGCCATGGATTAATTTCAATCGGAGTTTAATAATTAAAACCATTGAGTTACTGGCGACTGTAGCGTAAGAAAAGCTTATGTAAGACTCGGACTATTAGCCTTGGAGAAGTAAAGTAAAACCCATGAAAAAGAAAATACTCACATCAATAAAAGGACGTAATTAAAAAAAAAATTTGTCTTCTTTTATTTTATTTTTTTCCGTTTTTAGAGGAAGAGAGCTAATCAAGTTTCATTAGGAGGCTTTTGAAATTTTTATGTACTAATTTTCTTGATTCTTTTTACAATAATGAATGGGTAACGATATCTAAGATGTTAATTAATCCAATATGTAACTAGAATATATGAGAACATATCTGACAAAGTTGCTGATTTATACCCTTTCATGACAAAGTTCTTGACTCTTTATACATTTATCATACTACTTTTTAACATAGTTTATTTTTTTTGGTGAATTCCTCTACAAAACATAATACAATATAGTTAAGACAAGTAAAAACAATTTCTGGGTTGAAAATGAAATAAGACAACAAGCTAGCTGGTTATATAAAAAAGATATATGCATCAATTATCAAGTAAATACATAATTACCATGTCCAAGTTGCCTACTTCGAATAGGTTTGAACTTACATCTAAGCATGGAAAACTACCATAACATTTGCGGAGTTATTTATTGCTGATAACAAAAACATGAGTATAGAAAATATAATTAGACAATAATGGTGTTTTTAAGCGCCAAAGCCCCAAGCGTTGGATTGCGCAGCAAGGCAAGCCCTACTCAGCTCTTACCTGTCCCCACTTCCATGGCGGCTAAACCTGCTTATTATGATCTATGTTCAATCTGTCAATTCAAATCAATAAATTAAACACAAAACGATCATATATACGAGGTACCTAAACTTTATATTACTGAGTATACGTGATAAATAATTAATCGAAAATATCTAGTTGCTTATACATTAAGTACTCGTTAAAAAACGTTTTTAAGGACTTCGTTGTGTCAAGGGTTGTCCTATGCAAGAAGACATTACGTTGTCTTAACCACTCTTAAAGAGCCACATCAAGAAACCAGCTCAGCTAACCGCGCACCATGCATGCTTGTGGAGAAAAAAGGAGGCGACAACATGTGAAAGCAGATTGATTCCAAGGTACATTTCACCGATCCGACCAACAAGCTTCGCTCGACTTGGTCATTGAACATGCCATGATTGTTGTTGTTTAATTCGTATATAGGTTCATTAATCGAACATTAGCGGATACAGATTAAGACTTGACAATAACTAATTACTGGATTAAGACTTGTCCGTTGAAAAACGAGTTCATTTATTCAACGTATGCTTAGTGGATGACCCGCTTCATTTATTCAACGCTTCTTAATTAATTATCTCATATACAATATCCTTCTGGATTTTTCTTATAAAAAAAGATAAGAAGTGTCCATTTACGAGTATCATTTTCAAAGAAAAGAGATATTTGAATACTATAACAGCGTTGTCATGTTCAACTTATTTTGTGACTAGATTCATGTACTTGAAAACTATATCAAGGGATGTAAGTCTTGATTAATCGATTTCTCATGTCACAAGCCTTTGAAAGATCACCTACCTTCTAAAGAACAAGCTGGAGAAAGACGAGAGCCACAAATATTGTATAAGCTATCTTGCATCAGGTCAAACTCAAGGTTAAGAATCTTATCATCTCTTATTTTTCAATCTAGATAATTACAGAGAGAGAGAGAGAGAGAGAGAGAGAGAGAGAGAGAGAGAGAAAGAAGGTATAATAAAGGAAATATTCACATAGTAGTTCTCATTGAAATGTTTGTACAAGACACTGATATGAAGCAACCCAACACAACTCCAAAGCCCCCGAATATAAGAATAAGGGAAAAAAGAAAGTGAGAAAACATATCAACGGAGATTTCATAACGCCCATGAACAAAAGCTAGAAGAATACAAACGTAAACCACACGAGCAACAGGTTCGCTACTCAACGCTGATCAACCTTGCATCCCGCAGCCCAGCTTTCTTTTGTATTCTGTCGACGACAGTCACTGCATCGATCTCCTCGGCGATCACCTTCAGCCAATCTCCACGCTCTCCGACAAAGCCGGCAAACTGCACCCCTGTTTCAATGACAAATACATATAAAAGATATTGATGGTTAATGTGCGAAATCATTTCAATGACATTTGTCTACAACTAATCCTTCTTCTTCTTTTTTCTTTTTTTGCAGTACAGGGCATGAAATGATCAATAAGATGATATGGAGGATCTGGAGATGAGGGTGAATGGGAGTACTAATCAGCAAACTGTATATAGCCTTTATAGATGTGCACGAGACGTGTTCTAGGTATCGTTACCATCTGCTGCGCTTGTCGCGATCTCGCGTGCCTTGGCCTTCCGTGCCTGGTCCCCTGTCGTGAGATTAATCACTACCGTCCCCTGGATATGAATGACAGAACGGCAAAAAGATATCAGCCCGCGAAAGAAGAATGGAATTTTAAAAAGAAGAGGGCGAAGAGGAGACAATTATCGATGTCGGACCCTAAAACCAAACAAAACCAGGAAATAAACCGAACGCGAGAAAATTAAGACAAGTGAGCGGAATAAGTACAGACCGCCATATCGCCTCTGAGACATATCTGTGTTCTCTCGTCAAGCTGACCTCTCTCTCTCTCTCTCTCTCTGTGGACACAATGTGGTTGGTTTGATGGACGATGAAGATGATGAAGTTTTCATCTGGTGTCGTGCTTTTTATAGAGATCTTTGAACATGACCGAGTCGTCACCGACTTCGGGCAATTTGCTAAATGAAAAATAAGCGTTATATGAACGCGGTCAATCCATTGCGGTGAAGTCGCCATGACATCTCTTGCCAGCTTCGTCTCTCTATAAGTTTAACTCGGAATAGTTGGCAACCACGGCGCTCATAATCCCCACGACACGCGTTTTTTGGAGCAGATAGTCCTACGTAGAGGACAAAGATCACTAACGTAGTTATTATCTTAGCTCTTACGCAATTTCATCAGTCTATTTAGTATTTACGCAGTAATTGCACGGTGGTTCTTCTAGAAATAAAAAAATCAATCGGACAGTTCAAAGGAAATTGAACTTGGTCGGCATCGAATTCAACAGATGATGACGCGGCTTTAAATTGAAAGGATCGCAGAAGCTTCCTTAGACCGAAAAGTAATGCCTCACGTACAAAGAGTTTACTTGGGCTCGTGTACGAAAGTCCATGTTGCACACTATCATTGGCATGATTAGTTAGCATAGAGATGAGCAATGATTATGAGCTACCAAAAATTTAGTATGCTAGTCTTTCTAAAATACTTGGTGAACGTAAGCATTACTCATATGTAAAAATCGAGGTGTCAAGAGTATGGATACGGTGATTCGCACGAGTGCGCGTGTATGATTGATCGAATCATTTTGGAATTCGTCATGTGATGAAAAACCAAACAGAATTAATCATTATGCCCAGTTGGAATAATCCTCCCCCCAACCCAACATAAATAAATATCAATAAAGATTCGCTATCTCCCATGAACTAAAGCTAGAAGATAAAACAACCGACCCGACCTATTGACACTTCTAATTTTGGTCCCCAAAGCTGACCAAGCAAGCCTTCGGCAGCCTAGCCTTCTTATTTTCTCAACCACCTCCTTCTTATTTTGCCGACCACCGTTATCGTATCGATCTCTCGGCGATCACGTCCAATAAATTAATATTGTTGTTAATTGCGCCTAAGCCCCAACCATTGGATTGCGCAGCAAGGCAAGTCCTACTCAGTTCTTACCTGCCCCTCCTTCTATCGGCCTTATCCAATTAAACCCTGTTTTTAATCATGATCTAATCTTTTAGTTTAATAAATTAAACACAAAACGATCATATATACTAAATACTTAGACTTTAAATTACTGATCATATGGAAATAAATAAGTAACCTAAAATACCTAGTTGCTTATATACGAAGCAATGGTTAAGAAACGCTTTTAAAGACTACGGTGGTCAAGGGATGACCTCTGTGTGGCAAATTACAGAGCCACGTAACTTATGTGCCAGGAAGAAACCAGCTCATCTAACTGCGCACTACGCACGCATCGGGAGGAAAGAAGAGGCGACAACATGTGAAAGCAGATTGATTCCAAGGCATATTTCACTGATCGGACGAACGAGCCTGGCATGACTCGGCCATTGAACATGCCACGATTGTCATTGTTTAATTCATAAATAGATTCATTATTCGAATATTAGCAGATACGGATTAAGACTTGACAATAATGAATTACTAGATTGAGATTTGTCCAAGGAGGAGTCTACTTGAATTAAGTAGAGAAAAAGAAATAATTGGATCTAATGCTGCTTCATTTTTCCAACGTATCCTCACCTAATGACACTTAAATAAATGATCATTCGTTATGTTTTGAGCATTTGAGGAAATAAGGAGTGGAAAATAAAATTCACATTAAACCCACCCCAGTAATCATCCGTTAACAATCAACCAAACACAAGTATCAGACCAAACACCTAGCTGACCACCTAATTATTAAGGAACAAAACTTGAGAGAGAAGAAAGCCACGGATATTGTATATAGTATCTAGCACCCGGGCAAACTCGACACTCTGACTCTTTCTACTCTTATTAATTATGTAGGTTAGAGAGAGAGAGAGAGAGAGAGAGAGTGATAAAGAAAAATTCAGACAGTAATGTTTATACAACACAGTGAATCGAAGCAACGCAAACACATATCATATTGGAGATTCTCTAACTCCCATGAAGTAAAGCTAGAAGAGAATGCTTTAGTTATGGTCCCCAAAGCTGACCAACCAGGCATTCGGCAGCCCAGCCTTCCTTCTTATTTTGTCCACCACCGTCGCCGTATCGATCTTCTCTGCGATCAGCTCCAACAGATCTCCACGCTCTCCAATAAAGCTCGCAGATTTCAACCCTCTTTCAATGACGAATGCAAACACGAGAGGATGACAAGAAGGTTAGGGTTTTCTTCAAACTATTGAAGGCGGAGGATATTGATGGTTAATGCACCAAATCATTCTGGGAAAATTTGCGTTTATGAAAAATTGGGAGATGAGGGCGTGATTGAGAGAATTAATCAGCCAAACGAATCAAAGCCATTGTAGATCTGTATGAAATGCGTTCTAGGGATTTTTACCATTCGCTTCGGCTACTGCGATCGTACGTGCCTTGCTCTTGAGTTTCTTGTCCTCCGTCGTGAGATTGATCACTGCCTTCTTCTGGGTATGATTGACAAAGCGGCAAGAGATATTAGAAGAAGAAGACGAGGAGGAGACAACTACCGATGTAGAAAGCATAAACCAAACAAAACGAGGAACAAAAGCCGCTCTTCGCAATAAACCAAAGTGATAGGAGCAATTGCAGACCTCCATAGTGCGTTTGACGCCGATCTGATCTCTCTCTGGTCAAGCTAAGCCGCTCTTCTCAATAAACCAAAGTGCTATGAGGAATTACGCTCGATAGACGGTCCGTTTTTATAGCAAGCGGTCACCGACTCTAGGAAATATAGTAATTAAAAATATAAATCTTATTAGAAGCTTCGAATCCTATTGTCCGGAGTCAAATCCGTGGCTGGACCGTGTTATTTTTGAAGATTTTCTTATTTCCTCTTCGAAAATTTAATTGGGGCGTTCCTTAAAATAAGATTAGAGAGATCATGATCCAAGATTCTTGTTTGTAAGCATACTTATTCATGAAGTAAAATCCCATGCCATGTGACATCCGAATTGTCGGGTCACATGTTTCGTTTTGAATCCACTGTATCCCGTTACATTTGTCGTGCCAATCCCATTGCATTCATATTCTAATTTCGAATTTGTTGTATAATATTGCATTCGAATTGCCATATCATGCCATTTTTAATGTTTAATAATTATTCAAATTTGTCATGTTATGTCCCATCTAACTTTTCTTGTCATGCAATTTTTCATCTTTCGTTGAAATTTCAACTTTGTCATGTCATAAATATGTTAATGTTTGACTAGACATTTCAATTTCCATATCTTTTGAATTGAGATTTCATTTTGTATGTCATTCATTATTATTTTTATTATTATTGGTTTTGGCAAGTCACGCAAAATCTTTGATATCCAATTGAAGCCGCGTCATGTGCACGCTTCTCATAGTCCCACACGACACGCCTTGGAGTCAAATAGTCATAAATAACAGTAGTTCGCACGATGTTTTCTAGATAGAGATGACTAATGCAGGAGTTTTGCCTTAGCACTTAAGCGATTTCATAAATTTATTTGACTAGTTGCTCCATAACGGTTTTTCTAGACACGAAATTTCAATCGGAGAGTCCAAAGGAAATTGAATTTACAAGGCTTTGAATTCAAAGGATGACTCCATTTGCTACTAAGGATTGCAAAATGTCCTTACACGCCCCTTCCCCGCCCCCCCCCCAAAAAAAAAAAAAAAAAAAAAAAAAAAAAAGACGCCTCATGTATATAGACTTCACTTGGGCTCATGTACCAAAGTCCATGGTGTGCACTATCATTGTGTTAAGATGTACATCTAATTTGTGTTAAAATAAGCTCAACATCAAAGAACCAGTATAGCTTGAATAAATTAATACATCCTAGTTAGCTCAAAATTAATTGACTTATGTTTTCGAGTGAATATCAGTCTAACTGCATATGTGTACAGGCTTGAAGTTGAGCTTTTTTTGGGCGATCTCTCTAGGTGAAGGTAGCCAGTTTCTACTGCCCGCTCCCATCAAATGGTCTAAGAGATGATGATTGATTGATAACCCACTCCCAATATGTACCAGTGTTTGGTAAATATCTCAATGAAGTAATTTAACTGACGCCTTTTCTATCTAGCAGAGGAGACCTTGGTGACCCACCCCCAATGTGTATTGGTGTCTGATGAATATCTCAAGGAAAGGATTTAACCAATAAGGTTTTTCGATCTAGCATAAGAGACCTAGAGTGAAGGTGCTCCCAGTGGCGGCAGCACTTGAATTAAGGGAACCAAACCTCACATCGAGCTTACACATGAGAGGGAAATTGTTGAAATGCACGTATGAGTTATGTTAGAAAAACATCAAAAGATTGATATGGTGTATATTAGTTAAGATATTCTAGTTAGCTCATGCTCATTAGCTTAAGTTTTTTTAGTGAAGTGGAATCAACTGAATATGTTGATGAGCTTAGGTTAGGATTTCCTCTTGGTGATTTCGCCAGATGAAGGTATTAGGCAATTGTTATACGCATCAAACGAATTGGTCATTAATGATGATAGTTATGAGTAGTTAAAAAAAAAGTTAAGCAAATGATAAGGAGTCACCAAAAATTTAGTATCCCAATTGTCCTATAATGTTGGTGTTTGTAGCACTAAGACAAAAATTAAGGTGTCAATAATATGGACACGATGATTTGCACGAGCGTATGTATATGAAGATCAATGGAGCTGAAATTCATCATGAAAAACTGAACAGAATTAATCTATGCCTCACCGGAATAATCCTCCCAATGATTCACATCAAGTTGCATAGCAACAAAGTTCTTGACTCTTAATTATTAAAATCATTAAGTTATTGGCGACCATAGCTTAACAAAAACTCACGTAAGACTCGGATTATCAGCCTCAGAGAAGTAAAGCAAAACCCATGAAAAAGGAAATACTCACATCAAGAAAAGGACATAATTCAAATTATCGTCTTCTTTTCTTTTTTTCCCTATTTAGAGGTAGACAGCTAATCAAGTTTCACTAGGAGGCTATTGAAAATTTTATGTACTAATTTTCTTGATTCTTTTACAATAATGAATGGGTAAAAATATCTAATATGTTTATCCAATATGTAACTATAACCTATGTGAACGTAGCCAACAAAGTTGTTGATTTATACCCTCTCATGACAAAGTTCTCGACTCTTTTTATACATTTATTGGACTATTTTCAATTATTGGTGTATGATCAACAACGTATTCGTTAAACAATTCCCCTCAAATTTCATGTTAGGGAACAATCATAATTTGGCCACACAACCATGAACGACCAAATATTATGGATTCATTAGAAAACATGAGAAATAAGAAAGGGAAAATATAGTGAATATAGAGGTGAACATGTATCAGGGGAGTCTTGAGGATGCATTGCATCTAATTAAGGCAAACTACAACATCCATCAATACAGCATGCTTTTCCACATACGAGAAGTGGGGTCCTTTTGAACCAGCAACACCTGCAACCTACAAATATACACATTCAGATGACCAATTAAATGAATCCTAGAAAGGAAAAAAAAATTCACAATTGGTAAAAAAGAGGACAATAAAAGAGGACAATATGTGGTGTCCATATTTTATTATTTGCAGTTCGGACAAACCCTTTGTTCCAAAAGAGTTAATTTCACGAAAATGCCTATTGAGCTTGTATTCTTTGGAGAGGGAAAAGCCACTAAGCAATGATTTCAAGAGTTAACACTCCATGGATTAATCCAATTGGATCTTGTCTCGATAGCTTAACTATTTTCATTTTTCCTACATAGAGAAAAATGAAGATAGGAAAAGAGGACAGTTTTTTCTCTGAATTACTCTACAAAACATACTATAATAGAGTCAAGTAAAAACAATTTGTGGGTTGAAGCTAGCTTTTAGTCTTATATATATGTATAATCAAATAGATGCATAATTACCAGCTTGAGGAAAAACGGTCTGCTCCACTTTTTGAAATGAAGCAGCAGCAGAAGACGGAGTTGCCCAAAGGAAAGCGGCCATCACTATCAATGCAAGCCATGAACATCCAATCACCAAGCTCTTCTTCTTCTTCATCTCTCCCTCCCTCCCTCTCTCCCTCTCTCTCTCTGCGCTTCTACAATTAGATCTGAACTGTCAATCCCCCTAGTCTCCACAATCTACGTTATTTATAGGGGAAGAGCTAGAACTATTCTCTTTTAGCATAGGATTCCGTCGGTTCATCGTTTATGTCTCCTTCTGGCAAGTGGACTAGACACTCATTCTCTCTCTTTCAGTACGAATTTGGACTCTAGCTTTACTTTAAAGAGTTAAAGACAGACGCACAATTCAATGGAGTCGCCATTGTTGACATATGCCTACGAAGTACAGATCAGATCTTATCTCTGGAGAGATATAAAGTACGACCTCATCTTTCTGTTCCATGTGGATGAAGAATAACAGACCTACTCCCATTATCTAAATGGAGCCGATAAAAAACGTGCTCGCATTACAAAGAAAAATCCACCCACAGAAATCCGTTTTAATGAAAGAAACAAAAGTATATTGGTCTTCACATGAAAAGTTATACTCAAACAAATGTCATTCGGAAACACATCCAAGATTAAGACAATTTTTGAAATATCAAATATTACCTATTTATAAACCCTTTTTTGTGTGAATATGGTATAACCTTTTTCTCATATTCTCTAATTTTGACCTACTTGACATGTAATAAATAAATAAATAAAATTCGTTGGAATAAATCGAAATTCGACTAATTCTAATAGGCACTTAACATAACATAGTCTATTATTATCCTGTAATTAATTCTTCTGCACAATGCTTATCATCTTATCAAATGTATGTATTTCGAATACTTTATTCAATTTAATATTTTATCAGATTTTTTACAAATTAGGTCTGTGCTTAGCCGAGTCGTCACTTGTTCTGTTGTATGAGGGAAGAGGAGTGGTGTCTTTTTAATGGGAGGAGCTTTAGGAAACTCTCTTTTTCTCCCTCTATCTACAAATTTTACATTGTTTTAACATTTTCATAATCAATAATCAAGTAAAAGTTTGGTTGAGAGAACGTGCAATTTCGTGTGTACATGAATCGATCACAATGCAAACCATATGCTTGATGTATTATTTCCATGTAGAAAAATGCCAGATATACGCAGTAATTGATTTTGACGGTCCCCTCAGGAATTCCCTAATCCTAGGGAAAATCCCAAATCCTCATGCATATTTTGACAAGAAACCTCTCATCGATATAAAAGAAAGAATAGAATTATGCATATCATGATAATAAATGTCTGAAATTAGATATCTATTTGTGCAGACTCCATTGACAATTACTACGAGGTTATGAAAAAGTTCAACAATGTCGTGATACTTGTTATGACAATCAGATGTCACATTTGACTCATATATGACAAATAATGATCTATGACCATACGACAGTGGTTCTAGACCCGTAAAAAAAATTCATCTTCACATAAAGAAATAAGTTGCATGACATCCTTTACGAATAAATGAGTATAATAAAGGTACCCATCATTAGAAATAAGTATAACGAAATTTGTGATACGTGATAACTCTTATGATGGAATAAGCTAACGTGGATACCATTATGACAAATAATTAAAAGCTTTGAAAAGTTAAAAATTAGTTAGAGATTACTAGTTTTATATAATTTTAGATTCACCTTAACCTTTCAAATTTACAAAGCACGTGACAAGCTTCCTAAGTGAGGACAGAACCAAACCTGTTGTTGTAATAGAGAAAGATGCTAACCAGCGCGAAAGAGATGACTTTATTTGAGATATTGGAAATCAGGTTTTGACATTAATGTGCCAATTACCATGTCAAAAAGTTACTTCGAATAGGCTTGAACTTACATCTAATCATAAAAAATTACCGTAAATATGGCAGAATTACTTACTGATAATAGCAAAATCACAAGTAAAAGAAGAAAGAAAAAAAAAATACAAGAATACTATTATTGTTAATTGTGGCCAAGCCCCCCATCTTCTACAAAACTCAAAAATGGTCTTCTTTAATTCGTTGGATTGCGTAGCAAGGCACACCCCTACCCACTTCTTGCCTGCCCCTCCTTTCATGCTTATCCAGCTAGACCCAGTTATACGTTCAATTTATCAATTGAAAATCAATAAATCAAACCCAAATCGATCATACAAACTTAGTACTTAAACTCTATGTTACAGAATTCCTGAATAAATGAATACTGTGAAATATCCAGTTGCTTAAATACTAAGTTTTCGTCATGAAAACGTTTTTAAAGGCTACGTTGGGTCAAGCATTGGGAGAAAATAAGAGGGGACGGCATGTGAAAGCAGGTTAATTATGAGGCAAGCCACACCGACCGAACGAAGGAATCGCACGACTCAGTCATCGAACATGCATTATTGTTTGTTTTTTTGTCATAAAGAGCTGGATTAATCGGACATTAAGGGGTACAGATTAAGAATTGACGACAGTGACTTACTTAATTTAGATTTGTCCATGGAGAAACGACTTCATTTATTCAAGCACGATTAAAAGATGTCCTACTCCCTCTTGATATAGGAGATACAAAATTACCAAGGGGAAATTGTCCAAAAAGTTATAAGCCTTTTACATTTCTGCCAATGCTGTCCTAAACCTTATAATTTTGTTAAATGTCTTAAATATTTTCACGTTTTGTTAATTGAGTCGATCAATTTTGATTGGAAATTATTTATGTGGACGCTACGTGGTATGATTGGTGTTGACATAGATATTTTTTAAAAAGAGAAATGATTGTGTAAGAGTTTTTAATCTATTATAAGAATAACAGTTTATTTGAACTGCAAAAAAAGAATAACAAATAATTATGAATTTTTGTGGAGTCCACTCATTTAAGAATTTGTGACTCACAAACAACATGTCGTTATTCTCATAGTAGCCCAAAAATTGTTACCCTTTTAAAAATATTATAATATATTTCGAATTTTTTACTTTTTCTTTTCTTTTCCTCCTTTTCTTTTTTACTTTTCTTTTTTTCCTTCTATTTTTTTTTTCTTTTTTTCTTATTCCCCTCCGTTGCCAGTTGCCACCTCCATGATGGTCAACGAAGGTCACTGGCCACTAGCAAGGGCGAGGCAAGAGGGGTAGCCTTGCCCAGCCCTTGCTAGAGGCTGGTGAGGCAGCCCTTCACCAACTCTTGCGAAGGGCGAAGGTGTCCCGGCCCTCATGGGTGGACAAGAGGGGTCGCCTTGCCCAGCCCTTGCCAAAGGCCATCGAGGCAGCCCCCCACCAAATCTTGCAAGGGGTGAAGGCGTCCCGGCCCTCATGGGTTGAGAGAGAGAGAGAGAGAGAGAGAGAGAGAGAGAGAGAGAGAGAGGGAGCACATGGTTATTCAATGTTGGTACAAGACTGAAAGAAAGGAACACACAACATATTGTGACCACACGTAAACCACACGAGCAACGTGCGAGCTCAAATATCTTTGATGATGTTTCAGCTTTGCTCCACGACGCAGATCAACCTCGCACCCCGCAGCCCAGCATTCCCACGTATATTTTCGACGACCCTCGCAGCATCAATTGAGGCGGCAATCACCTCCAGCACACCACCACCCTCCCCGACAAACTGCACTGATCTTAACCCTGTTTTGATGACAAACACATAGACAAGGGTATGAATTCTTTGTCCGTGATAATAGTGGATGACAAGGAGAGTACGGTTTTCTTTAAGATACATATGCTGGAAGAGAGGAGGATACTGATGGCTGATGCATGAAATAATTCCGATAAAATTTGTGCATACGGAGAATCGGGAGATGAGGGTGATTGGGAGTATTAATTAGCAAATTATAAGTAGCCACTATAGATGGATTGTGTTCAAGGAATTGTTACCATTTGCTGCGGTTGCTGCAATTGTACGAGCTGTGGTCCTGTGTTTCTGGTCGTTTGTGTTGAGATCAATCTGTACCTTCACCTGGATATGATGAACAAACCGGCAAGAGATATTAGCGCGCGAAAGAAAAGGGAAAGCTTGAAAAGAAGACGGACGGGGAGACAACCATCGATATAGGAAATTAAACCAACAAAACAAGGAAATTAACCAAACACAAGATATCAAAGATGAGTGATAAGGTGTAAGTACAGACCGCCATATTGCCTCTGCGACCAATCTGCTCTCTCTGGTCAAGCTGAGCCTCTCTCTCTCTCTCTCTCTCTCTCTCTCTCTCTCTCTCTCTCTCTCACTAGACACAAAACGCTTAGTTTGATGGATGATGAAGAAGATGAAGCACGATTTGGGTTTTATAGCCCATTAGAAGCTTCGCTCCAATTGTAAGGAAATTGAGTTCCTAGCCACACCGTGTTAGGTTTTAAAGATGTTCTTATCTCTTCTTTTAAACCCTAATTTGGCGTTTTCTTGAAAATATGATCCATCTTCATGGAACTTTATATATAGACTAGAGAGATCAAGAGGATTTGAGATTCTTCTCTGCAAGTGCACGCAATCGACAAGGAAAATTTTCATGCCATATTGCCACAACAATTCAATTTGCTTATCATCTGAATTGAGATTTCATTTTGCATTTCATTTCTATAGTATTATTATTATTATTGATCATGAAAAGTCATCTCAAAATATGGGGCTTATGAAAATTCAAACCGCGTCATACACTCACGGTTGGTACATTGAAAAACATTACCATGGCTGTTCCCGTCACTTGCCTACTTAATTTCTGAGTAAGTTTCACTTGACATCCATGCAGTTCTCTGTCTCCACACAACACGCCATATTTGGTTTAAATTGCCATCTCTTTTACTTTCACACGATATTTTTCAACATTGAGATGACCAATGTAGCACTTTCGTCTCACAACTTAATCAATTTCACAAATCTATTCAAGTATTTATTAGCAAATTATATAACCAAAGTCAATCGAAGTTGGTGGGGAATATCTTAGAAAGGACACCGAAATGTAATGTACATGACGAGGGTTCGTGTGTGTTGAAGAGCTAATAGTTTATGCGTCAACATAGACCCTTTGAGCTCGTGGTCTTCTTCATCATTTACATCAACGCTGCGTATCAGAAAATTTTCCTGTTTTCCCAACTTGATCGGAAGAGAAAGAAAACGATCAGTCTCGAACAGGCAATATGTCGGTCCATACTTGTTCATGCATTTTTATTCACATTGACAGCCGGTTATCTTCTTCTTGTTTTCGATTTTCCTTTTCTTTTTGTTGGCTATTATATGAATTTTTCGCAGCTTTGTCCATCAATTTCCGGAAAAAAAAAAGAAAAAAAAAAGAAGGTTGTGATCAAGCTTCCGATACTCTCTCTCTCTCTCTCTAATTTTGTTTTTTAATCTCTTGCCGTTAGTCCCACGTTTCCACGACACCCATTCCTCGAGAATTTCCCACTTTCATACGTGGGTTGACTGAATATCAAAAGGTTCATTTAACGGCCATAGCTGTCTTGTCTCCCCTTACCTGTTCGAGAACTACTTGTCTTTGCTGATTGTTCGTAGGAAATTCCGTTAAAATTATGTCTCGAGTTTGAGCGTTTTGTGAAAAACACGTTTCGCTGGATTCGTGAAAATTTACAAAAGAAAATATTAATAAAGAAGGAAGATGACGTCGAAGGAAACCAGCGTCTGTACGTGGAGCAAATAAGACCGTGGGGCCCAGATGGGCACACCTATAAAATAATATAGGAGTTTTCTTCTTTGAAGTGAATTTGCTGAAGCCCCTGCACGTAGAGCCTTGCACGTGAAACAGAAGAAAATTAAAGTGGTGGGGCCCAAGGTCAAAATTTTGACCTTGGGCGCGCACACATATATATATATATAAGAAGACCCTCTTTCTCGTGCGATGCGGCTGAAACCCTACGAAACGGAAAGAGGAGCTGCGCGTCCATGTTTCCGAGGAGCCGCATGTCTTCAAGCTGAAGCGTGATCAAGAAAAGGAGTTCTTTTTTCAGCGTTTGTTTTGAGCTTGTATGATAATTTTGTGCCGTGAGTTGGGTTTGAGGTTCAATTGGGGGGCCGAAACACCGAGAAGTGTTTGAGTGACTTGAGTGTGAATCTCCTCAGACGCTGATCTATAGTGAAATTCGCTGCTGCTCTCCCCGTGGACGTAGGTCTTTACGACTGAACCACGTAAATCTGATGTCCGATTTATTTTTCTTCTTCCGTCTATATTTTGTTCGATCGCTCGCCCCATCGCAACAAGTCAATAGCAAATCCTTAGCATGAATTCTAGCCAGAAAGCCGGACTAGAATTCTCATTACCAACGGACTTAATGGGGAAACTCATTTGCGAAGGTCTTGGTCCTCTTTTCATTTTCTGAAATGAGGTATTTGTTCCTCCACCAAATTTGTAGTTGGGTCAAAGCAATACAAAGATCTGATAACAACGAAAGATAGTGAAGAACGAGCACGCGAATTTTGCAACAAGGGGATTTCCATATCTTTACAATCAGATCAACCTTGAACATATACAAACTTTTTTTTACGAGTAGTCCCATTAAAGTCATTTCTTGATTAGGAAAATTGCCCAAGGGATGACTATATTTTCGATCCAAGTCCCAACCCCAATGAAATGCTCTTGCTGTATGCCAGTTTGAAAGACATCTTGCTAAAGAAATCAGATTTCGTCACCCCATATTGAAATGACTTGAGCTATGATTATTATCCGGCAACTCCCAAATGCAGCATTAGAACATTCCAAGAGGTGCGTGGGGTTTAGTTCAGATCCATTGATCATGTATTCAAATTATGTAGGGTGTAAATTGGCTCAGACTTGCCTTGGCATGTGTAATCTTACTCGATGCACATAGACGAGACGATTTGCATAGTGCCGAATAGAAGGTTCAACTGTCACGCCCCGAAACCCCGAGCACGTGAACAACCCGCCATGATCATGCAAATGCGACATTTCCAAGTAGTGTCGTCGACTCCATTCATTTTATTTGCGCATGCGGAACGTATTATAAAACCCCTGACAAAATTTACGGGATAGGACAGCAGGAAAACCAACTCATTAACAAACCAACATACTTTCATAGGTAATCACATCATAGGGTATATACACTAAAAGGGGGTCAGTCTACAAAAAGATTAGTCCACCAAAAAGAAGGAACCGTCCTATGACCACTAGTCGGACTAGTTCGTCAACCCCACTTCTGACTGATCAACCTCTAGAGACGACGGATCATCCACCCCACCATCGGGAGAGTCAGCTACGCCCTCACCTAGAATGGCCTCCATCACTGCAGGTGAAATATCAAAACCACTAAGTGGACCAACCCTGAAACCATTGGGTCCAAAGCAGAACCACGCCCTATATCTATGAGGCACCCTGACAAACATGGCTTCCTGGATCCAGACCATGAACCTGATAATCTCATAGATCCAATGACAACTAGGATCGGGAAAACTATGCACCTGCTCCATAATCTGCACGGGAATGCCATATCACTCCGGGGGTTCCGCCATCTACGGTCCTGTAATATTTGGCCCACAACGGGGTGAGACATTGTCTCAGCAAGTTCACCCCCTAAACCCCTATTAGAAAGAAATTACACCCAAGGGTGGCCTAGCCACACTACACAGAAGACTTACCTCGCCTTATTTCCTTCCTGCAGGTTAATACAGTTCGTATCACTCAATCACAGGTAGTAATAAGAACTTAAACAACTGGAACCCAATCACTTTCACAAAATCACAACCATAGGGGTCCTGATTATAAGACCGAATCATTATACCACGTCCCATACCGTGTCACACAATTCTGTCCCATAATCCGGCCTGCTAGTCACACTCAACATGCGTTCCAATTTTCAATCACTACCACACATGAACATAGCCTACTCGTAGTTCAGCTATCTACTGGCATTTAGCTAGGCATCGTCTCCCCACCTTGGAGCATGGCTTCTTCATTACGTCGACGGCGTTCCCGAAGGAGCATGGGCCCAGAATCTACTGCGACCCGCATCCGTTGTATGGGGCATCCCATGTAGGGGTAAGTCCAGCTCAACAGCTCATGATAATTTCCACTTTATTAACACACAACCAATTCATACTTGGCCCAGGACACTTTACATTTCACTCAATACTTCCAATTAAAAATAGTGGTCCCGGCCTCTTTTCTTCATATTAAAAATATTAACGAAATTAATCACGTGTGTGGGGGCACGTTAATTTCGAACCAGAAAGATAATGTCTTACTTTTTCAAACCCCACTATTTAATATAATTCTTAAAATCCAATTTTGGTATCAAAACCCGACACTTGGGATTTTATTAATAAAATCCATATTTTTCACAATCAACACTCAATTTGCAATATCCACTCATCAAATTCAAAATCTGAATGCATAGCAGCGATCAACGCGAAATTATGAGAATTTAGGGTCCCGAAATAATTTTCGGAATTATTAAATAATTAAATTTATTCCGAAAATTAATTAAATAATAATATTTTAATAATTTTAAATAATATAATACAAATCTAATAATTCCGAACCTTGGCCCGCTTCAAGCCAAGTCCAAGCCCATAATCTCTCACTCGGCTTTTCAAATCCAAATCGTGTGGTCCATTTACTTCTCAAGCCCACACGTTCCTCAAAGTCCATCGGGTTCACTTTCTGGCCCAATCTAATTAATCTAAATTCCTAATGATCTAATTATACTAATGAAGGTCAGTGAAATTTGGGATGTCACAACTCTCCTCTACTTAGAAAATTTCGTCCTCGAAATTAGAATCTTACCTTATTCACTTGAAAAGCTGAGGATACTTCTATCTGATCTCCTCCTCACTTTCCCAAGTTGCTTCTTCTGAATCATGGTATCGCCACAAAATTTTGACTAAAGGTATAGTCTTATTCCTCAACACTTGTTCTCTTCGATCCAAAATTTGCACAGGTTCTTCTACATATCTAACCCTTTCATCTATTTCTAGTACTTCAAAATCTAACACATGAGTTGGATCCGGCTCATATTTCCTAAGCATAGATACATGAAAAACATCGGGATTACTAGATAACTTCGGTGGTAATGCTATTCTATAAGCTAACTCTCCAATCCTTTCTAATACTTCAAAAGGTCCTATAAATCTTGGGCTCAACTTTCCTTTCTTCCCAAATCTTGACACATTCTTCATAGGTGACACCTTTAAAAATACATGATCACCTACCTTGAATTCTAAAGGTCTACGACGTTTGTCTGCATAGCTCTTTTGTCTACTCTGAGCTGTCCTGAGTCGTTCTCGTATAGTCTTTACAATTTCTAAAGTAATCTGAACTATTTCTGGTCCTGTCAGCTTTTGTTCTCCAACTTCATTCCAGCAAATAGGGGTTCTACAACTTCTACCATATAAAGCTTCAAATGGAGCCATACCAATGCTTTGCTGAAAACTATTATTATAAGCAAATTCCACAAGATGCAATTTCTCATCCCAATTTCCTTTGAAATCAATGACACAGGCTCGTAGCATATCTTCCAATGTTTGTATAGTCCTCTCTGATTGTCCGTCTGTCTGTGGATGAAAGGCAATACTATATTGGAGTTTAGTTCCTAAGGCAAGTTGAAGACTCTTCCAAAAATTCGACGTAAATCGTGGATCTCGATCTGACGTTATGGTTACAGGAACACCATGTAGTCGTACTATTTGTCTAACATACAACGTGGCATACTTCTCTAGTGAATAATCTATTCTTACAGCTAAAAAGTGCGCTGACTTTGTTAATCGGTCTACTATTACCCAGATTGAGTCATATCCACTTGAAGTCCTTGGCAACCCTTGTACAAAGTCCATAGTTATATGTTCCCACTTCCATTCTGGAATCTCTAATGGTCTTAGCAATCCTACAGGCTTTCGATGTTAAGCTTTTACTTGTTGACATGTCAAGCATCTTGCCACATACTTAGCAATATCAGTCTTCATTCCATCCCACCAAAAATATTGACGAAGATTCCTATACATCTTTGTACTTCCTGGGTGAATACCATAACTACTACGATGAGCTTCAGTTAGAATTTCTCTCTTTAATTCATCATTACTAGGCACACAAAAACGTCCATGAAATATAACTATCCCATCATCCGAGATTTGAAAATCCAACTTCTTTTCCTTCAAAGCTTTATCTCTAATTTTCAATATTTCAGGGTCTGACTGTTGTAAGGTCTTAATTCGCTGTATAATTTCAGGTTCAACTCTTAGTGTAGCTATTATACCAACAGACTCACTCGCCTCAACCTTGAATTCAGAATTTGAAATTGCCTCCAACAAGTTCCATTCTTTAATCATAAAATTGGCTATCCTCATTGCCGAATTCCTACTAAGTGGATCTGCCACTTTGTTGGCTTTTCCTGTGTGATACAGAATTTCATAGTCATAGTCCTTAAGTAATTCTATCCATCTCCTTTGCCTCATGTTCAATTCCTTTTGAGAGAATATGTACTTTAAACTCTTGTGATCCGTAAAAATTTCAAATCTTTCTCCATAAAGATAATGCCTCCAAATCTTTAAAGCAAAAACAATGGCAGCTAGCTCTAAGTCATGAGTAGGATAATTCAGTTCATGTGGTTTCAGTTGTCTCGATTCATATGCTATAACTTTCCCATGTTGCATAAGAACACAACCTAATCCCTTATGAGAAGCATCGCTATACACCACAAAACCTCCAGATCCTATGGGTATTGTTAACACTAGTGCCGTCGTCAATCTCCTCTTAAGTTCTTGGAAACTTTGCTCACATTCCTCTGACCAATTGAATTTTGAGTCCTTCCGAGTCAATTGTGTTAATGGTCCTGCAATTCGAGAAAATCCTTCTACAAATCTTCGGTAATATCCAGCTAAACCTAGAAAACTTCGTACTTCTGTCACTGTTGAAGGTCTAGGCCAATTAATCACAGCCTCAACTTTAACTGGGTCTATTGATATCCCTTCACCGGTCACCACATGTCTCAAAAATGTCACTTGGTCCAACCAAAATTCACATTTACTAAATTTGGCATACAGTTTGTGTTCTCTAAGAATTTGCAGTACAATCCTTAAGTGCTCTTCATGTTCATCTTGTCCTTTTGAATACACCAAAATATCATCTATAAAGACTATCACAAATTGGTCTAGAAAAGGCTTAAATACTCTGTTCATAAGATCCATAAAAGTTGCTGGGGCATTCGTTAGTCCAAATGGCATAACCAAAAATTCATAGTGTCCATATCTAGTTCGAAAAGCTGTTTTAGGTATGTCCTCCTTTCTTATCTGTAATTGATGGTATCCTGATCTTAGGTCAATCTTTGAGAAAACTGATGCTCCTTGCATTTGATCAAATAAATCATCAATCCTTGGTAATGGGTACTTATTTTTAATTGTCACTTGATTCAATTGTCTATAATCAATACACAGGCGTAATGATCCATCTTTCTTTCTAACAAATAACACTGGTGCGCCCCATGGGGATACACTTGGTCTAATAAATCCTTTGTCAAGTAATTCCTGTAATTGTACCTTCAATTCCTTTAATTCTGTTCATGCCATCCTATAAGGAGCTTTCGATATGGGTTCTGTACCAGGTGCCAATTCAATAGTAAACTCAACTTCTTGCTCTGGGGGTAATCCTATCAATTCCTCCAGAAATACATCAGAAAATTCTTGTACTACAGGGATATCCTCAAGTTGTACCTCCTTCTTGGTTTGTTCACTTGCATATGCCAAATACCCTTGACAACCATTTCTAAGAAGTCTATGGGCTTCTAGTGCAGTAATAAGAGGTATAGAGGGAGTTGTCTTTCCATCATAAAATTCAAAACTTGGCCTATCTGGTGGGTCAAATCGAATCATCTTCCTATAACAATCCACACTAGCTCGGTGTCTATGCAACCAATCCATTCCCAGAATTACATCGAAATCATACATAACTAACACCATCAGATCAGCTAACAAGTTTTGTCCACCTATAAGAATTTCACTATCTCTACACACTGACGTAGATAAAACAACATCCTTTAATGGAGTAGAGACACTGAGAGGCACTTCTAACAATTCAGGTTCCATCCTATTCAATCGCACAAATTGAGCAGATACAAAGGAATGAGTTGCTCCCGTATCGAACAAAGCATAAGCATTCTGATTGGATAGGGAAATGATACCTGTAATAACTGTTTGAGACCCTTTAGTCTCGTCCTGAGTAATCGCATAAATTCTTCCTTGAGCTGGTGGTCGCTGGTTATTTCTTGGTGGTAATGGTCTACCTGTATTCTGTTGTGGTTGTGGCTGCTGCATTCTTTTCTGAGGACAATCTCTCATATAATGCCCTGACTGTCCACAATTAAAACAAGCATTTGTTCCATAACACGGTCCAAATCCATGCGATCTACCACACCGGCGACACTCATTGTTACCATACTGCGGTCATTCCATTGGTTGATTATTCCACACTTTTCTAGGATTCTCAATCTTATTCTTCTTGTTTTGCACAAATGGTCGCTTTCCAAGCTGATGAGATCTTTTATTATAACGAAAATTCGATGAGTCTCCTCGAGATTGTGGTCTTACCTGATATGCCGATGTCTGGTTTCTTGACATCAAATCTCTTTCCACTAGCTGTGCCCTTTCATACAACTCACTATAATCCTTCAAATTCAAAGGCACCAATCGTCCTCTTATATCAGGCCTTAACCCATTCAAGAATCTCTTAGCCTTATCCTCTGGATATTCTATTAATCTAGGGGCAAATCTAGAGGGTTCAGCAAATCTCGCCTCATACTGATCTACAGTCAGGTTATTCTGACTTAATTGCATAAATTCCATCACCTTTTTATCTCTTGCACAATCTGAAAATTACTTACTATAGAAGACTCCTACAAATCCAGTCCAAGTCACATCTGCACCTTCAGGGAATACTGTTCCTTTCGTTGCTTTCCACCAATAATCAGCATTTCCTTGAAGTTGATATTCTACTAAAGATACTTTCTCTGCATCAATACAATTCAACAATGCAAATATCTTTTCCATCTCATCTATCCACAATTCTGCTTCTACGGGATGTCCTAATCCAGCAAATCTAGAGGGCTTTAGTTTCAGAAATTGTTCTACTAAGCCTTGCATTCTACGGTCACCTCCTACCTGTTGTTGGGCTTGCCTTTCCAATAGGGCTCCTACATTAGCAAGTGCTTCCAAAATTCCTTCCACACGGGGATCCATAGCCATTCGTCCATTTCTATTCATCCTGACAGTTCCTAATTTCTGCACACCGGTCACTACTCATTAATCGACCGAGTCTCCATACAAAACTAATAAGTAACAACTGCAACAATTGTTACTGATACCCTATGAGTAACATAAGTTACTTGTTCCTTACAAAAATAATACTAACAAAGAAAATATCATTATCCTAACGCATAGTCACTACCGCACCTTATCACTCCAGGTAAACCTATGCTCTGATACCAAAAACTGTAACGAGCTGCTGTGACGTCCCAGGGCGTCACGTACTAAGTGCAAGCGGAATTATAATTATTATTGACATCTTATTAATCTAGTACACTCCTTTGAATAACATATAGTATTTACCATTGAAGGTTAGCATGTATAACATGGATTATTTAAAATCCTAAATTTATATTATAAGGTTATCCTGCAATGCACATAGACAAGATCATAAAAGGCTTCCTTTCATTTTATCATCATCGGGGCATACAAAATTATCGACCTGGACTCGTTCCATGTTCTTCGCCTATGTATTTACATCATATACAAAACAAAAGTAAGGCGCAACAAAAGCCAGGGATATGAGGGTGAGGGTGTCTACTCCAAGAGTTCCCACACTAGCCCGCATCTAACAAAAAAAGCCAGTCAGCTTCTACAAGATTAAAGACGTCTAGGCGTCGTCCATCCCCGCTCCAGGTCCTCCTGCTCCAAAGGGTAAAGGACCAAATATCTCCCCTTCATGGTTGATAAACCATGCAACGAACGTCATCGATGTCAAGTCGGCTCTACCGTCATCCATCCATAAAGTCGCCTCATACTTGGAGAAAGTCATGTCAATGTCGGGATCATACACATCAGTAAGGGTAACCTCAATGTTCAATATCACTCCATAACGAGCTAATGGCGACACATCCATTCTATCAATCTGAAAATGTAAGGTATGAGCAAACAACCTTGCCCAGTAAAGAATGATAAAACTCTAACTTAAACAATCCATAACCATCAAAGTTACAAGTGAATCATCAAACAATTTAGGACTCTAAGAGAGCATATCACAAGCATAAACAATACTAATACATCCAACAAGAAATCACCTTATATGCATCCATCTCTATACTTATCCTTCACAAACTCAATCTCAGGTCAAGATGCAATGCAACAATAATAGATGAACTCACTCGCCAAATATAATTAAATTTAGTGTGCATAAAATCCACCCTCGAATCAGTCACAACCGGGACTCTACCGGCCTGATCGAGTCACTTCCGGAAAGTACGTTATCCGGACTTCCACAAGACCTCTAATTGTGGGCATCTCACTCCGAGGCATCCCGGTATCACACAACCGAGGTCCTCCCAAGACCACTCAGCAAGGGGCATCTCACTCCGAGGCATCTCAGTATCACACAACTGAGGCATCCTTGATCACACACAAGGGCATCTCACTCCGAGGCATTCCGGTATCTCTCTACCGAGGCATCCAAGACCACTCAGCAAGGGCATCCCAAAATTCCGGGGGCATCACCGGTATCTCTGTACCGATGGGTTCATTCACTCTCTTAAGCACACGTTTCACACCACCACACCTTTGATTAATGCATTTATCGTATGCAAAAGAAAAAGACTCCAAAGTATACAACTATACATCTAACTCTCATGATCCTAGCACACGTTCGTGTCCGAATTATAAGATAAAACCCATTACGACATGTCCCATACCATGCCGAACAGATATTCATCCCATAATTAAGCACTATGCACCGCACTCATTGCACACGCATGATACTATATGCACTTACACCTCTATTGAAATATGAGACTTACTCATACTCAACTAACATCTATCATAAGGTTTATTAGATTCTATGTTCATCATACAAGTCTAATAGATAAGTCACTACATCAAATATGTGTTCTCGGGTCCAGCAGTATACTAACTAAATGAACAGTTTTGGTTTCGAACATAAAAGGTATATCAATACTTATCGGAATACTACCAAATTTTAATATGTCATATTTAAGATATAGCTTAACATTTTTCGTGAAGGAACTTAAATCTATTTCTCACTGTATTAAGAGTAACAGACGCCATAATTCTTACTAATATCCTGTACCGAGTCCAGACTTTCTATCTACAAAGAAAAAATCATTTTACTAATCAATGCTTATCCATTTAATCTAAAATTTTGACACGTTATTCCTTAAGATGTTTTCTACAATTTTCATTAAGGATTCGAAGTCCAATTCTAACTAGGTAAATACAGAAAATTCATGTAATCCGTAAAGGTCAATCTGATTCTTACAAAAAAACAGTTTACTAGTTTTACTAAATTCACTTCTATTTCTCTATTTTGATATCCATATGGTTATAGCTACGTGTATAACTCAATCTTATAGATGTTCTATCATGTAGAAAGGTTTCTTTCTTATCTCTATTAACATACATAAAGAAAATTAAACACAAACAGAAGACTCCATAACTGTTTTCACTTAGAACAGAATAGATACACAAATTTTGCTCACTTCTAACTCAGCTAAACAACTTGCCTATCCACAAATCTCTTCTACAATACTTCAATGCTTACTCACAGCAACTCAAAGCAACTTCAGCATGTCTTTCTTTAATAAATGATCAATTCCACAGCTCGGCTCGAAGTGTCGTTGCATCCGTGAGTCACTCATACCGATTTATACCAAAACAACTCACTCGGCAACCATTTCATTACTTCACTCAACAAAACAGCATACTCACACTAGAATTTCGAGACATACAAGACTCAAGAGTGACACGCAATAGCTTCTACCTTCAATCTAACACTCACTAAGCTTAGATCAATCACAAAACAGTCACTACAAACTATATCCTTCACTGTTTGGTTAGATCCTCAAGCTCCCTTGATGAAACAATGGATAACTTTCAATTTAGAGTTAGATCTTTCCTTACCTTGCTTCAGCTACTAAACAACACAAAGATACTTCAAGATCAACACCAAAATCTCGCATGCAAAAGGAAGAAGGTTGCTGGTTTGCTTCTGGTTTGCTCACCGCTTGACCGAGAGAAAAAGAAGAGGAAGATGAAGGTGAGTTTTCGGTTCTTGAAGAGAAAGAGGGAGGGTTCCGAAATTTATGAGGGAAATAGGTCTACAAACTAATCCCTAGGCTAGAGTAATGATTAGATTTTCTAATGATTATGTTTCCTTGGAGTTGCCATCTTCGGTTCTATGGATTGAGAAAAACCGTGGGTGTTGATGAGAGAATCGAGAGAGAGAAAGATGTCGTGGCTTTCATGCATGAAGATTTTCGCCATCTGTTGATCGTCGCTAATTAACAGTTAATCGATCTCATTAGTTAGTTTGTTAGTTCCTAATATTTTCATCTAATTGCCTTTTGTTTCTACTTAATCCCAATTATACAAAGTCATAACATATAACATATCGACTAGTCAATGTTAGTCTATAAAGAATTCATCACAAAAAGAATGCTAAAGTTAGAAATTGATATTAGCATTATAAACATTAATCAAGTTTTCATAACTATAATCTATAAAATAAAATTACTCGGGCCTAAATATTCATCTCTGGCCTAACGGGCTTAATCTATAACAATTCCGGCCCACTAAACTAAATCTACAAATCTAATAATTCCGAACCTTGGCCTGCTTCAAGCCAAGTCCAAGCCCATAATCTCTCACTCGGCTTTTCAAATCCAAATCGTGTGGCCCATTTACTTCTCAAGCCCACGCGTTCCTCAAAGTCCATCGGGTTCACTTTCTGGCCCAATCTAATTAATCTAAATTCCTAATGATCTAATTATACTAATGAAGGTCAGTGAAATTTGGGATGTCACAATATTGGCCAATCAAGAGGCCTTAGATAAACAAATCCCTAAGGTCACAATTAAAGATGATGAAAGTGCCCTCTTCAGTAATAAAAGAGGGTTCAAGGGCCAGAATAGAAGTAAAGCAGGTGCAAGAGATGGCAAACCATGGAAAAGTCATGGAGATTGGCGAAGGCAACCAGAAGAGAAGGGTTATCAGCCAGGGGGAGCTCGTCAAGATTGCGACGACGACGACAATGAAGATAAGAGCAACAAAAAGCGTAGCAAATGGTGCTACGTTTGTGGCAAGGTAGGACATATTGCCAAATTCTGTTGGTACAGGCGGGAAGAAGGAAATGTCGTCACTTCCTGCAAGAAGGAGATTGAAAGTGAAGAAGAATGGGACTTTCAAGCGCCTGCTACAGTGAAAGAACGAGAAGAGCTTGCAACCGCTTGTATAATTGAGTTGGATAATTCAACAGGTTCTATCACGACCCCGAATAAGAGCAATCCAAGGGAGAACTCGAAGAAACAACTAACAATGCCAACAAGCAGTCGTGAAAAGAAACTGCAAGAGATGCAGGAGATGATAAAGAAGCTAAAAGTTGAGAAGGCAAAGATGGAGAATATGATGAAAAAGAGGGACGAGATGCTAAGATAGAAGGATCGAGAGCTCAAGGCAAAAGATAAGGAGTTAGAGAAGTTCCGATGTGAGATCAAGAAGCTGCAGAAGCTTTAGGGCCTCAAGCCCACTATGACGTTCCGAATTAATCATATCAGAAGAGACAACGAACAAATGAAGGAGAAAAAGAAAGTTTTCTTTGAGAAAAGGAGGCCATCTACACCCTACATCCCGTGGTGTAAGGATCGGTGGAATAAGATCAAGGGAAAGAAATTTTATGAGGAAAAGGATCAAGAGGTCTACATTGAAGTGCTTCGGATGGGATTGAATCGGTTGAAGCATGAAATGAAAGTCGCGAATGAGAAGGTTGACCGCATGAGTTCCAATCTCAAAATTCTTATAGGAGATATGTCGAAAACGAAGACCGAATCTAGTGAGAAGAAGGAAAAGGAGACTAAAGGGCACAATGAATTGGCATTGCAAAAAATTCAAGGATCACAAAACTCAATGGAAAGTCGTAGCAATAGAAGCAACTGAAGATGGAGCCATAGAGCCATCCACGTATGAGGAAGCTTTGCAATATGCTGAATGGAGGAAGATAGTTGAAGAGTCCAAAAGCAATATTGGCATGGCTACTATATCGAGAGAGAGTAGTCGGTGAGGGGGAGTGTTGAAGATCACCGCCTCTCTCTCTTGGAGTTCTCTAGATCTCTCTCTCTAGAGTTCTCCATATCTCTCTTTACTCCTCCAGATTTCTCTCTCTCTCTCTGGATTTCTCTAGATCTCTCCCTTCTCCAGAATGTTCTAGCAAAATCCATCAGCTACGCCACTTCTAGACTTCTCTAAAGAAATCTAGTTGTGAGGCTATAATAAAATAATAATACTTCTAGAATAGTGTAGAAAGTTAGGAAAGTCACCGACTTTCCATCCTATAAATAAGAGCAACTTGCTCCTCATTTGAGTGTCCAACTAAGAGTGTGTGTAGTGGTGTGCAGTGTGTACGTGAGTGTAGAGTGTGGTGTGTGTGTAGGGGTCTTGAGAGTGTGTTGTGTGCTATGTATGCATGTGAGAGTGAGAGAAATTGTGTAGAGTTGTCCGAGTATTGTATATGGTGTGAGAAAATATTGTAATAGTGAAAGTCATATTTCGTGAGTTATATTTGTACTACGTTTCCACAAATTCAACACATCTAAAGCGGAGATGACCACCTATCTTTTAAAGAACAAGTTGGGGAGAGAAGAAAGCGTCGGATATTGTATAAACTCTCTTGCATCAGTTCAAATTCATGTCTCTAACTTTAACCAATTATCTAGAAAATTACGAGGGGGGGAGAGAGAGAGAGAGAGAGAGAAGGTATATTATAGAACTTTCTCATCGTTATTCTCTTGTGGATGTTGGTTACAGACAATGATATCAGCGTTATTCAATCCAGACCCCAAAACAACAATATATGGAAGAAAATGAGATTCGGTGACGCCCATGAACAAAACCTAAAAGAAAACGATCGTAAACCGCGCAAGCAAGAGGTGCGCTCAAATATCATTAGGTCTGTCCTCAGTTTTGCTACTCAAAGAGGAACAACTTGGCATCCCGCAGCCCAGCCTTCCTTATTTTGTCAACGACCGTCACTGCATCGATCTTCTCGGCAATCACCACCAACAAATCTCCATGCTCTTCATAAAACCCCGCGGATTTCAACCCTGTTTCATTGGCAAAAAAACAAGAGAGGATGACAAGGAGTAGGGTTTTCTTTAAAATATCAGAGCCGGAGATGAAATTTGTGTATGTGGAGAATCGTGAGATGAGGGTGATTGGGAGTATTAAATAGTGGACTGTATGTAGCCATTATGGATGTGCATGGAACGTGTTCCAGGAATTGTTACCAGTTGCTTCCTGTGCTGCGATTGTACGTGCCTCGGCCCTTCGTTTCCCGTCCCTAGTCTTGAGATCAATCAATATCTTTTGCTGGATATGGGGGACAAACCGGCAAGAGATATTAGCGTGCGAAAGAAAAAGGAAAAGTACAAAAAGAAGAGAAGGAAGAGGAGACAACAATCGATGTGCAAACACAAACCAAACAAAACGAGGAAAAGAACCAAACACAAGAAAATTAAGAAGAGTGATGGGAGTAAGTACAGACCGCCATATTGCCTCTGAGACCGATCTGTTCGCTCTGCTCAAGCTGAGCTTCTCTCTCTCTCTCTCTCTCTCTAGATACGAAATGCTTAATTTGATGGATGCTGAAGAGCTAGACCGTGTTATAGCAAATTTCGGGCCTCTTATGAGAAGCTTCGATCCGATTATCAGGAAATTGAGTTCCTATAGCTAAACCGTGTTATATCTTTAAAATTTATTTGTCTCTTCTTCAAAACCCTAACCGGAGTATTCATGAAAATGCGATACAATCTTCATGAAACTTTCTTTACAATTGTACTTGGTCAACAAGTAAAATCCCATGCCATTTCGCATCTAAATTGTCACATCATATCATCATGAATGCAGTAGTTTTCATGTCAAATCCACCATATCATGTTACATTTGAATTGTCAATACAATGTAATATTTCAATCATATTTCAATTTGCCTTGTCATATTACATATGAATTGCCATATCATATCATTTTTCATGTCAAGTTTTTGGTTTCGAATTTACCATGTCATGTCGCATCCAAGTTTTCATGTCATGCCATTTTTGTGCTTTTTTCAAATTTCCACTTTGTTATGTCATGAATATGAGCAATTGATTATGAGGTAAGTCGGTTCACAATTAAATACTTGTAAATTATTCGGTCAAGATCGGTTGCAGTTTTTGACATGGCTCGAAGTCGGGTACTTTGTAAGTCTGTCAGTGAACAACTAGTACAATATTGGGGGCCAATATGGGAAATCGGTTCTACACTAAAACCGACTTTCTACACTAAAACCGACTTAGGCAAATCGGTTCTTCTTAGGAACTAGACCAGCCTCGGTCAGTTTCCAGGAATTTCACTCGTGAACCCCAACTCATCAAGAACCGGCTAATTCAAGTAGGTTCTCAAGGCCGATATGGGACAGACGCTCACCCCTAATCATGAACATGTTCTTGTTTGACACGACATCTCAAATTGCATATCATTTGAATTGGGATTCCCTTTTGGATGCCATTCCTATGTTATTACTATCATTGGCCTTGGTAAGTCAACCCAACATTTAAGTCTCATGAAACCCAAACAGCACCGCACCATATACACGCAGTCGGTACGCGGGAATGACAATAACCTGACTTTTCCAATCACTTGCCACCTTCATTTCTCAGTATTTCACCTGGAATTACATGCCATGCGCACGGTTCCCATACTCCAATCCACACGTCATATTTGGAGTGGGTAGCCGTACTAATATAAAGTAATCCTCAGTCTTACTTTCACACGATGCTTTTTTCCAAAAGGAAGATCACTGACGTAGGACTTTTGCCTTAGGGCTTTAAGCTTTTTCATAGGTCTACTTGTGTATTTATTTTTTTATTTTTATACTGAGGAACCGTCGGAGACTCTCTTATAGGATCACACCGCCCTCCACCGTCCTCCACCGTCGGAGGTCGTCGCAAGCCACTATTTAGACGTAAACCTTAGGGAGACTAACACAGGACCCTACCACCAAGCCCTCCACTTAAGACGTATATTGACAACGCAAGAGTTCAAACTCTTGACCTCAGCGATGAATGAGAGAACGCCCAACCAACGCAGCTGCCCACTGGTGGGTTACTTGCGTATTTATTTGTATAATGGTTTTTCAATTAAAACAAAAATTCAACCATAGTCATCGGGGTCAAAGCAAGAAGTTTCTGCTAGCTAATTATATTGCCTAAGTCAATCATAGTCACAGTCGGTGGTGAATATCTTGGAAAGAACCCCGAAACGTGACGTACACAAGGAGGCTTCGTGCATATTCAGGAGTTGATAAGTTATGCAACGATTGGAGCTCATGATGATCTTCATCATCTACATCAACAGTACGTACCCAATGCATTTTTATTCGCATCGAGAGCTTGTTCTCTTTCCTTTTGTGCGCTAAGTACATGAAGTTTTCGCGTCTTGGTCCGTTTAGGTTGTATAAAGCTTCTGATGCTACTCTTCCCCACCCCCCTCCCCTCCCGGGTCCCCGTCCCCCGTCCCCCGTCCCCCGTCTAATTTTATTTTCTAATCTCTTGCAGTTAGTCCAACTTTGCACGACAAGCATTACACGATAATTTCCCACTTTCATACGTGGGTTGACTCAATATCAAAAGGTTCATTCAACGGCCATAGCTGTCTTGTCTCTTCTCACGGGTCCGAGGACTCCTCGTCTTTGCTGATTGTTCGTGGAAATTCAATAGCAAATCCTTAGCATGAATTCTAGCCAGAAAGGCGGACTAGAATTCTTATTACCAACGGACTCAATGGGGAAACTCATCTGCGGAGGTCTTGGTCCTTCTCTTATATTCTAAAATAAGGTATTTGTTCCTCCACCTAATTTGTAGTTGGGTCAAATGTCGTGCATACATGCAGGCGTGTGCGAAGGCTAATGGCTTGTTAAGTTTATTAGGCTTAGTTTGAGCTCTCCCAAATCAATCAATTCGCGACTTATAATCCGAACTTTTAATCTACAAGTCAATTTCAAATAGGAGTAGCCACTAATCGATTTGGGTTGATTGATTAGAAACCCAAGCGAACTATTGGGAGAAATAATTCACTCATACACAACCAGAGAAACTAAGATCGGAGACTTCATTACACTAGTTAATCACTACTACCATTTTGGTACATAATCTTGTTTAAACATCAAATAAATCATTTATACAGCATTTTATACCGATCACGAGCTCTAGGATTCAATTCCTAATAAGACTAAGGAAATAGAAATCCATACATCACAAAGGCACAATTGGAATGCAGGAAATAAGTTAATATTTGCTTCCAAGAAGTTAAACCCAATTTCCTTTTTTGGGTTTTTCAAGGGTTTTCTATGCATTTACGGAGAAAACTAATTAGAAAGCCCATTTTTGATGTTTTTCTATTTTTTGAAAATAAAAACAGATTTTTGGATTTTTCTGATTTTTTGGAAAATATAAATTCTTTTTTTTGGATTTTTCTGATTTTTGAAAAATAAATCATTTTTTATTTTTAATATTGAAATAATAATATAATATAAATGACCCGGGTCGGATTGCCGGGTTGGGTCCGGCCCGGTTCGTCAGACACTGACCCGAATAGATCGGCCTGAAGCACGGGCCCAAATGGAGCTTCCTTTTTTAAAACATTCCAAGCCCACCAATCTTTTGGTTTTCTTAAAAAAACAAAATTGGCCCACATCTTCCCAGGCCCGCGCAAGATCCGCTCATGCGCAACCGGACCTAGTCAGCTCGAACCAACGAAACCCTAGCCCGAATAGAGACCCACGCCAAACCTGGTTTCACGGCCGCCGACCCGACTCGGGCCACTTTGTTCCTCGCGATTCAACGGCCGCGACGAACGCTGTCGGCCGCCCGTGCGTATGCCGCGACGACTCCTTCGGCGCCACCCTGGCGGCCAGCCCAGGCCGAAGGCCAATGCTCCGCTAGGCTAGCCACCGTCGTCAGCCGAGACACGGCTCGGCCTCCCCGATTTCTCTCCCACTCCGCCCTTTGTTTGGTTCAGCATTTGGAATGGGCTTTGGGGCTCTAAAGGGATTTGGCCAAATGCAGGTGATATTTGGTTCAATTTTTTGAGGACTTTGGGAAGATGCAATTGCATTTTCAAAGGTCTTCAAAGGCTTTGGGGGAATGGAGGGGTAGAGGTCCATTCGTAACTTGCATTTTCGGAATGCAAGTTCATCACTGTTCATCTTCTTCGGTGGAGAAGCCGATCGGAGGCCGACGTCCGCCGGCCAAGGGGTCGCACGTGCCGGCAATGCGCAGCCAACCGCCGCCTGAGGGTCGCCCAACCCCGGCGACCGTCGCCGGACCTCAGGCGACGCCTGAGTCACGCGACCCAGGCGACTGATGGCCTGAATCGTGCAACCTAGGCGGCCATCTGAGGTCGCACGACCCAGGTGGCCGTCGCCTGGGGTTGCTCGACCCCGGCGACCGTCCGGGGCGATCGGCCATCGGCGTCGCTAGATCCAGCGGTTCGATGGTCGGACTTCAAAACAAAAATACAAATATATATATTTTTAATTTAATAAAAGTCATTTACAAATGCAAATTTTATCAAATGGTATTTTGGCCAAAGTTATTTCTCAATGTAAAATTTACCAAACGTTATTTGCATTTCGAAAAACCTCATTCACCCAAAGGTATTTGCATTTCTGCAAATGCATTCCCCAAAAGCCGAACCAAACGGGCTCAGAGTCCACTTCATGTCAGTCCATGTAGAAGAGAGAAAAGAGCCTTTTTTTTTCTTTTTCTTTTTTTAAATAATAATTTTTTTTATTTACCAGAAATGCAATAATAAATTGAAAAATAAAACTTAGTTGATGCCAATAATATTTACTGCTGAGGGGATGCCCATGTTGTGAATTCTATTATATCCACTTTTAACCTGCTAAGTTCCTAAGCTATTTGCTATCCACGATAGCCTATCTGGGGCTAGGGTTTAGGCTTAGAGGAGTAGCTAATATTTCTTTGACTACACTTTCCTCAAACAAGTCAATTAGTCACTTAATGTCCCATTCCTTGGAATTTTGATCAATTAATTCAGCAACAAAGATAGGATCGGTTCGATTTGTAGAGCCTGAAATGTTGCCTAAAGGAACCCGGGTGGAAACGAGTTAATCTTGCCCATAAGACAGTCGAGCTCCGCTCACGAGTTACTCAAGCGTGACTTTTGTCGAGGCGAACTAGATTCAAACAGTGGAGGAATGGCTAACAGTTCGAACTTAGGTTCCCTACGTTTAGCTAATTTTTTTTTTTAAACACATTTTTCATTTTTCAGCATTTATTTTGCTTGGAAAAATGAGTTAATGAAAAATATTTTTCTGGTCAATGAAAAACTATGCATAAACTCAGGAAAATGATTTCCTTTTTGAAAAAGTTGGAAAACATTTTTCAAATATATGAGTAAGTATTAATGCTTAGACTTGAAACTCTACATTTGAACACAGGAACCCCAACGTTGGTTCCCGAGTCTCCAACGCCCAGCTCAGGTCCATCAAGGCCGGGACTTGGTCCATCAATGCCAGGACCAAGTGTTTGACGTCTGAGCACGAGTTCATTGAGATTGGACCTAGGTTGATTGAGGTCAGGCTCAAGACCTTGGTTCCCAAGCTTAGACCTCCCACACCTATACCCAAGTCCACCGAGGCTAAAGCCCAAACCCGTGGTGCTCATGTCATATGCCCCAACACTTGAGTCTGAGCCCATAAAAGGTCGGGCTAGAGACCCGATGCTCAAGCTCTAGTACCCAGCACTTAGGCTCACAAAGGCCGTGCATGGGTTTTCGGCACTTGAGCTCAAATCCTTGATTAATGAAACATTCGTTCTTAAAAATATTTCTTTTAAAAATCGAATTTTTAATATTTTTATTTTTATTTTTAAAATTCGAAATTTTAATTATTTTTGTTTTTTAAGAACATCTAGTTTTTATTTATTTTTTCCTTTCTTTCTTTTTCTTTTTGCTTCTTCCTCAGCTGTTGCAGACCACGGCAACGGCCGATGACCAACCATAGGCAAGGGACAAGCTCGCCGATCAAGTGAGCCTCAAGCGAGATCGAGCTCACTGATTTGGCAAGACTCAAGATCACTTGAGGCTGGTCACCGGCCGTTGCCATGGTCAGCGGTTGGTTGAAGAAGAAGAAAAAAGAAAAAGAAAACGGAAAACATAAAATAATATAACAAATAAAAATAATTAAAAATTCGATTTTTTACAAAAGGAAAATAAAAATAAAATAAATATTATTAAAAGGAGTGCACAAAAGAAAATTAAATGAGATTTCCATACCAAATGGTGAAATATATTTTGTACCTCATTTCGTGTTTTAGCCAAACACTAGAAAATATTGTCATTTTATTGGAAAACGTTTTTCAGAATAATCATAATTTTCACGAAACAAATGGAGCCTTACACTCTGTTTATTTCGTGGAAAATTAATGACTCAGAAAAATTTTCTCTTAAAATAATCGCTTATCATTTAAAATAATTATCCAATAAAAATGTTTTCATTATTGATGACAATTTATATATAAAAATTTTCATGAAAAATGAAAAAAATTTGTTCGTTCATTTTTTAAAGCATTATAAATAATCATTATTAAGAAATTATTTTCCAAATCATTCATTTTCCATGAAACAAATGAAGCCAAATTGTATTATCCTATCTAGTATCTAGTGACACGTCTAGGTTGGGATAAGCTCGGAGACATCAAGATAATGAATAACTTATCCTAGTTCTGGGGTGGCATAATAGATTGAATGTAAAAATTACAAACAAAGATTAAACAAAAAATGAAAACAGGAATAAAGGATTGCTCGTTTCTATTCATCCACTCGAAAACATGGCCTTAGCTGTAATTAGGCGGCATACTTCACTTTGCAACGAGGGATTTCCAACTAAAGTCAATGTGCTACTCCGATCATCTAACTTGTAACTGGTGATAAAAAAAAGAGTCAAATTCTAGTATTAATTTTAGACCCAATTAAAATTTTAATTTCCAAGTTTTGGGTCAGCTTAAATATAGGTTTAGAGGCAATGTCAAGTTGAGGATTAATGGTTCTCAATCGGCATAAGTGTTCCCAAACCCTTATCTCACGTGACATTAAGATTTTCATTTTAATTTCAACTTTGTGTGGATTCTAGAAGAAGAGTCGCCATTGGCCTATTGGGTAAATCAAGTGTGATATGAGAGTACACTTTACTTCCTATGCAACCATAGATCTAGGGTCAGAGAGTTGATTATACTAGTTTCTAACCAGTGCCCTTTTGCTACCTAAACTTGATTATTTGTCAGCTCAGGTGTCCACATAGCTTTTTATCAAATTATGAATCCTAAAGTTTACTTCCACTAAGTGTTCAAGCCATGTTTTTATGTTTATTATGGTCCAACCTAACAATTTAGTTAAAGCAAAGCAAATCATAACATATAAAAGTAACATAAGAATCACAAACAATTAATCAAAGGTAGTAATAAAAGAACAAGTAAAAAGTAAAGTGCAGTAAAATAACTCGATACAAATCTGGCAAAGAATATAACATGACCTTGCTCTTGAACCTTAGGACAACAACCCCTATGAGTTTCACTTAGAATATTCTATCTTAAAATGGGTAATGTGGTAGTCAAAATTTATGGACAGACGAGAAATAGGAAAAGTACCAAAATAGTCCTAAACTTTTTGCATTGGTACCAATTCAGTCCTAAACTTTTTAATTGGACTATTTTAGTCCTAGACCTTTTTACATTGGTACCAATTCAGTCCATCTACCTAATTTAAGCCGGAAATTGCTAACGTGGCCACCGGCAGTCTTATGTGGCGCCACGTGGACAAATTTTATAATTTTTTATAATTTTTTCAGATTTTTTTTTTTTAAAAAATTTCCTTCTTTTCTTTTTTTTTCTTTTCTCTTTACCCTTGGCCGGTGAGGTCACCGACCGGCCGACCATCGCCGGCCACGGGCTGGTGGGGGCGAAGAGTCCCGCGCCCTCGCCGGCCACTAGAGAGGACCGCCGCGCCCTCGCTGGCCACAGGTGAGGTGTCGGCCCCCGCCTGCATCCGGGCGAGGGCCGAAACCCTCTCCGTTGGCCGGCGGGTGCGGCGGCCCCGCCCGCATCCAGTGAGGGCTGAAACCCCGCCCGTTGGCCGGCGAGGGCTGCCATGCCCTCGCCTGTGGCTGACGAGGGCGCAGAGGCCCCAGGCGAGGGCCGACGCCCCGCCCGTGGCTGGCGAGGGTGCGCCCGGATCCGGGCGAGGGCCGCCGCACCTCGTCGGCCAATGGGCGAGGGTTTCGGCCCTCGCCCGGATCGGGCGGGGGCCGACGCCTCGCTCGTGGTCGGCGCGGGTGCACCTGGATCTGGGTGAGGGCCGCCGCACCCTCGCCGGCCAACAGGCTAGGGCTTCAGCCCTCGCCTGGATCTGGGAGGGGGCCGATGCCCTCGCCTGTGGCCGGTGAGGGCACGGCGGCCCTCGCTAGTGGCCGGCGAGGGCGCGGGGCCCCTCTCCCCAACCAGCCCGTGGCCAGCGATGGTCGGCCGATCGGTGACCTCGTTGGCCAAGGGTAAAGAGAAAAGGAAAAAAAAAAAAAGAGAAAAAAAAGGGAAAAAAATAATTTAAAAAATCTGAAAAAATATAAAAAAAATTATAAAATTTGTCCACGTGGAGCCACATAAGACCGCCGGTGGCCACGTCATCAATTTCCGGCTTAAATTAGTCGGATGGACTGAATTAGTACTAATGTAAAAAAGTTTAGGACTAAAATGGTCCAATTAAAAAGTTTAGGACTGAATTGGTACTAATGCAAAAGGTTTAGGACTATTTTGGTACTTTTCCCGATGAGAAACCCAAGTTGGCACTTTGTCATCCTAAGTCGTGGTCTCAATTCGGCTCTAGGATATTAGATGGTCATTTAGTCCCTTTTAAGCTTCTCTTAGGTTATGACACTTCCTCGTTACCTATCCAATTATTTGAAGTGAAACCTAAATTTAACTAAGCTACTTGCTATGATTTATTATTTCTTGTGAAGTGGCGTTTCCAAACTACTATTTCTATATTTGTCCGATTCTATTTCTCAAACTAAATACAATTTACTCATTAAGACTAATCAGCTAAACAAATCCTAAGTGATTCTAAACTAAACTAAGAATCCACAATCTAATTTAAAATGAATACACACAAAATTATCAATTGATCAATCAAATAAAGGCACGAATTACATTAAAAATCAAAGCATAGAACTTTCCTAAGTATATGAATTACAATTAAATGAATCTAAACCTAAAATCTAACAACCTAACCACAGTCTATTTTTCTAACAAATTTCTAATTTTTCTATCTTCGGATTTTTTAATTTGTTTTTATTTTCTGCAAAATGTGGACTTGGACTGGACCCCATTCTTGGGCTAGGTCCACCTACAACATCAGGTGTTGGCTACATAAAGATGGACCACGAACGGGCTTCTTAATGAAGCAGTCGAAATTCACAGGCTCAATATTAAATGTAACACGTCAAGTCCATTACCTACTATAAATCTCTAAACCCGATTTCGACCATAAACACCTTAAGCTCATTTCACCTATGTCCACAATAAGGGCCATATAAAAACCATTTTCAACCATAACTACATTCAAGTCAATACTAAGCCCATTTCCATCGCATTTTCTTCTCTTCTATTATTTGTCTTGCATTCCCCCCCATCTCTTTCCTCTGGACGCTCGCATTTTCATTTTTCTTTTTTATCTTTTTCAAAGTTCAACATCCCAGAATCTGTAATAGGGGAAGATGCTTACCAATGTAAGAAAACTCCCTTCATTTGAGCTATTGAAACTCATATTTCGATATAAATTTACAAATTAAATTACCATGTCTAAGTTGCCTACTTCGCATAGGTTTGAACTCACATCTAAGCATGGAAAATTACCACAAAGGTGGTTGCGGAGTTATCTATTACTGATCGCAAGAACATGAGTATTAAAAAAGTAATTAAAGAATTGTATTGTTGTCAATTGCGTCAAAGCCCCAAGCGCTGGATTGCGCAGCAAGGCGAGCCCTACTCAGTTCTTACCTGCCCCTCCTTCCATGGTGGCTAAACCTGTTTATCCAGTTGACCAATTTATATGGTCAATTTCTAAATTGAAAGTCAATAATCTAACACAAACCGATCATACAAATTTAATACTTAAACCTTATTTTACTGCGTATACATAATAAATAATTAATCGAAAAAATCTAGTTGCTTATATACTAAGAATTCGTTAAAAAAAAAAAAGAACAGTTTTTGGAGACTTGCGTTGGGTCAAGCATTTGACCGTTGTGAGAAGAGATTACGTTGTCTTAACCACTCTTAAAGAGCCATGTAAATTGTTGAGTTTTGACTTTCAAATTAGGAGATAAGAGTATTTTAGATCATGTGCCTTTATCTTAGGAATTTTTAAAGGGAGACTGTAAAAGGAATGTGTTTAGTAACACATCTCCAACCCTAGCCTCTATAATATTTCCTGTTTTATTTTTTTCCTATCTTCTTATTGGATATTTAGATCTTGTGATTCACCAAGTGGTTTGAAAGCCTTTTTTTTTTTTTTTTTTGTGGGTTGTACTTTTCGTGCTTTGTTAAAGATAGTGAAACCCTTCTCTCTCCTCGTGATTTTCCCCATTTTGGGGTTTTCACGTAAATCTTACGTCTCGTGTGATTTCGATTTTCTTTCGTCCTTTGCTACTTATTCTTAGATTGGTGCATCTTCGATTGGCATTTTTCCACAATAAATTGGTATCAGAGTGAAGGAATTTCAGTCTTTATGTTTGAGATGGCATCTATCAAGTTCGAAGTGGCACCCTTTGATGCCAAAACAATTTTGGGCTATGGAGGATCAAGATGAAGGTGTTGTTATGTTGGGAAGGTTCGGCTAGAGCTTTGGATGGAAATTATCCCGACGATATGACTACGGCTGAGATCGAGGAGATGGAAGAAAAGACACATAGCACCATCCAATTGACGCTATCCGATAAGGTGCTTCGCTAAGTCACGGATGAAGAAACGGCTTTAGGATTATGGAATAAGCTTGAGAGCTTCCATATGAAAAAATCTTTTACGACAAGATTATTTTTGAAGCAGCGTCTTTACACACTTAAGATGTAAGAAGGTACTCTTATCCAAGAACATCTAGATGAATTTAACAAAATCGTTATGGACATGAAAAATCTAGATTTGAAGTTAGATGATGAAGATCAGGCCATAATTGTGTTAGTTCACTACCAAGCTCGAATGAGAATTTTGTGAATTCTATGCTCCATGGAAGGGAATCCACAACTCTTGAGCATGTGAAAGCCTCGATTGAATTCTGTGGAAATGCGTACAAAATTGAATGCAAGTAGTAGTGGTGATAAAGCTGATGGCTTAGTTATCAAGGGAAAGTCAAATCATTGTGAAAGGCGCAGTAATAATAAAGGGCGTTCAAAATCTAGATCATGCAGATATAAGAGTAAAGTGAAGTGTTAGTATTGTCACAAATTTGGACACTACAAAAGTGAGTATCCAATGCTTAAAGCTAAGAAGAAGAAGTTGATGGAGAATTCTGATTCGGCTAGTTCGGTGAAAAATAACAAATCCATTAATGCGGACATAAATTTATGGATTGTTTGAAAATAGTTTCGACTGAACAGCAATAATTACCTCATCCATCATAAGTATGTACGTTCCACGACATTAAAATTATAAAAAAAAATTAAATTAAATAATGAAATAACGTGGGCACGAAGACAGGATAATCTATTTTAAAAGGATTTGTATCTAGTCTATTGACAATGCGAATAACTTTTTACACATTAACCGTTTAATGAGTGCCTTTGTACCAGAAAATAGTTGAGTAACCGAATTTATCTATCTATCATCCAGTCAATGATGAATGTATCAAAGAAATTAACACTGACACCGGATGTAAATATTATTGATATTAAAAAGTAGGTAGTTTAATAGGAGCGAAAAAATCAAGATACGCAGAATGCATGTCTATTGAGTTCACAAAATTAGATATAAAGAAAAAATAAATAATAATTTAAGACTTTAAATTTTGACTTCTAGGAAAAAAACAAATAAAGTAGTAAAACTATAACAATAAAAATGGAAAATACAGGAAAAAGGGGCCCGTTATTGGTTAGTATTTTGCCACGTGTCAACTCCTTATAAGTTTTTCGACCAAAAAAAAAAAACTCCTCATAAGTTTATCATTGAGCACCACATTACATTTAAAATGTACAGCATCTTCTTTTGGTTCTTTGAGAGTAATGTCTTAAAGCCCAGACCGATATAATTGTGAAAGCAATGAACCATCCCTTTTATTCTTCGTCTTGTTGCTCGACGGCCCCCAAAAAATAAGTAAATAAATCCCAACCTTCATCTTGCCGTGGAACAAACTATTATTGCAAAAATAGATGAATGCAACCATGTTAAGATTTGCCAAAATCCCATCTATCGATTGCAAGACCAAGAGAGGAGGAAGAACACTCAAGCGTGCCAAAACTAGGGGTGTGCATGGTCCGGGCGGGCGGTTCCCGACCTAAAACCGGGAACCGCCTGCTAAGGACCGGTTCCGAAAAATTGGAATCGGGATCCACCCGTTTGTTGCATGGATCCACCCGGGAACCTGATCGCCGGGTCCGGTCCGGTTCCGGGTGGATCCATAGACAGGGAAAACCGGAGTCGCAGGGGCTGCAGGGATCGCGTGGAGGGGCGGCGGAGCAGCGACAGAGGTGCAGCTATCGGTTCGAGATCTGCTGGCGTCGGTCGTCGCGGCTGTAGGGGCTGCAACGGCGTCGCGGGTCACTGCTGGGCGGAGTAGAGGCGTGGCAGCCCGGTGCGAGGGGGCGGACAGCGGTGGCGGAGGAGCAGCGGCGGCGGTGTCGACCCTTGAAATGGCTGCAGTGGATCGCGCGGAGGGGCGGTGGAGCAGCGACCGGTTCGGGATCTCGCCGGGCGTCGGTCGTCGGGCCGTAGGGGCCGCAATGTGCCGCGGGTCACCGCTGGGCGGAGCAGAGGCTGTGGCGGGTGGCGGCCGGCACGAGGGGGAGCGGAGGAGCAGCGGCGGCGGGGGCGTTGACGCTCGGGGGGAGGAACCGAGGAAGAGATAGAGAAGAGAGACAGAGAAGAGAGAACAGTCACAGAACCAAAGAAGTCAAAGACAGAGAAGAGAAGTCACGCTCGGTTAGAGTTTGTTTTGTTTTAGTAATATTTTAATATTAAAAATTAATCGGTCCGGTCCGGGTGGGCGGGCGGGCGGATCCGCCCATGGAACCGGGAACCGGACCGGTACCCACCGATTCCCGTAAATTGGAACCGGGAACCGGACCGGTTCCCTCAAGAACCGCCGGTTCCGGGCAGTTCCCGGGTATTTTGCAGACCCCTAGCCAAAACCCTCCCAAAATTTCCTTTGGAGGCGCTCTGTTGTCTTTCCGTTTCAGCTCGTGTTTTTATTGATTGTAATGCTCATATCCATGGATTCGGATATGAATCACATCTTCAGCCTCAATATCTGAATTCAAGCATCTATTTGATGATAACGTTTTGGCAAGCCACTAGGCATCAAACACGTGTCCATACTCACCACGTTGACGAGAGTATTCCTACTCGACAAGAATGACAAAGAAAGGGCACAACTCAGGTGCTGAGTTAATATGGGTCAAACAGGTGGAAGTACATTGACAAGACCTCGACTTAAAGTTGTCCTATTAGCGGGATTAACAGTGAAATCGCTATAAGGACTCAGAGTCCACTAGGCATCACAACTCAGGTGCTGAGTTAGTGTGACCATTACATGCCAAGATACGTCACACTTATCTTGACGTATTGCAATTTGTTGGAATCAATTGACAATTGCCATAGTTCAATCACTAAACGTCAACGCCAATCCGACAAGCAGAATGGAAGGACTTTTAAACAGGTATTAGGAAACTGAGAAATAGGTTTGAAACTCTCGACTCCTAACAAAACTTCTTATATCGCCATCTTTCTCCATCCTAACTTAAGCCTGATGTCGTTTGCGGTGGCAGGTCCAATCGGAGGTGGAAGCTTAATGGAATCTTGAAGACCAAGTTGTGCATCGACGCCTATTATAAATTTCCGTCCCATTAATTTGTAAGTTGTGATTCCTATCGTTTGTTTGCCCTAATTTGCACACCCTTTAATTTCCATTTCAACTGAAAATTTTCTTGGATTTGATCCCGTGGTTGTGAATTCAAACCAGAGTGTAATCCAATTTTGCTGCCCCAACCATCTGAATTAAGATCAGCGTAGCTACATCACGAGAATAGCTATTTCCTGGGCGCCAAGCGCGTTGTAAATATCTTTCGCGTTGCAAATTTGTCAGGCAGTGAAAAAAAAAATCGAAGAGAACTTTTACGTACTCTTTTAAGTGAAAAGGAAATAACTCTCGGAAGTGGCGTATGGATTTCACTTCACCGGAAACTGTCCAAATGACATGCGACTTCTCTGCCCTTGGATATACTAAAACACAAGAATGACTGGTTTGTCCACTCTTCGTCAATAGCTTGGTGAGAAATTAAAAGAAAACAAACATTTGTGATACTCAAGGGGAAAGGCAAAGCACATCACATGACATGATGATCAGACTCAAGGGGATGTCCTCAAACGTTTTCCGATATTCTTCAGGGCTCGTTTTACTTCATCTGACTTTGCAGCCTTGCATTCACTCACGAGCAGCTCCTCCAAGGATGTCAACTCCTCGAGGCCTTCGATTTTGCGGATCTTCTGGCACCTGTGGATTTCCAGGACTTTCAACATGGTGAGGTCAGATACGTTGGGCAACTTGACGGACTTGCAGTTCTTCAGAGACAACCTCTTCAGTGATCTCAATTCGGAGAGGCCGTCAAGATGTACCATCTCACAATCCGACACCACCAGGATCTCTAGGCTTTTTAGCCCACCAAGCCCTAAAATTTCTTTGACAGCCGTGTTCGAGAGCTCTAGCTCCAACAAGTGACTCAAATTCTGAACTGTCGGCAAACTCGTCAGAGATGAAGAAGCTTGGATCGACAAGACGGACAACGATGAGGGAAGCCCCCATAATCCTTGAAGATTCGCGCACCTCAGGAAGACTTCCTTGAGCTGAGGAACGCATGCAGAGCCATACCCAAATCTCAAATTGCTGATTTGGGAATGAGAAAACTCTAAGCTCCTGAGCTTCGGAAATGCTACAGTCCAAAGAGACTTCTGCCTGGTCGAAATGGGTGTGGGGTTACGAGGAACCATTAGCTCCTTGGGATTCTCGTCGCCGAAGCTCAATTCTTCCAATTCAACTAAATACTGAATATCTGGGATTATGCTCATCTTCTTTGAGCTTATTCGCAGACAAGTCAAACTCGGGGGAAGCATCGGCAACATTTTAAGGTTGTTGCAAGGAAGCAAATCGAGGGTCTGGAGACGGTTTAGCGAGTGGATTGACTGTGGTAGTCCAGAAACACCACTATGTCCTAGGATAAATATTTTCAAGAATTGCAGATTCTGAATGTCATTAGGAATGCTTCCCTCCAAACTCGTACAGTGGGAGGCATGGATCTCTTCAAGCTTCCTTAGCTCGCCAATGGCACTAGGAAACTCTCTCAGGAGACAACGTTCCATCTTAAGAACTCTCAGTCGTTGCAGGTTTCTCATGGAATCGGGCAGTTCCGAAATAGGCATCCCCGATATGTCCAACTCCACCAATGAGCAACCTAACTTGCCGATAGATTCTGGAAGTTCCTGTATCCACCGACAGTCCCTCAATGACAACCGTTTAAGTTTCACCAAACTTCCAATTGAATCGGGGAGTTCGCGAATCTTCACAGTGTCCAGCAAGAGCATCGAAATAGCTTCTATATTGCAAATGGATTCGGGCAGGTAAGTTAGTGAGGAGCAATTGGAGGCACTAAGAATTTCGAGTCTATCCATATAAGCTATCGATTCAGGGATTTCCTGTATAGAAGTACCATCAATGAGAAGCTCCTTCAGCGCTTCCATGTTACCCATGTCCTGCGGCAGCGCATTAAGATCATTGCAGCATTTCAAGTTCAAGGAAACCAAGAAGCTTAGTTGGCAAATTGAATTGTCTAGCTTGACCAATTGCAAACAACGTTCCAGAATCAACATCTCCAACAGCGGATAACTGGAGAAGTTGGGAGTTATCTGCATTTCATTGCACCCTGTGAGGTTCAAAACTTTCAATTGGGGCATCTGCAATCCAAAATAGAATATATTTCAGACAAAGTTAATTCTCAGTGATGAGTTGAACGAAATTAAACATGTTCCATGTCACCTCGATTTGATTCCAACCCTCCCAGTATTGAGTGACCTTGCTCCCTGATAAATCAAGAATCACCAAGTTCTCCAGATGCAAGTTAATGGCTTCAAAGGTCGCGGGACACCCTCGCCAGTCAAGCCACCTTAAATTGCAGAGTACATTCGTGAAATCTCCCTGGATATTCGCATTGTCCAATTTGAGGAACCTCAGCTTGGACAGGCTTTCAAATTCGTCACATGTGAAAGACTCGTCTGAACCATTGTCGACCTTGAGACAGAGGGCTTGAACCCTTCTCGTTCCCTGTAGAATTAAAAAAGAAAAGTGAATTCTAGCTGTTGGAGTAAGAAAGTAAGTATCCCATGCATAGAATTCCAAAACAAGGACAATTTTACTTTTTGGCTCCTTAAGGTATAGAGGGCATCCTCGTGATCCCACAGCCTGCTGCGCTTTCCAGGGTTTCTAGGGTATTCCTTGCGGACAATTGCTCGACCAAGGTCTCTCAATAGATCATTCACCAACAGCTCATTTTTCTCTCCAATTTTCACCAGGGATGTGAGAAGGAGACTCTCCACACCACTACAAGGATGAAAATCGCAGCCCTCCCACATGTAAAAGGGAATTCTCTTGTCCTTTCCTATTAAGAAACAAGCTATATCAAGGAATATTTCTTTTGCCCCTGGATTTAGAGCGTCCAAGCTAGTTATCAACGCTTGTCGGACAGGATGGACTGACCCTTTCTTTAGTTTCTTCAACGTCTCAGTCCATATTTGTATGTCTTTTCTGTACAGAAATGAACCTACAACCTCAATTGCTATAGGAAGCCCTCTAGCTGTGGAAACAATGTCCTTGGACAGTTCACCAAATCCCTCCCAGGGAGAACTTCCCCCAAAAGCATGCCGACAGAAAAGACGAAGGGATTGACCTGCGTCCATAGGCTCAACTTTATAGGTCTGAATCACTTCAGTAATTTTAAGAAGATTGGGGTTTCTGGTCGTTATAATTATCCTGCTTCTAGACCCAAAATAGCTGAGCTTCCCGGCAAATGCTTTGAGATGATGCCGCTCATCGACATCATCGAGCACGATGAGAACTCTCATATTGCGAAAATTATGTCTGATGTGGTAAATACCATCTTGTACGGAATCAAAGGTCATGGGTTCTTGTTTCAGCAGGTCAGAAACCAGTTGGCTTTGCAGTTGCTCGAGGGGCTCGGTTCTTGATATCTCTCGGATGTTTCCAAGATAGCTACAGCCTTCAAACAGAGGATATAATTGGTTGTAAACGAACTTTGCAAGAGTCGTTTTCCCGATCCCCTCGATGCCGTGTATTACAACCATTCGGACCTCATTCCCGCGAATATCAACTGCTTGTCTGTTGCGATAGTCAATGTTAAGCATCGTCATAATCTCGCAGACTTGATTATCGATTCCAACTGGCATGGAAGCACCAACTAGTTCAGCATTTTTCAGCTGCCGAGTGACGTACAAGACGATCTCAGGTATAAGCCTGCCATTCCAAACAATCAAAATCAGTAAATGAAAACAGCGTATGATCATGAGAAACTAAAGAAAGAAATAACAAGATCGGCAGAAGAACAAAGCAGAATACTCGAGTTTTAGCCAATTAGCGACTTACCAGTACTAGGCAACTTGAGGAAAGTCATGAATGACCGTGACAACAGAATCAATCACAATACAAAATCAAGTCGATATAAATTTGTGGAAATAATGTGTGCTCCACATGAGTTCTTAATCGTGGTTTAGGTCATCTGTTATTATGTTGGACCCCGGTAACCATACAAGGTTTTTGTTGTCTCTAGAGACTTGAGTAGTCATTCAAAGGCCTTATTTCTATTCTATAAATGACTACTACGAACTCAGGATTTATATGGGCAAAATGCTTGCCATCTCCTCTCCCCCAAAAAAACGAGAAAAAGAAGTTATAGATGTCCCACTGCCATCTCCAATGTTTTGGATAATCACAATCGTGCTTTCTCCTGGAGCCATTTCAAAGCACAGATAGTAGTCGGGTGCTCCTAAAGTCTCAAACGCTCCACTATTCGCCAAGGTTATCTCCAACGACTTGATAATTCAACATCGGTCACTTTTCACTGGAATTCACAAGGAGGTACAAGCAAAGGAAAGTAGAGTAGAATTACCGGTCGCTTGCGTCGTCAACACGATATCCCTTCAACTGTCCAATCCGATGGAGGGCGGACTTCCAGGGGTGGACGAGCATGCCATCGCTCCCCCGTTTTTTGTGATCCGCGAAGGAGGGGTTAAGGCCATAGAAAATGGGAATGATGGCATGGTTCGTGGTGTCCATGAAATCCAACATCTTGGCCAGCACCATGAGGCAGCTCTTGCTGGAAGCGTACTCAGACGAGATGATCGGTATCGATATCTTCGACTGTCTGATCGCTTCGACCAGCTTGGTGTCAATTTGCCTGTCTGGCCCCAGATTCCTTTGGACTGTATACACACTTATTCCCGCGGCGGTCAAGCCGGTGAAAAGGGGATCAGCGAGATGCTCGAGCGTATCCTCTCCTCTAAAGCTCAAGACCACTTCGTGCTGTGGCTGTACAGAGGATGCGGATGCGGAGGATGATGATGATGAATCATATGGGGCGTCCATCGTCAAGAATTGGTGGGCAATTGCTTGCAACTGCAAGCTATATTCGTCTCTCTCTCTCTCTCTCTCTCTCTCTGGCCCTCTTAACTCGAGTCCGTTGGGAAGTTGGAGCGACTCTTCCTCGTACCAGAACGATATAAAAGTGTGAAAATCTAGAATTAGATATTAAAAATACTTCACTCAGACAAGATCAACCTTCTCTCTCTCTCTCTCTCTCTCTCCACGTCAGAACTCTCTTAATCAATTCTCAACGGTCGATACAATGCATTAACCATAGAGTACCAACGGCTAAGATATAAAAAGGCACCCATGGAGGTCTTGTGCGAGGTAGAAGATTTCCCTCCCACGGATGTGCGTGTACCTAATTTAATTGGAATTGATGGTGGAAACATGGTCGATTTCAACAATAAAAGTTATGTTGAACGGTGGTTGGGAATACCCGTTGAGAAGCAATCAAATTCCATCAAATTTATAAATAAATAAACCCATCTAATATGAGTAAAATTACAGGATCTGCACCTACCAAAATGAACAGAACACTTGGAAAATCATATCCTCCATTTTGAAATGACGCTGGGACATCATCTTAACATTCTTCTTCCAGGTATACGATACGAAAAAAAGAAAAAAAAAGAGAGTTCGAGACAAGAAGTATTTTGTTGCCCCCTCGGCTAAGAGGGAAAAAAGAAAAAGATATATATCGTGCGACACATCTTTTAACAGCACGTAACCATCCAGAAAGATAATGGTCATTTTGTATCTTCTTCACCCATCATTTTCAATCAACGTAAATGTCATAAAAAATCTCAAACTATACCTACCGTGATACATTTAATTTAACTTTTTTATGTGACATCAAAAGTCCCAGACTTTTATCCATGTGACCCTTAGTCGGGATTCTGTCAATAAGCACTCTTAAAAATCAGCCTACATGGACTATGAAAAGCAAACCGTATTGACATAGAATAAAAACGATTTTTTTTTTACTAAAAAAATCATCTGAAAGCTTAATGGAGAGTAAATAAATTACATAGTTATAAGTCTGGGATTTTTTATATCATAAGAAAAAATTTGAGATAAATATATCATTGTGAGGATAATTTAAAATTTTTGATATTACAAAAAATACTCAGAATAAATGTATCACAATAGGTATAACTATAATTTGGGATTTTTTTATAGCTTTTTCCCACTAAATATATATATATTTTTTTTTTTTGCTAAAAACAAAACTTTCCAGCACAAAGAAAGAATCCAGGAAACGCAATTAAGAACTGCTACAACGACTCAGATGAAAAAGAAATAAAAACAAAAAGAAAGAGAGAGAAAAGAATCTTGAGTTGTAGTGCCTAATTCCTTCCTTACATCGCCTTCACATGTAAAGTCGAGCTTTCCTCTCGTCACCGACAAATATGAAGATTCCGGCCAATCTTTGAGACAGATCTATCAATTATGCGATGCGGGGAATATCAAAATTTGACTTTCATATGTTATTTGATAGATTTAGGATAATCTTACTTTATTTAATTGGTAATTAGATTTAATGGATTTTCGATAGTTTTCTTAGAGATTTGGCTAAATAAATAGTAGATAATATTTAAAAGATTTTATTTACTTTTTTTTTTTTTTATTTATCTTTTATTGGGAATCTTTAGGATTTTTCATGTCATTTTCTTCTTTTAATGAGTTCATAGTTTAAATTAATAGAAAATTGAAAGCTTTTCTCTATTGTGCTTCATAAGCATTTACGCACAACTCGTGTTTACCCGAATCTACTATGTCACTGTGGTATCAAAATAGGAAGATCTTGGGAACAATCATCTTGTCCACAAAGATTGAAAGCTGAAATCTCTTTGATGTAGTCTTCGAGTGTCCCAACAGCCTATAAAACGACGATTGAATGTAACGACTAATCGGTTGGATGGTTGAATGCAATGACTTTTTGGTTTGAAGTCCTGGGCTTGAAGAGAAAACCAATTCGGGGTAATAAAGTGGGGCCCGTAGGAAAATCAAGCCCATGGCCAATAGTTGGATAAACCGAGAAAATATTAGGTACTCTAATGATGTCATGATAATAAAATATTAATCCACTCTCCTTGTGACACGTATCGCTTGTAGGCCCACTTGTCAGAAAAATTTTAAACTCCGGCGGCATTCGCCTCTACACTCCACTATCTCTCTCTTCACTCTTCACGCTCCGCTCTCCCTCTCACCCTCCAAACTCACAACGGAGCTCTCGTCCGACAAACCACACCTCTGCCTTTGGCTCATCAGTTGCCTCCGTCTTCGCCAAATCACTGCTCATCTCTCCTTCTCAACTCTCTCTCTCTCTCAACTCACGCAACAACGCTCTGCTCTCTAGTTCATCGAAGGAGGGCTTGGCCCTCGCCCTAGTCGCAAGGGTCGAACCCCCGCCGAATCTGGTGAAAGCGACCTTTGCCTGTGGCCGGTTGCCGACCATGGCCAAGTATCGAACAGAGGCCAAAAGGAAAGAAAAGGAACAAAAAATTAAAGGGAAAAAAGAGGAAGAAATGGTGAAAAGAAGAGAAACAGAGGTGCAAGAGGAGAGAGACAAAGCGAAAGAGATCTGATAGGTAAAGCCGCGAGCGATACATGTCACATGATGAGTGGACTAGCATTTTCCTTACATGGTATCAATGGGTACCTTACATTTTCTTGGATAAACCTGTTCCGACTGCGCATAATAACCGAAGTCTATCCTACCTAGAGGAATATTATTCGTCTGGTGGTAGGCAGGAAAGATTGGGTTGAAAATATTTCATTGGTGATTATGATGGCTACGGAGGTCGTGGAGGCGCCGTGACGGCTGCGAGGTTCATGAAATCTATGGAGGTTGTGACAGATACAACGGAGTCGGCGATTGTTGCGAGGAAGGTGGTCTTGGGAATTGCAGTTACACAACACGCAATAAATTTGATGAATTTTACTGCATGGGAAGCTATTTGGTTGGCTTGCGGAGCTAGATAGTATCTTTTATTACATGGACATCCTAGAAATTAGAACGGTGAAATTGGTAAAGAATAAATTGGAGGAGTCGATGTTGGAGAGAAAGCAAATCACGCGCCATGACTTGATCGAAGCTGCGTAGGTTGTTAACATGTCGATTTTTGCCAAGTGATTGCAAAGAAAATTTTGTTTGATCGTAAAAATCAAAGGTATGTACAGAGGGAGAAGAGATTATACAAGGCTCGTTTCTGCGAGAATTTCGAAGATCTTGCAAATCCACGCAATGTTTTCAGGTCTTCTTGAAGGCAACCCGTCAAAAGTTTGGTTGGAATCTTTTTTTCTAGGCAAGAACTTTTGATTGATCTCGTAGATGCGAAACCTATTCTTTTAGAGGATCGCAATAGATTTGCTCTAGGACACATAATCCAACATTTTGAAATCGATCCAGTCGAAATGGGTAAAAAAGTGTCAAAACTCGTAATACACATGAAGCACAAAGAACTCTCAATTTTTTGTTAATTCAAGGATAAGCTTGTCACAAAAGAGAATAATACCAATATAAATAGTCTAAAAATCCCAGTGATTCACAAATAATAGACAATTGGAAAGCTATTAAAAAATGTAAATAAGATTGTGTAGAATCTAATGAACCAAATCCCTAAAAACATTAACCGACGGGGGCAACATGGGTGGGCTCTCAAGATTGGAGCATCCGAGGATGTGGAGTTCCCGGAGACAAGAAAGGCGGAAAATACTTCGAGGTAGGCTAGAAATCCGAGTGTCGGACAGTTTCAGGATTGCCAAAGACGACAATGTCCCAATTTCGCAGTTGATTTTCCCCTCTAATTTCTGGCATGACGATAAATCTATCTCTTCTAGTTTCTCCAAATTCAGTATAGCCTTAGGAAACTCGTGTATGAAAGTATCTCTCATCGTAAGCACTGTCATAGCTTTCAAATCCTTGACTGAAGGAGGTAACTTCTGAATCCCAGTGTGAGATAAATCCAAGGATTGCAGTGACCTGAGCTTCCCTATTCCATCCGGAAGATAGGATAGCCCCCTGCAGTTCTTCAGAGACAATGTCTTCAGTTTCTCCAGCGACTCGATGAACTCCGAAAGCTTATGGATGTCAGAGCCGTCTAGAGCGAGAAATTTGAGAGACGTTAAGTACCTAATCGAATCGGATATTTCATTCAGGTGTTTACAATCGCGAGCGCTGAGAATTTTGAGCTGCCTCATGGAACTTTCTTTGAAATTAATCTGACGAATGGAAGTTCCATCAATCAACAGCTCTTTCAAATCTCTCATGGGACCCAAATCGGGCAATTCATTGAGGAAACTGCAGCCCTTCATATTCAAAGAAATCAACTTCTTCAGATTCCTAAATGATCGATGGATAACCGCTAATTTAGAGCAACCTTCCAGAATAAGTCTTTCCAGCTCCATTAAAGCGGGAAATTTTGGAGTGGCCATCAATTGGACACAACCAGTTAGTTTCAAAACTTTTAGTTGAATTGCCTGCAAGATAAACAGGATATGAAACAGTACATTTTTAGGTCCTGAGATATACGTCATCAAACGAAAAAATGCATGAAGATAGTAAATTCATTCCTTACCCGCTTAAGCAGCCCCCAACCTCCCCAGTCTTCTTCAACCTGACTCCCCGACAAATCAAGAATCACTAGGTTTTGCAAATTCAGATCTAGCAATCGTTCGTCAAAACTCTTAGGGCACCCTCGCCAATCAAGCCAACTTAAGCTAGAAAGACAATCCCCAAAGTTTCCCTGAATATCAGCCTGATCCAGCTTGAGGAACCTCAAGTTCTTTAAACCTTTGAAGTGATCACATCCAAATCTGATGTTCTCTCTTTTTTTTTTTTTCTTTTTTTTGTAAATATCTGATATTCTCTTTCGATACGTCACCAAACTCCAGCCCAAGGGCTTTGACCTTCTTAGTACCCTGTCAATTAAGCAAAACAAAATTAACTTAAACAAAATAAATAATTCAATGAAAAGGATCAATAACAATATCAATTAGGGCGTGTTTGGCAACCGGCCAAACAGTGAAAATTTCTATTCTTTTGTTCTCGGAAGTAGATTTGGAACACAAATTCATTTGGTAAAATTTTTGTTTCGATAAGAAATTTCTATGTTTTTGTTCCCCGAAATAGATTTGGAACAGAATTAAAAAGTAAAAAAAAAAAATTGATTTTTTGTTCCCGGAAAAAATTCCAAAATCAAACCAACCTATTTTTTCTATTTTCTCTTCTTTCTTCTTGCCCGTCTTCTCTCTCTCTCTCTCTCTTCTTCTTCAACCGTTGCCGCCGCTGTCCACGGCCGCCGGTCGCCAGCGATCGGATGGGGGAGGTCCGGTGAGCTCGCCAGGCTAGGGCGAGGTCCGACGAGCTCGTCGGAGCCTCACCTGGGCAACCGGCAAGCCTCGTCTAGCTAGATCTAGCAAGGCCGAGCCTCACCGGTGGCCAAGCGGGCCTTGCTCGGGCCTCCCGCCACCAATGAGGCTCACCTGGTCGGGTGAGGCTTGGCCTAGCCGTCGGTGGGGCTCGACCTCGCTAGGCCACCGTGAGGTCGGTGCCACTCGGCCAAGGTGAGGTCGACCTTGCGGTGGCCCAGCAAGGTCTCACCTTGCCGACGGCTAGGTGAGCTCGGCCTCACCAGATCTGGGCTCTGCCACTTGCCCCGCCGGCAGTTGGGCGAGCTCTACCTCACTTGATCTGGGCTCGACCACTCACCCAGCTGCCGATGAGGCTCAGCCGGCGACCGGCAAACCTTGAAGAAGAAGAAGATAAAGAAAAAAAAAATAAAAGAAGAAAAAAGAAAAAGTAATAAAATTATTTAAAAGTTGAAAGAAAATGATTTGGATTAGAAATTTTTAGAATGGTACCAAACACAATTCTATTCCGGGAATAAAAATTTTGGACAGTTAGTAAACGGCTTAAAATGCTGAAAAATTATTCTCAGAAACAAAATAAAATAAAAAATAATTTTTTGATCAAAAATTGTTCCCGGAAACGGAATGGTTACTAAACGCGCCCTTAGCATCTAAAGTAAAAAGATGCGGCATAGTGCTCCCAGAAGTTACCTTACTGTTCTTTAGCACATTCAGTGCGTCTTCGTGGATGCACAGTCTACTACGCTTGCAAGGTTCATTTCTGTTTTCATTCTTGACCATTTTCTGGCCGAAGTTTTTCAGTATTTCATGCATGCATAGTTCTTTATCCTCTCCAATTTCTACGAAGGACCTAGCATGAAGAGCTCGAATCGATGTGGAAGGAGAATACTCACAGTTCTCCCACATGTAAGAGGGGATTCTCTTGTCCTTTCCAATGAAGAAGCATGCTATATCAAGAAATATCTGCTGTTCATTCCAATCAAGGCTGGTAAAGCTCTTCTCCAAGGCTGCTTCGACTCTCTTATGTGGATCTACTTTCAATGCATTCAATGTATCCTTCCACACTCCATCTGATTTCTCCTGAAACAAAGATGAACCTACCAACTCGAGCGCTAAAGGTAGCCTCCCAGTAGCAGCAACGATATCTGTTGACCGTTGCTTGAATTCCTCAAGGGGAGAATCACTTCGGAAAGCATGCCAACAGAATAATTTCAGAGCTACATGTTGTACCATCGGTCCAAGGACAAAACTTACTGCACCATTGATGTATTTAAGGAAGTCTTGTCTTTGGGATGTCAGAATGACCCTGCTCCCCGGGCTAAGCCAATCAAGCTCTCCGACTATTGCGAAGAGCTGTTCATGATCTTCCACATCGTCAAGGAGGAGGAGGATCTTCATGGTAAGAAACCTGTTCTGAATATGAGTCAGAGCATTGTCAGAACAATAAAACTTTTGGACATTTCCTTTATGGATGTCGGAAATCAGTTTCTTTTGCAGAAACAGGACGTCGTGATGCTTCATTTCCGCTCGGATCGGCCCAAGAAAGCTACAAGCATCAAACAGATGATGAATTTGATTATAAACATGTTTCGCCAGGGCTGTTTTGCCAACCCCTGCGATGCCATGAATTAAAACTATGTCACGTGTGGGCGCAATATTAACCGCTTGCCCATTTCGGTAGTCAACCTTTAGCTTTGCCATTATGTTTTGCACATGAGAATCGACTCCGACTAAATGTTTCGGCACAATTAGGTCCTTCTTCTTCAGCTTCTCCAAAACTTGGTGGACAATTTGCTTTATGAGCTTGCCATGACCAGACCTGCCAAATGTAAATGGAATAAAAAGGACAGGGAAGAGAAAGACTCAAAGCGGAAGAAAATGTGTTTGTGAAGGATGCAACTGTTGTCACAGTTATCTACAGTTATCTTTACCAAAAAAAACTGTTGTCACAGTTATAATCAACATATTGGATATGAATTAAACCTAGTTAATCTTACGCAAAGTAGGCATGATACATGAGAAAAGTAATCTCAGACCAGAGTGTGTCATGGAAATTACACTTCACTGGTTTTGCCGAGATGGTGTCCCTTCAACCGTCCGATCCGACGGAGAGCAGATGTCCAGTAATTAATGACTTTGCCATCAATGTTGCGCTTGTGCCCTCGCAATGACCTCCGGAAAGAGCCCCTGCAGTTGCGTACATCTGACGGGTCGACATAGTAAAAGATGGGGATGATGATGTGACTCCCGTTGTGCTTGCACTTCAGCATTTCCTCCAATTCCATGAGGCAGCTCTTGCTGGACCCGTATTCCTTGGAGATGACGGGTATTGATATTTTGGACTCCCTGATCGCCTGGATCAGCTGGGCGTGGATTTCTTCACCTCTCTCCAGCTCTTCCTCGTCCATGAAGACGCGAATGCCAGCATCAGTCAAGCTGGTGCACAGGCAATCCACAAAGTCCTTCCGCGTGTCCGGCCCTCTAAAACTCAGGAAAACTTCATAGGATGGCCGTCTAGACATTGATGATGAGGATTCATTGGTCGAATGATTAATGTCCATTGTTTGTGTTCCAGATATCGACCATCCTCACACTTATAGGCCACCGTTGGCTTGGTTTTTGGTGAGAGCTAATTGACTGGTCGGTGGCAGAGGTACCCGATGATCTTCTCTCTTGGTTGATTCTGTTCCATATCGGGATTAGCTTTTGAAGCTTTTTGTGTTCGATGTTCTTATTTCAGTTGTTTTTCTTTTTTTTGGAAGGGTTTTGTATTTTTCATCCAATTGACGAAACCATACGTGGAAAAAGGACAATGAAGTCCAAAAACCTATTCCTTGTTTTATTTGTGAGACCAAGAAGGACAACACCCATTTGACTATACGATGATAGCAATTGTACTATATATAGGACTTGTTTAATAACCATTCTGTTCCGGAAAATAATTTCTTATTAGAAATTATTCTTGTTTATTCTATTCTCCAGATGAATTTTTAAACATTTGAAGACGTTTGGTAACTGTCCAAAATTTTTATTACCGAAATAGAATTGCGTTTGGTACTACCCTCAAAATTTCTAACCCAAACAATTCTCTTTTGATTTTTTAATTTTTTTAACTTTTTTTGTGCTTTATCTTCTTCTTCGAGCTTTGGCCAATCGCTAGTCTCAAGATGATTGACGACCGCCCAGACGAGTGCCGGCACCCTCATTGGAGCATCACCGACGCCTAGCGTGGCCGTGCCTCCTTGACCGAGCCTCGGTCAGCCATTGGCGGGGCTCGACCTCACCGGTAGTTGGGCGAGCTCAGCCTCGCCAGATCTAGGCAAGGTTGACCTCGCCTAGCCAAGGCAAGGCTTGCCAGTGGCCAAGTAAGGCTTGCCTGGCCAGGGGAGCCTTCGGCAAGCTCGCCGAACCTCGCCCAACCAGTCATTGACAACTGACAGCGGTGGACGGCGGCGACGGCGATGGAAGAAGAAGAGAGAATGAAGAAGAAAAGAAGAAGAGAAAAGAGAAAAAAGAAATTTGGATTGGCTTAATTCTGGAATTATTATCGGGAACAAAAAAAAAACAACTTTTTTTTTTTACTCCGTAATTATATTCCAAATCTATTACAAGAACAAAAATTTTCCGAATAGATCTTTGTTCTTCTTTTGTTCCTAGCAACAAAATAAAAGAATCAAATACTGTTTGGTCAGACTCATAGTCTACCATCTTAATTCTTTGAAGGAATACCAACGGTTATTACTTCAAACCTGGTTAGTACGTAGCTCTTTGGGCTGAAATTTATTTAAGATAATCACTTTATTTAACTTGTAATACCTATACCCAACAAGTTCTTTTAATAATTATTTATCCTTTTCACAGCAATCTATCTCAAATGATTCAATCCTGACGAACAAGTAGACAATTTAGGATTGCACTGCTGACCATTAAGTAGACATTTTAGGATTGCACGCAGAAATGCATTAACGTGTCATTTTCTCTAGCTATAGAGGATTCACATTCTGCGAATGCGTGTTCATAATTTATAAGTATTGATTACGGAAACATGGTTGATATCAACAAAAGATTAGGTTGAAGGGTGGTTAGAAAAACTTTTTGGGAAGCAAGAAACGCATTCAAACGTGTATCAAAGATGAGTAAATTAAAGGATCTACACATAACTAATGTAACTAACACATGGAAAATAATATCTTCCATTTTCTGATGACAAAGGGACATTTTTTAACATTCTTCTTCCAAATAGACGATAACAAGTATTTCTGCTGCACCTGGGTTAAGAGGTAACGAAAAAGATATATCTTATTGTTTGATGCATCTTTTAACAGCACATAGCTGTCCAAAAGACAATGTTTCTAGTATCTTCACCTGATATTCTAAATAACCCTTTTTGCTAGAAACAGACTTTTCCAGCACGGAACGAAAGTATATTTTAAGTTGACCCAAAGTCACTTAAACAGGGTCCAGGAAACTTAATTGAGAACCGTTACAGAGACTCAGAGGGAAAAAAAAAAAAAAAAAACGATTTCAATTGTACAACCTAATCCCTATCTCGAATGTGCACTAGTATAAAGTTATTGCAGCACAAACGTATCCATCAGCAGCCGAGACAGATTATTAAAACACCCGGGGGACACAGTAGCACAGCATAAAGTAAAGGATCCATAAGTCTAAAGGGAGGAGTCGATCCAACTAGCACCTTAAAAAAAATTGTGAAGGAGATATAATTTCTAAAGGGACAATGAGTGATGTCTCCCCATGGTCTTAGTTTATTCCTTGTGTCCCCACAAGTAATTGTGAAGGAGTTAGATGGGCACCCCCCCGCCCCCCAAGTTTATGCACACATAGCCTCCACATGTAACCCAACTTGAATATCCTGACTATACATCTCGGAGGTTGAGCTTTCCTTCAAAGCAATTCGCTAAGGTGTACCCTCTCTGCTTTTTCATAGGGACTTCTCCCAATTGATCGACAGATAATGAAGAAATTAACTTGAGTATAGGTCCTACTGCGACCTCACTTCTTTTGGAAAAAGTACGTAGCGTAACTGTTTCACTGCTTTTGATCCCGTGAATAATCTTTTCCTAAATGCTGCATTTTGGTTTTATTATAGGAGACTTGGGTTCTGTGTTGAGCTTGAAAAGAAAATGTCAAATGCAAAGGGGAATTTTATTTTTCAACTTATATATACAAACTTGATAACTAACACCCAAATAACTCCAGATTAACAGCTCCTGAGCACAAATCACGCCAGAATTCAGTTAATGACGTTACTTGGGCACAAATTGCTAGATAGCCTATGCTCTGGACTCAAACTATGCCGGAATTTAATCTGCGACACAACTTGCTTTAGGCATAAAGCTGGAATCTAATCAACAGCAATACTTCTAGATAGAAAACACAACGTTGAAACCTAATCGACGACATTGAGCTTTGTGGAACAATACCGGAATTTAATCAACGATGTTAGAATGGATAGAGAGACACCTTGGAATCTAATTGATGACGGGAATCTTGAAAACTATAGCTATAATGCGATAAAGTAAAGATAAAGTAAAGACTATTATTGTGTTTTGTGCAGGGGGCCTTCTCAATGGAGAGACTACGGTATTTATAGGGAGCTGATATTCCATAGTCGGTAGTTCTTTCTTGGGCTCTACTCTTCATAATCCCCATGTGTTCCATTTCTTTTGGACGACCTTATCCTGATCCATTGACGATGCTTGTGCAACATGCCCATCAAGCAAATAGCCTTTTCCTATTTTTATGCACATTTCTTGCTGCAGTTATTCTCGCTTGAGTTCTAGTGCTCATCTTACTAATCTTCAAATTTAGTGCACTATGCTCATAGTTTGAAACATGGCCATTAATTATTTGGCCATTGACTTTAAGTTTGGCCCTTAGGATTCCATCGAGGCTCGGCCTAAGTAGCCTCTACGAAAGCTGTTTTTTTTTTTTTATTATTGATTTTGTGAATCAAAACGGGGCGTTTGACCCAAAACTCCCTTGTGACCAACACGTGTTTCCAAAGGTAAATTTGGGTGTCAATATATGCCTCATTTAAAAGAAATAATTTGAATTTATTTCTTTTAAATAAATACCTTATTTCCGCACGGCCTCCTAGGGTGATCATTTCTCTCTGTCTTCTGACATCTTTTTTTATACGGATTTTCATTCCATGTATTATTTTGACACGTCTCCTCTAACTTCATAACTTTTCTCTTTTCTTCCTCTTCCCCAAGGTGTCGTCTTCTACCAGTATCCCTTCAAGGTTTCATCACTATATTTCGCCTTTCTATTTTACCCTATTTTCACATTCTCTTTGCGAATCCTTTCATCTATGCCTCTTCATCCACTATGGCACCCAAGAAAACTTCCTCTGAGTATGATTCATCTACCTACATCAGCAACTTGATCACTCTTCAAACAAGAGAGCATGCTAAAGATTGTCGTTTTGGCCTATTGCACGAGGTCGAGGATGTGGTAGGCTGCTTCTTTCTAGGTCCCAGCATTATCAACTATAATAGAATTCCTCCTTCAGTCAAAGCTTGCTTTCCTACTAAGCGCAAGACTTTGGCTTTTAAACACATCTCCTTCCGGGATATCTAGTCTTTAGCCTCTCCTCAATTTTGTGGGTTCCCCTCATTTGAATCGGATTTCCACAAATGGTATCTTCGATTAAGGGATGACGAACCAACCCGACTAGCTTGGATGAATGCTGGAATTGAGAAAACGTTCACAATCAGCATGTCTTCTATGACATAAACCATAGACTAGTGGGGTCAACAGTAAGCTTATCATCCCCCTCAGTTAACTGTTTCCTTTTCTCTGGGGGACCCATGATTATTACCTTATTGAACATGCACAACATAGCCGATTTTCAATTATTTGGCCGTTCTGTTGAGAAATTGCCCCCAATCGAAATTGATTTTCTCATCTCAGATTGAGTCCTTGGACATAGTGAATTCCTTGAGCAATTTCATAGAGACACTGGCCCTATTGATGAAAATGAGCGTGTCGTTTTCCTGCTGTATTAATTGTCAAGATATATTTGCTGCTATGCCACACTTAATTAAGGTGAACAAAAATTAGCTTCAAATAGCTACAAATCTTGCACGTGGTAGGCGTATTGGTCTACCTCCAATAGTCCTTGCTTTCATGTACAGAGGGCTAGCACATGCCTCATCAATTATGAAGGTTGAGAAGAGTAGTGCTATTTCTAGTCTTTTTTGGATTTTACAGGCCTGGATGTCATTATACTTGGAATTCCTCTTTGATCTAGGTTCTCTAGACCTACCTAATTACCCTATGCCAAACACAGCATCTATAAGGCCTCTTCTAGGCTATCTACTTTTGAACCGTTTGCCCAAGAAGGCTCCATTGAATGTCCCTCCCTTTCCTCATTATTTTCAAACCATCTTGGAAGTTAACCACATGGATATTGACTTTTTTCCTTATGAGAATGAAGATTGTTATTATCTTTTTGACTTTGACAGCATAAACTCTTTCCAAGACTTCTGGTTTCTTACCTTATCTCCAGTAGATCTTCCACTATGGTTGTCCACAAAGAGTCGATTCTACCTAAGTTTCGAGGTATATTCTTCTCATTATTGTTGGAGAAAACTCCTTTACTGTTTTGAAGTTGACAAAACCTTTCCATAGTCTAGTTTGAAGACTTTTAGACTAAAGTGTCAAAGTCTGAAGACCTTCAGACTTTAGGTTCAAAGTCTGCCCACTCTGACAGATTCCAGACTGAAGGCTACTGAAGGATGAAGACTTATTCAGATGCGAGATTATCTTTAATCCTTCAAGGATTCGGTCTGTTTGGCTTAAGAATGACCTTATGGTTGGATACAACACTTATGTGATTGATTATCTTTAATGGAATCAATTCCGTTAATTAAATCTTTTGGAAGGCAAGTAAACTTGGAAAGTTCTACTTATGGAAACCAAGATCCTGATTATATGGGCGAACAGGATTGACGGGCTTTCATCTCAATCATCAAACGGCTCGAGATCTCCTTGATTGGTTATGTCCAACGGGTTGATTGGAAGAATTCATTTGGTAAGTACCAACGGTCATGATGGCATAAAGGAGTATTTAAGGTGGACTCTTCAGCTGTTTGAGTGTGTGCGTGAAAGAAAAATTTCAAAGTCTGAAGCTTCCTAGTTCCTTGCTATTTCATTACTGAGCTCAAAGTTGTATACAAAAGAGATAAACAAATAGTGGGACTTCGTGAGAGACCAGTGGAGACTCTTCAATGTGAAGTCAAGTTCACACTGCTGTAAAATCTCTTTTGATTCTTAGTGAAATCTAGCCAGTGGGCTGTCAGTGTGGGAGAGTGGATGTAGGCTTGATTTAAGCCGAACCACTATAAACTTGGTGTTTTTATTCTCTTCCCTTAACTCCTTATTTAATTCATAGCTTTGTTTATCTGTTTAAGTTTTACATTCATTCATAGTCTGTTATTTTCTAAAGGCAAATTACTTCTACTAAAATTTGCGAAAAACTGTCTTCACACCTATTCACCCTCCTCTAGGTGTTCTTACTAGCCCATTTCAATTGGTATCAGAGCTTATGTGCTTATTTTATTGAAGTGTTTTACTTCTTAAGCTAAAGATCTATGGCTAGTATTTTGGCTCTAGGATTAGTTAAAGGCCAAAGCAACACCAGACCTCTTTACTTTGATGGGAAAGAGTACAATGTGTGGAAAAACAAGATGAAGGCATTCTTGAGATCAAAAGATCCCCTGAAATGGGATGTGGTAGAAAAATGGATCAATCCCAAAGCTACATCAACCACAAAAAGAGGAAAGGGAATTGCAGATGCTGACGAATTAACACAAGCAGAAATAACCAAGAGACAAGCTCTTGATACTAAAGCCATCTACTCTTTATATTGTGCTTTATCTCCCACTGAGTATAACCGAATTTCTTCTTGTGAAACTTCTAAAGTGTTAGAGAAGACTCCTTATTTTTTTGAAGCGGACAAAGCCTTTCCATTAAGTCTAGTCTGAAAAGTTGCAGACTCTAGTATTATAGTCTGAAGATCTCAAGACTCTTATGTGAAAGTCTGAAGACTGAAGTTCAAAGTCTGAACTCACTGACAGATTCCAGATCGACAAGAGAAGACTTATCCTGATGTGGGTTCATCTTTAAGGATTTGGTCCGTACGGTTTGTGGAAGATCTTACGGCTGGAGATAGCACATTGGTCGATTATTTCTACTGAGATCAATTCTGGATAATCAGATCTCTTGAAAGGAAAAGTTTACTTGGAAGGTTCTACTTATGGAAACCAAGATCCTGATTGTATGGGCGAACAGGATTGATGGGCTATCAAGACATTCCTTAAATGACTCGAGATCTCCTTTGATTGATTCTGTCCAACGGTTAGATTGGAGGAACTCCTTTGGAAAGTGCCAACGGTCGTAAAGGCATGGAGGAGTATATAAGGATGATTCTCAAGTTGTTTGAGAGTGTGCGTAAAAGAAAATTCCAAACTCTGAAACTCTTTGTTCTTTGCTATTTCAATCGTTGAGCCAATATTGTACTCAAAAGAGAGAATAAACACTCGAGAGATTTTGAGAAAGTGTAGTAGAATCTCTACACTGTGAAGTCGTGATCGTGAGACTGTAAAACCACTTTTGATTCTTAGTGAAATCCAGCCAGTGGGCCGTTAGTGCGGGAGAGTGGACGTGGGCTTGGTCTAAGCCGAACCACTATAAATTTCGTGTACAAAATTCTCTCCCCTTAACTCCTTTACTTTATCTGCTACAATATACTTCTGTGTTCTGAAGTATCTGTTAAAATCTGATTCCTTCTGCAAAGTCTGTAGTCGACTAGACTTAGATTAAAAGTAAAGTTTTTCCTTGTATTTTGCAAAAACTGTTTTTACACCTACTCACCCCCCTTTAGGTGTTCGTACTAGTCCTTACATAAAGAAGTTTGTGACAGGTTGCACGTTACCTATGAAGGAACTGATCGAGTAAAGGAAATGAAAATCAATATTCTACTCGGACAGTATGAAGCTTTCAAGATGAAGCCTGGAGAATCCATTATTGATATGTTTAATCGCTTCACAAAGATTGCAAATGGCTTAGCCTACCAAGGACATCCAATCTCAGGACCAATGAAGGCCAATAAACTATTGCGTGGACTCTCCAAAGATTGGAATCACGTGAAGACATCAATTAGAGAAACCCAGAGGATCATACGTTTTTCAGTAGATGAACTTGTTGGCACACTTCAATCATACGAAGTGGAGCAGATCAATGAGGAAGAAGATCCTAAAGGTAAGAAGTCAATTGCTTTAAAATCTAACGATGATTATGATGGTATAGATTCAGAAGATGATATGGATGATGAAGAACTAACACTCATGATAAGGAAGTTCAGAAAGTTAAATAGGAAGGGAAAAAGATTCAACTGGAAAAAGCAGAGCACGCAAAATTTCCAAAAGAGATCAACTTAGGACAATGAGATCAGCAAAGATGTAATATGCTTTTAATGCAAGAAAAATGGGCATATTAGACTCAACTGTCATTTGTTGAAGAAAAAGAAAGAAAGAACTGAGAAGTATAAGAAAGCTCTCAAAGTTGAAACATTGAGTGGCACTGAATGCGAGGAAAGTGATGAAGAATATGCCAACATATGTCTAATGGTAAATTCAAAATCATACTCAGACTTTGAAACAGACTCAGACTTAGACTCAGACAAAGAAGTCGTTATTAACAATTTAAAAATTCCTACTAAAGTCTTGAAGTATATAAATGAACTCTGTCTTAGTCTCAAAACATCTCTTAAAAGGATTTCCGAGTTAAAAAGGGAAAATTCAAAACTGAGGCAACATGAGACTTCTTGGAAAAAAAAGGTTGAAAATCTGGATAAAAGTTTTATTGATTTGAAAGAAAATACAAATTCTCTTTTGAAGGAAAATGCTTTTTTGAAAGAAGATATTTCAAATATCACAAAAAGATTTTCAAAAGGATCTGAGAAATTGGAGAAAATTCTTTCGTACAAAGACCTCATTTTAACAAAGTTGGTTTGGGAATGACTTCAGAAACTATTCCTTGAATTGATTTTCCCAAATTTAAAGAAAGAATTAAACAAAGACCTAAAAAGGTATTTTACAAAAATCATTTTCAAAAGGTTTTTGTAAAACCTGTTGGCCGAAGTGCTCTCAAATGTTCAAAGTGTAACAGTTAAGAACATTTTAAGAAGGAATGTCCCAAGATTTGGAAACCTGTTAAGAAGAATTGGGCAAAGACTGTTTTTAATACTAACTCTCTTGGACTGAAGAAAAAATGGGTACCAAAGAAAGCTTGAGTTCTTTTTTTGATCACAGGTGACTATCAAAAAGAAAATCTAATGGTATTTGGATAGTGGATGTTCGAGACACATGACTGGAGATTCAAGTTGTTTTATAAAACTTGTTCAAATAAATGGTGGAAAAGTTTCTTTTGGTGGAAACAATAAAGGAAGAATTGTTTGATGTGGAACTGTGAAGATTGGAAGCCTGACTATCAAAAATATCTCCTTGGTGGAATGTTTGAATTATAATCTACTCAACATAAGTCAACTTTGCGATACAGGATTCAAGATTAATTTCCAAGAAGGCATGTGTTCGGGAACAAGTAAAGATTTATCTCAATCTTTTACTGGACAAAGACATGGGAAAATTTATCTTCTGGATATAAAACCAGAAAGTTCTCAGTGTCTTATGTCCATTCAAGAAGAAGCAAGTCTTTGACATCGAAAGCTTGGTCATGTCAACATGAAACAGATTGCCAAGATTTCATCCAAGAAGCTTGTTAGAGGACTCCCCAACCTGGCTTATCAAAAATCTGAGTTATGTACTCCATGCATTTTGGGAAAACATGTTAGAAGTTCTTTTAAATCTATAAATCAATTTTCTACTAATCGAGTTTTGCAGCTTTTGCATATGGACCTATTTGGACCAACTAGAACTTAAAGCATTGGTGGAAAGAAGTATTGCCTAGTGATTGTGGATGATTACTCTCGCTTTACTTGGGTTTACTTCCTAGCAAATAAGTCTGAAGCTTTTTCTTACTTCTCAAAGTTTGTCAAGAAAGTTCAGAATGAAAAGGGATATGCTATTTCAAGCATACGAACAGACCATGGAGATGAATTTGATAATCAAAACTTTGCAGAATTCTGTGATGAATCTGGTTTTCAGCATGTCTTCTCTTCTCCATACACTCAAGAGCAAAATGGGATTATGGAAAGAAAGAATAGATCCTTGTAGGAGATGGCAAGAACCCTCTTAATTGAGAGTAAAATTTCCTCTCGATTTTGGGCTGAAATAGTTTCTACACCTTGCTACATCATCAACAAAGTGTTTTTGAGGCCTATTTTAGAAAAAAACTCCTTATGAAGTGTATAAAGGGAAGAAACCAAATGTTTCTTATTTTCATGTGTTCGGTTGTAAATGTTATATTTTGAAAAATACAAATGATCGAACTAGGAAGTTCAAAGAAAAATCAGACAAAGGAATCTTCCTTGGCGATTCCTCTTCAAGCAAAGCTCACAGAGTATTCAACGAGAAGACTCAATCTGTAGAAGAATCTATGAACGTCAAGTTTCAAGATTCTACTCAGAATCAACTGGATTAGACTCAACTTGAAGAATCTGAACTTACTCTAGACTTTACAAAGTCTACCTCCTCTAAAGTAGTTCAGATTTCTGAAGATCAGCAACAAACAGAACTAGAAGATTCAACTGAGGCAGAGGATCAGTAGACTCTCAAACCAACCAGCAACTGGAAGCATAAATCAAGTCATCCCAAAAAACTCATTATTGGCAACATTGATGAAGGAATTCGTACTAGATCCAAAAGGCGAGAAGAGTCTAGTGCTTTAGCACTTGTTTATGAGATAGAACCCAAAAGTATAGAAGAAGCCCTGTCTAATGAAAGCTGGATCGAAGCTATGCAAGAAGAGCTTAGACAGTTCAACATCAATGATGTTTGGGAACTAATTCCTAAACCTAAAGGTAAGTCTATTATCGGGACTAAATGGGTTTTCAAGAACAAGATGGACGAGAAAGGAAAAGTGACCAGGAACAAAGCAAGACTCGTGGCCAAAGGATATACGTAAGAAGAAGGGATAGACTATGATGAGACCTATGCACCAGTAGCGAGGTTATAAGCATTAGACTACTACTTGCTTTTGCTTGCTATAAGAATTTTAGGTTATTCCAGATGGATGTAAAGAGTGCCTTCCTCAATGGATTTATCCAAGAAGAAGTCTATGTGGAACAACCACCTGGTTTTGAAGATCCAAGATAGCCAAACTCAGTCTATAGACTGAAAAAGGCCCTATATGGACTGAAGCAAGCACCTCGAGCCTAGTATGAAAGGTTAAGTAAATTCCTAACCTAAAATGGTTTTGTTAAAGGAAAGGTAGATACTACATTGTTCATAAAAAGATAGGGTAAAGACTTTTTATTGGTTCAAATTTATGTCGATGATATTATTTTTGGATCATCTAATGAAAATCTTTGCAAGAAATTCTCTAGAAGTATGCAGGATGAATTCGAGATGAGTATGATGGGTGAGTTAACCTTCTTTCTGGGATTGCAAATTAGACAATCGAAGAAAGGTATCTTTATTCACCAAGAGAAGTATGCAAAAGATCTCATCAAGAAATTCAAATTGGAGAACTGCAAAAAGACAGAGACACCAATGTCAAGTTCTTTGAAGATGGATAAAGATGAAGAAGGAAAGAATGTAGACCAGAAGCTTTACATGAGCATTATTGGTTCGCTTTTTTATCTTATTGCATCTAGACCTGACATTTTGTTTAGTGTTTGCATCTATGCTAGATTCCTATCAAATCCCAAAGAATCTCATTTAAGTGCTGCAAAACGCATCATCAAATATGTTGCAACTACTCCAAAACTAGGTCTGTGGTATCCCAAAGAATGAGACTTCACTCTTCTTGGATATTCAGACGAATATTTAGTAGGTTGTAAAGTCGATAAAAAGAGTACTTCAGGTACTTGTCAACTGCTAGGCAACATGTTGGTATCTTAGTTCTCAAGGAAGCAGAGTACTGTGGCTCTATCAACTGCAGAAGCAGAGTATGTAGCTATTGGGAGCTGTTGTTCTCAAATCTTGTGGATAAGACAACAATTAAGAGACTTTGGAATTGAAGAATCGTGCACTGAGATCAAATGCGACAATACCAGTGCTATTAATCTCACGAAGAACCTAATTCTTCATTCAAGGGCAAAGCATATAGAGATTCGACACCATTTCATAAGAGATCATGTTCAAAATGGGGAGATTATGTTTCAGTTCATTGACTTGAAGAATCAGTTGGCAGATATATTTACAAAGCCTCTGGAGAAAAATCTATTCGAGTCTATTTGCACCAAACTGAACATTTTATCTGTTACTGGTTAAAGTCTGGAGTTGATCAGACTCAGAATTTCTAGACTCTATTTCAGTAAAAGAAAAGTCTCGAATCCATGTATTTTATTTTTGGAATAAAAATATTCGAATCATTATTTACCTAGTTTATTTTTGGAAGTTATTTTTGAATTTTAAATCTTTGGCAGTTTTTTATTTTTGAAAAAGGAAGTTTTCATTCAGTTATTTTGAAAAAGGGTAATTTCTTTTGTGACGGTTCATTTCCTTTTATTCGTGACCATTCATTTTCTTTATATATCTTCGTATTTCCTTCGAGCATTTTTACCAAACCCTAGCATACAGTCTCTCTACTCTTTCACTTCTGCTCTCTCATTTTCACTCTCAAGCCTGCTCTATAAGTTTTCATCTTTTTCATTCGAACGTGTTTGTGGAATCTTCCTCGACTGTGAAAATGTCTTTCCAAAAAAAGTCGTCTCGAATCGCAAGCAAGGGACCACGAAACATGCCAGAAGGTCCTACTCATTTTGACTTGACCGAGGAAGAAGTTTCTCCTCAGCAACAACAACAGTAACATTGTCAACAGCATTCTCCACAACGTGCCACTCAAAATCCTATGCGCCAACCAACAGAAGAGGAGATCATGGAAGATGTTGAACCCGTAAGAGCATCAAAACCTGAGTTTGTTTTTGAACTTTACAATCAGTTGAAGCAAGGTGGTTCTGCGATGATCTTTATTGACGAATTTCTACGAGAACGAGGATATCGAAATGAGACTTTATTTTTGAGAACGATGGAAAGATTAGGCGTTGCACCTGAAGGAACGGCAGACAGAACGTTTGTTAATTTTCCTGCTGATCACCGGTTTAGTGCTTAATCAGCCTAAGGTGAAAAATGATGATGAAAAAATTTACACTAATTTTCAGCCTAGGATGGGCGTTGCTACTAATGTGCGTGTTGAAGGAATGAGTTTGTTTCATTCTAACGAGCACAAAAAGACTTACTCGAAACTTTTGAAAAGAGGGGTGATGAATCATCGATCTGTGGATTTTGATTTCTTGGATTCTTTGAAGGTGAACCTAAGGGAAAAGTTTGCTCTCCTTCAATTTGAAAGATTTTGCTCTGAGACCTCTGTTGCATATCCTGAATTAACTGCTTATTTCTATTTGAATTTGTCATTTCTTGATGCGAATAGATTTCGTTTTACTGTGAGGGATAAAAATTTTGTGGTGGATGTGGACACACTGGCGGATATTATTGATGTGGAAAGAGGGAGTTTCCAACCAATAAATGTGTCTGTTGGTCATGCAACAATGTCACTTGTTCGGGACAGACTTGTTGAAGGCGGCATTACCTATACCAAAATGTCTGCCTCAAACATCTTGCTGCACAAGGTTGTGATCAATTGCATCCGACCCAAGTCGACCTCCAAAACAGATGTCTCTCGTTCTGAAGCAAAAACTGATGTTCGCCATCAGTAATGGGATGAAGTTCTTGCTGCCACACACAATTCTGATGCACATGTACAGAACTGTTGTGAAAGAAAATGGACAACTTCCTTATTCTGCACTGGTCACTCAATTGTTTCAACACTTTCATATTCAGTTTCCAGCATCTCTTTGCATCAGAACCATTGCTCCTATGGTGATAGGATTGAAAATGGTGTCAAAGATGAGACTGAAAGAACTGAACAAAGCTTTAGAGCGCTTCAAGGAGAAGTCCCCCAGCAAAGTAAAACAAGACTCTGCCGCCCTGAAAAGAAAAGGCAAGGAGCCTATGAGTGCACCTATCAAGAAGAGAAGAGCCCTTATCCTACAGGACGAAGAGGATGAGGATGATCTCATTATTTCTGCATTTGCCTTGAAAAATTTACAGAGTTTTGTTAGTTTTGAGCAGCTAGAGGATAGAGAAGGAAGAGAAGAAACAAAGGAAAGAAGAGAAAGAAGAGAAGAAAGAGAAGAAGAAGGAAGAGAAGCAGAAGTAGAAGCAGAAGAGGGTCATGATGACTCTTTTGAACCAACATTTGTAGTATCCTTGTCAGAGGCTTCTGAGAAGACTAGGAGTGGAACTGTAGGAGATACAAGAGAAAAAGAACATCATATGAGAGCTGAAGCTGAGAAAGAACAAGAAGAAGATTTTTCTTCTCTACTTGTAGCCACAGAAACAGGGGGAGTTGCTGAAAAATTAGGTACTTCTTCTTCACCTATTTTTACTAGTGATGATGTTAGTCGTTCTCCTGCCAATCCAGAGGATATCTATGCCTCTCAATTTCCTCAAACTAATGTTGAGGCATCCTCTCCAAGTCATGGAGATCGAATTGCTGATGTTCCCTCTCATCTTAATTCTCCTGGAATTAATTTGGCTGGACCTAGTGCACCTACAGAAACTACAGCAGACTTTCAAAGACTGCTAGAGCTCCTTCTAGAGTTAAAAGGTCAGCAATATGGAATGGAGTTTGAGATCAAGAATCTCCACGAAGCTTTGAAGTCTACTTCAGATTCTCTACACGAGCAGACACAAACCCTTAAGCTTCAAGTTCAAGAGACTGCAAAGGGTGAAGATATTGAGAAGCTGAAAGAGACCGTGAGGAAGCTGGAGGAGATAGTTCAGTCTATGGGGGATTTCCAGCGAGTTCGAATCCCTAAGCAACACTGATTTTATCCAACTTTTTATATTTCTCCACTTTTTACTGTTGACAAAAAGGGGAGAATGTGCAAATTTAACTTATTATTATTATTATTATTATTATTATTATTATTATTTGTTGAACTTTTGTTTGACTTTTGATTTTTAGGTACTTTTTGGACTATTTGGTTTGATTGTTGAACCTATTTGTTGTTGAACTTTTTGACGTTTGCAGTGACTTATTTTGTTGATACAGTTTATGGTTGGATAGTTATTTATCTCTTCAATATTAACATGTTTTCTGTGGTTGTAGAATCAATGATATCCAAGTCCTAGTCAACTTATTTTTCATAAGACATCATGTACTGCTTAAGAGTTGTTTTGCAGGTCAAAAGTTCTTAAATCTGCAGGAAAGTTTTGTCACCATAAAAAAAAGGGGGAGATTGTTGGAAAAAACTCATTTACTGTTTTGAAGTTGACAAAACCTTTCCATAGTCTAGTCTGAAGACTTTCAGACTGAAGTGTCAAAGTCTGAAGACCATCAGACTTTAGGTTTAAATTATGCCCACTCTGACAGATTCCAGACTGAAGGCTACTGAAGGATGAAGACTTATTCAAATGCGAGATTATTTTCAATCCTTCAAGGATTCGGTCTGTTTGGCTTAAGAATGACTTTATGGTTGGATACAACACTTATGTGATTGATTGTCTTTAATGTAATCAATTCCGTTAATCAAATCTTTTGGAAGGTAAGTAAACTTGGAAAGTTCTACTTATGGAAACCAAGATCCTGATTGTATGGGCGAACAGGATTGACGGGCTTTCATCTCAATCATCAAACGGCTCGAGATCTCCTTGATTGATTCTGTCCAATGGGTTGATTGGAAGAATTCCTTTGGTAAGTGCCAACAGTCATGATGGCATAAAGGAGTATTTAAGGTGGACTCTTTAGCTGTTTGAGTGTGTGCATGAAAGAAAAATTTCAAAGTTTGAAGTTTCCTAGTTCCTTGCTTTTTTATTTACTGAGCTCAAAGTTGTATACAAAAGAGAGAAACAAATAGTGAGACTTCGTATGAGACCAGTAGAGACTCTTCACTGTGAAGTCAAGTTCACACTGCTGTAAAATCTCTTTTGATTCTTAGTGAAATCCAGCTAGTGGCTGTCAGCGTGAGAGAGTGGACGTAGGCTTGATGTAAGCCGAACCACTATAAACTTTGTGTTTTTATTCTCTTCCCTTAACTCCTTATTTAATTCGTAGCTTTGTTTATCTGTTTAAGTTTTACATTCATTCATAGTCTGTTATTTTCTAAAGGCAAATTACTTCTACTAAAATTTGCGAAAAACTGTCTTCACACCTATTCAGCCCCCTCTAGGTGTTCTTACTAGCCTCTTTCAATTATTGTGCAAGACAAATTGGCTTCTTTCAAGCCATTCCTATGCCCATTGTTTACTCTTGGATTTCTCACTGCCAAAGAAGAATGAGTATAATTCGGAAGATTGTAGGCCCTTAATTTGCTGTGTTGAGATAACCAAGACTATGTACACTAAATATTCCCTATATCTTCAAAGAGATTTCTAGCCTTATCCTGGTCTACTCCTTGAATAGGTGACATGGTGGGTCAACTTTACTCATGAGGGTCCTTACGAAGAGAGCATTATAATTGCGGTCGATTGAATTCAACGCAGGATAAAATTAAAGCAGGGCCATTCGGCTACTAATCCCGATTCTTCTACTACTCTGGTTGCATTCAATAGCATACTCCTGGCAATCTTTTGCCTGAACTAATTAATCCTTACCTCTAACTCTTACCTGGCCCAAGTGAGCTCGAGGAACCCAGTAGCTACACCGTCAACTTTCCTGACGACTCAGACGAAGGTACTTTGTTTCTTCTTATAATCTCTTATAAGCTCTTTGTATTTCTTCCCGCGTTTACATGTCATTCGCTTACAAGAGGCTGCATACTTCCAATTCAAATAAGGAACCATTGGCCCAACTGCTGAAGAAAAGGAAGAGAGCTTCCTCTGCCTCCCCAAAGAAGCGACTTGAAGTATTTTCCGATGTCTCTATTTCAACTGTTTTTGTTTCTTTAAGAAGATCTCTAGCAATTGATATTCTGCCACCTTTTGTTTCTTTAGAAAAGACTCCTGCAGACGATGCTCCAATTACTTCAAATCTTCCATCGAGGCTTTCTGCCATTGATGATAGGGAAAATGATACTTCTACTATGGGTACTTCCTTACCACGGCTATTGCCATTGATGATGTGCCTACTCCCTTACCTGAGCTTCTTAATGCCGTCGAAGATGCTGCTCCCTCTATTCCTATCATGTGCTTTCCATCAGATTATGATGATCTTAATCCTCTTGCAATAGTTGTTCACTGTAAGTTCTATTTGATTGTCTTTTCAACTTTGCATATGTTATGTATTTCGCAATGACCCCCTATTTATGAACAACAGCTAAGCCTACCATTGCAATAGGCAACACTAATTGTGTGTAATTTTGCTGCTGGCAATACTGAACATACTAAAACTCCTACTACTCCAACACTTATCATGCTTCATTACCAAGTCTTGGTATGCATTTCCTTACTTGATTTTTACTAATTTTTTTCCTTGCTGTCTGATTTGATAACCGACTCTATCTTTCCAGTTGACCCTGTCATTGAGCTCTCTAGTTCAATTCCAACGTTCTTGCCATCGAGGCTCCTATTGTCATTGCCATTGAGCCTTCTAATCCTAGCCCTACTATTTATGCTGTTAAAACTTCCTTACCAGCCTCTCAGACTGAAGCTCATGTGGACACATCTTCTCAATCTAAGCCTGAAGCAGCAACAACTTTTTCAATATCGGAGATATTGGATAGGGCAAAGATGATCTTAAGCATTAATCCTTATGATCTGTCCCCTGGTCATGCTCCCATTATTTTGAATAAGGACAAGCTGAAATTGGAACTATCGAGGTTCATAAACCTTACAGCTGGAGGGATTTGCAGAATCTTACTGAAATAAGAGACTTTTCACCAACTTGAAGGCCTATGCAATCATCTTGGTGATAGCAACAGTGAAATCAGTGCATTCCTTCCTCAAGAACTCAAAGATAGGTTCCACAAGGTCTTGGAGGACTACCGCGATATATTCAACAAATATCGCTATCATTTGGATGAGATAGAGAAGCTGACTCCCTCTAGGAATAGTAATATAGAACCTAACAATGCCATAGCAGAGCCGAGTCTGAGCATAACGAAATGTAGCAAATTCCTTGAGATGGCAACGGGAAAGATTAACAAGCTCAATGAAAAAGAAGTTCGACTTATGCAGGCACTTGAAAATGGTTGCCAACAAAAGGAGATTGAGCTCAAACAACAAACGGAGCTTAAAACTAAGTTGAACTCTCAAGTGTTTGAGCTTCAAGAGTTGAAGAAGAATGAACATCTCGAGCCGGTGGATTGAGAAGTGCAGCATAGACTTCGCAAGAATGTACATATTTCTCAAATGAGCGATCTTGAATCTAGAATCTTCCGCCTTCAGCATGATGTAACCACTTTCTTGTATCCCAAGAAACAATGTAATAAATAATTGATTTTTCTTTTTAAAAAAAAATTCTCCCACTACTGCATGAAATCCGCCCCATTCGTGTCAAATAAGTTACTATTCCCATGTTCCCACGTTTGCATGAACTTTCTTAAAACAAGGGAGGCAGTTACCTGAGTAGGCTTATTTATACATGGCCACTGTGTGCTAATGTTCACAACACTTCTATTCATCATGGCCAATGTTTGTTCTTCTATAATGATTGCTCATGCTGCCATACACCGCTTTGAGAGCCTCCAAACATATGAGGCTCAAGGGCGACTGTCTCTTTCGTTCATGGATTATCACTCAACTAGTCATAATGTTACCTTGGGTCCTCATTTCAAGCTGATGCCACCTCCACACATTTTTACTGAGCACTTTTATCACCATTATAAAGAAGTTCTTCCCATTAACCAATCACAAATTTGTATGCATGCTTGGTCATCGCCCAATTTTCACTCCAACTCATATCCCTCCTTTGATAAGCATTCCTTTAAATGGTACAAAAGGTTGAAACAAGAGATTTCAGGTGTATAGGAAGCTGCTAGAATTGGAAGGCGCTCTCCTTTAGCTGTGTGTCAATCGACCTAATCGAGTACGGGCTTGTTGACACCTAAATTTTCCCATTTTCAATTAGGATTTAATTGTGTACGGAATTAGGAATTAGTCGTTTAAAAAAAACAAAAACAAAAACAAAAACAAAAACAAACAAAAAACAAAAAAAAAAAAAACAAAAAAACAAAAAAAAAGAGAAAAAGAAAATGTGGAAGGGGCCAGGCCGGATCTCGCCTTGGCCCGGCCCATCTGCCTTCTCCCTCCTCCATCTTCGGTGAAACCCTAGCAACCAAAAAAAAGGAGGAGAACTCGGGGAGCACATAGAAAAAATGGAAGGAGAGAAAAACAGGGAGAAACCGAACGTGAAGGAGGGGAACGAAGGGAGACGACACAGAAACAGAGAGGGGGAGAAAAACAGGGAAGCGCAAAGGGAGAGAGCAGAGCACTACCGGGGAAGAAGAACAATGTTCTTCCCCGGTAGACTCATCTCCCGTTGGCCACGCTTCGCCTTTTACCCGCCATGCCTCCACAGTCGCCGAGTCCCCGCGCCGGTCGAATCTCGCGCCCCTATCCGCTCGTTCCCCTGTGCCGGTCGCGCCCGCCAGCCCGAAGCTCGGTCCCCGCTCCGCCGCGCCGGATGCCGCAACTCGAAGCCCACGACGCCCCTGTCACCTTCGCTCCGCCTCGGCCTGATCTGCAACACCGGAGCTCCGCCTCACCCGTAAGCTCCGTCGTTTCTCTCGACGCCGCGTCTCCGAGCGACCCACCGTACTAGCAATGGCACCCCCTGATTCGCCTCTGCTCCGCCTCCGTCCCGTTGCCACCGGAGCACCGTTCGCTCACACTCAGCGCCTACACCTGCGTCGGCTCGCCTGCTGTCTTCCCTTTGCTCGAGCCGAGTCAAGCCGCTCCACCCGCAGCTCGACGAGCTGCCGCGTGTGCCACCCTCGCCTCGCCGCTCCGTCCTCCTGCCCGACGCCGCCCAAGCCGAAGCCGACGCCGTCGCTCTCCGCATCGCCGTCGCCACCGTCGACACAGAACCGCCGCTCGGTGTCCCGACCATCCCCCTTCGCCACTGCAACACAGCAGGAGAGAGAGAGGAGGCAAACCGGGTCTTGGCTAGGTCAGGCGAAAGCCCCGCCGAGTAGGGTTTCAGCCCAAAACCGGGTAGGTTTTTTTTTTAAAGCAATTCAGGCCGGATTTGGGTTATTTTTGCATGTGGGCTTATGGGTTTTTGGGCTTGTGGGCTTGGGCTGTTAGTGTGGGCTTATAGGTTTGGTTTGTTTTAAATTGTGGGCTTGGGCTGTTAGTGTGGGCTTATAGGTTTGGTTTGTTTTAAATTGTGGGCTTGGGCTGTTTAGTGTGGGCTTATAGGTTTGGTTTGTTTTAAAGAGAGAGGAGGGGACCTCTTGGGTTGGGCCCGCGATTTGAGCCCACCTGCTCCTAACCGGACCGAACCCGGGCCGGGTTGGACCGGACCGGACCGGCTCCGATCCCAAAAAAATTATTTTATTATTTAAAAAAACAATTTCGAAAATCCAAAAATTTAAAAAAAAAAAAAAAATTAAATAATTTTTTTAAAAAATAAAAAAATTTTAAAAAAATTTAAAAAGACAATTTCGAAAATCCAAAAAATTTTAAAAAAATTAAAATTAAAAAATTAAAAAAAATAAATAATTTTAAAAAAATTAAAAAAATTAAAAATTAAAAATTAAAAATTTCGAAAATCCAAAAATGTAGGTTTTGATTAGGAATGGCCATGTATTGCCTTTATAGTGTATTTAGGCCTTTAATTGCTCGTATATTAATTATATTGCATGTTTAATTTACTTGTTTAATTTAACTATGTTTGCAATTGTTTAGTAGTTTATTTTTATTGCAATTAGGATCTTGGTAGTTATGGCTGTTATTTTTAATGATTGTGCATCCACTTGATCACCTCACATGTTAGTGGATAGATATGAAATCAATCCAAACTGCCTAACAAAAATCATTTCTTTTAAGATGAACAAGATTAGGTACCGAAAGGGCACTAATTAGTCAATTAGTGTAATCAAGTCCCCGACCCTAGATTCTCTGGTTGCGTAGGAAATGTGGCATACTCCCGTGCCTCACTTGGTTTCTAGCCGATCCCAATAAGCTAGTGGCGACTCTTTTTTGCAAAATTCTTATAAAATATCCCAATGTCACGCGGGGTATGGGCTTGGGAGAGCCCGTGCCTAATCATGGGCCTTAGGTCCGTCCTTTAGGCAATACCCCTAAACCTGTTCCCTCCCCCCCGAGGGTAGGTCGCGACAGGGCTTATTGGTGGCCTTTGTTGCTTTTGGTCACCATCAACCAACTGTTTCTTCCTGCCTACCAATTTGGTAATGATTACTTTGCTTGACATTTGGTCCTCCATCAGTCTATCTCCTCTTGTAAATTCTTATGGTCAGTAGGCAAATATTTGTCCAGACTTTCTTGGTAATTCGTTTGCCGACTTACCACGATGAGTATATGGACCGATTTGCTTGGTCTACTGGACCTATTTCTTCTCAAGAGCATGCAGTGTTCTTGTTTTATTGGCTCTACCGCTACATTTTCTACTTGCCAACTACATCTGTATCTTCTAACTTTATTGACGTGGCGTATGCTCTCTCAAACGGCATCGACGTTGGTTTTGGCCGCATGGTCCTTAACGCGTCGTACAAGGGCCTTATTAACGCACAGTCTTCTCTATTTAACACTCACCCCAGGCCATTCTTTGGCCCCTTGTAGATCATACATGGGTGGTTGCGCGCACATATTTTCCTCAATTGTTCTCTGAGAACAAGACCACTCTGGTTCATTGGCATGAGGCGCACAAAACACCAGCTGAAGATGAATTTAGGCTTTGGAAATTTTGTAACATACTTCTATCAACCCCTGACGGGTTTACAACCTTTGAATGCTTCCTCAACTACCTGCTCTTTCTGGAAAGTTTTTCCTTCCACAGGTTTGATGTTGACTTTTCTCACAGCCCTAATTCACTCCAGCATGACATCACCGCATTTTGGATGAGTATTCTTACCCCAACTGATCTTATGTCTGATTTCTATTTCGGGGAGCAACGCACTTCAAGTTTTGAGGTATATAACCCTTAATATTGTGTCCGTCAATTTGGATTAACCCAAGGTACGTCTATGCCAGTGGTTTACTCCATGAATTTTCCTCCTACTTTGGCAGAGGAAAAGACTGACATTTTATGTTATAACGAGATTACTCGGCATGTGTTAAAGAGATTCGAATTCTTTAATTGCTTTGGGGCTCCATTTAACTGTGAAGCATTTGACCAATGGAGGAAAGAATATAAGGTCTTTATTTTCCCATGTGACCCGAGCTTAGTGATGTCAAAGGTTGTTCAGTACCCAATGGTTATATCTCATCCTTTCACGAGACTCGGGCCACCTAATCTATATCAGGAGGATGTACCTGTTGGAATCAACACCTAATATAATAATAAACCGTCAAAGAGAAGTGTGCTGCAACGCCACACTTAAACCGCCAAAGAAGAGAATTCTGGAGAAAAAAAAAAGGAAGGGGCACACATTATAATAATAAGAAGCCAAAAGCATGAAGAAAACAAAGAAAGAATTCTCCACTCTACACGTGAGAATTCTAGAGAGAAGAAGAGAAACTTGAAGAAAGTCAACAATAGTGGCTGAAGAAGAAACTTGTACGTGGGCAGCAAGAATACTTCAAGAAGAAGAAAATGAGTTGTCTTGCATGAGGCGGTGAAGTCCTGGCGGTGGAAGATGTCTATAAATAAGGCTTGGGAGTGCAAACGTGAAGATGAGGGCCACACGAGTGGAGAGAGGGAGATTAAGACAGAAAGAGAGTCTGTCAGAGAGAAACCAAGGTGTGAGCCTCAGGAGCCACTGCAGCCTCAGTAGCTCTGTGTGAGCAAATTATCCCTCCGTGATCGAGAAGGGAAAAATAGAATAGCTGCTAAGTTTGAAAGAGAGTGAGAGTGAGATAGCTTTAGAAGCATATAGAAAGCTAGAGAGAGTCTTAAGCTTAGCAAAGCTTGTGTGTGTACTCCATTAAGCCTTTGCAAGGCGTATTGTGTAATATATTCTCTCTTTGTGTGTTTACACTCTCTCCCTCCAAATCCTTTTGGTTCCAACAATTGGTATCAGGGCTAGTCGGCCAGGGACCGTGTCAGAGCTAGCGGTCAGGGATCGTGAATCCAAAGCAGGCCAAGGATCAGAGTGTCAGAGCCTAGGAGGTCAGGAACCGGAGTATCAAAACCAGTGGCCGGAGACCGAGAACCTAGAGGAGTCGATCAAGGATCGTGAACTCAAAGCTAGCAATGGCTTCCACCAACTCTGTTCAGTTGCTACTTCCGAAGTTGAATGGAAAAAATTACAACAACTGGTCCGTCCAGATGAAGGTTCTTTTCAAATCCCAAGATTTGTGGAACCTTGTGGAGAATGGCTACACCGAAGTGGTCAATGCTGAAGCATTCGATGCTTTAAGAAAGACGGAGAAAGATTTATTGGTGGAAACTCGAAAGAAAGATCAGAAAGCATTATTTACAATCTTTCAAGCCATGGAGGAATCGATATTTGAAAAAATATCGAGCGTGGAGACAGCGAAAGAAGCGTGGGATATATTGCAAAAATCCTACAAAGGCGATGATCGTGTTAGGCGAGTGCGGCTCCAAACACTTCGAGGAGATTTTGAGTCTTTACGCATGAATGACTCTGAATCTATCTCGGCTTACTTTGATCGTGTACAAACCATCGTTAACCAATTAAGGGTTAATGGTGAAGAACTCCAAGATGTACGAGTCGTAGAAAAAATCTTGAGGTCTTTGAGTGAAAGGTTTGACTACGTTGTTGCGGCGATCGAAGAGGGCCAAGATATATCGACCATGACGTTGGAGAGGTTGATGGGTTCATTATGCTCGCATGAGCAAAGAATAAATCAGAAGTCCATCGGTTCGTATCCCGAGCAAGCATTGCAGAGTCGGGTTGTTCAGTCAAATCGAGGAGATTATCAAGGTGGGCAAGGTCGTGGAGGTACCCGAGGTAGGGGTGGAAATTCAAATTTCACCGGAAGATATAGAACACGTGAAAAATCAAAAGTCAGGTGTTTCAAGTGCAATAAATTTGGACATTACAAATTCGAATGTCAAGCAGAGGTGACAGAACATGCACATATCGCCAATGATGACGAAGATATGGTGCTAGGATGTACCACGGATGATGTACGTACCCCCTTTAGAAATAAAAGAGGTTTCAAGAGCCAATGGAGAAATGATGCTGGCATTAGGAATGACAAACAGTGGAAAAGTCATAGTGAATGGCAAAAGTGATCAATAGCGAGAAGCACTCAACCAAGGGGAGCACACCGAGACTATGACAAAGACAACAAAAGATGTAGCAAACGGTGCTACATTTGTGTTAAAGTAGGTCACTTTGCCAGAGTTTGTTGGTTCAAACAGGTACAAGGAGATGCTACCACTTTTACCAAGAAGAAGAACCATAGTAAAGAAGAATGGAGTCTCCAAGCGATTGTTGCAGCAGAGGAGCAAGAAGAGCCTGTAGCCACAGTATCATCAAGGCAGATGATGTGATAGCCATTGAGACATCCCCAAAGAAGAGCAAGCCATGGGCAAGCTCGAAGAAGCAAGTAGCAGCTTCAACAAGCAGTTGTGAGAATGAACTACAAGAGATGCAGGAGATGTTGAAAGAGAAGGATGAAATGCTGAAGCAAAAGGACAAGGAGCTCAAGCTCAAAGAAAGCGAGCACGAGAAGCTCCGATACGAGCTCAAGGAATTGCAAAAGCTCAAGAAATGTTGCCCAGAGAAAAAGATCCCCAGGGGCAAAAACAAATGGAAGATTATAGAGAAGTTCCATGAGAAGGAAAAAGAGACTGATACACAAAGTGAAATGGCATTGATGAAATCCAAGCTTCGCAAAGCTCAACTGGAAGTCACAGTTGCGGAGGAAACCGAAGAAGATGAATATCAAATGCTATAGAAGAAGAGTATTAGGTGTTGAGGGGGAGTGTTGGAATCAACACCTAATATAATAATAAACCGTCAAAGAGAAGTGTGCTGCAACGCCACACTTAAACCGCCAAAGAAGAGAATTCTGGAGTGTCACGCCCCAAACCTCGAGCACGCGCACATCCCTCGGTGGTCGATAGAATTTTGCGACGTTCCCAGGACTCGTCGCCGACCCTTTTCATTTTATTGCACATGCGGAAGCGAATTCACTAGTCCCCTGACAACAACAAACATGGGATAGAAAAGCAGGACAACCAATTTCAAATCAAATACACTTTTATAAACACTTCAAGCTTATACAGAAGGTCTATGTCATAAAGAACTACTGAGCCATCTATGCTCCTGACCCTTCCGCTTCAAGCTCTTGGCTCTTCACACTAGGGACCTGAAAATGGTTATTCAATAACCAGTGAGATATAAATCTCAGCAAGTTCCACCCCTAAGCCCCGGTTAGTACACCAACTCAACCCAGGGTATCTATCCGTAACTACCCCACCACAAGCAACAAGCAACAATCGATTCGCATACAACCTTACCCGGTATGCCATACCCGCACGTTATAACTCAGCACAATACACGCAATGCACATGGCCATTAGATGATACATTTCATCAATCACATACGAGTCGCATCGCAAGCGATCTCACCTGGCCATTGCCACACCCTGCACATTATCGATTCATGCGTGTGTGCCATAAACAATGTGCTTAACTCCTGTATGACTGAAATCACATATGCCATGATTCTCATGCGTTCTTGCACATTATCACAGTTCATAAATACAATGCATATACTCAATGCATACAACAATTGAATCGCCTTACTCATCTCAGTCAATCACAGGAGTCCTGATTATAAGACCAAATCGTTATGACACGTCCCATTCCGTGCCACACAATTTCGTCCCATAATCCGGCGCATCAATAACACTTAGCATGCGTTCCAATTGTTAATCACTGCCACACATGGGCATAGCTTACTCGCAGTTCGGCTATCTACTGGCGTTTAGCCAGGCATCGTCTCCCCCCGTGGAGCACGGCTTCGTCACTACGTCGACGGCATTCCCGAAGGAGCATCGTCTCCCCCCTTGGAGCACGGCTTCGTCATTACGTCGACGGCATTCCCGAAGGAGCATCGGTCCAGTCGGCCCAGCCTCTCCTGCGACCGGCATCCGTTGCGCGGGCATCCCATATAGGGGCACGTCTAGCTCAACAGCTCAGGACGGTTCCTCATTAGCCAACACACGACAATTCATTATTGGTCCAGGATACTTTGCATTTCACTCAAATGCCTCGATTAAAATAGTAATCCCGGCCTCTTTTCTTCGTATTAAAAACATTCGCGAAAGTAGCAGGGCGTGGGTACACGTCAATTCAAACCAGAAAACTGATACTTTCCTTTTTCAAACCCCACTGTTTGACATAATACTTAAAATCCATTTTCGGTGTCCAAACCCGACACCCGGGATTTTCTGAATAAAATCCAATTTTCCAATCACCACACAATTGCACAAATCATCATTCAATTCATGCAGATGTTTATGCAATAACACATTCAATCACTTCATAGGATTAAACCCACATGAAATTAGACACTTTTCGTTCTCGGGTGAACAGTGTTTTGTGAACAGTAACTCGTGAACAGTGTTTCGTGAACAGTAATTCATGAACAGTAAATCGTGAATAGTGTCGAGTGAACAGTAAATTTCCAGAATTTAATAAATGATAAATTAAACTCAGAAATCATTAAAATCATTAATTAAAACAATCAAACAATTAATTAAGCAAAACAAGCTTAATTAAACACATAAGCACAATTAAGCAAATAAAGCAAGATTAAGCTAAACTAATCTAATCCATCCATCTAACCACCTATCTTAGGGCTAATACAACTTAATTAAATCACCTAAACTAGAATTAAATCTAACTAAACCAACCCTAAGCAAGTTTAGGCACTAAACGAAGGATTAGGAGCTAAACTCACCCGTTAAGCGGGCCGGAAACACCTACGCGGCGGCGACGCTCCGGGACCTCTACCACGACGATCCAAGGCAGTCCCAAGCTCAACAAAGCAACCACAGCCTCTGCTTCTCTCTGCAACTCTCAAAAACTGATTGCCGGAGAAGAAACGGAGTTGAACGGCTTGACCGGAGCTCCGGCGAGGGGGTTGGTCGACAACCGGAGGCTCCCGGGGGTCTTGGGGATCTTGTGGGTGGCTGGGATGGGCAAAGGAAGGGCTGGAATGGGAGAAAACGGGCTGCAAAGTCGAAACAGTCCAGGCTGCAGGCGGACCGACGGACCGGCGACCGATGGCTTGAGACGGCCGTACAGGACGGACGGCGGCTCCGTTCGGGACGAAATCAGGCTCGTTGGAACGGTCTGTCTCTCATGGTCACGGTGATAGGTGGCTCGTTCTCTGATTCAACCTGGAGGACCATTTTTGACTCGATTCTTCACCGAAGGGTCAGCCGGAGCAGAAACTGGAAGAGAGGGAGAACGAGGGAGAGGGGCGGTCGACCGGTTTGGGGCTGAAGAGAAGGACAGAGAGTGATGGGAGAGCTGCCATCAAGGCCTCATTAAGGCCATTCAATGCATGCTTCAAGTCCCCATGCATGACATCATCTTCTCTCTCTTCTTTTGCCTTATCCACAAGCTTTTAGGGGCAATTTGGTCATTTCACCTTGCACAATTACCATTCTGTCCTTGGGCTGAAATTGGTGGATGGGCCTAAGAAATGGGCTTGGCCATGAATAGGAGTGGGCTTGGAAATTGGTTGGGCTTGAAATGCTAAGAATTGGCCCATGGGCTTAGAAGATGAATAGTTGGTTTGGCCCAATGGGCTCATTTGCTTGACTTAGGCCCACTTGGTGGCTGTCCCAACTTGGGCCTAAGGCCCACACTGGCTGGCTCGGCCCACGTCCTCACGGGCTTGCTTCCTCGGTCCGAAAATCCCTTTTCAATTGCTCGGCTTAACTGGTTCTCATTTGTTTGATGTAGCTTCATCCAAAGTCCGTCCCGGACATTCCCAACAATTCGAAGTCCAATCCTAAGTTCTCTTGCCATGTCAATTTCGCCAAATGTCATTTCGGTAACAACTCAGACTGACGGGCGGCTCCGAGGATTCACGCGTAACCGACTCATGCCAAACCACGTTCAAGACATCTCGACGCATGGACGTCTTTGACTGCATGAAATTACGGAGGATAGATTCTTATTTCAAAGTACACGGTCACTAAGGATCGACATAGGGTCGTTCGAGGGTTCGATAACGGTAAACGGAATCACCCGTCGTTCCATTATGTTCTGCCTGCGAATCGACTTCTAGTCGTCCTTAGAATCGGCCTGCCTATCTACAGGATCATCCTCACGCAAGTCTCACGGTCAAGTCGTTTTCCCAGGTCGAGTTCTTTAGTCGTACGGGTTCTGTCCTCATTAGCCTTTCCCCTCAAGGTCAGTATCTCAGGAGTGATCAATTCCGAGTGAGATCAACCAACAATGCATTAACGAAATTCACTTTCACTCGTCCTTCAGAGGGCTCGAATTTCAGGATGTCACATGGAGAAACAAAAAAGGAAGGGGCACACATTATAATAATAAGAAGCCAAAAGCATGAAGAAAACAAAGAAAGAATTCTCCACTCTACACGTGAGAATTCTAGAGAGAAGAAGAGAAACTTGAAGAAAGTCAACAATAGTGGCTGAAGAAGAAACTTGTACGTGGGCAGCAAGAATACTTCAAGAAGAAGAAAATGAGTTGTCTTGCATGAGGCGGTGAAGTCCTGGCGGTGGAAGATGTCTATAAATAAGGCTTGGGAGTGCAAACGTGAAGATGAGGGCCACACGAGTGGAGAGAGGGAGATTAAGACAGAAAGAGAGTCTGTCGAGAGAAACCAAGGTGTGAGCCTCGGGAGCCACTGCAGCCTCGGTAGCTCTGTGTGAGCAAATTATCCCTCCGTGATCGAGAAGGGAAAAATAGAATAGCTGCTAAGTTTGAAAGAGAGTGAGAGTGAGATAGCTTTAGAAGCATATAGAAAGCTAGAGAGAGTCTTAAGCTTAGCAAAGCTTGTGTGTGTACTCCATTAAGCCTTTGCAAGGCGTATTGTGTAATATATTCTCTCTTTGTGTGTTTACACTCTCTCCCTCCAAATCCTTTTGGTTCCAACAGTACCATCAACACCAATAGAAGGTCCACCTTCACCTAATGGATACGTCGACGACTTTATGAGCGAATCACAATCTCTGCACGGTTCAAATTCTTCAGGCATATTATTTTATTAATGGAATCTATGTCGTCAGAACAAGCAACCCACCAGTAGAAAAGACTCTCCCATCTATCAACGATAGTGATATCCGAAGCACAGGGATGAGGCTATATAATTTGTTGCAAGAAGGATATGAGATCATATGCGAAGCTCCTGAGGTTGAGTATGAAATCAAATCTTTGCTTGCATATTTGACCAATTTGCCTCATCCCTTATCGTGTCACGTCTTGGAATTTGCCAGTAATGAATTTTTTGCCTCCTTCGACCGCGCCTTAGCAGCTTTCAAGACAAATGTGAAGTCCATAAAGGCCGTCGAGGAATGGGAAGAGGCATTGTCCCTAAAGGAGAAAGAGCTGGCACAATCTTACAAGCTCCTTGAGACTTATCATGGCAATGCCAACATTTCACCACAAGTTCTGGTCAATCTATGCTGACTAATCTCTAAGCTTGAAGCCACATATGAATCAATGACTCGAGCTTTCTGTAGCGATTGTGTCCAAAAAGACAAGCTCTTCGAAGCTATTTACGACCAAGAACTAAAGCTTCATAACTTTGCTTCAGGGCTAATATGTAACCTTGCAGGCCATATATTACCTCCTTTAGTGTCGTTTTCCCTTTTGATATTTTCCTCTCAATAGCATAATCTCCAATGTATAGGCTACTGATGTAAGGTTTTCCTTTTATACGTCTTTCGCTGACGTCATTGCTAGTATCTATCTGCTATAAACCTTATCCATAGCCATGATATCTTTTATTTATGATCTCCAGTAACAACTTCCACCATATTCGTAGTGTATCTCATGATGATCGGGGATTCAATCTCCGTGAGTTGCACTGCTACTCCGATTCACGTCTTTGTCTTGGTGTTCTTCATAAAAATCTTGGAACACGTGTAGAATAGTAAATGGATATTACCACCGACTAGCGGCTCTTCATCATCATTTTGCACCCGTAATAAGTGCGCTATAATAACTATATATTGCTTATGACGCTTGAACTCCTTTAGCCGCGATCTCGTACGTTCATGCCATGAACTTCGACATTTGAAATTTCCTTTCTCCACTATATATATCCTAGCGAGTGCTAGCAGAATTTCTCGCCCATTCAAAACTTGATCGCTGAAAGAGTTAATTAAAGTTGCCCAAATCTCCCTTTGCTCCACCACTCATGGCGAACTGCTCTTCCTCCTCCTCTAGCATTGCGTCTTCCAAGGGCGCTTTCTTGAACTTCTGGAAGAGGTTGATCACAGAGCTCGCTCTGACCTTCGCATTCCTAATTGACCACCCTGAAAACCTCAAGGAGGTCATCAAGCTCGTCCACAATGGCAGGCCCTCGCACCTTCCTCCCACACATCGCTTCAGGGAGGATTATGACGAGTTCTACCGCTTCTTTGTAGAAGCCCTGGACTCGTCTATCAAAAATTAGGGCACTGTCTTTTCCTTCAGCAAGTTGGAGGAAGAAATCAATAAGTGGTGTCAACTACAATCGACACCTCAAAAGAATCCATGACTGGTGGCACTGGACCAAAGACGACATCCAGAAGATGATGAACTGGATCATGACCTCCAAGGATGATATGGTCGAGGAGCATGTAAGGATCCAAGTACGGGGTCATGACCATATTGTGTCTCCTGGGATATCTAGCCTACTAACCATTTTGGAAGAGGAGATCGTCATTTGCCAACAACTTGCGACAAGCCTTGGAATGAGGGTCAAAGCATGCCAAGATGCGCTGGTCGATTTGGATGAGCTCAATGCTTGAACAGAGTCAATCCTGGAGGGGAAAAATCTCACAAACCATTAGGCTGTTGAAGAAAATAGGGATATAGAGACATTTAGTCGACCATATCCTTAGGTTTAAAAGTAATCTAGGCCTAGGTGAATAAACCCATGTCCATATCATTTCCTTGTTTTCCTTGTAAATACGATGAAATATGAATGGTATTTCTTACTTTTCAATTTTCAGGGTGCCTAAAGATAAACTCACGTGCATACGAAACTCATTCAAACCAGGCAAACATTAGTAAATATTCACACATTTCAAATAACTCCGTACTACCAGTGAACCCTTTATATCTTGGGCTAGTTAAAGTTTGGTTTACGTGCAAAAGGAGTTCATTCAAACCAGGCAAACACTAATTGAATTGATATTTGTGCCCTTGAATATCTCTGTAGTATCAACGCGTATTAGCACTTAATATTCGCAATGCTTAGGATCCCTTCAATCTATTAATTAGCATCATCTTTTCCAGAGAAATCTATTATAATGAAGAGTTTCAGAATTGCGCCTCTTCAAATTCTCGGTATCTGTCCTTATATAAGGCCGTGTTCCAGACAAAATCATTCTCTCAAATGAATTTGCCCGTATGCCCAAATTTTCTCATCTATCTGCTATATTCCATTCTCCTAAACCATGGCAGGCCGCTCATCATCTTCTGCCTCTTCTTCATCAAATAACAACTTCCTCGCTGCGTGGAAGGCTCTGCTTTCCTAACTAATGCTGACTTTGACCGTGATCTATAAGGAGCCAAAGATCATCGAGGCCATTTGGAAGTTGGCCTGGGACTGTATGTGACATCCTGATTTTCGACCCTGCTTCGATTTAAATGAAATGGGCTTTTCATCGACGCGCCTATGGTTTTTTTTTCTCTGAGTTGATCACTCACGAGATTACTAATTTATCTGGTGAAGCCGTTAAGGAATATAAACGTGACTGACTTGAGAATTCGACCACAAATCGACTGCTCGACTGTGCTAATCAGCAAGAGTCAATACGGCACCGTTAAAATCGATTAGGGATCGGAGATAGGTCGATTCGACAGAGGCATGTAATTAAATTGTGGGTGATTCCACTTGATTGCAAAATTCTTGTTGAGCGGCACTAAATCGATTTTTCTGTCGATTCTATGCCCTGTGCCTGTAATGAAACCTTGAGGTTTTCACGACAACCGAGAGTCGCCTATGAGTCGGAGATGCACAATGTGGAATGAAAATAATCGACCACGAGTCAAATGCGCTATAAAAGCTACCCGGTAGGTTAGGTCACGCTAAAATCGCGTCCGGTTGAAATTAACCACGAAAATGAACCCGGTTGCAGGAATCGAAAGTTCTGGTGTGTCACGATTTATTTTAGGAATGTCAACTCATCCTTTGAAGAATTTTCGGCAAGCCTGGGATTTTGGCGAAAAATCAAAATTGGGCGATTTAAAACCGGGAAACTCGGAGGGATAAAATTGAGTGGGTTTTTGGCCTCCAAAGTGAGCCAATTGGTGAAGGGAATGCAAGGACTTTGTGTGGGCTGCTACCTTGGCATGTGTGACCATTGAATTGAAGTTATTTGGTGTGATTTGAGGTGTTTGGGTGCAAAATTCGTAGGACTATGGGCTGCTGCTGTTTTGGCCTTCAATTTGAAGTCCCTTGGTGAAGAATTGTGAGGGAAATGGCTTGTGGAAGAAGCCTTAGCAGCTGGATAAGGGCTGAGGACTTTTGGGGTTGGGCACTCAAGTGTGTGAGATATTTTGGGTGGACTTGTGAGTCTTCTTGTCCCCTTCATGTTCCCTCTTTCCCCCTTAGGCTTGCTCGACCCCCCCCCCATCTACAGCATCATCTTCTTCGGCTCTTCTCCTTCTTCATCTCTCCATTGTTGCTGCTTCATCTCACCTTCTCATACCCGAACCAACCTTAGTCTCGCCGTTCCTGTCCGTGACTCCAGTCCCGCGCATCGCCGTGTCTAGGCCCAACCCACAGCTAGGCTGCCCATCGCAAATGCAGTCGTGCCTGTAGCCGTCCCTGAGCCGCCGTTGTAGCCACCGCCGTCGTTGCTCCAGCACCCTTGCTCATCCCCGCGCCAGTCCAGCCCGTTCCAGCCCTCGACTCTCTTCAATCCAGCCCAAAACAGAAGCGAACCTCAGCTATGGGCTGAGGCTTGCTTGGCTATTTTCGGGCCCTTGCGGACCTCCTTGGGTGTCGCCGTAGGCCCGAGTCTTGCTCGCCTTCGTGTCGCCGTCATCGTGAACTGGTTTATTTGCTAATCCGGTGAGTTAACCTCCTAAACCTTAATTAGGGGTTAATTACTCTTAGAGGGGGTTAATTATGCTTAGGGAAGGGTTAGATAGACTAAGTGAGATTAGTGTAATTAGTTAGCTTGTTTAGTTAAATTAGATTAATTAGTTATGCCAATTAGGTGGTTAGTTGATTTAATTAGTTAGTTTAGTAGGTTATGTACATCTAGCCTAGGTAGATTAATTTAATTAGTCCAATTAGGTGGTTAGATTAGTGTATATAGCTTAATTAGTGATTAATTTAATTATTTTGCAATTTATTTAATTAATTTTAATTAATTTAATTATTTATTTATTTCCGTAAATTATACCGGGATAGTCGGTCGTTAGAATTTTGTGCTGACCGTCGTGGTGTAGTCGGTTTGTGCAATTGAGTGTTAAATTGTGCAATTGGATTCTGAATGATGAATTTTAATTATATTTTTGAAAAATATGAGATTTTGGTATTTAATTAGAAAAATACCAGGTGTCGGGTTTTGACACCGAAAAGGTTTTTAAGTCCTATATAAAATTGTGGAAGTTTTAAAAGAGAGGATATCACGCTTTATGGTTCAATCTGACTGTGTGACCACGCACACTTATTTTACCGGGTGATTTTAATATGAAGAAAATAGGTCAAGTTCATTATTTAAAATTGTGGCATTTGAGTGCAAAGTAGGATGTCCTTGGCCGGGATTGGATGTGTGTGTGATCGTTATGAGAACTCGTCACGAGCGTTTACGCTGGACGATGCTCCTTCGGGAATGCCCCACGTCAACCGATGCCAGTCGCAGTGGAGGTTGGGTCGATGCTCCTCCGGGAATGCCGTCTAGATGTAGACGTTGCCGTGCTCGATGGGGCAAGACGACGCCCGGCTATGCCGGATGACCGCTGACTGTTGAGTCGGTCATGGCCGTTAGGTCGTAATTAATTGGAATGCTTGAATGAGTGAGATAACCGTGCCTGATTATGGGACAAAATTGTGTGGCACGGAATGGGACGTGTTATAACGATTTGGCCTTATGATTAGGACCCCTGTGATTGATTGAGATATGAGTGAAATGTTCCAGTGGTTGACTGCATTTACTGCATACATATGTTATATGAACTGTACTGACTTGCAAGGAGGTGCTGAGGCGAGATAAGTCTTATATAATGTGTGCTTAGGCTGCCTCTAGGTGTATTACCTTCTTAATCAGGGTATAGGGTGTAGACTCGCTAAGACATTGTCTCACCCCGTCGTGGTTTACAATTTTCAGGTCCCTAGATGGAGGTACAACAGGTATGATATGGGTCCCGCGGGTGATGGATTTTCAGTTCACCTATTTCCTTATCCTTGGGACTACCCTGACCTGAGAGTTAGTTAAGTCAGTGGTATGGGTCGAGGAGGGCCGACCTCAGTTGGTACCTCATCGATTCATAGCATGGATCATTAACTTTTCTCAGGGGGGTCGGGAGGGTCTCCTATAGGGTTTTGACGGGCCTCCCGTTGGGACTAGAGAGTGGGAAGTAGGGCATCCTATGGATCTCGACACCCCTAACGGTGTCGTGGAGGACCCATTGCCCATGGACGAGGTGTCTAGTGCCTAGATGGCTTAGTAGCTCTCTTTTTGGTTTAGACTCTTTTGTATATAAACCTGTCTGTTTATAAAACATGTTTTGTGTTATGTGATCATCCTGCTTTTCTATCACATGTTGATGGTTGTCTAGAGATTGTTATTTCGCTTTCGCATGTGCATGAATCGATTGGGTCGGCGACGCGTCATGGGAACATCGCAATTTGATCGACCACCGAGGGATGTGCGCGCACTCGAGGTTCAGGGCGTAACATCCCCGCCCGAAGTGGTATTAGAGCTGGTCAGTGTATGGAGTGATAAGGTGAGATGGGTTATGGGATAGTTAGTAGGAAATGCCTTTTTCTTATGCAGATGCATGTGATTGATAGCTGATTAGTAGTTTGTTTTGTGTGTGGGTCGCTTAATTTCTAATTCTCTGTTCAATTGGAAAGCAGGTTCTGTAAGGATCTTGCAAGGTCAGTGACGTCTATCACTCGAGGTAGGACGCCAACAAGGGTCGGCACCGAGGAAGTGCGCCAGCTCAGGCCAGCGCCAGTAGGATAGTGCCACCGCAGGTCGGTGCTGGTGTAGTAGCACCTGGCGATCCTAGAATTGAGGGGATCGTGTAGGCGCTTGAGACGTTGGGAAACGTGGTAGGGCAGTAGGGTCAGAATCAAGCCGCTACCGCCACCGCTACTGCCGCCGCTGATGCCGCTACTGCCGCCTCACCTGCCGAGGTTCCACCTGAGAACGTGATTGCTGTCCAACCGATACATAAGCTTGTAGAGCAAATTTTGAAGCTAAACCCGCCGACGTTCACAAGAGCAGGTGATCCCGAGGCTGCAACCCTCTAGATCCAAGAGTTGGAGAAAGCCTTTGCACTACTGAGGTGCTTGGAGGAAGAGAAGGTGATCCTTATAGTCTATCAGCTGCAGATAAATGGAAGTACCTGGTGGAGGTCCACCAGAGGTAGAGTGTTCCCTGAAGGTGTAGTTCCGGAGTGGAACGCCTTTGTTGAAACTTTTAATGGCAAGTACTTCTATGACAGTGCTGAGGATCATAAGATGGAGGAATTATAGCGCCTTCGTCAGGGTCTAATGTCTGTAGATCAGTACAAGACAAAGTTTGCCGAGCTGTCGCAGTATGCCTCGAGACTGGTAGAAGATCCAGAGGATAGAGCTAGGAGGTTTAGGAATGGCCTTCGACCGGAGCTAAAAGATCCGCTGGTGCCGTTCGATCTGAAAGATTATGTCGCGACTTAAATTTCAGGTGAACCATTTAGGGTTTGGCTAATGGATTACTAAGCTTAAACTTAGCTCGGGCCCTCCCAAACACATACCAATTCGCGACTTAGGTTCAAGTTCTTAACATGCAATTGATTTTTAATTAGAAGTCGTCACTAATCTATTTTTGGTGGGTCGATTAGAAACCCAAATAAAGTAATGAGAGATTTACTTTACTCCTGCGAATCAGAGATTGTGAGTTCGGGAACTTGGTTACGCTAGATTTCTCCAACGCCCTTTCAGTACCTTTCCCTTTTATTTCGAAAAAAAATGTTTTACAGGCAGCTTGAATTGATTTTAATTTACTTTCCTAACATGTGAGGTGATCATGCGAGTGCGCAAACCACCAATTTAACACCCAAGAAAGCAATAAATAAATTACGAGACTTACCTCGTAGCAACGAAAGTATCTGCAATGTTAGCTCAAAATTCACATCAAAAGCCCTAGATGTGATTCGCAATCACTCAATCTTTTTTAGGATTTTTTCTTTTTTAATGAAATCTAATCTACGTGAAATTTAATTTAACCAAATGACCTAATTCTAATGACGGGCAATTTCTAATTAAATAGACCTAGCAACAATCACTAAATGGAATGCATTTCATGAACCTAGTTCTATATGACATGCGCATGATATTTTTGTATTTTTATTATGAGAATTCGTAATTAAAAATGACTAACAATAAAAATCTAACTAAAGTGATATATTATCTATTTTAAGTTAGGAAATAGACTAATTTGAATCCTATCTTAACTTAAAAATTTATCTCGACATGCAATTTAATTCAAAGATATTATCTAACCTAGATACCATCTAAACATGCATTTTAATATAATTAGAAAAGAATCTAACTACTCTATCATGCAATTCTATCTAGGAAATCAATTCTAATCTACATGATATGCAAATGCAATCTTTTTTGTATTTTTGGGATAAATAAAGCAATTAAAAGATAAGCACCAAATCATTCACGGTCATCAAAGACATTATCCATTGTTCGAATTAGGAAACAATATCTAATCGATTTGATTATTTCGCTAATAAAATCGACAAATTGATCTTAAGCCTTAAAGATCAAAATATCAATTTTATTCCCGCGTGATTAATTATTCCATCTAAAGCCTTATAGATGGAATAAAAAATTGACGTGCGGTTGCGGATTAGGCAATAAATCCTAACTGGAAATACGCCTATCATTCAAATATGCACGTAAGATATTGAAAAGCATGTATTAGGCAATAAAATATTCAAATCAAATTTAGATAAGATAATTACCTAATTCCGCAAATAAAATTACCAAATTTGAGCCGAACGAACGATGGCTTGCTTGCTGGACAGTGATCAAAGGTAGCCGATGGGGATGGATCACGGGGATTGGTGGCGAGGCGAGTCGATGGAAATCGGCAAGGGCTATCGGGCCACCATTGGGAAACCTGGAGAGAGTGGTCAGGCCGCAAAGTCGTTGGGCTCACGTATTGGTTTGCTGCGCGAGGAATGTCAGTGTTGGTGAGGAAGTGGTGAACAAAGGTTGATGGACATTTGGTGGCCGCGGATCCTAGAGTGAATGTGAGGACCTTCCTTAGTGTCTTATCTCTCTCTTCCTTGCTTTGGCTCCCACAGTGCTTTTGTTTTTTTTTTTTTTTCCTTTCACCTAGTACGTGGCTTCCTTCTTTTGACCACGCAATAAAACACACCGATTCCTCTTCTGCACTCCAACTTTTCGCTCCCACTATAGCGTTATGCTCAGCACTTGGACTTACCCAGTCCAAATCACCACTGGGTCATCGCTTAGACTTAGGTCAGGCACGAACAGTAAAGCAGTGATGGTGAGACAGCTCACGGGCAATGCAGGTCGTCAGGCCAAGTCACGGATCAACACAGTAGGATAGCAGGGATGTCTCAGGGTAGCCCTCAATGTTAGCCCACAATGTCGTTGAGGGGTAGTAGCTAGTGCAACGACGGCATGGCTTGCGGTGCCACTCGTTGTTGCAGGGCTCGGACAGCACGCAACGGTAGCATCGTCAGGAGGATGACCTAAGTCGAGGTTTGGGCGGCGTGTGGCGAGGTCTTGGCCAAGGCTATGCCGAGATCTCTTCCTCTCTCTCTTTCTCCCCACACCTCCCACGACTTTTCTTGACTTTTCCCTTGCGTGTGTCAGACAACTTTTGACCTCACCTTCTTCCTCTCTATTCACGTGTATTCTCCTGGCCGTATGTTCAATGTGTGGCCTCCCACTTCTCTCCGTAAAAGGTTCCTTTTATAGGCCAAGGATTGAAACTTTTATCAACATACACGAAGATCTCCTCCCGAATATTCTTCACCAATTTTATCACATATTGCCAAGATTCAAGACTGTAATAGGATTTTTCTCAAATTTCAAACCTTGCAAAGATGAGCTCGTAATATCTCATTGTCACACTTTCCCTTTCCGAGGATATTGAAAAATTCACCGTCATATCACTGAAAATATCAAATCTCCATTTCTCACAAGATGATTTTCGGTCATTAAAAAAATGGGCTCGGGTTAATTTACTCTCTTCGTAAGCTTAGTCCAACTCGTCAAATTAAAGCTCAGAACTACCAATTCAAACCCATCTGTCACAAGTCCGATGCAAATGCAATAATAAAAAAATGCTCCTAAAACTATATGCTACGCAATTTAATTCTAATATTTTTTTAGGGGTTAAAAATTAATCCCTAATTCTTTTCAATGCGATAAATGACTAAACGGATTGCCAAAATTTAGGTGTCAATAGATTACAATGAGCTATATGGACGGGCCTAGCTGATAGAGAGGAACTTGAATGAACAAGCCGCCACATCTGGGTCGTGGTTCGGGTCTAACAGGGATGGAAACCAGTTTGGGAAGAAGCCTATGACCGGAGGAAGGTACCTTATTCCACCCAACAGGAAGGGTGGGATAGGCAAGTCTGCGCCGAGTCAGAATGGCATGTGTCGTTTCTGCGGAAGGCGACATGGTTCGGCCCCGTGCCATTCAAGGATGGGTGCTTGCTATGGATGTGGCCAGCCGAGTAACCAGGTCAAAGACTGTCCCCGCAGGCCGATGGGATTGTAGTCGCCGCCGCCAATGGGTCAAAATAGAGGGTATGCGCCCCATAATGCACCATAAGGCGGATTGAACAGGCCTCTAGCTCAAGGAAGGGTGTACACCGTCACCTGACGACAGGCAAAGGACTCGCCTGACGTGGTCACAGCTACAGTTTCGCTGAACAATCATGCTACTTATGCTTTATTTGACCCCGGAGCTACGCATTCATTTATAGCTGAGCAGTTCGTTAAGTTGGTAGGGTTGAGTCCTGAATCGTTGCGGTCAGTCGTTAGTATATCTACACCGTTAAAGGATAAGGTGTTATCTGCAGTAGGCTATCCTAGTTGCAAGTTAGTTATTGGTGAGTGAGAGGAAAAGATAGATTTGATAGTCCTAGCCACGTATGATTTTGATGTGATAATTAGCATGGACTGGCTCACCAAGCAACGAGCTATTGTATACTGTTATCGTAAAGCGATTCAGTTTAACCCGTTAGCAGGTCAAAGTTTCGAGTTTATTGGAAGTCGAGGAGGACCCTCGATTACCTTAATCTCATCACTTGAGGTAACCCGTTTATTAGACAGGGGTTGTCAAGGTTACTTGGCGACTGTCGTGGATACGACAGTTAAGGAGCCAAAGATGGAAGATATTGCAGTGGTACAGGAGTTTGTTGATGTGTTTTTGAAGGAATTACCTAGTCTACCCCCGGAAAAGGAGATCGAGTTTGTAATTGAGTTGGCCCCCGGGACGGAGCCAATCTCTAAGGCTCCTTACCACATGGCGTTATCAGAGTTGAAGGAACTGAAGGCACAGATGCAGGAGTTGTTGGATAAGGGATTCATACATCCCAGTGCATCACTTTGGGGAGCACCAGTCCTGTTCGTGAAGAAGAAAGATAGTTCGTTGTGGCTTTGCATCAACTACCGGCAACTCAACTAGGTGACGATCAAGAACAAGTACCCGCTACCGAGGATCAACAACTTGTTTGACCAATTGCAGGGAGCGTCGATATTTTCAAAGATCGACCTGAGGACAGGATATCATCAGCTGAGGATCAGAAAGGAAGATATACCGAAGACGACGTTTCGTACGCATTACAGCAATTATGAGTTTACTGTAATGCCGTTTGGTTTGACGAATGCCCCAGCTGCTTTCATGGATCTAATGAACGGAGTGTTCAAGAAGTATCTAGATCAGTTTGTGATAGTGTTCATCGATGATATCCTGGTGTACTCGAGAAGTCCTGAGGAGCACGAAAGACAATTGAGGACAATGCTTCAGACTTTGCGAAATCATGGACTGTACGCTAAGTTTAGTAAGTGTGAGTTTTGGTTGACTCGTGTGGCGTTCCTAGGTCACATGATTTTAGGTGAAGGAATTTCCGTGGACCTGACCAAGATCGAAGCAGTTATTAACTAGCCAAGACCGATGACAGTGACAGAGATCATAAGTTTCTTGGGATTGGCAAGTTATTACAGACAGTTCATGGAAGGATTTTCAGCAAAAGCCATGCCGATGACTCGACTGCTAAAGAAGGAAGAGAAGTTTGTATAGATAGATAAGTGTAAGCATAGTTTCCAAGAGCTTAAGCAGAAGCTGACTACCGCACCGATGCTGACAATTCCATCTAGTCCTAGAGGATACAGGATTTATAGTGATGCATCATTCAGAGGACTGGGTTGTGTGTTAATGCAACATGACAGAGTCATTGCATACGCGTCCCGTCAGTTGAGACCTCATGAGATGAACTACCTGACTCATGACTTAGAACTTGCAGCGATTATCTTCGCTCTGAAGATTTGGAGACATTATTTGTGTGGGGAAAGGTTCCACTTTTTCACAAACTATCAGAGTCTCAAGTATTTATTCTCTTAAAAGGAGTTGAATATGAGACAGCGTCGTTGGATGGAGCTTCTTAAAGACTATGATTGCGACATCCTATAGCATCCTAGAAAAGCTAACAAGGTTGCAGATGCATTGAGTTGGAAGTCTTCAATTGCGCATATGGTGATTAAGGAGTGGATCTTACTTGAAGGAGCTCGAGATTCGATTTTCAAATTTGAGATAGGCCACCTTTCAAATCTCATGGCTACTCTCCGAATTAAACCGGAAGTGCAGATCGGAATTAAGAGGCTACAGTTGACAAATCCAAAGATCCAGAAGATTCTGCAAAAGGATGCAGAAAAGAGAAAGGCCGACTTTCAGATTTCTGAAGACGGAACACTGAAATTTCGTGGATGATTGTGTGTACTTGACGATGCAAAGCTTAAAGAAGAGATTTTGTCAAAAGCTCATCGTAGCAGTTACAGCATTCATCTAGGCAGTACGAAAATGTGTCAGAATCTGCGTCAACACTATCGGTGGACCGGCATGAAGAGGGATATCGTCGAGCATGTCGCTAAGTGTCTGACGTGTCAGCAAGTGAAAGCACATCACTGTAAGCTGGGAGGACTGTTGTAACCTCTCGAGATTCCCGAGTGGAGGTGGGAACATATCATAATGGACTTTATGATGGGTTTACCAAGGAGCCAGAGGGGCAATGATTCCATATGGGCTGTGGTTGACAGATTGACGAAGTCGGCTCACTTCATCGCCGTATGAAAGGACTATGCATTGGATAGATATGCTAAGTTGTACGTTCGTCAGATAGTTCGCCTGCATGGAGTGCTAGTGACGATTACGCTGATCGAGACCCAAAGTTCACAGCAGCCTTCTGGAAAAGTTTACAGACTCCCTTGGGAACGAAGCTGCAATATAGTAGAGCCTATAATCCTCAGACGGATGGCCAATCTGAGAGGACAATTCAAACCCTCGAGGACATACTGCGAGCCTGTGTGCTAAACTTCAAGGGAAGCTGGGAGGAACAACTTCATCTGGTTGAGTTCGCCTACAACAACAGTTATCAGCAGAGCATTCAGATGTACCGTTTGAAGCGTTGTATGACAGAGCATGCAGAACTCCAGTTTGTTTGGATGAAGTCGGAGAGCAGAAGATTACCGGCCCAAAGTTAGTTCAACAGTCAGTGGATGCAGTTGCAGTTATCCAGGAAAGGTTAAAGACAGCTCAAAGTAGTCAGAAAAGCTATCCAGATAAGCGGCGAAGACCATTGGAATTCCAAGTTGGTGAGCATGTCTTTCTGAAGGTGTCACCAATGTGGGGTACTTCACGCTTCGATAAGAAAAGGAAGCTGAGTCCAAGGTACGTTGATCCCTTTGAGATTCTGGAGAGAATAGGGACTTTGGCGTATCATCTTGCGTTGCCACCGAGACTAGCGCAAGTGCATGACGTCTCCCATGTGTCGATGTTGAAAAAGTATGAACCTGACCCGACTCACATGCAGAATTTTGAAGAGTTAGCCATGGACGACAGAGTGTCATACGTGGAGAGACCAGTTCAGATTGTGGATCGCAAAGATCAACTTCTGCGTACCAAGACGATCTTGTTAGTCAAAGTGGTTTGGCAACACCACGGAACAGAAGGAGCAACATAGGAAAGTGAAGAAACGATGAGACGACAATACCCCAACCTTTTTGAATAAGATTTGTAATGGTTTAAATTTCGAGGACGAAATTTTTATAAGAGGGGAAGAATTGTGACATCCTGATTTTTGACCCTGCTTCGATTTAAATAAAATGGGCTTCTCATCAATGCGCCTATGATTTTTTTTTTCTCTGAGCTGATCACTCACGAGATAACTAATCTATCTGGTAAAGCCATTAAGGAATATAAACGCGACTGACTTGAGGCCGGAGATAGGTTGATTCGACTGCTCGACCATACTAATTAGCAAGGGTCAATACGACATCGTTAAAATCGATTAGAGACCGGAGATAGGTTGATTCGACAGAGGCATGTAATTAAATTGTTGGTAATTCCACCCGATTGCAAAATTCTTGTCGAACGGCACTAAACCGTTTTTTCTGTCGATTCTATACCCTGTGCCGTAATTGAAACCTTGAGGTTTTCATGACAACCGAGAGTCGCCTATGAGTCGGAGATGCACAATGCGGATCGAAAATAATCTACAATGAGTCAAATGCGCTAAAAATTCCTAAAAGCTACCTGGTAGGTTAGGTCACGCTAAAATCGCATTCAGTTGAAATTAACCATAAAATTGAACTCGGTTTCAGGAATCGAAAGTTCTGGTGTGTCATGATTTATTTTAGGAACATCGACTCATCTTTTGAAGAATTTTCGGTAAGCCCGAGATTTTGGCGAAAAATCAAAATTTAGCGATTTAAAACCGGGAAATTCGGAGGGGTAAAATTGAGTGAGTTTTTGGCCTCCAAAGTGAGCCAATTGGTGAAGGGAATGCAAGGACTTTGTGTGGGCTGCTACCTTGGCATGTGTGACCATTGAATTGAAATTGCTTGGTGTGATTTGAGGTGTTTGGGTGCAAAATTCTAGGGCTATGGGCTGCTATTGTTTTGGCCTTCAATTTCAAGTCCCTTGGTGAAGAATTGTGAGGGAAATGGCTTGTGGAAGAAGCCTTGGCAGCTGGATAAGGGCTGAGGACTTTTGGGTTGGGCACTCAAGTGTGTGAGATATTTTGGGTGGATTTGTGAGGCTTCTTGTCCCCTTCATGTTCCCTCTCTCCTCCTTAGGCTCACTCGACCCCCCTCTGCAAAGCATCATCTTCTTCAGCTCTTCTCCTTCTTCATTTCTCCATTGTTGCTACTTCATCTCACCTTCTCATACCCAAACCAGCCCTTGCACCGAAACAGCAAGCCCCTGCCGAAGCCAGCTCACTCGAACCAACCTCAGTCTCGCCGTTCTCGTCCGCAACTCCAGTCCTGCGCACCTCTGTGTCCAGGCCTAGCCCGCAGCCAGGCCCTCGCCGCAACCGCAGCCGTGCCCGTAGCCGTCCCCGAGCTACCATCGTAGCCACTGCCGTCGCTGCTCCAGCACCCTTGTCCGTCCCCGCGCCAATCCAGCCGGTTCCAGCCCTTGGCTCCCTTCAATCCAGCCCGAAACAGAAGTGAACCTCAGCTGTGGGCTGAGGCTTGCTTGGCTATTTTCGGGCCCTTCCGGACTTCCTTGGGTGTCGCCGTAGGCCCGAGTCTTGCTCGCCTTCATGTCACCGTCGCCGTGAACCGGTTTATTTGCTAATCCGGTGAGTTAACCTCCTAAACCTTAATTAGGGGGTTAATTACTCTTAGAGGGAGTTAATTATGCTTAGGAAATGGTTAGATTAGGCTAAGTGAGATTAGTGTAATTAGTTCGCTTGTTTAGTTAAATTAAGTTAATTAGTATGCCAATTAGGTGGTTAGTTGATTTAATTAGTTAGTTTAGTAGGTTATGTACATCTAGCCTAGGTAGATTAATTTAATTAGTCCAATTAGGTGGTTAGATTAGTGTATATAGCTTAATTAGTGATTTAATTTAATTATTTTACATTTTTTTAATTAATTGTATTTTATTTAATTATTTATTTATTTCCGTAAATTATATAGGGATAGCCGATCGTCAGAATTTCACGCTAATCGTCGTGGTGTAGTCGATTTGTGCAATTGAGTGTTAAATTGTGTAATTGGATGCTGAATGATGAATTTTAATTATTATTTCAAAAATATAAGATTTTGGTATTTAATTAGAAAAATACCAGGTGTCGAGTTTTGACGTCGAAAAGGTTTTTAAGTACTATATAAAATCGTGGGATTTTTAAAGGAGAGGATATCACGTTTTATCGTTCAATTTGACCGTGTGACCACGCACACTTATTTTACCGGGTGTTTTTAATATGAAGAAAATAGGCCAAGTTCATTATTTAAAATTGTGGCATTTAAGTGCAAAGCAGGATGTCCTTGGCCGGAATTGGATGTGCGTGTGATTGTTATGAGAACCTGTCACGAGCGTTTACGCCGGACGATGCTCCTTCGGGAATGCCCCACGTCAACGGATGCCGGTCACAGTAGAGGTTGGGCCGATGCTTCTTTGGGAATGCCGTCTAGATGTAGACGTTGCCGTGCTCGATGGGGCGAGACGACAGTCGACTATGCCGGATGACCGCTGACTGTTGAGTCGGTCGTGGCCGTTGGATCGTAATTAATTGGAACGCTTGAATGAGTGAGATAACCGTGCCTGATTATGGGACAAAATTTTGTGGCACGGAATGGGACTTGTCATAACGATTTGGTCTTATAATCGGGACCCATGTGATTGATTGAGATATGAGTGAAGTGTTCCAATGGTTGAGTGCATTTACTACATACATATGTTATATGAACTGTACTGACGTGCAGGGAGGTGCTAAAGTGAGGTAAGTTTTATATAATGTGTGCTTAGGCTACCTCTAGGTGTATTACCTTCCTAATCGGGGTTTAGGGTGTAGACTCGCTGAGACATTGTCTCACCCCGTCGTGGTTTACAATTTTCAAGTCCCTAGATGGAGGTACGTCAAGTACGATATGGGTCCTGCGGGTGATGGATTTTCAATTCACCTATTTCCCTATCCCTAGGACTACCCTGACCCGAGAGTTAGTTGAGTCAGTGGCATGGGTCGAGGAGGGCCAACCTCATTTGGTACCTCATCGATTCATAACATGGTTCATTAACTTTCCTCAAAGGGGTCAGGAGGGTCCCCTACAGGGTTTTGATGGGCCTCCCATTGGGATCGGGGAGTTGGAAGTAGGGCATCCTATGGATCTTGACACCTTTGACGGTGTCGTGGAGGACCCGAAGCCCATGGACGAGGTGTCTAGTGCCTAGATGGCTCAGTAGCTCTCTTTCTGGTTTAGACTCTTTTGTATATAAACCCGACTGTTTATAAAACATGTTTTGTGTTATGTGATTGTCTTGCTTTTTTATCTCATGTTGATGGTTGTCTGAAGATTGTTATTTCGCTTCCGCATGTGCTTGAATCGATTGGGTCGGTGACACGTCCTGGGAACATCGCAATTTGAACGACCACCAAGGGATGTGCGCGCGCTCGAGGTTCGGGGTGTGACACTGTCGGCCTTCTAACCTCCTCAGAGACCATTCCTTTAGGAGGAGGTTCGAGGAATTCATGATCACTTTTGACTATGACCTTGAATCCTTCCAAGGCAACCAGTCGACGATCGATTCCTACACGGCCACGCGACATGCACACCAATGCAAGGAGGAGGAAATAGAGTGTGCAAAGGCGATCCATGATGAACTGGTGAACGCTCGAAGTTTACTTAAAACTTTGCACCTTCAACTCCACCGTCTTCACTCGTACTCAACTATTAAGGAGATGGACTTAGTCGAGGAGTTGGAGAAAGATCTCAGCCCGTTGGAGAGGAAAAAATTGCACATGACATAGTGGTGCAAGGTAGTACCCAAAAGGTTCTCGACCCACAACTGAAGAGCACAGAAACCCTCATCAACTAGATGAATGACCTCGTTGATACCCAGATTATCATCCTAAACTTCTTGGAGAAAGAGCAGCAAACCGTGTTTAAAGTCATGTATGACTTGGAGAAAGCAAGCGGTCCAGCAAACAAATGCCTTGAGTCTCGCCTTTCCCTTTTTATGCTTGACTTCAAAAGGTATCTGTGATTTGAATAGACAATCTAGTTAGGGCTGTAAATTTGATGTTTATTTAATAATAACACCACTTTTATTCATTTCCTTGCATTTTCTACATAGTTGGATGGAATCGTTTTAAGAATTTTCCATTAATCGACCATGGCAATTCCTTGCCATCGACTTTGATCAAATGATAATTATTCCCACTAAAAACTTTAGTTATAACATATGATCCTTCCTAAGTTGGTGACCACTTGCCAAATCTCTCATTATCCAAGCTCGTTGGCCAAGTAGTTTTCCATATTATGTCGCCAATTTCGAATCTTTTCTCTTTTATATGTTTATTGTAAGCATTTGCGACTCTATTCTTTTGAAGGATCAATTGCTCTAAAGCGGCTGCCCTACTTTCACCTAACTCGTCAACATTGCCATACATGAGTTCATCACATTCTTCTTTAGCTAATTTTCCCTTGAATTTTACTCTTAATGATTGGATAGTAATTTCAAAAGGCAATACAGCCTTTTGACGATAGGTCAACATATAAGGACTAACCCCAGTTGCAGATCTCTTAGACGTTCGATAGACCCATAAAACCGTCGATAGCAATGAATCCCACTCCCTAGTTGTCCTCCAAATACTTCTTAATTAAATTGATAATTACTTTATTAGAAGCTTCGGCCTGGCTATTTACTTGAGCGTAATAAGGTGTTAAATGGACCATCTTAATCCCTCTTGACTACATAAAATCCAATACCTCTCGACCAGTAAAAACCATCCATTGATCTGCAGTAATTGACTCGGGAATACCAAACCTATGAATAATATGTTCCTCTATGAACTCTTTCGCTGTCTTTTATGTGATGTTTCTATGTGATGCAGCCTCGACCTATTTGGTGAAATAGTCCGTTGCCACTAATATAATAAGAGTAGATATTTTCTTAATTATATCCATCGTCCATCCTCTAAATGGCTAAGGTTTAATTATGGGCTTCACCATCGAGGCTGGCACATGTTGGACATGGCCATGCTGTTGACATGCTTCACAACCCTTAGCATAGTCGATGCAATATTGGGTAATAGTTGGCTAGAAATAGTCGTGTCGACGCAATAGCCATTTCATTCTGACGACAGCCTGATGTGTGCCGCATATACCTTCGTGTACTTCCACCATTACAAGCATAAATTTGTGCACCCCTCAACATTTCAATAACTGCCCATCGATAGTCTTCCGATACAAATGATCGCCAATTAACAATAATTGCTTTTCTCTTAAAATTTTTGTCATTGGCAACTTGATTTTTCAAATAATCGATAAAAGGTGTTCTCCAATCTTGATTAGTCATCCCATCGCTCGAATCTTGTGCTAACTTGAATCAACACGATCAATTGAGGGTAATGTCTTTACCGCGGTGGTAATATAATCTGCCAATTCTTTCGATATTTTGTAGCCAAATGCCATTTGAACTAACTCATTGACTTCCGCATTCTTATTTCTTTTTACATGAATCAACTCATCATCATCGAAGTAGTCTAGAAGGCATTTGGCAAACATGTGATAGGAAATAATATTCTTATTAAGGCACTGGTACTCTCCTGTCGCGACCTACCCCTCGGGGGAAGGGAACAGGTTTAGGGGTATTGCCTAAAGGATGGACCTAAGGCCCATGATTAGGCGAGGGCTCTCACAAGCCCATACCTCGCGTGACGTTGGGATACTTTTAAGAATTTTGCAAAAAAGAGTTGCCACTAGCCTATTGGGGTCGGCTAGAAACCAAGTGGGGCATAGGAGTGTACCTCACTTCCTACGCAACCAAAGAATCTAGGGTTGATGACTTGATTACACTAATTAATCCAATTAGTGCCCTTTCAGTACCATATCTTGTTCATTTTAAAAAAGGATTTTTGTCAGGTAGTTTGGATTGATTTTATACTTATCCACTAACATGTGAGGTGATCATGCGGGTACGCAATCATTAAAGTGACAATTAGCAACCAAGCTCTTAATTGCAACAAAATTACCGCACGCAACTAAACAATTACAAACATAATTAAACATGTAAATTAAACCCGCGACATAATCAATGTGCAATCAAATAAGGGCCTAATTACACTAAAAAGGCAAAACATGACAATTTCCAACCAAACCCTTCATTTTTTAGACTTTCGATTTTTTTTTTTTTTAATTTTTTTAATTTTTCTTTTTGAAAAATATAGTTTTTTTATTATTTTTTTGGTGAACCGGGTCAGGTTCGGCTTGACCCGACCTGGGTCTGACCCAATCAGGGCGGATTAATCAGACCCGCTCGGGTCCGGCCCGATTGAGGGCTAGGCTAATCGACCTACCCGAGCGGGCTAGGCCCGACCAGCCCTGGTCGGGCCTTCGCGACCAAGATGGGGCCCAACTAAAGGGCCCAATCCTCCGCAACAGGGCCCCGGCGAGCCTATGCGAAGAAGGCCGAGTGGGCCGAGATAGGGATCTAGCCTAACTCGGCCGGGACCCCCGGTCCCAACCGCTCGGTGCGACCGGGGATGCCGGGACAGCGGGCAGGCGCTTTCGCCGGCGGCGGCAGGGTGCCACCTCGTTAGGTGAGGTGACGAATTTCCGACCGGTCAGCAACGCCACCCCGGTGGCCAACCGACCGGGTTGGGGCTTTAAACAACAGACAAAAGATGGGGGTTTTGGCTAGACATTTCGGCGAGGAGGTGGAAGGCGTTCTGAGAAGCAGGGGTTTCGGCGCTCAGTCGAGGCTCGAGCGCAAGTTCGGACCGCCGGTGAGGCACACTAGGGCAACAGGAAACACAGAGGGGGATGGGTGGTGGTTGGAGCTCGCTCGAAACGGTCGAGGGAGCTCCGGCCCGCTCAGTACAACACACGCACACTAAGTGTTTGGCGAAATGCCTACCTGGGTTCCGAGGAGACGGCGGCTGTCGGCATCGATCGGGTGGCTCACCGACGGCGGCAGGGCATCCCGGGGGCGCATCAGCGGTGGTAACGGGGGCCCGAAGACTCCTTTCTTCCTCTCTTCCTCCTTTCTCCCCATCGGTTCTCTCTGGTCAAGCTCCCCCGTTCGTTCTCTACCCATGCAGTGCCCCTCTTTTCCTTGCTTCTTCCTCTTTATTCGCCCTCCTTTTCTCTCTCCGCTGTTGTCTTTCCCTTATCTTCTCCGCTCTGCCCAATGTCCCCTGCTGTTGCTTTTTTTTTGCTTTCTGCAGGTCTACGCGCGAAGGTAGCTAGAGGAGGAAGAGCTAGGGCGTGGGCCGGGCCCAAAGGAGAAGGAGGCTGGGCTAGATTCGACGCGCGCGAGAGAGAGAAGAAAAGAGGAGGGGTGGGTTGGGCCAAGGCCATATTCGGCCCGACCCGACCCAACCCCTCTCGAGTCCCTTTTTTTTGTTATTTTTCTTTTTTTGTTTTAAAATAGGTGTCAACAGTTGTCCCTCTTTGAATGTAGCCTTGAAGAGGTTGCATTCAAAGATAGAAAACACTTAAATTATTTCGGCGGTAAAGAGACCCTGACTGCATAGGCTCGCACCAGGTCGAGCTATGGAAGCGTGTCGTGTCAATAAGAGGAAGAAAGACCTCGGACTACAGAAGCACACCGTGTCATAAGAAGAAAAAGAGACTCCGGGCTACAGAAGCACGCCGTGTCATAAGAAGAAAAAGAGACTCCAGGCTACAAAAGCACGTCGTGTCATAAGAAGAATGAAAGACCCCGGGCTACAGAAGGACGTCGTGTCATAGGAAAAAAGAAAGACCCCGGGCTACAGAAGCACGCCGTATCGTAAGAAAAATGAAAGACCTCGGGCTACAGAAGCACGCCGTGTCATAGGAAAAATGAAAGACCCCAGGCTACAGAAGCATGCCGTGTCGTAAGAAAAAGGAAAGATCCCGAGCTACAGAAGCATGCCGTGTCGTAAGAAGAAGGAAAGACCCCGAGTTATAAAAGCACGTCGTGTCATAAGAAGAAGGAAAGACCTCGGGCTACAGAAGCATGCCATGTCATAAGAAGAAGGAAAGACCCCAGGCTACAGAAGCATGCCGTGTCGTAAGAAAAAGGAAAGACCCCGGACTACAGAAGCACGTCGTGTCATAGAAAGAAAGAAAGACCCCGGGCTACAGAAGCACGCCGTGTCATAAGAAAAAGAGAGACCCCGAGCTATGGAAGCACGCCGTGTCATAAGAAGAAGGAAATGAAGTCTCACCGTGTAACAACGGGTTTCACCAGGTTGAAAATACATGATTTAAAGAAAACCCATGAACCTCTTGAAAATCGCAATTTAAAGATAGACTCATGAACATTTTAAAAGCGTGATTTAAGGATAGACCCACGAACCGTATGGTTTAAGGATAGACCCACCAACTGTGTGGTTTAAAGATAGACCCACCAACCGTGTGGTTTAAGGATAGACTCACGAACCGTGTGGTTTAAGGATAGACCCACGAACCATGTGCTTTAAGGATAACCCACGAACTTTTGGAGATGGCACGGTTTAAGGCTGACCATGAAACTTTGGAGATGACATGGTTTAAGGCTGACCATGAATATTTGGTTTTTAGGGAAGCACCCACTAACCCCTTGAAAACTGCATGGCTTCACTAAGGAATCCTGTCAAACTCAACTTGAGCAAATGTCATTAGGGATGTCATCAAGAGACATATTGGCAATATTGCGGTATTAATTGAACAAGCTAATCAAGCTAAGTCCGACTGTTTTAAAAAAACATTAGATGTCAATCAGCATCATGTGGCGCAAAACTATCATCTTGTTCGGGGATGTATCATTAATCATCAAATTCTCTGAGAGCCAAGTTCTTATCAGAACGGCTACGACTCGTGAAAAAGGCTCATTAAGCATGCCAAACTAGAGTTTCTTAGTCAGAAAGGGTTTCTCGCACACTCTTGATAAAATGGCTGCTTGATCCCATCCATTTGCGTGGAAAGTAACTGATTGCTGAGGGTATCTCACATAACCCATGTCAAAGGCTTTCAGAAACATTTACGATGAGCACAATCTGATCGATCAAAAAGGTCTTTTGAAAGGACACAATATAAGTTTGGTCATGGGCTTACACAAAGGGATCACTGCTTTGTGGCCAAAAAAGGAACATTTGTCACTATCTTCATCGAGTTTACAAGTCGAGAACTTGGAAGATAAGACAAGATAGAATTGCTTCCACTCCTTCAAGCGGTAGCTTCTTTGTGGCGTTCTCATTTTCACTCGAACCATCCCAATAAAAAGAGACTTCGAAAGAGGGTTGTAATGTTGGCTCAGGAAAAACTCGAAATGCTTAAAATTTTCAAGAGGGTTTTTAAGAGTCGGTGATCATCATGGCATCGTGACCAGGTCATTCGACCTTTTGAAATCATTTGGCTTTTGAAACACAGCACATCTCGAAAGTCCACTTAACTAATCATTTCTGCATGGGAGGTTTGCTTCTCTCCCTAATTTCCTTTGCACTTGCGATGATTTTTTACGTAGGCACTTGGACTTTGATCATTTTTCTTTCACATAAGATGTAGCCTTTTGGCTCTTTTCTTGACGGGCATTGACCTTGCTTTTACCAGGCACACTGCTTTTTCATGCCCCTTAATTTTTTCGAACTTTTTGCTCTTTGAACTCTTGGAGCTCTTATGACTTTCGAGATGCTTTTCACGTTCTCTCGTAAATGTCAATTGTATGTGGTCAATCTTTATGCCTTGCCCTAGTGAAGGGAGATGATCACCACTCGGGACTCAAAAATGAACAATCATGCCAAAATTGGTTAAAGCAATGGGTATCAATGTTTGGGTAGAGAAGAAAATGCTCTTCTTCACCTTGGGATGAGTCAAGCTCTTATGAGAATTCCTTTGAAGCTATCACCAGAAGATTGATGCAAATGAAAGTAATAGAATCTTTCTCAATCTTTCATTCTACAACACGACCATAACCTCCTATTCTGCCCCAATGTGGGGTCGTTCTCGATAGGGGTGCTTTGAAGGATCATCTTTATTCGGCCTGAAGGGGTAGCAAGAGATTAGTACAATGGTTGGAATTGATGAAAGAAACGCTTTTATCATTTCGATCTTTGCGCTCAATGCAAATGAATCATTCGTCCTAAGAGAATGTCGCTTTTCACTCAACTCTCAAAAGCGTTTGAAGGATGTGTTTGGAAATGGCTTGCCTTTCTTCATCCTAAGCACTTCTTGTTCGGCATGGTTAAAATTTTACCTTTTTGCCCAAATAAGATCATTTTTACGAGCCCCTTTACTCGAGGGTCACCGACATGAAGCGAGCATAGTGACACTGGAAATAGGTCATACGAATGATGCCATGCATTTTTTTTTTCATCTCGGTTTACCTCTCATTTAAGAAAAAGAGATATTCAACCGTTTGTGCGGAGACTTGATGGGTCCTTCAATCGACTCTTTCCTCCGCCATTTACTCATCGAACGATAGGGGGCCTGAAACACAAGTAAATACGCGTGTATGTAACATGTGCATAATATCTACGATGTTATGCATGATGCTATGCAACTCGGATTGTGCATGAAATGGCTCCACCGGCTTGATTTCATTCATGGAAAATATTTCTTGACTGCATCAGCATTTACTCATGTCGATTCCATTCACGCTCGATCCCATTCTAATCATCGTCGATGTCATCGGAACCTGAGAGACTTTCTTCATGCACATCCGGGTCACATGAGTCCTTATCATGATTAGGCATAATGAAATGCCTGGGATGCGATGAGATAAGTTAGAGCATGTGAATAATAAAGATCATGCATGGCATTTTCGAAGAATTTTTTTTTGAAGTATTTTTTTTTTATAAAAAGTTTCAAGAACTCATCCTTATATCCTCGGATCTCCTCATTCTTGCAAAACAGTCAAACTTGGGAGCATGTGGAGGCCTAGGCCTTAGCGACCATCATAGGACTAGTTTGATATGCTTCCATATGTCCTTAATAAAACATGTGTCTACTTTATCGAATGAGGAAAGATAAGGCCGTATTTTAATACACACCACCCTCGACCAACAGTTCAAGATCGGGGCTGACTATAGTTTATGCTACGAACGACATAGACAAGAAAGAAATAACAACAAGATCCCACCCAGGGGATTGGACATAAGACAGAAGACTAAGCTGAACGAGAACTACCCCACTCTAGAGGGACAGCTACGACTTCGGAGGACTCAGCTTCCTCGCACGTCAGGATGGTGCATATGACGTCTTCCTCGAAAATTGAGTTCACTCCCTCTACATGATTTAGTAAGGGGTTCTGTTTCACGTTAGGCTAAACTTCCTTGAAAGTCAAGATGCCCCTATCTAGCAGTTACTGGACTTTGTATTTCAGCACATAGCAATTATCCACGTCATGCCCCCTTTCTCCCATGTGGTACTCATAGGTCTTGGTCACATTGAACTCGGGGTACTTCGTGGGGTTGTCCCTAGGTACCTCCTTCGCAACCATCCACTTTTCGAGGAGCATGAGCAATAGCTTGGATAACGGGCACGGTAATGGGGAAAATTCCCTGCGAATGGGTCTCTTGCCCTTGTCATATGCTCAGGATGAGTTCCCTGGAGCCATTATGGGCTTATGCGCGGGTGTTGAAGGTGGCCTAGAGAGAAACAGCTCTTGCATTAGCGCTACTTCAACCACAGTTTCCTTATCTTTCCTCACCAAGAATTTCTTAGAGCTTCCGGTAGATATTTTTCCTTCGATGATTGCCCACTCGACTCCTTCACCCATATCTACTAGTTGTGAAATCGTCTAGCATCCTGAGTACACTAATCCTTGGAAGTATTTAGGGGGTAATGTCTTGAGGAATAGCTGCTTCATTTCCCTCTCATTCAAGGCCGGCTTCACCTGTGAGGCCATGGTTCTCCACCTTTGCGCGAAGGCCTTAAATGATTCATTCCTCTTCTTTTTTACGCGGTTCAACTCTTCCCTCGTGGGGGCAAGCTCGATGTTGAACCTGTATTGTTGTAGGAACTCATTGGCTAAATCTTCCCAACTGATGAATTATTCGATGTCCAGTGCAATGAACCACGTTAGGGCAATGCCTTCCAAGCTATCTTGAAACGATTGAATGAGGAAGGGCACGTTGTCAACGTAGTGAGCCATTTTCTTTAAGTAGTACCTAAGGTGGGTCTTGGGGCATCATGTTCCGTCATACTTCCTCGTGAACTCAGGCTCTTGGAAAATCTCGAGGAAGTTCGTCTTGGTGTATGGGGACAGCTTATCAACTCCTTTCAGCTCGTACCCTTGCAAGGCGCACAATCGCTCCTCCATCTTCGCTAGGCGTTTTTCACTCTCTTCATATAAGTGGGACATTGGCTCTTCTTTCGGAGGAGGATCCAAGTTAACGACAATTGGCATGACAGAATGAGCTTCTCTGGCAGTTTCCTTTCCGGGTAGGTCAGTGACGTGTGAGCCTCCCATCAACAGAGGAGCGTGTCTTAACGATGTGGGAGTGGATGTTCTAGTGACAGCTACGACAGGGGGCTCTTTGAGCTTTTGGTTTATCTCGAGCATCATCGAGGTAAGTTGGGCTAGCTGGTCCTCCATCTTGGCCATACGTGTGTTGGTGTCTTCATTCTCCATCCTAACTTTCGCACGAGTGCAAATCAGGGATCTCCGCTTGGCCGTGTCGACGATCAACAGAAGGCAATGAATTAGGTAGTACCTGAGCAAGGATAGATACGCATATATAAGCACAAGTAATAATTAGGCGATCGGCCCATGACATGGATCTAATCTCGCAATTCATTCGTTTCATTGAAAGTAAGGTTGCTACATAATGCAAGAAAAGATATGAGGGAGAACCCCTAACAACGAAGCAATTTTGAAGACGAAAAGACACTCTCTTAACTCCCAACATTGAGACTCGAGACAAACTTCTTAACATTGTAATGTATGTAGGCATGGTCCCACTACATATCGCACTTGACTCAATCTAACTAATGAGGGCACTTTTCGCTTGTGGCAGCCTTACTAACTTGGGTCAACTTCGAGGCACGCTCCTCGGCCTCCTCGAGCTCCCTTTTGAGGTGCTTGATCTCGGCTCGGTGGGTGATCTTAAATGGCACTTCAGGAATCTTCGGGCGGAGACTCTCCTTTAGGGACGGAAATGATGGGAAGCTCGGGTACCCCCATCGTATGCTAACCAAAGTTACGACAACCTAATTTTTCATGGACCGACCAAAAAAAGAGGGCGAATAAGTAACTTGCGAAGAAAAGAATTTGAAAAACTTACCATACTCATTGAGTAGCAATGCCAATGACATAGACATGCGCATGGGCGGTGGTTCAATTTCTACTCTAGACGACTTAAAATGGAGTCATAGGATCACTGGACCGAACCAACAAGATCGCGGCTAGGTCGTGTTATCCATGACTCCGGCTTCGTCAAAAAATCGACCCGTATCGGATGGTTGCAGACCATGGTGAGGACCTTTGACATCATGAAAGAAATTCGGGGCTTGAGATGGGCGACTCGTACTACGTGGTTGTAGTCGAAGTGGTATCCACCTCAACATCATCCTAGGTGATCCTATGCGGCCCAGGTCCGGTGGCAGGTGTTGGAGAAAACTCCTTTATTATTTTGAAGTTGACAAAACCTTTCCATAAGTCTAGTCTGAAGACGTGCAGACTCAAATGTTATAATCTGAAGAACTCCATACTCTTTTTTCAAAAGTCTGAAGACCGCGAGACTTTAGCTTAAAAGTCTGCCCTCACTGACAGACTCCAGACCGAAGAATGAAGACTTATCCAAATGCGGGATTATCTTCAAGAATTCGATTCGTATGGTTTATGGTTGACCTTATGGCTGGATATAGCATTTACTTGATTGATTATTCCTATTGGAACTTACTCCGATATGAAGATCATTTGAAAGACCAGCAAACTTTGAAGGTTCTACTTATGGAAACCAAAGATCCTGATTGTATGGGCGAACAGGATTGACGGGCTTTCATCACAATCATCTAACGACTCGAAGATCCCCTTGATTGATTCTGTCCAATAGGTAGATTGGAAGAATTCCTTTGGTAAGTGCCAACGGTTATGAAGGCATGAATGAGTATTTAAGGTGGACTCTCAAGTTATTCAAATATGTGCATGAAAAAAGAATTCCAAAGTCTGAAGCTCTCCAGTTACTTACTGTTTCACTTACTAAGCTCAAAATTATAAACAAAGGAGAGAAACTCTTGTGAGACTGTGTGAAAGATTCATAGAGACTCATCACTGAGAAAGTCGAAGATCGCAAGTTGTAAAATCTCTTTTGATTCATAGTGGAATCCAGCCAATGGGCTGTCAGCATGGGAGAGTGGACATAGGCTTGATCTAAGCTGAACCACTATAAACTTTGTGTTCTAATTCTCTTTCCTTGAACTCTTTACTTTCATTTGTATATTCACATATTCATTTAAAGCTAATTACGTTCTTAGTATATCATCTTCTAAAAGCAAATTAATTCTACTAAGTCTTGCGAAAATTTTCATTTACACCCATTCACCCCCCTCTAGGTGTTTGCACTAGCCCTTTCAATTGGTATCAGAGCCTGTGTGCTTATTTATTAAAGTGTTTTACTTCTTAAGCTAAAGATCTATGGCTAGTATTTTGGCTCCAGGATTGGTTGAAGGCCAAAGCAACCCTAAACCTCCTTACTTTGATGGGAAGGAGTACAATGTACAGAAAAAACAAGATGGAGGCCTTCCTGAGATCAAAAGATCCCCTGGAATGGGATGTGGTAGAAAAAGGGATCATTCCCAAAGCTACATCAACCTCAGAAAGAGGAAAGGAAGTTGCAGATACTAGCGAAATGACACAAGCAGAAATAACCAAGAGGCAAGCTCTTGATGCTAAAGCTATCTACTCTTTATACTGTGCTTTATCTCCTACTGAGTATAACAGAATTTCATCTTGTGAAACAGCAAAAGAAGTTTGGGACAGGTTGCATGTTACCTATGAAGGCACTGATCGAGTTAAAGAAACTAAAATCAATATACTACTCGAACAGTATGAAGCCTTCAAGATGAAGCCAGGAGAATCCATTACTGACATGTTCAGTTGTTTCACGGAGATTGTAAACGGTCTGGCATATCAAGGATAGCCAATCTCAGGACCAATGAAGGTCAATAAATTGCTGCGTGGACTCTCTAAAGACTGGAATCACATTAAGACTTCAATCAAAGAAACCCAGAGGATCATGCCTCTTACAGTAGACGAATTAGTTGGCACACTTCAATCATATGAAGTGGAGCAGATCAATGAGGAAGAAGATCCTAAAGGTAAAAAGTCAATTGCTTTAAAATCTAACGATGATTCTGATATTTCAGATTCAGAAGATGACTTGGACGATGAAGAGCTAGCACTCGTGATAAAGAAGTTCAGGAAGTTGAACAGGAAAGGAAGAAGGTTTAATTGGAAGAAGCAAAGCCCTCAAAGATTTCAGAAGAAATTAACTGAGGACAATGACACCAACAAAGATGTGATTCGCTTCGAATGCAAGAAAAATGGGCATATCAGACCCGACTACCCTCTGTTGAATAAAAAGAAAGGAAAAACAGAGAAATTCAAAAAGGCTCTCAAAGCAGAGACATGGAGTGATACAGAATGTGAAGAAAGTGATGAAGAATATGCCAACATATGTTTAATGGCAAATTCAGAATTAGACTCAGACTTTGAAGCAGATTCAGACTCAAACTCAGACAAGGAAGTCGAGGTTAGTGATTTAAAGATTCCTATTAAAGTCTCAAAGTATATAGATGAACTCTGTCTTAGTCTCAAAATATCTATTAAAAGGATTTCTAAGCTAAAAAGGGAAAATTCTAAACTGAAACAACAGGAAATTTCTTGGAAAGAAAAATTTGTAAATCTAGACAAAAGCTTTGTTGATTTAAAAAATAATGCAGATTCTCTTTCAAATGAAAATACTTTTTTGAAAGAAGACATTTCATATATCACAAAAGGGTTTTCAAAAGGATTTGAAAAGTTGGAAAAAATTCTTTCAATACAAAAACCTTATTTCAACAAATTAGGTTTGGGAATGACACTAGAAACTATTCATTTAATTGATTTTCCAAAAGTGAATGAAAGAATCAAACAAAGACCTATAAAAACATTTTACAAAAATCATTTTCATAAAGTTTTTGTAAAACCTATTGGCAGAAGTGCTCTCAAATGTTCAAAGTGTAATAGCTCAGAACATTTCAAGAATGAATGTCCCAAGGTTTGGAGACCTGTTAAGAGAGATTGGGCGAAGACTGTTTTTAGTACTAACTCCCCTAGACCCAAGAAAATGTGGGTACCAAAGAAAGCTTGAATTCTTTTTATGATTGCAGGTCACTATCAAGAAAAAGATCAAATGGTATTTGGATAATGGTTGTTCAAGACACATGACAGGAAATTCAAATTGTTTTATAAAGCTTGTTCATATAAATGGAGGAAAATTTTCTTTTGGTGGAAATAGTAAGGGAAGAATTGTTGGCTGTGAAACTGTGAAGATTGGAAGTCTCACAATCAACAATGTTTCCTTGGTGGAAGGTCTGAATTACAATCTACTCAGCATAAGTCAACTATGTGATACTGGATTCAAAATTAATTTTCAAAAAGGCATTTGTTCGGGAACTAGTAAAGATTTCTCTCAATCTTTTACTGGACGAAGACATGGGAATATTTACTTTCTGGATATAAAACCAAAAAGCTCTCAATGTCTTATTTCTATTCAAGATGAAGTAAATCTTTGGCATCGAAAGCTTGGCCATGTTAACATGAAGCAGATTGCCAAGATCTCCTCCAAGAAGCTTGTTCGTGGACTGTCCAAGTTGACTCATCAAAAGTCTGAATTATGCACACCATGCGTTTTGGGAAAACAGGTTATAAGGTCTTTTAAACCTATAAATCAAGTTTCTACTAATCGAGTTTTGCAGCTTCTGCATATGGACCTCTTTGGACCAACCAGAACTCAAAGCATTGGTGGAAAGAAATATTGCCTAATAATCGTGGATGATTACTCTCGCTTTACTTGGGTATTCTTCTTGGCAAGTAAGTCTGAAGCATTCTCTTACTTTTCAAAATTTGCCAAGAAGTTTCAGAATGAAAAAAGATATGCTATTTCAAGCATATGAACAGACCATGGAGGTGAGTTTGAAAATCAAGACTTTGCAAATTTTTGTGATGACTCTGGTTTACAGCGTGTTTTCTCTTCACCATACACTCCAGAGCAAAATGGGGTTGTAGAAAGAAAGAATAGATCTTTGTAGGAGATGGCAAGAACCCTCTTAATTGAGAGTAATATTTCCTCTCGATTTTGGGCTGAAGCAATTTCTACAGCTTGCTATATTATTGACAGAGTGTTCTTGAGGAATATTCTAGAGAAAACTCCTTATGAAGTACATAAAGGAAAGAAGCCAAATGTTTCTTATTTTCATATGTTTGGTTGTAAATGTTTTGTTTTGAAAAATGCAAATGATCGAACTGGTAAGTTTAAAGAAAAATCAGACAAATGAATTTTTCTTGGTTACTCTACCTCAAGCAAAGCCTATAGAGTATTCAACAAGAAAACTCAGTTTGTTGAAGAATCCATGAATGTGAAGTTTCAAAACTCTATACAGAATCAACTGGACCAGACTCAACTTGAAGAATCTGAACCTGCTCTAAATCTTACAAAGTCTATTTCTCCTGAAGTAGTTCAGACTTCTGAAAATCGACAACAGGAAGAACCAAAAGATTCAATTGAAGCAGAAGATCAGCAGACTCTCAGGCCAACCAACAACTAGAAGCATAAGTCAAGTCATCTCGAAGAACTCATCATTGGAAACATTGACGAAGGAATTCGAACTAGATCCAAAAGGCGAGAAGAGTCTAGTGCCTTGATACTTATTTTTTAGATTAAACCTAAAAGTATTGAAGAAGCCTTGGCTGATGAAAGCTGGATTGAAGCCATGCAAGAAGAGCTCAGACAGTTCAGCATCAACGATGTTTGGGAACTAATTCCTAAACCTAAAGGTAAGTCCATTATTGGAATTAAATGGGTTTTCAGGAACAAAGTGGACGAGAAAGGAAAAGTGGTCAGAAATAAAGCAAAACTCGTGGCCAAAGGATATACGTAAGAAGAATGGATAGACTATGATGAGACTTATGCACCAGTAGCGAGGTTAGAAGCAATTAGATTATTACTTGCTTTTGCTTGCTATAAAAATTTCAGGTTATTCCAAATGGATGTAAAAAGTGCATTCCTAAATGGATTCATCCAAGAAGAAGTCTATGTGGAACAACCACCTGGATTTGAAGATCCAAGAAAGCTAGATTCAGTCTATAGACTGAAGAAGGCCCTATATGGACTAAAGCAAGCATCTCGAGCCTAGTATGAAAGGTTAAGTAATTTTCTAACCCAAAATGGTTTTGTTAAAGGAAAGGTAGATACTACTTTGTTCATTACAAGAGAATGTAAAGATTTTCTACTTGTTCAATGTTGATGATATTATCTTTAGATCACCTAATGAAAATCTATGCAAGAAGTTTTCTAGATGTATGCAAGATGAATTCGAGATGAGTATAATGGGAGAGTTAACTTTCTTTTTAGGATTACAAGTTAAACAATCAAAAGAAGGTACTCTCATTCACCAAGAGAAGTATGCGAAAGATCTCATTAAGAAGTTTGGATTAGAGAATTGCAAAAAGACAGAGACACCTATGTCAAGTTCTTCAAAGCTGAATAAAGATGAAGGAGGAAAGAATGTAGACCAAAAACTGTATAGGAGCATTATTGGTTCACTTCTTTACCTTACTGCCTCTAGACCTGATATCTTGTTTAGTGTTTGTATTTGTGCAAGGTTCCAATCAAATCCCAAAGAATCTCACTTAAGTGCTGCAAAACATATCATCAAATACGTTGCAACGACCCCAAAGTTAGGTCTGTAGTATTCCAAAGAATGAGACTTTACTCTCCTTGGATATTCAGACGCAGATTTAGCAGGTTGTAGGTTTGATAGAAAGAGTACTTCTGGTACATGTCAATTGTTAGGCAACAAGCTAGTATCATGCTTTTCAAGAAAACAGAATACCGTAGCTTTTTCAACAACTGAAGCGGAATATGTAGCTCTTGAAAGTTACTGTTCTCAAGTCTTATGGATAAGGCAACAGCTAAGAGACTTTGGTGTTGAAAAAACATGCACAGAGATAAAATGTGATAACACCAGTGCCATCAATCTCACAAAAAAAAAAAACCAATTCTTCATTCAAGAGCAAAGCATATAGAGATCCGACACCACTTCATTCGAGATCATGTTCAGAACGGAGAAGTCATGATCCAGTTCATCGACTCAAAGAATCAGTTGGCGGACATATTCACAAAGCCATTGGAGAAAAATTAATTTGAGTCTATTCGCACAAGACTGAACATCATATCTTCTACCGAGTAAAAGTCTGAAAATGTTTAGACTTAGAATATCCATAAGTTATGACTGTAAGTTAATACCTTCTAAATGAATATGAGTTTATTTTTTGTTAAAGCTTCGAAAAGGTACGTGAATTTTTTAATCACTACTTGCCTATTTCATTTTTAGGAATTATCCTTGAATATATGGCAGTTTTTCATTTTCAAAAAGGTAGTTTTTCATTTTTGAAAAAGGCAGTTTTTCATTTTTGAAAAAGACAGTTTTTCATTTTTGAAAAAAAAACAGTTTTTACTTTTTCCTTTGTGACTTTTCGTATACCCCGTTTCACTTGCTTTATATATAGTCGAATTTCTTCTTCTCCATTTACACTCATTCAAACCTAGAATACAGAGATCCTATTTTCTCTCATTTCTCTTGTGTTTGATCCAAAAAGCTTTCACATTTTTCAACAAATGAGTTCAAGAAATCCTCGAAGACTTTAACAATGTCTTTCCAAAGGAAATCTTCGAGAATTGTGAACAAGGGACCACAGCACATGCCTGAGGGTCCTACCCACTTCGACTTTACTGAAGAAGAAGATTCTACTCAGCAACAACCACAACAACATTCTCAACAGCGTCACTCCTCACAACAAGCGACAAAAGATCCTCCACAAGCAGAAAAAGAGATCATTGAAGATTTTGAACCTATAAGAACGCAAAAACCCCAATTTTTGTTTAGACTCTACTCGAACTTAAAGATGGGTGGTTTTGCAATGACTTTGATCGATGAGTTTTTGCGATCAAATGGTTACAAGAACGAAACTTAACTCATCGATCAAATGGTTACAAGAACGAAACTTTCTTCTTCGATACCATGGAAAGGTTACGCATTGTGCCTAAAGGTTATGCAGCAATGACTTTTGCCAACTTTCCAAGTGATCCGTGCGTGGGTGGTTTTAATCAACCTAAAGGGAAGGATAATGATGAGAGAATGTATACGCATTTCCAGCCTAGAATGGGTGTTGCTGCAACTATTCATGGAGAGGGAACGAGTTTATTCCGTTCCAAGGACCACAAGAAGACTTATTCGAAACTGCTGAAGAGAAGGGTTATGAACCTTAGAAATGTGGACTTTGATTTTCTTGACTCTTTGAAAGTGAAACTGAGGGAGAAGTTTGCACTTCTTCAACTTGAACGCTTTTGCTCTGAAACCACTGAAGCCTACCATGAATTAACAGTTTATTTCTATTCAAATCTGTCTTTTCTAGATGCGAATAGATTTTCTTTTATGGTTAGGAACAAAGAATTTATGGTTCATGTGGATACGTTGGCTGATGTGATTGGTGTGGAAAGAGGGAGTTTCCAACCAATCAGTGTGTTTGTTGGTCATGCGACTTTGGCTCTTGTTCGGGACAGATTTGCTGAGGGCAAGATTTCTTACACCAGAATGAATGCCTCTAATATTTTACTTCACAAGATCGTGATCAACTGCATCAGACCCAAATCCACTTCAAAGACTGATGTCACTCACTCTGAAGCAAGTTGATGTATGCCATCAACATTGGCTATAAGTTCTCACTACCTCACACTATCCTAATGCACATGTATAGGATAGTTGTGAAGGACAAGGGGCAACTTCCATATTCAGTGCTTGTCACTCGACTTTTTAGACATTTCAAAATTCAGCTTCCCGCTCCTCTGTGTGTTAGAACCATAGCTCCAATGGTGATTGGGCTGAAAATAGTTTCAAAGATGCGTCTAAAGGAGCTGAATAAGGAATTGGTGCCTGAAAGAGAAGACCCCTGTCAAGGCAAATCAAGAATCTGCAGCAACTAAGAGAAAAGGCAAGGAGCCCATGACGGCACCAACCAAGAAGAGGAGAAACCTTATCTTGCAGGATGAAGAAGATGAGGACGATATCACTCTCTCCGCCTTGCGTAATTTATGGAGTTTTGTTAGCTTCAAAGAGCAAGAGGACAGAGAGAACAAAGAAAGAGCAGAAACTGAGAAGAGAGGTGAAGAAAGAATAGAGGAAGAAGGAAGAGGAAGAGAAGAAGAGGAAGAAGAGAGTCAAGATGACTCTTTTGAGCCAACATATGTTGTATCCTTGTCAAAGGATTCCGAAAAGACTCGGAGTGGTACTGCAAGAGATGAACAACATCACTCGGGTGCTAAAGCAGAGCAAGGACAAGAAGAATAATTCTTTTCTCCACCCGAAGGCACAGACACAGGGGGAGCTGCTAGAAAAAGAGGTACTTCTTCGCTTGTCTTTACTAGTGATGTTAGTAGATCTCCAGTAGATCCAGAGGATGTCTATGCCTCTCAATATCCTGAAGTAGATGTTGAGGAATCCACTCCTAGTCCTGGTGATCGAACTACTGATGTTCCCTCACATCTCAAGACTCCTGGAACTGATTCGGCTAGACTAAGTGCCACAACAGAACCAACAGCAAACTTTCAAAGACTGCTGGATATCCTTTTGGATTTAAAGGGTCAGTAATATGGTTTAGAGTTTGAGATGAAGAACCTGATGACAGCCTTCAAAACAACTTCAGACTCTCTACAAAAACAGATACAAGCCCTGAAGCTTCAAGTGCAAAAAAATGCAAAGAGTGAGGATATTCAACAGCTGAAGGAGACTTTGAAGAAGCTGGAGGAGACTGTCAAGTCAATGGGGGATTTCCAGATTGTTCGTATCCCCAAACAGCCATGATTTTTACCCAACTCTTTTCATTCTCCACATTTTGTTGTGACAAAAAGGGGGAGAGTTTGTACAGATTTGACTGATCTATCTTTTTTTGGCTTGGAATCTTTTGATGATTTTGTGCTTGGTATTTTGGACTTTGGTATTTTATGCTTGGTATTTTGGACTTTTGTACTTTTTGTTGCACTTTTCGGTTTAGTTTTGGACTGACTTTGGACTATTTGGATTTGAACTTTTTAACGCTTCCAATAACTTAGTTTGGTATACTGATTATGGCTGGATAGTCATTTTGTCTTGTAGGACTAACATGTTTTCTGTGGTTGCATAATCGATGCTATCCAGGTCTTAATTAATTTTTTTTAAGATATTACGTATTGCTTAAGTGTTGTTTTGCAAGTCAAAATTATTCAAATCTGCAGAAAAGTTTTGTCACCATCAAAAAGGGGGAGATTGTTGGAGAAAACTCTTTTATTATTTTGAAGTTGACAAAATCTTTCCATAAGTCTAGTCTGAAGACGTGCAGACTCAAATGTTATAATCTGAAGAACTCCAGACTCTTTTGTCAAAATTCTGAAGACCACGAGACTTTAGCTTAAAAGTCTGCCCTCACCGATGGACTCCAGACCGAAGAATGAAGACTTATCCAGATGCGGGATTATCTTCAAGAATTCGATTCGTATGGTTTATGGTTGACCTTATGGCTGGATATAGCATTTACTTGATTGATTATTCTTATTGGAACTTACTCCGATATGAAGATCATTTGAAAGGCGAGCAAACTTGGAAGGTTCTACTTATGGAAACCAAAGATCCTGATTGTATGGGCGAACAGGATTGACGGGCTTTCATCACAATCATCTAATGACTCGAAGATCCCCTTGATTGATTCTGTCCAACAGGTAGATTGGAAGAATTCCTTTGGTAAGTGCCAATGGTTATGAAGGCATGAAGGAGTATTTAAGGTGGACTCTCAAGTTATTCAAATGTGTGCGTGAAAGAAGAATTCCAAAGTCTGAAGCTCTCCAGTTACTTACTGTTTCACTTACTAAGCTCAAAATTGTAAACAAAGGAGAGAAACTCTTGTGAGACTGTGTGAAAGATCAGTAGAGACTCATCACTGAGAAAGTCGAAGAAAGTTGTAAAATCTCTTTTGATTCATAGTGGAATCCAGCCAGTAGGCTGTTAGCACAGGAGAGTGGACGTAGGCTTAATCTAAGCCGAACCAATATAAACTTTGTGCTCTAATTCTCTTTTCCTGAACTCTTTACTTTCATTTGTACATTCGCATATTCATTTAAAGCTGATTACATTCTTAGTCTATCATCTTCTAAAAGCAAATTACTTCTACTAAGTCTTGCGAAAATGTTTATTTACACCTATTCACCCCCCTCTAGGTGTTTGCACTAGCCCTTTCAGTAGGTAATGTGTGTCATGGTGTAGTGCAATGCGGGGAACGTAGGCGTGAGACAATTAATAAGCAAACAACACTTCATACATAAATGAACCATTCATTCATACGCCCCCTACAAAACAAGGGTTAGCAATTACTTCCCCTTATACCTCCCAACTGCAAAAACATTTAACCCTCACGTTAGGGGCGTACCAGATGTCCTCGCTGCCAAACAAAAATGTTTTTTGAACAAGATCAATTTCGGCCTAAGTCCTCTAAGGTCTGAAACCGAGTCCTCAGCGGAGTCGCCAAGCTGTCGCGACCTACCCCTCGGGGGGAGGGAACAGGTTTAGGGGTATTGCCTAAAGGATGGATTTATGGCCCATGATTAGGCGCGGGCTCTCCCAAGCCCGCACCTCGCGTGACGTTGGGGTATTTTTAAGAATTTTGCAAAAAGGAGTCGCCACTAGCCTATTGGGGTCGGGTAAAAACCAAGTGGGGCATGGGAGTGTACCTCACTTCCTACGCAACCAGAGAATCTAGGGTCGGGGACTTGATTACACTAATTAATCTAATTAGTGCCCTTTCAGTACCTAATCTTGTTCATTTTAAAAGAAAATATTTTTGTCAGGCAGTTTGGATTGATTTTATACCTATCCACTAACATGTGAGGTGATCATGCAAGTACGCAATCATTAAAGTGACAATTAGCAACCAAGCTCTTAACTACAACAAAATTAGCGCATGCAACTAAACAATTACAAACATAATTAAACATGTAAATTAAACCCGCGACATAATCAATGTGCAATCAAATAAGGGCCTAATTACACTAAAAAAGTAAGACATGACAATTTCCAACCAAACCCTATATTTTTTAGATTTTCGGATAGGGATCTTGTGGCACCCCTTAACGGCCCCCGATCCGTTGGGGTCACCACACGTACTTTTCACTGGCTTTACCCTGATAGTATAATACTCTGATACCAAGGAATTTCATTATACTTCATAAATCCTGGGGGTTTATATCTTTTAAGTCGGCCCCTGCGCAGTTTATATAACGGAAGCGCATCCATCAACTTCCCTTCCTGTATTTAAAACGATGCACACCAACTAAACACATTTATAGGTAATAAGCCGAACACTTTTATTTACATAAAACTAGATGGACATCTTTAGTCGGTACACCAAAATGCCGTAATCTTCTATACTCGGCTATACTTCAAAAGATAACCGACATCTTTTCCAATAGTCGTATACTTAAAGTCCATCAATCAGTGTTGGCGTCCAGAAGTTCCTTCCTCTACTGTCCTCCTTCTCGCGGTCATATCCAACCACTCGGTCCATCTGCTGGTGGCGGTGGCAGCAGAGGTATCTTGTCTAGTCTGAAACGTTAGTCCCCAAAAGGGGTGAGTACAACCACCCAACAGTTGAAGATCTACTAAGCTATGCTATGCAAGCCATCACAAGTCTAAGTCCATGCAGGATAGACAAAATACGAAATCGAAAGAATAAATGTGCATCAAATAGATAAAACCTTTTAAAAGCGATGGTAATGAAATTTCAAACCAAAATGCAATCTTTTAGTCACGTAGGGGTCCCGATTATAGGGCCAAACTGTAATGACACGTCCCATACCATGCCACACAATTTAGTCCCATAATCAGGCGCAGATATTAATAGGGTCGTTATTTTTAGAACTCAGTTCATTTTCATTTCCCTATGTCTAGCCCAGAGGACCAGTGTTTACGTCCCTCCAGGATTTCGCACCCAACCTGGCGTCGCAAAAGCCTCCGGGCATGTATTCAAATTACAACCGGGCATCCAAAGTGTGTTACATTACACCTCCAGGCATCTCGTACCCCACCTGGCATCACGAGGAATCTCCGGGGCTCGCCATGAAAATGGTTACCCCTACCCTCCGAGCATGCATCATAATACAACCCCTCACCCTCCGGGCATGTATCATAATACAACCGGGCATCCCGACACTCCCGGGGTACCTCTGGGACGCTGCGGATCCCAGGCATCCAAAGGGCATCGACTCATTCGAACCTTGGGGCATCCCGACTCCCGGGGCATCGTCAACTCGAGGGTCCGACGGCATCAATCATATATCTCATCCATGGTATATCAATTAAATCTTTTCAACGCCAAACCATTTTCAAAACAACAACAACATTTGAAACCCCTTTGAGTTCTTGAAAATCTCCCTTTATGACATCAAATAATATAAATTGAGATTTTCAAAGGCATATCAATACAACAACAGCAGGCTTTAACATGTCATTTTCGTGTCAATGAAATCAATTCACAAAAATTTCAGCAGCATATTATCAAGCCATAAATCCACTTCCACGGTTAACCTTCAATGTATTTCGAGAATCCATGTGTAAATTCTCGGGCTGCACTTGCGCCTCACGGCCAAAATCAAAAAGAGTTATCAAACACAAGTAATTTGAAATCGGCACATTGGTAAGCCAAATCTTCACTCCCGACTTCAAGGTTTTCTAAGTTTAGTTCGTGTAAAAATTTGAAATCTCTAGGACACCAAACATTTTACTTTTCTTTTTGAAACATTGGTGAACGGTGCCTCGGTGCATAAGATTTTCAATACAAATCGGGAGGTTTTCCAAAACCGTTTACAAGTAAAATTTTCAAAGCTTTGCAAATGCTAAAATTGATGTGTAGTCGAAGTCCAAAATTCAACGTTTTATAAAAGTTGATATAAAAATTTGGGATTTGAAAGCACCATGCATTTTCTTAAAACATTTGAGGTCGGTGCCACGGTATAGAATTTTTCATACGAATCGGGAGGTTTTTCTTTTCCAAATGGATCAATGGCTGAATTCTTCAAGGTTTCACAGTCACCAAATATGTTTTGATTGAAGTTCAAAGGAATCGAAAACATGCATGAAAAACCCGAGCATTTCCTCAACCTTTTAGCCTCAAAATAGTTTCGATCACTCTATAAATCACCATTCAACATCAAAATCAAACAATCCAGTCTAACTATGCACTTCCTTAGACAATAATAGCACTACACTATATAGATTAGTAGACTTCAACTTGCCTCAAGTCCTACGATGTTAACGGCGAGGGGTTCGGTGCGGTGGTGCGGCAGCTGCGGCTCAAATGGAACGGCGGTCACAGCGCGATGGGAACACCGATGGTGTCTAAGAACACGGCAGAGGGGCGGTCCTTTCCCTCGCTGCTCACTCTCTCGCACTCGCCGTTCGCTGCTCTCTCTCTCCTTCACTCGCTCACCCGCTTACTTCTCTCTCGGCCCCTCTCTTCGCTCGCAATTCTCTCTTTCGCTCGCTCGCTGCACTTTCTCTCTCACTCGCTCAAACACACGAGCACTTTGCTCATTCTATTTGTTAATTAAGTTAATTATTTGCATGTAGGTTGCGGTGGCAGCAGGCAGCGAGGACAACGAAGGGGATGCATGGCTGGGTGGTCGACAACTCACACGCCCCAAGCTACGGACGTGACTTCATTTGTTTAAGTCTTTCCCATGCGCTGGCCATTAGTAATAGCCTCACGTGGCTGCTCGGTCAACATCTTCTTCCCATAATTGACCGGCTGTATGGACTCTTTACGAATGTGCATGGATACGACTTCACTTTAGTAAAAAAAATCTTCAAGATTTGTTGATCCAAATTGTCGACAAATAAGGAGAAGGCTTGGGGTTGCTCGGCCCAACTTCTCCAATTGCTGACCTTAAATTTCTACATGGGCATAGGTTGTAAAATGGTTACTTGCGTGGCTACAAGGTGGTCCAGACAACGTGCGCGGGAAGTTTCAGTTAGTAGGGTATAAATGCAGGTAGAAGAATGGTCTCCAATTGTGGCGTTACATGAGGTAATTTCGATGGTCGGACCATTACCAAACGTAATGTATCGGTTCAACGATGATAACGAATCGGTGTCCGTAAATGATACCAATGACATTGTCCAACGATACTTCCGTCGATTTGTCACGGACCGATATATATTCGAAGGTCGTCACAAAATTCTGGATGCCACAGATCTGGCCCAACTCGGCCTGGACCCCCTGGTCATGACTGCCCAGTCGCTACCAGGGACGCCACGACGGCGGGCGGGCACTTTCTCTGGCAGCGGCGGGGTGCTGCCTCGGTCAGGCAAGGCGACAACTTTCCGATCGGTCAGCGATGCCACCCCGGTGGCCAACCGACCAGGCTAGGGCTTTAAACAACAAAGAAAATATGGGGTTTCGGCTGGACATTTCAGCGAGTAGGTGGAAGGCGTTTTGGGAAGCAGGGGTTTCAGTGCTCGGCCGAGGCCCAAGCGCGAGTCCGGACCGCCAGTGAGGCACGCGAGGGCAACAGGAAACACAGCGGAGGATGGGTGGTGGCCAGAGCTCGCTCGAAACAGTTGAGGGAGCTCCGGCCCGTTCGGTACAACACACGCACACCAAGTGTTTGGCGAAATGCCTAGCTGGGTTCCGAGGAGACAACGAACGGTCGGCGTCGGTCCGATGGCTCACCGATGGCGATAAGGCATCCCGAGGGCGCGTCGGCAGTGGTAGCGGGGGCCCGGAGACTCCTTTCCTCCTCTCTTCCTCCCTTCTCCCCCTCGGTTCTCTATAGTGGAGCTCCCTATTCCCTCTCTGCTCGTGTGGTGCCCCTCTTCTCCTCGCTTCTTCCTCTTTTTTTGCCCCCCTTTTCTCTCTCTGCTGCTGTCTTTCCCTTATCTTCTCTGATCTGCTTGATCTCCCCTGTTGTTGCTTTTTTTGCTTTCTGCAGGTCTACGCGCGAAGGTGGCTCGAGGAGGAAGAGCCAGGGTGTGGGCCGAGCCCAAAGGAGAAGGAGGTTGGGCCGGATTCGGCGCATGTGAGAGAGAGAAGAAAAGAGGAGGGGCGGGTTGGGCCAAGTCCAGATTCGGCCCGACCCAGCCCCTCTCATGTCCCTTTTTTTTGTTATTTTTTCTTTTTTTGTTTAAAAATAGGTGTCAACATCTCCAGACCAACCGAGAGTTGCCTATTACTTTGATTAACCGTGCTTTCATGTCAGCCAAAATATTTAGGCTAACAATCAATGCTTCATATTCGGTTTGATTATTCGAACAATTAAAGTTAAGCTTGAACATCATTTTTGACCTGTGTCCATGAGAAGAAACTAAAAAAATTCCAACTCCTCATGCCCTAGCGACACTCAATCCATCAAAATATAAAGTCAAAGGAACCACTTGGACACACCGTTCTACATGGTCCTCAACTTGCATACCTAGATACTCAGTGATAAAATATACTACTGCTTGTCCCTTCATAGCTTTAAGTGGGATGTAGACCGGGTTAATTTCTGAAAAAGTGAACACCCGTTTTGCAATCCACCGGCGCTCACTTTGGTGCCAAAAGTTTTCGTCGGATCACTTTGGTGCCAAATCGAAGAAAAAACGATCACTTTGGTGCCACCGGTGAAAAATTCCGGCCAAATTAATTATGTGGCTTTTATATTTAAAAAAAAAAAGTTGCTCGGCTTTTAAACGATGTCGTTTTCCATCCTCTTCAAGAAACGACGTCGTTTTGCCCTTATACGTGGACATCCTCGCAAAAACGACGCCGTATAGCTCAACGTGGATTGAAATTAGGGTTAGGGTTTCTTCCTCGCCGCTCGGCCACCGTTGTTCGCCCGCCAATGCTCGGCCACCGTCGCTCGGCCACCATTGTAGATGCTCGACCAGGTGAGTGAGGAGAGAATGAGAATGTTGCTCAAGCAAGAAGTGGCAGGAAGAATAGGAGGTGAGGGTAGAGGAGGAGGCGGAAGAAAAGGGGTCGAAGGTGCCGCTACTGGTGCGCCGCCGCCGCTGCCGCTAGTGCCGTTGTTGGTGCTGTTACTGCGGTGCTCTACGGGTGTTACTACTGGTGCCGTTCGCTGCTAGTGTCGTTCTTTAGGGAAGAAGACGACATGCCTCCTCTCTCTCCCTCTCTCTCTCTCTCTCTCTCTCTCTCTCTTTCAATTTGGGGATTTAGGGTTTCGATTTGGGGGAAAGAAGCCAAACGACGTCATTTTTGTGGTTTAGATGCTGACTGTGCTCTCCGGCGAGCCACGTCAGCCTAAAAAATTAATAAAAAAGTGCCACGTCGGATTTCCGGTCAATCTAATCGGAGTTGGCACTAAAATGATCGTTTTTCAAATTTTTTGGCACTTAAGTGATCCGATGGAAACTTTTGGCACCAAAGTGAGCGCCGTACACAACTTTTGGCACTGTTAGTGTACTTATCCCCTGGATACTCAGTGATAAAATATACTACTGCTTGTCCCTTCATAGCTTTAAGTGGGACGTAGACCGGGTTAATTTCTGAAAAAGTGAACGCCCGTTTTGCAATCCGACCCTTTATTATCGGTCGAGTCAACATGTACTTGATTACATCTGTTTTGCATATGATATTTACCATAGTGGGTAGCATATATTGACGTAATTTTGTACAAGCATAAAACAATGACAAACAAAACTTCTCAATAGCTGTATATCTTGTTTCTACATCGTTCAGCATTCGACTCAAATAATAAATTGTTTACTCTTTTCCCTCACCATTTTCCTGTGCCAGCACACATCCGATTGCAATATCGATGGCCAACAAATATAGTTTCAACAGTCTGTCCGCCTTGGGTGGCATCAAAACTAGAGGGTTGCTAAGGTACTCTTTTAGTTGGTCGAATGTCTGTTGAAGCTTGTCTTCCCACACGAAGTCCTCTTGATTTTTGAGTTTCAACAATGGAGAAAATACTTCGACCTTCCCTGACAGGTTAGCAATAAATCAATGCAAAAAATTTATTTTGCCTAATATCATTTGAAGCTGCTTCTTAGTAGTTTGTGGTGTTAACTCCAGAATTGCTTTAGATTTATTTTTATCTATTTCAATTCCTCTTTGATTAACCAAGAATCCTGAAAATTTACCAACTGTAACTCCAAAAGCACAGTTCAAAGGGTTCATTTTCAATTTATACTTTTGCATCCTCACAAAGGCTTGCTCTAAATAGTAAAATGACTTACCCGATTTGCTTTGACGATGACGTCATCAATATAGACTTACATGAAATCACCAATCATGTCATGGAAGATGAAATTCATCGCCCTTTGATATGTCGCGCCTGCATTCCTTAGCCCAAAAAGCATGACTAACCACTCAAAAGTACCAATTGCTCCCGGACATATCTTGTTGTCTTATGGACATCCTTTTCTACTATAAAAATTTGGTTATTGGTCGAATGGCCGTCCATAATTTTGTTGCTAGAGGCTAAGTCAACGAGCATGTCAGCCATTGGCATTTGGTATTCGTCTTTATGTGCTGTTGCATTCAAATTGCAGAAGTCTATACACACCCTAAGCTTACCATTCTTCTTTTTCACCGGGACGATAATCGAAAGCCACTCAACATATCAAGCAGTTCTTATAAGACCTGCCACGAGTAATCTTTCGATTTCTTCTTTGACCTTTTGCATAACCTCAGGTGTAAAACGTCTTGGAGGCTGTTTATCTGGCTTAAACCCCTTTTTGATGGATAATCGATGCTCTACCACGTCTCTTCTGAATCCAAGTATTTCATGATTATTCCAAGCAAAGCAATCTTTGTACTTCCTTAATAAGCCCACTAATTGAGCTTTGAATTTGTTATCTAATAAGGTGCTCAAATATCTAGGGCGTCAATCACTTTCTGTGCCCAAATTAACTTTTTATAATGGGTCTTGAGTTTCAATCACCTTAAAATCATCATTGATAAGTGACTCTTCAAACTCTAGAATCCCTTCAATGGCCTCGACGTCCTGTTCCGCTAATTCGGCCCTATAAGTGGAGTATCTCTTAATGATGTTTCTTGATAATGTTAGGTTTTCCATTGACAACTTTATCAAACTGTTCCACCAGTTGATTCTTTGGGACCCACTCAACTACCCCTTTATCAAAATGGCAAAATGCAATGCTATTTGGGTCTACCAGTGGGGGTCGAGTCACACAAATGTTATCCTTCGATGCCCCCTCACATCCTATCGACACATGTAACCAAGCTACTTGCAGCTTAATATTAGCTTGTATATACCCAACCTTATCACCATTCCAAAATGCCAACGTCTGATGAAGAGTCGATGGCACACTCTGGTTGCCATGGATCTAGTCTCTACCCAGTAGTAGATTATGTGATCCTTCAGCATCAACCACACAAAAAGAAGTCCTGGAAGTTTTGGATCATACAGTTAGATCAGCCACAAATATTCCTTTAACGTCCAAAACGTCTCCTTTAAAATTTGATAATTGAATGTTTGAGGGTATAATCTCATTGTCTCTTCTCCCCATCTTCTTGTAAAAGCGATAGGGAATAAGATTCAAAGTAGATCCCCCATCAACTAACACCCAAGATGTAGGACGACCATTAATTCTGGCATTAATATTTAATACTCTCAAATGGTTCGAACTCTTTGCTAGGGGTTTCTCAAATTCCATTACTTCTTCGGCATAAAGATAGAATTTCGCACCCTCTTTTTCATCTGCAGGGATTTCTTCGCACAATATTTTAGTAGATGGGAATGTACGGAATTTACCGGGGAGTTTTGCTTGCACCATGAACAAACTTAATGGTGATACTGACGTTGATATGGGACTCCCCTTTCACTCCGATGACTAAATGGCTGCTTTTGTGGTTAGCTTTTTAGTCCTACTAGAAGACGTATTGTCATTTTTTAGCTTTCTCCTCCAAACCATTTTTTTTTTGTTTGACCTTCTTTCATTTGTGGGTCCTCATCACCATAGGTTCGACTTGAGTGATACGAACTTGGTCAAGTTACTTTTAGAGCAAATACATTTTCTTCTTCCTTTGCATTCTCCTCTTCTGTGTATGTGTTAAGCTGATTCTTTGGGACTGAGCTTTCCCATCTTTGTACCACTTACCGGCGGGAAGATCATGGGGTATCTTTATAGCGCGTTGATGGTGAACATTGGCTATCAAGCTTGTATCTTCATCGTCTAACTCAACTCCCCATCCAGATGGATTAACCACTTGCGGATAAGAAGGAGGTGGATTATAACTAACATAATAGTTGTGTTTCCCACTATGTTCGCCCAGAGTTCCAATAGTAGGGTCTCCCTCCTCATAACTTCTTTTGAATGAATTTTTGGTTACTCGACGAGTACAGAACTTCTTAGAGGATCTTGTTTCATATACAACAGGTTCCTCTTTGTCAAAATTACTTGTATTGCGTACCCTGTTAGTGATCATGACATTCTGTTGAGTACGATGCCCCCTAGAGTAATACTTTTGCTGCCAAATCCAGCACTTGCATTTCGAACACAATTGAGAGTCCTGATTCTCGTTAATTTTAGAGTTCGCTAGAGCAGCTCCTCCCCTCGAATAGACAGGGTGCTTTCTAGGATTAGCTAACCCATTCGAAATTGACCTTCTTTGGGATTGGGCACTTAAGCCTGACCTATAAGGCTCGCGAACAATTCTTTGGCCAAATCGATGGTACTGTTGCACGTGATTATATCCTTTTTGTTTGATTATCCGGTTATATCTCAAACAAAATCGAAGCTGGCGATAACTCTTGGGTATGGCTCTCACCTGGGATGATATTATTCCAGTCATAACAAGGAATGGAACCACATCTATCTCCATGGGAGCCTTATTCTTGTCATCGACAAACTTTATTTTCCCTTACTTGATTGCGTCTTGAATGTTCCTTTTGAAAACTACGCAGTCGTTGGTATTGTGGCTCCATGAATGATACCACTTACAGTATTTCTTCCCTGCTAGTTCCTCTTTGGCTGGTATGTTCTGTCCCTCAATCAATTTTATTTGCCCATCAGCCAATAATAGATCGAATATTTCTTCTGTTTTACTGGCACCGAAGAGTAATAGACAGGTTCTTTAACTTTAGGCATGAGATTGGACTTTCCCTTTACTCTGGCTGACCTCAATGCTTGGCAGACATATGGCTTATCTATGATCATTTTAGCAACAACAACTTCCGTTATATTCACCCGCTCTATATCTTCATCCATTTCTATGGAGTTGGCCCAATTGACATCAGCTCGTCTGCCATGCCTCTTATCTTTTTCTTTGAGCGAGGACTCGTGTTTAGTGGCTATGGTGGACAATTGAAATAAATTAGAGTAGAGTTGCCTAACCATTCTTTCTCGAATCTCAAATTCCAAATCATTAAAAGCAAGATCCGCAAAGGTCTTCTCAGACAGAGGGACCAAGCATTTGTTTTGGCCTTCTCAAACCTAGATATGAATTGGTCAAATGACCCATTATTCGGTTTCTTCATGGTTGATAGGTCAACTATCGACAAATCTGGGACAGCTCTATAGAACTGAGTGGAATAATTTTTCCATTTGTCCCCAAGAATTAACCGAGTTTGGCAACAACACTATACCAAGTAAAAGTAGTCTTGGACAATGATAAGGGGAATAACCTTAGCTCCAATGATCTGCATGGGCAGCATCCCCACATTGTGCCAATAAACGATTAACATGCTCAACTATTGACTGGTCTTCCTCGCCAATGAATAATGTAAACTCAAGCATTTTGAAACCCCTTGGGTAAGGCACAGTGTCCATCCAATCCGGATTTGATTTTCTATAAACATTGGGCAAGCAAACCACATCATTAACATATCCCCTCAATATCGGATCAACAATTGGTTGATTCTGAATCAGGATCATATGAGGGAACCCCGGGCCTGCTGTGCTTGGTAATTAGGTTGCAACAACAAGTTTGCATTATGTTGAGGGCCTTGATGGTATTGCACTTAAGGCCCATAGATTTGTGGCTGTGGTTGGTTCATAGGCTGTGACATCCCGAATTTCTGATTTTGTTTTCAATTGAACGAGTCAAGCTTTTCATCGACATGCCTATAGTTCTATTCTCTGAGCTGATCACTCATGAGATAACTAGTCTATCTGGTGAAGCCGTTAAAGGATTATAATGCAATAGACTTGAGAATTCGACCAGGAATCGACTGCTCGACTGTGCTAATCCGCCAAGGTCACCAAAGACAATGGGATACTTGGACAGTTATAAGTATTCATACTCCGAGGACAACTCGAATAAGTCGAGTGTCAATAAGAGAGAACACCTTAATAGTGGCAGGTACTCAAAGACAATGGGATACTTAGACAATCACAAATATCCAAACTCTGAAGACAACCCAAACAGGTCTAGTGTCGATAAGAAAGAGTACCCGGACAGTGGTAGTTACCCAAAGACAAAGGGATACTTGGACAGTTGCAAGCATCCAAACTCTGAAGACAACTCGAATAGGTCGAGTGTCGATAAGAGTGAGTACCTAAATAGTGTCAGGTACTATAAGACAATGGGATACTTGGACAGTCGCAAGCATCCAAACTCTGAAGACAACTCGGACAGGTCGAGTGTCGATAAGAGGGAGTACATAAATAGTGTCAAGTACTCGAAGACAATGGGATACTTGGATAGCCGCAAGCATCTAAACTCTGAGGACAACTCGAATAGGTCGAGTGTCGATAAGAGAGAGTACCTAAATAGTGTCAGGTACTCGAAGACAATGGGATACTTGGACAGTCGCAAGCATCCAAACTCTGAAGATAACTCGAACAGGTCGAGTGTCAATAAGAATGAGTACCTAAATAGTGTCAGTACTTGAAGACAATGGGATACTTGGATAGCCGCAAGCATCCAAACTCTAAAGACAACTCGAACAGGTCGAGTGTCGATAAGACAAAGTATCTGAATGATGGCCGGTACTTAAGGGTAATGAAACATTTGGTCGGACACAAGATCTTTGGAAATAAGGGTAGAGATATGCTTACCCAACGATATCTCTGATCTATAGAGTGTGTCTACTATTGAACAACACACAATATGAGCACAAGATTGTACATGCTGTAAATTCATGATTTTAAATGTGGTTTATGCATGACAATTTTGTCAATTTTGCATCATCTAAGTTCCACTAGGGAAAATTTTTGAAAGACAATCTTCATTCAAAATGTAGACATCTTAAACATGCCAGATGAGGGACTTTCAGTCTGAAAGAACTTTTCACTCACTCTCATGGAAAATGTTATTTTATCCTGACTATTAATACAAGATTTATAAGGACCACACCATCTCACTGTCATCATGTCAGTAGGGGTCCAAGTATTCTTGCAAGCGGTACGATTTTACCAATATGAGAGGTTTTTGTCCTAACCGTAATGTAAGCTTGGTCAACGGCTTATCAAAGGGGTCCATCAAGGTCAAGGCTTATGAACGAAATGTAGCACGATCATCTCCGAGTTTACAAGTCAAGAACCCTGCGAAAAGAGATAGAATGATCTTGCTTGTACTTCTTCGAGCGATGCTTGTAAACATATGAAATTCTACGTTAATTGAAGTGCCCTAGTCTAAAGAGACTTTTACAATGGGACGCAACGTAGGCTTAGTTCATGTGTAAAAGGGTGACAGTTAGTGATTGTCTTGGCATTGTCACCAATCTTTCTTCTCTCCTCACCGTCAGATGGAGGCTCCACAATAGCAGTTTTGCTTGGGAGTACAAATGGCTGAAATTCACACATTGTTTTGAGGGCGTTGGCCTTGCTTTTTATTAGGCATACTATTTTTTCATGCCCCTAGATTTTTTAATCCTATTTTCTCATCTATGGGCATTGACATTGCTTTCACCAAGCACACTGTTTTTTCATGCCTCTTAGTTCTTAATCCAATTTTCTCATCTATGGTCATTAACCTTGCTTTTACCAAGCACACTGCTTTTTCACGCCCTTAGTTTTTTCATCATTGTTGTTTGAAAAACTAGCCTAGGCAAGTTCAAACAAAACATTGCTATTAGACTCTTGAGTCTTCATCTTTAGTCGGCGCTTCGGGTTATGCTACTTGAATGGCAATAACTTCTGCTTTGCCTCAATGTGAGGGTGAAATTACAGACTCAATTAGGTTATGCAATAGATACTAGTGCATTGGGTAGAGAAAGAATCGCCCTTCATCATTATAGGGCACTTAAATTATCGTGAGTGTTCAATATGCAATAAAGACACCTAAAGATTGATGCATGTGCGAGCAAGAGAATTTCTTATCCCCTTTCTCACCTTGTGATGCCGCCTCGCCTCCAATCTGCTCCATGTATCCTCAATAATGGAAATCTTGAATGCGTAGTCATGGCTTTGATGGGTGAAAAAGAGTGGAGTGATCTTCATCTTGAAAGGCGGCGGGATCTCCTGAAGGGCTCCATACTGTCATGCCACCCCATATGGGTAATAGGGAGTGGCACCAATGAGGCTGAGCAACGGGATTGGATTGCAACATTTGTAAGTAAAGCGAGCTCTCTTTTCATGGAACTAACCAGCACACCACAGGATGCCTTAGGAGCGGGGTCCCTTAAGGAATCTATTCAATTAAAACAGCTTTGGTTGGGAATGTATGGTCTCAAAACCACAAATCTCTGTAGTGGATTTTTGAAATCGTTTATTTCAGATAATTGCATGAGGCATCGAAATTCACTTAGGTGATAAAAGAACCAGACCTGTAAAATTTCCGAGGAGACCCGCATGATTTTTTTCGTGTTTTCTTTAAAACGATTAAGGGACAAGAATGTTTCAGCTAAAATCATATTGACATAATTTTGCCCTCTTAAGACCTGATCAACCACCCATGCCATCGAGGGACTTATGGCATCTTTTTTATGAGGGAAAATGATGAACCTGAAAAAGGTTAGGAGAAAAATCTAGCTTTTTTGGGTCATGGGTTGATTTTCAAAACAATCAGTCAAAAACACTAGGGGCAGATATTATGGTTGGTTTCAAAAATCTGTCTCATAACATGAACTCCAGTTCTTAAAAGTCGCACTAACCCACGCAACGGGTCAATACATGTTAGTGGCCTAACAAGCTTACCCCCAATAGGCATTCCAATAATGATGTTGTATTCTTCTAGAGTTTGGTTTAGCTCAAACCCACCAAACATAAAAATGGATGTCCTAGGGCACCAAAAATGTACTATCACCTATATGACTTCGGGATAAACAGGGATCTGGAACAACGATTGAAGATGGTTGGTTTTGGATTTCACGCGCTCTTGGGCAAATTGGTTCAATTGACCCCACCATCTGAAGAGCTCTACTTTGGGGGTGGGAATAAATTGGATATCGTCTCTTCCCATCGCATATAAACTGGGACCTGAAAAACCGACATAAACTGCCATGGGCCAATAAAGTAAAAAGACTGAGTAAAAATGGTAAAGAAATCACTTTATTTTTAACGAAGATGGAAAACACATAGATATACGCATGATACGTGCGGCTCGATGTCTAGCTAAGAAGGTTTAGAGAAATTAAAAGGGTGTCTGTCCATCGCAGTCTCACGTTGGCATCATATCCTCTTAACCTCAGCTCTACCTAAAGAAATTCGGGGAAAAGAAAAGCAACCTCTACATCGCAGTCTCGCGTTCAAGGCCGTATCTTTCTTAACATCATCCTAAATATCCTATGATGGCCCAGGTCCAGCAGCCGGGTTGTGTGTGCCACGTGTAGTGCTAAAACATTAAAACACGCATAACAATTTATAATCACAAAACATTTTATTTTAACAAAATTAGAATTAATCTCTAAGCTACTAACCTGCACAAAAGAAAAAAAAACAAATTAGTGATGTATTTAAACAATTAAGTCCACAAAAAAAAAAATGTCCCCAGCGAAGTTACCAAGCTGTCGCGACCTCCTTTTCAGCACCTTATTACGCGGGCGCCTACGAAGGCTAATGGCTCGGCTAAGTCTATTAGACTTAGCCTGGGCTCTCCCAAGCCCACTAATTTACAACTTATGGTCCGAGTTTTTAACTTGTAAGTTAATTTAAAATAGGAATTGTCACTAATCAATTTGGGGTGGGTTGATTAGAAACCCAAGCAAAATATTGGGAGAAATATTTCGCTCCTATGCAACTAGAGAAACTAGGATCAGGAACTTGATTATACTAGTTAATCACTAATGGCCTTCCAGTACCTAATCTTATTTAAACCCTAAGGCTTTTTGGATTTTTAATGATTTTTCATGCATTTATGGAGAAAAACATATTCTTGGTCTTTTTCTATTTTTTGAACATAAAAAGTATTTTCACCACCGCCTGCGGTGGCTCAGTTGGATAAGCGCTCCCATGATGTTGTTCTTAGACGGAGGAGTTCGAATCCCACTGGTCGCACGGGATCTTAAACACGACGTCGGGGTGTTGGGTCCTCCGCTAGCGTCACTCCAGGGTTTACCCGCCGGCTGCCGGCTGTACGAGGTTCCCTAGGTACCAAAAAAAAAAAAAGTATTTTCGGATTTTTTTATCTTTTTTGAAAATATAAATCATTTTTTTACCTTTTTTTTTATTTTTTGGGAAAACATAGAATATTTTTGGATTTTTTTATTTTTGAAAAATAAATTATTTTTATTATTTTTATTATTAAAATATAATAATATATTATTATATAAAAACGACCCGAGTCGAATTCACGGGTTGGGATCGACCCGATTCGTTGAAGCCAAGGCTCAAAATTGGCCTGAAGCGCTGGCCCAACTTGGAATCCGCCCCTTTTTTTAAAAACAATTAAAGCCCATTTTACACAAAATTGGGCTCTCTTTTAATTAAAAGAACATGCTCGGCCCAAAAAATCAACCGGCCTACGTACACCCAGATCCAGCTGGTCCGAATGAGTGAAACCCTACCCGAATATGACCCGCACTCAACCCGATTTGCAGCCGCGACCCGATTCTCTCTCGCTTCCCCTTTCTCTCCGCAATGCCTAACGAAGCTCGCTGCGACAAGGGACGTCCATCGCCATGGGACTTGGTCGCAACGGCACCCCAAGCAGCTCGACAGGCCTAGTTCCTCAAACTTGGCTATGGGCACGCCCGGTGGCGACGACGAGCAACTGCAATCGGCTCGACGTAGGGATGGCGTAAGGAGATCGGAAGGCGCAGCGGCAAGGTGAGCAGTAGCGAGCCCAGCATGGCGAGGCTCGCGGCTGGTCGTCAAGGACGGCATCGGGGGCTGAACAACGGCGGCATCAAGCCTAAGAGTTGCAGGCGTCGCTGAAGTAGACGGTGTCGGACGACAGCAATGCCGTGGAGGTCTCACAGGGGCAAAGGTTTTCGCGATTTGGCCGAGAGAGAAATCTTTCTCTCAGATCTCACCCTCCACCCTTCATATCCTCTCCTCTCCCTCGGATTTCTCTCCTACCAGCCTCAGATCTGGCCTTCCTCCTCTCCTCTCCGACTTGCTTTCTCCCCTCCCTCTCTAGTTTGCTTGCCCTCAGGCCTCCTCTGATGTCTCTCAAGGGAAGTCGTCAAGCTCGCTTCCCTCCGATCTCTCTCTCTCTCTCTCCCCCGTCTGTCTCAAAGCTCGCGTGCTCTCGGGCCTCCCTTAAAGTCTCTTAGGGGAAGCTTTTGAGCTCGCTGCTTCTGTCCGCCCTTCTTCGTCTCGCCCAACGCCCTATTTATAGGCCAAGGGGGGGCCGGTCGATGGAGCTTCAACCGCCTGTCCCCGGCGTGTCGACCGGCCTCTTCCTTGGCCGAACTGGCATCTCATCTCAACATTGAAGGCAAGCATTGAAGGTGTTTGCAAGACTTCCTCTCCATCGTCGGCCTACTCCCCTCTCAGCCGTAGGTGTCCTGTGCATGGGTTGTAGAGGAAGGAGGAAGGAGAGAGGCGTGCGAGCCGAGCTGGAATAAAAAACTGGGCCCTGGGCCCTTGTGGGGGGAGAAAAGAAGAAAAAGGGGCTGAGCGTGAAAGCCCAGCCCTCATGGGCACAACTTTTTTTCTTTTTTTTAAAATAATAATAATTTATCTGAAAAAAAGGAAAATAAAAGAAAATAAAACCTAATGGAAACTAAGACATAGGTGATGCGAAAAATATTTTTGTTAGGGTCAAATTGAACCCTAATTTTCTATGTAAATTAATTTTAAGTATTTGATCAAAATTTAGGTGTCAACAATTTTGAAAGTTGGACCTTGATTTAAAACGGCTCTTGATCTGCTACCTTCGGATATTCTGCGTTCATCTCAACCTCGAATAACCAACCCTTATGCCATACCCTTCGCAAAGTTGTATACTCACAACTTCTTTCCTCACTCCTCAGCAAAGAAGATAGAATTTACTTCTTCCATGATAATCTTAGTATATGTCCTTGTAGTATTGAATTAGTAAAGTACTCAGAAGAATATGGTAAAGATGCCAACATCATGCCTTGCTTTTCATTAGGCAACGCCTCATTGATGTTCTTCAAGTCTTTCATGAGTTTGGTGAACTCGTTTACATGGAACTTAATGGATATGCTTTTAACCACCCTATTGAAATATCATTTTTAACATATACAAGCGATTGCTCAAACCCTTCATTTAAGAAAAGTGACTCCAATTTTTCCCACAATGCCACAGCATCCTTCTCTTCATCCTCAGCCACTTCAAGCAACACCTCATCCAATAAATTCAATAGTATTATGCTTTTCATCTACTCCACCAACTCTACCTTATCGGCTGCTTTCATTGTCACGGCCCGATCCTCGGGCACACGCCCATCCCTCACCTTGGTCGATTAATAGCGACATCCCAGGACGCATCGCCAACCCTTTCTTTTTAATACGCATGCGGAAGCAGATAAAAATCCCCAGACAATAAGATAATGGGATAGGAAAGTAGGACTCCAAATTTTCGCACTTTAAAAGCAACCACACTTATACACATTGCAAATCATAGTGCAAATATATACAAGGTGAATTGTTAAATCTGGTTTTTTTAAACCACCGTTTCATAAAAACAGCGTTTGCAGAAGTGAATCAACTTCCATCAAAAGAGAATTGTCCTATGACTAACTAGTCGGACAGGACTGTCAATTCTTTAGGCTTCACCTTCTATTCTTCGGGCCTCTGGTCCTTTACCAACGTCATCTAAGGACCTAAAAATGGTTATACAATAACCAGTGAGACAACGTCTCAGCGAGTTCTACTCCCTAAGACCCGATTAGGAAGCTAATACACTCTATAGGCTACCTAAGCACAACACGAGTCAAAGGACTTACCTTGGCCTCTGTTCCTTCCTACAAGTCAGTATATATCAGATATACAGGAACCACATCAATTCACAGCATCAGATCAAATCATTGATCAATCGACCTAGTCGATTACATGTCATCTCGACCCTTTCTTGGTCGATTCATCTCATTTACTCAAATTCAATGCTAAATTATGGCTCAGCGAGCACGGCCTACACAGTCATCTCAAATACTCAACCCCAACGCTGAATTACGGCTCAGCGAGCACGGCCTACACGGTCATCTCAAATACTCAACCCCAACGCTGAATTACGGCTCAGCGAGCACGGCCTACTAAAACTTTGGCGGTAATGCTGAATTACGGCTCAATGGGCACGGCTTACTAATTCTTCAGCGGTTAATGCTGAATAACGGCTCAGCGGGCACAATCGATTCCAAATTTGGTGGTAATGCTGAATTACAGCTCGGCGAGCACAACCTAGATTAGGTGGTAACCTACGGTCCAATGGACATAACTGTACTTCGACGGTTTCTCGATCTAACCCACAATGTCATACGATTATTCACCCACGGCCAACAACATTACACTCCTCAAATAAATTTCTCAATTAACACAGTATCTTGGCCTATTTTCCTCAGGTTAAGAGTACCCGTTAAAAATGATCGTGTGTGGGTACACGGACGACAGCCTTAGCCAAAATATAACGATTTCACTTTTTGAACATCCCACCAGTTTCGACAGCCCAAAACACATTTTTGGCTCTGTAAACCGACGCCTGGTAATTTTTCCATTAATTACCAAAATTAATTTAGGAATAAAATCCTAAAATCATAATTAATTCATTTTAGCACAAAATAAAGCTCAATTAAATAAACGGACTGCACCACAATAATCAACATAAAATTCCAATCGTCGACCATCCCGGTCTAATTTTCGAAAAATAAATAATTAATTAAATAATTACAAAAATTATTAAATAATTGCAATAAATCCAATTTAGGCCCGTAATGCCTAATTGGAAGCCGAGACGAGCTCGGAAAATTCCAGAGACTCGTTCAATAAATACTATAGACTATCCACTAGCTAATAGCACTAACCATTTGCCTAACATGTATAGGTAAATCCCTAATTTAATTATTCTAATCTAATCTAACCACCTAATTGCACATAATTAAATCTAATCAATCCCTAGGCATCATTATCATACTAATAAGGGATTAGTGAGCAAAACTCACCCGTTTAACAATCCGACCAGATCAAAACGTCGGGAATGTCGCGGGGGACTTTTTCTCCAAAGCGGGCCTAGGGTCAGAGGCCCGGAAGCACCTCAAAACGGGCCTAACAGCCGCTGTGAAACCCACAAAACTTTTGTCCCATTCTTGCTAAAATAGAGAGGAAACAAGCTCGATTAGGCAAAGCAAGACCGGTGAAAGGCTTGGCGAGACAACCGGTGGCCGAACGGCGAAGAAACAGGTTGATCGGAGCTCCGGCGAGCGGGTGGTCAGCAACCAGCGACTCCCGAGGGTCTTGGGGATCTTATTGAATGTTGGGATGGGCAAAGAAAGGGCTGGAATGGAAGAAAAATGAAGAAAAATGCGAAACAGTGCAGGCGGGTAACGGACCGGCGGACCGGCGACTGGCGACTTGCGGCGGCCATACAGGACGGCCGGTGGCTCCATTCTGGGCGAGGTCGGGCTCTTTGGAACGGTCTAGATGTCCTCTTCATGACGATGGGTGGATCGTTTGCTGATTCATCAGGAAAGACCACTTTCAACTCAATTCTTTGGCGCAAAGTCAGCTGGAGCGAAAACTGGCAGAAGTGAAAATAAAGGAGGAAAACGGTCCGGCGGCTTGCTGGCTTCTCCTCTGCTGCTGGTGGCGTCGAGTATGGAGGGGGAATGGAGGTTTTGGCCTGCCAAGAGAGAGGATGAGGGAGAGGATAGAGATGAGGGAATAGATAAGAGAGGGTGGGCCACCATCGCCAATTTTTTCACATTTTTGTCTCCTTCAAGCTTGTCCATCAAGCCAACATCCTATGGCTGCAATTCCTCCACCAAAACACTTCTAGAAGATAGGTTGAAGGGGTCCAAAAGTGGTGGTGGATGGGGGCTACGAATTTCAAAGGTTTCCTCTCCAATTGGGCTTACTTTCAATCACAATCCAATTCCATTTGGCCTCAACCATTCCAATTAGTATCTCAATGCTCTAATGGATATTTTTCCTCACCCATATATCCATCATGTTTTCCAATTTTGCGATCGAAAACCATCCTCGGCTTTTTCTGCACAAAAACAACCATGCGACGACTTTTTCCCAAAAAGTCTCGGGTTGTAGAAAAATCTTCTGAGACTGAATTGACACTCCTAGAATTTATTGTGACATGAGAAAAACTTCAATTTCTGAAATCGGACATGAATTCGCGGTTAATTTCCACTTGGCGCGTTTTTAGCATGACCTAGACTACCAGGTAACTTTCAAAAATTTTCAGAGCAAATGACCCGTGGTTGATTTTCTTCAAGCCACAATGAACCCACTAGCCTCATTGGCGACTCTCGGTTGTCGTGAAAATCTCAAGGATTCAAACACAAACACAAGGTACCAAAACAATAAGAAAATCAGTCTAGTGCCGGCCGACGAGAATTTTTCAATTTAGTGGTGTCACCCACGATTAGCCACACATCTCTATCGAACTGACCTACCTCTGATCTCTAATCAATTTACGTCTATGCCGTAATGATCTCGGCAGATGAACACGGTCGAGCAGTCGATTCCTGATCGAATCCTCAAGTCTATTGCCTTACAATTTCTTAATGGCTTCCCCAAATAGGCTAGTTATCTCGAGAGTGATCAGCTCTGAGAACAGCCCTATAGGCGCGTCAATGAAATGCTCGATTTATTCAGTAGAAAATAGGATCGAAAATCTGGGATGTCACATTCATCATTCCATCTACCTCTGACACCTTCACCAAGTCTTGGGTTGTTAACTAGGTACCCATCGCAATGCTCTGCAATCCAAAATTATTCTTCCCTGCTCAACTTCTCAATCCCAACTCTACCCCTAGGCATAACTGTAAATACATTTCCAGATAATGATTAGAATGGCAAAAGCTCCAAATCGACTCTAGAACTCTAAATTTAGCTTACGAATTGTTCAGAACATAACTTGATAGATCACTGATCTCGCAATTCAAGTTTAACACAAGTAGAAGAAACCTTTGAGTAGACTAGCAAGAATAATAAAGAACATTAGAGAGTTCTGTGATTTAGTCTGAGTATCAGTACTTACTATATCAGGAGAACCAACAATAAATAAATCAATTATTAATCCAAAGAATTATATAGTTTCAATCGCCAAATCGTTCAAGTGTTTCCCATTTCTATATTACACTCAAAGCAAACTCTTTAAGTGTTCTCTTACAATTTTTCACAAAGAACTCACTTGAAAAGTTCATAGAAAGAAAACTCTAAACACTACTTTTGTTCGCACTAATGTGTCATCACCGAATAGAATTTCGTGTTTCATAAGTTCTTACGCGAACTATCGACTTAAACTAGGAAAACTTCATTTTCTTCCTTTTTTTTCATGTTAAATTCAAGATTAGATTTCACTAAATTTTGGACTCCAGAATTTGCTTGGACATAAAGTCCAGGCCAGAAGACATTCGAAACCATGCAAGACTTCAACCGGGTCGGGTTTTGTATGTGGATTCAAACTCGAGACATAAATTAACAAAAAAATTCAAATATGCATAAGTTAACTGAGATAAAACGTCCTAATTCCTTGAAAGTAGGGAATCAGTAGCGTGTATAATGGTGAAATTAGGTGAAAATCAGATCGCATAGACTGTGCAACCATAATTATTTGGAGATAAACAATTGATTAATACCTTGAACTGGATTCCATATATGAATAAAGTCAAAGTTCTGATTTTATGTTGCATCTGATTTTTAAGTTCTATCAACATTATTATCAATATTGCCGTTACGCTGGAGTGTCCTCTAATAAAAAAAATTAAAATAAGGAGCCAATTAAGGCGACAGTGATGATCGTAGAAATCGAAGTTTGGCAATAAGAAAAGAAGAAATTTATTTATAATACGAACTTAGTCTTCGACGGGGCGAGATATTCCTTTTTTTTTTATTAACTTTCATATGAATTATTGCATATTTTTCCATAAAACTTGTACAAAGCAGCAGACAAGCTAACCTCCCTTTCCATTAGTCATGATTGCATGGATATGCATGCGATGCAAAACACAACTACCATCATAATTTTTTCTTCTGTTTGTGAACAACTGATCGGAGCAAACATTAGTGACCTGGCCAAGAGTCTCTGAACACACGTACATGCAATACACCAAAGTATCCTTCGTCTGTCCAGGACCTGGAGACGCGACACTCCTATTATCTCTATCATGCATCATATAAAAACGTGCATACTGGCTTAGATTCTACACGCCATGTAAAGATTGATGCAAAAGAGTTCTTTAAGGTAGGAAAAAGTGCATTTGACCAAAAAGTCTAAAAATCAATGGTAAAAGAACAACCCATATGCCAAAACATGGCATGAGAGAATACTTAAGTGCCCAAAATTAAGAAAGTAACACTTCATTGTCACTTTTTTTTTTTGGAAAAATGGCACACCTGAGTACTAAGTCCAGCAAATCCTGCCAAAAATCCTACATGGCAATTCTTTATTAATATTATTCGCCTACATCGCTCATCGGAGAGCCCACTCAGCAAAAAAAAAATGCTAAAACGACGTCGTTTTGCTGCTGACGTAGATTATAATATAAATATTAATTAAATTAAATTTAAAATCAAATTACAAAACAAAAAACAAAAACAAAACAGTTGCAGAATGGCGAAGGCTGAGCCCTCACCTTCTACTTCCTCCTCCTCGTCCTTTTTTTAAAATATAAATATTAATTAAACTAAATTTAAAATTAAAGTTTAAAAAAAAAAATTTGAAGATGGAGATTCCGGGCAATGAGGGCTAAGCCCTCACCGCTACCTTCCCACCATTGTCAGTCCTACGAGCCCTCGCCCAAATCTAGAGTGAGGGTCGTGACTCTCCCCCAAATCCGACGAGGGTCATCGACCCTTGGCGGGTCGAGCTAGGGGCTGCTGCCCATCGCTTGCTCGTCGGCCCTCGCACGGCCACCCACTGGGGGGTGCAGTAGGCGGTGGGCAGCAGCCCCTAGCCCGACCTGCCAAGGGCCGATGAACCTCATCGAATCTGGGGGAGGGCCGCGACCCTCGCCCCAGATCTGGGGAGGGCTCGCAAGCCCTCACCGTTGGTCGATCAGGGTCGTCAGCCCCTAGCCAAGGCCTAGCGACCCCGACCGACCCTTCCCTAACTATCTGGCAACGGTGGGGAGGTGGTGGCGAGGGGCTTAACCTCGCCACTGCAATCTCCATCTTTCTTTTTTAAAAAAGAAAATTAGTATTAAATTTAATTAAATCAATATCTACCTACGTTAGTAGTAAAACGACGCCATTTTTACATTAGCCACGTCAACGTTCATTTTGCACTTGCCTTGCCGGAAAATCGCCATGTCAGCATTTGGCTGGATTTTCTCGCCGTTGACACTTAACTGATCAATTTTGCTTCGATTTTGGCATTTAAGTGTCACTTTCCTAATTTTTGGCACTTAAATATCCTCTTGTGCCATGTTTTGACACTCTAGGAGTTTGGGTCTCAAAAATTAATCATCGATGTTGTTCTTCTTATGGAAGGTTTGAATGGTCATGGAGAGACTATTGGGTAAGACTTGTTCTTCTTAAACGAGTGATAGTCGTTCGTGATTAGATTTATTTATTTTTTTATCTGGACACGTACATTTTACTTTGAAGTAGCTTATAATTCTAAAAGACTGATAGTTCTTGAAAGAATGACCATTAGTTTAGAACTGGTTTTTATTTTTTATTTTTCTTTCCTTTGAAAGCACGCATTTTGCTTTTAAGGGACAACTATTAATGATAGGACTAATAGTTCTTGAAAGAATAGTAATTGTTCCAAAATTAGATTTTGTTTTTATACGAAAACAAGCATTTGATCACTTGTGTAAATAACGATAGTTGTTCAGATGTTTTTTATTTGGAAAAGTGTACCTGACTTTCAAAGCAAATCATTAATGGCCCAATTACTCAGGTAAGATTGACATGTCAGAATCACAGTTGTTCTAGAACTAGATTTATTTAATTATTTATTCAAAAACGCGCGTTCCTTCTAAGTACCAATCATAATGGGGTCATCACTCAGCTAGGACCGAAACTTCTTGTCCTAGAATTAGGCCTTCTTTATCAAGACATGCTCGTTCGACTTTTAAATTTCCAATCATTAATGAGCTTATCATTCGGTAAGATTAGCAGTTCTTGAAAAAAGTGATAAGTTGTTCTAGAACTAGATAATTTTTTTTTATTTGTAAGCACGTATATGATTTGTAAGTACAAATTATTCCTAGACTAATCATTGGGGGTAAAACTGACAGTTCTTGAAAAAATGATAGTTGTTCTAAAGCTAGAATATTTTTATCTAGAAAGTGCCAATCCTTAATAGGCTAATCCCTCAAATAAGACCGATAAATTTTGAAATAATATAGTAGTTATAGAATCAGAATTCTTTTACTTGGAAATGCGCATCTGACTTCTAAGCACAAATCAATAACCAAGACAGGAGTCATAATTGGGTTTTTGATAACCAAAAACCGCAAGCCAGTATATTACCCTCTGTTAACTTCCCTCAAATTTTACTATTAAATTTGCTAACGTGGATGACATGTGATGACATAATTTATAGGGTTAATATCACAAAAACCCCAAAATTTATCACGTATGTAACGTTAAATTTGTTATAAGTATACCAATTTGTGATTTTTCGTTATATTAACCCTATGGATTTCCACGTGAAGTCACTATGCAACGTCACCTTGTGTCATCCATGTCAGCAAATTTAACTATAAAATTTGACGTAAGCTAACGAAAGGTAAATTTATCACATGTATACCAATTTTGGATTTTTCATGGTCAAAAAATTAGTTTAGGATAAATTTGTCATAAGCATATTAATTTGGAATTCTTTTTGTAAAAAAATTAATTTTGGGTAAATTTGTCATAAATGTATCAATTTAGGATTTTTTGTGGTTTAATCCTCTATCTTTAATTCAAAATTCCTTTTTTTTTTTTTTGTGTCAAAAGCTTTAACTCCATATTAGATTCCACTAAAATTTTGGACCCCACTTAATTTGCCTAGACATAAAGTCCAAGTCAGAAGACATTCAAAATCCGGGCCAGACTTCAATCGGATCAAATTTCGTATGTAAACTCAAATTCAAGACACAAACTAACCAAAAAAAAAAATCAATTATGCATAAGTTAACTGAAATATAACATCCTAATTCCTTGGGAGTAGGGAATCAATAACGTTTATAATGGCAAAATTAGGTGAATACCAGATTGCATGGACTGTACAACCATAAGTATTTGGAGATAAACAACCGGTCGGTAAGTTGAACTGGATTCTGCATTTGACTAAGTTCAAAGTTCCGATTGTTAGATTAAATGTAAATTAAAACCTGACGATCCCGATTATCAATCACAGATAAATTCGTACAGAATTCGGGATCGATTTGTGGAAAGTAAAGATCAACATACCTCCACCCATTGATAAAAATTTGCAAAAGCGGAAAACTTCAAAACCTTGGACGGATCCACGCAGCACAATCGATCTGCAATATGGAAAACACCAGATCTGTATGTCTTCTTCTACTAGCCAATACCCCTCAAACCTGATAGTGTGTTTTCTGTAGTGATAGGGTTTGAACTAGATAACCAGACGTTTTATTCCATTTCTTATGTTACCGATATCTTCCATCAAGACCGTTATGGTAATATATTAACGGGCAAATATCACGTAATAGATGTGGGTGATAAATTGGGCAATAAATCGGAACTAATTGGGAATACAATATTGGGATCATATTAAAATAATAAATATATTACAATATTACAACATTCTCCCACTTGATCCCAATATTCTATCGAAATAATATTAACCCAAACCCACATAAACTTCATACTGAAATAAACACATGAATCACGGCGATAAGTCCTCTTAGAGCGAGTATTATCTTCCGTGTATCACAATGCATTTCATCAGCCCATATGTGATCAAATAACTTAATGAATAAACCTTATGTTTACTCTAGGTCAAACGTAATTGTTTTTCTTAGAATAACTGAATGTATACATTGAGAAAAACATTATAAATGAATAAAAGTCTCACAAATTCTTCCGTATAAAGAAAAATTTACATGATTGGACCAATGCCCATTCTAAATATATGATCCTTATAACTCATTGGTGGCATGCCTTTAGTTAAAGAATCAGCTATCATCAATCCAGTGCTTACGTGTTCTATAACCACTTTCTTCTCTTTAACACGTTCTCTGATGGCTAAATACTTAATATCGAAGTAATTGCTTCGACTACCACTTTTGTGGTTCTTAGCCATGAAAACTGCAGCTAAATTGTCGCAAAATATTCTTAATGGCCTAGCAATGGAATCCATAATTTTAAGCCCCAATATGAAACTTTTCAATAACACACCATGTGAGGTGGCCTCAAAACAGGAAACGAACTCTGCCTCCATAGTGGAAGTGGCAACCAAGGTTTATTTTGTACTCCTCCAGGATACAACTCCGCCAGCAAACATAAAAATATATCCCAATGTTGATTTACAGGAATCAACGCAGCCAGCAAAGTCTGAGTCCGAGTAACCAACTACCTCCAAGTTGTCCGTCCGTCTATACATAAGCATGTGTCCCTTTGTTCCTTGAATGTACCTCATCACCTTCTTTGCAGCTCTCTAGTGGTTCATACCCAGATTACTTTGATATCTACCCAACATTCCCACAGCAAAGGCTATGTCAGATTGAGTGCAAACCTGAGCATACATCAAGCTTCTGACAGCAAAAGCATATGGAATATTTTTCATTTATTCCTTTTCAAAATCGTTCTTCGGGCATTGGTTTAAATTAAACCTATCACCCTTCACAATAGGTGCTATACTTGGTGAACAATCTTTCATCCGAAACCTCTCTAAGACCTTATTGATATAGGTTTCTTGAGATAGTCCTAATATACCTCAAGGTCTATCTCTATGGATCTTAATGCCAATGACATAAGACGCTTCATCTATATCCTTCATATCAAAACTCTTAGAGAGAAATTGTTTCACTTCATATAACAACCCCTTGTCATTGGTTGCAAGTAGAATGTCATCTACATATAGACAAGAAAACAAATTTTGCTCCCACTAACTTTCTGGTATATACATTGATCCATGACATTCTCTATAAAGCCAAATGAAGATATTACCTCATGGAATCTTAAGTACCATTGGCGGGATGCTTGTTTCAACCCATATAGAAACCTTTTAAGCTTGCATACCAAATGCTCACCAGCACTAGAGAAGGATCCTTCTGGTTGTTTCATGTAAACCACTTCTTCCAATTTTCCATTAAGGAACGTCGTTCCACATCCAATTGATGTAACTCCATATCAAAATGAGCAACCAATGCCAAAATAATACAAAGAGAATCTTTCTTGGATACAAGAGAAAATGTCTCTGTGTAATCGATTCCTTCCTTTTGAGTGAATCCCTTGGCAATGAGTATGGCTTTGTATCTCTCAATATTGCCTAATGAATCATTCTTAGTTTTGAAGACCCATTTATAACCAATGGCCTTCGCACCATCAGGTAACTCAACTAAATCCTAAACTTCGTTTGATGCCATAGAATTCATCTCTTCCTTCATGGCATTGTACCATAAATTGGATTTATCACAACTCATGGCTTGTGAAAACGTCTCAGGATCACTTTCAGCTCCAACATTATAGTCAGATTCTTGTAGAAAACTTCATTAGGGATTGTTGATTTCTTCATTCTAGTAGACCTTCTTAATGTTGCATCAACATCCTCCTGAGGAGTTTGTTGTTCAACTGGAAGTTCAACAGTATATGGTAATTGCTGAACAGTTGGGTCTACCGGATTAATATCAGCAGGTTGTGGATCTTCAATGATTGGTTGCTTAACGACCGGTTGAACTGAAGGGGTGTTGTAAACATTAACCAATCCAATACCTGAGGTGGAAGGTTGAGTATCTGAATGATCTTCTTCGGGAACGAAGTCCCTGAATTGATCGCTGCCACTAATTAGGTCATTCTCAAGAAATTTAGCATTTCTTGATTCCACAAATCTAGTGGTGTGAGATGGACAATAAAATCTATGTCCTTTGGATTTTTCGGCATATCCAACGAAATACCCACTTATAGTCCTTCGATAACTTCTTTTCTTGTTGATTGTAGACTCTTACTTCAGATGGGCATCCCTAAACACGTACATGTCGCAAACTCAGTTTCCAACCTTTGAATAACTTAAAAGGCGTCTTTGGAATAGCCTTGGTTGGAACTCAGTTTAATATGTACACAACCGTTTTAAGAGCCTCGGTCCACAAAAACTTATGAAGTTTGGAGCTGCTGAGCATATTCCGCACCATGTCCAATAATGTTCGGTTTCTTCTTTCTGTGACGCCATTTTGGTCCGATGGACCAGGCATAGTGTATTGAGCAATAATCCCATGCTCTTCAAGAAACTTCATAAATGGACCAGGTGCTTGTCCATCTTCAGTGTAGCTACCATAATATTCTCCACCTCTATCTGATCTCACGATCTTAATTTGCTTGCCGCATTGTTTCTCTACTTCGGTTTTAAATACCTTAAAGGCATCTAGTGCTTCGTGCTTATTACGAAGCAAGAAGAGATACATGAATCGTGAATAATTGTCTATGAAAGAAATAAAGTATCTCTGACCATTTGAGTCCATATCCGGACTACAAATATCTGTATATATGATTTCTAATATTTTTGTACTCCTCTTAGCACATTTATTTGACTTGTTAGTCTATTTTCCCTTTATACAGTCCACACAAGTGTCATGATCAGTAAAATCCAGAGTATTAAGTACTCCATCATTTACTAGTCGCTTAATTCTATCCATGGAGATATGTCCCAATCTCAGGTGCCACAACATAGAGGAATCCTCATTCATAACACATCATTTTATACCAGCATTATTGTGAACATGCATCGCATTATTAATGACATTGTCTTGTAAATTAATTCGAAAGAGACCGTCAGACAAAACACCACTCCCAACAATTTCAGATTTATACAATTAATTGAATGTTGAATCTGAAAATTCAAAGGAGTATCCCAAAGGTACAAGTCTTGAAACTGAAATTAAATTCCTAGAAAAACTAGGAATATAAAAGGTCCTTTGTAAAATTAAAACAAAACCACTACTGAGAACTAATTTACATGTCCCAATAATTTCCACACGCGAGCGCATCCTATTTCCTGAATAGATGCTTTGTTCACTTCCCACTGGTTTCCGCTGGTTCTGAAAACCCTACAAGGAATTCGAAATGTGGATTGTAGAACCAGAATCAATCCACCAAGTGTTGTGACCCACATCAACCATATTAGATTCATAACAAACACATGAGAGTTGATTGCCTTTCTTTTTAGGCCAGGCCTTAAATTTGGCCCAATCCTTCTTCATGTGCCCCTTCTTTTTACAGAAGAAGCACTTGGATTCCTTCTTAATGCCAGCTTGGAGAGGTAGAGGCATCTTACCTTTTCCCTTTTGTTTGCCTTACTCTTTATACTTATCCTATGTTGCCATATGGGCACTTTCTCCTTTCTTCATTAGTAGCCTCTCTTCCTCTTGAACACACATGGTCATGAGTTCATTGATTGACCATGTGGTTTTATGTGTGTTGTAAGAGATCTTGAAAGGGGCATACTCTTGTGGGAGAGTATTCAGGATATAGTATACAAGAAAAGAATCTAATATCCCAACCTCAAGATTCTTCAGCTGAGCTGCAATGTCCCTCATCTTCATGATGTGCTCACGCACACCTCTTACACTGATAAGTTTCAAGGATGAGAACTTCATAATCAGGGTCATGGCATGTGCCTTCTCTGAAGACTCAAATTGTGCATCAATAGCCTCCAGCAATTTCTTGGCATTGTTATGCTGAATGACTGAACCACGAATACTAGCAGAGAGTTTTGTCTTTATGCACATCACATTGAGACGGTTGGACCGCTCCCATTGTGCATAACGAGTATGTTCAGCATGAGTACTATTCTCAGTAGGTTCAGGTGGTTCGTCAGATCTTAGTGCATAATCAAGATCCATGCACCCCAATTGAAGAAGAACTGATTCATTCAATTCTTTATAGTTATTTCCATTAAGCTCAGGAACAATTATACCAGAACTAATCATAAGTGGTAAAACTGCATCATAATTAAAGAAAACTTATGCATCAACATATTTGAGGCAAATAAACTTAAATCATGTTCATTTTTTACCAATGTAAAACATGTTATAAAATATGAATCACATGACATCAAAAACTGTCTGTGGGCTAAGTTTCTAATTTAAATTGATTCATAATTACTACATGATGAAACTATCAAATTATATTCCCTTCCTTAATCCCTGTGGGTAAATTAAGAAAGATAAAATAATATTTCATCCTAATTAATCACATTAATATATTGAAAATTCTTGTAGGATAAAATTCATAATATTAATATGACTAATCACAATTATTGTCTTTGACTATATGTGATCCAAAGGCTTTTAATGTATATAATTTAATATAATCAAAGATGTTGTGGCTAATCTTTAATTAATTAAATATATACGGATCACTAGATATTTAATTTTATGAGAAAATATTCATAAAATTGCACGTAAGGGTAAAACGGTAAAATCACCTGCAAATGGGTAAAACTAGAATTTTGCACGCAAGGCCAGAATTGGAATTTTACTTTTAAGGGGTAAAACAGGAATTTTATGCGTCCAGGGCAAAACCGCAATTTTCCTAAATGCGAAGGGGCAAAACCGTATTTTACTCGACGATGGCAGAATTGTAATTTTGCACAAGCGTTGCACGTGCCCGAAGCCTTCTTTTCGGGCTTTCTTCTTTCCGCCGTTCCTTCTGCCACGACCAGCTTCGTTCCGCCGCCGAGGTCTCCTCCCACAACCCATGTCCGACCAAATTGATTGATGTGTTTTGAAGAGAACGTCGGGACGAATGAATAATTTCAAGATCCGGCAAAAACAACCAACATATTGACCAGAATTAAGCCTAAAACGATCTGCCCTAAAAAACCCTCACCACCAAAATTTCACCGCTCGATTAACCTCTAACGATCAGTAATATGCCGAAAAATTTAAGGGGTTTTTCTTCCTAATGGCGGTGTGACCATACAAATCCATTATCGCGTGGTGAGTCGTCCGAATTTGGCCGAAATTTTAAATTTTGTTCCAAGCAATAAAAATCCGAATTTACCCATACATAATTCAATGAAAATAAATAAAAATTCCAAAAATTTCACCAAGGCAGAGATTGTAAACATGTTCTGATACCAACTATTAGATTAAATGTAAACTAAAACCTGACGATCCCGATTATCAATCATAGATAAATTCGTACAGAATTCGAGATCGATTTGCGGAAACATAAAGATCAACATATCTCCACCCATTGATGAAAATTTGCAAAAGCGGAAAACTTCAAAACCTTGGATGGATCCACGCAGCACAATCGATCTGTAATATGGAGAACACCAGATCTGTACGTCATGCTCTACTAACCAATACCCCTCAAACCTGATGGTGTGTTTTCTGTAGTGATAGAGTTTGAACTAGACGACCTGACGTTTTATTCCGTTTCTTATGTTACCGATATCTTTCATCAAGACCGTTATGATAACATATTAACAAGCAAATATCACATAATAGATGTAGGTGATAAATTGGGCAATAAATTGGAACTAATTGGGAATACAATATTGGGATCATATTTAAAATAATAAATATATTACAATATTACAACACCGATCTTATGTTGCATCTGATTTTTAAGTTCTATCAACGTTTAATCAACTGGAGTGTCCCCTGATAAAAAAAAAAATTAAAATAAGGAGCCAATTAAGGCGATAGTGATGTGCGCAAAAATCGGAGTTTGGCGGTAAGAAAAGAAGAAATTTATTTATAATACTACCTTAGTCTTCGACGGGGCGAGATATTACATTTTTTTAATTAACTTTCATATGAATTATTGCATTTCCATAAAACTTGAACAAAGCAGACAACCGAACCTCCCTTTCCATTAATCATGATTGCTTGGACATGCGTGCGATGCAAAACACAACTACCATATTATTTTTTCTTCGGTCAGTGAACAATTGATTGGAGCAAACATTAGTGGCCTGGTCAAGAAACTCTGACACACGTACATGCAATACGCTAAAGTCTGCTTCGTCTGTCCAGGACCTGAAGACGCGACGCTTCTATTATCTCCATCATGCATCATATGACAACGTGCAAGGTGACTTGGATTCTGCACACCATGTGAAAACGGATGCACGCCATGTGAAAACGCACGCAAAATAATTCTCCAAGATACGAAAAAGTACATCCAATGAAAAAGTCTAAAAATTAATCATTGATGTTGATAGTCATGAAAGGATAATTGGGTAAGATCGGCCATTCTTGAACGAATAATAGTCGTTGGTGATCAGATTTTTTTCTTTCGTATCACGTGCATTTGACTTTTAAGTAGCTAATAACTTAGTAAGACTAACAGTTCATGGAAGAACGGTCATTGTTTTAGAACTGAGTTATTTTTTTCTTTCCTTTGAAAGCACACATTTAGGTTCTATTTGGTAAAAATAATTTATGTTCCCCAGAACAACTATTTTTGTTCTTTTGTTCCGGGGAACGAAGAAAGAATAAAAACTTGTTTGATAAAAATGTTATTCTAGGGAATAAAAAATTTATTTTTTTGTTATTGGGAATAGATTTGGAACAGAAATAAGAAGTAGAAAAAAGTAACTATTTGTTCCCAAAAACAATTTTTTATTTTCTCTTCTTTTTCTTCTCTTTTCTTCTCTTTTATCTTCTTCTCTTTCCTTTCTTCTTCTTCCTTTGGCCGATCGCCAGCCTCGGCCATGGTCGGTGACCGACTAATGAGAGCCGGCGACCTCGGCGTAGCGTCACCATCCCTCGACGAGGCCCAGCCTCGCTGGTCGGCATGAGGCTCGGCCTCACCAAGCCAGGGCGAGACCAACCTCATGCCACCTGGGCAAGGTCAAGCCTCGCGGTGGCTAGGCGAGTCTCCGACGAGCTCGCCAGACCTCGCCCAGCTAGTCACCGGCTGCCTCCATGGCTAGCGACCGGCCACAAAGGAGGAAGAATGAGATAAAAGAAAAAAGAAAGAAGTAAAAAAAGAAAAATATAATTAAAATATTAAAATATTAAAAAATTTGAAGAAACAACAAAATTATATAATTCTACCAAACGCATTTCTATCCAGGAAATAGAAATTTTGTGTAGTTACCAAGCGTGCTCTTATACTCAGGAATTATTTCGGGAGCACAAATAAACAAACAAACAAACAAAAAAATCATTTCTAATCAAAAATTGTTTCCAGGAATAGAATCGTTATCAAATGTACCATTAGCTTTTAAGGGGCAATTATTAATGGTAGGACTAATAGTTTTTGAAAGAATAGTAGTTGTTCCAAAGTAAGATTTTGTTTCAATGCAAAAACGCGCATTTGATCACTCGTGTAAAGAATGATGGTTGTCCTGATTTTTTTTTATTTGGAAACGTGTACCTGACTTTTAAGGTAAATCATTAATGGGACCAATCGCTCAGGTAACTGTTCCTAAAGGAATTATAGTTGTTCTCTAGCCAGATTTATTTATTTATTTATCCAAAAACACGCATTCCTTCTGATTACCAATCACTAATGGGGTCTATCACTCAGCCTAGATCGACACTTCTTGAAAGATTAGTTGTTGTTCCTAGAATTAGAATTTCTTTATCAAGACATGCCCCTTCGACTTTTAAATTTCAAATCATTAATGAGCTTATCATTTGGTAAGGTTGGCAGTTCTTGAAAAAGTGATAAGTTGTTCTAGAACCAGATTTTATTTTATTTTTAATTTGGAAACACGTATATGAGTACAAATTATTCATAGGCTAATCATTTAGGTAAAACCGATAGTTGTTTAAAAAATGGTAGTTGTTCTAAAGCTAGAATATTTTTATGTAGAAAGTATCAATCCTTAATAGGCTAATCGCTCAGGTAAAACCGATAAATTTTGAAAGAATATAGTAGTTATAGAATCAGAATTCTTTTACTTGGAAATGCGTGCATCTGACTTCTTTTTTGATGGATAAAATCGTTCGAATTCATAAAATTGTAATTCTTTCCATTTCAAGAGAAGGCTATACATGTTTTAGGTGTTTCCCATTAGGTAATGGAGATTCATAGCCGTAAATCGATTGGTATCTTGCTTTTCAGATGGTTACGTGGGTTAGAGTTATGGAACAGAAACCGACAAACAAGCCCAATTTGTTAATTTGTATGGGCTTTCGCCTTTTTCGAGGGAAGTAAAAGAAACTCGGGTGGAATTTTTTATTTATTTTTTATTTTCTGGAAAATGGACTTGGCCCCTTGAGCCGAGTGCGTGTACGGGTGGGGCCATTCTCGGGCTAGGTCCGCCTACAAGATCAGGTGTCGGGTACATAAAGACAGACCTTGAACGGGCTCCGTTGATCAAGCCCCATTTAGTCAAAATTCACAGGTTCAATATTGAATTTAACCCCTCAAGCCCATTACCTATTATAAACTCCCCAAACCTCATTACCTGATTACTACCAACCATATGAAGCTCATTTCAACTAAAGATAATGACACAAATAGACTCTGATTTTGAGTTGATCTCAATAGTCTAATAGCATATGTCAAGTAGTTACAAGTAGTTACAAGTGAATCAATTCATCTGCACACTACTTTCAAGGAAAAACAAAAAAATTATCAATTGATCCCAGGTTGGCCCTAGAACCAAACTGAATCCATTGGGTTGGTCCGGTCCTTAATCTCAAGCTCAATAAGGTCAATCATCGGTCTCAAAAATTGAGGACCAACACTGCACAGATTGATCCTAAGGTTGGGGGTGGACTAGCCCAATCCGAATCATGCTCACCCGTACTCCTATTATCTCTATCATGCATCATATGACAACGTGCATGTTGACTTAGATTTTGCACACCATGTAAAGGCGGAGGTAAAATAATTGTTCAAAGTACGAAAAAGTGCATCTCACAAAAAAGTCTAAGAATTAATCATGGATTTTGTTCACATGGAAGGTTTGAATGATCGATGAAGAGACTATTTGGTAAGACTGGACGTTCATAAACGAATGATGATTGTTCGTGATTACATTTTTTTTTTATCTGGGCACGTGCATTTGACTCTTAAGTGGCTAGCAATTTGGTAAGAATGATACTTTTCTTTTTTATTTGGACATGTGCATTTGACTCTTTAAGTGGCTAGCAATTTGGCAAGACTAACGGATCTTGAAAGAACTATCATTGGTTTAGAACTTCGTTTTTTTTTTTTTTTTTTTTATCCTTTGAAAGGAGGCATTTTGCTCTAGGGACAATATTAATGGTAGGACCAATAGTTCTTGAAAGAATAGTAGTTGTTTCAAAATTAGATCGTGTTTTAATACAAAAACGTGCCTTTGATCACTCATGTAAGTAATGATAGTTGTTCTGATGTTTTTTTATTTGGAAACGTGTACATGACTTTTAAAGCTAATCATTAATGGGCCCAATAACTCAGGTGAGATTGACAATTCCTAAAAGATTTATGGTTGTTCTATAACGAGATTTATTTTTTTATTTATTTATCCAAAAACACGCATTCCTTCTAAGTACCAATCACTAATGGGGTAATCACTCAGCTTAGATCGACACGTAAGATTAGTTGTCCTAGATTTAGGCTTTCTTTAACAAGACAGGCCCCTTCAACTTTGGAATTTCCAATCATTAATGAGCTTATCATTTGGCAAAGTTGGCAGTTCTTGGAAAAAGTCATAAATTGTTCTAGGACCAGATATTCTTTTTATTTGGAATCACGTGTATGATTTGTGAGTACAAATTATTCATAGGCTAATCATTCAGGCAAAACCGATAGTTGTTAATAAAATGATAATTGTTCTAATATTTTTATCTAGAAAGTATCAATCCTTAATAGGCTAATCGTTCAGGTAAGACCGACAAATTTTGCAAGAATATAGCAGTTATAGAATCGGAATTCTTTTACTTGGAAACGCGCATCTGACTTCTAAGCACAAATCATTAACCGCGACAGGAGTCATAAATGGGGCTGCACTTAGCAAAGAGTTTCCGAAGCCCAGTTGAATGCTTTCGTATATTCTGAGTAGCAGAAGCCTTGAGAAAAAGATCAAAATGGTGATTTCAAGTGATGGGCCAAGTTCCAGATAGAATCATAAAATCAAAATAAATAACTATCTCATCAGCTCGCGCCATTCGGACATAACCTCTTAGGAGTAATTCATCTAATTGGTTAGATATGAACAAACATGTAAATTCATTACCAAACGAGACCCAACACAATAACGTCAGTTCATTGAATTATTGTTTTGGTTTGGGTTCAAGAAGATTTTCTCACCTGCATCTGGATGGAGATAATGCGAGAACTTGGGAGCTGGACAAGTTGATTTACGCATTGCCTCTGTCCTTTAAGCCTGTAAGCTTAATCCAATGGATAACTCTAAACCCGATGTGTCGTATTTGTCACTAACACAAAGAAAAAGAAAAGAACAAATCAAGCACAAAAACAGGAATATATACAACAGAAATAACGCGTTCTCCCATGCCTTGAAAAAGTTGGGATAGACAGCTTTCGATGAATAAAATCATTCAAATTCATAAAATTGTAATTCTTTCCATTTCAAGAGAAGGTTATAAATGTTTTCGTTGTTTACCATTTGGTAATGGAGATTCAAAGCCATAAATTGATACCTTGCTTTTTAGATGTTCACGTGGGTTAGAGTTATGGAAAAGAACCCGATATACAAGCCCAATTTGTTGATTTGTATGGGTTTTGGCCTTTTACGAGGGAAGTAAAGGAAACTCGGGTGGAATTTTTTATTTATTTTTATTTTCTGGAAAATGGACCTGGCCCCTTGACCCGAGTCCGTGTACGGGCCGGGCCATTCTCGGGCTAGGTCCGCCTAAGATTAGGTGTCGGCTAGATAAAGACAGACCGTGAACGGGCTCCATTGATCAAGCCCTGTTTAGTCAAATTCACAGGCTCAATATTAAATCTAACACGTCTAGCCCATTACCTACTATAAACTCCCCAAACCTGATTACAACCATAACCATGTGAAGCTCGTTTCCACTAAGGATAATCACGCAAATGGACTTTGGTTTCGAGTTGATCTCAATTGTCTAATAGCCTATGTCAGGCAGTTACAAGTGAATCAATTCATCTACACACCGCTTATGAGGCCAGCATCAAAGCTTTTTTGGCAATCAATATATAGACCAGTAATTTCGTCGTATAGTAAGTCAAGATCCGATCATACTCAGCTGGACAGGATATTACTCTTACTTACGGATGGAAATAACATAGCTTGCTTGATTGACTAAATATCGCATGATAATTGTGGCACCCCTCGATGGCCCCCGATCCGTTAGGGTCGCCACAGTTCGCTTACCTTTCACTTTCCCTAATAACATGTCACTCTGATACCATTTCAATTGCAGCGGGTCCATACAACCTGGGGTTTTTTTTTTTTTTTGATCGGTCCCTTGCACAATTCATCTAGTGGAAGCACATCCATCAACTCCCTTCCCTATATTCAGAAAACGATGCACACCAACTAAACATTTATAGGTAAAAGCCGAACACTTTTATTTACTTAAACTAGATGGACATCATTCATCGGTACATCAAAATGCCATGGTTTTCTATACTTGGCTATACTTCAAAAGATGACCGACATCTCCTCCAACAGTCGTATACTTAAAGTCCATCGATCATTGTCGGCGTTCAAAAGTTCCTTCCTTTGCTATCCTCCTCCTCGTGGTCATATCCAACCACTTAATCCATCTACCGGTGGCAGTGGCAGCAAAGGAATCTTATCTAGTCTGAAATGTTAATCCCCAAAAGGGGTGAGTACAACCACTCGGCGGTAAAGATCCACCAAACTACTCATTGCGTCAAACAGAACAATAAAGGCATCATAACAAAGCACATATCATTCATGCATTCAAGCATAACTTACCTTGCAGCCATGCATATGTCACCATGCCATATGTGCATATACCACCATGCACTCATCATCAAGCATTCATGCATATATCACCATGCCATATGTGCATATACCACCATGCACTCATCATCAAGCATTCATGCATATCCATGCCATATGCATACACCCATGCACATGATTCATTTTCAATTCTTATCTTTCACAAGGATCTCATAAGTTTCTCTTTCCAGGGACCAATGTTTGCATCCCACAATTTATCGCTCGCATCCAACCAGGCATCGCGAGGAACCTCCGGGCATGTATTCAAAATACAACCGGGCATCCGGCACCCCCACATTCCGGGCATCTCGTATCCCAACTAGCATCACGAGGAATCCCCCCGGGCACACACCTCCAGGGCTTCCGGGATTACGTACCGACATACCACCAGGATTCCCCCCCCCTTCTGGAATTACGTACCGTATACCACCGGGCATCTCGAAACTCCCGAGGACATCCGGGCATGTATCGTAATACAACCGGGCATCCGGCACCCCCACATTCCGAGCATCCCGACACTCCCGGGGCATCGTCGGCTCACACCTCCGACGGCCTTCTCATCACCACAATGCATATTCCCATACATCTCATTTTCAATTTCACATTTGATGCAACAATGCCAATGATTTGACAGCAGCCCTTTTTTTAAAATCATATAATATGCCTTGGGAAAAGTATCATTTGATGCAATGGTTTTGAAACTTCATTGAGTTCATGAAAATCCATCAATCCTTTGATGTCATACGAAATGTATGGATGTCATCATGTCATTGCACGAGTAATAATCCAGGATATCATGATTTACATAATAAATCCAATAAGCAGTAAATAAAACAATTTCCAGCTTAAACAGAATGCGTACTATTCATGAAAGATTCTAGAAAATTAGCAAACGATGGAAATAAATTCTGAAAATTTACCACAATGTAGATAAGATCTAAGAAAACACATTTCGTGAAGAACACCATATCAAACAAGGCTTCACAGAATACGTACAGGTCCGTGCATCACCGAAAAAGGATTTTAACATCATCCATGCACAGTTTTGAAAACAATATCGATTAATCCCTTAAATAAACTCAGAAAATTCTGAAATTTGGACACGCTGTATTTAAGACCTAGAAGTACAAGTTTCATGAAGACATCGTAGTCCAATTCGTTCTGGATTAAAAGATAAAATCGATTTACTTTTCCCTATTCTCGGTATCGTTTTCCAGATCTACCCGTGTTGAAGAAAAAATCGTTTCCTTGGTCATTACTGGTCCATTTACTCTGACATTTCAGTATGTTGTTCCTAAGAATATTACCTACAACTTTCATTAAGAACACACTATCAAATTTTAACTGTAAGATTTTATAAAAATCCCGAAATCATACTAGGTCGAAGCAGCGTTTTTCCCAGATCCAGTTTCTTCAAAAGACAACGGTTTCACCGACCTATTTTCGTTCATTTCCTCTAAATTTTTGATATATTCTACCTCAGGAAGTATACTACAACTTTAGTTAAGATATCAAAGTGAGATTTCAACAAGAAAGTTACTTTACAGACCACGAAACCACTGAAGGTCATCACGACGAATTCCAGATCTAGTCTCTCCAAAGGAAAATCGTTTCACCAAGAAATACTTGTTCGTTTTATCTAAAATTTCAGTATGTTATTCTTCAAGATGTTCTCTACAACTTTCATGAAGAGGTCGAAGTGAAATTCCAAATAAAAAGTCACATGCAACACACAAACTCGCGGACGGTCGGACTGGTCTTTCCGAAATCAGCATGCATGACCAACGAATCTCTCTTCAAAGCACCGAAATCTCATCCCATCTACCACAACCAAGACTTACCATCTACTACACATACACACAGCAATGCAAAGAGTAGGTTTTAGGACTTCACTTGCCTTAGATTCAAGCACAAAACGGCAGCAAACAGAGGCAAAGCAGCAACGAACGGCGGACGAACAGGTGGACGAACTCTCTTCCTCTCTTTCTCTCTTCCTCCCTTTCTCTCTTCTTTCTTTGGACGGTACTCTCTCTCTTCTCTCCCTTCTGGTCGAAATCCCCCTCCCTTTTTGCTCTTTGATTAACAAATTTATCTCTATTTTTGCATGTAAGGGACAAGTGGAAGATGCATGGACAAATGGCTTCAAATAATGAACAAGTGGAGGCAATTCAAAGACAAGTGTCCACCATGCTTCACCTCCTTCATGCGTTGGCTACCCCATGGGCTCCATGGGCCGGGCCTTGGGCCTTCATGGGCCGGTCGACCAGGGGGTGGCGTGGGCTGGTTGGATGGTCTTTGGGCCTAAAAATCAGCCCACCCTCTCCTATTCCTATTCCATTTAACCCTCATTTAAATTAACACTTAATTTCAACTTATAAACTCACAAAACTTTGTAATTTAAATCAATAAAATGCTACTTATAAAGTGCACCACCAAGAATAAGATTTCTATATCAATTTGCACCTTAATAAAATCCTTGGGTCACTTGTAGACACATCTCCCTCCAAACAATTGTCCATTACAATGCTCGGCCTTAAATTAATTGAAATTCATTGATTCAATGGCTAATACAAAATCCAATGGCACTTCCATTACCTAATCATGGACTTTAATTCTTCTAGAGATTGCCATGAATTTTGGGATGCCACAATAATGCACTTTCTCTTCCGTCTCCTAATGTGTAATATGATCCCTAAATTTTAATTTTTTTTTCAATGTGGTCCATCTATAATCTAATGTAATAATGACATTATTATCGGCGATATACTCCACTTTAACTCATGTACCTCGTTATGCAGACAATCTCTCATGTAATGTCCACCTCATTGCAAAGATTGCATTGCTAATTTCGAAAGTGGGACCTTGATTTAAAATGGTTCTCCATCTGCTACCTTCAGACTTTTTGCTATTGTCTCTACCATGGATAACCAAACCTTACACCATATCCTTCGCTAAGTTGTATACTCACAACTTCTTTTCCCACTCCTCAACTAACAAGACAGACTTCACTTCTTCCAACATAATTGTAGTATATGACCTTGTAGCATTGAATCAGTAAAGCACTCAAAAGAATCTAATAGAGATGCCAACGTCATGCCTTGTTTCTCATTAGCCAATGCCTCATTGACATTCTTCAAGTCTATCATGAGCTTAGTAGACTTATGCCTTCAACCACCCTATTGAAACATCTTTTTCAGCATATTCAAATGATTGTTCAAACCCCTCATTTAACAAAAGTGACTCCAATTTTGCCCACAACGCTGCGGAAATCCTTTCTTCGTCCTTAGCTAACTCAAGCAACACCTCATGTGATAGATTCAATAGAATTATGCTTTTCATCTACTCCACCAACTCTACCTTATCGGTCGCTTTCATCGTTCCATCTACTTTGACGCCTTCACCAAGTCTTGGGTTGTTAACAAGGTGTGCATCTCAATGCTCTACAGTCCAAAATTATTCTTCCTTATTCAACTTCTCAATCCCAACTTTAGTTCCAAACTTAATAGCAAATACGTTACCAGACAGTGATCAAAATGGAAAAAGCTCCAAATCTCTCATAACTTTAAATTTAGCTTACCAATTTTTATGAACACAACTCAGTAGCTCACGGATCTTGCAATTCAAGTCTAGCACGAGTAGAAGAAATGTTTGACGATACTAGCAATAATATAAAGAACTTTAAAAATTTATATGGTTTGGCCTGAGTGTCAAAACTTACTATACTAGGAGTGCTAACAGTAAATAAATCTATTATTAATCCGAAGAGTTACAAGGTTACAATCACTCAACTGTTCGAGTGTTTTCCGTTCCTAGATTACACTCAAACCAAACTATCAAGCATTATCTCATAATCTCTCACAAATAGCTCACTCAAAAAGCTCATAAAAGAAAACTATTAGACACTCCTTTTGTTTGCTCTAATGTGTAATAATTGAATAGAATTCCGTTTTTTATATGTTCTTATGCGAATTATCAACTCAAACTAGGAAAACTTTATGTTCTTTTTTTTTATCTTAGGTTAATACTATGAAAAATCACAAACTGATATATTTACGATAAATTTATCTCAAACTAATTTTTTGATCACGAAAAAGCCTAAACTGGCACACATGTAATAAATTTACTGCAAACTAACCATGAAAAAACCTAAATCAGTACACTTATGCCCAAATTTATTTTTTTGATCATAAAGAAACCACAAACTAATACACCTATAAAACTTCTAACATATTTTACCATTAAATCTGCTGATGTGGATGACACGTGGCGACATAATTTATAGGGTTAATATCGAGAAAAATCCCAAATTCATCTCATATGCATTATTAAATTTGTCATAGATGTATCAATTTGAGATTTTTCATGATATTAACCTTATGGATTTCCACGTGAACTTACCACGTCGCCATGCCATGTCAACTTGTGTCATCCATATCAGCAAATTTAACTGTAAAATTTGACAAAAGTTAACAAAGGGTAAATTATTCACATATGTACCAGTTTGGGGTTTTCGGTAGTCAAAAAATTAGTTTGTAGTAAATTTGTCACAAACATACCAATTTAGGATTTTTTGTGATAAAAAATTAGTTTGGGTAATTTGTCACAAATTTACTAGTTAGGAATTTTTTCGATTTAAGATTTTTTGTGATATCAATCTTTTTATCTTTAATTTGAGATTTCTCTTTTTGTCAAAATCTTTAATTCAAGATTAGACTCCACTAAAATTTTGGACCCCACTTAATTTGCTTGACCGTCAAGTCCAAGTCAGAAGTAATTCAAAATCCTAACCTCCCTTTCCATTCGTCATGATTGCATGGATTATGCATGCGATGCAGAACACAACTACCGTCATAATTTTTTCTTCTGTCAACGAACAATTGATTCGAGCAAACATTAGTGGCCTGGCCAAGAATCTCTTAACACACGTACATGCAATATGCTAGAGTCTCCTTCGTCTGTCCAGGACCTGAAGACGCGCCGCTCCTATTATCTCTATCATGCCTCATATGACAACGTGCATGCTGACTTGGATTCTGCACGTCATGTAAAGACGGAGGCAAAATAATTGTTCAAAGTACGGAAAAGTGCATCTCACGAAAAAATCTAAGTATTAATCATGGATGTAGTTCACATGAGAGATTTGAATGGTCGATGAAAAGACTATTGGATAAGACCGGCAGTTTATAAACTAATGATAATTGTTTTATTTTTTTAAGCGACCCAGAGAACTCCGTACAGCCAAAAGCCGGCGGATAAATCCTGGGGTGGGCCAAGGAAACCACCACCCCAACCCACGGGCAAGTCACCAAATGCCTCCATTGGGTTTCGAACCCCTCACCTCTGGGCAAAGATCAATGGAGTTCTTATCTAACGGAGCCACCACGGTCGGTGGTAACTAATGATAATTGTTTGTGATTACATTTTCTTTTTATCTGGACACATGCATTTGACTCTTAATTGGCTAGCAATTCGGCAAGATTGAGAGTTTACTTTTTATCTGGACATGTGCAGTTGACTCTTAAGTAGCTAGCAATTCGGCAAGACTGATAGCTCTTGAAAGAACAATCATTGGTTTAGAACTTGCTTATTTTTTTCTTTCCTTTGAAAGCAAGCATTTCGCTTTTAAGGGACAATATTAATGGTAGGACCAATAGTTCTAGAAAGAATAGTAGTTGCTCCAAAATTAGATTTTGTTTTAATACAAAAACGTGCCTTAGATCACTCACGTAAATTTTGACCCAAAAAAAATCACTCATGTAAATAATGATAGTTATTATGATGTTTTTTATTTGGAAGCGCGTACGTGACTTTTAAAGCAAGTCATTAATGGGCCCGACAACTCAAGTGAGATTGACAGTTACCAAGAGAATTATCGTTGTTCTATAACGAGATTTATTTATTTATTTATCTATTCAAAAACACGCATTCCTTCTAAGTACCAATCATTAATGGGGTCATCACTCAGCTAAGATCGACACTTTTTGAAAGACTAGTGTTTGTCATAGAATTAGGCTTTCGTTATCAAGACATGCTCATTCAACTTTTAAGTTGTCAATCATTAATGTGCTTATCATTTGGTAAAATTGGCAGTTCTTGAAAAAAGTGATAAGTTGTTCTAGAATCAAATGTGTTTTTTTATTTGGAAACATGTATATGATTTGTGAGTAAAAATTATTCATAGGCTAATCATTTAGGTAAAATTGACAGTCGTTGAAAAAATGGTAGTTGTTCTAAAGCTATAATATTTTTATCTAGAAGGTACCAATCCTTAATAGGCTAATGGCTCTAGTAAAACCGACATATTTTGAAAGAATAGTAATAGTTATAGAATCAGAATTCTTTTACTTGGAAACGTGCATCCGACGTCTAAGCACAAATCATTAACCGAGACAGGAGTCATAAATGGGGCTGCACTTAACAAAGAGTTTCCTAAGCCTAGCTGAATGCTTTCGTTTATTCCGAGCAGTAGAAGCCTTCAAAAAAAATCAAAATGGTGATTTAAAGTGATGCGCCAAGTTCCAAATAGAATCATAAAACCAAAATAAATAACTATCTCACCAGCTCGCACCGTTCGGACGTAACCCTTTAGGAGTAATTCATCTAATTGGTTAGATATGAACAAACATATAAACCCATAATCAAACGAAACCCAACACAATGACGTCAGTTCATTGAATTATTGTTTTGGTTATGGGTCAAGAAGATTTTCTGTCTGCATCCAGATGGAGATAATGGGAGAACTTGTGAGCTGGACAAGTTAATTGCCCAGGCCCCAAGCCCATATTCTAGAGAAGTGAGAATTTGGGCTGCTTTTACAGTCAAATCCGATCCATTTATGCTTAATTAACGCATTACCTCTGTTCTTCAAGCCTGTAAGCTTAATCTAAGAGACAACTCTCAACCGTTGTGTCTAATTTATAACTAATAAAAAAAAACACAAATCAAGCACAAAAAGGAATATGTACAACAGAAATAACGCGCCCTCCCGTGCCTTGAAAAAGTTGGGATAAACATTTTTTTATGGATAAAATCATTCAAATTCATAAGGATTTTAATGCATTCCATTTCAAGAGAAGGTTATACATGTCGCTGTTTCTTATTTGGCAATGGAGATTCAAAGCTGTAAATTGATATCTTGCTTTTAAGATGGTCACGTGGACCCCCGCTGAATTTGCTTAGACATAAAGTCCCAAGTCAGAAGACATTGAAAATCCAGGCCAAACTTCAATCGGGTCGGATTTCATATGCTGATTCAAAGTCAGGACATAAATTAATAAAAAATATTAATTATGCACAAAGCTAGCTGAAATATAACATCGCGATTCCTTGGGAGTTAGGAAATCATTGTGAAAGCCACATTGCATGGACTGCACAACCATAATTATTTGGAGATAAGCAATTGATCGGCACGTCGAACTAGATTCCACATTTGAATGAGTTCAAAGTTCTAATCTTATGCTGCATCTAATTTTTAAGTTCTATCGATATTATTATCAATATTACTACTACATTGAAGTGTCCTCTGGAAAAAAAAATTAAAATAAGGAGCCAATTAAGGCGACGGTGATGAGCGTAGAAATCGAAGTTGGCGATAAGAAAAGAAGAAATTTATTTATAATACGAACTTAGTCATGGATTGGGCGAGATATAACATGTTTTTTATTGACTTTCATATGAATTATTGCATATTTTTCAATAAAACTTTCACAAAGCAGCAGGCCCACTAACCTCCCTTTCCATTCGTCAGTTTGGTAAAATTTAAATTAAGAAAACCAAACTAATAATTAAATAAATTAAATATAAATATAATAATATTGAAATTCTAATAAAAAAAAAGAAAATTTAAAATAACAACAATTTTCGTTTTTATTTTTTCCTATTTTTTATTTCTATATTTTCATTTCTTTCTATTCTAAAAATATATATTTTCTATATATATAATATATATTTAATTTAGTATTTTAATTTATTATTTAGTATTGCATGGATATGCATGCATTGCTAAACACAACTACCCCCATATTTTTTTTATTTGTCAGAGGAATATTGGTTGGAGCAAACATTAGTGGGCTGGCCAAAAATCTTTGAACACCCTTACATGCGATGTCCTTTTTCTGTCCAGGATATGAAAACGTGACATTTGTGTTATCTCTATCATGATATTTTTTTGTCAGTGGACTATCAGTTGGAGCATACATTAATGGCCTGGCCAAAAATCAGTTGGAGCATACATTATGGTTCTCCCGACCATAAACTAAGGGGGTAGAGGCAGCTCCCATGCCTCGAAAAATATAGCGGCTGGGGAACTCCCCGTAAGATTCTCCCTATCCTCTCCGTCGGGTAGTAAGATATAGACGGGGAATTAGGGGGCGCCTGGGTGGTGAAAGTAACACCACGCTTGGTCTCCAACCAAGCTACGGTCGGGATACTAACCGGATTAAGTTTCGAGGTTACCCCAAGGTGATAGGATGGGAGGTGAAATGCCTTCTGCTGTACTAGTTACCTTAAATGGTAAGTCATTTCACCTCCCATCCCGTCACCCCGGGTAACCTCGAAACTTAATCCGATTAGTATCCCGACCATAGCCTGGTTGGTAGACCAAGCGTGGTGTTACTTTCACCACCCAGCGCCCCCTAATTCCCCCGTCTATATCTTACTACCCGACGGAGAGGATAGAGAGGCAAGTACGGGGTCACCCACCCCAGGGCGGTTCTCCCGCCTTTACCTCCGGTTGAAAAGTTTAAGGACATGTTCAGGTCCGAAACCTTTTATAGTCCTGCCTAGGACTTCATCTTAGGTTTCCCTGTAGGCCTGGAGTGGGTGACCCCGTACTTGCCTCCCTATCCTCTCCGTCGGGTAGTAAGATATAGACGGGGAATTAGGGGGCACCTGGGTGGTGAAAGTAACACCACGCTTGGTCTACCAACAAGGCTACGGTCGGGATACTAACCGGATTAAGTTTCGAGGTTACCCCGGGGTGACAGGATGGGAGGTGAAATGCCTAATTCTACAACAAAAACTAGTCTTTCAAGAAGTGTCGATCTTAGCCAAGTGATGACCCCATTAATGATATGTACTTAAGAAGGAATGCGTGCTTTTGAATAAATAAATAATAAATCTAGTTCTAGAATAACTACATTTCTTTTAGGAGCTGTCAATCTTACCTTAGTAATTGGGCCCATTAATGATTTGCTTTAAAAGTCATGCACATGTTTCCAAAGAAAAAAAATCTAATTCTAGAACAACTATCATTCTTTCGGAAACTATCACTCTTACACGAGTGATCAAATGCACGTTTTCGTATTAAAACAATATCTAATTTTGGAATAACTGCTATTTTTTCAAGAACTATTAGTCCTACCATTAATAATAGCCCCTTAAAAGCAAAATGCGTGCTTCAAAAGGGAAAAAAATAAAAGACCCAACTCTAACCCAATGGTTCTTCTTTCAAGAACTGTAAGTCCTATTGAATCATTAGCTACTTAAGAGTCAAATGCACGTGTCAAAAAAAAAATCTAATCACCAACGCCTATCATTTTTTAAAGAATGGCCGATCTTGCCCAATAGGTTGAATAGGTTGAATGGTCGTCCTAAAACAAATGATAGCCGTTCGGGATTGAATCTTTTTTTTTTTTTTTATCCCTACCATGTGTCATGGCTTGTTTACCCAATAGGTTCAATGATTGTTTTTAAACAAATGGTAGTTGTTCATAATTGGAATTTTTTTTTTTATTTTATTTGGACAAATATGTTTGACTTGAGTAGTTAATAATTTGGTGAGACTCACAGATCTTATCTCTATCATGTGCCGAACAAAAACGTGTATGCTGGCATAGACCCAACATGTCATGTAAAGACCAACACAAAACAAATTTTTGAGTACGAAAAGGGCATCTAATTAATACGGACGCAAAACTGCTCCTCGAGGTCTTCATCTCCTGGACCGAAAAAGGAGATGGCATGTACGTGTGTTCAGAGATTCTTGGCCAGGCCATTAATGTTTGCTCCGATCAATAGTCCACTGACAGAAAGAAATTCATGATAGAGATAACACGAATGTCACGTCTTCATCTCTTGGACAGAAAAAGGAGATCGCATGGACAGAAAAAGGAGATTACATGTACGTGTGTTCAAAAATTTTTCTGCAGGCCATTAATGTTTGCTCCAATCAATAGTCCACCGACCAAAAAAAAAAAAATAGAGAGAGATCGCATGTATTGGCAACTCCCGTGCCAAGAAAAATGTAGCGGCTGTGCACTGGATGTAAAATAAGTCCTAGGCAGATTATAAAAGGCCTACAGGGAAACAGAGGGGAGAACCCTCCTGGGGAGAGTGACCCCTTATGCCCATGTTCCTAAATGATGGGGCTTGGGGACGGGACCCCAAGTCAACTGATAGGCGTCGCCCTGCCTTTGTAGGGACCTTGGTGACGTTAAACTAACCAGGGTATTGGCAGCTCTTGTGCCAAGAAAAATATAGCGGCTGTCCACTGGACGTAAGATGAGTCCTAGGCAGGACTATAAAAGGCCTACAGGGAAACAGAGGGGAGAACCCTCCTGGGGAGAGTGACCCCTTATGCCCCTGTTCCTAAATGATGGGGCCTGGGGATGGGACCCAAAGTCAGCTGATAGGCGTCGCCCTGCCTTTGTAGGGACCTTGGTGACGTTAAACTAACCAGGGTATTGGTAGCTCCCGTGCCAAGAAAAATATAGCGGCTGTCCACTGGACGTAAGATCGGACCTAAACATGTCCTTAAACTGTTCAACCGGAGTTAAAGGCAGGAGAACCGCCCTGGGTTGGGTGACTCCGTACTTGTCTCCCTATCCTCTCCATTGGGTAGTAAGATATAGACGGGGAATTAGGGGGCGCCTGGGTGGTGAAAGTAACACCACGCTTGGTCTACCAACCAGGCTACGGTCGGGATACTAACCGAATTAAGTTTCGAGGTTACCCCGGGGTGTTCGGTTACTTGAACTTACCATTTAAGGTAACTAGTACAGCAGAAGACTTGAACTTACCATTTAAGGTAACTAGTACAGCAGAAGGCATTTCACCTCCCATCCTGTCACCCCGGGGTAACCTCGAAACTTAATCCGGTTAGTATCCCGACCGTAGCCTGGTTGGTAGACCAAGCATGGTGTTACTTTCACCACCCAGGGGAGACTATAAAAGGCCTACAGGGAAACAGAGGGGAGAACCCTCCTGGGGAGAGTAACCCTTTATGCCCCTGTTCCTAAATGATGGGGCTTGGGGACGGGACCCCAAGTCAGCTGATAGGCGTCACCCTGCCTTTGTAGGGACCTTGGTGACATTAAACTAACCAGGGTATTGGCAGCTCCCGTGCCAAGAAAAATATAGCGGCTGTCCACTGGACGTAAGATCGGTCCTCGGCAAGACCTAAAATTACAGCGCTCCAGGGGGGACAACCCCGATAACAAGTCCCCTGGGCACGGGTTGGTGCCTCACCCCCCCTTAAACCTGGGGGAACCGCTGTGCACAGGCGGGTAGAGGCAGCTCCCGTGCCTCGAAAAATATAGCGGCTATCCACAGGACGTAAGATTGGACCTAAACACGTCCTTAAACTGTTCAACCGGAGGTAAAGGCGGGAGACCGCCCTGGGGTGGGTGACCCTGTACTTGCCTCCCTATCCTCTCCGTCGGGTAGTAAGATATAGACGGGGAATTAGGGGCGCTGGGTGGTGAAAGTAACACCACGCTTGGTCTACCAACCGGGCTACGGTCGGGATACTAACCGGATTAAGTTTCGAGGTTACCCGGGGTGACGGGATGGGAGGTGAAATGACTTACCATTTAAGGTAATTAGTACAACGAAGGCATTTCACCCCCATCCCGTCACCCCGGGTAACCTCGAAACTTAATCCGGTTAGTAAACCGACCGTAGCCTGGTTGGTAGACCAAGCGTGGTGTTACTTTCACCACCAGCGCCCCTAATTCCCCGTCTATATCTTACTACCCGACGGAGAGGATAGGGAGAATCTTACGGGGAGTTCCCCAGCCGCTATATTTTTCGGACCTGAATATGTCATTAAACTGTTCAACCGGAGGTAAAGGCGGGAGAACCGCCCAGGTGGGTGACCCGTACTTGCCTCCCTATCCTCTCCGTCGGGTAGTAAGATATAGACGAGGAATTAGGGGGCACCTGGGTGGTGGGGTAACCTCGAAACTTAATCCGGTTAGTATCCCGACCGTAGCCTAGTTGGTAGACCAAGCGTGATGTTACTTTCACCCCCCAGGCGCCCCTTAATTCCCCGTCTATATCTTACTACCCGACAGAGAGGATAGGGAGGCAAGTACGGGGTCACCCACCCTAGGGCGGTTCTCCCACCTTTACCTCCGGTTGAACAGTTTAAGGACATGTTCAGGTCCGAACTTTCTTCATTAAGACATGTTCATTCAACTTTTAAATGTCCAATCATTGAGGAGTAGATCGCACGGTAAGATTGGCAGTTCTTGAAAAAAGTGATAAGTTGTAAATGGGACTGCACTTAGCAAAGAGTTTCCAAACCCCGGCTGAACGCTTTTGTATATTCCGAGCAATAGAAGCCTTCAAAAAGATCAAAATGGTGATTTAAAAGTGCTTCCAAATAGAATCATAGAATCAAAATAAATAACTATCTCATCAGCTCACACCATTACATCCCCATTAGGAGTAATTCATCTAATTGGTTAGATATGAACAAACAGGTAAACCCATGATCAAACCAGACGCAACACAGTAACGTCAGTTCATTGAATTATTGTTTTGGTTTAGGGTCAAGAAAATTTTCTTACCTGCATCCGGATGGAGATGATGCGAGAACTTGGAAGCTGGACAAGTTAATTGCCCAAGCCCAAGCCCAAGCCCCAAGCCCCAAGCCCATATTCTATGAAAGTGAGAATTTGGGCTGCTTTCACAGTTAAATCCGATTCATTTATGTTTAATTTACGCATTGTCTCTGTCCTTCAAGCCTGTAAGCTTAATCTAACGGATAACTCTAAACCGTCTTGTCTAATTTATCACTAATATAAAAATAAAACTAAAAACTAATCAAGCGCAAGCAGGAATATATACAACAGAAATAATGCGTCCTCCCATGCCTTAATATAGTTGGGATAAACATCTGTTGATGGATAAAATCATTCAAATTCATAAAGATTGCAATTCGTTCCATTTCAATGTTTATGGAGTAGGCTGTACATTTTCTCGTTGTTTCCCATTTGATAATGGAGATTCAAAGCCGTAAATTGATATCTTGCTTCTTCGATGGTTACATGGGTTAGAGTAACGGAACAGAACCCGCCCCATAGGCCCAATTTGTTGATTTGGATGGGTTTCGGCCTTTTACAAGGGAAGTAAAACGGGTGGAAACGAGTTAATCTTGTTCATAAGTCAGTCAAGCTCGGCTTACGTGTTACCGGAGCTTGGCTTTTGTCGAGGCGAACTAGATTCAAACAATGGAGGAACGGCTGACGGTTCGAACTTAGTTTACTGACGGTTCGCAGAAAATCTTTTCTGGAAAAACATTTTTCATTTTCCGGCATTTGTTTCGCTTAGAAAAATCAGTCAACGGAAAACGTTTTCTTGGTCAACCAAAACTATGCATAGTTTTAGCATAATGATTTCCTCTTTCAAAAAGTCGCAAAACATTTTCCAAAATATGATTGAGTATCGATGCTTAGACTTAAAACTCTACGTTTGAACACAAGAACTCTAATAACTCTATTTCGCAAGTCTCCAATGCTCGGGGTGGGTCCATCAAGGTTGGGACCGACTGTTTGATGCATGAGCACAACTCCATCAAGATTGGACCTTACCTCCATCAAGATTGAACCTTAGTCCATTGAGGTAGGTCTCAGGACCTCAGTTCCTAGGCTCGGGCCCCTCGTGCCTATGCCCAAGTCCATTGAAGTTGAGCCCAAACCACTAGTGCCCATACGCTATGCTCTGGCAATGAAGCCTGGGTCCATAAAGGTCAAGCTAGGGCCTTGATGCTCGAACTCTAGTCCCAACACTCAGGCTCAGGTCCACAAAGGCCGTGTGTGAGTTGTCAACACTTGAGGTCAAGTTATTGATTAATGAAAAATCGAATTTTCAATTGTTTTATTATAAAAAATTATATTATTAATATTTTTTTTATTTTTTAAACTCAAATATTAAATTATGTTTATTTAAAAAAATTAACTTTTATTTGTTTCATTTCTTTCTTTTTCTTTTTCTTTTTGCTTATTCCTCAACCAATCGTGGACCCAAAGCAACAATTGGCGACCAGCCCCAAGCGAGGGACAAGCTCGCCGATCAAGCAAGGCCCCAGCTAGTTAACCTTCGGAAAGCTCAAGTTTACCTGAGGCTAGTCACCGGCCATGGCTGTGGTTGGCAATTGGCCAAAAAAGAAGAAAAAAGATAAAGATAAAATAAATTAAAAAATAAAATAAAAATAATTAAAAATTCGATTTTCTACAAAAAAAAAATAAAAAGAAATAATTTTAAAAGGAGTGCACAAAGGAAAATCTCATTTTTGTGTTTCAGTCAAGCACTGAAAAATATCATCATTTTATAGGAAAATGGCTTTTTGAAAACAGTTTTTTCAAAATTGTCATATTTTTCGCAAAATAAATGGAGCCTTAGACTCTATTCATTTCATGGAAAATTAATGATTTAGAAAACATCTCTCTCAAATCGCTTATTACTTAAAATAATTATCCAATAAAAAAATTTCATTATTGATGACACTTTTGTCAGAAAATTTTTGTAGACAATGAAAAAAAAAAAAATTGTTCATTCATTTTTGTGAACAATATAAACAATCATTTTTAAGAAAATCATTTATTTTTGCTGAATAAATAAAATCAAATTATGTTATCCTATCCAGTATCTAATGACATGTCTAGGTTGGGATAAACTCGAATATATCAACATAGTGGATAACTTATCCTGGATCTAGGGTGGCATAACAGATTGAATGTAAAAATTACAAACAAAGATTAAACAAACATTGAGAATAGGAATGAAGGATTGCTTGTTTCTATTCACCTGCCTGAAAACATGGCCATAGCTGTAATTAAGCGGATACTTCACTTTGCAACGAGGGCTTTCCAACTAAAGTCAATGTGCTGCTCCGATCATCCAATTAACTTGTAACTGGTGATAAAAAAAAAAAAAAGTCACGCTCTAGTATTAATTTTATACCCAATTAAAATTTTAATTTCCAAGTTTTAGGTTAGCTTAAATATGGATTTAAAAGTAATGTCAAGTTGAGGGCTAATGGCCCTTAAATGGCGTAAATTCTCTTAAACCCTTATCTCACGCAACGTTAAGATTTTCATTTTAATTTGAACCCTATGAGGATTCTGTATCAGGAGTTGCCACAAGGTTATTGGGTAAATTAAGTGTGGTAGGAAGTATACCTCACTTCCTATGGAACTAGAAATCTAGAGTTGGGGAGTTGATTACATTAGTTATCTAACCGGTGCCCTTTTGCTACCTAAACTTGATTATTTGCTAGCTGGGTATACACGTCGTCTTTTTATCAAATTATAAATCCTAAGGTTTTTGTCTGTTTAGTGTTCATGCAATGTTTTTATATTTATTAAGGTCTAACCTAACCATTCCATTAAAGTAAAGCAAATCACGACATATGAAAGTAACATAAGAATCACAAACAATTAATCAAAGGTAGTAATGAAAGAATGAGTAAAGAGTAAAGTGCGATAAAATAACCCAATACAAGTCAAACAAAGGATATAACATGGCCTTACTATTAAGTCCTATGATAGCAACCCCTATGAATTTGACTTAGAGACTATCCTATCTTCAAATGGGTAATATGGGTTATCGAAACTTTCGAAGAGACAAGAAACCCCAAGTTGGCACTTTGTCATATTAAGTCGGGGTCACAATTCAGCTTTTAAATATTAGATGCTCATTTAGTCCCTTTCAAGTTTCTCCTAGGTTACGCCATTTCCTCATTACCTACCCAATTATCTGAAGTGAAACCTAAATTTAACTAACTTACTATGATTTTTTATTTCTTGTGAAGTGACATTTCCAAACTACTATGTCTATATTAATCTGATTATATTTCTCAAACTAAATCTAATTTATTCGTTAAGACTAATCGGCTAAACAAATCCTAAGTGATTTTAAACTAAAACAAGAATCCACAATTTAATCCAAAATGAACACACACAAAATGTCACGCCTCGATCCTCGAATGCGTGCCCATCCCTCACCTGGTCGATTAATAGCGACGTCTCAGGACGCATCGCCGACCCTTTTGTTTTAATATGCGCATGCGGAAGCATATAATAAAATCCCTAGACAATAAGACAGTGGGATAGAAAAGTAGGGCCATATTTTTCACAACTGAAAAACCACAGCCAAACTTTTATACACAACAAACCACATAGTATATAATACAATACTATTCAACATAGGTTAAACTATCACACATCAGTTCCCAACCCAGGTTTGCAAACAGGATGGGATCTCAATCCTCATCCGGGTCATACTCTGGATCCTCCTCAGGATCATCATCCTCTTCTTCATCTTCAAGATACCCTTCAGGGTCCTCTTCAAGCTCTTCTTCTGCAAGTTTCTCTTCTGCAGGTTCCTCCTCTGCAGGTTCCTCCTCTGGCTCTTCCCATTCCTGATCCTCCTCCGGTCCCTCCTCTTGCTCAACTATCTCCCCTTTTTCTTCACTCCAGTTAGCACCCTCGACTGAGTATACTAGTGACTTAGGATCGCCCTCGAGCTTGGGATCCTTGGCATCTACTACCGACCCATCCTTAGGGTTTGCCGTCCCTAATCCGAATGCTGCCTCCAAAACGTACAGAGGCACATCACCCTCCGGGATGGGACCTTCTCTTCGCCTATCATGGTAATGACGATACCATGATCGATATTCGTGGGGTACCAAGTCGATTCGATTCACCTCAACCCACACCTTGGACTCTATCAACACAAACTCTAGTCCCTCTGGGTGGTGGTCTATCGGGAAGTGGTATCCTTCTTCGGTAATTTCCACAGGAATACCAAAATGCATAGCAAAACGAGGAGGTGGAGGTACTGTCATCTAGGGGCCTGAAATGGTTATACAATAACCACTGAGACAACGTCTCAGCGAGTTCTACTCCCTAAAACCCGATTAGTAAACTAATACACTATGAGCTGCCTATGCACGCATGGGTCAGAGAACTTACCTTGGCCTCAGATTCCACCTGCATATTAGCACAGTTTAAATAGGCACCCAATCACATCACTCGGATTGATACCTCGATCAATTGACTTAGTCGATTACATGTCAATCCGACCAGTCCCCGGTCGTCTCCCTTATTCAATCTCAAATATTTCTCACGGCTCAACGAGTATAGTCTACCAAATTTCTTGGCTACAAATTACGGTCCAAAGGACATGACCTATCTTTAGGTGGCAAATTACGGCACAATGGGCGCGACCTTTCATTGGTGGCAGATTACGGCCTTATTAGGCGCGACCCTTATCAGGTGGTAATTTACGGCTTAACGGGCGCGACCTCTATCAGGTGGCAATTTACGGCCCAACTAGCGCGACCTATATCAGGTGGCAATTTACCCCACTGGCACGGCCATATGTTGGCAGCTTTCGAGGTTCAACTCACAACCTCTCATAGTCAAATTCTAATTGAACACTGACACTGATCAATTTTGGGATAAATCCCCACATACTCATCAACTCACTCAATTTCCACAAACCAGTGCTCAATTAAATAAACAGAAAGCACCATTGCAATTAGCACGAAATTTCGGTCGTCCTCCATCTCGGTCTAATTTTCAAAAAATAAATAATTAATTAATTAAATTCGAAAATTAATTAAATAAATACTGAAAATCCAACTTAGGCCTGTATCGCCTAATTGGAAGCCGAGACGGATCCGAAAAATTTCCGAGACCCGTTCAACAAATACTAGCACATATCTACTAGCTAATGACTATGTCTAACCACCTAACATGCATCGTTAAGTCACTAATTTAATTACTCTAATATAATCTATCCATCTAATTGCACTTAATTAAATCTAATCAACCCCTAAGCATCATTAGCCTACTAAGAGGGGTTTAGTGAGTAAAACTCACTTGTGAAAAGCGAAGACCCGATCACCGCGATGACTGCGCGACGGCGGCCGGAACTCGGGTTTTCGGCGACGTCAGCGGACACTCGGGCCGGGGCCAAAAGCTTCACAAGCCCATAGAAATTTTTGGGCTTAGACTTGGGCTTGGGCCTGCTGAAAATGGACTGAACTAAACGGGCTTCAAGGTCGCGAGCTTCAAATGGGCCCGTCTTCGAATGGGCCGGGAATTGTGGGCTTGCTGGACCGAAAACTGAACTGGGCTGCTAACTTGCGTGAGCTGCTAAGGGTTTTGCTGGGCCGAAGATCTGAAGACGCTAGGCTGAAGACATGTTGCTGGAGAAGAGGCACAGACGCAGGCAGCTGCTTCGAGCGTTGCTACAAGCGCGCGAGGCAGCAAAGAAACGGACGAGGAAGTAGCTGGTGGTGGAGTCTTCGAAGGGGCCTGCTAATTCGGTGGATCTCACGGCGTGGAAGCTGAGCTGCTTCGGCTTCGCTGGCTTCAATCGGTGGCAAGAAGCTGGGACGTGGCAGCAAGGAGACTTCGAAGGACTGGCTTCTCGGTGGATTGGTGATGCTTCGGTTGGGTCTTCAAGGCAAGAAGTTGACCGAAGAAAGGCAGGCCGCGGACGTGTGGCAAGTAGATGGGAAATGATGGGTGGAAGTGAGCGTGTGTGAGTGCTGAGCAGAAATTGTTTCGGTGGAGGGGATGAGCGGCTTTGGTGGCGTCGAATCCAAGGGGGAGCAGCAGTCTTCAATGAAAACGGTGAAAGGAAATGAAAGAAGTGAAAACAGAAGGGGATCGGGGAGTTTGACACGCAAAGAAGATGAAGGTCGACCGGGGCATGCTCGGGAAACTTGGCCACAAAGAGTGGCCCCAAAGTCCAACCATCCTATCCCTTGAATTGATTGCATGTCCCCTAGATCTTTATGCATAAATATCCCAATGTTTTCCCCTAATACTTTCTTGTAATAAAATCCACAAATTACTCCAATTTGAAGCCAAAAATCCAACCCCCCCTTCACAAGCTCCGAATTTCATTATATTTGCTTCGATTATTCGACGAAATTTCTCAATTCGACGTCCAATTTGATGAAGAAGGAAGCCTCTAAAATTTCTATCAGTTCCCATCAACACATAGCCCGGCTTGGGAGTCCAAATTCCCTTCAAATGAGCCCATACGAATTTCCGTTAATTTTCCGCAACGTCTGAAACGGTTTTCCGTAAAAATCCCTGAATCTCTGAAAAATCTTCAGAGGATAAGTCGACATTCCTAAAATAGATCGTGACACCACAGGACTTTCAATTTCTAAAATCGGACTCGAATTCACGGTTAATTTCCATTCGACGCGTTTTTAGCGTGACCTAGGCTACCGGGTAACTTTTAGAAATGTTTCGTGCAAATGATCCGTGGTCAATTTTTTTCGAGCCACAATGAACCCACTCGACTCATTGGCGACTCTCGATTGTCGTGAAAATCTCGAGGATTCAAATACGGACACAGGGTACCAAAACGATAGTAAAATCAAATTAGTGCCGGTCGATGAGAATTTTCCAATTTAGTGGTGTCATCCACGATTAGCCACACATCTCAATCGAACCAACCTATATCTGATCTCAAATCGATTTATATCTGTGCCGTAATGATCTTGACAGATGAGCACGGTCGAGAAGCCGATTCCTGGTTGAATTCTCGAGTCTATTTGCCTTCAAATCCTTAATGGTTTCCCCAGATAATCTAGTCATCTCGAGAGTGATCAGCTCTGAGAACAGTCCTATAGACGCGTCAATGAAATGCTCGATTTATTTAGTAGAAGACATGATCGAAAATCTGGATGTCACACAAAATTATCAATTGATCAATCAAATAAAGGCATGAGTTATGTTAAAAATCAAAGAATAGAACTTTCCTAACTATATGAATTCCATTGAAACGAAACTAAACTAATCACAGTCTATTTCTCTAACCAAATTTCATAATTTTTCTATTTTCAGATTTTTTTAATTTGTTTTTATTTTCTGCAAAATGAGGACTAGGACTGGCCCCATTCTCGGGCGAGGTCCACCTACAACATCAGGTGTTGGCTACATTGTCACGCCCCGACCCTCGAGCGCGCCAACATCCCACCATGGTCATTCAAATATGCGACGTTCCTAGGCACTCGTCGCCGACCCATTCAATTTATTTGCACATGCAGAAGCATATTATAAAACCCCTAACAATAAAGTACGGGATAGGAAAGTAGGAAGCAATTTCACCACCAATCACTTACATAAACCAATGGAGTTTACAAACAGAGGTCTACAACCAAAAGTCTACAAAAGACCGGCTCTTAAAAAGAAACTGTCCTACGACCTATAAGTCGGACACGATCTCCAATCCAACAGACTTCACCTCTGCAACTCTACAAGGCCAACCATAACGAACTGGCCGCTCCGTCCACTAGGGACCTGAAAATGTAAGCCCACAACCGGGGTGAGACATTGTCTCAGCAAGTTCAACCCCCTAAACCCCTATTAGAAAGACAATACGCCCAAGGGTGGCCTAGCCACACCACACAGAGGACTTATCTCGCCTCAGTTCCTTCCTGCAAATTAGCACAATTCAAATCACTCAATCATGTTCCTATCACTCAATCACAGATAGTAATAAGAACTTAAACAACCGGAACGCAATCTCTTTTAGATAACTAACAACCACAGGGGTCCGGATTATAAGACCAAACCGTTATGACACGTCCCATACCATGTCACACGATTCCGTCCCATAATCCGACCCGTCAATATCACTCAACATGTATTCCAATTATTATTCACTACCACACAAGGGCATAGCGTACTCGCAGTTCAGCTATCTACTGACATTAATGCCAGGCATCGCCTCCCCCCTTGGAGCGCGACTTCGTCACTACGTCGACGGCATTCCTGAAGGAGCATAGGTCCAGTTGACCTAGCCTCTACTACGACCCGAGTCTCGTCACTATATTGACGGCGATTATAAAGGAATACAGGTCCAGCTGGCCTAGCCACTACTGCGACTGAGCCTCGTCACTATATTGACGGCGATTATAAAGGAAAACAGGTCCAGTTGGCCTAGCCACTATTGTGACCGCGTCTTTCAACCAGCACCCGACAATTCAATACTGACCCCCGACCACTCCGCGTTTCACTCACATACTCCAATTACAATAGTAATCCTTAAAAATTCAATTTTTGCATCAAAACCCGACACTTGGGTTTTCTGAGTCAAATCCATATTTTTCACAATCAATACTCAATTTATAATTTCCAATCATCAATTTCAAAATCTGACTACACAAGCGACCAGCGCGAAATTCGAGAATTTAGGGTCCGACAAAATTTTCGAAATTTAATAAATAATTAAATTTATTCCGAAAATTAATTAAATAATATTATTTTAATAATTTCGAATAATAATATATTATTAAATTATTTAATAATTTCGAAATACTTAAATAAATCAAAAGTAAATTCCTTTATGTCCAATCAAGGCTTATTCTAAATAAACCTACTTACCCTTAATTAAACACACTTTAAATTAAAACACCACATTAATCTAATATACTCTTAAATAACTTAAACTAACCACCTAATAACACTTAACATAAACTAAACCTCCCTAAGCATAATTAACCCTCTAAGCGAGGTTTAGTGAGTTAAACTCACCCGATTAGCGAGCCGAGCGGACCAAAACGACGAGGGCGTCGAGGGAATCGACTTTCCCAAAGGCGGACCTAACTTTCGGGGTCGGGAAGCCGGCCAAAACCGGCCGAAATCGAGCTGCAATACCCATTTTCTTGGCTGCTGGTTGAGGCCGACGGAGGGCGGATCCGAGGTCGGCTTGGGACCGAAACAAGCGGGGAAGACCAGCGGGGCTTGGACGGGCTGGTGGGGGAGGTCGACGGTGGCTCACGGCGGCGGGGACGAGCTCCGGCAGCCCCGGAATGCCCCGACCGAGGCCGAGACGCAGCCGGGTGTCGGGCAAGCACGAATGAGCGCGGAGCGACGGCGTGCAAGGCGGCGGACGGCGTGAGAGCGGCGGACGGCACGCAAGCGGCGACGACGGTCCGGGCGGGCCGCAGCCGGCCTCGGCGTGCTCGGATCTGTTGGTGCGTTCGAACCTAGAGAAGAAGAAGAACCCGACGCCGGCGGGGAGGGAGGAAGAGGCGAAGGTCCGTGCCGTGAGGCGTGGCTGCGACGGCGTGCGGCGGCGGACGGCGGCGACGTGCGGCTTCTCCGGCTTTGCTGGTCTGCTCGGTTCCATCGAGCAGCAAGAAGAGAAATGCAGCAGGGGAAACCGACGGAAGGGAGAGAGGAAGGAGAGAGAGAGAGAGATGGGACCATTTCTTTTCTCTTTTCTTTTTCTTTAATCCAACAAAAATGGCCCACCATGATCTCATGTGACATCACTTCCCACTCACCCAAATCTTCCACCACAATCTTCCCAATAGGTCCAATTTCATTTTCCGCCGTGGCATACAAATTTTAAAACTTTGTACATCACATTCTTCAATTCCATTCAATCCACTTCCAATTGAGCCAAATTGAAGTCTGTAAAATTAATCCAATATCACCACACTTCAATTCACATAATCACTTGACCATAGAACCATCTTGATCTCAAAAATACAGCCAAAAGCGGGCCTACCAATTTTCCGAACCAAATTAGCCATAATTTGATTATTTTACTGAAAAACTCGGTTTGCATGAAAATCTTCCAAAGATGAGCCAATGTTCCTAAAATGATTTGTGACACACCAGGACTTCCAATTTCTAAATTCCATCTCAATTCACGGTTGATTTCACTCTGGCACGATATTAGCGCGTCCCCGATCTACCGGGTAGCTTTTAGAAATTTTCGTGCATTTGACCTCGTGGTTGATCAATTCAAGCCACAATGTACATCTTTGACACATTGGCGACTCTCGGTTGTCAGGATAATCTCAAGGTTTCAAACACGGGCACAGGGTACCCAAACGACAGAAAAGCCGGTCCAGTGCCGATCGACAAGAATTGTGTGATCTAGTGGAATCACCCGCACTCGATCACATGCCTCGTCGAGTCGACTTATCTCCGGTCTCTAATCGATTTTTAACTGTGCCGTAATGACCCTTGCAAATTAACTCTGTCGAAAGGTCGTTTCCTGGTCAAATTCTCATGTCCGATGCATTAGAATTTCTTAATGGCTTCACCTGGTAGACTGGTTATCCCATAAGTGATCAGTTCAGGGAAAAGAACTATATGCGTGCAGATGAAATGCCCATTTCAATTTATTGAAAATAGAATTGGATATTCGAGATGTCGCAACTCTTCCCCTCTTATAAAAATTTCATCCTCGAAATTTAAACCGTTACAAATCTTAAGCCAAAAGGGTGGGGGTTCAATTGTCTCTTCGATTCTTCAGTTTTCCCAAGTTGCTCTTTCTGTACTGCGGTAAAGCCAGATCACTTTCAAACTTGTCCGAACCATTACGGATTTAAAATGCTAAACAATTGTCCACTTTTGCGAAAATAAAAGATGCAAAAAATTTGGTTCTTTTTTTTTCTTTTTCTTTTTATTTTTCCACTAAGCAGCTAACTGCCGCGTCGAGGATTCAAACCCTCGACTTCGAACCAACTGCTTCTTCCCCGCATACCACTCGGCTAGAGGCACCGACGGTGCTCCAAGCTGCTTCCTTTTTCTATTTAAAGCCAAATTCCTTCTTTGAACCCAGTTTTCGAAGGATTCCGATGTAGGTGCTGTTTCATCTTCCCTTCCTTAACAAAACGCGATGTCCCTATCATAGGCGACATTTAAGGAAAAATATATTTCCCCTACTTGAAATTCCAAAGGTCTTTGACACAAAATCTGCGAAGCTAAATTGGCGATTCTGAGCGGTCTTTACTCTGTCTCTGATAACTGCAACTGAATCACTGATTGCTGAACCAACTCTGGACCTGCGATTTTCTGTTCTCTGATCTCACCTCGACCAACTGAAGTTCTGTACACTCTGCTCTGCTTTGCTTCGAAAGGACCATTTGATTGTTCTGTGGAAACTGGGAACTATCTGAAAACTCTGCTGGCAACTAACGCTGTAAGTGAACTCAATAAGAAAAAGTTGTTCCTTTCAACTTCCTTTGAAAACCAACCTGCAAGCTCTCAACCTGTCCTCAAAGATCTGAATTGTCCTCTCAGACTGGTCATTGGTTTGAAAACGATAAGCCGCACTGCACTGCAGCTTCATTCTCAAAACACTCTGAAACTTTTCCAGAAGGTAGCCATAAACCTCGGGTCTCGGTCTGAAGTAATCGTCGCAGGCACTCTATGCAAACGAACACTCTAACGCATGTACTACTCTGCGTGCTTGTCCAAAACAAAGTCATTTCGTAATGCGATGAAGTAAGCCAACTTCATCTATCTATTGACCACTATTCCAATCGAAATCATTACCCCTTTGATTCCCTGATAAGCCCGTCACAAGATCCATTGTGACACGATCTCATTTCCGCATTAGGGACCTCGAGAGGTTACAAGAGTCCTCTCAGCTTACGATGTTGTACCTTCCCTGGCTGACACGTCAGACACTTGGCGACATGCTTGCACGACTTTCTGAATTTCCGAATCTGACAACTGAAGCGTTCTGATGCTGATCTGCACATCCAGCTCAATTCTGAGGATGGCCAAAAGAGTCGAAAGGTGGCCTACCTCAAATTTGAAATCCGAATCTCGTGCTCTCTCAAGTAGACCCCATTCCTTGAGTACCATCTGTGCAACTGAAGACTTCCTACTCAGTGCATCGACGACCTTGTTCGCCTTTCCGGGGTGATACAAAATCTCATAGTCATAGTCCTTCAGGAGTTCCATCCATCGACGCCGTCTCATATTCAACTCTTTTTGAGAGAATAAATACTGAAGACTATGCTGATCAGTGAAGATCCATAATCTTTCTCCACACAACTAAAATCTCTAAATTTTCAATGCGAAGATTAAAGCTGCGAGTTCTAAGTCATGCGTCAGGTAATTCAGCTCATGAGATCTCAACTGACGGGATGTGTATGCAACAACCCTGTCATGCTGCATCAACACGCAACCCAATCCTTTAAACGACGCATCACTGTAGATCTCGAATCCTACTAGACCAGATGGGATAGTAAGCATAGGTGCAGTAGTTAGCTTCTGCTTAAGCTCTCGGGAACTACTCTCGCACTTATTTGACCACACAAACTTTTCTTCCTTCTTCAGAAGTCTTGTCAACGGTGATGCCAACACTGAAAACCCTTATACGAACTGTCTGTAATACTTTACTACTTCTGATCTCTGTCACGGTAGTCGGCCTTGGCCAGTTGATTACTGCTTCAATCTTGGCTGGGTCCATTGAGATTACTTCTCCGGAGATGACATGACCTAAGAAAGCCACACGAGTTAGCCAAAACTCGTACTTACTGAACTTGGCTTATAGCTCATGATTCCTCAAAGTCTGAAGCACTATCCTTAAGTGCCTTTCCTGATCCTCAGTACTCCTCGAGTATACTAGAATGTCGTTGATGAACACGATTACGAACTGATCCAAGTACTCCTTCAACCTACGGTTCATCGGATCCCTGAAAGCAGCTGAAGCATTCTTCAAACCAAACGGCAATACAGTAACTCATAATGGTCGTATCGATTGCGAAACACTGACTTCGGTATAACCTCATTTCTAATCCCTAGCTGATGACACCCTGTCCTCAAGTCGATCTTAGAAAATATCGACGCTCCTTGAAGCGAGTCAAACCAGTCATCGATCCTCGGCGATAGATACATGTTCTTGATCGTCACCTGATTGAGTTATTGATAGTCAATGCATAGGCGCAACGAACCATCTTCTTTCTTCACGAACACAACTAGTGCTCCCCAAGGAGATGCACTAGGGCGTATGAATCCCCTTTCCAACAATTCCTGTATCTGCACTTTCACTTTCAGTTCTTTCAACCCTAACAACGCCATCCAGTAAGGAGTTTTAGAGATTGTCTCTATTCCGGGTGCTAATTCAATCATGAACTCTATTTTTCTTTCTGACAACAGACCTGGCACTTCTTTAGGAATTACCTCAGAAAACTTCGGTACCACGGTTAGGTTCTCCATATACGGCTCCTCAACTGACACGTCCATTACCGTTGCCATGTAGATTCGATAACCAACAACCAGAACCAGGTCATCTTCAGTGATGAATGATAAGGAGTGAAGGTCCTCTTCGGCTTTCGGTAATTCAAAACTTTCGCACGCTAACTGAACAAACCGAATTATATCACTACTACGATTCATAACCCCAGAAATCTCCTCGAGCCAAACCTTTTATAAATGACTTCCAAGTCATACTTAAGCAAACCCTTCAAGTACAACTGTAGTAAGAGATTCATCTTTCTATTACTTTATCATCACAACAAAAATTCTACAACCTTCACTAAAAATTTTGCTGCACTACTCTGATAAAAACATCTCAAAAACACCATTCCCTTGATCGATGCATGGTCGACTCATTCATGCTCCTCTAGCCATCCTAGTGGCGTCCTATCTGCAGTAACGGTACTTACGCTCTCCCAAACTTACCCGGACAGTTCCTAACCCGACGGCCGTGCTGGCCATATTCAAAGCATGCTCCCGTTAAACTAGGACATTGGGCTTATTCACGTTTCCTTCCACAAACTCGGCACACGATCGGCGAGTCCTTTGCCTCCTGTCGGGTGACAGCATGCACTCTTCCTTGCACTGGGGTTCTGTTCTAAGTACCCCACTAAATGTCCTGAAGCATGTTTCCCCTGTTCTGTTCTATTGACGGCGGTGACAGAAACAGCTATGGTTCCACCTATCTATACGGACAACCCTTGATCAGATGGCCGTATTGGCGACACTTGTAACAAGTATTTTCCCTCTTACAGCACGGGACAGATCCCTGTCTTTTCTTACAGACACAACACACATCGATCGAGTTGGGCACTGACTTTCCAACTCTACTCTTCCGGTTAGGTGAAAGGGGCACAATTCTTCTTACATCGGCCTTTCCTCCAATCGATTTCCAACTCTGCTTAAACTGAACTTTGACTCAGATACGGTGACTTGTTCCCCAGTCACAACTCCAGTTTGGGCCTCAACAGGCGCGGCAACAACAACGGTTACAACACTAGCGGTGGCAGTGACAACGGCAACAGCGGCGGCTCGATCTAGATCTTGCTAACTCAAAAAGCTTCCCAAAGACTCTAGCGCTAGAACAATCCCGACAAACCTAGGATCGCTCGGTGCTGCTACACCCTCAGTACCGACTTGCAGCGGTACTCCCACAGAATTGAATGACCTCACAAACACACTACCAAACAGCTATCAACCACATGCATCAGCATAATAAAAGTCTTTCCTACTAACTATCTCATGACTCATCGCACCTTATCACTCCATACACAGACCATGCTCTGATACCACTTAAACGGGGATGTCACGCCCCGAACCTCGAGCGCGCCAACATCCCACCATGGTCATTCAATTATGCGACGTTCCCAGGCACTCGTCGCCGACCCATTCAATTTATTTGCACATGCGGAAGCGTATTATCAAACCCTTGACAATAAAGTACGGGATAGGAAAGCAGGAAGCAATTTCACCACCAATCACTTACATAAACCAATGGAGTTTACAAACAGAGGTCTACAACCAAAAGTCTACAAAAGACCGGCTCTTAAAAAGAAACCGTCCTATGACCTACAAGTCGGACACGATCTCCAATCCAACAGACTTCACCTTTGCAACTCCACAAGGCCAACCATAACGAACTGGCTGCTCCGTCCACTAGGGACCTGAAAATGTAAGCCCACAACCGGGGTGAGACATTGTCTCAGCAAGTTCAACCCCCTAAACCCCTATTAGAAAGAAAATACGCCCAAGGGTGGCCTAGCCACACCACACAGAGGACTTACCTCGCCTCAGTTCCTTCCTGCAAATTAGCACAATTCAAATCACTCAATCATGTTCCGATCACTCAATCACAGATAGTAATAAGAACTTAAACAACCGGAACGCAATCTCTTTTAGATAACTAACAACCACAGGGATCCGGATTATAAGACCAAACCGTTATGACACGTCCCATACCATGTCACACGATTCCGTCCCATAATCTGACCCGTCAATATCACTCAACATGTATTCCAATTATTATTCACTACCACACAAGGGCATAGCGTACTTGCAATTCGGCTATCTATTGACATTAATGCCAGGCATCGCCTGCCCCCTTGGAGCGCAGCTTCATCACTACGTCGACGGCATTCCCGAAGGAGCATAGGTCCAGTTGACCTAGCCTCTACTGCGACCCGAGCCTCATCACTATATTGATGGCGATTATAAAGGAATACAGGTCCAGCTGGCCTAGCCACTACTGTGACCGAGCCTCGTCACTATATTAACGACGATTATAAAGGAAAATAGGTCCAGTTGGCCTAGCCACTATTGTGACCGCGTCTTTCAACCAGCACCCGACAATTCAATACTGACCCCCGGCCACTCCGCGTTTCATTCACATACTCCAATTACAATAGTAATCCTTAAAAATCCAATTTTTGCATCAAAACCTGACACTTGGGTTTTTTGAGTCAAATCCATATTTTTCACAATCAATACTCAATTTATAATTTCCAATCATCAATTTCAAAATCTGACTACACAGCAGCGACCGGCGCGAAATTCGAGAATTTAGGGTCCCGACAAAATTTTCGGAATTTAATAAATAATTAAATTTATTCCGAAAATTAATTAAATAATATTATTTTAATAATTTCGAATAATAATATATTATTAAATTATTTAATAATTTCGAAATACTTAAATAAATCAAAAGTAAATTCCTTTATGTCCAATCAAGGCTTATTCTAAATAAACCTACTTACCCTTAATTAAACACACTTTAAATTAAAACACCACATTAATCTAATATACTCTTAAATAACTTAAACTAACCACCTAATAACACTTAACATAAACTAAACCTCCCTAAGCATAATTAACCCTCTAAGCGAGGTTTAGTGAGCTAAACTCACCCGATTAGCGAGCCGAGCGGACCAAAACGATGAGGGCGTCGAGGGAATCGACTTTCCCAAAGGCGGACCTAACTTTCGGGGTCGGGAAGCCGGCCAAAACCGGCCGAAACCGAGCTTCAATACCCATTTTCTTGGCTGCTGGTTGAGGCCGACGGAGGGCGGATCCGAGGTCGGCTTGGGACCGAAACAAGCGGGGAAGACCAGCGGGGCTTGGACGGGCTGGTGGGGGAGGTCGACGGCGGCTCACGGCGGCGGGGACGAGCTCCGGCAGCTCCTGGAATGCCCTGACCGAGGCTAAGACGCAGCTGGGTGTCGAGCAAGCACGAACTTGCGCGGAGCGGCGGCGTGCAAGGCGGCGGACGGCGTGCGAGCGGCGGACGGCGGGCAAAGCGACGGCGGTCCGGGCTGGGCTGCAGCCAGCCTCGGCGTGCTCGGATCTGGCGGGTGCGTTCGAACCTAGAGAAGAAGAAGAACCCGACGCCAACGGGAGGGAGGGAGAGGCGAAGGTCCGTGCGGCGAGGCGTGGCTGCGACGGCGTGCGGCGGCGGACGGTGGCGACGTGCGGCTTCTCCGGCTTCGCTGGTCTGCTCCGTTCCATCGAGTAGCAAGAAGAGAAATGCAGCAGGGGAAACCGACGGAAGGGGAGAGGAAGGAGAGAGAGAGAGATGGGACCATTTCTTTTCTCTTTTCTTTTTCTTTAATCCAACAAAAATGGCCCACCATGATCTCATGTGACATCACTTCCCACTCACCCAAATCTTCCACCACAATCTTCCCAATAGGTCCAATTTCATTTTCCGCCGTGGCATACAAATTTTAAAACTTTGTACATCACATTCTTCAATTCCATTCAATCCATTTCCAATTGAGCCAAATTGAAGTCTGTAAAATTAATCCAATATCACCACACTTCAATTCACGTAATCACTTGACCATAGAACCATCTTGATCTCAAAAATACAGCCAAAAGCGGGCCTACCAATTTTCCGAACCAAATTAGCCATAATTTGATTATTTTACTGAAAAACTCGGTTTGCATGAAAAATCTTCCGAAGATGAGCCAATGTTCCTAAAATGATTTGTGACACACCAGGACTTCCAATTTCTGAATTCCATCTCAATTCATGGTTGATTTCACTCTGGCACAATATTAGCGCGTCCTGATCTACCGGGTAGCTTTTAGAAATTTTCGTGCATTTGACCTGTGGTTGATCAATTCAAGCCACAATGTACATCTTTGACACATTGGCGACTCTCGGTTGTCGGGATAATCTCAAGGTTTCAAACACGGACACAGGGTACCCAAACGATAGAAAAGCCGGTCCAGTGCCGATCGACAAGAATTGTGTGATCTAGTGGAATCACCCGCACTCGATCACATGCCTCTGTCGAGTCGACTTATCTCCGGTCTCTAATCGATTTTTAACTGTGCCGTAATGACCCTTGCAAATTAACTCTGTCGAAAGGTCGTTTCCTGGTCAAATTCTCAAGTCTGATGCATTAGAATTTCTTAACGGCTTCACCTGGTAGACTGGTTATCCCATGAGTGATCAGTTCAGGGAAAAGAACTATATGCGTGCAGATGAAATGCCCATTTCAATTTATTGAAAATAGAATTGGAAATTCGGGATGTCACATACATAAAGACGGACCATGAAGAAGCTTATTAATCAAGCAGTCAAAATTCACAGGCTCAATATTGAATGTAACACGATACTGAATGTAACACGTCAAGCCCATTACATACTATAAACTCTCTAAACCCGATTTCAACCATAAACCCGTTAAAGTTCACTTCAACTAAATCCACAATAAGGCCGTATTAAAACCATGTTCGACCACAACTACATTCAAGTCAACACTAAGCCCATTTCCATCTCATTTTCTTATCTTCTATTATTTGTCTTGCATTTCCCCCTGTCTCTTTCCTCTGGACGCTTGCAAATTTCATTTTTCTTTTTATCTTCTTCAGAGTTCAACATCCCCCATAATTTGAAATAGGAAAAGATGCTTACCAATGTAAGAAAACTCACTTCATTTGAGCTATGGAAACTCAGGTTTCGATATTAATATACAAATTAAATTACCATGTCTAAGTTGCCTACTTCGAACAGGTTTGAACTTACATGTAAGCATGGAAAACTACCACAAAGGTAGTGGCGGAGTTGTTTATTATTGATCGCAAGAAAATGAGCAATAAAAAAGGAATTTAAAGAATTGTATTGTTGTCAATTGCGCCAAAGCCCCAAGCGCTGGATTGCACAGCAAGGCAAGCCCTGCTCAGTTCTTACCTGCCCCTCCTTCCATGGTGGCTAAACCTGCTTATCCAGTTAGACCCATTTATATGCTCAATGTCTAAATTGATAATCAGTAATCTAACACAAACCGATCACACAATTTTAGTACTTAAACCCTATTTTACTGAGTATACATAATAAATAATTAATCGAAATTATCTGGTTGCTTATATACTAAGAATTCGTTAAAAACACATTTTTAAAGACTTTTGTGTCAAGCGTTAACCACTGTAGGAAGAGATTACGTTGTCTTAACCGCTCTTAAGGAGCCACGTAACTCCTGTGCCAGGAAGAAACCAGCTCAGCTAACCGCGCACCGTGCATGCATCTGGAGAAAAAAAGAGGCGACAACATATGAAAGCAGATTGATTGTGAGGCAAATTACACTGATCGGACGAACGAGTCTCGCTTGACTCGGTCATTGAACATGCCATGATTGTTGTTGTTTAATTTGTAAATAGCTTTAGCTTCAAAAAACAATTCGTAAATAGCTTCATTAATCGAACATCAGCGGATGCGGATTAAGGCTTGACAATAATGAATTACTAGGCTAAGGAAGCATTTATTTTACGGAAAATTCAAGATTTGAAGAAAACTTTATTCGAAATAATCGCTTGTATTGCTTACAAAATTAAATAAATGAAAATATTTCATCACCTACAAAAATAGTAAGTTATGAATTTTTGTCAATAATGAATTTTTTCGTTGACTTTTTTTTTTAATCGATACAACCAACCATTTTTTGGAAAATATTTTTCAAATCTTAAGTTTTTCCTAAAACAAACACACCCAAAATTCGTTCGTGGAAAAGCAAGTTCATCTATTCAACGTATGCTTAAAGGATGACCTGATCTTGCTTCAATAAGTGGAGAGAGAAGAAGTAAGCGGATCTAATGCTGCGTCATTTATTCAGCGTATCTTAAGTAATTATCTCATATACAGTATCCTCCTGCTTTTTATTTTATTTTATTTTTATAACAAACGTAAGAAGTGTCCATTTGAAGTTTTTTGTTTTCCAAAGAAAAGAGAAATTAGAATATTGGAACAACATTGCCATGTTTTTTGCTTATTTTGTTCATTCTAACGTTTGTGCCGGTACATGGCGTGGGTTTGTGACTAGTTTCATATAATTGAAAACTATATTCAGGGATGTAAGTCTTCATCAATCGATCTTCCCATGTTACAAACCTTTAAAAGATCAGGAAAGAAAATATTAATGAGTGTGATTTTGCGTCAATTTCCCTCAAAACTTCAAAGTATATGAATTGCAAGATCAAACTAGATCTGGGAAATGACGTCGTCGCGTGTAAAGAACATTGTAAAAAATAATTCCCTTAGTAGAAGCTAGGGCTAACGCATATACTTACCAAGACAATGTTTATGTTTATGTTTTTTTCTTTTTCCTTTTTTTGCTTTGTTTCGTCTCTTTATGATTTTTCTCCTTTAAGGCATGTCGTAAAGAGTAATTAAGATGCTCATATATCCACCAAAAGATTGTCAGTTTCTGGAAAATAGTGAAGAAAGTTAATAGATGTCTATGAAAAGTTTTTAGCGGTTCTACACTTAACAAAAGTCAAATTTTAAACATTTGAAGAAATAAAGAGTGGAAAATAAAAGTTACACCTGATACGTAGCTGACCAAGGCTCAGATTCTCATCATCTCTTATTTTTCAATCTAGATAATCACGCACAGAGAGAGAGAGAGAGAGAGAGAGAGAGAGAGAGAGAGAGAGAGAGAGAGAGAGAGAGAGAGAGTATAATAAAGGAAATATTCACGTAATTATTCATCAAGGAATGTTTGTACAAGACATCAACTGAGACTTGAGAACGCTCATGAACAAGAGCAAGAAGAATACACAACACACGCAAATTACAAAGAGCAGCAACGCGTGCCCTCAAATATCATCGAGTACTTCTCAGTTTTGATCCCCCACGCTGATCAACTTGGCATCCCGCAGCTTAGCCTCCTTCCTTATTTTGCCAACCACCGTGGCCGCGTCGATCCTCTCGGCAATCACCTCCAACATAGTTCCACGCTCCCCAACATAGCGCGTGGATATCACATCTGTTTCAATGACGAATACGTACACAAGAGAGGATGATGAGAAGGCTAGGGTTTTCTTTAATACACTAAAGGCGAAGGATATCGATAGTTAATGCTCGAAATCATTCCGATGAAATTTGTGTATGTGGAGGATCGGGAGATGAGGGTCGAAACGTGTTCTAGGAATCATTACCAGTTGCTGCGCTAGTTGCGATCGTACGTGCCTTGGCCTTGCGTGTCTTGTCCTCCGTCATGAGATCAGTCACTACCTTCCTCTGGATATGAAGGACAAAACGGCAGAGAGATATCAGCCCGCGAAGAATTGAAGTTTCTAAAGAAGAGGGCGACGAAGCGACGACCATCGATGCAGGAACCCTAATCGAAACAAAACGAGGAAATAAACCGAGCACGAGAAAATTAAGACAAGAGAGCGGAGTAAGCACAGACCGCCATATCGTATTTCAGACCAATCTGTTCTCTCTCGTCTAGCTGAGCTCTCTCTCTCTCTCTCTCTAGACACAACGTGCTTGGCTTGATGGATGATGAAGAAGATGAAGTTTTCATCTGGTGTCGTCCTTTTATAGAGATCTTTGAACCCGACTTCAGGCAATTTGCTAATTAAAATCACGGTCGGTCCATTGCAGTGAAGTTACCACGACATTTCCGATCTCTTGCCAGTAAGTTTTACTCGGAACGGTCGACAAGCACGGCTCTCATAATTTCCACGACACGCGTTATTTTGGGGCACATAAAGTCATACATATCATATAGTTATACTCTATTCTATTTTCACACGATATTTTCCGCGTTGAGATCACGAATGTAGTTATTGCCTTAGCACTTACGCAATTTCATGATTCTATTTACGTAGCTATTGCATGGCCATTCTTCTAGAAACCAAAAAAAAAAAAAAAAATCGTTTCAGAAAGTTCAAAGGAAATTGAACTTGCTAGGCTTTAGAGTCAGAGGATGATGGCGAGGCTTTGAATTCAAAGGATCGCGGAAGCTTCCTCGGACAAAATTAAGCGATGATTCATGTACAAAGAGTTTAATTGGGCTCGGGTACAAAGGTCCATGTGGCGCATGATCATTGGTCGTCGATGATGATAGTCATGAGTAGTATAAGCAATGATCACGAGCTACCAAGAATTTAGCATGCTGGTCTTCCTAAAATGTTGGCGAACGTAGCATTACTCAGATGTAGATATTATGATTTGCACGGGCGCATGTATAGGAGGATCGATCGAATCATTTTCGAATTTTTCATGACATGAAAAACCGAACAGAATTAATTCATGCCCAGCTGGAATAATCCTCCTTACGATTCATTAGCCAATTATCTTTTCAAAGTCGATCATAATTGGTGGTGAACATCTTGAAATGATTGCAAAATGTAATGGACATGACGAGGCTTTGTGCGTGTTCATGAGTTAATAGGTCATGTGATAAGCACGGTTCTCATAGTCCTACACGACACGCCTTATTTGGAGTCAAATAGTCACACATATATGTTGTCATGCTCTAGTACTTTCACACGATGTTTTCTAGATAGAGATGGCTATTGCAGGACTTTTTGCCTTTGCACTTAAGCAATTTTTCTTATCTATTTGACTAGTTATTGCATAACGGTTCTTCCAGAAGCGAAATTTCAATCGGAGAGTCCAAACGAGATTGAACTTCCTAGGCTTTAAATTCAAAGGATGACTACGGTTTGCTAGGCTTTAAATACAATGGATTGCTAGAAAGATTTTGCTAGCATAATAGCCTTTGAGTTATTATGAGAACAACAGCTCATCGTGAGCCACAAATTCTTGAAGTGTTCACAACAATTTATAATTATTTGTTATTTAATTTTTTGTGATTCAGAATGGATTGTTATTCTCGTATTAAATTAAAGACTGTCACTTAATCATTTCTCATTACTAGATCGTCCTTAGACACACGCATACAAAGAAAGAAAGGAAGGAAGGAAGGAATGAAGGAAGAAAGGAAGGAAGGAAGGAAGTAATGCTTCATGTATATAGATCTTTTGAGCTCATTTACCAAAGCCCATATGGTGCACTATCATTGTGTTGAGATGTACATATGAATTGTGTTAAGATAAATAACAGTTTGGGGAATTGGTGCAGCAAATTAGTTAATATATCCTAGTTAATCAATAACTTGTTGACTTAAGGTTTTGAGTGAAAAAAGTGTCTAACTGAATATGTTAACCAGCTCAGACTTCAACACTCTTTTGACGATCCCCTCCAGTGAAGGTAATAGGTTCCCTTTGCCTACTCCCAACAAATGGTATGAGAGCCGATGGTTAATTGGTGACCCAATCTCAATGTGTATCGGTGCTTGGTGAATATCTCTTGAGGAATGAATTTAACAAAAGTGGTTTTTCAGTCTGACAAAAGAGACCTAGAGTGAAGGTGTTTACGAATGAGATGGAGATTATTGAGATGTATGTGCAAGTTGCGTTATAGAAAATCTCACATCGAAAAATTGATGTACTGTAAATTGGTTAATATATCCTAATTTTTCCACAACTCGTTAGTTTTTGTTTTTGAATAAAGTGGACTCAATTGAATATATTGACGAGCTCATGTTGGATTCTCTCTTACCGATTTCTCCAGCTAAAGGTATCAGGCTGCTTTTGCGCATTTGGAACAAATTGGTCATCAATTATAATAGTCATGAATGGTTGACATTAAGAGGTAAGCAATGATTATGAGCGACCGAGAATTTAGTATGCTAGTCTTCCTGAAATGTTGGTGTTTGCAGCATCACTCAAACAAAAGTTAACGTGTCAACAACATGGACACAATGATTTGCACGAGCGAATGTGTAGGAGGATCAATCGAGCTGGAATTTGTCATTTCATGAAAAACTGAATAGAATTAACCCATGCCATGCGGGAATAATCCTTGATTCATGTCAAGTTGCATAGCGATAAAGTGCTGTGTTATTCAAGGTCCAACACTTATTAGGCACACGGATATTTCACAGCAGGGTCGTTTTAAGGTTTCTATATCATTCAATAAAAGAGTTAACTTGGTTCATTAATCGTTGGAGTTAAAACAAGAAGAGTTAAACCAAGAAGGTTTTGTTAGAAGATTATATTGCCTCCGTCAATCATAGTCGGTAGTGAACATCTTGGAAAGAACACCGAAATGTAATGTTAGTCAGGGAGGCTCAGTTGATCGGCTTTCGGGACCATATTAACTGATTGTTTTCAAGGTTTTATAAAATACTATCTGACCGCATTTTCCTTGCGGTTTCCTTACTTGTCTTCGATTATATGTCTTCGCATTGTTCTGGTAATTCCAATCCCGCAAAGTCCTTGAGGCTTCAAAGCACATTAAAATCCATTAGCTTTTAATCTGAATTCAAATTTGATACCTCAATCGGCCATGGATTAATTTCAATCGGAGTTTAATAATTAAAACCATTGAGTTATTAGCGACCGTAGCGTATGAAAAACTTATGTAAGACTCCGACTGTTAGCCTTGGAGAAGTAAAGTAAAACCCATGAAAAAGAAAATACTCACATCAATAAAAGGACATAATTAAAAAAAAAAATCGTCTTCTTTTCTTTTTCCATTTTTAGAGGAATAGAGCTAATCGAGTTTCATTAGGAGGCTATTGAAATTCTTATGTACTAATTTTCTTGATTCTTTTTACAATAATGAATGGGTAACGATATCTAAGATGTTAATTAATCCAATATGTAACTAGAATATATGAGAACATATCTGACAAAGTCGTTGATTTATACCCTTTCATGACAAAGTTCTTGACTCTTTATACATTTATCATACTATTCTTTTTAACATCGTTTTTTTGGTGAATTCCTCTGCAAAACATAATACAATATAGTTAAGACAAGTAAAAACAATTTGTGGGATGAAAATGAAATAAGACAACAAGCTAGTTGGTTATATAAAAAAGATATATGCATCAATTATCAAGTAAATACATAATTACCATGTCCAAGTTGCCTACTTCGAATAGGTTTGAACTTACATCGAAGCATGGAAAACTACCATAAACATTTGCGGAGTTATTTATTGCTGATAACAAGAACATGAGTATAGAAAATGTAATTAGACAATAATGTTGTTGTTAAGCGCCAAAGCCCCAAGCGTTGGATTGCGCAGCAAGGCAAGCCCTACTCAGCTCTTACCTGTCCCCACTTCCATGGCGGCTAAACCTGCTTGTTATGATCTATGTTCAATCTGTCAATTCAAATCGATAAATTAAACACAAAACCATCATATATACGAGGTACCTAAACTTTATATTACTGAGTATACGTGACAAATAATTAATCGAAAATATCTAGTTGCTTATACATTAAGTACTCGTTAAAAAACGTTTTTAAGGACTACGTTGTGTCAAGGGTTGTCCTATGCAAGAAGACATTACGTTGTCATAACCACTCTTAAAGAGCCACATCAAGAAACCAGCTCAGCTAACCGCGCACCATGCATGCTTGTGGAGAAAAAAGGAGGCGACAACATGTGAAAGCAGATTGATTCCAAGGTACATTTCACCGATCCGACAAACAAGCTTCGGTCGACTCGGTCATTGAACATGCCATGATTGTTGTTGTTTAATTCGTATATAGGTTCATTAATCGAACATTAGCGGATACAGATTAAGACTTGACAATAACTAATTACTGGATTAAGACTTGTCCGTTGAAAAACGAGTTCATTTATTCAACGTATGCTTAGTGGATGACCCGCTTCATTTATTCAACGCATCTTAATTAATTATCTGATGTACAATATCCTGCTGGATTTTTCTTATAAAAAAATATAAGAAGTGTCCATTTACAAGTATCATTTTCAAAGAAAAGAGATATTTGAATACCATAACAGCGTTGTCATGTTCAACTTATTTTGTTCATCCTGACGATGGTGCCCGCGCATGGCGTGGGTTTGTGACTAGATTCATGTACTTGAAAACTATATTAAGGGATGTAAGTCTTGATTAATCGATTTCTCATATCACAAACCTTTGGAAGATCACCTACCTTCTAAAGAACAAGCTGGAGAAAGAAGAGAGCCACAGATATTGTATAAGGCTATCTTGCATCAGGTCAAACTCAAGGCTAAGAATCTTCTCATCTCTTATTTTTCAATCTAGATAATTACACACACACACACACACACACACACAGAAGGTATAATAAAGGAAATATTCACATAGCTCATTGAAATGTTTGTACAAGACACTGATATGAAGCAACCCAACACAACTCCAAAGCCCCCGAATATAAAAATAAGGGAAAAAAGAAAGTTAGAAAACATATCAACGGAGATTTCATAACGCCCATGAACAAAAGCTAGAAGAATACACACGTAAACCACACGAGCAACAGGTTCGCTACTCAACGCTGATCAACCTTGCATCCCGCAGCCCAGCTTTCTTTTGTATTCTGTCGACGACTGTCACTGCATCGATCTCCTTGGCGATCACCTTCAGCCAATCTCCTCGCTCTCCGACAAAGCCGGCAAACTGCACCCCTGTTTCAATGACAAATACATATAAAAGATATCGATTGTTAATGTGCGAAATCATTCCAATGACATTTGTCTACAACTAATCCTTCTTCTTCTTCTTCTTCTTTTCATTTTTTTTTTTCATTTTTTGCAGTACAGGGCATGAAATGATCAATAAGATGATATGGAGGATCTGGAGATGAGGGTGAATGGGAGTACTAATCAGCAAACTGTATATAGCCTTTATAGATGTGCACGAGACGTGTTCTAGGAATCGTTACCATCTGCTGCGCTTGTCGCGATCTCGCGTGCCTTGGCCTTGCGTGCCTGGTCCCCTGTCGTGAGATTAATCACTACCGTCCTCTGGATATGAATGACAGAACGGCAAAAAGATATCAGCCCGCGAAAGAAGAATGGAATTTTATAAAGAAGAGGGCGAAGAGGAGACAATTATCGATGTCGGACCCTAAAACCAAACAAAACCAGGAAATAAACCGAACACGAGAAAATTAAGACAAGTGAGCGGAATAAGTACAGACCACCATATCGCCTCTGAGACAAATCTGTGTTCTCTCGTCAAGCTGAGCCCTCTCTCTCTCTCTCTCTCTCGACACAATGTGGTTGGTTTGATGGATGATGAAGATGATGAAGTTTTCATCTGGTGTCGTCCTTTTTATAGAGATCTTTGAACATGACCGAGTCGTCACCGACTTCGAGCAATTTGCTAAATAAAAAATAAGCGTCATATGAACGCGTTCAATCCATTGCGGTGAAGTCGCCATGACATCTCTTGCCAGCTTCGTCTCTCCATAAGTTTAACTCGGAATAGTTGACAACCAAGGCGCTCATAATCCCCACGACACGCATTTTTTGGAGCAGATAGGCATACGTAGAGGACAAAGATCACTAACGTAGTTATTATCTTAGCTCTTACGCAATTTCATCAGTCTATTTAGTATTTACGCAGTAATTGCATGGTGGTTCTTTCTAGAAATAAAAAAATCAATCGGACAGTTCAAAGGAAATTGAACTTGGTCGGCATCGAATTCAACCGATGATGACGCGGCTTTAAATTGAAAGGATCGCAGAAGCTTCCTTAGACCGAAGAGCAATGCCTCATGTACAAAGAGTTTACTTGGGCTCATGTACGAAAGTCCATGTGGCACACTATCATTGGCATGATTAGTTAGCATAGAGATGAGCAATGATTATGAGCTACCAAAAATTTAGTATGCTAGTCTTTCTAAAATACTTGGTGAACGTAAGCATTACTCATATGTAAAAATCGAGGTGTCAAGAGTATGGATACGGTGATTCGCACGAGCGCGCGTGTATGATTGATCGAATCATTTTGGAATTCGTCATGTGATTAAAACCAAACAGAATTAATCTATGCCCAGTTGGAATAATCCTCCCCCCCCCAACCCAACATAAATAAATATCAATAAAGATTCGCTATCTCCCATGAACTAAAGCTAGAAGATAAAACAACCGACCCGACCTATTGACACTTCTAATTTTGGTCCCCAAAGCTGACCAAGCAGGCCTTCGGCAGCCTAGCCTTCTTATTTTCTCAACCACCTCCTTCTTATTTTGCCGACCACCGTTATCGTATCGATCTCTTGGCGATCACGTCCAATAAATTAATGTTGTTGTTAATTGCGTCTAAGCCTCAACCATTGGATTGCGCAGCAAGGCAAGTCTTACTCGGTTCTTACCTGCCCCTCCTTCTATCGGGCTTATCCAACTAAACCCCCTTTTTTATCAGATCTAAACTGTTAGTTTAATAAATTAAACACAAAACGATCATATATACTAAGTACTTATACTTTAAATTACTGAGCATACGGAAATAAATAACCTAAAATACCCAGTTGCTTATATACTAAGAAATGGTTAAGAAACGCTTTTAAAGACTACGGTGGTCAAGGGATGACCTGTGTGTGGCAAATTACAGAGCCACGTGACTCATGTGCCAGGAAGAAACCAGCTCATCTAACTGCGCACTACGCATGCATCGGGAGGAAAGAAGAGGCGACAACATGTGAAAGCAGACTGATTCCAAGGCAAATTTCCCTGATCGGACGAACGAGCCTGGCATGACTCGGCCATTGAACATGCCACGATTGTCATTGTTTAATTCATAAATAGATTCATTAATCGAATATTAGCAGATACGGATTAAGACTTGACAATAATGAATTACTAGATTGAGATTTGTCCAAGGAGGAGTCTATGTGAATTAAGTAGAGAAAAAATAAATAATTGGATCTAATGTTGCTTCATTTTTCCAACGTCTCCTCACCTAATGACACTTAAATAAATGATCATTCGTTATGTTTTGAGCATTTGAGGAAATAAGGAGTGGAAAATAAAATTCACATTAAACCCACCCCAGTAATCATCCGTTAACAATCAACCAAACACAAGTATCAGACCAAACACCTAGCTGACCACCTAATTATTAAGGAACAAAACTTGAGAGAGAAGAAAGCCACGGATATTGTATATAGTATCTAGCACCGGGCAAACTCGACGCTCTGACTCTTTCTACTCTTATTAATTATGTAGGTTAGAGAGAGAGAGAGAGAGAGAGAGAGAGAGAGAGAGAGAGAGAGAGAGAGAGAGAATGATAAAGAAAAATTCAGACAGTAATGTTTATACAACACAGTGAATCGAAGCAACGCAAACACATATCATATTGGAGATTCTCTAACTCCCATGAACTAAAGCTAGAAGAGAATGTTTTAGTTATGGTCCCCAAAGCTGACCAACCAGGCCTTCGGCAGCCCAGCCTTCCTTCTTATTTTGTCCACCACCGTCGCCGTATCGATCTTCTCTGCGATCAGCTCCAACAGATCTCCACGCTCTCCAATAAAGCTCACAGATTTCAACCCTATTTCAATGATGAAAGAATGGCCGAAGGAAGCAAGGAGCGCAGCAAGTGGACGGGAATGTGGAAAGAGATTTTCTCCTTTTTCTATTACTTGAGATATCATCAATGTACAATGCTTTGTAATTATAATACATGATGTACACAGAGAAAGGAAATAAAATATTCTACAAATATTCTATAAATCAATCCTACCAAATTAGATCAATTAGATCAAATCATATCAAATCCTACAGATCTTCAGGCATATCTTCCAACACTCCCCCTCAATCCGGTGGCTTGTAGATATCCAAGACGCCTAGCTTACTCAGTAGATATGCATGTTGTCTTGAACATAGAGGTTTGGTGAAATTCAGCGGTTCCAATCCCTCTTGTCTCGATTACCCCTTCTTGGATTTTCTCCCGAGTGAAGTGACAATCCACTTCTATATGTTTGGTTCTTTCATGCATTACGGGGTTGGCTACAAGTTTTAGTGCTGACTCATTATCACAAAATAGTTTTGTTGGCGCTTTCACCTGTACTCCGAGATCTCCAAGTAAACCTCGTATCCATACAATCTCATATGTGGTCTTTGCCATGGCTCTATATTCCACTTCAACTGAGGACAAAGAAACCGTTGCCTGCTTCTTAGTTTTCCAGGAAAGGAGTGATTCTCCCAGTTTAATGCAAAATCCAGAGACAGATCTTCGACTCATGGGGCAAGTTGCATAATCTGCATCACAATATGCTATCATTTCCATGTTGCATTTTCTGGATAAAAGTATTCCCAATCTTGGACAACTCTTCAAATACTTTACAACTTTCAGAGCAGCATTCATGTGGGATTCCTTCGGTTTGTGCATAAATTGGCTGAGATTTTGCACTACATATGATATATCAGGTCTGGTCATAGTCAGATATATAAGTTTTCCAATGAGCTTCTGATAACTCGTCGGATCTTCAAGAATGGGATCATCCTGAGATGTTCCCTCAACATGATCTGCTGCAGTCAATCTGGTATTTTGCTCAATTGGAATAACTGCTGGTTTGCACCTTGATAAACCTACTTCTGATATGATCTCTAGTACAAACTTCCTTTGACTGAGAGAAATTCCCTGGTGAGATCTGGCAATCTCAATTCCAAGAAAGTACTTCGGTGCTCCCAAGTCTTTTATATGGAATGTAGTATGCAAATATTTCTTAAGATTCTCTATCGCAGCTTCATCATTTCCCATAATGAGAATATCATCTACATATATCATTAGGTAAATAGATGACTTACCTCTAGTCCATGTGAACAAGGCGTAATCATATCTGGATTGTTTGAAGTCTGCAGTTGTGAGAGCTTTAGCAAATTTTGCATACCATTGTCGGGAGGCCTGCTTCAGTCCATAAAGGGATTTGCGGAGACGACATACTTTATTCTCCCCTATCTCTGTAAACCCTGAGGAATATCCATGTAGATTTCTTCATCCAAGTCGCCATGGAGAAAAGCGTTGTGGACGTCCATCTGATGTAGTGACCAATCATGGATTGCTACAACTGATAAGAAAGAGTGTACTGTGACATCCTTAGCAACCGGTGAAAAAGTTTCGTGATAATCGAAACCTTCTCGCTGGGTTTATCCCTTGGCCACCAATCGAGCCTTGTAACGCTCAATGGATCCATCAGCTTTATATTTGATTTTATAGACCCATTTGCATCCGATAGACTTTTTATTTGGAGGAAGCCTGACCAGTTCCCACGTATTATTATCAGTCAATGCCTGTAATTCTGCTGCCATGGCCTGTTGCCACCGTGGATCTCGGGATGCCTCATCATAACTGGACGGTTACCTTTCATCGGATATGTGACTAATACAACATCTATGTTCAGATGAAAGCTTATCAAAAGAAACATATGAGGATATTGGATAATTGATACCTGGCGATTTTAGGGATGCACAGATATAATCCTTTGTCCAAGTTGGTGGTCTTGTGGCTCGTCCCAAACGACGTGGAGGGTCCACTTGTGGTGAAGGAGATGTTTCTGCAATATTTGTATCTACTGAAACATCAAGGATATTTTCCACATGGAGTTGAGTTGCAGACATACTTTCCATCTCTTCCTCAGTCTGCCGCTGGTTATGCGAAGTGGATGCTGAAGGTGAGGAAATTGCTTGTTCTTGATAGCCCGTGAGAAAATATTCAGGACATACATCTTCCTGGTGCAAGGAATTTGGAGATTTGTTGGAGACTGTCAAATCCTCCTCATTTTCTTGGAACGGGAAGATATTTTCATGAAAAAGGACGTCTCTGCTCACAAAAAAATTCCCTGTTGATGGATCAAGAACACGATATCCTTTCTGCAGGTTGGGATAACCCATAAATATGCATCGTCTGGCACGTGGAGTCATCTTGTCCCGAGTTCCCAAAGTGGCAGTATAGCATAAACAACCAAATACTCTTAAATGATCAACTGCTGGCTTTTTACCATAAAGTAATTCGAAAGGTGATTTACCAGCAAGTATATGAGATGGCATCTGATTGATGAGGTAGGCTGCAGTAAGAATACAATCTCCCCAATAAATATATGGAATGGATCCCTGAAACTTCAGTGCTCTTGCGACCTCCAGCAGATGACGATGTTTCCGTTCTACCACTCCATGTTGTTGTGGAGTGTAGACACATGAGCTTTCATGTAGAATCCCATGAGATAAGAAAAGTGAGTTGCATTCATGGTTAAAAAATTCTTTTCCATTATCGGTGCGGATTCGCCGTATGGACTTCCCAAACTGATTTTTGGTCAGAATGATAAAGGATTTCATATTAGAAGGAACTTGAGCTTTGGACTACATAAGAAATATCCAGGTGGCACGGGAGTAATCATCTACAATAGTGAGAAAATAACGTGAACCATCACGATGTGCTGTGTGATAAGGTCCCCAAACATCCACATGGATTAGTGAAAAAATATCATCGGAATGGCTTTTACTGACAGGAAAAGGTGTGCGAGATTGCTTTGCCATGGGACATATATGACATTTAGAGCAGGGAAAAAAAGCACTATGACCCATTCTTGAATGCAAAAGAAAGTTTTGATCATCGGTAGTAGCATTACACAATGACATTTTATTTGAGGCAACAAATGAAAGATCAAGATGATTAGGAGATTCATCCCAAAAAAAAATCCTTCTGAGAGATTACCCAAGCCCATCAGCTTGCCAATCGAAAGGGCCTGGAAAAAACAGCTATCAGAATCAAAGAGTACTCGACAGGAATTTTCTTTGCAGACTTTGGAGATAGAGATAAGATTGAATTGAAATTGAGGCACATAGAGCACATTTCGAAGGGTAATTTGAGGACTAAGTTGAACAGTGCCTGTCAAAGTGACATTAGTGATATTTCCATTCGGCAGTTGCACAGAAATGGGTATATCCAATTTCTTATGCATAGCAAAAAAAATTTTTTTATCATAAATAATGTGATCACTTGCTCCTGAGTCTGCTATCCATGCCTTTCTTGAAATAGAAATTATCAGGCAATGAGATATACCTGAAAAACTTCCTCCTTTGTTTGTGATTTCTGCCTTTTGTAAAGCCTGCATCAACTGTTCATATTGCCCATAGGTAATTGGCCGATCATTACTGAGACTAGTAACTTGGTAAGCTGCAGAATACTCCTTCTTTTTTTCTTTTTCTCCTGACTTCCCATGCAATTTTCAACAATTATCTATAGTGTGATGTGGACGCTTGCAATACTCACAATATAATTTACCTCTCCCTTTGGAATTTTGACCAAAATTCCTTGAAGATGCCGAAATAATCTAGCTGTCCGATGCTTTTCTTGCGGAATAATATCTGCCGTCCGATCCCCTTTTCGCGGAATGATATCCGCCGTCCGATTCAGCGGAGAGATCAAGCTCTTGGACACCGTCAGATCGCCGTGGAAGATCTGAGCCGTTCGCTCCCCCCCTTTTAAAGCTTCTTTCGCCGGTCCCTTGTAACCCTAGCGCCTCTCTGTTTTCTCTCTCTCGCACTAGGGTTTTGGACCCCGAATCTCGCCGCTCCCTGCGAATTGCGAGGGCGACGCTGTCGCTTCCTTGTGCTTGCTCCGAAGCCATGAGTCGCTGGTTTTCCTCCTGGACAGCTAGTTGAAAAATCCTTCCGAGAGGAGGAACCGGATCCATCGCCAGGATCTGCGAGCGAAACGTCCAGTAACTCTCGTTCAAAATCAGGAGGAAACGAGTGGTTTTCTCTCTCTCCTTTATAGATCTATACTGTTCAAGGGTTTCTGCCGGTCCTTTGAGTTTATCTTCCGTGGCCTCGAGCTCATTCCAGAGCGATGATAGTTTGTTGTAACACGCTGTGATGCTCATGTTTCCTTGTTTGAGATCACTGAGTTCCTGCATGAGGGAAAAAAATCTTAGCCTGATCTAATTTCCCATACATTTCGTTGATATTGTCCCACGTTTTTTTTGTGTCTTCTGTCGGCGGGAGACCGGCCGCGACGTCTGGAGAGACGCAGTTACTGATCCACGTTCGGATGAGATGATTGCATTTCTCCAATGTCGGGCTAGTCGCTCGTCCGAAGGAACGGGCATGGTTCCATCAAGGAAACCGTCCTTGTCCTTTGTCACCAGAGCTCGCCGAAAGTCCTGCGACCACCTGGAGTAGTTTTCCGGCTTGGTCAGTTGCAAGGTAATCAAACGCAATTCTGGGCCGTCGACGGTTGACATGTACAGAGGGTCCCCAAGCTCCGGTCGGCCAGTGACGGCCACAATTGGAAAGGGCAAAAAATTCGGGTAGGGATTCGTCCCCATCCCTAACCCAACGGATCCGATTCCGTGACCCGCATTATGGAAATCTGGGTAGGGATTTGTTCCCTGACCCGTTTCGCTCGACCCCCAGTTTGCCCTATTCCGACAGTTGGGCTTGCCCCACTCATGGCTGGTGGGGCCCCGTCGGGCTGGACGCCTGCAATCCCCGGCAATGATGCATTTGGGCCTGGCCCAACGTACCATGGATAAGGTACCCATTGGTAAGGATGGCCCGTAATGAGCAACCCCATGTTTAACTGAGCCGGAAGATATTGCCACTGCATCCCTTGGACCTGGATTTGTTGTTGAGTTGCGAGAGTTGGCCCAATAAGATCTTGGGCTTCCGAGATTTGTGGCATGACGTTTGCTGTAGGCGAAGCATCTGCGGCCGAGGATGAATTCTCTAGGTGAGCCATGGTAATTCGTCTAAATTCGCTTCTTCTTCCTTTAGCGAAAATTGATTCCTTCGCAAATCTCTTTTGCAGATAAGAGAGTTCGAAGATAATCAGTGCGGAAGCAAGTTTAGGAGCTTAAAGCTCTGATACCATGAAAGAATGGCCGAAGGAAGCAAGGAGCGCAGCAAGTGGACGGGAATGTGGAAAGAGATTTTCTCCTTTTTCTATTACTTGAGATATCATCAATGTACAATGCTTTGTAATTATAATACATGATGTACATAGAGAAAGGAAATAAAATATTCTACAAATATTCTATAAATCAATCCTATCAAATTAGATCAATTAGATCAAATCATATCAAATCCTACAGATCTTCAGGCATATCTTCCAACAAATGACGAATGAAAACACAAGAGAGGATGACAAGAAGGTTAGGGTTTTCTTGAAACTATTGAAGGCGGAGGATATTGATGGTTAATGCACCAAATCATTCTGGGAAAATTTGCGTGTATGAAAAATTGGGAGATGAGGGCGTGATTGGGAGAATTAATCAGCAAAACGAGACATAGCCATTGTAGATCTGTATGAAATGCGTTCTAGGGATTGTTACCATTCGCTTCGGCTACTGCGATCGTACGTGCCTTGCTCTTGAGTTTCTTGTCCTCCGTCGTGAGATTGATCACTGCCTTCTTCTGGGTATGATTGACAAAGCGGCAAGAGATATTAGAAGAAGAAGACGAGGAGGAGACAACTACCGATGTAGAAAGCATAAACCAAACCAAACAAGGAACAAAACCCTAACACAAGAAAAAACCAAGATGAGTGATAGGCGTGATTTGCAGACCTCCATAGTGCCTCTGACGCCGATCTGATCTCTCTCTCTGGTCAAGCTAAGCCCCTCTTCTCAAGAAACCAAAGTGCTATATGAGGAAGAAGGCTGAGCTCGATGGGCGGTCCGTTTTATAGCAAAGCGGCCACCGACTCTAGGTAATATATTAATTAAAAATATAAATCTTATTAGAAGCTTCGAATCGGTTGTCCGGAGTCAAATCCGTGGCTGAACCGCGTTATATTTTTGAAGGCGTTCTTATTTCTTCTTTGAAACCTTAATTGGGGTGTTCTTGAAAATAAGACTAGAGAGATCGTGGATCCAAGATTCTTCTCTGCAAGCGTACTTATTCATCAAGTAAAATCCCGTGCCATGTTTCATCCGAATTGTCGGGTTACGCATTTTGTTTCAAATCCACCATATTCCATTACATTTGAATTGCCAATGCTATTGCATTTTTAGGGTGTCATATTTCTAATTTTGAATTTGTAGTCGAATTACCATGTCATGTCATTTTTATGTCCAATAATTATTTCAAATTTGTCATGTTATGTCCCATCTGGCTTTTCTTGTCATGCAATTTTCATATTTCGTCGAAATTTCAACTTTGCCATGTCACAAATATGTTAATGTTTGACTAGACATTTCAATTTCCATATCATTTGAATTGAGATTTCGTTTTGTATGTCATTCATTTTTATCTTTATTATTATTGGTTTTGGCAAGTCACCCAAAATCTTTGATATCCAATTGAAGCCGCGTCATGTGCACGCTTCTCACAGTCCCACACGACACGCCTTACTTGGAGTCAAATAGTCATAAGTAACAGTAGTTCGCACGATGTTTTCTAGATAGAGATGACTAATGCAGGAGTCTTGCCTTAGCACTTAAGCGATTTCATAAATTTATTTGACTAGTTGCTCCATAACGGTTTTTCTAGACACGAAATTTCAATCGGAGAGTCCAAAGGAAATTGAATTTACTAGGCTTTGAATTCAAAGGATGACTCCATTTGCTACTAAGGATTGCAAAATGTCCTTACACGCCCCTTCCCCAAACCCTCCCCCACCCCCCCCCAAAAAAAAAAAAAAAAAAAGAAAAGACGCCTCATGTATATAGACTTCACTTGGGCTCATGTACCGAAGTCCATGGTGTGCACTATCATTGTGTTAAGATGTACATCTAATTTGTGTTAAAAAAAGCTCAACATCAAAGAATCAGTGTAGCTTGAATAAATTAATACATCCTAGTTGGCTCACAATTAATTGACTTAAGCTTTCGAGTAAATATCAGTCTAACTGCATATGTGTACAGGCTTGAACTTGAGTTTTTTTTTGGGCGATCTCTCTAGGTGAAGGTAGCGGGTTTCTATTGCCCACTCCCATCAAATGGTCTAAGAGATGATGATTGAATGATAACTCGCTCCCAATATGTACTAGTGTTTGGTAAATATCTCAATGAAGTAATTTAACCACCGCCTTTTCTATCTAGCAGAGGAGACCTTGGTGACCCACCCCCAATGTGTATTGGTGTCTGATGAATATCTCAAGTAAAGGATTTAACCAATGAGGTTTTTCAATCTAGCATAAGAGACCTAGAGTGAAGGCGCTCCCGATGGCGGCAGCACTTGAATTAAGGGAACCAAACCTCACATCGAGCTTACACATGAGAGGGAAATTGTTGAAATGCACGTACGAGTTATGTTAGAAAAACATCAAAAGATTGATATGGTGTATATTATTTAAGATATTCTAGTTAGCTCATGCTCATTAGCTTAAGTTTTTTTAGTGAAGTGGAATCAACTGAATATGTTGATGAGCTTAGGTTAGGATTTCCTCTTGCTGATTTCGCCAGATGAAGGTATCGGGCTATTGTTATACACATCAAACGAATTGGTCATTAATGATGATAGTTATGAGTAGTTGAAAAAAAAGTTAAGCAAATAATTAGGAGTCACCAAAAATTTAATATCCCAATTGTCCTAAAATGTTGGTGTTTGTAGCACTAAGACAAAAATTAAGGTGTCAATAATATGGACACGATGATTTGCTCGAGCGTATGTATATGAAGATCAATGGAGCTGAAATTCATCATGTCATGAAAAACTGAACAGAATTAATCTATGCCGCACCGGAATAATCCTCCCAATGACTCACGTCAAGTTGCATAGCAACAAAGTTCTTGACTCTTAATCATTAAAATCATTGAGTTACTCGCGACCATAGCCTAACAAAAACTCGCGTAAGACTCGGATTATCAGCCTCAGAGAAGTAAAGCAAAACCCATGAAAAAGGAAATGCTCACATCAAGAAAAGGACATAATTAAATTATCGTCTTCTTTTCTTTTTTTCCCTTTTTAGAGGTAGAGAGCTAATCAAGTTTCATTACGAGGCTATTGAAATTTTTATGTACTAATTTTCTCGATTCTTTTTACAATAATGAATGGGAAACAATATCTAAGATGTTAATTAATCCAATATGTAACTAGAACCTATGAGAACGTAGCCAACAAAGTCGTTGATTTATACCCTCTCATACAAAGTTCTTGACTCTTTTTATACATATATCAGACTATGTTCAATTATTGGTGTCTGGTCAACAACGTATGCGCTAAACAATTTCCCTCAAATTTCATGTTAAGGAACAATCATAATTTGGCTTTACAACCATGAAGGGCCAAATATTATGGATTCATTAGGAAACATGAGAAATATGAAAGGGAAAATATAGTGAATATAGAGATGAACATGTATGAGGGGAGTCTTGAGGATGCATCGCATCTAATTAAGGCAAGCTATAACATCTATCAATACAGCATGCCCTTCCACATACAAGAAGTGGGGTCCTTTTGAACCAGCAATACCTGCAACCTACAAATATACACACTCAAATGACCACTTAAATAAAATCAAGAAAAAGTGAAAAAAAGGTTCACAGTTGGTAAAAAAGAGGACAATATGTAGTGTCCATATTTTATTATTCGGAGTTTGGACAAACCCTTTTTGTTGCGAAAGATTAAATCTCACGAAAATGCCCGTGAAGCATATCCTTTGGAGACGGAAAAGCCACATAAGCAGTGATTTCAAGAGTTGACACTTCATGCAAAAATCCAATTGGATATTTGCTCAATAGCTTTCTTTTTTCCTACATAGAAAAAAATGAATATTGAAAAAGAGGACTTTTTGTTTATTCCTCTACAAAACATAATACAATATAGTCAAGACAAGTAAAAACAGTTTTTGGGTTGAAAATGAAATAAGACAACAAGCTAGGTGGTTATCTTATTTTATTTTCAACCCTGGTGGCTGAACCTGCTTATTCTGATCTGTGTTCAATCTTTTAATTTAAACAAATAAATTAAAACGATCATAATAAACAAGTAATCGAGAAGTATCTTGTTGCTTATATACTAAGTATTCGTTAAAAAAAAAATTAAACCGTTTTTAAAAACTGCGTTGTGTCAAGCGTTGATCTAGAGATTACATTGTCTTAGCAGCTCTTTGGGAGCCACGTAACTCCTGTGCCAGGAAGAAACCAGCTAAGCCGACCGCGCAACATTCATGCATCTGGAGAAAACAAGACATAGGAAAGCAGATTGATTCCAAGGCAAATTACACTGATCGGACGGACGAGTCTCGCACAACCGATTGTTATTGTTTAATTGGTAATTGGCTCCATTAATCGAAGATTAGCAGATACGGATTAAGACTTGACAATAACTAATAACTAGATTAAGACTTGTCCATCGAAAAACAAGTTCATTTATTCAACGTATGCTTAGAGGATGACCTGCTTTATTTATTCAACGTATCTTAAGAAATTATATCATACACAGTATCGTGCTGGATTTTTCTTATGAAAAAAGATAGGAAGTGTCAATTTTCAAGTTTCCTTTCCAGAGGAAAGAGAGATTAGAATATTATAACAGCATTGTCATGTTTAACTTATTTTGTTCATTCTGATGTGGGTTCACGACCAGTTTCATATAATTAAAAAGAGAAATGCTTATGTGACTATTCTAACAGCCTGTTTTGGGCAAAATAAATAAATAAATAAATAAATAATTAGATCTTGTTGAGGTCTATTGCTTCACGAATTTGTGATTTACAACATATTATTTTTCTAACCATAGCCTAAAGACTGTTATACTAAAAAAGCCCAATTAAAAACTATATTCAAGGATTAAAGTCTTGATCGATCTTCTCATGTCACAAATCTTTGAAAGATCACCTAACTTTAAAACAACAAGCTGGAGAAAGAAGAGAGCCACGGATATTGTATAAACTATCTTGCTTCAGGTCAAACTCAAGGTATCTTATCATCTGTTATGTTTCATTCTAGATAATGAGAGAGAGAGAGAGAGAGAGAAGGTATAATAAAGGAAATATTTACATAGTAATTCTCATTGAAATTTTTTACAAGACACTGATATGAAGCAACCCAACAAAACTCCAAACGCCGCCCCCAAAAAAAAAAAAAAAAAGGAAAAAGAAAGTGAGAAAACCTATCAACGGAGATTTCATAACGTCCATGAACAAAGGCTAGAAGAATACACATGTAAACCACGCAACAGGTTCGCTACTCAACGCTGATCAACCTTGCATCCCGCAGCCCAGCTTTCCTTTGTATTCTGTCGACAACCGTCACTGCATCGATCTCCTCGGCAATCACCTTCAACCAATCTCCATGCTCGCCGACAAAGGCCGCGGACTTCACCCCTGTTTCAATGACAAATACATGCAGAAGAAATTGATGGTTAATGCGCGAAATCATTCCGATAACGTTTGTGTATATCTAATCCTTTATATTTATTTATTTATTTATTTTGCAGTGAAGGGCATGAACTGATCAATAAGATGATGTGGAGGATCTAGAGATGAGGGTGATTGGGAGTGCTAATCAGCCAACTGTCTATAGCCTTGATAGATGTGCACGAGACGTGTTCTAGGAAAGGTTACCATCTGCTGCACTTGTTGCGATCTCGCGTGCCTTGGCCTTGCGTGCCTGGTCGCCCGTCATGAGATTAATCACTACCGTCCTCTGGATATGATGGACAAAACGGCCAAGAGATATCAGCCCCCGAAAGAAGAATGGAAGTTTAAAAAGAAGAGGGCGAAGAGGAGACAAGTATCGATGTAGGAACCGTAAACCAAACAAAACAAGGAAATAAACCAAACTTGAGAAAATCAAGACAAGTGAGCGGAATATGTACAGACCACCATATCGGATCTCAGACCAATCTGTTCTCTCTCGTCAAGCTGAGCTCCTCTTTCTTTCTCAATAGACACAATGTGCTCGGTTTGGTAAATGAAGAAGGTGAAGTTTTCATATGGTGTCGTCCTTTTTATAGAGATCTTTGGAGACGACCGAGTCGTCACCGACTTCGTGCAAATTGCTAATAAAAAAATAGGCGTCATATGAACGCGGTCGGTCCATTGCGGTGAAGTTGCCATGACTGTTCCCATCTCTTGCCAGCTTCATCTCTCCATCAGTTTTACTCGGAATAGTTGACAACCACGGCTCTCATAACTCCCACGACACGCGTTATCTGGAGCAGATAGTCATACGTGGAGGACAAAGATCACTAACGTAGTTATTTCCTTAGCTCTTACGCAATTTCATCAGTCTATTTAGTATTTACGTAGTAATTGCATGGCGGTTCTCCTAGAAACGAAAAAATCAATCGGACAGTTCAAAGGAAATTGAACTTGGTCGGCATCGAATTCAACCGATGATGACGCGGCTTTAAATTGAAAGGATGGCAGAAGCTTCCTTAGACCGAAGGGTAATGCCTCATGTATTGGGCTCGTGTACGAAAGTCCATGGGCACACCATCATTGGCATGATTAAGTTAACATAGAGAAGAGCAATGATCATGAGCTACCAAGAATTTTGTATGCTAGTCTTTCTAAAATACTTGGTGAACGTAGCATTACTTATATGTATAAATTGAGGTGTCAATAATATGGACACGGCGATTTGCACGAGCGCGCATGTATAATTGATCAAATCATTTTGAAATTCGTCATGTCATGAAAACAGAACAGAATTAATCATTATGCCCCGTTGGAATAATCCTCCTCATGATTCATTAGCATTTTATACTGCCAATCATAGTTGGTGGTGAACACCGAAATTTTAATGTACACAACGAGGGAGGAGCCCTTTGAGCTCGTGATCTTCTTCTTCATCCACATCAAACCTACGTATGAGAAGCTCTTCGTGCCAATAGAAGCCCAACATGATCGGAGGGAAATGAAAGTAGATCTGTCTCACACACACACACACACATATATATATAGATAATATTTGTACGAGACAATGAAACGAAGCAACGCAACGCAACACATATAAACTAAAATAAATATCAATGGAGATTCGCTCTCCCGTGAACCCAAGCTAGAAGAGAAAACACGTAAAGCCACAAGAGCAACACCGGTCCTCGGTTCAGATCGGCTGTGTTCCGGCTCACAGTCGGGTCAGAGTGCACGCGTCTCTTATGGTTCAGTCAGGTAGCACAGAAACCTGACCTGACCCATTGACACCCCAAGTTTTGGTCCCCAAAGCTGACCAATCAGGCCTTCGGCAGCCTAGCCTTCCTTCTTATTTTCTCAACCACCTCCTTCTTATTTTGCCGACCACCGTCATCGTATCGATCTCTCGGTGATCACGTCCAATAAATCAATATTGTTGTTAATTGCGCCTAAGCCCCAACCATTGGATTGCGCAGCAAGGCAAGTTCTACTCAGTTCTTACCTGCCCCTCCTTCTATCGGCCTTATCCAATTAAACCCTGTTTTTAATCATGATCTAATCTTTTAGTTTAATAAATTAAACACAAAACGATCATACATACTAAATACTTAGACTTTAAATTACTGATCATACGGAAATAAATAAGTAACCTAAAATAGCTAGTTGCTTATATACTAAGCAATGGTTAAGAAACGCTTTTAAAGACTACGGTGGTCAAGGGATGACCTCTGTGTGGCAAATTACAGAGCCACGTAACTCATGTGCCAGGAAGAAACTAGCTCATCAAACTGCGCACTACGCACGCATCAGGAGGAAAGAAGAGGCGACAACATGTGAAAGCAGATTGATTCCAAGGCATATTTCACTGATCGGACGAACGAGCCTGGCATGACTCGGCCATTGAACATGCCACGATTGTCATTGTTTAATTCATAAATAGATTCATTATTCGAATATTAGCAGATACGGATTAAGACTTGACAATAATGAATTACTAGATTGAGATTTGTCCAAGGAGGAGTCTACTTGAATTAAGTAGAGAAAAAAGAAATAATTGGATCTAATGCTGCTTCAATTTTCCAACGTATCCTCACCTAATGACACTTAAATAAATGCTCATTCGTTATGTTTTGAGCATTTGTGGAAATAAGGAGTGGAAAATAAAATTCACATTAAACCCACCCCAGTAATCATCCGTTAACAATCAACCAAACACAAGTATCAGACCAAACACCTAGCTGACCACCTAATTATTAAGGAACAAAACTTGAGAGAGAAGAAAGCCACGGATATTGTATATAGTATCTAGCATCCGGTCAAACTCGACGCTCTGACTCTTTCTACTCTTATTAATTATGTAGGTTAGAGAGAGAGAGAGAGAGAGAGAGAGAGAGAAATAAATGATAAAGAAAATTTCAATCGGAGAGCCCAGAGGAAGGCTTTGAATTCAAAGGATAACTCCTTTTCCTACTAAGGATTGCAAAACGTCCTTACACCACCCCACCCCCTCCCCCTCCAAAAAAAAAAAAAAAAAAAAAAGTCACGCCTTATGTATATAGAGTTCACTTGGGCTCATGTGCCAAAGTCCATGTGGTGCACTATTATTGTGTTGAGATGTATGTGTAAATTGTGTTAAAATAAGCTCAACATTGAAAAATTAGTGTAGCTTGAATAAATTAATATATCCTAATGCCCACAATTAATTGACTTAAGCTTTTGAATGAAAATAAGTCTAAATCCTATATGCACGGGCTCAAACTTGAGCTTTTTTTTGGGTGATCTCCATGGGCAAAGGTAGCAGGTTTCCGTTGCCCACTTCCAACAAATGGTCTAAGAGCTTATGATTTATTGGCAACTCACTCCCAATGTATATCGGTATTTGGTAAATATCTCAAGGAAGCAATTCAACCAACGCCTTTTTTATCTAGCAAAGGGGACTTTGGGGACCTACCCCCAAAGTGTATCGGCATCAGGTGAATATCTCAAAGAAAGGATTTAACCAGTGAGGTTTTTCGATCTAGTGGAAGAGACCTAGAGTGAAGGTGCTTCCAATGGTAGCAGCGAATTAAGGGAACCAAACCTTACATCGAGCTTACACATGAGAGGAAAATTGTTATAATGCATGTGTGAGTTATGTTAAAAAAATCAAAAGATTGATATGGTGTAGATTAGTTAAGATATTCTAGTTGGCTCATGCTAATTAGCTTAAGTTTTTTTAGTGAAGTGGAATCAACTGAATATGTTGATGAGCTTAGGTTGGGATTCCCTCTTGGTTATTTCGGGAAAAGTACCAAAAAAGTCCTAAACCTATTGCATTGGTACCAATTCAGTCCTAAACTTTTCAATTGGACCAATTCAGTCCTAAACCTTTTAATATTGGTACCAATTCAGTCTATCCAGCCAATTTTGGCCGGCCGGCGCTGACGTGAACGTCGGTCGGTGGCCGGACGCTAATGTGGCAATTTTTATGATTTTTTTTTTATTTTTTCGAATTTTTTATTAATTTTTTTTTTTTTCTTTTCTTTTTCCTTTTCTTTTCTACTTTCTTCTTCGCGGTTGCCAGCAAGCCTCCGGTCGGGCGAGGGCCGCGAAGCCCTCGCCTACCGCCGGTGAGGGTCGTGGCCCTCGCCCGACCTCTCCTAAAGCTGCCGGCAAGGTGGCTTCGCCCGGATCCGGGCGAGGCTAGCCTCGCCCGAGGTTGGCGAGCCCATGGCGGCCATCGCCAGGGCGTAGGCGAGGGCCGCAAAGCCCTCGCAGCCACCGGCGAGGGTCGCGACCCTCACTCGACCTCGCCCTGGCCTTGCCGCTAAGTCCCTGGCGCCTCCTCCGTTGTCGACCCCGAAGCTTCTCGACCTCGTCACCGCCGCCCTCACCTCCACGAAATCCCAATTCGAGGCCCTGGTCCCCCACCTCCCGCACCTCACACCGCCGCTCCTCTACCCGATCTTCGCCTCCGAAACCCTAGCCCGCCGCCCCAACACCCTCCTCTTCTTCTTCCAATGGTGCCAATCCCACGACTTGTCCCTCGCCCGTGGCCGGGCGAGGCCGAGCGAGGGTCGCAACCCTCGCCGGCAGCCGGCGAGGGCTTCGCGGCCCTCGCCTCCGCCCCGGTGATGACCGCCATGGCCTCACCAGCCACGGGCGAGGTTGGCCTCGCCCAGATCCGGGTGAAGCCGCCTCGCCAGCGGCTCTGGGAGAGGCCGGGCGAGGGCCGCAACCCTCACGCGGCAAGGGCGAGGGCTTCGCGGCCCTCGCCCAGTGGCCGGCGAGCCTCACCGAAGGCTCGCCGACAACCGTGAAGAAAAAAGCAGAAAAGAAAAGGAAAAACAAAAGAAAAAAAAAAAAATTAATAAAAAAATTTGAAAAAATATTTAAAAAATCATAAAAATTGCCACGTCGGCGTCCAGCCACCAGCCGATGTCCACGTCGGCGCCGGCCGGCCAAAATTGGCCGGATGGACCGAATTGGTACCAATATTAAAAGGTTTAAGACTGAATTAGTCCAATTGAAAAGTTTATGACTAAATTGGTACCGATGCAATAGGTTTAAGACTTTTTTGGTACTTTTCCCGGTTATTTCAGCTAAAGGTATCAGGCTATTGTTTTACGCTTTACACGAATTGGTCGTCAATGATGATTGTCACGATTAGTTATAAATAAAAAATAAAAAATTGGTGGTGTTTGTAGCACTCCTTAGACAAAAATTAAGGTATTAATAATATGGACACGATGATTTGCACGAGCGTATGTATATGAGGATCAATGAAGTTGAAATTCATCATGTCATGAAAAATTAAATAGAATTAATCCATGCCGCACCGGAATAATCCTCCCAATGATTCACGTCAAGTTGCATAGCAACAAAGTTCTTGACTCTTAATCATTAAAATCATTAAGTTACTGGCGACCATAGCTTAACAAAAACCCACGTAAGACTCGGATTATCAGCCTCAGAGAAGTAAAGCAAAACCCATGAAAAAGGAAAACACTCACATCAAGAAAAGGACATAATTCAAATTATCGTTTTCTGTTCTTTTTTCCCTTTTTAGAGGTAGAGAGCTAATCAAGTTTCATTAGGAGGCTATTGAAAATGTAGTAATTTTCTTGATTCTTTTTGCAATAATGAATGGATAACAATATCTAAGATGTTAATTAATCCAATATGTAACTCGAACCCCTGAGAACGTAGCCAACAAAGTTGTTGATTTATACCCTCTCATGACAAAGTTCTTGACTCTTTTTATACATTTATTGGACTATTTTCAATTATTGGCGTCTGGTCAACAACATATGCGTTAAACAATTCCCCTCAAATTTCATGTTAAGGAGCAATCATAATATGGCCACACAACAATGAACGACCAAACATTGTGGATTCATTAGAAAACATGAGAAATAAGAAAGGGAAAATATAGTGAATATAGAGGTGAACACGTATGAGGGGAGTCTTGCGGATGCACTGCATCTAATTAAGGCAAACTACAACATCCATCAATACAGCATGCTTTTCCACATACGAGAAGTGGGGTCCTTTTGAACCAGCAACACCTGCAACCTACAAATATACACATCCAGATGACCACTTAAATGAATTCTAGAAAGGAAAAAAAAATCACAATTGGTAAAAAGAGGACAATATGTGGTGTCCATATTTTATTATTTGCAGTTTGGACAAACCCTTTGGCTACGTCTGGTCGTCCAGATTTCTAATCGGGATAGGACTGGATAAGATAGGATATGAAATCTTAGGATTTTTTTATATCCTATCTATTGTTTGGTGAATCGCAGTATTAAAGTCGGATACGTTCACATCATATCATGTACATTTTTTTTTTATATAAACGGCATATCATTATAAATGAACCTAAATGTTCATAAACGGAAATAATGAAAAAATATCGTAACATTATTCCTTAATTTTTTTTATTTTTTTTATTTTTCCTCTTTTTTTATATTATTTTCATTATTATTTCTTTTTTTCCCCTTTCATCATTTTTTAATAAAATTTTATCAAATAGTAAACTGTACTAACATACCTAAAATACAAAAACACCTAAAATATATAATAAATATAAATATTTAATTTATAGATTGAATGTTTATTATAAGATAGAATTAAAGTTGAATATATAAATTAAAATAAAATTAATTAAATAATTTTTTATTTTTTATTTTTTAATTTCTTAAATTAGAATTCAAATATTATTTATATTGAAATATAATTTCAGTTTTGTTAATTTAATAAGTTTGTTATTTAAAAAATAACTTTCCTATTATAGACGTTAAAAATCCTATCCACCTTTATTCCATCTCCCCCATGGGATAATTTTATCCTATCTATATCCCCTTTATATCCGACTTTATCCTGTCCTGAGCGAGCACCAAACGTAGGATAGGATAAATCATATCATATCCCGAATTTTATCTCGACTGCTAAACGCAGCTTTTGTTCCAAAAGATTTCATCTCACGAAAAGCCTATTGAGCTTGTATTCTTTGGAGAGGGAAAAGCCACATAAGCAATGATTTCAAGAGTTAACACTCCATGGATTAATCCAATTGGATCTTTTCTCGATAGCATAACTATTTTCATTTTTCCTACATAGAGAAAAATGAAGATAGGAAAAGAGGACATTTTTTTCTCTGAATTACTCTACAAAACATAATATAATATAGTCAAGTAAAAACAGTTTGTGGGTTGTAGCTAGCTTTTAGTCTTATATATATATAATCAAATAGATGTATAATTTCCAGCTTGAGGAAAAACGGTCTGCTACACTTTTTGAAATGAAGCAGCGGCAGAAGACGGAGTTGCCCAAAGGAGAGAGGCCATCACTATCAATGCAAGCCATGAACATCCAATCACCAAGCTCTTCTTCTTCATCTCTCTCTCTCTCTCTCTCTCTCTCTCTCTCTATGTATCTATTTGCGCTTCTACAATTAGATCTGAACTGTCAATCCCCCCAGTCTCCACAATCTACCTTATTTATAGGGAAAGAGCTAGAACTATTCTCTTTTAGCATAGGATTCCGTCGGTTCATCGTTTATGTCTCTTTCTGGCAAGTAGACTAGACACTCATTCTCTCTCTTTCAGTACGAATTTGGACTCTAGCTTTACTTTAAAGAGTAAGGGCGCGCATGACAAAATTTCTAGTTGTCGATTTTCTATTTCTCTGTTCCCCGGAATAGGTTTGGGCAAGTAAACCGTTTTAGTAACGCAATTTGATTTCTCTATTTCGAAACAGATTTCTATTCCGAAATAGAGAAATCAAAGAAATCGAAGCTGAAATTTTTAACTTCTCAATTTCTGAAATAGAAATCGAAGCTGAAATCAAACCATATAAAAGAATCTTGCGCTTTCTTGCTAACTAAATTCACTCATAATCACAACTTCACAAATTATTGCTAATTTTCTTTTTCTTATTTTGCTCATTTTTTTTTCTTTTTTTTCTTTTTTTTCTTATAAATTCCTCTTTAGGATGAAAAGCAATTGAATGGGTCCCCAATTTTAAAAAATAACCAAAGTTCTTAAATGCTTACTTAAAAACAATGGGATTCTTTCCTCCTAGAAAGGGCACGCACATGGCCAGTTGAAGAAAAAGTTCTTATGCAATAGATGAATAAAAAATGTGCCTAGAAATTTAACCTTGTTTCTTTACGGATTCAAAATTCTTGCAAAATCAAAATAATTAGATTGTTACACAATCTTGAATTTTAATTCGAAAGCAAGAGATTCAAGAGAATCTCTCTCTTTGCTATGCAAGGGCCATTAAAGGTTCATTGAGCAACAATAAAGAAATTTATGATGAGCAACTGGACTGATTCAATTCGAGAATCAAAATAAACCAACCTTCCCCCGATTAGTTCCTAACCATAAACGTTACTTCAAGGTAGAATTCTCATATATTCCTTTACACCATCAATTTTAGTTTGTTGATAATCTTGTATAATACTAGTCTTTGATAAAATGACAGGGCTGTATAGGCGCCATTGATGGCACCCATATTCATGCTTTCGAAGTACTTGTCTGAACCTACACATGATGAGCTTGCAAACGATACATTGATCGAGGAGGGAAACCAAATAAATACGCTTAGGAAAACCATTGCCAATAAAATGACAAGGGATAATAATATGCCAGAAATTCCATGAAATTATATTTTCAACTTTTGTAATGTATTAGTCTTATTTCGACTATTATTTTGTATTTGAGGATTTTCAATGTTGTTTTAGTATTATTTCGACTATTATTTTGTATTTGAGGATTTCCTATGTTGTTATTTAATCAATTTATGTTCATAGAAATAGAAATTTTATTCTATTATCAAACGGATTTCTGTTCCAGAAATAGAAATTTTGAGTCATTATCAAACTGGTTTCTTTGCTCAAAAACTTGTCCCCGGAATAGAAATTGAGAAATCAATTTCTGTAATAGAAATTTTGTCATGCGTGCCCTAAAAGACAGACCCACAATTCAATGGAGTCGCCATTGTTGACATATGCCTACAAAGTACAGATCAGATCTTATCTCTAGAGGGATAAAGTACAACCTCATCTTTCTGTTCCATGTGGACGAAGAATAACACACCTACTCCCATTATCTAAATGGAGCCGATAAAAAGAAAAATCCACCCACAGAAATCTGTTTTAATGAAAGAAACAAAAGTATATTGGTCTTCACATGAAAAATTATACTCAAACAAATGTCATTCGGAAACACATCCAAGATAAAGACAATTTTTAAAATATCAAATATTACCTATTTATAAACCCTTTTCTGTGTGAATATGGTATAACCTTTTTTTTCTGATATTCTCTAATTTTGACCTACTTGACATGTAATAAATCAAAAAAAAAAAAATCGTTGGAATAAATCGAAATTCAACTAATTCTAATAGGCATTTAACATAACATAGTATATTATTATCCTGTAATTTATTCTTCTGCACAATGCTTATCATCTTATCAAATGTATGTATTTCGAATATTTTATTCATTTTAATAATTTATCAGATGTTTTTACAAATTAGGTCCGTGCTTAGCCGAGTTGTCACTTGTCCTGTTATATGGGGGAAGAGGAGTGGTGTCTTTTTAATGCGAGGAGCTTTAGGAAACTCTCTTTTTCTCCCTCTATCTACAAATTTTACATTGTTTTAATATTTTCATAATTAATAATCAAGTAAAAGTTTGGTTGAGAGAATGTGCAATTTCGTGTGTATATGAACCGATCACAATGCAAATCATATGCTTGATGTATTATTTCCATGTAGAAAAACGCCAGATATACGCAGTAATTGATTTTGATGGTCCCCTCAGGAATTCCCTAATCCTAGGGAAAATATGAAATCCTCATGCATATTTTGACAAGAAATCTCTCGTCGATATAAAAGAAATAATAGAATTATGCATATCATGATAATAAATGTCTGAAAGTAGATATCTATCTGTGCAGACTCCATTGACAATTACTACGAGGTTATGAAAAAGTTCAACAATGTCGTGATACTTGTTATGACAATCAGATGTCACATTTTACTCATATATGACAAATAATGATCTATAAAATAAAATAAAATAAAAATTCATCTTCACATAAAGAAATAAGTTGCATGACACCCTTTACGAATAAATGAGTATAATAAAGGTACCCATCATTAGAAATAAGTATAACGAAATTTGTGATACGTGATAACTTTTATGATGGAATAAGCTAATGTGGATACCATTATGACAAAATAATTAAAAGCTTTGAAAAGTTATAAATTAGTTAGAGATTACTAGTTTTATATAATTTTATATTCACCTTAACCTTTCAAAGTTACAAAGCACGAGACAAGCTTCCTAAATGAGGACAGAACCAAACCTGTTGTTGTAATGGAGAAAGATGCTAACTAGCGCGAAAGAAATTACTTTATTTGAGATATTGGAAATCAGGTTTTGACATTAATGTGCCAATTACCATGTCAAAAAGTTACTTTGAATAGGCTTGAAGTTACGCCTAAGCATCGAAAATTACCGTAAATATGGCAGAATTACTTACTGATAATAGCAAAATCGCAAGCAAAAGAAGAAAGAAAAAAAATACAAGAATACTATTATTGTTAATTGTGGGCAAGCCCCCCATCTTCTATAAAACTCAAAAATGGTCTTCGTTAATTCGTTGGATTCGTAGCAAGGCACACCCCTACCCACTTCTTGCCTGCCCCTCCTTTCATGCTTATCCAGCTAGACCCAGTTATACGTTCAATTTATCAATTGAAAATCAATAAATCAAACCCAAACCGATCATACAAACTTAGTACTCAAACTCTATATTACAGAATTCCTGAATATATGAATTCTGCGAAATATCCGGTTGCTTAAATACTAAGTTTTCGTCATGAAAACGTTTTTAAAGACTACGTTGGGTCAAGCGCATTGGGAGAAAATAAGAGGGGACAGCATGTGAAAGCAGGTAGTTATGAGGCAAGCCACACCGACCGAACGAAGGAATCGCACGACTCAGTCATCGAACATGCATTATTGTTTATTTTTTGGTCATAAAGAGCTGGATTGATCGGACATTAAGGGGTACAGATTAAGAATTGACGAAAGTGACTTTCTTAATTTAGATTTGTCCATGGAGAAACGACGTCATTTATTCAAGCTCGATTAAAAGATGACCTACTCCCTCTTGATATAGGAGATACAAAATTACCAAGGGAAAATTGTCCAAAAAGTTATAAGCCTATTACATTTCTACCAATGCTGGTCCTAAACCTTATAATTTTGTTAAATGTCTTAAATATTTTCACGTTTTGTTAATTGAGTCGATCAATTTTGATTGGAAATTATTGATGTGGACACTGGTCTCCTACGTGGCATGATTGGTGTTGACATAGACATTTTTTAAAAAGAGAAATGATTGTGTAAGAGTTTTTAATCTATTATAAGAATAACAGTTTATTTGAACCGCAAAAAAAAAAGAATAACAAATAATTATGAATTTTGGGGCCTACTCATTCAAGAATTTGTGACTCACAACATGTCGTTATTCTCATAGTAACCCAAAAATTGTTACCCTTTTAAAAATATTATAATATATTTCGAATTTTTTACTATTTTTTATTTTCTTTTCCTCCTTTTCTTTTTTTTTACTTTCTTTTTTTCCTTCTATTTCTTTTTTTTTCTTTTTTCTTATTTCCCTCCACTACCAGTTGCCACCTCCATGATGGCCAACGAAGGTCGCTGGCCGCTAGCAAGGGCGAGGCAAGAGGGGTAGCCTTGCGTCCCAGGCATCCCGACCCTCATGAGAGAGAGAGAGAGAGAGAGAGAGAGAGGCTTCGCACATAGCACATGTTTATTCAATTTTGGTACAAGACTGAAAGAAAGCAGCACACAACATATGACCACACGTAAACCACACGAGCAACGTGCGAGCTCAAATATCTTTGATGATATTTCAGCTTTGCTCCACAACGCAGATCAACCTCGCACCCCGCAGCCCAGCATTCCCACGTATATTTTCGACGACCGTCGCAGCATCAATTGAGGCGGCAATCACCTCCAGCACACCACCACCCTCCCCGACAAACTGCACTGATCTTAACCCTGTTTTGATGACAAACACATAGACAAGGGAATGAATTCTTTGTCCGTGATAATAGTGGATGACAAGGAGAGTACGGTTTTCTTTAAGATACATATGCTGGAAGAGAGGGAGGATACTGATGGCTGATGCATGAAATAATTCCGATAAAATTTGTGCATAGATGAGGGTGATTGGGAATATTAATTAGCAAATTATACATAGCCATTATAGATGGATTGTGTTCAAGGAATTGTTACCATTTGCTGCGGTTGCTGCAATTGTACGAGCTGTGGTCCTGTGTTTCTGGTCGTTTGTGTTGAGATCAATCTGTACCTTCACCTGGATATGATGAACAAACCAGCAAGAGATATTAGCACGCGAAAGAAAACACAAGAAAATCAAGATGATTGATAAGGTGTAAGTACAGACCGCCATATTGCCTCTAAGACCAATCTGCTCTCTCTGGTCAAGCTGAGCTTCTCTCTCTCTCTCTCTCTCTCTCTCTCTCTCTCACTAGACACAAAACGCTTAGTTTGATGGATGATGAAGAAGATGAAGCACCATTTGGGTTTTATAGCCCATTAGAAGCTTCGCTCCAATTGTAAGGAAATTGAGTGCCTAGCCACACCGGGTTAGGTTTTAAAGATGTTCTCATCTCTTCTTTGAAACCCTAATTTGGCGTTTTCTTGAAAATACGATCCATCTTCATGGAACTTTTTATATAGACTAGAGAGATTAAGAGGACCTGAGATTCTTCTCTGCAAGTGCACCCAATCGACAAGGAAAATTTTCATGCCATATTGCCACAACAATTCAATTTGCATATCATCTGAATTGAGATTTCATTTTGCATTTCATTTCTATAGTATTATTATTATTATTATTGATCATGAAAAGTCATCTCAAAATATGGGGCTTATGAAAATTCAAACCGCGTCATACACACACGGTTGGTACATTGGGGTAACATTACCATGGCTTTGCCTGTCACTTGCTTACTTAATTTCTCAGTAAGTTTCACTTGACATCCACGCGGTTCTCTTTCTCCACACGACACGCCATATTTGGTTTAAATTGCCATGCATGATATATATTCATACTCTCTTTTACTTTCGCAAGTTATTTTTCAACATTGAGATGACCACTGTAGCACTTTCGCCTCACAACCTAATTGATTTCACAAATCTATTCAAGTATTTATTAGCAAATTATATAACCAAAGTCAATCGTAGTTGGTGGTGAATATCTTGGAAAGAACACCGAAATGTAATGTACATGATGAGGGTTCGTGCGTGTTGAAGAGCTAATAGTTTATGCGTCAACATGGACCCTTTGAGCTCGTGGTCTTCTTCATCATTTACATGAACGCTGCGTATAAGAAAATCTTCGTGTTTTCCCAACTTGATCGGAAGAGAAAGAAAACAGATGAGTCTCGAACAGGCAATATGTCGGTCCATACTTGCTCATGCATTTTTAGGGCGCTTTGGTAACGTTTCCGTTCCGGAGAACAATTTTTTAACAGAAATAGTTTTTTTTTTTTTGTTTCTGTTTCCGGGAACAATTTCTAAGTATAAGGACGCGCTTGGTAACTACAAAAAATTTCTACTCCAGGAATAGAAATGTGTTTGGTAAACTTGTATAATTTTGTTATTTCTTTTAGTTTTTCAATATTTTTTTATTATATTTTTCCTTTTTTTTTCTTTTTTTTTTTTTTTTTTTTTTTTTTTTTTTTTTTTTCCCTCTTTCTCTTTGTGGCCAATCGCCGATGCTGGCCATGGCCAAGGCCGATGACCGGCAAAAGGAAGAAGAAGAAGAAGAAGAAGAAAAGAAAGAGAAGAGAAAAAAAAAAGATGAGAGAGAAAAATTGTTTCTTGGAATTGTTCTCGGGACCAAAAATAATTTTTTCTACTTCTTGTTTATGTTCCAAATCTGTTCTCGGAAACAAAAAAATAGATTTTTTGTTTCCGGGAACAAAAGTTTTACCAAACACATTTCTGTTCTATTTTTGTTCCCCGGAACAAAAGAGCAAAAATTCTTGTTCCGGGGAATAGAAACAAAAATAAACAAACGGGACCTTATTCACAGTGACAGCCGGTTATCTTCTTCTTGTTATCGATTTTCCTTTTCTTTTTGTCGGCTATTATATGAATTTTTCGCAGCTTTGTCCATCACTTTCTTAAAAAAAAAAAAAAAAAAAAAAAGAAAATTGTGATCAGGCTTCTAATACTCTCTCTCTCTCTCTCTCTCTCTCTCTCTCTCTCTCTCTCTCTAATTTTGTTTTTTAATCTCTTGCCGTTAGTCCCACGTTTCCACAACACCTTGTTATAACTCATGAAACAACAATCAAAACAGAAAACATCTCTGTTGTTCGAGGGAGAGAAACGATGAAAAACAGAGCATAGAACTTCATACGTCTTGTTCGAAGGAAAAACTGTCGAGTACCACAACTAAATACAAAGCAGAAACTGCTCACATACGTGCAACACATAACTGCACACAAACGTGCTATTAACTTCCTAGAAAATAGCAAAAACACTAACTGCATAATTAAATGAACTTGACTGTAAAATAAAAACAGAGGAAACACGACCGAGCATCAGCAGCACTGAGACAATTCCAACACACCCATTCCACGAGAATTCCCCACTTTCATACGTATATAACTCAATATCAAAAGGTTAATTCAACAGCCATAGCTGTCTTGTCTCCCCTTAGCTGTTCGAGAACTACTTGTCTTTGCTGATTGTTCGTAGGAAATTCAATAGCAAATCCTTAGCATGAATTCTAGTCAGAAAGACGGATTAGAATTCTCATTACCAACGGACTCAATGGGGAAACTCATTTGCGAAGGTCTTGGTCCTCTTTTCGTATTCTGAAATGAGGTATTTGTTCCTCCACCTAATTTGTAGTTGCGTCAAAGCAATACAAAGATCTGCCAACAACGAAAGATAGTGAAGAACGAGTGTGCGAATTTTCCGACAAGGGGATTTCCATATCTTTACAATCAGATCAACCTTGAACATATACAAACTGTTTTTTTACGAGTAGTCCCATTGAAGTCATTTCTTGATTAGGAAAATTGCCCAAGGGATGACTATATTTTCGATCCAAGTCCCAACCAAATGCTCTTGCTGTATGCCAGTTTGAAAGACATCTTGCTAAAGAAATCAGATTTCGTCACCCCATATTGAAATGACTTGAGCTATGATTATTGTCCGGTAACTCCCACATGTAGCATTAGAACATTCTAAGAGGTACGTGGGGTTTAGTGTGGATCCATGGATCATGTATTCAAATTATGCAGGGCATATATCGGTTCAAACTCGCCTTGACACGTGTAGTCTTACTCGATACACATAGACGAGACGGTTTGCAAAGTGCCGAACAAAAGGTTCAACACATGTTAATCTTTTAGAGCTAGCTTACTGGGCTCTATATCCTAGTCCATGAATGAAAAGATGAGTTGCGATTTTAATGATAGGAAAGCAAAAAGATGTGTTGTGAGATAATTAAATTATAATGTCCTATTGGATTGTCAACCCACTAAAATATTTAAAAATAAAAAATAAAAAGGTTGAAGTCAAGCTTGCCTCAACCGCGCTTCGACGGCAATCTTCTCTTGTTTATGTTCTTTTGTTTCATCTCTTTTGATTTTTCTCCTATAAACCATCTCGTAAAGAGTAATAAAGATACTCTCATATCCACCAAAAAATTGTCCGCTTCCGAAAAATAGTGAATAAAGTTGACAGATATGTATGAGAAGATTTAGCGGTTTTACACTTAATGAAAGTCAAATTTTGAACATTTCAAGAAATAAGGATTGGGAAATAAAAGTCACGCTAAACAAACCCTAGTTATCATCCATTAACAATGAACCAAATATGACTATTACATCTGACGCGTTGATAACCACCTATCTAAGAACAAGTTGGGGAGAGAAGACAGCGTCGGATATTGTATAAATTCTCTTGCATCAGTTCAAATTCATGTCTCTAACTCTAACCAATTATCTAGAAAATTACAGGAAGGAAAAGGGAGAGGGAGGGGGGGGTAACAGAGACAGAGACCGAGACAGAGAGAGAAGGTATATTATAGGACTTTCACATCGTTATTCTCTTGTGGATATTGGTACAGACAATGATAGAAAGCAACCCACAGCATATCAACGTTATTCACTCCAGACCCCTAAACAACAACATATGGAAGAAAATGAGATTCGGTAACGCCCATGAACAAAACCTAAAGGAAAACTCTCGTAAACCACACGAGCAAGAGGTGCGCTCAAATATCATTAGTATGTCCTCAGTTTTGCTACTCAAATTGGAACAACTTGGCATCCCGCAGCCCAGCCTTCCTTATTTTGTCAACGACCGTCACTGCATCGATCTTCTCGGCAATCACGACCAACAAATCTCCATGCTCTTCATAAAAGCCCGCGGATTTCAACCCTGTTTCATTGGCAAAAAAACGAGAGGATGATAAGAAGAGTAGGGTTTTCGTTAAAATATTAGAGGCGGATACGAAATTTGTGTATGTGGAGAATCGTGAGATGAGGGTGATTGGGAGTATTAAATAGTGGATTGTATGTAGCCATTATGGATGTGCATGGAACGTGTTCCAGGAATTGTTACCAGTTGCTTCCTGTGCTGCGATTGTACGTGCCTCGGCCCTTCGTTTCCCGTCCTTAGTCTTGAGATCAATCAATATCTTTTGCTGGATATGGTGGACAAACCGGCAAGAGATATCAGCGTGCGAAAGAAAAAGGAAAAGTACAAAAAGAGGAAAAGGAAGAGGAGACAACAATCGATGTGCAAACATAAACCAAAAAAAACGAGGAAAGAACCAAACACAAGAAAATTAAGAAGAGTGATGGGAGTAAGAACAGACCGCCATATTGCCTCTGAGACCGATCTGTTCGCTCTGATCAAGCTGAGCTCTCTCTCTCTCTCTCTCTCTCTCTCTCTCTCTCTCTCTCTCTCTCGATACAAAATGCTTAATTTGATGGATGCTGAAGAGCTCGACCGGGGGTCTTTATAGCAAATTTCAGGCCTCTTATGAGAAGCTTCGAACCGGTTATCAGGAAATTGAGTTCCTATAGCTAAACCGTATTATGTGTTTAAAAATTTCTTTGTCTCTTCTTCGAGACCCTAACTAAAATATTCATGAAAATGCGATACAATCTTCATGAAACTTCCTCTACAAGTGTACTTAGTCAACAAGTAAAATCCCACGCCATTTCGCATCTAAATTGTCACATCATATCATCATGAATGCGATGATTTTCATGTCAAATCCACCATATCATGTTACATTTGAATTGTCAATGCAACGTAATATTTTGGTCATATTTCAATTTTCCATGTCACGTTACATTTGAATTGCCATATCATGTCATTTTTCATGTCAAGTTTTTTGTTTCGAATTTGCCATGTCATGTCACATCTGAGTTTTCATGTCATGCCATTTCCGTGTTTTGTTCAAATTTCCACTTTGTTACGTCATGAATATGAGCAATTGATTATAGGATAAGTCGGTTCACAATTAAATACTTGTAAATTATTCGGTCAAGATCGGGTGCGGTTTTTTTGACATGGGTCGAAGTCGGGTACTTTGGAATCGGCTTCGAACCGAACTACCCATGGAAATTAATGTCTGTCAGCAAAAAACTAGTACAATATTGGGGGCCAATTTCTGGGTAGATTCCGGAATCGGGTTAGCAAGTTTTTTTTCACCGTTAAGATATATTAAATTATTTTTTGGATTAACTAGCACATTAACTTTCCTCAGCAAATTGGTTAAAGCACTTCAAGGCTTTTTAGCCATCCACGACGGAATTTCCTTTGCTGCAACTCTTACATATTCTTTTGTAATAAGATTAAAACCAGTTAAAATCGGTTCTACGCTAAAACCAACTTAGGCAAATTGGTTCTTCTACCAGCCTCGGTCAGTTTCCAGGAATTTCACTCATGAACCCCAACTCATCGAGAACCGGCTAATTCAAGTAGGTTCTCGAGGCCGATATGGGATTGACGCTCACCCCTAGTCATGAACATGTTCATGTTTGACACGACATCTCAAATTGCATATCATTTGAATTGGGATTCTCTTTTGGATGCCATTCCTATATTATTACTATCATTGACCTTGGTAAGTCAACCCAACATCTAAGTCTCACGAAACCAAACAACACCGCGCCATATACACGCAAACAACACCGTGCATATGCACGCAGTCGGTACGCGGGAATGACATTACCCTGACTTTTCCAATCACTTGCCACCTTCAATTCTCAGTATTTCACTTGGAATTACACGACATGCGCCCGGTTCCCATACTCCGATCCACACGTCATATTTGGAGTAGGTAGCCGTACTAATATAAAGTAATTCTCAGTCTTACTTTCACACGATGCTTTTGCAACAAGGAAGATCACTGACGTAGGACATTTGCCTTAGGGCTTTAAGCATTTTCATAGGTCTACTTGCTATTTTTTTGTATACTGGTTTTTCAATTGAAACGAAAATTCAACCATAGTCGTTAGGGTCAAAGCAAGAAGTTTCTGTTAGCAAATTATATTGCCTAAGTCAATCATAGTCACAGTCGGTGGTGAATATCTTGGAAAGAACCCCGAAACGTGACGTATACAAGGAGGTTTTGTGCATGTTCAGGAGTTGATAAGTTATGCAACGATTGGAGCTCATGATGATCTTCATCATCTACATCAACAGTACGTACCCAATGCATTTTTATTCGCATCGAGAGCTTGCTCTCTTTCCTTTTGTGCGCCAAGTACATGAAGTTTTCGCGGCTTTGTCCACTTTTCAGAAAAAAAGTTGTATAAAGCTTCGGATACTACTTTCAGAAGTATCAGAAAAAAGGTTTCGCGGCTTTGTCCACTTTCCCGAAAAAAGGTTTTCTCGGGTCCCCCGTCCCCCGTCTAATTTTATTTTCTAATCTCTTGCGGTTAGTCCAACTTTGCACGACAAGCATTACACGAGAATTTCCCACTTTCATACGTGGGTTGACTCAATATCAAAAGGTTCATTCAACGGCCATAGCTGTCTTGTCTCTCCTCACCGGTACGAGAACTCCTCGTCTTTGCTGATTGTTCGTGGAAATTCAATAGCAAATCCTTAGCATGAATTCTAGCCAGAACAACCGACTAGAATTCTTATTACCAACGGACTCAATGGGGAAACTCATCTGCGAAGGTCTTGGTCCTTCTTTTAAATTCTAAAATAAGGTATTTGTTCCTCCACCTAATTTGTAGTCGGGTCAAATGTTGTGCATGCATGTAGGCGCGTGCAGAGGCTAATGGCTCACTAAGTTTATTAGGCTTAGCTTGAGCTCTCCCAAGTCCACCAATTCACGACTTAGAATCCGAATTTTTAATCTACAAGTCAATTTCAAATAGGAGTCGCCATTAACTTATTTGGATGGGTCGGTTAGAAACTCAAGCGAACTGTTGGGAGAAATAATTCACTCATGCGCAACCAGAGAAATTAAGATTGGGAACTTGATTACACTATTTAATCACTAATACTATTTCGGTTCCTAATCTTGTTTAAATATCAAATAAAGCATTTATGCAACATTTTATACCAATCACGAGTTCTAGAATTCAATTTCTAATAAGATTGAGGAAATAAAAATTCATGCATCACAAAGGGGCAATTGGAATGCAGGAAATAAGTCAATATTAGCTTCCAAGAAGATAAACAAGATTTCTTTTTTTTTTTTTTTTTTTGGTTTTTCAAGGGTTTTCTATGCATTTACGGAGAAAACTAATCAAAAACCACATTTTTGGGTCTTTTTTCTATTTTTGGAAATTAAAAAAAAAAGATTTTCGGATTTTTCTTATTTTTTGGAAAATATAAATTCTTTTTTTGGATTTTTCTGATCTTTGAAAAATAAATTATTTTTTATTTTTTATTATTAAAATATTTTTAATATTGAAATAATAATATAATATAAAGGGAAAATGTCACAAATGGTCCCTATACTATTACTTAATGTACAATTTGGTCCCTGAACTTTCGATAGGCTCAATTTGGTCCCTAAACTATTGATAAATGTCCGATTTGGTCCCTGAACTTTCGATCGGCTCAATTTGGTCCTCGAACTATCGATAAATCTCCGATTTAGTCGGCGGAGGGAAGAGAGAAGAAGAAAAAAAAAAAAAGGAAAAATAGTAACGAATGACTAAATCGGACATTTATCGATAGTTCAGGGACCAAATTGAGCCGATCGAAAGTTCAGGGACCAAATCGGACATTTATCAATAGTTCAGGGACCAAATTGAGCCGATCGAAAGTTCAGGGACCAAATTGCACATTAAGTAATAGTATAGGGACCATTATTGACATTTTCCCTAATATAAACGACCTGAGTCGGATTGCCAGGTTGGGTCCGGCCCGGTTCGTCAGCCACTGGCCTGAATAGATGGGCCTGAAGCACGGGCCCAAATGGAGCTCCCTTTTTTGAAACATTCCAAGCCCACGAATCTTTTGGTTTAAAAAAAAAAAAACAAAATAGGCCCATATCTTCCCAGGCCCGCACAAGATCCGCCCATACCCAACCGAACCCAGTCGGCCCGAACCAACGAAACCATAGCCCGAATAGAGACCCACGCTCGACCCGTTTCCACAGCCGCTGACCCGACTCGAGCCACTGTTCCTCGTGATTCAACGGCTGCGACGAACGCCGTCGCCCACCCATGCGTACACCGCAACGACTCCTCCGGCGCCACCCGGCATGGCCAGCCCAGGCCTAGTTCTCTTTTTTTCCCTTTTTTTTTTTTTTTTCTTCTTCTTTTGTCTTTTTATTTATTATTATTTATCGCATTTTTTCAACCCCTTTCTCTCCTTCTGCACGTCAAGAGAGGGCTACGCCCCCTTTTTTGACTTTTCTACTATCTTCCCTTCTTCTTTTTAAATTTTTTTGTTTTTTTTTAATGTGCAGAGCACTTGCTCTTCCTTCGTGTACGTGGACAAGATTGGAGAGAGAGAGAGAGTCCACTTCGTGTCGGTCCATGTAGAAGAGAGAAAAGAGCCCTTTTTGTCTTTTTCTTTTTTTAAATAATAATTTTTTATATTTACCCGAAATGCAATAATAAATTGAAAAATAAAACTTAATTGATACCAATAATATTAGTACCTACGTGATGCGAATTTTTTTTTTTAAAGACCCAATTGGTCCCTACTTTTATTATATAATTTAATCCAAAATGCTTAATCAAATTATTTAAAGCATCTTTCGACTCAAAATAGTCTTAGTCTTACTTGATACGGTTTGCATAGTGCTAACAAAGGGTTCATGTCAGTCTCTTAGAGCTAGGTTGTTGGGCTCTATATCCTAGCTCACGAATTAAAAAAAAAAATTGCAATTTTAATAATCGGAAAGCAAATAGACATGTTGTACGATAGATGAAATGATAATTTCATATTGGATTGTCAACCCACTAACCACCTAAACTTACTTAACTTAAACTAAGAACACCCTAAGCATCATTAACCCTATAATCAAGGTTTAATGAGCTAAACTCACCCAATTAGCGAGCCGAACGGTTCCAAACGATGGGGATGCAACGGGGACCGACTTTCCCAAAGGCGGACCTAACTTTCGGGGTTGGGAAGCAGGCCAAAACGGGCCAAACCCGAGCTGAGATACCCATTTCTGCAGCTATTGGTTGAGGCCGAGAAAGGGGCGGATCCGGTGCTGGTTGGGCAGAGGAACGGATGAGATGGGTGGCGGTAGCTCAGGCGGTGACTGGCGGCAGCTCCGATGGTCTTTCGGTGACCCTGGCGACAGCGGCAGCGGTTGGACGGAGGGGCAGGGGGCTCGAGTCGCGCGAGCAAGGCGGGAGCGGCTCGCAAGCCGGGCCGGGCGAGGCGCGCGCAGCGCGTGGGGCTGCACGCGAACGGCGGTGACGGCGATGACACCAGCGACGAACGGCGACGTCGAGCGGCGAAGGGGCTCACGAAGGGGCGGCGTCGGCTTGCTAGTTTTCGGTCGGTTTCTCCCTCCCCAAGTCCAAGAAGTCCCAAGGTTGAAGATGATGGTGATGGGTCACCTTTTTTAGGGCAAATCTCACCCTCCACTTGTCAAGATCTCCTTCAATTTGGCCCAACCACCATGACATAAGGTGATGTCGTACTCCGCTAATTCAAATCCTCCACAACGTCTTCCAATGGTTGCAATTTATTTTTCCGCTAAGGCATGAAAATCTTATACATTAAATTCTTCAATTCCAATCAATTCTCTTTCAATTGAGCCAAATTGAAGTCCATAAAATTAATCCAATATCATCACACTTCAATTCACAATTTTACTTAACCATAGAACCATCTTGAGTCCCAAAAGCACGACCAAAAGCGGGCCTACTAATTTTCCGAACCAAATTAACCATACTTTGATTATTTTGCTGAAAAACTCGGCTTGCATGAAAAATCTTGTGAAGATGAGTCAGTGTTCCTAAAATGATTTGTGATACCCGAACTTCCAATTTCTGAATTCGATCTCAATTCACGGTTAATTTCACTCTGGCACAATATTAGCGCGTCCTAATCTAGCGAGTAGCTTTTAGAAATTTTTGTGCATTTGACATGTGGTTGATCAAGCCACAATGTACATCTTTGACACATTGGCGACTCTCGATTGTCATGGTAATCTCAAGGTTTCAAATATGGACACAGGGTAGCTAATCGATAGAATAGCTGGTCCAGTGCCAACCGACAAGAATAGTGCAATCTGGTGGAATCACCCTACACTCAATCACATGCCTCTGTCAAGTCGACCTATCCCCGGTCTCTAATCGATTTTAACTGTGCCGTAATGACCCTTGCAGATTAGCTCGGTCGAAAGGTTGTTTTTTGGTCAAATTCTCGAGTCTGATGCATTAGAATCTCTTAACGGCTTCACCCGATAGACTAGCTTTCACATGAGTGGCCAACTTAAGGAAAAGAACTATATGCGTAAAGATGAAATATCTGTCTCATTTTATTAAAAACAGAATTGGAAAATCGAGATGTCACACTAGTCCTACATGACAATACTGATGTTCACATTAACGATTTCCTATTTTAATTAGCCGGATGTATTTATTTGGCAAAATATTTTTTTAAAAAAAATATGACTCAATTAGCATAATTAAAATGTTTAAGATTAAATTGATAAAATGTAATTGGTTTATCATTCTTTGGACAATTTTTGGGCTTTTAAAGATTCCTGCGCAAGGAAGAAACCAGCTCAATTCACTGCGCACTGTGCATGGCATTTGCAGAAAATTCGTGGAGACAACATGTGAACGAGTCTCGCGTGATGACCAATCATTGGGCATGCATCATTGTTATGCTTTAGTTCATAAAGAGCTTCATCAATCGGTCCTTGTGGGGGAAAAGTACCAAAAAAGTCCTAAACTTATTGCATTTGTACCAAATCAGTCCTAAACTTTTCAATTTGACCAATTTAGTCCTAAACCTTTTGATGTTGGTACCAATTCAGTCCATCCGGCCAATTTTGGCCGGCCGGACCGACGTGGATGTCGGCCGGTGGCCGAATGCCGACGTGGCAATTTTTATGATTTTTTTATTATTATTTTTTCGAATTTATTATTATTATTATTATTTTTCTTTTTTTTTTTTCTTTTTTTGCCTTTTTCCTTTTCTTTTCCGGCAGTGGCCGGCAAGCCTCCGGTGAGGATCGCCGGCCACTAGGCGAGGGCCGCGAAGCCCTCACCTACCTCCGGCGAGGGTCGCGGCCCTCGCCCGGCCTCTCCAAGGGCGCCGGCGAGGCCATGGTGGCCATCGCTAGGCGGAGGCGAGGGTGGCGAAGCCCTCGCCAGCCGCCGACGAGGGTCGCGGCCCTCGCTCGGCCTCGCCTAGCGGCCCTAGGCGAGGCCGAGCGAGGGCCGCGACCCTCGCCGGTGGCGGCGAGGGCTTCACGGCCCTCGCCTCCGCCCTGGCGATGGCCGCCATGGCCTCGCCGGCCGCCCAGGGAGAGGCCAGGCGAGGGCTGCGACCCTCGTCGGCCTCGCCCGGAGGCTCGCCGGCCACTGCCGGAAAAGAAAAGGAAAAAGGAAAAAAAAAACAATAAAAACAATAAAAATAATAAAAAATTCGAAAAAATAATAAAAAAAAATCATGAAAATTTCCACGTCGGCGCCGACTGGCCAAAATTGGCCGGATGGACTGAATTGGTACCAATATTAAAAGGTTTAAGACTAAATTGGTCCAATTGAAAAGTTTAGGACTGATTTGGTATCAATGCAATAGGTTTAGGACTTCTTTGGTACTTTTCCCGTCCTTGTGGATATGAATAATTATTTGACAATGATGACTTACCAAATCAAGACTTGTCCCTGGAGAAACAAGTTCATTATTCAACGTATGCCTAGAGGATGACCTATGTCTCCTGCTCGATGCAGGAGATACAGAAATTACCTAGGTTGACTCCAGCGCAACCAACTAGTATTTAATAGTCGACCAGCTAAGCTATGGCTGTCGAGTAAGTTCATGTATATAACTTTACTTTTTTCCAAAAAACAAAAAACACTACTAATTCAATCAAAAATATAATATATGGATATCAATTCGGTATGAATTTTTTTAATTTTGTCAATATAGCCTAAATCTATACATTATATTCCAACATTGTCCTTGGCACACTGACTTGGATATTCAATGATCACTGGCAATCATATGGCACATTGACATGGACAACTTATAGATTGCCACGTCAGCAATTTCCAACGATAATTGATCAAAAAGACCATGTTGGAATTTTGCGGAAAGAATTAATTTTATATTAACAAAATTGAAAAGTTTATAACTAAATTAATAATCATAATACATTGAGGGCAAATTAGGTAATTGTCCCTTAAAAAAGGCGTGTCTATTTACACTCAACAATTGATACATCGGCATGTTGTGTAATTTTTCATGTCAAGTTTTTTATTTCAAATTTGTCAAGTCATGTTGCATCCGAGTTTTCATGCTATGCCATTTCTTGCTTTCTTCAAGTTTCAACCTTTTCATGTCATTAATAGGGACGATCAGTTCCAAGCTAAGTTTATTCCTAATTGGAAAGTTGAAACCTATACTGCAAGCTTTCTAAACCTAAGTCAGACCTAGGATCCTTTGTAATTGGCCTGAAACCGAATTTTCGGTGGAAATTGGTGTCTTTCAGCAAGCAAGCAGCTACTAAATATTGGCATAAATAGAACATTTGCTTCCTCGGCAAACTGGTTAAAGCACTTCGAGGCTTTTTTAGCCATCCCAGGTCGAATTTGCTTTGCTACAACTTTAGTATGTTCTTTTGAAAATAAGATTAAAAGCAATTAAAAGTTAATTCTACCTTGAAACTAGCTTAGGTGGACCAATTCTTCCTAGAAACTAAACACCCTTTGTCGGTTCCTAGAAATTTTACTCACGAACCTACCCAGTTCATCGAGAACCAACCTTGAACTGGGCGGTTCATGCGAGTTCTCAAGGCCAGTTTGGGACCGATGCTCACCCCTAATCATGAATACAATCATATTTGACACAAAATTTCGATTTGCATATCATTTGAATTGAGATTTCATTTGGCATGTCCTTTCTATATTATTATAATCCTTATCGGTCTTGGTAAGTGGACCCAAAATCTAGGCTGTATGAAATGTCAAACCGCGTTAATATATGCACGGTTGGAAGATTGGAGTGACATTGGCATGGCTGTTTCGATCACTTGCCACCTTCATTTCTCGTAAGTTTCACTAGGAGTAACACTTGACATGCACACGGTCTCCGCCCTCCCCACGACACGCCATATTTGGTGTAAAAAGAGCCATGCGTGATATATAGTCATGCTCTGTTTTAATTTTACGCGATATTTTATAAAATTGAGACGACTAATGTAGCACTTTTTGCCTAACAACGTAAGCAATTTCACAGATCTATCCGAGTATTTTTTAGCAAATTATATTGCCAAAGTCAATCGTAGTTGGTGGTGAATAACTTGGAAAGAACCCGAAATGTAACATCAGCCACGTAAACACTACGTATCAAAAGCTCTTCGTGTTTAGAGAGGCCCAACAATTAGAAGGTGAAACGCAAAAGACAGAAATTTAAAAAAAAAAAAACAAATACACACAATTGCGTGAAAAGCCATTTCAAAATAAAAAAGAGAAAAATCATGGAAAATTACCAAAAAATGTTCTAGATCTATTGCAATTTTTCCAATTCAATCTTAAATCTCTTTTTTTTTTTTTTTGCCAATTCACTACTAAAATTTTTATAATTATACCAATTCAATCCATCCAATCAAATTTGATCATAAAGCCGACATGGACGCGAGTCAACACCTGTGGATAATATTTTAATAATTTTTTCTTTTATTTTTCATCTTTTTCTCTCTTTTTTCTTTTTCTACTCTCTCCGTCTTCCCCTTCTCTGATGGCTGGCCAAAGGGGAGGGCCGGTCACCAACTATTGGCAAGCTTGCCTTGCCATTGCTAGGCAAGGGCGAGCTCGCCCAACCACAAGCAAGGCAAGCCCATGCCAAATCTAGCAAGAGCTCGCCTAGCACTGGACGACGAGGCCAACCTCACCTAAATCCAGCAACGCAAGCATCGACCAGCCACAAGCGAGACGAGCCCTCACACAGTGATAGTAAGGTGAGCCCTTGCCCAATGATAGCAAGGCGAGCTCACCAATGACAGCAAGGCGAGCTCGTCGATCCACTAGTGAGAGCTTGCCTCACCGGACATGGGTGAGCTTGACCTCGCTAGTGGCTGGGTGAGATTGTCCTCACCTAATGATGGTGAGGTGAGCTCGCCACTGGCCAGCGATCAACTAGAGGGGAGGACCAGTCGCCAAAGCAAGAGGAAGGAGGGAGGAGAAAAAGAAAAAAGAGAAGGAAAAAAAATAAAACATAAAATAAATAATAAATAATAAAATATTATTTAAAAAGTTGTCCGCCAACACCAATCGGCGTCCACTTTAGTGCCGGCCGACCAAATTGGTTTAGATTGACTAAATTTGTACAATTGCAAAAGATTTAGGACTGAATTGACTAAAAAAAAAATATTTATGATTGAATTAGAAAAATTACAATAGGTTTAAGACTTTTTTTTTGGTAATTTACCCGAAAAAATCATGGTGCCACGCTAGACAATCTTTTCTCTATTAGTATCAACATCAAATATAAAGTTCAAGTTACAATTACAAGAGAACTTCCCTCAATAGTTATGGTGGAAATTATAACTATACCATTAGCAAATGGTACTTTCCTTTCTCTACTTTAACAATATTTTCCTCTATTAAACTCTACATATCTATCAATCTCCCGCTTGGAGGCTGATCATCAAGAAACGGCATTAGTCTCACATAGTCTTCACTCGTCTTTGTGACCCAAATTGTCCTGGTGTGGTTGCACCTCCTCATGACAAACCACGGGGGCCAATTGAAATAATACGAAGCCCCAGTTTCTTCGTGACGATAACTTCATTAACATATTTGTTGGATTCTTTGCGCCAAGGATCTTCTTTAAAGATAATATCCCATCATCTATCAGACGGAAAGTGAGGTATAAATACTAAACTCTCCGCAAGACAAATAACACTCTGGTCGTCACTAAAAATGATAATTACTGGCTCATCAATGATCGCTGATGGAGTCGATCCCATGACAGTCACCGTCAAGAAAAGAAAGCAGGTCAGAGAGGCCGAATTGTTCGGCCTTCAAGACCAAATTATCTGAACGTTTTCAAAGTTTTTGTATAGATGGTATTACCTATATATCACACGTCTCTGGCACAAAAGGTTCCTACAAGAGCCATAGCTTTCTTTGACATTCCCTGGCATGATTCATAGTTACAACTTACATGGTCCTATCCGAAAATGGGACATTGTCAGAAAATGTTTATCGAGGTAGACCGAGACTACCTTCCTAATGTTGTTGAGACTATCCACATTTTCTTGAGCTAATATCAGATGCTACCAAGCGCTTGGCACTAGACTAACAAAACACAAGCGTTCGAGCTTCAGAATTTCGGCAGAGAACAGAATAAATGAACAATCTCTGAAGGGAACGTAAGAGTAACACGAACAACTCGTCTTTTGATTTATAAGACGGGTCCATCCATCATATGACATGACCGTGGCTGGACCGTGTTATTTTTGAAGATTTTCTTATTTCCTCTTTGAAAATTTAATTGGGGCGTTCCTTAAAATAAGATTAGAGAGATCATGATCCAAGATTCTTGTTTGTAAGCATACTTATTCATGAAGTAAAATCCCATGCCATGTGACATCCGAATTGTCGGGTCACATGTTTCGTTTTGAATCCACCATATCCCGTTACATTCGTAGTGCCAATCCCATTGCATTCATATTCTAATTTCGAATTTGTTGTATAATATTGCATTCGAATTGCCATATCATGCCATTTTTAATGTTTAATAATTATTCCAAATTTGTCATGTTATGTCCCATCTAACTTTTCTTGTCATGCAATTTTCATCTTTTGTTGAAATTTCAACTTTGCCATGTCATAAACATATTCATGTTTGACTAGACATTTCAATTTCCATATCATTTGAATTGAGATTTCGTTTAGTATGTCATTCATTATTATTTATATTATTATTGGTCTGGGCAAGTCACTGAACATCTTTGATATCCAATTCAAGCCGCCCGTTCAAAAAAAAAAAAAATTATGTGCACGCTTCTCATAGTCCCACACGACACGCCTTCAAATAGTCATAAATAATAGTATGTGTACTTTGTTTTACTTTCGCACGACATTTTCTAGATAGAGGAGTTTTGCAATAGCACTTAAGGGATTTCATAAATTTATTTGACTAGTTGTTGCATAACGTTTTATCTAGGCACGAAATTTCAATTGGAGAGTCCAAAGGAAATTGAACTTAACTAGGCTTTGAACTGACTTGGGCTCATGTACCAAAGTCCATGTGGTGCACTATTATTTTGTTAAGATGTACGTGTAAATTGTGTTAAAATAAGCTCAACATTGAAGAATTAGTGTAGCTTGAATAAATTAATATATCCTAGTTAGCCTACAATTAATTGACTTAAGCTTTTGAGTGAATGTCAGTCTAATTGCATACGTTTATGGGCTTGACCTTGAGCTCTTTTTTGGGCAATCTCCCTAGGTGAAAGTAGCAGGTTTCCGCTGCCCACTCCCAACAAATTATCTAAGAGCTGATGATTGATTGCTATCCCACTCCCAATGTGCATTAGTGTTTGGTAAATATCTTAAGGAAGTAATTTAACCAACGCCTTTTCTATCTAGCAAAGATAACCTTGGTGACGTCCAATGAATATCTCAAGGAAAGAATTTGACCAATGAGGTTTTTCAATCTAGCAGAAGAGACCTAGAGTGAAGGTGCTCCCAATGGTAGCAACACTTGAATTAAGGGAACCAAACCTTACATCGAGCTTACACATGAGAGGGAAATTGTTGAAATGCACGTGTGAGTTATGTTAAAAAAAATTGAAAGATTGATATGGTGTAGATTAGTTAAGATATTCTAGTTGGCTAATACTCATTAACTTAAGTTATTTTAGTGAAGCGGAATCAACTGAATATGTTAATGAGATTAGGTTAGGATTCCCTCTTGGTGATTTTGCCAAATTAAAGTATTAGGCTATTGTTGTACACTTCAAACGAACTGGTCATCAATGATGATAGTTATGAGCGGTTAAAAAAAAGGTAAGAAAATGATTAGAAGTCACCAAGAATTTAGTATCTCCATTGTCCTGAAATGTTGGTGCTTATAGCACTACTCAACAAAAATTAAGGTGTCAATAATATGGACACTATGATTTGCACGAGCGTATGTATATGAGGATCAATGGAGCTGAAATTCATCGTGTCATGAAAAATTGAACAGAACTAATCCATGCCGTACCGGAATAATCTTCCAAATGATTCACATCAAGTTGCATAGCAACTAAGTTCTTGACTCTTAATCATTAAAATCGTTAAGTTACTGGCGACCATAGCTTAACAAAAACTCACGTAAGACTCAGATTATCAGCCTCAGAGAAGTAAAGCAAAACCCACGAAAAAGGAAACACTCACGTCAAGAAAAGGACATAATTCAAATTATCGTTTTCTTTTCTTTTTTCCCTTTTTGGAGGTAGAGAGCTAATCAAGTTTCATTAGGAGGCTATTGAAAATGCAGTAATTTTCTTGATTCTTTTTGCAACAATGAATGGATAACAATATCTAAGATGTTAATTAATCCAATATGTAACTCGAACCCCTGAGAACGTAGCCAACAAAGTCGTTGATTTATACCCTCTCATGACAAAGTTCTTGACTCTTTTTATACATTTATTGGACTATTTTCAATTATTGGCGTCTGGTCAACAACATATGCGTTAAACAATTCTCCTCAAATTTCATGTTAAGGAGCAATCATAATATGGCCACACAACCATGAACGACCAAACATTGTGGATTTATTAGAAAACATGAGAAATAAGAAAGGGAAAATATAGTGAATATAGAGGTGAACACGTGTGAGGGGAGTCTTGCGGGTGCACTGCATCTAATTAAGGCAAACTACAACATCCATCAATACAGCATGCTTTTCCACATACGAGAAGTGGGGTCCTTTTGAACCAGCAACACCTGCAGCCTACAAATATACACATCCAGATGACCACTTAAATGAATTCTAGAAAGAAAAAAAAATCACAATTGGTAAAAAAAAAGAGGACAATACGTGGTGTCCATATTTTATTATTTGCAGTTTGGACAAACCCTTTGTTCCAAAAGATTTCATCTCACGAAAATGCCTATTGAGCTTGTATTCTTTGGAGAGGGAAAAGCCACGTAAGCAATGATTTCTAGAGTTAACACTCCATGGATTAATCCAACTGGATCTTTTATCAATAGCTTAACTCTTTTCATTTTTCCTACATAGAGAAAAATGAAGATAGGAAAAAGAGGACATTTTTTTCTCTGAATTACTCTACAAAACATAATATAATATAGTCAAGTAAAAACAATTTGTGGGTTGAAGCTAGCTTTTAGTCTTATATATATGTATAATCAAATAGATGCATAATTACCAGCTTGAGGAAACACGGTCTGCTCCACATTTTGAAATGAAGCAGCAGCAGAAGACGGAGTTACCCAAAGGAGAGAGGCCATCACTATCAATGCAAGCCATGAACATCCAATCACCAAGCTCTTCTTCTTCATCTCTCTCTCTCTCTCTCTCTCTCTCTCTCTCTATCTATCTATCTATCTATCTGCGCTTCTACAATTAGATCTGAACTGTCAATCCCCCCAGTCTCCACAATGTACCTTATTTATAGGGGAAGAGCTAGAACTATTCTCTTTTAGCATAGGATTCCATCGGTTCATCGTTTGTGTCTCCTTCTGGCAAGTGGACTAGACACTCATTCTCTCTCTTTCAGTACGAATTTGGACTCTAGCTTTACTTTAAAGAGTTAAAGACAGACCCACAATTCAATGGAGTCGCCATTGTTGACATATGCCTACAAAGTACAGATCAGATCTTATCTCTGGAGAGATATAAAGTACAACCTCATCTTTCTGTTCCATGTGGATGAAGAATAACACCCCTACTCCCATTATCTAAATGGAGCCGATAAAAAACGTGCCCGCATTATAAAGAAAAATCCACACACAGAAATCCGTTTTAATGAAAGAAACAAAGTATATTGGTCTTCACATGAAAAATTATACTCAAACAAATGTCATTCGGAAACACATCCAAGATAAAGACAATTTTTAAAATATCAAATATTACCTATTTATAAACCCTTTTCTGTGTGAATATGGTATAACCTTTTTCTCATATTCTCTAATTTTGACCTACTTGGCATGTAATAAATCAAAAAAAAAATCGTTGGAATAAATTGAAATTCGACTAATTCTAATAGGCATTTAACATAACATAGTATATTATTATCCTGTAATTTATTCTTCTGCAATGCTTATCATCTTATCAAATGTATGTATTTCGAATATTTTATTTAATATTTTATCAGATGTTTTTACAAATTAGGTCCGTGCTTAGCCGAGTTGTCACTTGTCCTGTTGGATGAGGGAAGAGGAGTGGTGTCTTTTTAATGGGAGGAGCTTTAGGAAACTCTCTTTTTCTCCCTCTATCTACAAATTTTACATTGTTTTAACATTTTCATAATCAATAATCAAGTAAAAGTTTGGTTGAGAGAATGTGCAATTTCGTGTGTATATGAACCGATCACAATGCAAACCATATGCTTGATGTATTATTTCCATGTAGAAAAATGCCAGATATACGCAGTTATTGATTTTGATGGTCCCCTCAGGAATTCCCTAATCCTAGGGAAAATCTCAAATCCTCATGCATATTTTGACAAGAAATCCCTCGTCATATAAAAGAAAGAATAGAATTATGCATATCATGATAATAAATGTCTGAAAGTAGATATCTATTTGTGCAGACCCCATTAACAATTACTACGAGGTTATGAAAAAGTTCAACAATGTCGTGATACTTGTTATGACAATCAGATGTCACATTTGACTTATATATGACAAATAATGATCTATAAAAAATTAAAATAAAAAATAAAAAATAAATCACATAAAGAAATAAGTTGCATGACACCCTTTACGAATAAATGAGTATAATAAAGGTACCCATCATTAGAAATAAGTATAACGAAATTTGTGATACGTGATAACTCTTATGATGGAATAAGCTAATGTGGATACCATTATGACAAAATAATTAAAAGCTTTGAAAAGTTAAAAATTAGTTAGAGATTACTAGTTTTATATAATTTTAGATTCACCTTAACCTTTCAAGTTTACAAAGCACGTGACAAACTTCCTAAATTAGGACAGAACCAAACCTGTTGTTGTAATAGAGAAAGATGCTAACCAGCGCGAAAGAAATTACTTTATTTGAGATATTGGAAATCAGGTTTTTTGACATTAATGTGCCAATCTAAGAAGCACCGACACTCTTCGGAAGCTTTCGTGTCGTGTCCGACACTCCGACACATGTCCGACACGCAGTCAATGAGTGTCGGAAAATCCGACACGTGGTCAACTCTTCCCGACACGCGAGTCTGAAATTCCAACACGTGATTCCGACACGCACGGGGTCAATTTTAAAAATTTTCAATACTTGAGGGGTCAGAATGTAAATATCTGAAAAAATAATGAAAATAACAAAAATAAGGGGAAGGAAGAAAATTCTCACTCTCAAGTTTCTCACTTATAAGTTTTGATCTTCCCGTAAGTGATGATGGAACGCCCATTTTTTCGTCGGTGTCGTTCTGTTGCCCCCACATACTTAAAGTTATAATTTTGTTTGTTTCTTTCCCCCTCTCGCAAGCATCGCTTGTGTGTTATCTCTTTTGGTCTATGTTATTGGCATGTGAGTTATCTCTCACACTTTCCGTGGCGAATTTAGTGATTTCCTTTTCTTTTGGTCATACTTCGAGAGTTCTTGTCTTGGATTTTCATTTTTCTCGAACCTTGTTTTGCAGAGGAGCTCCATGCTAGTTTATATCATGAACTCCGAACTCTATCTAGGACTATAAGAAATCTCATTAATCTCCCACAAATATAAGAAAACGGGACATGTTCCTTCAAGTTTATTCTTTCATGTTTGCAATTTTTGAATTTCTCATTCAATTTCTGTCAAATTAAAATAATGAATGATATTATCAAATGTTGGATTAATATTTTTAGTATAAATTAATTCTATGCTCTTTTTATTATTATTTATTTATTTATTCATTTATATAAAAAATTATATTTAATATATAACGTGTCGGAACGTGTCGAAATTCTCTATTTTTTTAGAAATGACGTGTCGGCATGTCGTGTCGTGTCGTGTCGCGTGTCGCGTGTCCGTGTCGGTGCTACATAGGTGCCAATTACCATGTTAAAAAGTAACTTCGAATAGGCTTGAACTTACGTCTAAGCATCAAAAATTACCGTAAATATGGCGGAATTACATACTGATAATAGCAAAATCACAAATAAAAGAAGAAAGAAATAAAAATACAAGAATACTATTATTGTTAATTGTGGCCAAGCCCCCCATCTTCTATAAAACTCAAAAATGGTCTTCTTTAATTCGTTGGATTGCGTAGCAAGGCACACCCCTACCCACTTCTTGCCTGCCCCTCCTTTCATGCTTATCCAGCTAGACCCAGTTATACGTTCAATTTTTCAATTGAAAATCAATAAATCAAACCCAAACCGATCATACAAACTTAGTACTTAAACTCTATATTACAGAATTCCTGAATAAATGAATACTGTGAAATATCCAGTTGCTTAAATACTAAGTTTTCGTCATGAAAACGTTTTTAAATGCTACGTTGGGTCAAGCAGTGGGAGAAAATAAGAGGGGACGGCATGTGAAAGCAGGTTAATTATGAGGCAAGCCACACCGACCGAACGAAGGAATCGCACGACTCAGTCATCGAACATGCATTATTGTTTATTTTTTGGTCATAAAGAGGTGGATTAATCGGACATTAAGGGGTACAGATTAAGAATTGACGACAGTGACTTAATTTAGATTTGTCCATGGAGAAACGACTTCATTTATTCAAGCACGATTAAAAGATGACCTACTTCCCCTTGATATAGGAGATACAAAATTACCAAGGGAAAATTGTCCAAAACGTTATAAGCCTATTACATTTCTGCCAATGCTGTCCTAAACCTTATAATTTTGTTAAATGTCTTAAATATTTTCACGTTTTGTTAATTGAGTCGATCAATTTTGATTGGAAATTATTGACGTGGACACTGGCCTCCTACGTGGCATGATTGGTGTTGACATAGACATTTTTTAAAAAGAGAAATGGTTGTATAAGAGTTTTTAATTTATTATAAGAATAACAGTTTATTTGAACCGCAAAAAAAAAAGAATAACAAATAATTATGAATTTTTGTGGGGCCCACTCATTGAAGAATTTATGACTCACAACATGTCATTATTCTCATAGTAGCCCAAAAATTGTTACCCTTTTAAAAATATTATAATATATTTCGAATTTTTTACTATTTTTCTTTTCTTTTTTACTTTCCTTTTTTCCTTCTATTTCTTTTTTTTTTCTTTTTTTCTTATTTCCCTCCGCTGCCAGTCGCCACCTCCATGATGGCCAATGAAGGTTGCTAGCCGCTAGCAAGGGCGAGGCAAGAGGGGTAGCCTTGCCCAGCCCTTGCTAGAGGCTGGTGAGGCAGCCCTTCACCAACTCTTGCGAGGGGCGAAGGTTTCCCGGCCCTCATGGGTGGACAAGAGGGGTCGCCTTGCCCAGCCCTTGTCAGAGGCCAGCGAGGCAGCCCCTCACCAAATCTTGCGAGGGGTGAAGGCGTCCCGGCCCTCATGGAGAGAGAGAGAGACAGAGACAGAGAGACAGGGCGAGGCAAGAGGGGTAGCCTTGCGTCCCAGGCATCCCGACCCTCATGAGAGAGAGAGAGAGAGGCTTCGCACATAGCACATGTTTATTCAATTTTGGTACAAGACTGAAAGAAAGCAACACACAACATATGACCACACGTAAACCGCACGAGCAACGTGCGAGCTCAAATATCTTTGATGATGTTTCAGCTTTGCTCCACAACGCAGATCAACCTCGCACCCCGCAGCCCAGCATTCCCACGTATATTTTCGACGACCCTCGCAGCATCAATTGAGGCGGCAATCACCTCCAGCACACCACCACCCTCCCCGACAAACTGCACTGATCTTAACCCTGTTTTGATGACAAACACATAGACAAGGGTATGAATTCTTTGTCCGTGATAATAGTGGATGACAAGGAGAGTACGGTTTTCTTTAAGATACATATGCTGGAAGAGAGGGAGGATACTGATGGCTGATGCATGAAATAATTCCGATAAAATTTGTGCATACGGAGAATCGGGAGATGAAGGTGATTGGGAATATTAATTAGCAAATTATACATTGCCATTATAGATGGATTGTGTTCAAGGAATTGTTACCATTTGCTGCGGTTGCTGCAATTGTACGAGCTGTGGTCCTGTGTCTCTGGTCGTTTGTGTTGAGATCAATCTGTACCTTCACCTGGATATGATGAACAAACCAGCAAGAGATATAGCACGCGAAAGAAAAGAGAAAGTTTAGCATCGATACAGGAAATTAAACCAACAAAACAAGAAATTAAAACACAAGAAAATCAAGATGAGTGATAAGGTGTAAGTACAGACCGCCATATTGCCTCTGAGACGAATCTGCTCTCTCTGGTCAAGCTGAGCTTCTCTCTCTCTCTCTCTCTCTGTCTCTCTCTCCAGACACAAAACCCTTAGTTTGATGGATGATGAAGAAGATGAAGCAGGGTTTTATAGCCCATTAGAAGCTTCGCTCCAATTGTAAGGAAATTGAGTCCCTTGCCACACCGTGTTAGGTTTTAAAGATGTTCTTATCTCTTCTTTGAAACCCTAATTTGGCGTTTTCTTGAAAATATGATCCATCTTCATGGAACTTTTTATATAGACTAGAGAGATTAAGAGGATTTGAGATTCTTCTCTGCAAGTGCACCCAATCGACAAGGAAAATTTTCATGCCATATTGCCACAACAATTCAATTTGCATATCATCTGAATTGAGATTTCATTTTGCATTTCATTTCTATAGTATTATTATTATTATTATTGATCATGAAAAGTCATCTCAAAATATGGGGCTTATGAAAATTCAAACCGCGTCATACACACACGGTTGGTACATTGGGGTAACATTACCATGGCCGTTCCCGTCACTTGCCTACTTAATTTCTCAGTAAGTTTCACTTGACATCCACGCGGTTCTCTTTCTCCACACGACACGCCATATTTGGTTTAAATTGCCATGCATGATATATTCATACTCTCTTTTACTTTCACACGTTATTTTTCAACATTGAGATGACCACTGTAGCACTTTCGCCTCACAACCTAATTGATTTCACAAATCTATTCAAGTATTTATTAGCAAATTATATAACCAAAGTCAATCGTAGTTGGTGGTGAATATCTTGAAAAGAACACCGAAATGTAATGTACATGATGAGGGTTCGTGCGTGTTGAAGAGCTAATAGTTTATGCGTCAACAAGGACCCTTTGAGCTCGTGGTCTTCTTCATCATTTACATCAACGCTGCGTATCAAAAAATCTTCGTGTTTTCCTAACTTGATCGGAAGAGAAAGAAAACAGATCAGTCTCAATATGTCGGTCCATAGTTGTTCATGCATTTTTAGGGCGCCTTTGGTAACGTTTCTGTTCCGGAGAACAATATTTGAACAGAAATAGTTTTTTTTTTTTTTTTTTGTTCCCAGGAATAATTTCTAAGTATAAGAACGTGTTTAGTAAACTTGTATAATTTTGTTGTTTCTTTTAGTTTTTCAATATTTTTTATTATATTTTTCCTTTTTTTCTCTTTTTTTTTTTCCTTCTTTCTCTTTGTGGCCGGTCGCCTGCCACGGCGGCGACTAGCGACCGGCTAGGCGAGCCTCGGCAAGCCCGCCGAAGACTCGCCAGGCCACCGTGAGGCTCGGCCTTGCCAGATTTGGGCAAGGCCAAGCCTCGCCGGTGGCCTCGGTGGCTAGGCAAGGCCGACCTCGCACAGCCACGGCGAGGCTCAACCCAACGAGCCTCGCCCGGCCACGGCCCGACGAGCCTTATCATGGCTCGGCGTCTCCGGGGGCTGACGATGCTCGACGAGGTCGTCGGCCCTCGTCCGGCCAGTCGCCGACGCCGGCCATGGCTAAGGCCGATGACCGGCAAAAGGAAGAAGAAGAAAAAAAAAAAGATGAGAGAGAAAAAAATTTTCTCAGAATTGTTTCCGGGAACAAGAAACAATTTTTTTCTACTTCTTGTTTCTGTTCCAAATCTGTTTCCGAAAAAAAAAATAGATATTTTGTTCTCGCGAACAAAAGTTTTACCAAACGTGTTTATGTTCTTTTTTTGTTTCCCGAAACAAAAGAACATAAATTTTTGTTCCAAGGAATAGAAACAAAAATAAACACATAGGGCCTTATTCACATTGACAGCCTGTTATCTTCTTCTTGTTATCGATTTTCCTTTTCTTTTTGTCGGCTATTATATGAATTTTTCGCAGCTTTGTCCATCACTTTCCGGGAAAAAAAAAAAAAAAAGGTTGTGATCAAGCTTCTGATACTCTCTCTCTCTCTCTCTCTCTCTCTCTCTCTCTCTCTCTCTCTAATTTTGTTTTTTAATCTCTTGCCGTTAGTCCCACGTTTCCACGACACCCATTCCACGAGAATTTCCCACTTTCATACGTATATAACTCAATATCAAAAAGTTAATTCAACAGCCATAGCTGTCTTGTCTCCCCTTAGCTGTTCGAGAACTACTTGTCTTTGCTGATTGTTCGTAGGAAATTCAATAGCAAATCCTTAGCATGAATTCTAGTCAGAAAGCCGGATTAGAATTCTCATTACCAACGGACTCAATGGAGAAACTCATTTGCGAAGGTCTTGGTCCTCTTTTCGTATTCTGAAATGAGGTATTTGTTTATCCACCTAATTTGTAGTTGGGTCAAAGCAATACAAAGATCTGCCAACAACGAAAGATAGTGAAGAACGAGCGTGTGAATTTTCCGACAAGGGGATTTCCATATCTTTACAATCAGATCAACCTTGAACATATACAAACTTTTTTTTTACGAGTAGTCCCATTGAAGTCATTTCTTGATTAAAAAAATTGCCCAAGGGATGACTATATTTTCGATCCAAGTCCCAATCCCAATGAAATGCTCTTGCTGTATGCCAGTTTGAAAGACATCTTGCTAAAGAAATCAGATTTCGTCACCCCATATTGAAATGACTTGAGCTATGATTATTGTCCGGTAACTCCCAAATGTAGCATTAGAACATTCTAAGAGGTACGTGGGGTTTAGTGTGGATCCATTGATCATGTATTCAAATTATGCAGGGCATATATCGGTTTAGACTCGCCTTGACACGTGTAGTCTTACTCGATACACATAGACGAGACGGTTTGCATAGTGCAGAACAAAATGTTCGACACATGTTAGCCTTTTAGAGCTAGCTTACTGGGCTCTATATCCTAGTCCATGAATGAAAAGGTGAGCTGCAATTTTAATGATAGGAAAGCAAAAAACGTGTTGTGAGATGCATTAAATTATAATGTCATATTGAATTGTCAACCCACTAAAATATTTAAAAATAAAAAGGTTGAAGTCAAGCTTGCCTCAATCGCGCTTCGACGGCAATCTTCTCTTGTTTATGTTCTTTTGTTTCATCTCTTTCGATTTTTCTCCTATAAACCATGTCGTAAAGAGTAATAAAGATGCTCACATATCCACCAAAAAATTGTCAGCTTCCGAAAAATAGTGAATAAAGTTGAAAGATATGTATGAGAAGATTTAGCGGTTTTATACTTAATGAAAGTCAAATTTTGAACATTTCAAGAAATAAGGATTGGAAAATAAAAGTCACGCTAAACAAACCCTAGTTATCATCCATTAACAATGAACCAAATATGACTATTACATCTACCGCGTTGATAACCACCTACCTTATAAAGAACAAGTTGGGGAGAGAAGAAAGCGTCGGATATTGTATAAACTCTCTTGCATCAGTTCAAATTCATGTCTCTAACTCTAACCAATTATCTAGAAAATTACAGGAAGGAAGAAGAGAGGGGGGGGGCACAGAGAGAGAGAGAGAGAGAGAAGGTATATTAAAGGACTTTCACATCGTTATTCTCTTGTGGATGTTGGTACAGACAATGAGAGAAAGCAACCCACAGCATATCAACGTTACTCACTCCAGACCCCTAAACAACAACATATGGAAGAAAATGAGATTCGGTGACGCCCATGAACAAAACCTAAAGGAAAACGCTCGTAAACCACGCGAGCAAGAAGTGCGCTCAAATATCATTAGCATGTCCTCAGTTTTGCTACTCAAATTGGAACAACTTGGCATCCCGCATCCCAGCCTTCCTTATTTTGTCGACAACCGTCACTGCATCGATCTTCTCAGCAATCACCACCAACAAATCTCCATGCTCTTCATAAAAGCCCGCGGATTTCAACCCTGTTTCATTGGCAAAAAAACAAGAGAGGATGATAAGAAGAGTTATGCAACGATTGGAGCTCATGATGATCTTCATCATCTACATCAACAGTACGTACCCAATGCATTTTTATTCGCATCGAGAGCTTGTTCTCTTTTCTTTTTTTTTTTGGTAATTGAGGACTCCACCATGGGCCCCCGTGCCCGGACAGTATCAAAGGACCGGGCCCTATACCTCGGGGAAAGACGAGATCCCACCACCACGACCCCCACTTAAGACGCTAAGACTTGGAGATTCGAACTTGCGACCTCGGCGATGAGGAGCAAACCTTGAACCATCATAGCTGCCTATCGGTGGGTTTGTTCTCTTTCCTTTTGTGCGCTAAGTACATGAAGTTTTCGCAGCTTTGTCCACTTTCCAGAAAAAAGGTTGTATAAAGCTTCTGATACTACTTTCATAAGTATCAGAAAAAGGTTTCGCGGCTTTGTCCACTTTCCCGAAAAAGGTTTTCCCCGTCTAATTTTATTTTCTGATCTCTTGCGGATAGTCCAACTTTGCACGACAAGCATTACACGAGAATTTCCCACTTTCATACGTGGGTTGACTCAATATCAAAAGGTTCATTCAACGGCCACAGCTGTCTTGTCTCTCCTCACCGGTCCGAGAACTCCTCGTCTTTGCTGATTGTTCGTGGAAATGCAATAGCAAATCCTTAGCATGAATTCTAGCCTGAAAGGCGGGCTAGAATTCTTATTACCAACGGACTCAATGGGTAAACTCATCTGCGAAGGTTCTCAACGGACTCAAATCTCACTCGCTCACAGATCTCTCTCTCTCTCTCTCTATTTCAGATCTCGCTCGCTCTCGGCCTCCCTTGAAGTCTCTCAGGGGAAGTCCTTTGAGCTCGCTACTTCCGTCCCCTCCTTCTGGTCTCGCGGACGTCCCATTTATAGGCGAGAAGGCCGGTCGACGGAGGTTCTCGGACCTCCGGTCCTCGGCGCGGCCGAACCGGCGTCCCCTCACCGTCCACTTGCACTCCTTAGTTCGGCGGCATTGAAGACGCCTGCCCTGCCGTCCCATTCCTCACCGGCCTATTCCTCCTTTTGCACCGTAGGCCGTCCTCGCGCGCGTCGTCGTCGCTGCGCGTGAGTTGCGGAGGCGGGAAGAGAAGGAGGAAGAAAGGAGGAAGGAGAAAACGGGAGGGGGCCGAAGAAGATGACTCCTCTCTGCATATCGCTTTTTTCTCTTTTTTTTTTTTTCTTGTTTTGTCTTCACGTGGTCTTCTTATTAAAGACCCTCTGCACGTGTGAAACCTAATGGGGAGCAGCGCCTACTTTTTTCAAATATTTACTCTTTTTTCCCTTTTTTTTTTTTTTTACTTTTCTTTCTTCTTTTGTCTTTTTGTTTATTATTATATCGCATTTTTTCAACCTCTTTCTCTCCTTCAGCACGTCAAGAGAGGGCTACGCCCCTTTTTTTGACTTTTCAACTATCTTCCCTTCTCCTCTTTTTTAATTTTTTTTTTTTTCAATGTGCAGAGCACTTGCTCTTCCTTCGTGTATTTGGACAAGATTGGAGAGAGAGAGTCCACTTCGTGTCGGTCCATGTAGAAGAGGGAAAAGAGCCCTTTTTGTCTTTTTCTTTTTTTAAATAATAATTTTTTATATTTACCCGAAATGCAATAATAAATTGAAAAATAAAACTTAGCTGATGCCAATAATATTAGTATCTACGTGATCTGAAAAATATTTTTGTTAAGGTCTAATTGATCCCTAGTTTTTTTATGTAATTTAATTCAAAATACTTAATCAAATTATTTAAAATATCTTTCGGCTCAAAATCGCCTTAGGATGTATAGTCTTACTTGTCTATGTACGGTTTGCATAGTGCTAACAAAGGGTTCATGTCAGCCTTTTAGACCTAGGTTGTTGGGCTCTATATCCTAGCTCATGAATTAAAAAAAAAAAAGTTGTAATTTTAATGATCGGAAAGCAAATAGACATGTGAGATAGATGAAATGATAATTTCATATTGGATTGTCAACCCACTAAACTATAAAACAGTCGGGTTGAAGTCAAGCTTGCCTCAACCTTTCTTGGACGGCTATCTTCTCTTGTTTATGTTTTTTCGTTTCTTCTATTTTTTATTGTTCTCCTTTAAAGCATGTCGCAAGGAGTCATTAGGATGCTCATATATCCATCAAAAAATTGTCAGCTTCTGAAAAATAGTGAAAAAAGTTGACAGACATGTATGAGAAGATTTTAGCGGTTTTAAAGTCAATTTTGGAACGTTTCAAGATGTAAAGAGTGGAAAAAAAAAAGTTACGCTAAACAAAACCCTAGTTATCATCCATTAACAATGAACCAAACATGTTGTATAAACTCTCTCGCATCAGTTCAAATTCAAGTCTCTGAACCTTTTCACATAGTTATTCTCCTGCGGATGCTGGTAGAAGACAATGATAGGAAGCAACACACAACATATACACGTTATTGACTCCAAACCCCTTAACAATAAAATGCGGAAGAAAATGAGACTCGGTGACGCCCATGAACAAAACCTTGAAGAAAACTCACGTAAACTACACGAACAACATGTGTGTTATTGACCGACCAAAAAAAAAAACAGGTGTGTTATTGAGGACGTCTTCAGTTTTGCTGCTCAACGCTGATCAACTTGGCATCCTTTAGCCCAGCATTCCTTATATTGTCGACGGCCGTCACCTCATCAATTTGTGCGGCGATCACTACCAACAAATCTCCATGCTCTTTCTTAATGCCCGCGAACGTCAGCCCTGTTTCAATGACAAAAATATATACAAGAGCAGATGATAAGAAGAGTAGGGTTTTATCTAATTTATTAGAGGCAAAGGAAATTGATGATTAATGCACGAAATCATTCCGATGAAATTTGTGTATGTGGAGAATCGCGAGATGAGGGTGATTGGGAGTATTAAAGCTATTATAGATGTGTATTAATAGTGCTATAGGAATTGTTACCAGTTGCGTTGTCTGTTGCTATCTTCCGTGCCTTGGCCCTTTGTTCCTTGTCCTTAATCTTGAGATCAATCAGTACCTTTTTCTGGATATGATAAACAAACCAGCAAGGCATATTAGCATGCGAAAGAAAAAGGAAAGCATAAAACGGAGAAAACGAAGAGGAGACTATTTCATGTACAAACATAAACCAAGGAAAAGAACCAAACGCCAGAAAATTAAGAAGAGCGATGGGAGTAAGTACAGACCGCCATGTTGCCTCTGAGACCGATCTGTTCCCTCCGATCAAGGCGAGCCTCTCTCTCTCTCTCTAGATACGAAGTGCTTAGTTTGATGGATGCTGTGGAGACAAGATCGATTGGAGGGGTTTTTATAGATTTTGGGACGCGACCAAGTCTTGGAATGCATTACCATGACTTTTCCAATTACTTCCACCCTCATTTCTCATGAAGTTTCACTTGAAATTACATGACACGCACACGGTTCTCATACTCCACCCCACACGCCATACGAGGACCATTGCCTTAGCGCTCAAGCAATTTGAGAGATCTACTTGCGTATTTATTTGCATTATGTTTTTTTTTTCCATTAAAACGAAAATTCAACCATAGTCATTGGGGTCAAAGCAAGAAGTTTCTGTTAGGTAAATTACATTGCCTAAGTCAATCATAGTCGGTCGTGCATATCTTGGAAAGAACCCCGAAATGTAACCTACATGAGGGTTTGTGCTTGAACGTTCATGAGTTAATAGGTTATCCAAGGATAAGGACCCTTAGAGCTTATGATGATCTTCATCATCTACATCAACAATACGTACCTAAAGCTCTTCATCCCTAGAGAGGAGGCCCAACTTTATCAGAAAGAAAAGAAAACAGATCAGTCAATCAAAATTTCGATTCAATCTGAACTACTTATTCGCATCAAGAGTGGGTTCTCTTCTTCTTGTTTTGCATTTTTCCTTTTATCTTGAGTGCCTAATTACATGAAGTTGTGATGTCTCTGCCCAATATTATATACTGATTCTTGCATGAGTAAGAGAGAAGATTGGCTTCTTATTTTCACAAGTCGAACCGATTTCCCGCCCCACTTGGGTCCAAGTGAGATGGCGCGGGATCTATCAAGACTCAAGGACAGAGAGTTCAGACAATGGAAGACCAATCTATATGTGTATTCACAACTCATTTGCTCATTAACATTAATCAAACTTGTATCAGCCATAAGAATTCTTAGCATTGAGAAGCTACTTTGGTGGCAGATAGAGGGTCATGTTAGGGATACTCACCAAAAAAGTCCTAAATATATTGTACTTATGTTAATTCAGCCATAAACATTTTGATTGTGCTAATTTAGTCCTAAATCTATTTATATTTTGCCAATTGCTTCCATCCGACCAATTTTGGCCAAAAATCGTGAATATGAATATCGGACGTCCTACGTGGCACAACCGTTTTTAACATGGCCAAGGGCCGCGAAGCTCTTGCCCAGTGGCCAACGAGAGTCACCAGTCCTTGCCTATGGTCGACAAGGGTGAGACATCGCTCACCAAACTTGATAGATAAAGGGAAAGAAAGAAAGAAAGAAGAAGAAAAAAATCAAAAAATCAAAATTTTAAAAAAAAATTATATAAAATTATCTACGTTAGCACCAGACATCCTACGTGGCACTACTGATATTCGCGTTAGTGATTTCCTATTAAAATTAGTCGGATAGACTTATTTGACAAAATGTAAAAAAAGTTTAGGACTTAACTAATATAATTAAAATATTTAAGATTAAATTGGTAAAAATGTAATTGATTTATCATCCTTTGGACAATTTTCGGCTTTTAAAGGGGAGAAGTGCCAAAAAAGTCCTAAACCTTTTGCCTTTGTGCCGATTTAGTCCTAAACCTTTTTACGTTGTGCCAATTTAGTCCTTTCCGGCCAATTTTGGCCGGATTTTGCTGACTGGACGCCGGCCGGCTGGTGCGGGTCGATCGGCGCCGACGTGGACAACTTTTAATAATATTTTAATATTTTTGATTTTTTATTTTCTTTTTATTTTTCTGTTTTTCTGTTTTTCTGTTTTTATTTTTTATTTTTTATTTTTTTCTTCCTCCAGCCGGTCGCGAGCTAGGCAACCGGCGAGGTCTAGTCGACCTCGCCGGCCACCTCGCCCGTGGCCGCGAGGGCGGCCTCGCGCGGGGCGGCGAGCCTCGCTCGCCCGGCGCGAGGCCGCCCTCGAGGCTTGGGCGGCGAGGGCGAGGGCGAGGAGGCAGCCTTGCTGCAGTCGCGCCGTCCCCGCTCGAGCGCCCGTCCGTGCGTCTTCATCGCTCGCGCTCGTCACCCACGCCCTACTCGCCGTCCGCCGGAGCTAATCCAGCCGCCTTCCGTCGCCTCCTCGCCCTCGCCCTCGCCGTCCATGGGCGAGGCTCGAGCCTCGCCGCCCAGGCCTGCCGTCGCCTCCTCGCCCTCGCCCTCGCCGGCCATGGGCGAGGCTCGACCCTCACCAGATCCGGCGAGGGCGAGCCTCGCCGTCCAGGCCTCGAGGGCGGCCTCGCCGCCCCGCAAGAGGCCGCCCTCGCGGCCACTGGCGAGGTGGCCGGCGAGGTCGACTCGACCTCGCCGGCCGTCGCCTCTGGCCGGTCTCCTAGCTCCGGCGACCGGCTGGAGGAAGAAAAAAAGAAAAAGACAAAAATAAAAATAGAAAAATAAAAAATAAAATCAAAAAATAAAAAATATTAAAATATTAAAATATTATTAAAAGTTGTCCACGTCAGTGCCGATCAGGCCACGTCAGCCGGCCGGCGTCCAGTCAGCAAAATCCGGCCAATTTGGCCGGAAAGGACTGAATTGGCACAACGTAAAAAGGTTTAGGACTAAATCGGCACTAAAAAAAGGTTTAGGACTAAATCGGCACAAAGGCAAAAGGTTTAGGACTTTTTTGACACTTCTCCCGCTTTTAAAGACTCCTACGCAAGGAAGAAACCTGCTCAACTAACTGCGCACTATGCATGGCATTTGCAGAAAATTCGTGGGGACAACATGTAAACGAGTCTCGCATGATGACTCAGTCATTGACCATGCATCATTGTTATGCTTTAATTCATAAAGAGCTTCATCAATCGGTCCTTCTGGATATGAATAATGATCTGACAATGATGACTTACCGGATCAAGACTTGTCCCTGGAGAAACAAGTTCATTTATTCAACGTATGCCTAGAGGATGACCTATGTCTCCTGCTCGATGCAGGAGATACAGAAATTACCTAGGTTGACTCCAGCGCAACCAACTAGTATTTCATAGTCGACCAGCTAAGCTATGGCTGTCGAGTCGGGTCATGTATCTAACTTTACTTTTTTCCAAAAAACAAAAAAAACTACTAATTCAATCAAAAATATAATATACGGATATCAATTCAGTATGAATTTTTTTAATTTTGTCAATGTAGCATAAATTTATACATTATATTCCAACGTTGTCCTATGGCACACTGACATGGATATTCAATTATCACCGGCAATCATTTGGCACACTGACATGGACAACTTGTAGATTGCCACATCAACAATTTCCAACGATAATTGATCGAAAAGACCATGTTGGAATTTTGCATAAAGAATTAATTTTATATTAGTAAAATTGAAAAATTTATAACTGAATTAACAATCATATAATACATTGAGAGTAAATTAGGTAATTGTCCCTTGAAAAAGGCATGTCTATCTACACTCAATAATTGATACATCGGCATGTGCTTGTGCGTGTGTATATATACATAGAGAGAGAGAGAGAGAGAGAGAGAGAGAGAGAGAGAGAGAGAGAGAGAGTTATCGAAATAAATCATCCAATTCGATCTGATCAATTTATGGATCCACTTGTATCACATAATACTGATTGATACTGTTTCGTGACTGATACGGTGTTGCCATTAGCCATTACTTCATCAAGTGCTTTAGGGTAATCGGAGAAGTCCATCAGCAAAGGAAAGAAAGCCACATCAGAAATGAAGAGCAAAACTCACACTAAACACACCTTAGTAATCTTCCTTTCACAATCAAAGCTAAAACACCGCCCATATTTTGAAGAACAAGCTGGAGACAGAAGCACGCCACGGATATTGTATAAACTATCTTTCATAGGTTATATTTGGTCGAATTCAAGGCTCCGACTCTTATCAACTCTTCTTATTCTCCTGATACATAGCTACGCAATACACATCAACGTAGATTCCATAAAGGCGTGAACAGAAGCACGGAAATCATTGAGTACGTTTCAATTTTGATCCTCTACGCTCATCAACTTGGCCTCCCGCAGCTTAGCCTCATTCCTTATTTTGTCGACCACCGTCACCGCATCAATCCCTTCAGCAATCACCTCCAACAAATTTCCACGGTCTCCAGCAAAGCCCGCAGATCTCAAATCTGTTTCAATGTCGAATACATATACAAGAGAGGATGATGAGAAGAGAAGGGTTTTCTTTAAATTATTGGAGGCAGAGGATATCGATGGTTAATGCACGAAGTTATTCCGGTGATATTCGTGTGTATGGAGGATCGGGAGATGAGGGAGATGAGGAGTATTAATCAGCAAACTATATGCAGCCTTTTGTAGATGTGTATGAAACGGGGTCTACGAATTTTTACCGGTTGCTTCGTTCACAGCGATTGTACGTGCCCTGGCCTTGCGGGTCTTGTCCTCCGTCATGAGATCAATCACTACCTTTTTCTGGATATGATGGACGAAGAGACGAGATGTTAGGAAAGTTTTAAGAGGTGGAAGCGAAGGGAAGACACCAATCGATGCAGAAACATAAACCGAACAAAATGACGAACAAAACCAAAGACAAGAAAATTCAGATAGTACAGACCGCCATATTGCTTCTGACGCCGATCTATTCTTCTGCTCAAGCTCTCTCTCTCTCTCTCTCTCTCTCTCTCTCTCCACACGAGACACAACGGGATTAGTTTGAAGGACGATGAAGAAGATTAAGCTGGATTGGGGGTTTTTATAGAAAATCAAGAACGACTTCAGGCGATTGACTCGTGAAATTGATAAGAAGCTTCAGTTCAATTGTGAGGAAATTGTGAGTCCCTTGCTAGACTATCTTCAAAACCCTAATCGGGGTGATCTTGAAAAAATGATCCATCTTCATGCGGCTTTCTAGATTGGACTAGAGAGATTGAGTGGATCCGAGATTCTTCTCTATAAGAATACTCAATCAACAAGTGAAATCCCGTGTCGTATTGCATCCAAAATGTCATACCATATCATTTTTTATGTCATGTTTTTTGTTTCAAATCCAACATATAAGGTTACTTTTAAATTGCCAATGCCATTTAATTTTCGGTCTGTTTTTTACTTCAAATTTGCCATGTCATTTCACATCTGAGTTTTCAGGCCATTTCTTGCTTTCTTCAAATTTCGACCTTTTCATGTCATGAGTAGGGACAATCGATTCTAAGCTAAGACTATTCATGATTGGAAAGTTGAAACATATACAATCAAGGTCAGTTGTAGGTTTTCAGAACCTAGAACAAAACTAGGATACTTCGGAATCGGCCTGGAACCAAACTTTCTGTGGAAATTGGTGTCTTTCAACAAGCAGTTCCTACAGTATTGGCATAAGTAGAACTTTTGCTTCCTCGGCAAACTGGTTAAAGCACTTCAAGGCTTTTTTAGCCATCCCTGGCTCGTGTCTTTTGAAAATAAGATTAAAAGCAGTTAAAAGTTAATTTTACCCTGAAACTAGCTTAGTTGAACCAATTCTTCCTACTGCCCTTGGTCGGTTCCTAGAAATTTTACTCATAAATCTACCCAGTTCATCGATAATCAGCCTTGAACTGGCTAGTTCATGCAGGTTCTCAATGCCGGTTTGGGACCAATGCTCACCCCTAATCATGAACATGATTGTGTTTGACACGAAATTTCAATTTACATATCATTTGAATTGAGATTTCATTTGAATTGTCATTTTCATATTATTATTATTATCATTATTGGTCTTGGTAAGTGGACTCAAAATCTGGGTCGTTTGAAAATTCAAAACGCGTATATATACGCACGGTTGGAAGATTGATTGACATGACCATGGCTGTTTCGCGCACTTGCCGCCTTCATTTCTCAGTAAGTCACTAGGAATAATTGACATGCACACGGTTTCCATGCTCCACACGCCACGTCATTTGTGGTGTAAAGAGTCATACATGATATAAAGTCGTGCTCTGTTTTAATTTCACACGATATTTTCCAACTTTGAGATGACTAATGTAGCACTCTTGCCTGACGACTTAAGCAATTTCACAAATCTTTCCGAGTATATATTAGCAAATTATCGTGCTAATGTCAATCGTATTTGGAGGTGAATATCTTGGAAAGAACACCGAAATGTGACGCACATGACGAGGATCTGTGTGTTCGATAGTTAATAGGTTATGCAACAATAAGGACCCATTAAACTCATGATCTTTTTCATCAACCACATAAACGCTACGTATCAAAAGCTCTTAAAATCAAAATGAGTGCCACACTAGGTGATCATTTCACTATTAACATCAGCATCAATATCAAGTTCGAGTTACAATTACAGGAGAAATTGCCCCAAAAGTTATGGTGAAAATTATAAATATGGCCTTAGAAACAATACTCTCCTTTGTCTGCTTTAACAGGTTTTTTCCTCTATTAAAGTCCACAGCTCCATCAATCTTCCACTTAGAGGCTAATAATCAAAAAAAGGGCAATAGTCTCACAGTCTTCACTAGTCTTTATGACCCAAATTGTCCTAGTGTGGCTACGCTTCGTCATTACAAATCATGGAGGCCAACTGAAATAATACACAGTCCCAGTTTCTTAGTGACGACAACCTTGATTAACTTATTTGTTAGATTCTTTGCACCAAGGATCTTTAATGATAATATCCTATCATCCATCAACTAACGGATAGTCAAATATGATGATACCTCAACTCAATGTGCTTTGTCATTGAGTGAAATACCGGATCCTTTACAAGACAAATAACACTCGGACCGTCATTTATAATAATATTTTTTTTTAAAAAAAAGGAAACAAGGTCAGTCGATGATCGCTGATAGCGTCAACCCAGTGATAGTCGTCGACCCAAAAATAAAGTAAGTCCGGGAGGCCAAGTTGATCAGCGTTCAAGACCAATTTATTTTAACGTATTCGAAGTTTTTGTATAGATTCGACCACATTGCTCTTTTGATTTTCGCGTATTCTTTTCTGTGTTTGTTAATGGGTTTACCCATATCTCTCTCTCTCTCTCTCTCTCTCTCTCTCTCTAAAGGTAGAAGGTTCGTACAAGAGTCGTAGCTTTCATTGACATCGACGTATGAGGCAAAGTTCTCAACCATCCTATTCGAGAGTAATAGTCTTTGCTGTGATTGTTTGGGGAAGATTGACGGTAAATCCTTGGCATGATTCATATTTACAATTTTTTTTTTTTTACAATTTCATATTTACAATTTATAGGGTCCGTTTATTACACGAAAATGGGACATTGTCAGAAAATGTTTATCAAGGTGGACCGGTTTTGTTGAGACGATCCACATTCTTATGCTAATATCCTATGCTATTAGTTGCCATCGGAAATTGATGATGCAATGTCGCCGGTCGTCCTACAGGATGCTAACGTGGACAACTAGTGCATCGCCACGTTAGCAATTTCCCACGATTATTAGTCAAAAAGACCACATTGAAATTTCGCACAAAGATTGAGGATTACATTGGTAAAATTGAAAAATCTATAAATACAGTAGGTTAAGAACAAATTGGGCAATCATCCCTCAAAAAAGGTATGTCTATATGCACTCAACAATTGATGCATGGGCACACCATCTATCTGCACTCAACAATTGATGCATGGGCATGCGCCCGTGTGTGTATATACATATATATATATATATATATATATATATATATATATATATGGAATCATCAAAATAAACCATCCAGTTCGATCTGCTCAACCGATTGATTTGCTTGGATCGCGTAATATTGATTAAAATACGGTTTCATGACTAATACGGTGTTGGAGATACTGTTACAATTAGCATTGCTTCATCAAGTGTTTTAGGGTAATTGAAGAAGTCCATCATCTGTCTATATATAAAGTAAAACAAGCAGAGAGGCAAATTGAGAATATGTCAACTAAGCAAAGGAAAGAAAGTCCCATCAGAAATGAAAAGTAAAACTCACACGGAACACACCCTCGTAATCGGAATCTTCCTTTTATAATCAAAGCTAAAACATTACCCATCTCTTAAAGAACAACCTGCAGACACGAGACAGAAGCAAGCCACGAATATTGTATGAACTATCTTTCATGAGTTGCATCGTGTCGAAGTCAATGCTCCAACTCTTGTCAACTCTTATTATTTCATCTCTTATTGTAGGTACAAGACACTGACACGAAGCTCCACAACACACATCAACGTAGATTCCGCAACGCCCGTGGAACAAAAGCAAAGGAAATCGTTGAGTACGTCTCAATTTTGATCAACTACGCGGATCAACTTGGCCTCCTGCAGGCTAGCCTCCTTTCTTATTTTGTCGACCACCCTCACGGCATCGATCCTCTCGGCTATCACCTCCAACATATTTCCACGCTCTCCAGCATAGTCCGCAGATTTCAAACCTGTTTCAATGTCGAATCCGTAGACAAGAGAGGATGATGAGAAGAGTAGGGTTTTCTGTAAATTATTAGAGGCGGAGGATATCGATGGGTAATGCATGAAATCATTCCGATGAAATTCACGTGTATGGAGGAGGATCGGGAGACGAGGGAGATGAGGAGTATTAATCAGCAAACTATATGTAGCCTTCATAGATGTGAAACGGGGTCTAGGAATTGTTACCAGTTGCTTCGTTTACAGCGATCGTACGTGCCCTGGCCTTGCGGGTCGCGTCCTCCGTCATGAGATCAATCACCACCTTCTTCTGGATATGATGGACGAAGCGGCAAGAGATGTTAGGAAAGTTTTAAGAGGAAGAAGACGGACAGGAGACAACTATCGTTGCAGAAACATAAACGAACCAAAACGAGGAACAAAACCCTGACGCAAGAAAATCAAGATGAGTGAAGGGAGTAAGTACAGACCGCCATATTGCCTCTGACACTGATTTGTTCTTCTGCTCAAGCTGAGCCTCTCTCTTTCTCTCTACACGCAACGTGATTAGTTTGAAGGATAATGAAGCAGATTAAGCTGGATCGGGGGGTTTTATAGAAAATCATGACTGACTTTAGGCGATTGACTCATGAAATTGATTAGAAGCTTCAGTTCAATTGCGAGGAAATTGAGAGTCCTCGCCGGACCGTGTTTTATCTTTTGAAATGTTCTTCTCTTCTTCAAAACCCTAATTGGGGTCTTGAAAATAAAATCCATCTTCATGTGGCTTTCTAGATTAGACTGGAGAGATTAAGCAGATCTGAGATTCTTCTCTACAAGTATACTCAACCAACAAGTTGAAATTATTGTCATATTGCATCCAAAATGTCACGTCTTATCATTTTTTTGTTTTTTTTTTTTTTTTGTTTCAAATTCACCATATGAGATTACTTTTGAATTGCCAATGTCATTTAATTTTCCATGCATAGTATTATATATTTTTTTATTTTTTTGAAATTGCCAGGTTATGTTATATTCGATTGCCATGTTGTGTATTTTTCATGTCAAGTTTTTTATTTCAAATTTGTCAAGTCATGTTGCATCCGAGATTTCATGCTATGCCATTTCTTGCTTTCTTCAAATTTCGACATTTTCATGTCATTAATAGGGACGATCAGTTCCAAGCTAAGTTTATTCCTAATTGAACGTTGAAACCTATATTGCAAGCTTTCTAAACCTGGGTCAGACCTAGGATCCTTTGTAATTGGCCTGAAACCGAATTTTCGGTGGAAATTGGTGTCTTTCAGCAAGCAAGGAGCTACTAAATATTGGCATAAATAGAACATTTGCTTCCTCGGCAAACTGGTTAAAGCACTTCGAGGCTTTTTTAGCCATCCCAGGTCGAATTTGCTTTGCTACAACTTTAGTATGTTCTTTTGAAAATAAGATTAAAAGCAATTAAAAGTTAATTCTACCCTGAAACTAGCTTAGGTGGACCAATTCTTCCTAGAAACTAAAACACCCTTTGTCGGTTCCTAGAAATTTTACTCACAAACCTACCTAATTCATCGAGAACCAACCTTGAACTGGCCGGTTCATGCGAGTTCTCAAGGCCAGATTGGGACCGATGCTCACCCCTAATCATGAATACAATCGTGTTTGACACAAAATTTCGATTTGCATATCATTTGAATTGAGATTTCATTTAGCATGTCCTTTCTATACTATTATAATCCTTATCGGTCTTGGTAAGTGGACCCAAAATCTAGGCTGTATGAAAAGTCAAACCGCGTTAATATATGCACGGTTGGAAGATTGGAGTGACATTAGCACGGCTGTTTCGATCACTTGCCACCTTCATTTCTCGTAAGTTTCACTAGCAGTAATACTTGACATGCACACGGTTTCCGCCCTCCCCACGACACGCCATATTTGGTGTAAAGAGTCATGCATGATATATAATCATACTCAGTTTTAATTTTACGCGATATTTTCTAAAATTGAGACAACTAATGTAGCACTTTTTGCCTCACAACGTAAGCAATTTCACAAATCTATCCAAGTATATTTTAGCAAATTATATTGCCAAAGTCAATCGGAGTTGGTGGTGAATAACTTGGAAAGAACCCGAAATGTAACATCAGCCACGTAAACACTATGTATCAAAAGCTCTTCGTGTTTAGAGAGGCCCAACAATTAGAAGGTGAAATGCAAAAGACAGAAAAAAAAAAATACAAAAAAAACAAATACACACAATTACGTGAAAAGAGAAAAATCATGATAATTACCAAAAAAAAGGTCCTAGATCTATTTCAATTTTTCCAATTCAGTCTTAAATCTCTTTTTTTTTTTTTTTTTTTTTTTTGCCAATTTAGAACTAAAATTTTTGTAATTATACCAATTCAACCCATCCAATCAAATTTGATTATAAAGCCGACATGGAAGCCAGTCAACACCTGTGGATAATTTTTTAATAATATTTTCTTTTATTTTTCATCTTTTTCTCCTCTCTCCGTCTTCCCCTTCTCTGATGGCTGGCCAAAGGGAAGGGCCGGTCACCAACTATTGGCGAGCTCGCCTTGCCATTGCCAAGCGAGGGCAAGCTCGCCCAACCACAAGCGAGGCAAGCCCACGCCAAATCTAGCAAGAGCTCGCCTAGCCAGTGGACGACGAGGCCAACCTCGCCTAAATCCAACAACGCAAGTGTCGACTAGCCACAAGTGAGACAAGCCCTCACCCAGTGACAGCAAGGTGAGCCCTCACCCAATGACAGCAAGGCGAGCTCGTCGATCCACTAGTGAGAGCTTGCCTCATTGGACATGGGTGAGGTCGACCTTGCTAGTGGCCGGGTGAAATCATCCTCGCCTAAGAATACGGTTTTTCTCTAAATTATTAGAGGCCGAGGATATCAATGGTTAATGCATGAAATCATTCCAATGAAATTCGCATGTAAGGAGGAGGATCGGGAGATGAGGAGTATTAATTAGCAAAGTATGTGTAGCCGTTTGTAGGTGTTTATGAAACGGGGTCTAGGAATTGTTACCAGTTGCTTCCTTTACAGCGATCGTACGTGCCCTGGCCTTGCGGGTTGCGTCCTCCGTCATGAGATCAATCACTACCTTTTTTTGGATATGATGGACGAAGCGACAAGAGATGTTAGGAAAGTTTCAAGAAGAAGAAGACGAACAGGAGACAACTATCGATGCAGAAACATAAACCAAAAACGAGGAACAAAACCAAACTTAAGAAAATTTAGATGAGTGACAGCAGTAAATACAGACCGCCATGTTGACTCTGACACGATCTGTTCTTCTGCTCAAGCTGAGCCTCTTCCCTCCCTCCGTCCCTCTCCCCACACCAGACACGACTAGATTAGTTTGAAGGGCGATGAAGACGATTAAGCTGGATTGGGGCCTTTTATAGAAAATGATGAACGACTTTAGGCGATTGACTCATGAGATTGATTAGAAGCTTCGGTTCAATTGTGAGGAAATCGAGAGTCCCTCGCCGGACCTTGTTATATGTTTTAAGATGTTCTTATCTCTTCTTCGAAAGCCTAATTGGGGTGATTTTGAAAATATGATCCATCTTCATGCGGCTTTCTAGATTGGACTAGAGAGATTGAGTGGATCCGAGATTTTCTCTACAAGAATACTCAATCAATGAGTGAAATTCCGTGTCGTATTATATCCGAAATGTCACGCCATATCACTTTTTATGTCATTTTTTACGTTTCAAATCCACCATATGAGATTACTTTTAAATTGCTAATGCCGTTTAATTTTCAGTGTGTTTTTTATTTCGAATTTGCCATGTCATGTCGCATCCGAGTATTCATGTCATGTGATTTCTTGCTTTCTTGAAATTTCGACCTTTCATGTCATGAGTAGGAACGTTCAGTTCTAAAGCAAGTCTATTCCTAATTGGAAAGTTGAAACATATACAATCAAGGTCAGTTGCAAGTAATCTGAACTTGGAACATAACTGGGATACTTCGGAATCGGCCTGGAACCAAACTTTCTGTGGAAATTGGTGCCTTTCAGCAAGCAGCTACTACAATATCGGCATAAGTACAACGTTTGCTTCGTCGACAAACTGGTTAAAGCACTTCGTCGGCAGACTGCTTCATCAAGTGTTTTAGGGTAATTTGAGAAGTCCATCAAAGTAAAGGAAAGAAAGCTACATCAGAAATGAAGAGTAAAACTCACACGGGACACTCCCTATTAATCTTCCTTTTACAATCAAAGCTACAACACCACATATCTTTTAAAGAACAAGCTAGAGACAGAAGCAAGCCCCGGATGTTGTATAAACTATCTTTCATAAGCTGGAGAGATTGAGTGGATCCGAGATTCTTCTTTACAAGTATACTCAATTAACAAATGAAATCCTGTGTAGTATTGCATCCGAAATGTCGCGTCTTATCATTTTTTATGTCCTTTTTTTCGTTTCAAATCCACCATATGAATTTACTTTTAAATTGCCAATAACATTAAATTTTCAGTGTGTAGTATTTCTTATTTTCAATTTGCCGGGTCATGTTGCATTCGCCTGCCATGTTGTGTCATTTTTCATGACAATTTTTTTATTTCGAATTTGCCATGTCGTGTCTTATTCAAGTTTTCATGCCATGCCATTTCTTGCTTTTCTTCAAATTTTGACCTCTTCATGTCATGAATAGGGAAGATAGTTCCAAGGTAAGTCGATTCTTAATTGGACAGTTGAAACCTATACAATCAGGGGTTGTAGGCTTTTTGAACCTGGAACAAAACTAGGATAATTTGGAATCGACCTAGAACCAAACATTTGGTGGAAATTGGTGCCTTTCAGCAAGCAAGCAGCTACTACAATATTGGCATAAGTAGAACATTTGCTTCCTCGGCAAACTAGTTAAAGCACTTCGAGGGTTTTTTTATCAATCCAGGGTCAAACTTCCTTTGCCACAACCTTAATATGTAGAAAATAAGATTAAAAGCAATTAAAAGTTAATTCTACCCTGAAACTAGTTTAGGTTGATCAATTCTTCCTAGAAACTAAGCCGCCCTTGGTTGGTTTCCAGAAAATTTTACTCATGAACCTACCTAGTTAATCGAGAACCAGCCTTGAACCAGCTGGTTCATGCAGGTTCTCAAGGCCAATTTGGGACCAACGCTCACCTCTAGTCATGAACATGATCGTGTTTGACACAAATTTTCAATTTGCATATCATTTCAATTGAGATTGCATTTGGTGTTGCGATCTACCCCTCAGGAGGGAGGAGATAGGTTTAGAGGTACTTGCTTTTAAAGCGTGAGCTCTCCCAAGTTCGTAATTCATGTGAAATTGGTTTTCCTAATCTATGTGTTCAAAAGGAGTCTCCAATACCCATTATTGGTTTTCCTAATCTATGTGTCACGCCCCGACCCTCGGTCTCGTGACCATCCTTCAACTTTGGTCGATTTTAAAATGCGATATCCCAGGACTACATATCGCCGACCCTTTCATTTTTGATAGCACATGCGGAAGCGATTATAAAAATCCCGGACAATAAAGCAATGGGATATACAAGTAGGATTAGAAAATTTAACCTTAAAACCAACACCCTTATTTACAAATACAAGTCATGCTAAAAAGGTTGGTTTCTACTCAAATAGATTCTACAGCCAAAATCATCAGATAGGATTGGCAACTCAATTCTCATCAGGGTCCTACTCTGGAGCATCCTCGTAGTTCTCCTCCAGATACTCCTCTTCGAATTCTTTCTCCTCGGGTTCTTCATCGGGTCTGAAATGTTGTCCCCAAACCTAGGGATGAGACTATGTCTCAAAGCAAGTTCTACCCCCTAAGACCCGATTAGTAAACTAATACACCTTAGGGTTGCCTATGCACAACATAAGTCAGAGGGCTTACCTTGGCCTCATATTCCACCTGCATATTAGCACATATCAAATAGGGATCTAAGCAATCACATCACTGATCAAAGCATCGATCAAATCGACATAGTCGATTACACACCAACAAGACCACTCACGGTCATTTCCATTCAATCAACCAATTCACAACATCATATCAAAACAATGATCAATCGATCTAGTCGATTACCTATCAAACAGACCAATCCTAGGTTGTTCCCAAACATCAATCACATGTACTCTCTCGGGCGTCTTTTTCGCCAACTGCCATACCATCACCGATCACGTGCATTCTTTAAGGCGCCGTTTTCGCCAGTGATGTCCCAATCACCGAATCACGTATCATTTCTAGGGTGCCGTTTTCGCCAAGGTGATGTATGCAATGGACAAAGACTCGTGCGTTCTTTAAGGCGCCGTTTTCGCCGGTGATACCCTCCATCACCGAACCACGTATGTCCATAATGAAGCAAGGGATAGACGGCACTCGTGCGTTCTTTAAGGCGCCGTTTTCACCAGGTGATATCCTTAATCACCGAACCACGTATGTCTATAAGTCACGTACATTCTTTCTCTCTCGCGCGCCGTTTTCGCCAACGTGACATATGTAATGGGCGCAAAGCAACGTGCGTTCTTTAAGGCGCCGTTTTCACCGGTGATATCCTTAATCACCGAACCACGTTTGTCCACTTACACATACCCGATTGGTCTCGGCCAATAGAGTTCTCGATTCACTCTCACGACTCTCTCCACTTTACATCTCATCAAGGTATTATAAATGCTAAATAGCCATACTCGGCCACCTACCAATCAGTCATTCAATTTCACTCAATTTCAATCAATTAAGGAATAATTCCTTAAATTGCACAATCAATTTAATTAAGCACAACATGGAGCTCAAATAAATAAACTGACCGCACCACGACAATCAGCATGAAATTCCGGCCACCGGCCATCCCGGTTGAATTTCCGGAAAATAAATAATTAAATAATTAATTTCGAAAATTAAATAAATAAATACAATAATTTCAATTTAAAGACAATATAAAGCTCAATTAAATAAACGGATCGCGCCACGATCATCGCATAAAATCCCTGGGTCACTGGCCATCCCAGTTGAATTTCCGGAAAAATACATAATTAAATAATTAATTTCGAAAATTAATATTTAATTCCTAAAAATTCCACTTAGACCCGAATTGCCTAATTAACACCCGATAAGGGTCGGGAAAAATCCCAAGAAGCATCCAATAAATACTATAGGCAATTCTCTATCTAAGTACACTAACTATTTAACTAATATGCAATGCAAATCACTAATAATCCCTAATCCATTCTAATCTAACCACCTAATTACACTTAACTAACACTAATCAACCTTTAAGTATAATTAGCAAACTAAGAAGGCATTAGTGAGCAAAACTCACTCAAAACGACGGGCTCGACGCGAGGATCGACTTTCCTCAAAGCGGGCCGAGCATCCGGGCTCGGGAAGGCGGCCAAAACGGGCCAAACAGTTGCTGCAATACCCATTTTCTGCACTCTCGGTTTGCTGCTGTTTGGGGCGGATCCGGGGTCGGTTGAGGCGGCCAAGGGCGGCGGAGGGCAAGGCGGAGCTCCGGCGAGTCGAGGTGGCGGCGTACGGTGGCCGAAGGTGGCCGGACAGCAGTGGAACGGGGCTGGGCAGAGGCAGATTCGCATGGGGGAGGACGTCTGGGCGCGAGGGGCGGGCGGCTGAACGCGCGGCGTCCGCGGGTGGTGCGGACGGCGGCCCGGCGGCGTGCGACGGTGACAGCGACGGCAGCTCCGGTCTTCAAGCGAGCTGCTGTCTCGGCTTCTCCTTCCGCTTCTGGTTTCCACGAACAAGAAAGGAAGAAGGAAGGTGTCGAGAGAGAGAGGGTGAGGGAAGAAGAGAGAGAAGAGAGAGGTTTGAAAAGTCAAAGAAGAAAAAGCAAAGTGGAAGCCAGCAAGCATTTCGGTGGAGGGGGGCTACGCACGAGGGGAAAAGGAAAAGGAGAGAGAGAGAAAAAGAAAGAAAGAGAGAGAGAAAGGAGGAAAGGTGTTTGGCCAAATAGGGAAAGGGAAATGAGAATAAATTCAAAAGAAAAGAATTTCCTCAAATAGAAAATTCTTATTTCAATTTCTTTTGAATAAGCTCATTAATTCCTAAAAGAATTTCATATTAGAGTTCTTGATTCCCCTCTTGTATTTTTACATCCAATATCCTCTTGGATTTCTCTCATATGACTCTCATAAAATCAATTGATGTTTCATTTATCAAATTGATTATTTTCTTTATCCAAGAACCCCTCATACTCCTCAATTTCACAATCCCCGGCTTCAACTGAACGAAAACGGCCCCATTTATCCAGTCGAAATTAGATACCAAAAATCTGGGTGTCACATGGGGACTTGATTACCCTAGCTATTTAACTAAAACACTTTCAGCATCTAAACACCACCATTTGCTGATTAAAGTGTTAGGGCAAACTGTCAAAAATTCTAAGATTCATCTTAACTATTCCAAAAATGAAAATAACAACCAATTTATTAAAATTTCGCAATCAAGTATAATTGAATTGAAATGCACAAGCAACAACCTAGTGTAGTCTCTAAAAGGAAAACAACACAAAACAACCCCTATTGTAAAGGTCTAAAGGCTTGTTCAAATTTGGATACAACTTTTGATGCAAGGATTACATTTTTTTTTAATAGCTAAGCTAGTTCTAAATTAGAATTAACATGAAAAATCTAACTAAACTAGTCAAAATCTATCTTGTAAAGTCTTCTCTAAATTTTTAGTTTTTTCCAAAGATTTCTGATTTGTTTGGAATTTTTTATTCTTTAAAAAAAGCCTCGGGTCGGGTAAAAGAATCCGGCCCGAATATTAGTTTAACCCGGACCTCTATGGTCCTGGTCCCAGTGTGGCCCTACACTGATGGGTTCGGGCTATCTTGAAAAAGCAAGCCCAAATTTCGGATTGCCCTTTAAGCATCTAAGCCTAAAACCAAAATCAGCCCACACGCTTAGTGCCCCCCCCCCCCAACATGGACTAAAGGATAATATAGTTTAGTTACAACTAGCAAAGTTTCTTTAGATCTGCTTTGTCAAGTTCATTATCAACAAAAAAAAATATCATGAATCTTCCAATAATAATATTTCAATTAACAAAACCATTGTATAATATAGATCTTGAGTTCTTAGTTCTTATTTGTGAAAAGGTATCAAAAATCCTATGAAGATATATTCTTTCTTTGGTAACAAGGGGAAATACACTAGACTCTTTTCGGAGCTGGACATGTTAATCATGCCCACACTCTATACATGTTTTGGTGAATCCCGTTTAGTAATGGAGGTTCAAAGAAGTAAATTGACCATCCTTCAAATTCGTTGTATGATCCGAGTTCGCAAACCTAGTTACTACCACAATATCTAAACCGCATCTTTGATAACATATTCCAAATGTCTGTCATTCCTAATAAAATTAGGAGCCCCTTCACAGCATCATGATGTACATCTAGATTAAAAGTATTACTTTCTCCGAAATGCACTGCAAGATCAAGCTTAGTATTATCAACCACATAACTCACACAACCATACTATTATCATGTGAAGTATGGAACAAGCGCTTTACCTCCGTCTAAGTACATAATGAAAATCTAGGTAGTTTATTAAATGCAGAAAGTGGAGTACTTACAACATTTCTCAATGGTATGATGAAGTGCCTTGACACTTTCCTGACGGAACTCCTCCAAGTCACTCGTAAAGAACTCCCCCAAGTCACTCGTAAAATCCCAAATGTCTTCACTCTTCCTAATTTTTCTAGAGCAACTAGAAAGAGATTCTTTAACCATTTGTTGCTGTTATGCCAATCATATATCATAATATCTGTGAGTAAGAATAGTACAAGTATCAATATTTTCGTATTGCACTCACCTAGGTGTCAAAACCTTTTTTTTTTACTCACTTGAGTGTCACAAATTTGAAAAATCGATCACTTGAATGCTACTTTTAGTTTGCCCCACTGGAAAAGCTACTGTGGCCGCCGAAAAATATTTTTAAATATTTTATTTTTTTTTATTATTTTTTTGAAATTTTTATTTTTATTTATTTTTAAAATTTTATTTTTTTATTTTTTTCCTTTAGGGTCGACAACTATTACTAGTGACCCTCACCGATTGCGAAATCCTCACCCTCAGCCCACGAAGGCCTTGGGCAAGGCCGTTAGGGCCTTGCCAATGGTTGGCGAGAGCCCTCACCGCCTCGCTCTCACCGCGAAGGCCTTGGGCGACAATGTCGGGGCCTCGCGAGCTAAGGGTGAGGCCGCAAGGACCGTTGCCCGTGGCTGCCTAAAGCCAACTAGGGCCCTCGCGGCCTCACTAGGCCCTCATGGTCTCACCGGCCGGTGGCAAGGGCCCTTATTGCCTCGCTCTCATCGCGAACACCTTGGGCAACGACATCGAGGCCTCATCGACAGCAAGCAAGGCCGCAAGGACCTGTGGCCATGGCCACGAGGACCCTTGCCAGCGACCCTCATTAGCCCTAAAGAAAAAAAGCAAAAAAATTAAAAAATTAAAAATCCACATAGGACGTTTGGCCGGAAGTGGCACTTAAATGAGTGATTTTACTCCAATATGACACTTAAGTGAGCAAAAAAAGAAATTGACAATTAAGTGAGTGCTGTACAAAAATTTTGATATTCCTACTGTTCTTATCCCTAGTATCTGCATGTAACTCTTGCTCTTGCCCATCCACTTTGTTGGCCACCCTGAAGCTTCATCAAGTATTACTTAGAATTGTTAGCTACTATGGATTCTAGCAACTCTATAGACGCTATCCAATGTACTACACTTTGAACATCTCTATATACTCCCAAAAGCTCCACCTAGCTTTGAACGCCATCCAAATCTTTTTACACAATCAATCCCTTGCTCGTCTTATCAACTAAACAAAGTTATCAAAAGTAACATCTTTATTGAACCTACATCGGGGTGAATCTTCTTCAGTGCACCATAGTTGTATCACTTCACCCCATGTGCATAGCCACCTCTTGCTCTAAGGTTTCACTGTGCTATCACTTACATGAGCATAAATATGGTCACCGATCACTTTTGATTCGATGTAATTAGAAGAGTTACTCGACCATGTTTCCTACCAATTAACTGTGGGGACGTGATCTGTTCACACCAATAGGCAGTATTCACTGCTTCGGCCTAAAGATCTTCACATAATCTTGCATTGAACAGTAAAGAGCGAACTGCGAACTCTCTCCAAAATAATTTTGTTGATCAGTTCTGTGACTACATTAAGCTCTACGCCTTGGCATCACTCTGGTGTTTCACATGCCTACCTCTCTACAAAACCGGCTAATTTCCTCATAACAGAATTCTAACCCTTTGTCACTTCTCAAGTAGTTGATCTTCCTTCAATGTACTTTTCGATCATTGATTTTCACAACTTGATCCGAATAAGCACCTTGCTCTTATGCCTAAAAAGAGAAATTCAAACTTTCCTTGAAACATCATCAATAAAGAACAATACATACGTAGCACCACATTTGGATGGAACATGAGAGATTCATGTAAGTCTGACGCACCCAATCTCCAAGGTCCAGTGAACAACTATACTAAACTTCACTCTCTGGTGACTACCGATGTTGTAGTGTTCATAGAAGTTTAGCTTCTTAGTTCGGTTACCTCATAGTAGACTAATTCAAAACCATCAGATATATCTTACTCATGTGTGAGTCTTATGTGTGAAAATTGCGTCATGTACCAATCCAAAGCCTTAGAGAATCTAGCAAACAAGCCATTAGTGTCATTCCTCGGGGAAGATACAACCTGCAGTCTATTGTTGTTTGCATCATGATAAGCTTTACATCAATCAATGTTCTGAGTACCCCACCGTGCATCCATCCCTACTATTTCATAAGCTACACCATTTCCCATAAGTATCATACCAACCTCGGTACATTGATAGGTCGTAAGTTAGTATTTATGAGAAGTCGCATGATACCTCGGTACATTGATAGGTCATAAGTTAGTGTTTATGAGAAGTCGCATGATAAGAGCATTAAACGTCAAGCACCCAATCATCACCTGATGAACTCATGGTTCCTGCTAGCACATCACAACATTGCTAGAACTACTATCAATTGTAGTAATAACATTACCATCACCAACTACTCCACCTTAACTGAATTTCCTTGTTTCTTGGACAATTTTTCATGTAATGTCTTACTTCGTTGTAGTGGCAACATTAATGATACCATATGTTGGACATTGATTTAGAAAAATTCTTCATCTGCTACCTCCAGACCCTTTGCATTCGTCTATACCCTAGATAACCAAACCTTGCACCATAACATTCGCTAACTTATCTACTTTGCAACTTCTTTTTCCACTCCTCAACAAACAATGCAAACTTTATCTCTTGCAAGATAATCATGTTATGCCCTCGTAGTATTCAATCAATAAAATGCTCAAAAGAATTTGGTAAAGGCACCGACAACATCATACATTTTTTTTTTCTCATTAGACAAGGCCTCATTAATATCCTTCAATTCTATCATGAGCTTGTTGGACTCATTTAAATGGACTCTGATCGATATGCCTTCAATCACCTTGATGAAACAATATTTTTAGCATATACAAGCAATTGATTAAGCCCTCCATCAGTGAGGTGACTATAGTTTTGCCCACACCGTTGCGACGTTCGTCTCTTTGGCCACTTCAAGCAACACTTCATATGATAGGATCGACAACATTATGCTTTTCATCTATTCCGCCAACTTCATCTTGTAGGCTGCTTTCATCATTATAAGCAATCTACCTTTTAACGCATCGGGCAAGTCTTGGGTTGTTAATAGGGTAGGCGTCTCAATTCTCCGCAGTCTAAAATTATCTTGTTTAACTTCTCAATCCCAATTGTAGCTCCAAACATAAGTGCAATACGTTTCCAGACAATGATCATAATGGCAGAAGCTGCAAATCAACTCTAAAAACTCTAATTTGGCTTCACCAATTGTTGTGAAAATTGTTAGAGAAATCTTCTTAAGATGTTTTGAAGTCGACAAAACGTTTCCATCAGTCTAGTCTGAAGACTTGCAGACTCTATTGACAAAGTCTGAAGACCTCCAGACTCAAGATTCAAAGTCTACCTTCATTGACAGTTTCCAGACCGACGAAGTTAAAGTTCTATTCGAATAGATTAAAGCATATCGTTATGGATTTGATTCGTATGGTTAAGGAATATCTCACGGCTGGTGTTAGCACTTCAAGATCTGTTATTCGTATTCGGGTAACCTAGATTCTATTGATCCGCGAATTATACTTAGAAGGTTCTACTTATGGAAACCTAGATCCTGATTGTATGGGCGAGCAGGATTGATGGGCTATCATCATTTTCCTTGAATAGCTCGAGATCTCTCTAATTGATTCTGTCCAACGGGTTGATTGGAAGAACTTCTTTGGAAGGTGCCAACGGTATTGAAGGCATGAAGAGGTATATAAGGGAGACATTCAAGTTGTTCAAGAGTGCCCGATAGAAAATTTTCAAAGTCTGAATCTCCTTGTTCTTTTGCGATCTTATTCGTCGAGCTATTCTTGTAATCAAAAGAGAGACTGAATATTTGTGAGACCTTCAGGAAGTGTAGTAGAGTCTCTACACTGTAGAATCAAGGACGTGAGACTGTAAATTCTCTTTTGATTCTTAGTGAAATCCAGCCGATGGCCTGTCAGTGCGAGAGAGTGGACGTAGGCTTGGTCTAAGCCGAACCACTATAAACTTGGAGTCTTGATTCTCTATCCCTAATCCTTTTACTTTACATCGCATCTTCATACGTCTATTATTGCTTTCAATCTCTTAGTCTATCAATCGATAAAAGTTAATCTATCTTGTTACGATTAGCAAAAATCACTTTGATCACCTATTCAGCCCCCTCTAGGTGCTCGTACTAGTTCTATCAAAAATAACTTCAAAGCTCACGGATCTTGCAATTCAAATTTAATACAAGTAGAAGAAATTTCCGAAGAGATTGATAAGATTAATAAAGAACATTAGAAATTTACATGCTTTGGTTCAAGTGTTGGTACATACTGTACTAGGAGAGCCAACGACCAAGAAATCCATTGGTCATCCGAAGAATAACAACGTTACAATTGCTCAATCTTCAAGTGTTTCTATTGAGAAAATTCTTACTAAGTTTTGAAACTAACAAAACTTTATGGTTCTAACGCTTATCTTAAGAACATATTTCCTTTAAAGTTATTTATGAGGAATTATCGAAGATTTTTGCTAAAGTCTATTTATCCTCAAAAGCACTTCCCATTCTAATGAAGTCTAGAACAAGATTGTGTGCAAAACAAGGAAGAGTCCAGAATCGATCTTATTACACAGATCCAGAATGAACTTATTAGGAAATTATTCTACATCGTCTAGCTCTCTGGCAAAGGATTTCTCTTACCTTATATAAATGTGTTGATGGAACCAATAACAAATTGATGAAATCAATTTTGGAGATAAGTTCCTTTTTGGGAAACATCTACTTACGGAAATTAAGATTCCGATTGTATGGGCAACCAAAATTAAGTGGAAATTCTATTCTTGACTTCAACGGCCACAATATCCCTTTAATTGATACTATCCAACGACTTGATTGCAAGAAAGTTCCTCCAGAGATTGCCAATAGCTAATATGGCTTGGAGGAGTATTTGGAGGTCATTCAATCTAGAAGTGTGTGGAACGTGAATTTGAGATTCCAAAGTCTGAGGCTACTCTAATTTTACTTGTCTTTGTCTGTGAGCATTAAAAAGTGTGATCAAGAGAGAAAAAACAAAAGAGTGTCTTAGTGAGATAGAAAGTTCTACCACTGACTATTTGCTTACATAATTGTAGTCTCTTGTTTAATCATATAATGGAATTCAGCCGGTGGGCTGTCAGCGTGGAAGAGTGGACGTAAACTTAATCTAAGCCAAACCACTATAAAATTCATGTGCCCTTCTCTCTTTCCTTAACTTTTTCATTTAAAGTCCGTTGCACTATAATATTATTATAGAAGTCTAGACGTGTTTCTAATCCTCATCTAGACTTTGCAAGCGATTTATTTTATTCCACACTTATTTATGAAGATTTATTTTAAACACCTATTCAACCCCATCTAGGTGTGAGTACTAGATTTATCATTTCCCAGCTTTAAGTTACATTTAAAGCAACTCAAGTGTTATCTCACAAGCTCTCACAAAGAACTTACCCAGAATTTTAGCAAAAAATAAATAAATAATAATAATAACTCTCTCAAAAAACTCATTGAGAGAAAACCATACGTACTCAATCTGTTGCTCTAATGTGTAATATATGAGTAGAATTCAGTTTTTTATATGCTCTTATGTGTGTTACCAACTCAAACTAGGAAAACTTGATTTTCTAATTCAATATTATATTCCACTAAATTTGGACTCAACTGAATTTGCCAAGCAATAAAGTCCAAGTTAGAAGACATCCAAATAAGAGCCAAATTCAACCAGGTCAGATTTTTTATACACCTCAACTTCGAGACATAAAGTAACAAAACGTATCAATCATGCACAAGTAAACTGAGATAAAACGTCCTAATTTCTTCGGAGTAGAGAGTTAATAGCTTGTATAACGGCAAATTAGGTGAAAACCAGACTGCATGGACCGTACAGCCATTATTATTTAGAGCTAAACAATTTACCGATACCGTGAGGAAGATTCCACATTTGGATAAGTTGAAAGTTCTGACCTTACGTGACATTTGATTTTTTAATAATAACAACATTATTATCAATATTACTACTGCACTGAAGAGTCCTCTGATAAAAATCAATAGATAAAGAGTCAATTAAGGCGACAGTGATATACGTAGAAATAGAATTTTGGCGATAAAAAAAGAGAGAATTTATTCGCAATTCTGAACTTAGTCTTCAAGAGGAAGAGATTACATTTTTTATACAAACTGTCATATGAAATATAGATATTTTTCTATAAGACTGGCAATAGGCACTAGGCGGCAGGGGCTACTCAATATGGTAAAACCGTCAGTTCTAAGAATGATTGGTGTTGTAGAAAGAATTCTTTCATTTCGAAAGCACCTTAGTTCTTGAAAGAATGATAATAGTTGTAGAAAGAATTCTTCTATTTAGAAAGCACCGACCATTAATGGGCTGATCGCTTAAATTAGCATTCTAAAACAATAATTTCTTTTTTTTTAGACTAGCATTGACTTCTAAGTCTACACAATTAATGGGCTTGTCACTCTGATAAGACAGACAATTCTTGAAAGAATTGTAGTTAATCCATAACTAGGATTTCTTTTATTTGGAGATGCGCATTTGACTTTTGAGGCCCAGTAGTTAATGGGTTGATCACTTAAGTAAGAGGGACGGTCCCCGAAAGGGTAGTATTTTGTCCTCGAACTCAAAATTTTTATTTGGAGACGTGCACTTCACTATCATTTACTTGTTGCATCTAACTTTTAAGTGCAAATAATTAATGGGAAAACTCAAATTTTTTATTTGGAGACGGTACATCTAACTTTTAAGTTGCAAATTAATAATGGGAATGCTGAATTTCTATTTGAATACATGCATATGACTTTTAAGCACAAATAATTTATCGGATCCGTCAAATAAGACCAACGGTTTCTCAAAGGATGGTAGTTGTTCTAAGACTAAAATTTATTTATCTAGAAACATGCATCCAACTTTTAAGCACCAATTAATGGGCTAATCACTCAGCTAAGACTAATACTTCTTGAAAGAATATTTGGAGACAAGCTGAAAATAATTGATGGGAAAACTCGATTTTTTGAAAAATTTGGAGACGTGCACTTCACTATTATGTATTTGCACACTAGCATTGACTTCTAGGTTTACACCATTATTGGGCTTGTCACTCTAGGAGAACTCAAATTTTTTATTTGGAGACTATGCATCTAACTTTTAAGTTGCAAATTATTAATGGGAATGCTGAATTTCTATTTGAATACATGCATATGACTTTTAAGCACAAATAATTAATCGGATCGCTTAAATAAGACCAACGGTTTCTCAAAGGATGGTAGTCGTTCTAAGACTAAAATTTATTTATCTAGAAACATGCATCCAACTTTCAAGCACCAATTAATGGGCTAATCACTCAACTAAGACTAATACTTCTTGAAAGAATATTTGGAGACAAGTTGAAAATAACTTATGGGAAAAATCTATTTTTTTAAAAATTTGGAGATGTGCACTTCACTATTATGTATTTGCACACTCGCATTGACTTCTAAGTTTACACCATTATTGGGCTTGTCACTCTGGGAGAACTCAATTTTTTTATTTGGAGACGGTGCATCTAACTTTTAAGTTGCAAATTATCAATGGGCATGTTGAATTTCTATTTGACGACATGCATAAGACTTTTAAGTACAAATAATTAATCAGATCGCTCAAATAAGACCAACGGTTTCTCAAAGGATGGTAGTTGTTCTAAGACTAAAATTTATTTATCTAGAAACATGCATCCAACTTTTAAGCACCGATTAATGGGCTAATCACTCAGCTAAGACTAATACTTCTTGAAAGAATCTTTGGAGACAAGCTGAAAATAATTGATGGGAAAACTCGATTTTTTAAAAAATTTGGAGACGTGCATTTCACTATTATGTATTTGCACACTGGCATTGACTTCTAGGTTTACACCATTATTGGGCTTATCACTCTAGGAGAACTCAAATTTTTTATTTGGAGACGGTGCATCTAACTTTTAAGTTGCAAATTATCAATGGGGATGCTGAATTTCTATTTGAAGACATGCATATGACTTTTAAGCACAAATAATTTATCGGATCGCTCAAATAAGACCAACGGTTTCTCAAAGGATGGTAGTTGCTCTACGACAAAAATTCATTTATCTAGAAACATGCATCCAACTTTCAAGCACCAATTAATGGGCTAATCACTAAGCTAAGACTAATACTTCTTGAAAGAATATTTGGAGACAAGTTGAAAATAATTTATGGGAAAAATCTATTTTTAAAAAATTTGGAGATGTGCACTTCACTATTATGTATTTGCACACTCGCATTGACTTCTAAGTTTACACCATTATTGGGCTTGTCACTCTGGGAGAACTCAAATTTTTTATTTGGAGACGGTGCATCTAACTTTTAAGTTGCAAATTATCAATGGCCATGTTGAATTTCTATTTGACGACATGCATAAGACTTTTAAGTACAAATAATTAATCAGATCGCTCAAATAAGACCAACGGTTTCTCAAAGGATGGTAGTTGTTCTAGTTGTTCTAAGACTAAAATTTATTTATCTAGAAACATGCATCCAACTTTCAAGCACCATTTAATAGGCTAATCACTCAGCTAAGCCTGATTCTTCTTGAAAGAATATTTGGAGACAAGTTCAAAATAATTTATGGGAAAACTCGATTTTTTAAAAATTTGGAGACATGCACTTCACTATTATGTATTTTTGCACACTCACATTGACTTTTATGTTTACGCCATTATTGGGCTTATCACTCTGGGAGAACTCAAATTTTTTATTTGGAGACGGTGCATCTAACTTTTAAGTTGCAAATTATCAATGGGAATGCTGAATTTCTATTTGAAGACATGCATATGACTTTTAAGCACAAATAATTAATCGGATCGCTCAAATAAGACCGACGGTTTCCCAAAGGATGGTAGTTGTTCTAAGACTAAAATTTATTTATCTAGAAACATGCATCCAACTTTCAGGCACCAATTAATGGGCTAATCACTCAGCTAAGATTGATACTTCTTGAAAGAATATTTGGAGACAAGTTGAAAATAATTGATAAGACCAAAAAAAAAAAAAAAAAACTCGATTTTTTAAAAAATTTGGATACATGCACTTCACTATTATGTATTTGCACACTCGCATTGACTTCTAGGTTTACACCATTATTGGGCTTGTCACTCTGGGAGAACTCAAATTTTTTATTTGGAGACCGATGCATCTAACTTTTAAGTTGCAAATTATTAATGCAAATGCTAAATTTCTATTTGAAGACATGCATAAGACTTTTAAGCACAAATAATTAATCAGATCGCTCAAATAAGACCAATGGTTTCTCAAAGGATGGTAGTTGTTCTAAGACTAAAATTTATTTATCTAGAAACATGCATCCAACTTTCAGGCACCAATTAATGGGCTAATCACTCAGCTAAGATTGATACTTCTTGAAAGAATATTTGGAGACAAGTTGAAAATAATTGATAAGACCAAAAAAAAAAAAAAAAAAACTCGATTTTTTAAAAAATTTGGATACATGCACTTCACTATTATGTATTTGCACACTCGCATTGACTTCTAGGTTTACACCATTATTGGGCTTGTCACTCTGGGAGAACTCAAATTTTTTATTTGGAGACCGATGCATCTAACTTTTAAGTTGCAAATTATTAATGCAAATGCTAAATTTCTATTTGAAGACATGCATAAGACTTTTAAGCACAAATAATTAATCAGATCGCTCAAATAAGACCAATGGTTTCTCAAAGGATGGTAGTTGTTCTAAGACTAAAATTTATTTATCTAGAAACATGCATCCAACTTTCAAGCACCAATTAATGGGCTAATCACTCAGCTAAGCCTAATACTTCTTGAAAGAATATTTGGAAACAAGTTGAAAATAGTTGATGGGAAAACTTGATTTTTTAAAAATTTTGGACACGTGCACTTCACTATTATGTATTTGCACACTCGCATTGATTTCTAGGTTTACGCCATTATTGGGCTTGTCACTCTAGGAGAACTCAAATTTTTTATTTGGAGACGGTGCATCTAACTTTTAAGTTGCAAATTATCAATGGGAATGCTGAATTTCTATTTGAAGACATGCATATGACTTTTAAGCACAAATAATTAATCAAATCGTTCAAATAAGACCAACGGTTTCTCAAAGGATGGTAGTTGTTCTAAGACTAAAATTTAGGAGAAAATAACCTAAAAGATTAATTTTTAATGTTTTCTGAAATTTTTTTAATTTTCGGAAATTTTTTGAGTTTTTTTTCAATTTTTTTAAATTTTTTTTCCATATTTTTAATATATAATATTATTATATTCGGGAAAAAACGAGTTCGGACTGGGTAAACTCGATCTGGCCCGTTGATACGATCCAACGATCCTGATCCGACCTACTTCGAATAGAAAAAACTAATTTCTTAAAACTTTTTTTCAATTTTTAATTAATTGATTCTTATTTATATTTTCTTTTTTTCTTTTTCTTTTAATCTTTTCTTTTCTTCTTCTGGCCTTCTTCTTCTTCGTGCGTTCTCTGCACGCCCGAAGCCACTTCCTTCGCCGAGACCTTACTTCCTCACCGAAGCACATCCAAACGACAACACCGACTGAAGCAACCGCCGTTCCACCACCGAACCACCACCATCCGCCGGTCGTCCATTCCGACAGGCGTCGACCACCGCCGGCCACGAACTCCGACGGCCATTAACCCATTTGCCGGAACGAAGAAACATGACCACTCGACGATACACGATTCTTTCCCGATAAACGTAGAAAAACTCAATGGACACAAGCAAAAAGAAAATATATATATGATTCTGCGGATATAGGAGCAAGAACGAATCGGTCTCATGTCAAAGCGTGAAATATTCTTTCTGTTGTCTTTCAAGCATTTTATTAAATACTTGGGATGCATCGGCCAACAAGAAGATTACAGACTCATTCAAGGCAAACATCAACACGACATGCGCAAGCAACATTCAAGATCAACTCAGAGGCTTGTTGGTCGCATTCGGAACAGATACGAACGAAGGACAGACAGCTTCGGCCACAACCCACTCATTCGGGCATTTTCACAAACAGTTGACGTACATTACTGGAACGAGGGATTTTTGGCTCGATCAAGACTCAAGCACAGGCCTAGGTTCCTGAAAAAGCATGCCAGAATGCATTACAACATCCATGAAGGACCGACGAGACCGGAGCTCGCGCGAACCGGTTGACCGCGAGCTCTGGCCCGACGCTTCAAGGAAAAAAAAAAAAAAAGAGCACCAGTGGCGCGGGAAGGCCTACCTGGTTCGGATGAGGCCTACGGCGACGGCCAGGGACTATCCCGAGCTAACACTCTTCTCTATCTCGAGCTGACCCTCTCTCTATCACTCACTCCCTCTCTCGGTCCAAGAACCCCAGCCCCTCAAATGAGTGAGCCTTCTCGCCTTTAAGGGCTACCGGCAGGCGTGCATGGATTCTGCCACCGCCATCTTGCCGGCCTGCCTGACCCCGACCCGCGGATCACTCTGCCAATTGCCCCTCGCGATCCTCTGCCTTCTCTGACTTGTACCCTTTGTCCTGCGGAGGCGTGAAGGAGGAACAAGACCCACGCTCGGGCCGGGCTGAAATGAAGGGAGATGGGCTAGCCCGCACGAAAAGGAGAAAAGAATGAAGAAGGAGATGGGTCGGCCCACACAAAAAGAAAGGAGAAAAGAAGGAAGAAGAAGAGGTGGGTCGGGCTTGCGTGGGGGACAGGAAGGAAGGGGAAAGGAGGGCCGGGCAGGCCCAGATCCTGCCCGGCCTTGCTCGACTTCTTTTTCCTCTTTTCTTCTTTTTTTTCTTGATGATTATAATTTTTAATAATAATAATAATTTTTCCTCTTCTTTTCTCTTTTCTTTTTTTGATTTTTTTTTGAAAAATTTAATACTTACCATTAGTAATGCAAATATTCCCAATGCTAATACGTGATGTAATTTAGTGAAAATGATTTTTTGTCTAGGGTTTAAAAATTAATCTCTAATTGTCATGCCATTAATAAATAATTAAAACGATAGCCAAAATTTAGGTGTCAACAATATACAAAATCTTTATTATAAGTATTCCCATTAAAGTCATTTCTTGATTGGGAAGATTGCCCAAGGATGGCTATATTCCCATCCAAGTCCCAAACCCATGAAATGCACTAGCTATATGCCAGTTTGACATAATCTTGGTAAAGAAATCGGATTTCATCACCCCTTTAGAACGAATTAAGCTATTATTATTGTCTGGTAACTCCCAAATGTAGCATGAGGACAATCTAAGAGATCCGTGGTGTTTAGTGCAGATCCATTGATCGTGAATACAAATTATTTAAAGCATCTTTTAGCTCAAAATGGCCTTGTGACATATAGTCTTACTCGACATGCGTAAACACAATGATTTGCGTGGTGCTAACAAAGGGTTGATGTCAGCCTTTTAGAGCTAAGTTGCTGGGCTCTATATCCTAGTTCATGAATTGAAAAAAAAAAAGTTGCAATTTTAATGATCGGAAAGCAAATAGACATGTTGTAAGATAGATGAAATGATTATGTCATATTGGATTGGCAACCCACTAAACTATAAAACAGTCTGGTTGAAGTCAAGCTTGCCTCAACCTTTCTTGGACAGCTATCTTCTCTTGTTTATGTTTTTTCGTTTCTTCTCTTTTTGATTCTTCCCCTTTAAAGCATATCGAAAAGAGTAATTAGGATGCTCATACATCCACCAAAAAATTGTCAGCTTCTGAAAAATAATGAAAAAAGTTAACAGACATGTATGAGAAGATTTTAGCGGTTTTACACTTAATGAAAGTCAAAGTTGAACATTTCAAGATCTAAAGAGTGGAAAATAAAAGTTACACTAAACAAAACCCTAGTTATGATCCATTAACAATAAAACCGAACATGTTGTATAAACTCTCTTGCGTCAGTTCAAATTCAAGTCTCTGAACCTTGTCAATTATCTAGATAATTACAAGGGGGGGGGGGGGGGGGGGGAGAGAGAGAGGGGGGAGGGGAATAATAAAGAACCTTTCACATAGTTATTCTCCTGTGGATGCTGGTATAAGACAATGATAGAAAGCAACACACAACGTATTCACGTTATTGACTCCAAACCCAATACGATAACATGCGGAAGAAAATGAGACTCAGTGACGCCCATGAACAAAAGCTTGAAGAAAACACACGAGCAACAGGTGTCTTATTTAATATTTATGGTGTCTTCAGTTTTGCTGCTTTACGCTGATCAACTTGGCACCCGCCAGCCCAGCTTTCCTAATTTTTTCAACGGCTGTCGTCTCATCCACTTGCTCGGCGATCACTACCAACAAATCTCCATTCTCTTCATTAAAGCCCGCGAATGTCAACCCTGTTTCAATGACAAATATATATAAAGGAGAGGATGATAAGAAGAGTAGGGTTTTTTCAAATATATTAGCGGCAGAGGATATCGATGGTTAATGCACGAAATCATTCCAATGGAATTTGTGTATGTGGACAATCACGAGATGAATGTGATTGCGAGTGTTAAAGCCATCATACATGTATATGAAACGTGCTCCAGGAATCGTTACCAGTTGCCTTGTCTGTTGCGATCGTACGTGCCTTGGCCCTTTGTTTCTTGTCCCTAGTATTGAGATCAATCAGTACCTCTTTCTGGATATGATAAACAAACCAGCAAGAGATATTAGCGTGCGAAAGAAAAAGAAGCATAAAACGAAGAAAACGAAGAGGAGACAATATTTCATGTACAAACATAAACCTAGGAAAAGAACCAGCGGCCAGAAAATTAAGAAGAGCGATGGGAGTAAGTACGGACCGCCATATTGCCTCCTGGACCGATCTGTTCCAACTGGTCAAGGCAAGCCTCTCTCTTTCTCTCCCTCTCTCTCTAGATACAAAGTGCTTAGTTCGATGGATGCTGAGGAGACAAGGTCGATTGGAGGGGTCTTTATAGAGGCGACCAAGTGTTGGAATACATTACCATGACTTTTCCCATCACTTCCACCGTCATATCTCATGAAGTTCCACTTGAAATTACATGACAGGTGCACGGTTCTCATACGCCACCCCCACATGCCATATTTGGAGTGGGTAATCGTACTAATAAACTGTTGTTCAAAAAAAAATCGTACTAATAAACTATCTTACTTGCACACGATGTTTTTTTCAACATCGACATCACTAACGTCGGACCATTGCCTCAGCGCCTAAGCATTTTAAGAGATCTACTTGCGTATTTATTGGCATAATAGTTTTTCTATTAAAACGAAAATTCGACTATAGTCTTTGGGGTCAAATTTGTTTCTTTTGAACCTATTTGCTCCCATATTTTGAGAGATCTCTAGCAGGAGCCCAAGTGCAACAATCAAAGACCATTAACGTTTGAATGAGCCAACGCATGGTGGCTTGTGTGCACCCGATGGAATCATACGGACGTACGAGACACAAAAGAAGAAGAAGAATAAGAAAAGAGAAAGAACAGTTGTTTTTTTTCTTTTTTTACGTACAGTTGACTTTGAAGATGGGCGACATTCCATCTACCTATTCAATATTTTATGGGTGTTGCATGTAGCACGCTAAGTAATTCAATAATTCCAGTCATGCCATCTCCAAACACCAATTGTTAAAACATTTATTGCGTGGCTAGGAACATGATATGACTTAGAGAAACCGGCCACGCCTAGAAGGTTTCGTCGCTAAAAGCAGACGAGATTATGACTTTGTCCGTTTTGTGAAAAATAATTTTCACAAAATTTTTTTTTCAAATTTTCCGATATTTAGTTTATGAAAAATAAACTAGTCAAGGAAAATATCTTCCACTAATGTGAAAATACCTTCAAAAGTAGGGAAAATGTTTTTCACTATGTTTTTCCCTTTTCAAAAGCGAAAAACGTTTTCCATATCTGCTTTGACCACATTTTTCTCTTATTTTTAGGTTTTCTTTTTATTTTCTTTTTTTTTATTTGCTTTAAAAATAATTTTTTTTTTTTTTTTTTTTTTTATAATTGCAGGAAATCCACACGCGGCCAGCGGAGGAAGGAGGAAGGAAAAGAAAAATAAAAATACTATAAATTTGATTTTTTAAAAATAAGAAAATATTTTTGAAAATATGTAAAAATTAAAAATTAAAAAAAAAAAAAAATCGTTTTTTTGGGTAATTTTTCCTAGAAAATAAAATCATATATGAAACAATGTAAAATATATTCTATTTTATTTTTAGGTTTCTGAACTTGAAAAATATTCTCATTTTCTTGAAAATGGTTTCTAAAAAACCATTTTCTTGAAAAATGGTTTCCTAAAAAACCATTTTCAAGAAATGTGAGATTTTTCTCAAAACAAATGGAGCATTAATATCAATAATTTTTTTTTCAATTTTTAACCTAAGATCTCTTTCTTTAAGACCAGCTTACTCAAAATCAAGCGCTTAATCAACACAAAAAGACACGGTTAACATGTAAGTTGAAATCAATGCAAAAATCATGCATGGATTCCCATAAGTAGAGTTTTGTGTTTGGAAAGAATACCTTGTCTTGGATGATTGTTAATCAATGAATGAATCCCAATCAACACTTTCTAGAAAAGAAATGAGTCAAATCACTAGCCGTTGTAATATATATTCATTCTTTTATGAGTCTGATTAGACATTTTAATCAGATGATACTCATAGTCTAAATACTCCTTGATCATTTCGATCACGAAAAGAGATGCGTGTACCTCATGAAACTCGTTCAAGCACTATGTGACTTAATTAAAACATATGCTCAAATTGATGCAAGAACTTAACAATACATATCAAAACAAACACAGCATTTGCAAGCATCACACATGGATTTTCATTTTTCTTTTTCAATATCATATTAGTTGAAATTAATCGACTCTTTCGGTAACAACCGAGCATCGGTCTCCCCTTGGCAACCGGCATCATCCCAATCTCATTATCAGGACGACATCCTAGGGCAACCCCTCGGCATCGGCCTCATCCGAGCCGGCATCATCCACAATCTCAATATCGGGACGGCATCCAAGGCTTTACCCCAAGTAATGACCCGGCATCCCCAATGTCGGTATATAAGTCAATTGTGTGTCCTTGTGTTTCAAGCATTAACCGATTCATTTTATGTTTAAACTTTTAGCCGAATAAGTGACCTGAGGTTCATGTCTAAGCCATGCCCAAACAAAGCTAGACGCAACCCGGCTCGATTGGCCAACCCGAGCTCGAGCTCCCCTTTATTGAGAAAAGGGGTCGTAGCTGGGTTTAGTGGCTAGGTCTTGGCCCATACAATGGGTACTTTGACCAATCCATGGGTTAGCCGTGGGTTAGTTCTACTTGACCAATCCTGTGATCAATCCTTAAGTCGGTCGACTAGTCTTGTAGCTGGTATGTGACTAGTCCAAGGTTCTGCACCACAAGTCTTGGTCAGTTCGAAATTGAACCACGTTGAGTTCATTTGATCCATGGTCAATTATTGGTTGTTGGAATTGATCGATTCGTACCAACTCACAATCACATGGGATAGGTTCATGGTCGTCCACGGCCGGTTCAATGACCGGGCGGAATCACTCGTGACCGGTGCATTGACTGCACAGAATTAAGCCATAATCGTTTGTTGATCCGTGATCGTCTCACGACCGATTCTTATGATCAAATAACATTTCCATGGTCGAATACTCTATAACTGGACCTTGGGTTACCGATCCCTGAACGGCCAATTAACTCATGACCGGCCCTCGGGCCGACTCATGGCCAAGTCTCACCATTGACGTACCGGGCTTTGGCCTACTAGTCGGGGCCAAAATAGGGGTTGAAATCGAAGATCTTACATCTTCTTATTAGTTTCGAGCACAAAATCGCACGACGTTTATTTATTTGTTCATATTTGCTTAACTAGTAATCAGGGATTTAGCATTTGTGGAGTGATGTTAGTGTAGATTGTGCCATGCTGAGGATGCTTCGCATAGCGCGTTCCTGTCTATCGGATGTTCTGGTTCTTCTTGTTGATCACATCGCGTGCTGGTAATGTTGCTTGATTTTCCACGTCAGATTAGGATATTAAAGGGAAAAAAATGGTAAATACTTGCATCAAAGATAACCAAAACCCAGTGGAGTCCCCAAGAGTCGAGGTCCGTGAGATTGACACCCGAGCTCCATTTCATTCTGTTAAGGCTGCTGTGAGTCTATTTGGTGAGGTAGCGAGCAAGAAGAAGCCGACCATCAAGAGGTGGAAAACTTCTTCAGAGGTAATTAAAGAAAAAACCGTCAGCAAATACCACTTGAAGGCTTGAAATATAACCATATGCATGAAATCGAAACGTGCATCGCACCCCGTAAACTATTCTTTGGGTGAGTAATGCAACACTTGAACAATGCTGATATTATCCATCCATCGAATTGTCTTTCCATAATGTACTGGACAAGGAGACACAGCTTCTTCCGGCACAGAAAGAACTAAACCGGATCAAATAGCAGTTGGAAAATGCAGAAACTACTAAAGCACCAAAGCACGAGCGCTTTCCGATCTGGGAAAGGCAAACAGAACGGTTCAGGAATTGACCACCAAGCTCGACTCTGCAATTGAGTCAAAATAAGCAGCCATCGAAGCCACCGAGGCCGTGAAACACAAGGCTAAGCATCTTGAGCGAGTGAAATCCCAAAACCTCGAGCGGACCAGTTCATGGGAAAAGGAATTAGGCATTACGAGGGATGAGTACAGAAGAGCCGCCGCCGAATTGAATACTGCTAAGCGAGAGCTCATCAAGATCAGGCAGGACTTCGATGCAACTCTAGAAGCCAAATTGGCCGCTTTCCAACAAGCAGCTGAAGCTCAACGCTCGGCCAAAGTTAACTCGGAGAAAGCTAGTGAATTGTCTAGAAATCCAGGCGATGCGCCAATCCCTTGATCACCTAAAGGCCACATATTTTCAAGCCGAAAAGGAGCGGGCCAAGTTCGTGGAAGAGAAAGATGCTCGCCTAAAAACTTGCAAGATTTCCAAAGAAGAAGGGGAAGAGAAGCTCCTTTCTTTGAAGAAAAATTCGATCCTGAGCAAATGAGGAATCTTGAGCTAAAGCTTGTGGAAACAACTGAAGAGATTGAGGTTCTACAGAATGAGATGAAGAAGGTCCACGCTACCGACATGGATTCAGTCAAGGTCATCACTACGGAGCTTAACGAGGCCACAAAGGCATTACAAAATGTTGCAGAAGAAGAGAGCCCTTGTAGAGAGTTGGTGAATTCTCTCAGGCAGGAACTGGAGGACATGAAGACAGAGCGTCCCAGTTTGGAAGCATGGGAAGCGGAATTGCAGAGAACCATGAAGACCCTTCAAGCCGAATTGGTCGAACAAAAGTGGGAACTCGAAGCGGCCCATCAAGAAGAGAAGGAAATTGATGCTGCTGACGAACAGACAATATCGTTGGCGATTCAAAAGACTATGCAGGAAGCAGAAGAGATGAGGAGAGCAGCTGAAGAGCTCAAGCATGAAGCCGAAGCAAACCGTGTTGGGGAAGACGAGGCGTAGAGGATGCTAGAGGCAGCACTGAAAGAGGCAGAGGTGACAAAAACAGCAGAGAAGAGGGCGCTCGATCAGATTAAGAACCGGAGAGCTAAGACAGACATGGTGAGCGCATCGGACCCTGATTCCAGCGGCTGGATCAGAATGTCAGTACAGGAGTTTGAGTCCTTGAGCAGGAAGGTTGAGGAGTCAGCAAATTTGGCGGAGATGAAGTTGGCGGCCGCGGCGTTTCAGATGGAAGCAGTGAACACCAAGAAAAGTGAGGTGGAGAAGCAGAAGGAGGTGATCCTGAAGGAGATTGAGGAGATTAAGGAGGCCACAGAGTTCGCCTTAAAGCAAGTGGAGATGCCCGAGGCGGCAACGAAGGCCATAGTGGGTGAGCTTACAAAACGGCATCAACAAGAGCAAGACATCTAATGAATTTTCTGTCACAGGCCAAAAAAGTTCCCACAACGTAGAAGGGAGAAAAAAATGTGCATTCCACGGTTGAGTTTGAGTTCAAATGATCATTAAGCTGTCATGTGGAGGAAGCTATGAACATGTCTCTTGAGAAAACTCATTTTGTGCAAATACGATTGACAATTCTTCACATTGATTAGATGCAGAAAAGAAACAACTTAAAATAACGAAGATTGACCTTATTATGCATCTGAATCATCCTCCAAAGTTCGTACTCACGACGTGATCTAAGGGTGCAATACAGCAGGTCTCAAACTTGATCGAATTTTTTTTGCCACAAAGTCCTGCGGTTAAAAGTGAATCTTTCATTTCGCAACTGAGTGCAGAGAAGGCAAGCAGAGATGGACAAGAACATGATTCAGCTCTCATCAGTTTCTGTTATTATAACGAGTCAAAAACACAAGTGAATACTTAAGATAGGCTTGACATATCCATGAGATGCTCCAAAAATGGCGAATCAGTGCCGAGAGGAAAAGGACAAACCACTTGCGTTCCCTAACATAATCAGTGAATTGCTGACTCTTTCAGACTCAATGACATGGAGACAATGACCAACAACCTGAATAAAAGTGAAATCAGCCAATGGATTCCCTGCAGAATCAAGTCCTATGAATTTGTGAGAAGTCTGCACATTGAGACTTCTGCAATAGCCTTTGCCATTGATGTTCTGTAAAATTACTCATCTTATGAGATGCTACCCATAAAGCATCTCGAGCCAGATTTCAGCTTGTGTATTTCGATGGGCAATTTTCGACTTTAAAATCTCAGCGGTCGAATACCATGTACATCCCATGCCTGGTGCCAAAGTAAGATGTATCGCAAAAACACGTGATGGATACAGGTGTACTTGAAAGAACTAACAAGCTTATGACTGTTTGACAATGCCATGAGCTTTTAAGCTTTTTAAATGCGAAACTTATCATGCTGCAACTGTTTAATTTCCCAGTCTCGAGCAATACAGAGATTGGAAGATTTCCTTTTCCCCTTAAATCAATCGCAGCTAGTTTATTTTACAGCTATTTTTGAAGCTCTTCCTATATAGGAAGCTTCATAAATAACTGCATATTCCCTTTTATATCAATTCCTAAACTATACTATAGACAATTAATAAATTAATTGCCTTGGTTATTTCATGCTTCTTGTCTTGGCCATTACTGGACTTACCATAATCAACAATTGCCTTCAACCAAAGTTTAATATATTCTCGCTTTCTCTCTTTTTTTTCTAATAATTTATAAGACATATAAAATACTCTGCATGTCTCATGAACCGATTAAGTCTAAACTTTTAAACCCAATCAATTCGCATGTACTTGATGTGAATTCCTATAAGTGGGCTCCAGCTCCTGAATTAGATATGCCTTATACCTTAAGTCCTTGATCAATTGCCCCAATACTAAGGTTTACATTCTTCCTTCCTCTTTCTAGGACAAGGCCCAATCTTCAACTCTGCATAAATTCATGTGAATATAACCCTGAATTTGTGACTTTTGGACCTATTTGCTCCCATATTATAAGAGATCTCTAGCGGGATCCCAAGTTCAAGAATCAAAGACCAGTAACGTTCAAATAAGCCAGCGCATGGCGGCTTGCTTGCATCCGATGGAATCATACAGAAGCACGAGATACAAAAAGAAGAAGAAAAGACAAAGAACAGTTATTCCCTCTACGTTTTCGGATATTTACATGGTACTTCAGATGAAGCCTATCTATAATATTTGTATATACATGCACGAATTGTCCAGGCCTGCACGACATCGTCGTATGTACGTTTGACTTTGAAGATGGCCGGGATTCCCTCTACCTACTCGGATATTCCATGCGTGTTGCGTATAGCAAGCGTACGTGACATGGTACTTCCTCATTTCGGATCATGACAGCTCCGAACACCGATTACTAAAACATTTAATCCGTGGCTAGGAAGCTCATCATGATATGACTTAGAGAAATCGGCCACGTCTCGAAGGTTGGGTCCCTAAAAGAAGGCGAGATTATGACTCCGTCTGTTACACAAAAAATAATTCTCAAGATAAAATTTTCCAGATTTTCTGGGATTCGGTTGGTGGAAAATAAACTAGTCAAACATCTATTGCTAATGGGAAAAAACACTTCCAAAAGTATGGAAAATGTTTCACTTTTCAAAAAGAGGAAAATATTTTCCATATCTTCTTTCACCACATTTTCCTCTTATTTTCATGTTTTCTTTTTATTTTCTTTTCTAGTTTATTTTCAGATTTCAACTTAACACCATAAAATATTGTCATTTTTTTAAAAAATAACTTCCTGAAAAACATTTTCTAGAAACGTGACAATTTTTGCGAAACAAATGGAGCCGTAATGTCAATAATCTTATTTTGTCAACGTTTAACTTAAGGTCTCTTTCTATTATCCCCCAAAAGCAACGCTAGCTAGGATAGGTAAGACCAGATTACTCAAAATCAGGTGCTTAATTAGCCAAAAAGGCAAACTTAACATGAAAGTTGAAATCGACACAAAAATCATGCATGGATTTCCATAAGTAGAGCTCTGTATTTGGAAAGAATATCTTGTTTTTAGATGATTGTCAATCAATGAATGAATTCCAATCAATACTTTCTAGAAAAGAAATAGAAAAGAAATTTGAGCCAGATCACTAGCCATTGCATTATACATTCGCTGTTTTTTGAGTCTGAATAGACTTTTTATTCAGATGATACTCACAGTCTGAATACTCCTTAAGTTTATATATAGACTTCTCGTAGAGTCTAAGATCCTAGGCATCATAACAATAGTCATGTATAAGCTTTCTTGATATATTCATTGAGGTAAATATCCAGATGATAATAAATAGAGTCTGAGCATCGTTTCCTCATTAATATCATTTGAAAATACTTTTGCCAAATTCATTGAACATTTACAAAAAGTTTTGTCAATCTTCAAAACATATTAGGAATTTTCTCAACATTTGCCATGTATTCACTCGTCAAATAGTCTCGAGAAATTACACTGAGTAAGAATCGAAATTAAGACATTAATAGCAAAGCATAAGACACTCTGATTGCTGCCTCGAGCATAAGCTATTTCTTATCACAAAGTTCTCAAACCTAGCTTGACTCACTCCAAAGCATCAATAAATGTGCAAATCTGGGAGGCTTGCAAGCTATGGTAACTACTTAATTTTCTTCGGAAGGACTTGATGGCAACATCATTACATACTTATTTAACGACACAAGTGAGACCATCAAAGTCGAGAACCCTAAAGAGGCAAATCCTTATGTTGCTCGTGGGTCTGCCCGTCCTTGGAAAAGTCAACGCACAAGAGAACAGCCTACCCTTTTCTTCCCTCCACATCACCCCTCCCTCCACATTATACATCTTTAAAATCTCTCTCTCTCTCTCTCTCTCTCTCTCACGCACACGGTGGTGATTCTGATGGTTGGTGGGTTAAGGTCAAAACGGTGGATAGATAACCTTGGTAGCGCGGAAAAGAATCTGGTCCCGACCACCATTAATGTCGTTATGTGCAGCCGAGACAAAGAGAGGAGAATCATTTGAACTTTTTCTCCTTTTTCATTCCTTTCTCTTTTTTTTTTTTTCGGTTAAAATATGTCTCGAATTTGAGTATGATCAATGAACCAACCTAAATTGACTCAGTACGTGAAAATTCAAAAACAAACAATACAGACTACAGACTATGGATATTGTTTCTATGTTAGAGTGGCCAAAGACGAAAAGTCCAAGGTTGTTGGGAATATACGGTAAGCAATCCCATGGAGGAGCTGGCCAAGAATAAAAGACAAGGGAAAGTTTGGGTCAACGTATCCCACTTGGACAATGAGGCTATCTTCACGTTTTCTTTTTTTAAACCTAACAACGAGTTTAAATATTTCCCAAGATTTCATATAGGTTTTTTTCAAGTTAAAAGGGCGTTCTCTGAGTGTCACGTCAGTGCTCAAAAAGCGCCGTTGACAAGTGCTTGGCGAAGGTTTTCTTTTGTGAGTTACATCCAAGAATTCAAGTGTTTGAAGCCAAATTAAATTCTTGTGGTAAGTAATTGTGTATAATTTCTTTGTAAAATAAGAGATTATTTAGCAAAAAATTGTGGGGCTAAATATTGTGCAAGATATTAGGTGTAATTGGAGATAGAGAAACACTGTTATTCGACTACTTGCTTTCCGCAACAATTGATATCAGAGCCAGACTTGATTGAGTTGAAATGAATCGATGTCAATAGAAGAAAGAAAAATGAGAATCGATAGATTTGATGGGAATGAAATAAAGCCACATGAGAAATGAAGAGCAAAACTCACACAGAACACACCTCAGTAATCTTCCTTTTACAATCAAAGCTAAAACACCACCCATCTTTTAAAGAACAACCTGGAGACACGACACAGAAGCGAGCCACGGATATTGTATGAACTATCTTTCATGAGTTGCATCGTGTCGAAGTCAATGCTCCGACTCTTTATCAACACCTATTAATTCATCTCTTATTGTAGGTACAAGACAATGATACGAAGCTCCACAACACAAATCAACGTAGATTCCGCAACGCCCGTGGAACAAAAGCAAAGGAAATCGTTGAGTACGTTTCAGTTTTGATCGTCTACGCTGATCAACTTGGCCTCCCGCAGGTTAGCATCCTTTCTTATTTTGTCGACCACCTTCACCGCATCGATCCTCTCGGCTTTCACCTCCAACATATTTCCACGCACTCCAGCATAGTCCGCAGATTGCAAACCTGTTTCAATGTCGAATCCGTATACAAGAGAGGATGATGAGAAGAGTAGGGTTCTCTCTAAATATTTAGAGACGGAGGATGTCCATGGTTAATGCATGAAATCATTCCGATGAAATTCGCGTTTATGGAGGATCGGGAGATGAGGGAGATGAGGAGCATTAATCAGCAAACTATATGTAGCCTTCGTAGATGTTTCTGAAATGGGGTCTAGGAATTGTTACCAGTTGCTTCGTTTACAGCGATCGTACGTGCCCTGGTCTTGCGGGTCACGTCCTCCGTCATGAGATCAATCACCACCTTCATCTGGATATGATGGACGAAGCGGCAAGAGATGTTAGGAAAGTTTTAAGAGGAAGAAGACAAACAGGAGACAACCATCGTTGCAGAAACATAAACGAACCAAAACGAGGAACAAAACCCTGACGCAAAAAAATCAAGATGAGTGAAGGGAGCAAGTACAGACCGCCATATTGCCTCTGACACTGATTTGTTCTTCTGCTCAAGCTGAGCCTCTCTCTCTCTCTACACGCAACGTGATTAGTTTGAAGGATAATGAAGCAGATTAAGCTGGATTAGGGGGTTTTATAGAAAAACATGACTGACGTAAGGCGATTGACTCTAGAAATTGGTTAGAAGCTTCAGTTCAATTGTGAGGAAATTGAGAGTCCTTCGCCGGACCGTGTTATATCTTTTGAAATGTTCTTATCTCTTCTTCGAAACCCTAATGGGGTGATCTTGAAAATACAATCCATCTTCATGTGGCTTTCCAGATTAGACTAGAGAGATTGATCGGATCTGAGATTCTTCTCTACAAGTATCCTCAATCAACAAGTGAAATCCGTGTCATATTGCAGTCATAATGTTACGTCTTATCATTTTTTATGTACTTTTTTTCATATCAAATCCACCATATGAGATTACTTTTAAATTGGCAATGTCATTTAATTATCAATGTGTAGTATTTTTTTTTTTTTTTTTGAATCTGCCAGGTGATGTTGCATTCAATTGCCATGTTGTATAGTTTTAATGTCAAGTTTTTTTATTTCAAATTTGCCATGTCATGTTGCGTCCGAATTGTCATGCCCTGCCATTTCTTGCTTTCTTCAAGTTTCGACCTTTTCCTATCATGAATAGGGACAATTAGGTCCAAGATAAGTTTATTCCCAATTGGAAAGTTGAAACCTATACAATCAGGGTCACTTGCAAGCTTTCTAAACCTGGAATGGACCTAGGATCCTTTAAAAATCACCACAGCAAGCAAGCAGCTACTACAATATCGGCATAAGTAGAACATTTGCTTCCTCGGCAAATTGGTTAAAGCACTTCGAGGCTTTTTTAGCCATCCCAGGTCGAATTTGCTTTGCTACAACTTGAGTACGTTCTTTTGAAATAAGATCTAAAGCAGTTAAATGTTAATTCTACCCTGAAACTAGATTATGTGGACAAATTCTTCCTAGAAACTACACCGCCCTTGGTCGCTTCCCACAAATTTTACTCATGAATGTACCCAGTTCATCAAGAACCAGCTTGAACCAGCCGGTTCATGCAAGTTCTTAAGACAGGTTGGGGACAGATGCTCACCCCTAATCAAGAATACGATCATGTTTGGCACAAAATTTCAATTTGCATATCATGTTTGGCACAAAATTTTACACAAAATTTTATAAAATTGATGACGACTAATGTAGCAATTTTTGCCTGACAACGTAAACAATTTCACAAATCTATCCAAGTATTTTTTGTTTTTTAGCAAATTATATTGCCAAAGTCAATCGTAGTTGGTGGTGAATAACTTGGAAAGAACCCCGAAATGTAACATCAGCCACATAAACACTACGTATCAAAAGCTCTTCGTGTTTACCGAGGCCCCACAATTAGGAAGGTGAAATGTAAAAGAGAGAAATAAAAAAAAAAAATACACACACAACTACGTAAAAATCCATTTCAAAATCAAAAGGCCAAAAAATCAAAAATCACCAAAAAGTTCTACATTATTGCAATTTTTCCAATTCAATCATAAATCTTCTTCTTTTTGGTCAATTCAATCACAAATTTTTTTGTAATTATGTCAATTCAATCCATTCCGACCAAATTTGATCATAAAGCCGACGTGGACATCAATCAACACCTGTGGACAATTTTTTTAATAATATAATTATTTTATTTTTTATTTTATTGAATTTTTTTTTTTCCTTTTTTTTCTCTTTTTTTTTTTTCTCCTCTCTTCTTCTTCCCCTTCTCCGACAACTAGCTAGACAAGAGGGCCTAGCGAGGCTCACCTCACCTAAAGCCACCGGTGAGGCAAGCTCATCAATCAAGCGAGATGGGCTCGCTCACCGAACATGGGCAAGGTCCACCTCATCATCCACTAGCAAGGCAAGTCGACCCAACCAATGGCTGGGTGAGCTCACCCTTGCCCAACAATGGCAAGGCAAGCTCACCACTAGTCGACGATCGACCCTCCTTTCTAGCCAATCGTCAAAGCAAGAGAAAGAAGGAGGGAGGAGAAAAAGAAAAAAGAGAGAAAAAAAATCAAAAAAATAAAATATTTTTAAAAAATTATCCGTCAATGCCAACCAGTATCCATATTAGCGCCGACCGACAAAAGCCAAATTTGATTAGACAATTGCAAAAGATTTTGACACAATTACCAACAAAAAAGGTTTAAACTATATTAGAAAATTTTCTATAGATTTAAAACTTTTTTGGAAATTTTCCTGAAAAAATCATGACACCACCCTAGATAATCTTTTCATTGTTAGTGTCAGCATCAATACCAAGTTCAAGTTACAATTATAAGAGAACTTGCCTCAAAAGTCATGGTGGAAATTATAACTATATCATTAGCAACAGTTCTTTCTTTTCTCTAATTTAACAATATTTTCCTCCATTAAACTCCACATTCCATCAATCCCCACTTGGAGGCTGATCATTAAGAAACAGCAATAGTCTTCAAATGGTCTTCACTCATCTTTGTGACCTAAATTGTCTTAGCGCAGTTGCACCTCGTCATCACAAACCATGGGGCCCAATTGAAATAATACACAATCCCAGTTTCACCTTGTCATCACAAACCATGGGGACCAATTGAAATAATACACAATCCCAATTCTTAGTGACGATAACTTGATTAACCTGTTTGTTGAATTCTTTGCACCAAGGATCTTCTTTAATGATAATATCCCATCACCTATCAGCAAACCGACGGAAAGTGAGGTATGAATACTAAACTCTATGCAAGACAAAAAAATCAAAAAAAAAAAAATTGCAAGGTCAATGATTGCTGATGGAGTCGATCCCGTGACAATCGCCATCAAAAATAGAAAGCAAGTCGGGGAGGCTGAGTTGATAGGCGTTCAAGACCAAATTATCTGAACGTTTTCAAAGTTTTTGTATGGATGGGGTTACCTATATCACCTCTCTGGCATAAAAGGTTCCTACAAGAACCATAGCTTTCATTGACATTCCCTGGCATGATTCATAGTTACAACTTACATGGTCCCATCCGAAAATGGGACATCGTCAGAAGATGTTTATCAAGGTAGACCGAGACTACCTCTTTAATGTTGTTGAGACTATCGACATTTTCTTGAGCTAATATCCGATGCTACCAAGCGCTTGGCACTAGACTAACAAAACACAAGCGTCCGAGCTTCAGAATTTCAGCAGAGAACAGAATAAATGAACAATCTCTGAAGGGAACGTAAGAGTAACACGAACAACTCGTCTTTTGATTTATAAGACGGGTCCATCCATGATATGACATGACCGTGCATTTGTGCATTTAACAAATGGAGCACTACTACACCCCGATGATAGGAGCATGTCACTTCGTTAATCAATTCCGTGAACGGACTGATAGCACGATAGACGCAAGATTCTGCAACCAACTAATACAACCTCACAAAATGAATCTCCTAAATACAATCTTAAGAATCCGTCTCACATTCCAACACTACCAAATAGTCACCTTTACAGAGAAAAGGTCACTGTCGCTTAAGAAAGGAGTTGAATAAGAAACAATAATCATAAAGAAAGAAAGAATTTCTCGGCACAATCTTCAAATCAATGCAGATCCAAAACTCAGGTATCATCAACTTGGGAGTGAAACACAAAACTTGGGAATGTAGTTGTGATGTCCCTGCCCAACACAAAAAACATAACATTAATACTCCATGTTAAATACTGATTCTTGCATGAATAATAGAGAAAACTGGCATCATAATTTCACAAGTTGAACCAATTTCCACTCCACTTGGGTCCCAGTGAGACTGCACAGGATCTATCAAGACTCAAGGACAGTGAGTTCCAACAATGGAAGACCAATCTACATGTGTCTTCACAACTCATTTGCTCATTAATATTAATCAAACTTGTATCGGCCATACTTAGCATTTAAAAGCTACCTTGGTGATCAATAGAGGATCACATTACTATAGTGGCAAGCTACCCTTATTTACTATATCCAACCAGCAGAAGCTTGCCACGGGAGTCGCTCGAGTGCATAAGCTCATCCTAAATTATTGTTTTTCAGATAATTGACATTCCTGTTCTTATCAAATCACAAGCTTAATTCAAGCTTCCAAAGAAACCCATGACATCTCCATGCAAAGTAAAGCTTCCATGTGAAATTGTCCAGCTAATACAGTTTCCAAAGAAATTTTTAGCGTCATTTACTTGGAAAGTAGATAAAGTATATAGTGGCAACTTACTTTAGATATTGGAGTGTCATGTTTTTCAAAAGGGATGGATGTCTCAAAACAAGGCTCCGCCATTCTTCCTTGTCAATCTTGCCATCATGTTTAGTATCGGCTTCCTCAAAAGTCTGAGTTGAATAGGCAGAGTATCCAGTTAGTGAAAGTTAATATCACATGAAGAACTGTGTATTTCAGTAATTTGGTCAAAGAAGCACCTTGTCAATGATACTTTCTATGACATCATCCGAGAGATTCATGCCAGATTCAGCAAGGGTAGCAACTACCATTTGCTTTACCTATTGATAGGAAAATTATTAGTCACAGTACTCTTCAAGATGACAATGCCACACAAATATTAGCAATGGTCAGCAGATAAGCAAACTGAAACTGCATTTGTTATGATTTGTCTAAGAGGCGCATTAGGTAATTAAACACGAGCATATGGATAAAGAATTCAGTGGTCAAGCAACAACAATGCTTACGTCTCTCAAACCTATAGGTGAACAAATACACAGAAACATGCCAAGTTGCGTGAAGTCATGAACTCACTAGTCATCCATGAACTCCCTAGTCATCCTAGTCAAAGTACAGTGTAGATAAGAGAGGCCGGTGAGCAATCAAAAGGACAGCAAGAGAATCAGCTGGTCTAGACATGGTTTGGTCATATGCAAATGGTAGCACATAAATTGCATTGATCATCAAGTAAAGGCATATAGAGCTTATAGCAGCAATACAATATATAAATCAATGACTGTACATGATCAATTAAAACAGATTTATAACTTAAAAAAATAGAAAGAACAGATAGTGTATCAGATCTTTATCTTTCAAACAGAGAATATATACCTCCTGCCTCTCTATAAAACCTTGTTGTTTGAGGTCATAGAGTTGGAAGGAAACTGTAAAAGGAAATTTGAGAATAAGTTAGAAACCTGGCTGATATGCATGAATGCCAAGTAATGACCACAATTATTGACATTTACCAAAAATTAAAATCTCTCCCTCTTTCCCATTCTCTCGAATGTACTCACATAGATAGTGTCACCTCAAGTTGCAATCTTTCACCATTATATGAACATAGAAATTCAAATTCAGTGGCCTAAAGATACATTTAAGACAAACAGTGAATCTCAGTCAAGAAAAGCAATGGAGTTAATACATTTAAACAATAATGCAAGCCTTTTAGTCCAGAAAATGTAAAAGTAAATCTATCTCAATAAAAAATGATGACGCGATGTTTTTACTACACAAAAGTTTCCATTCCTTGGTGAAGATTTATATCAGAAGACCATCATAAACTTTTCAGTTTCCCTACTTCTCTTACCACAAAAGAGCCAACACTTACATTCAATCTTATCTTCAATCGGTGCATTGGGGTGAAAGACAGATAGAGCTCTAGCAAATTCATCAAAATCTAGTATTCCGTTGTGTTTAGTATCAAACAAGTCAAACACCTGCATCTTTCAAGAACAGACAATAATCAGTCACATTGAAACTTCAAACAGCCGCTGAAAGAAATAAATTTCATCAAAATATCGGCAATTCAATAGAAGAACCAAGTGAAACTTCACTTGTTTCCAAAATACCAAATTAGGTTGATCACCAATTGGTCCTTTTTCAAATTAATCCCAACTACAAGGGAGTCTCAAAGGAATGCAGAAATAAGAGACAGATGGTACTCTTCAGCAAGATGGAGAAGATAATGTAAAGCAATGCTGAATGCACAGGGCAAATGTCAATGATAAGGATAAAGTTGACAAAGGAAAGAGAGCTATGCCACCAAGTACCACCTTAAACCTTGAACTACACATAGGTCATACATTTGCATCTGGCTTATTGTGCAAGATGTTTTCCCTCCGTAGCAGTTTAAAATATACGTCCAAGAATGTTCAAACATGATTCCCTTGTGATGAAGGAGGAGGAAAACCAAGGCAAGCAGGAAATTAAATCAAAAGAAGCTTAAGTAAATAAAATTACCCTATCTGCAAACAGGCTCTCCTTTTTATTTGTCTTAAAGAGTGCTAACTGAAATTCCTCCTGCGGAACAAAACAAAAGCAGAAATTAGAGAGCATCAAATTGCAAGCAAAGAAGCTCACATTTTAATGTTCATATAATTTGGAATAAAATGCACTTCCCACTTAAAGTCTCCCATTATAAGGTTAAAGCAACAAAGACCTGGACATGATTGGAGTCTTTCTGAAACAGGTCAGAAATAGATGCATCATTACCTTGTTGATCAGCCCATCATCAACTACAGCACTGCTGATCTTCTTGAAAAGTTCATACAATGCTTCTATTTCACTCACGCTAACTGCAATTGAGAATGAAAGCAGAAATCATTTCCAGGATCAACAATAAGATTTTATTTCCAGCAGTTGATTTGGGAACAAGGCATGCATTTGAAACAAGTGAGTAAACATTTGATCCATCAGTGATTTATCTTCTAGGTGAACACACACACACACACACACACACACACAGAATACAAGAAGAAACAAATTTCTAGGATGTGGCTCAATCTTATTTAAGCTGTAATTACATTGATTCATATATAAAAGTAGATCTATAAATCATGGATGATAAATGACTCATACATGCATCTTCGATTTCAGAACATTCAGGACACTCCTTTCATAATCTTTCACTAATAATATGTTGAACATCTTATTTCAAATGAACAAACAAGAACCCAGCCAAGTACAAAAAGGCACACAGAAACATGGTATAAGAGAGAGACAGGGAGGTGACTTTGCCAAGAGCACACTGCCAATAGCAAAAGCAAATGAATACAAAATCAAAGAACTGGCCCATTAATCAGCTTTTGAGAAAATAGCTGCAATGATCCTTCTGCAAGTTCACCTACAGAAACCTTGTTACGACTTCTCCTTCCTTGAAACCATAAGGTTCAGTGGACTTCTCACGACGTTATCAGTGGCCTATGTCGCGAGAAGTCAAATGAACAATACCGGCTAAAACGAAACACTTACAACTTGAATGAGGCAATTACAACAAACAGAGCTTCCAGAGGCAATCATTGCGTTATACCGAAGGAAAACTTGGAAGGAAACATAAACCCTACAGGGGGAAAAACCATTTGCTACTTCATCTTAACACAATCTACACACTGCCCAAGTTGCACTGTTATGTGATTTACTCTAGATTATGGACATTGCTGAACAAAGCTAAAGAATCATTAATCAACAAGGATTAAGACCGGCTAGGAAGGGCATTATAAACATAAAAAGAAGTGATTCCGTAATTTATTAGTTTTCGAAGTCAAAGGACATACAGACTGTCTCCCTTGCCAGAGCTTCTGGATTTTCCAGACCTCGAGGTCGCTTTTCTGCATCACAACAAGTTGCAATAGCGGCACAAAAATGCTTGATTCCGTCTAGGCACTGCACCATGATCTTGTACGGTCATCAAACCACCACCCCATACCTGTGAAAAGAGAAATCACCATTGATAGAATCAACATGTCCAGCTACCCTGGACTACTCATGAATGTAAAAGATGGTTAACCTACACTTCAGCACAGAATATCCCATTACCTGAACAAAAAACGTTACTTATTCCTAGACACCAACTGGTACTTTGTTATTTCAACACATTACATGTACCCGTAATGAAAATACGCCTTCCATGAATTCCAGAGACAACAGATGCATGATGCTAGAAACCCTTCAAGATGAACTTTTCAAATGTAATCTTCTGAGCAGATAAGACATATTGTTCATGCATGGAATATAACAGCGTAGGTGCCAACATTAGACAGAAACGGGCAAAGAAAACATAAGCAAAAACACTTAACCCTCAATAAGCATCGATAAATAACGGTCTGCTCCGGAACAGGCATCCACAAAGAGACCCTATCATGAAAGCTCAACCTAAACAAACAAATCTCGAAGCCTACGATATCCGCCAAGAATTATCTTAACAGACTTCTAACTAAAATCTTCTCCACGACATATTAGCAGCTAAACGGTTCACCACAACCCTCGATCAATATCTTTGACACAAAAATGTCAGGCGCCTTCATGGTACACGCACAGAAATGACACAAATTGCAAATTCAGCTCAACTCGCCGCAACATACCCGCTACACAAAAACGATACCCAGAAATGAAATTCATCGATTCAGATTCTAAACACGTCGAAAACGTTCGATGGGGCGCCGCCGATGACGCCGGACGGCCAAACCAACACCTGCCCAGAATCGTGAGGCGGGAAATGCGAAACCGGGCGAGGCGAGGGGCCACGAATGTCGATCAAAACGGCATTTACGAATCGACCCACCAACGCAAAAATCTAGGGCTCTCGACGAAATCAATCCCCCCGAACCGGGACGGCGAAAAGTTCGAATCTTTAAGCACGAGGAGCGGGAAGAAAAGGGGAATTCTTGGTCTCACCTTTTCAGAAATTCCACAGGAGGAGACAGGGCGACGGCGGAGGCGGGGGGTGAAGATTTGGGGACATTGTCGGGGGACTGGTACTGTTCCTGAAGATGGGGTTTGGCCTACTTTTTTTGCCTCCCTCGTTTTGGGTGGGAACACGTCTATCCGGTGATGGCGACTGAATAAATTATTGAAGTGAATCGACAAAGCATTATTTTAGAGAGTGGGGGGAGAGAGAGAGAGAGACCCTGCAAAGTACGAACGTCAATTCTTGAGGCAGGAAAAGATGGGGGAAAGAAAAGCGAGAGAAAAAGGGAGAAACTTTGGGGAATTTCCTCCTTTTTATGAACCTAGAGAGAGAAACAGATGCAATGGGGGATGGAGGGTTGGGAAAGGAAAAGGAGAGAGAGAGAGAGATGGAGTGAAGGGGGATTTTGACAGGGTGGTTGTCGCACGTGACCATCTCTCAGGAAACTGGTTTTAGGACAGAGCAGGTGATGATTGGTTGTTGCCATTTATTGTCCAAATTGTACCTTTTTATGCGGGGGGGAATCCTCTGTTTTGATGAATTATAAATGCAAGTATTATTACTGTTGGAAGCCCAAAACATATATCAATTTTACAGAGTCCTCCTGCCTTTTAACGATGAGAAACTGTAGATTATTTTATTTTTTTTTGGAAGGAGGGTATGGGAAGAGAGAGAGAGAGAAATGTAGATTTCATGGGATAGTTTCTGTTCTTGCCTTCTGATGGCTGAGACTTGGACAATTATAGTAGTTTTTGTATCTGATGATGTTGTTTCCTTATCATCTGCAGGGGTATGTTAATAGGAGCCTAGCAGTCAAATCTTATCATGCCTTCGCGCTTTGATAATAGCAACTCGAAGTGAATCTGATCGCCGATAGTAACACAAATTAGATAGACAAGAATTAAAAATTACATTTCAATCAAGAACTGAAAATTACTGTTTTGTTATTGTGAATTTACGTTTCAACGTTTAACTATTCCATAGAAAAACAAAAGGGTCGCTGCCATCAGGACCTAACTGACTGTGTGATGATTGAATCCTCCATTGTCCGCATTCTTCTTACAGATAGACAACCAGGAATGGCGGTTCATTAGGCATAGAGTGATTAGTCATCACGTCCCTTCAACTTACCCCAAAAAGGTAAAAGAGCCGCGTCCTTTCAAAGCAATCAAGATGATGCTTCAACAATGTTTGCGCCTTCATGATTGTCCCGCGTGTATTAGTCACTGAATTATGCATATGATTCCACCCTCATGGGCACCCACCTCCAATCAACAAGTTTTGTCCCCCAAGTCCCCTACAATGGGGTTTGATGAAACATGCAAAATAAACTATAACTTTCCATCATAACTCGTCGCGCGAGAAGCTCCTTCCTGAGAACGTTACCATTAGTATATTAGATTTCCTAAATTAAACTCGGTCCGCTCACTTTTTCAGCAATTTCACTCTTGCAATACCATCCATGATATTATTCATCATGTCGTTCGGAGCTCAAAAGAGTCCGTGCTCTCATCAATGCAACACCAGCACTCCCTTTCGATCAGATGAGGATTTGCAATTTCTCAACGAAAACTGGCATGCCCAAGTAAGTTTTCCGTAGTGTTAAAAGAAAGAAAGAAATCGGCGCAGCAACGAGTATCCCCATCGTCTTTATCGTATCCCACGTTTGATCCCAAAAGTCATGCATGAGAAAACATGAAACATGCCAGCCACAAAGATGGTGGTAAAGGAAACGAATGCTTGTACCTGTCAGTTTAATATGTCCTAGAAGTATTATCAATATCAAGAGGTTATATGTAACCCCTGAAAAAATTTTACCCCTTGGCAACATAGTTTGACGCACACTTCTCAACATCTCAATGGGCTAGGAGGTTTAGATAACACAATGCATCACTATAAAGTACAACAAAATCCCTGTCCCATGAAGGAAAAGAAATACCCCATGAAGTCAAACGTGCATTTTTTTCCATGATGAAGCATCCAATGCACAAGAACTCACACCAGCCTCCGTGCACCGCTTGTCCGGGATTTCTATAAGCGCCAGATTGATTTCCCCGAGATGGCTTAGATCATTAGTCACCAAATAAATCCTCGTCATTATCGTCATCTACAATGCTTGAATTGGATGATTCACTGACAGGCTTTTCCGGGTGATCCTTGGCTGTGGAAGCAGGGACGCTACTACTCAAGGAAGTTTTTGCCCAAGAAGATCCCACTTTACCCGAAAAAGATTCGCCGTAGAGGTCATCATACATCCCAACCTTCTGAGGCTTCCTAACCTTGTCCAAGGCTTGTTTAAGTCTGTCAGTCACACCTTTCTGGGCATCATCTTCTTTCGTGGATGACTGTTCCTTTCCTTTCGGAATTACAACTGTCTGTACGAGGGATTCATACTTCCCCACAAGACTTCCCTCTTTGACACCAATCGGACCCGGTTCAGTTTCCACATCAACACCATCAGATATCCCAACTACTTCAACCAGCTCTCCTCCAGCTTGATCCCTAAATGCCACTCGCAAATTCCTAGCTTTCTTAGCAGCTCTCTCTGATTGATCTCTGTCCTTTCCATCTGATGATAATCTGGAGGCACTGTATTGAGATGCCCTGTTCGACTTACCAAGACCATAACGATTTATAAGGGTATTATAAGCCACGATAGCTTCTTCATCTGAAGGATCAGGAGGAGGTGGTAAATTTATCTCTGCGGGTAGTGGAGCTGGGGGGAAGAGAGCTGCATTGTCCTTTCTTAAAATGTAGCTCCTCGTTGATGCAGCGAATCTCAAAGACTGCCCCACTTCAAGCTCAACAGGGGAATCTTTGGTCAACCGCTCATTCGCAACGAATGTTCCATGTGCAGATCCCAGATCAATTACATATACGCTGTCAAACAGAATAAGAATTTCAGTACTTGTGGTTCAAAGTTGATAAAATCAAGAGCAGTCATCTGCAATTTCTGTTTCTTCCCAGAGATAAGAAAAATGACATGGCTTTACCGTCAGGTCATATGAAATCACATAGGATTACCAAGATGACTAAGGCAGACTGGTCAAAACTCAGAGGTGTCAAAACTCAGAGGTAAACCTCGAGTTGCTTATATTCTAAGAATTGATATAAAAAGAGCCAAGCCCAGCTCTATTTTGAAAGCAATGTGAACTAAGCATATGTCACTGTATTCAGATCTTTATTTCTATTTTAAGTGTAATCTTCAAGCGCTTCCTTCCACATACAGTTTTCAGAGTTCTTCACACTGTATTTGTACTCTCCTTCAAGTGCATTGGTTGATGTCAACTGTGTAGATGTTAAAAACAGGAGTTACCAAGCCTCCTTTTCTAAATGCAAGCCCAGCCATTTCATATCATTTCTCAAGGCTAATTTTCCATTACCAGTTTCCACAGCAAACCATAGGTAGGAAATTTCAAACTTTTAATTATAAGAGCCCCTTATATATCAGTTTTTCTTAAGTAGACCCATTACAGAGTTAATTTCCAATCAACAAAGAAAATCAAACTACATTATGTCTTATTCCCTGCATTCTTGTGCAGTGTGCAAATATCAGAAATTGTCAGATTTATGCATCAAAAGGAAACAAACTACAAAAAGGGCATGCAAGGGTAACAAAAGATTGCCATCATTTGTCGACACCATGTTCACATGACTTAGTGCACAGCAATCATGCTACCATAGTATCAACACAATACTCTCATCATAAAACCACGTTTTAACTGACGAAGAAACTGCCGTACAGCTGCAAAGCTGTATCGCCAGAGAGAGTAAGAAATCTACCTTCCATTTTTGTGAGGAACAACTGCAGCATGCTGGCGTGAAACAGACTGGTGGTCAAGCACAAAATCACAAGTCTGAAACTGCCTCCCAAAGATTTGCCTCCGCTTGTCCAAATTAATTCTATCAAGAACCTCACCATCCTTTAAAACCTCAAGATAGTATACACCCGGTCGTGGCTCGATTGCCCAGTCAGGTGGCTGCCAAGTTGACTGACCCCCACCTACCTGAGTCGACTGCTGAGGCTGGCCCACCAGTGGCGCAGCCTCCGGCGCAACAACTCTTTGAGAGACATGGGCTTGGTTCTGAAACTGGTTTGGCTTGTTGTAGGCTTGAGATTGTGTGTATTGCACAGAAGAATGATTAGGCACCTTTGAGCTGGAATGGTTAGTGGTACTGGCAGCAGAATTGGCAGAGACTGAAAATGGTTCCAAGGACTGAGCTTTCTTAAATCGATCCAGACCCGATCTCCCGTACATTATTCACTTCATACGATCAACTTGCACTCAGCACGAACTCAACTTACACAAGATGCAAACCAAATTGTACAACTGCTATCAAAATCCTAATCTCACCCAGCAAAAGCACTTAGGTCAAATCTACACAGCCAACTCTTCTCAAAACCCACACGCTTCCCGCAAACACGAGGGAATCCTCCACAAAAGCCTCATCTCAGCTGCAAAACAACAACTGGAAAAGCAACATGCAGAACGATTAGAACGAAAGAACTCACTATTTCACCCAAGAAACACAATAACGAGCCAACACATCACGAATTCTCCAACAATCAACCGCTTTAAAACACAAAGAACCTAACTTCAACTCGAAAAGCACCAACCCATCAAATTCTTCACCCTTTTTCTCAAATTCCTCACGATTCACCCGCTCAAATCAACACCGCACGCAGACCCATCAACTAATATCAGCCGCAATATCCACGGCAAGTGCTCCTCGGACACCAGACAACGTACCCAGTCGAAAAACGGAAATTTCTCACGTATCACACGCTCAAATCAACCGCGCGCGCAGACCCATCAACTAATTGCGCCGCAATATCCACGGCCAAGTGCTCCCCGGACACCGGACACCCTACCCAGCCGAAAAAACGAAATTCCTCACGATTCACACGCTCAAATCAACAGTGCCCGCAGACCCATCAACTAATTCAGCCGCTACAATCACAACAAGTGCTCCCCGGACACCGGGCGCCGTACCCAGAAAAGGAAAACCGAGGCGGGTCAAGAAGGAAACCGAGCATCATCAGCGGATCCGACCCGGGCAAGAAGGTCGAAACGACAGCCGAAACAGGACCATCCGAAGAAGAAACCCGGAATCGAAAGCCGTCCGACAGGAACTTGGCACTCACCTTAGGGTTTCCGCCAGTGCGCCTGAGCTCGGAAGTGGGTTTAATGGCGGATGGGGTTCGTTCATTGGCGCCCTCCTGCTGCTCCTCCTGCTGCTGCTGCTGCTGCTGATGATTCCCGTACTGAGAGACCCTCGCCGCAGGCGGAAAGCCATGACCAAAATACACAGTGGAATGTATGACATTTATTCGATTTTTTCAGAATATCCCGTAATTATAATATTTGTTCAGTTTTGTGAATCGTAAATTAGAAAAATGTGAAAATATATATATATATATGTATATATATGTTCTTTATGTAGCAGAAGATGGAAGGAAAAATTTGGATATCTATAATCAGTGTACATTGTACTAAAAATATGTAATTTATATAATTTAACCGTGTTTGATTGCGTAGGATTTACTCTCGAGTGATTAGTTCGGATGCAACATAGCTTTGGCCATATCGTGAAACGGGATAATCCCAACCTTACTATCACTTACCTCGTAAAGCGAGCTTTTGTTATGGTTTAGGCTGCATATTCTATTGCGAGTGCTTTATAATATAGTCGGGGAGGACATCCACGTTTATAGCCCCATCTCACTCTTTTCATAAGTAAAAAAAAAAAAAAAAAAAAAAGATATAGGATTCATTTGTTTAACTAATGACTCTATGATAAAGAAAAATATTTTTCATGAAAACATTTTCTAAAGAAAATTGTCGGTTTTTATTTCTTATGTAGTTTAAGGAAAGTGAATTCCTTTTCACCATAGGGGAAGTTGTTTTCCCCTATCTGAACTTGCTGTTTTTAATCAATGGAAAACATTTTTAATAAATCAACTAGTTTTCCTTTGTCAAAATATCGAAAAGTCGAAAAATAATTTCCTAAAAACATTATTTTCTTCAAACTAACAAACCCATAATTTAATATATAGATACTACAATAGTTTGAGCCCTTTTTGGGGGACGAGCATCACCGAAATGAATATAAGTACCATGAGCAGCATTTAAAGACCAAATGGACATATGTCAAACAAGATGTATTTCATAAATAACAGGATTCCAATTACTTCCAACGTTAAATGAAGTGATTAAGGGGGTAAAATATTAAAACGAATTTGAAAATGCAAAGTTGATTTATCCACCAATTATCCAACTGCTTTTATCACAAAAACTTTCTAAGTAAGCTACACAACCAATGAAATTTCTTCCAGATTTTAGTCAATAATTACGTTGCACCCTTGCTTTTGAGTATATCAGTTACTATTGATCCACAACACACACACGTGCGCAGAAGAAAGTAAAGAGAGAGAAATGACTGCTGAATCTTACTTTTTTCGCTTGTATAATTGATGAAATTCGATGGATAAAATACATCGACGAACTCTGCTTACAGTTCTTCCGATATATATAAAAAGCGAATAAGTGATATCTAGTGTCAACTTTTCGTTTTTTTTTTTTTTTTTTTTTTCAAAAATAAACATCTTAACAAAGCGAGATGAATGTGATATGACAAACCATGCTTAAAAGCAAGAAATTAGACTAGCCCTCATATCCTTCACTTAATCAAAGGCAAGCAAATTGAGCTAGACCTAGTGGGATTTGTGAGGAATGGCCCTTCTCACACCTTGGCCTAAGGCTTTAGCAGCAATCTCACATACCACTAACGATAAAACCCAAAATGACAAAACTATGATGATAGACAGAGTGTGTGATGTATGCCATGGTGGCTGAATTTGGAACAGATAACCACATTTCCAAAATTGAAACTTATTTTAACCCATCTATGTATTCTATCATTCAATATACAAAGTTCCAAAGGTACAAAAAAATCTGTGTGGGATGCACCTTTATCCATTCCTCATTCCCTTAATTACAAAGCATAAACCAGTATAAACAACTACAACTAGACTTGCAGTGGTATGGAAAGAAAAACAAAAGATCAACAACGGTGGATTGCTACATGAATCCTCTTACGTCATCGTGCTCGACTCTTCAACAGATCTTGCGTGAGATTGAACAACAAATCTACCAGAAAGAAAGTGACTATTAATTTAAGTCACAAGTTCCAGATGGAAATTGTTCTTTCTTTGCACATCATGCAGATATTGGCAAAGAACCCAGAGAGTTTTTTGGCTCCTATGCAAAGAGAGAGATGCAAATCCTTTTGCTCTTACAATTCCAAACGTTTCAAATGTCTCCAATATATATATAGTCAGTGTCGCATTTCATATCAGCTATCGGCAAAAGCCAACTGCATTACTGCACAATTGCTACAAGATATAACACCTTCCCACGATACAATCAGATTTTGCATACAGCTCACTTTTCCTTCTGACATTTTGTCTTCTGCACAAAGAGGAAAATGAGGATGCTTTCTTGGATTCCCTACCGTTTACAATCTACAATCTCCTCACACAAATGACTACAAAGCTGACACTACATTTCGAGTGCACATCTAGCCCGCGGCATTGCCATTCACTAAGATGGATCCATCAGTCACTAACTCAAAACTTGGACATCATGGATAATCCTAGATGAGAGTGAGTTTCAACTAGCTTTCTTTATCTACCCCCTTTTTTCATGAGTTATGTTCTACACAAGCATGTGGAGGAATCAAAGAATGCTCACGCTAAATTTGTTGTCGAGACATGTATCATATACCCCTCAATGCCATTTCCTTTAAATCTCAGCAATACCTGAATACCTTGCCTAACTGGATAACGGAACCGAAGCGAATGAGGTGATTCAGAGAAGAGTATCAGCCTTGTCTCCAGCAAGCTAAAGGTTATAACACCACAATATTGCAAAGATCTCCATACTATCTCAGGGTGAATTCCTTCTCAATGGCCCCGAACATTACCTTCAGGCGATCTTGCAGATTTAAGAGAATGTTCTTCGTAATCCTCTTCCGATGCTTACTACTTTTCAGCCACGCAATCCCAAAAAATACCTTTACGCTGCACTCCTTAGGTCGTGAAGGTGCATCTTCAATCTGGTATCTAAGGTGAAGCTGAAAGCACAAAACTACTTAGGAAGCCAGATTTACAGATTCAAAAGAAGATAAAGGAAAATGGGATATATAGTGAAAAATGAGGTAGAATCGATACATTGAAATAGTCACCAAGTGGGACTGCATGGAGAGTCATAACCTCTTCAATAAGCCAACCATCTCTATCTTGAAGAGCAGATTTTTGCTGAGTACTTGTGACCTCCCCTCTATATCGGGAAATACGCTTATCAAATCTGTAATATAGTTGTCTCTCAAATACATCTGGCTTCTCCGACTCCCATGGGGTGTACGAATAATTAAGACAACCAGCCTTCTCCATAACCTTCCGCTCCAAATCCTCACCGCCGAAAACTTCCATGAAGAAGTCGGTCTGATATGGCCAAAGGAGTTAGTGGACAATTCTTTTCTCTTTCTATGATCAAGAAGCCCATCTTAATTAGAAAATCCAGGGCATGATGCTATAAACTACTCAAGGCAAAAGAATACCGTTTAAAAGTCCATTTTCTAATGCATGTTTGAAAAGCTGATAAGGAATGGGTAACTTACAGGAACAGGGAGGACAGAATAATAGACTTCAGACAAGCTAACATCCTCAAGGCCCAAGAAGGACCCGCTCTCTTCTGTTACAAGGCTTCTAGCATCAGATTCTTCTTCAATGAGTTGAACCTTCTGCTCTGGAGTCAAAGACCTAGCCTTCCAAAGAGCCATGATTGTCCTGCACATAGTATGCATCCTTTAGTCTTTTCATAAGCCCAATAATTTGACGCCTTCTCTGATTGTCCTATGCCATTTTTGGCAATTAAGCAGAGGCCCAAGGACAATCGCACCAGATGTATGGTAAGTAATCACCACCAGACCAACTAATTTTTAACAACTTCAAGCATTCACAGAAAGCTTCCAAAAACTCACTGATTACCTGTGTGCCACATTGAAAGAAACGAAAGACTGAAATTGGAACTTCAGCCTGCCTTCCTCATCCTGTGTCTTTGCCCCATGTCTTGCTTCCATACCTCTGCCTCGCCAAAGAGTCATAACCACAATAGGACTACCCATTGATGAAAGAGTAGGAGACAAGACTTGAATATCTTCTATGTCCTCCCAGAGGAAAAAGAATTTGGTCTTCTGTCCAAACAGATTTGCATGGAAGCCAATAATCCGTGCTGACAAAAAAAGGCGGCCCTGTTGAAAAGCAACCTCTAACATGAGATGTCAGCACCAATAAGCCTAAAACCCTCAAGAAAATTCTCAAAATAATTGTTCATTCTTTTCTTTTTGGCTATGTGATTGAACAGCATCGAAACGGCTGAAACAGGACAGTATAGAAAATACAGTCAGTGTGGATGTATTAACATCAAATGATAAAAATAGCTTAACAAGCACCTGGAGAGGCATTTTGCGTTTCAAGTGACAAGTGAAATCATTGATGAGAAATTCCTCAGGTGGAAGAGCAAAAAGCTTCTGGAATGCAGAATTTGTTTGTGGAGACCTTATATTTATCTGCATCATTCATAATCACAATAATTATGCTGTTAGTACGACTATAGCATACAGAGACAAATAAGACCCACATAACAATTGTCCCAAGAGAAGTAGGAAACTGGTGATTTACCTTCTTTCCCACTTCTTTCTCCATCTTAGATATGTACTCTTTCGCCACATTGCTACCTCTTGTATTGTCTAAGAAGATCCTCAAGTGCAGCTTAGACTGGCATGCCTGAGCTAGCTTTCCATGAAGAGGAACCCACACATCAGCTAGGTCTGATATGTTGTTCCTCACAAAATTGACTTCGGCATGTCCTAAAGATGTAGCTTCATCAAAAGGTCCATCAAAATCGAAAACCTCCACATCTAGCATGGAAGGAGGATCCTCCATGGCATCAAATTCAAATATTTCTGCACGATCCAGAGGGCCAAAGCAAGATCAATGCAAAGGAGATTGGTGTCTAGCAAAAGGTAAGATAAATTATCTGCAGTTCAGCAAATATGCACAATGAAACTGGTAGCTCTACCAAAGATGCTAATTTAATGAAGATAAGGGATTCTACAGAATTCACCATTCCACAGAGGATCAGTTTTCTGAAACTTTATTGAACTCGTTCTCGTCTTGCCATTACAGGTAAAGACGACATATGGGTCAGACAAAGCACTCGAGTCAACAGCTGCTATGCTACTTCCTTCAATCAAAGCAACGGTTAGCAACCATCCATCACCTTGAGCTCTGACTCCATGATCGCTACCTAGAGTTGAAAGGGTAGCAGAGAATTTAGATTTCGCCGAAGAAAAGTCCACCTAAATTTACGCAAAAGTTCTGGAGAGTTGGTTGATAGCAAGGAATTCCAAGCTTACAGTTCTCTTGAAAGATAGATTACATAAGCAAGCATCACAACCATGTATTTTTAAGAGTCAAACAAAAAGCTAGCATAGAGCTATACATGAAGATCAACAAAGTAGCAATATAAATCTCAGAGCCTCATTCAAAATACTCGACGGGAGAATCCCATTTACCACAAACTAGAAGACCGCAATTTCATGGAGGGGGATGCTGCATACAGATATTACCTTTCTGCATTCTGGCCTGCATGAAGCGTGAAATAAACACCAAGACTCGCTCAGCTTGGAGAACCAGTATACCACACACAATGACTTCACCGATTGAATCAGGCAGATCTAGCCCGACAAACTCCAGCCCATTAATTGCACTTGGTCTGGCAAGCCATAGGTGAACAAGCACATACAATCCCATGACAAAAGTAGATAGCACGGTAAAATTGGCAAAGTATTGCACAGCGAGTTTCCAATCTGATTGAGGCTCTGCCTGCAAAGAGGCCAATATCTGCTCCTTGTTGGACCCGATGTCCTTTGAATCCACCGGCTTAACATTCTGATTAAGTAAGCCAGCATACTGCTCAAAACTGTCCTTGAGACCCTGCCGAACTCCATTTTCTATCATACCTTTCATCATCGTATTCTGCAGAAAATTCATCCGCCATGATATCACCAATCGTGAGGATTGTTCTCCTGATGGCAGCTCGGGCCCATGGGTAATGCAATAGAGCAACTCAACTTTGAAGGTACTCCCATACATGACATCCGGAGTGCTTACACTTGCAAAAACAGCATAAACCTTTCCGTCAGCCTTCAAATAAGTCTGCTCCTCAGTGGCTTTGACGGCCTTGATCATTTTCGTTGCCGCCTTAATGTAGGAAACCACTCTCTTCAAGGTCTCTGCACCATTCTCAAACTTCCATTGCCCAAGTTGCAGTTCTGTTGTTCCTTGAAGATCAGCCAATGATCTATAAAAAGGGGAATCGGGTGAAAAAAGCAATGTATTCAGGTCAGATGGTGCAATGACGCATAGATGGTCCAAAAGCACTCCTCCTGGTAAATTGCTTGGAGTTTCGCCTTCTTGCTCTCGAGACTCCATTATTTTAATCAACTCTTCAAAAGAACCAGAGGAAAACTGGTCATCATCTTGGCTGTCAGAAGATTCAGGCCCAGAAGCTTCAGGTAGCTCTGGCAAGTCAATGCCTTTAGTAGAGGCAACTGATGATGTGTCTGCACTCTTGTTAAACATCTGTGCAAGACGACCTGCAAAAGTTTTCTGAGAACAGGACTTTTCTTCCTTTGAGGACAAAAATTCGTCTCGCATGGGTGAGGTTCTTGGTGAGCTACCAAGAGATGCTGCCGGTGATTCGCCCATCAAGTCTGCATGCCTTTTCAAGACAGGGACAGCTTCTCCTTCATTGCCATTCATCTCCGAGAATGCGCTGCTTTCTGAGAAATATATAGCTAGCTGTATTTCACCTGCCAGGAAAGAAAAGGAGAGGGTGCAAAGTGGTGAGTCGCCATTCTTTTTCTCAATATTCAAATAATTTTACAAAAATTATCTATTGGAACATGCAATAAATATCCCCACAAATGCTTCCATGGTTCTAACTAAAAGGTCCATAAAATCAAATCATTAAATCTTAAGATTTCACGAACTTTCAAATGGTACTTAAAAACTAAATGTTGTGACATTCATAAAAAAACTTAAACAAGAATACGGTGAACAAAAACATTCAAGATGTAACCAGGCAATTAAAGGTGCACATAGAGACCGTGCAAATACATGCAACAATTCATATTAAATTACAATTGAGACAAGTAAAAGCATCTCACTCTAACAGTACAGGAAATAATCTGTAAAATGAGTCTTCTAAAGTGTAATATATTCTGTAAATTTGACATGGAAAGTGCATGGCCAGGTACCCAAAGTATTGTGACATGAGAGAGAGAGAGAGAGAGAGACAGACAGACAGACAGACAGACAGAGGCATTCATTCTGTGATCAAGATATTAAAGAACAGGTGCACCGCCATCTAGATGCTAGTGAAGAACGAGGAAAAGCGCAAAGCACCTGGACAAGATTTCATTGATTGGCGATACTCTGAATCAGTCAATTTTGTCTCAGCATTAGAAGGGCTACTTTTATTTTACAAAAAATATTTGATTTCTTCTTCATATTAATAGATATAGGATCTATGGGACAATTACTTAGAAGTACATTTAGTGCAACAGCCCTTGCACTGTCACCAACCTACAACCTGAATTCAGTTAAATTTGCTGATATTGAACAATTTTGTTGAAAGATTTTATCGAATTCACAGTCTGACTAGCGAGCCCACACTGCTCCCAATGCAGATTACAATTTTTAAGCATCTTATATTATTGCTTTTTGCACTTGGCATCACAAACTGGTTCGAGTCTATTTTTGACGTGCATTTTTTATAAAGTCCATAACCAATAGAAGGTTTCAATTAGTCAGGCATAACAGATAGAGTCAACAAACTAGACCGATTTAGTTGGAAGTTCAAATGCAAAGATGCATAGCAAAGTGAAAGCCAATATTAGGAAGTAAGCACTGTCTAAGGATAGTAACCGCACAACTTAAACCCCAATTATCCGACTGATATTGTTCACTCACCTAACCTAAAGACAGCAACATATCTTCAGCATGTTCAAAAGATGCCTCGACTAACATCTGAAGGGGTGATCAGAAAGCCACTCAAATAAGCTACAATTAACATCAAACATTCTAATGAAAGTCAATGATACGCACCGCATTCCTTATTCTTGGACTTCTTATTCTTTGGTTGCAGACAATACCACGCGGTGCCAAGAGAGCCGTTATCAGCATCAAACACGCGCGAAACCGGGATCTTCAGCTGCCCAATGAAATCGTCATTGAAGTACCTGTCCTCATCCAAAACAGTGAGCACAAGCTCATCCTTCAAATCATCAACCTTGAAGCTAAATTCCTCTCCCCAGCTCGGGTGCAAGCTCTTCTTTACTACTTTCGTCCTGAACCTGTGCCTCCCCAGCTGAAGCCGAACGTACGGATCACTAAACCCGTTTAGATCCATCGCCGGTATGCTTCTAGCTTCAATCACACGCACATAGAGCTTCATAGCTGATGCCAAATTTTGAATTCGACTCGAGACCCAGAATTGCTCCGGCCCCAAACCAGCAGGCTCCCCCGCAACCCAGAAAGAATCAAGAAGAAAAAACGAAACTCGTCTCGACCCAAATACTCGATGCGAACGAGTGATCCAGCGGCAACGATGGAGTCAACAAATAGTGAGGAGCCACGTAAGTTACGCGGATTGAGTCATTCAATGGCGAGAACTTTTTACATCAACGGAAATGAGCTCCAAGAAAGGGACAGCAACCTCAGAGCGATCGACCCACGACCCACGACCGACGCCGACAACGAACGCGCAATGCGGCACGAACCCAATGATCAGCACCGAGGGGAAAGAATCAAGAGATGGTCAGACAAGGCTCGATTCGCCGACAACGACAACAACCCATCACGGATCAGATCAAGAAAATCTAATGCCGACAAGAACCAACGAAAGAAAAAGTAAAAAAACAAAGAATTGGAGCTGCGGGAGGAGATGAATGAATGAACGAACGAAAATTCAAGAACGCGGACGACCCAGAAACGGAAAGGATTGGAGGAGTTTGGACTCGGAAGCAAAAGGAGGAAACAAGGAAAGGGGGTCAGACTTTTCCAATTCGCCTGCCCACCCCCTTCCTCCCTCCCCCTTTTTGTTGTCCGACTCGAAACTGCGCGTGTTTTGGTGGACTTTTTGACTTTCCGTTAAATTGTTTATTAAGTCACCTGAGCTCACCATTGCTGGCCACGTTTGGGGAGGGTTCTTTTCAGTTTTCACACAAAGACATCCCTCGCCTTTCTAACGTTTGACCGACCATCCATCCATCGTCATCATCCGCGAAGGTTTGAAGATGGGAAGTGCCCTCAAAGTGCCAGTGATTCTTTTTTAAGATCTCATGCATGTATTGGGATCTGAGTTGATTAAATTGGTCAATTTAAGTATTATCGATGACATTTAGAAAATCACCATATATGAAATCGTGTTATATATCTTTAAACATATCTCTAATATCCCCTCAAACTCAAGTTAACTCGAGATGATTTGAAAAGTATCAACTTGAGTTTAGAGAATAAATCCAAAAAAGCATCTAGATGGATGCGTCTCGATGAAAATATTAATATTTTGTTCAGCTTGTGAAATAGAGACGAGTCAAATGGTGATAGGAAAAAACGTGATGTCGGATTAAATGGCCATCTATTTCGATGTGTTTGGTATGTTTATGGAAAGTATCATTGCAAGTAATTCGCATGGGACTTTGGTTGTTCCAATAAATGGTTGTTCTGCTATGATAACGCACTACACATATTCTAGTAGCCACCACAACCATAGTAACTTCAATGTCGTATCAACAAGAGCTTCATATTCCGTTTTTATACTAGAGCGAGCAACATTAGTCTATTTCTTGCTACGACATGATATAAGTGAGTTGCCCAAAAAGAACAATAGGATTGTCAACATTCATGTTGGAGATTTCCGGCGAAAATTGACCGGATAAACTAAATTGACATAAATGTATAAAGTTAAGAGTCAATTTACCATAAAAAATGTTTAAAATTGAATTGATATAATTGCAATAAGTTTAAGACTTTTTTGATAATTTTTTTACTATTCGGTGTGCCACTCTTGAGAATGATCTATGGAAAGAAAGACAAGCTTTTAGGTCCACAACTCCGGACACCACACAGGTTATCCATGATCATCAAAGTCCCAATCTTGCTCAAGACAAATGGCCAAACACGAAAAATACAAAAAAAGAAAACCGATATATGACAGGACGGGAAATGCTTAACTCACATTTTGGCTTGCTTAGTACCAATTGTCGAGCCTCAATGCCGGTCAACACGACTTACACAAACATAGTTATGATATTTTTTATACGAAAATGGCAAATTTAGAGAGCTGCAGCATGTTTACAAAAGAAGTTTAAAGAGTATAAATCAATCCTACAGCTCGCTGGTCAAGTCAACAGAACAATGCTGGAAATGGAATAACTCGCAGAAGCTTCATTACCTTTTTTGAGTCAAGTCAACATAAACATATTATAAGGCACGGGAATCCATAGAGGACAGATGAGGACCACCACGAAGTCCAGACATGATTGAAAATGGAAAGCAGCCCCACTTGTGATAAAGTCATTAAAAAACGATTGTCCCAAAATTGCTCGGAACCTCCAGGATCATCTGCCTCAGCCCTTTTCTCGAATCCCAAAGCACTATGTTTTAACAAAAGTAGATATGGAGAAGTGTATGTTTGACAGAATGGAAAAGGAAAGAACAGCAAAAAATAAACGAAGTTGATAGTCGGTTGAGACTTTTACCTTTGTACAAAAGGGACAATTTCCATTCAGAACATGGAAAGTTAGGGGGCGCATGACGACTCCCTATTTCTGTTGCAGAAATAATTTTTCATTTCGATTTTTGTTTTTGGAATAGAATCAGTTTGATAAAATTATTCCATTTTTTTATTTCTAAAATATATTTTTGTTCTAAAAGTAGGTTTGGAATAGAAATCGAAGTAAAAATTTTCTACTTCTCATTTCTAGAACCTCTATTTTTAGAACGGAAATGAAAAATAAAAATTCTTCTCATCATTCGTCCTTGTTATGAATCGGTCCTCCATCCGTCGCCGCCGACTACCGTCCGTCGTCGTTCGGCCGCTGGTCGCCACCGTCGGCCGCCACCATTCGTCGGTCCAACGCCATCCGAAAGGAATAAGTTTTGTGTAGTTGTCAAATGAATTTCTAATTTTAGAATAGAAATTTTATATCGTTATCAAATGGTATTTTTTCTTAAAAACTCATTTAGAAATAGAAATAGAAAAATCTATCTATCTTCCAGAAATCAATTTCTGGCCAAAATGGTTATCATTCGCGCCCTTAGTAGCAAGTAGTGGCCTTGTAACAAAAGAGCATAAAGATAGATATATCTTTTCAATAGCGGGTTCGAAATAGATGATCACATGATGTTGTCGGGCCATTGGTGCTAATGCAATTCCAGGTCGTTGGGCGTCGCTGTCCGTGTAGATATCGGGCAGTGGGATAATTGAGTTCGAGCCTAAGATGTCGGTGTAAGATTGATGCCAATTTGCCATTGAAAAAGGCAGTGTACCTTTGTTCCCTGACTATCAATTAGTCCCCAACTCTTTCTCCCTTCTCTCTTCCCTGTAGGTTCAAAGAGTTGGTTACTTGCTTTTTTCCCTTTTCCCGATCATCCAAAGCCAGATGAACAATCTTTCTTTTGGTTTCCACTTTTTAAAGCAGATTCATGCAATGAGACACCACTTTGCAAGATCCCGAAATCTCTGAAATTCCACGCCGGAGAAAAGTGAACTATTTACAGAGTCACGACTCCGTGGGTGTCGAAGGTTTCTGGTTTCATCCGAATCAATATCCCTACCCTTGACATGAATGATGAAGGTCATCGTACATTCGGGAGGATTAAGCACTGCATTGGCATTAAGGACGCAAAAAGAGTTCTGAGTTACAAGTGAATTTCTTTGAAAAAATTGCCATTTTCACAGGTTCGATCGGATTATAGGCAGCCGGTATTCATCTTGTATTGATTTCAAGTGTTGATCTGTTCTTGGGCATGACAGAGGCCTACAGACGTACCGATTTTTGTACTTAAGCGTGTGTCTTTGAACTCTCAGTATCTTCGTTTGCAAAAATATAGCAGTAATGTTTGTCAAGTACAAAGGTGGAGTGGGACTATGATAAAAGCTTAAATTAGTGAAAAGCTACCATATATAGGGAAGACCCGAGCTTTAAAAAGTCTGTACCTCAGGCGAAATGGTCTCTTTTCTACGCTTAATATCATTCACGAACTTGATTTCAGCGTCAAATCATGTTCAGGAATGGAAGTAGGATCGTGTTTATTGTTTATATTTTGATCCTAGCACCATTATATGGAACCTAATCTGCAGCATACCTGAGAATATAAAGAGACATGGTCATAACATCCGAGGCTCAAATTTCATGTTCGCTTGCAAGCAAACGGATAAAATCAAAGCTCAAGATTTTAAATGCCAAAGGAGCACCATCGTGAAAGTTTTACAAAATGGGATACAGGAAGACTCGTCTTCTCACAATTACAAGAGCACAAACTAAAAATCTCGATAACGTGGAGTAGTAGAATGCTTGCAACGTCAGACTTTTTATTGCTGGTTTGTGACAGGATTCTCTATTTCTGCCTCTTGTAGATTTTACCCAAGAAAGACTTGAGCACTGCTTGAACTGCTTTGCTCGGATGTGCTTCAATGGAGGTCGTCAGCTTCTCATAACTTTTGCTCTCATACTCTGCGAAGACACCCTATTGAATTGCATGGCAAGTGGCACAAGGAAGAAATCAAAGAGCAGTTCCGGAAAGAAATGAAAGAAAAGGAACGAGATCACATAGATACAGAAAGATGTTTCTCTATATAAATTTCATAGAAGCACAGAAAAGAAAAAAGTGACAGTTTCTCATATGACAGCCATTAGTCGGTCCATGTTCATTATTACCAATTGAAGTGAAGAAAGTACATAAGAAGAAAACCTGAAGATTGATCTCGTGGTAGAGGGCTTTCACTTTTGCGACATTTGCTGGATCAGGTTTCCCATAGTTCTCCTGGTCATCATCAAACAACAATAAGAGAAAAGTTGCGTGCTGAAAAGAAATAATCAAATAAGGAGGACCGTTGATCTTACCTCCAACAATTTCTTTTGCTCCCCATTGCAGATTTCGAGCGCTTTAACAACCAACCATGAGCACTTAAAATCTTCTATATCTGTTCCGATCTGTAACCACATAATTAAATGGTAAACCCATGAACAAAAGGATGAGACACAACCTTAATCCATTTGCTTGATGAGAGATCAGATACCCGTAACTATGGACCTCACCTTACCAATGGTCTCAGGATTACCAAAGCAATCCAAATAATCATCCTACAGTAGCAAAAATGATGATCGTCAATAAAGACACGATACTTTAAAACAGAAGGAACATTTGTAAAAGACTCTAATTGGCACCCCATTGGAGAGGTAAGTTAATCATACAAAAGTCAGAGAAACAGACTGCAATTGTAGAGTTTCGATCGTGCTTCCTATTCACATGCTTCACCAACGGAAGAAGCTTAACTTATGAACTGCCTCTACATCCATATCTTGCCCTCATGATCTACATTTAATGAGAAGGATGAATAGAAAGTTTTAAGCATATTAAAAGAAATTACCTGGACTTGGAAGTAAGTCCCCATCTCAACAAGAATGTGCTTTACAGCAGTATGCTTCTCTAAGTCCTCACCAGCCATCAGCAATGCACAGGCAACCTAAGCAAATTTATGTGAACAAAGGTCATTTAACAAAGAAGACTTGAAAGACAAGATGACACCCAATAAGAAAAGACTCAAACAGGGCAGTTTAAGGAAAAGGAAAACATAGCCATCGCGGCAACACATCAATGTTCAATGCTTGCTTAAAGCATCAGACAGAAAAACTTAGCCAATGCAATAACAAATCAACCGTAGGAAGGGTCTTTTACTCACTGGAAGATAGAATGAATAATAGGCAGTCTTGTACTGAACAATACGCCGATGACTGCACGACACAATAATATATACATCAGAAAAGAAACAACAAAGCAAAGAATGGACAGATGCTTGATGAAGGGCTGCAGAGAAGGGACTAAAGAGGAGAAAAAAAAACAGAAGAAAGTGCATTTTGTAATGTTAGACAGATATTCCCCCAATGAATATCATGTTAGCCTTGTGTGTCACAGAAGGATGGGTATACAGCATGCGCAACATTGGTTTAGTCCGCTAATCATAAATCCAAAGGCATCACTGCACGTTTATCCAATCCATGAGTTATTGATTATTGGCTAAAAAACCTCTTTTTATCTCCACTCGTACAATTTAAATGCTATATTAATCTTGGAAAAGAAATAGATGCCATATACTCAGAGATAAACCAAATTTCTACATCATCAGTTTTTTCGTTTGCTTTTTTTTCTGTGAAGAAAACAGCTCCATTATCATATCGACGTATTTGAACAATTGAAAAATGGCTCACTCACAGTGATAATGTGTATTTAGATAGATCCTTTTCTCCCTGGATAGTGGTAATCAGGTCTATCATTTGGCCTGATGCCGTCTGAAACTCCACCTGGTTATAGAAATGAAAATCACAGATGAGTTTATCAAATCACTGCGATTCAAGCATCTTTTCTAATGTAATTAAAGGAGTAAAAGGGCACCTCATTGAACAAATCCAGCAGATCTACATAGTAAGGCTTCCCACGGAAGTGATTCTTAAGGATTCGTGGAATATGATTACGAAGTAGAACTCCGTCATTTACTGCAATCAATCCAACCTACAATAAATTTCTAAACAAGTTAATTGCATTATCTACAGTGGTAACCATAATGTTCAGTCCAGGAAACTTGTTAAGACCAACCTTGGGCAATCTAAACCAGCAAGGTTGTCCACGTCGTGTATGAGAGCTGTCCATAATGTCATCAAGAACAAGAAAGTATGCCTGAAGCTGCACATGATAATCACAGATATATCAGATTGGAGTTTTACTAGGCAGTCAATAAACCATGTGGACAAATCGTGAATAAGGAGCCTGTGCTAGTTGCTATGAAGCTGGACCGAAATAGAAGGAGGTATAGAATCGAAATGGACAAAAAAGATTGCTATGGCCATACCCATTCAATACACCAACCCAGAGCACTTGCAAGAAAAATTTCTTCTTCTGTCAGTTCCTTCCCTTCTTTCAACAATTTGTAGCTATCAAGTACAGAGAGGCCCCGGTTCAGTTTACCTAAAAGAAACCAGTTGCATGTCAGAAAAACCTCCCCGTCTACAAGACATTATGGACACCGATGTGATCCATGAAGCTAGAAATAGTCATTCTTTGACCAATGATAAATATCATTGCAGTCAAACAGGGAATGATATCTGCTCACCTCCGGGCACGTTGTAGTCCAGCATCTGAAATGACAGGCACAGAAAGAAAAACTTAAGTTAGATAAAGAACAACAAATTACATGATTCCAACCCAATCTTATTCAGCGAACTAAAAAAGAGAGAAATTGAATTGCACAAACATTTGGGGTTGGAACTTTAGTCAGCATATTATGACGAGCTTCTTTTGTGAAATACACAAAGCATTCTAATAGCCCAAAAAAGAAAAAAGCAAGCTATACAGGTTCCACATCAGAAGATAATCATCAAAACCCCACTTTCGTTTGCTCAAATCGTGACAAGGTTTGAATAGGAAGGTGCCTGGATTGTTGCCAACTGCCAGAGAAGCAACATGGCGATGCGCCTGATTAAATTTTTGAATTGGATATGATTAACCTAAATGCTTGTATCTGAATCTATTGCGCCATGATGAGTAAGAAAATTCAAGTACATGAAGCTTCATAATATACTTTCTATACAAACCATGCATGAAATTAGAATCCTTTTAAATGGGTTTTGAGTTGGGGCGACAAAGCATACTGATACTATCAATATATTCCTCCAATCCCGACTGGAAACCTATGGCAAGTTATTAGATATGCACATGTATTGCCAAATACGACACTTCGTCAAGAGACAGAAAGTCCGTGGCTTCGATTTTGGATAAGCAAAAGGTAGTGAATTAATCTACTACACGAAATCAGCAAACAAATCTGCTCACAGGAGACCCTTTCTCTATCCTGATATTGACACATGATCGACACACTGGCTTATTCAATTATCCTTGAAACTTCAGAAGGAAGACACAAGGAAGAAGTCAGACATATTGCTACAATAACGAAACCATGCCATAGACAGGTCAGCTTTAAAAAAACTTCGAAACAGGCATAGCTTCTTCTGTTTAGTTCAGCCTTTTATCTCATTAAATCAGTTGAAAGACCCAATCTTTTAAAAACAAAGACACAAAATCATCCGCCTTTATATTATCGAGAATTATACTTATAACCATCATCTTCCCATAGATAAACCATTCATCTTCAATTAACACGTGGGTCACAGATCCAAAGTCCCCACCCCCAAAAAAAAAAAAAAAAAAAAATTCCCCACCAACACAGCTCAAGATATGAACACTCAATTCAACTCCTTCAGGCTCAACTCGATCGAATCCACATCCAAATCCTTCCCACCACCGCATTTTCGAATCCGGGTGCTACCCACATAGGCATCCGGGCGAAGAACAACCCCGCACCCGACAATACCACGATCCAACACCGCAAGAAGAGCACGGCATTACCGCGGCAACCCAAGAACTGAACAGACACGGCTAAATTTCCCAATCGCGCCACCCCCAAAACAAACAACCAGAGAAGGAGACCAAGTCGAGATTTTGAGACGAACCTGTTCGACCCACTGGCGGGAATCATCGGAAAACTCGAACGCCGGGTCCTCCAGCAGCTCCTTCTTGAGGACGGCGTAGGCCTCCAAGAACTTGGACTTCAGATCCGCCATTGACGCGACCACCGAGCTCTCCCGCCCCTCCGCCAGCTCCCCGCTTCCTCGCTCTTCCGGCAACACCGAAGGGTAACTCCGAACAGAGCGAAGACGAAGAGGACGGCGAGCAAGCTCGAGAGTCGCTCGTTGGAGCCCCGGGGCCTTTTGTAGGAGCGGGCGAGCGAGCTTTGGCGAGCGTTGAACAGTCCTCGAATTTGTCCCGCGAAACAAGGCAGGGATTTGGGCTAGAATTACGGGGCTGCCACTGGTTCTCTCTCTCTCTCTCTCTACACACTAGGCGTTCAGAACATGCTGTTTTTTGTCGTGATTGCGCTTGCGTGTGTTTCAGCGGGTGATTATTTTTGAGGGCCAGCAGATCTTTGGAATACTTCCCCCTCCTTTTTCTGTTTTATACTTCTCCCAAGAAATTGTCCATTTCTGCTGAGAAAAAAATCATGTGTTAAGATGTTGTAGTTATAACGTAAAGTAATTTTATCTAGTCTTTGAAACGCTTTAACATGAGTCTGTTCAGTATGAGTGATTGGTTTTGAGAATGATAGATAGATTCCAAACTGAAATTTGGAATCTGAAATATACCTCGTTAAAATTGATTCTTGATTTTTGGGATCTAGAGCCCATCATGTTCACCATAAACCTCACCCGACAACTTACCCTATTTTTTACGATATGATTTTAGGGTCTACCCATATTCTTTTCTTGTTTTTCGTTTTTTACAACAAATAATATGAGTAACAAAATTATTCAGAGTAAAAGATGAACGAGCATAAGTGAGCGAAAGTGAGTTAGGAACGAGTGAGGGTTATAACGCTCGAATGAGTGAGGGAGAGCCACGAGCGAGGTAGAAGAAGTGGGATTCGCAAGCAAGAGAGAGAGAGTCATGAAGTGTCTAGTGATGTTGGAGAGAACCGGAGAAAAGAGAGATAGAGAAAATGATGCCAAGAGAAAAACAAGGGTTTTAAACTTTATGAAACTAGTTTCGAATTTAACCCTTCACTCGAAATCTGAAATCAGACGGGTTTCATTGGAGATATGAAACCGAATCGATTTTTAGAGCAATCCAGTTCGATAGCACAGCTCCACTATTCATTGAAATGACGATTATGGTTTGCTATGTCATCTGATAAATCAATCTCTTAATCAATTCCCAAAAATTATTTGTCATATTCCACATGCGCTTAAACAACTCAAAGAGATGAGAGAATATTTTTAGCACTTTCTCCACGATCGAGGGATGCCAATAAAGTAGATCTGTCCTTAATCAGCATATTAACAATAAAAAGGTTCTGCGTTGAGATGCTGATCGGTGTCATTCCCCTTAAAGTCCATCAAGGAGTAGCTACCTTTCCCAAAAGGACCCAGATACTCCCATCATTTCATGTGACATTGATGCCCAAACGTGCATAAAAAGGCAATTTGATTTGAGACTAGTTGTGACTTGATCAACTTGCATCGGTTGAGCATTTGAATTTGGGCTAGCTGTGTCTCATTTGAAAAGAAGCCAGGCGAAAACATCGATACAGCACATCCGCCGAAATGGAATGGAACAAAGGCGATTCACACAACTCGAATCTCGCTTGGAGTTCTATTGGGAGAATCTAAGCTTTGATAGAACACGACAACTTCAAGTAGAAAGGGGAACATAATGCACAAAAGCTCGAGTCTAAACCCTTAACCTTAACTAGGGGCATGTTGTGGATCCTTGATGGTGGTTAAAGTAAACGTCACCACAATCAAGAGCCTAAGAGCTCTGTTGGGAGTTGTCCTACCTGCCAGATAATATTAGTAGGCTGACAGGACTGCGTTTCTTATTTTATCGAGCCGGTATATGGACGCCCCAACCTCCCAATTGAGAATGACGTTTTTCTTCCCCCTCCTCGGAGAATACTCCTAAATTTTACGTCCTTGAATTTAGACATAATAGTTTAATGTCACATTAAGGATGAATGTTAATATAGAATTTGAATGTGGGCTAGTTGTGGCTCATTTAAAATGGAGTTAGGCAAAAACATCGAAATAGCATAGCTGCTAATACAGTACGGAAGAAAGGCGGTTCACATAACTCGAGTCTTGTTTGGAATTCCATTGGGAGAATCTAAGCTTTAGTAGAGCGCAACAACTTCAGCTAGAAAGTGAAACGGAGTGCACGAGAGCTATTGGAGATTCAAATTGACGTGCTTCAAAGAGAGGCTTATGCTTGTTCGAGGTTTAGATTAGGCCCTAGTTGTATTAGCGGGTGCATTAGCAATAAATATTTGTCCAACCTTGGCCTATGAAAGAAAGTTGGCAAGTCACTTCTATAACCTTAAGCTACTCAATTACTTTAATCAATGACAACAACAACAACTTAATTAGCAAGTCCTGCCTAGGAACCCATTTTTTTCTTTTTTTGACGTCACAAATTCAGTCAAAAGATAGTGTAGGCCGCCGAGATTTAAAACGCGACACTGTTGTTTGGAAAATGGTGGGAAGTTAGGCAACCTTTGACCAGTCTTTTGTTACTCAATGGCTTGTCACTCTCTGACTCTTGTAATTTTTTTTTTTTTTTTTTTTTGCTTTTGACTTTTTAAATTTGAGTGAGTCTTTTGTTGCTCATTGGCTCGTCACTCTGACTCTTGAATTTTTTTTTCTTTTGAATTTTTAAATTTGAGTGAGTGGCATATGCAATGCGACCATCAAGATTGACTGGACTTTTTAGGGTTAGTGAGAGGAGTTATCTCAAGTGGGTGTGCGAGCATTAGTCAACATAAGTTTGCTGCTCAAATCATTTATAACAAAATGTTGCAAATTAAACTTTGAGATCGATCCCGAAACCAAGTTAGACTTTACATAATATAACTATCATTTTAGAAAAAACATGTCATGATTCCTAACCTTTCCTAGCTCAAAACCCAGCTCCAATGTATCCATTTTGTTTTCTAAAACAAAGCAAAAGAAAAACAAAACCCTAAATACCAGTTAAGTTTTAGGATATAGCCGACGGTGTGTAGAACCAAGATTTGAATTGGACGAGGTCGATTTCCCAAATTTTTACCAAGAAACTTATTCGATTATCATGTAAACTGACTTGAAACCGATTGATTAAGGCTAGTTTAATTCGATTCCCGAATGGAACTAGTCCGATTGCTCATCTTGATGGCATGGTATTTGTCAGCCACCATCGACCCACCAAAAAAGAAATCATATTTAAAGCAATTGTGACAATGGCCTTTTTAAAGGGTGAATTGTTTTTTTGCCAAATGAGAACATCCTTTTGCTTTGTTCCTCCATCTTCGAACAACAATGCTTCTTCCAACAAAACCCAATAGAAGCAAGGGGGAATAAAATGAATAATTCAACGAGAAAACACATTCCCCTCTATTTATAGATAAATATATAAACATATTCGTATATCCTAATGACACGAAAGCCCTGTAGAAACAAGAGTCCAGACAAAAAATCGCATATTCGGGTCTCAAAATTGTAATTAAAAAATGGATTAAATACGTGGACGATTTTTTGGACGCGTCTGGGGAATTCCCAAGGAATAGCAGTGGCAGTGTCGTGATTTCGAGGTGAAAACGTGTCTCATGTGCTACCTCTTCCGGTTCTTTGGGACCGGATCATCGGGCGAGATCCGGATCGGCGACACGTGGCGTTACGCAATTGCTTCCTGGACTAAGAATTCCTTCATTTTTTTGAATTTTTTTTAAACCCAACCTGAGCTCATAAATGCACCAATCAGCCTTCGCGCAGAGAAACTATTGGATGCGGGAGGCCTAGAGTGTCACATCAATATAATTCATCCACGCTTAAAATAATTTAGGTGGTAATAAAATTGTTTTTTTACTTTAAAGGAAGAATCGATATAATTAGATGACACAACTTTAATAAGTGAGGGCATATACACAATGCAACCACGCTTGAAAACGTGGTTCGAGTGTTACCACATTGAAAATAAATTAGGTGATAATGAAATTGTCTTTTTCTTTGAAGGGAGAATCGTTGTAATCATATGAGATAATGATGTAAATAGTCCGTCAAATTTTGAAATTGTTTAATATATTATGTTAATTTTTAGTATATATTCAATTTAGTTATTGAATCATATAAATATATTCAATGTTGTTACTTTATTGATTCAAATTTATAGATAACATTAAACATATTCATATAGTTTAGGAGCTAAATTACGCATGTATTAAAAATCCACTAATCATATTGAACAACTTCAAAAGGTTTAAGAACCGTACTGAACATATTAAAAATTTAGGAACCATATCACATGAAAATCATAATAAAAACATTTTCATCGACTATTTACTTCAACTAAAATGAGCATCTTTTTTTGAGAAAGTATTTTTTGTATGATTTATTTTTTACAAAAAAAAAAAGGCCTCCTAGATATGTTTAAAATCGATCTAAAGAAGCAATGCCCTATGTGACAAATAGTAAGTCAATGAACACATTCATTCCGTGAAATAGGCCTACCGGAAGAGACTCTGCAGAGCTCTTCTCAAGCGCGAGGAAGTGGACCCCAAAAAAAGGTGACGTCATCGCGTCATTTTCGTACGAAACCGCACAGTCCCGCGCGCCGCACGTGCGAGGTCCGGGTTGACCAATAAAAACACATCACGGAATATCTTTTCCTTATTCCCATTTTCTTTTTTCCTTTTTTATTTTTTTTTTCGAGGTGGGCCCCTCCTGTCCTTCTCTTGCCGAAATCAAATGAAAAACTCACCTGTCGAGAATCCCGGAGCTGCGATCGGATGCCCCCGCACCAGGTTTCTCAACGGATCTCGACCGTCCGATCCTTCGGAGGGGCGGATCGCGAGCCGTCCGATGTCGAGACCGGGGTCGGCTCCCGACCGTAGATCTACCGACTTTTGCGGTGGGCGATAACGTCAAAGTGGATGGCGGGCCGTACTGGAATTCCTTTAATTTAATAACCGTCGATGGTTGGTGAGATTATCGGATTTTAGCGTTTTTTGTATATTTAATTATTTTCAAATCTGGCTTTTTCCTGCGGCCATCCATTATTGAATGTGGAAAAACAATATTTTAATTTGAGTTAATTTGAAAATGCTTATTTTTAGGTCCATTTTGGATGACTGGGGAGTGAGGTTGGTTGCGGGAGCACTTGTGGTAGCTGTCAGACAAGAACGTGAGCACATATGGGCAAAAGGCCAATTGCACATGGTGTGAAACCTCAATTGGTTTTCACATCGTTTTCTTATACTTAGACTTATCGAGCATTCGAGGAAGTCGGGTCGATTTTGATGATACTTGTCTTCGAGTAATTCCTTGAACCGGCATCTGGGTTTGGACTCGTGCTGATCATACGCCTGTGGAAGAAAAAAAAGATTGTGTTTGGGCCTCTATTCAGCTCCTTTTTATGACTTCTGTTGAATTGACAAATGGGTTTTGACCGTCCATAGGGAAAGTCCCTGTCGGGGGAGAATCAATGACTCGAGAAGTAATTTGATTGAATTCCTGAATTGGTAAGTGTTTCTTCTAGTCTTTTTATATGTCTAAGGAAGGAAAATACGAATGTGGTGTCTTGTTACCTTTTGACAATGTTTTAAAAACTCGACTATATAAAGCTTGACCTACTTCGAATATCATATGATTTAAGATGATTTGAATTCAAGCCTTACTAATGTTTAGATAATTTCGAGTTCTAGTTTGATTTGGGGGCAACAACATATGCTAATCGGTCGAAATTCGAATGTGAAATCTCTGGTCGGCTAGTTTCAAGTGTTGAATCATGTTCACTCGAGAGAGTTCGATGGGAAGAGAAACAAATCTTCCATCAACCACTTGTGTTTCTTTCCTGCGGACAATCTCTTCTATTCTAAGTAGTCGGACATTTTGATTATAAAATGGAGCTGTTGGACATTTCATCCTATAAAAACATTATCTTCCTTTTCGGACACACTTTATTAATATGAAATTAGGCCTCTGATCTTGTCTTAAATGGCGGGTTTTCTTCGTTCACGATGCACAAGCCATGTGGGGTCGAGGCACGAACAGCTCATTATCTTTCGGGGGTTGGTTTCCCACTTTTGCTTCAGGCAGTTGATGATGATGCTTTGGATAACAGGATTAGGACAACAATGTTGTCTTGTTCCAACTCCACCTTATAAATGAATAGATCTACATGGGAGGGTCAGGCCCGAGGAGAAAACAAACTCGCCTGTATCCGGTCGGGGCCGTGTCAGGTCGATTCGGCTAAGGAAAGCCTGACCATGATCACCTCTACTTTCAATTGACGGGAGCAAGCGAATGAAGAAGCGGTTGGAAGTTTGGAGCCCACTTTAGGCCTCATAGCAAAGGGCCCAAGATGGGCAGGTTGAGCCCGAGGAGAAAGTGAACTTGCCCACATCCATTCGAGGCCATGTCGGATCGAGTTTCTTGGGCAAGCCCCGCCAGGATTATCTCTAGTTTCGATTAACAGGAGTTTGCAAATGAAGAGGCAGTTAGAAGTTTGGAGCCCATTATAAGCCTCATAGCAAAAGGCCCTTGTGGTTGGGCCTACTTCTATGGGCCGAATGGTATGATAAATAACTAGACCGCAGAAAGGACAAAAGCTTATTCACTTTTTTATGAAACTGAAGCATCTCATCTATTCATATGTTGGGAATTAAGTTTTGTTACTAGGGTAATTGATTCTAGAAGGGTAAGCTTCAGATACTTGGTCAAGAACCTATCCTATTAGAGTTGGTTCTTGATTTTTGGAATCGGGAACCGAATTGATTCTAGGGTCGTCCAAGAATTGGGCCTAAATTTAAGTCAAACAAATTTTTTTAGGGAAATATACCACGTAAACATATTATGGCATGGTGGTTAAGGCATTTGGGTATTCTAACCTTCTCAAGTTTTAAACTCATTGCTAACATATAATAAAAAAAGAAAAAGAAGCTAAAATCGGCTTGATGATTTACGATATAAAATTGGAAATTGAACTAGTCAAGGTTGGTGCCCCAATTTTTTACCTAGGAACCTATTTGGTTTGTGTGAACAGGTTAGTACCCAATTAGGCAAGACCGGTTTAACTTTATTTTTGGATCAAATTGACCTATTTGCTCATCGTATTCATAATTGATTATTCAACATGCAATATAGAAAACATAATAAAAGATGCTACATCTTTCAAATGAGTGACGCGATATCACCAAACTATAATTTTTGTGATTTCTTAGTTCAATTGTGAATTGAATTTAGGATCTTCATATTTTTTGCACTGCTAGTAAGTTTGGAGATGCCTTTAAACGACAATTGACTTCAACAAAAAAAGAGAGTGAATATTATTAAAAATCTCATACTAGTATCCTATAACACACTTACCATTAAACTACTTTCCGTTATATAAGAAATTCCTAAATTGGTATTTTTTGGACACATTTACCTCGAATTAAATTTTGTCTCGTGAAATATCCCATATTGGTTTTCCTAATTAAAAGGAAAACTTACAGAAAAAGTCACAAACTTATTGTAAATAACATTTTTATTTGGACAATCTAGTTTTAAACCTTTTTAAGAATTTTCCAACTTAATCATTTCGATCATTTTTGGAAAAAAATCACTAATATGAAGTTGATTGTTTTAAGTGGCATGGCTAATGTTGACACAATTTTTTTTTTTTTTTAATTTTGTTAGTTTTTTTGTCATTGTGGCCAGCGAGAGCTTACAAACCCTCATAAGCCATTGGTGAGGGTATCCTATGTAGTATGTAACAATGGCCAACGCTCGGGCAACGAGCGTTGTTTGTCATAATTAAAAACTTTTAAAAATTGTTTATGTCAATGTCTGTGATTTTATGTAACATAGTCGGCGTTCAATCCGTGGTTTTCAATTAAAATTGATCGGAATGACTAAATTAATAAACTGTCAAAAATTTTAGCATTAAATTGATCAAATTGAAAGATTTCCATTCACACAATTGGTCGTAATTTTCCCTAACTAAAATCTAATCCTCCACATCATATCCCAAACTCCTAACAAGGAATATTCGGTTTGGGTTTTGAATTCTTGGTGAGGCGAAAATTGGTCCCAGTGAAATTTTTTACCATTAGCACGAGAAAAACGCCACCGAAGCACGTGCCTCGTTTCTCATTCGACAAACCGCACGCACGCGCAGGCAGAATCGAATTCCGCAACGTCTCCCCCATCGACGAAGAAGAAGAAGCAAGCAATGGAAGTCGAGAGCTCGACCGCCGGCGCGGCGGCGGTGCCGGCGGCGCCGCTCTCCCCCGGCGACTTCCGGGAACTCTTCGACTCCGTCGACGCCTTCCTCTTCGACTGCGACGGTCCGGTCCCGACGCCACTTCCTCGGCCCATTTCGTCGCGTTTGAATAAATTCCGGCTGATCCGGTCGTGTGTTTCCTTCGTCGTAGCCAGGTGTCATCTGGAAGGGAGACAAGCTCATCGACGGCGTTTCTCAGACGCTGGACTTCCTCCGATCCAAAGTAAACCGTCCCGTTCTCGTTCGGCATTTGCTTGTGCGTTGTTCGAATATTCCGAGGTTGTTGACGGCGCGTGGGGATTTGGCAGGGGAAGAAGCTGGTGTTCGTGACGAACAACTCGACCAAGTCGAGGAAGGAGTACGCCAAGAAATTCGGTTCTCTCGGGATTTCCGTGAGCGAGGTTCGTCTCCGTTGCTGTTCTTTTGCTGTTGGTTCTCGATCGAATGCGGGGTTTCGAAAATCTGGGAGTGGTTTTTTGCTCGCAGGATGAGATCTTCTCGTCGTCGTTCGCGGCCGCCATGTATCTGAAGGTCAATGATTTTCCTCAGGACAAGAAGGTGAGGCTTCTTAAGCATAGTGCATTCTCTATTGCGGCGTGAGACGCTAAGTTCAATGATTAGAACAAAGCTGTTGAAGTGACCTTCGGCTGGCTAATTTATGAGCGAGAACGTTTGCGCAATCGTGATAGGCCGATAGTCGTAGTTTGTTAGATGATGCGGGAAATTTGTAATTTTTTGGTCGAGTGTTACGACTTGAATAGGCCTAGCATGTGGCATACGGAATGCTAGTACGGCATAAAGACATCTTGGAATGAAAGTGGTTTGCGAGATTTTACCGAGAAAAGTAGCAAAAATGTGATGTCGCAATTGATTCATAGAGGTTCTTCGATAGTAATGCGGCTTTGTGGAAGCACTTCACAAAGAAATGTGACTTTGTGGAAGTTGCTTGGAGCAAACAGACCAATTGGGAGAGCTCGATCAAATGAGAAGATCCATGTTATTGATCCCATGTCATGTCATAGGCTTAACTATTCCGTTTGACAGTGTGTGTTGTGGAATATGGACATTTTTTGTCCCCACTAACTTGCATTGCTCCTGTTTACTGACAAGAAAAAGAAGGAATTTCGATCCAGTCCTCTTCATGCAAGTCATTTATTTTGCTAACGGTTAATTTTCAACATGTTGTTCAGGTTTATGTGATTGGTGGCGAAGGCATTATAGACGAACTCCAGCTTGCTGGATATACCGGCCTTGGAGGTCCGGTGAGAACTTTTTCAACTAGATGATGTTTTCAGTGAAACGGAGACAATGTTGTTACCTGAAATGGGCTTGTGAGCTATCCGTTATTGCTTTTATACGTCAAGAAATCAGGTAGCAAAATAATGGGAAAAAAGTGATCTTTCATAATGCTAACTAGTGACATCAATGACTTCATTTGCAGGAAGATGGCAAAAAGACAGCGGAGTGGAAATCAAATTGCCTTTTTGAACATGACAAGAGTGTAATAGCTATTCAGAGTCTTTTGTGTTTCTCTTCTAGGTTTGCTGCTCTAAGCAGGAGCTTGCAACTTATTTTTTCAGGTTGGAGCAGTCGTGGTTGGGCTTGACCCCTTCATCAACTACTACAAGCTTCAGTGAGAAACTCTAAATCTTTTGTTCATCTTACTATCACATTATCTGGACTGGTCTTTCAATGTTCTTGAAAGTTTTCCAGGATATGACTTCTCACACTGTAGTAACAGAAAGTGCTGAAAAGTTCTTCCTGTAATTACAAATCAATAACTATGAAATGACATCATGAATTTCTTCTGTCGTTTATGTTGACGCATCTATTGTGAAGTCTTTGTATAATGGAAATTGGCAGTGTTCCGGAACTCCTTTCGAGTTCTGCTGAAAGTCATATTGGTAGTTCAAGTATTAGTGCCACAGGTTTTGCTGTACACCAGTTTTTGTCCATGTTGTAATTCTTGTAATTGGATGAGGAAGAGGCCGTAACAGCTTGTCCTGATTCACACAATGCATTGAAATGTAATGGTGCTCTGAGTATTGAATTTATTCCTGGTTTTCCCTTTTGTTCTAAAGTAATAGACAATCATATGGTAGGTATGGAACCCTCTGCATCCGTGAGAATCCAGGATGCCTTTTTATTGCGACGAATCGAGATGCAGTAGGACACATGACTGATTTACAAGAATGGCCTGGTATTCATATCTGTTTTCTATTGACAAATGGCGGGAAAGTATCCTTAACATTGAGAGCTGACTCATATTTGGCTTTCAGGTGCTGGATGTATGGTTGCAGCCATCTGCGGTTCAACTGAGAAGGAGCCTATAGTGGTCGGGAAGCCATCAACCTTCATGATGGAGTTTTTACTTAAGAAGTAAGAAAAAAATTCTCAGACATAACTCTTTTCTTTCTTTCTCATGATTGAATCTCCTTATTGTCCTATCCATATGATTTTAGATTTGTAAAAGTATAGACAAAGGAGTCTGCTAATGCTAGGTTATGGAACGTCAAATTGAATTTTATCCATTGTATAGAAACTTTTGAAATGCTAGTGGAGCAGGAGTCATCGTTAAGACGCTGAATGTGCAGCCTTTCCTAGTGCAGGTTCCAAATTGATTGTCCCAGGATGTGCATGGTGGGTGATCGATTGGACACCGATATCTTATTTGGGCAGAATGCTGGCTGCAAGACTCTGCTTGTTCTTTCAGGTAGGGTCTCCATCTTTTGCAGGCGGGGAAGTCTATTGTCCCAAAACTCTTTGGTTTTCTAGTTTTTAGTCTTCAATGAACTTCCTAAACTCACTCGTGGTGTTCAGTGCATATCTTGATTGCTCCTTCTGCATCTGCAGGTGTGACAACCCTATCTGCTCTTCAAGACCCGGCAAATGATATTCAGCCGGATTATTACACGAACAAGGTGTCCGACTTTCTCGATCTATTAGGAGCATGACCCTATCAGGCGTGATATTCTTTCTGGCATGTCAGACTTTCTTTGCCTGATTATTTAAGTCCATCCTTTCTCCCTTTGGCAATTGGGAAACACAGAATACTGGCATGAACAGCTTCCAGCTGTGTTTCTTTTTCCTTTTCTTCAATAACCAACTCCGGAAACAAATTTGGTGAACTGAGATAAATAGAAAATCACATGAAAAGTACACTGCGAAGCCTAATTTGTAAGGCGAATGGCTTCAATTCGCGCCCCTGAATTTATAACAAATGCCCATGCTTTTTGTTGACTGTGTATATATGGAAAGGGGTTCTTTGCAGGAAGGCGTATGTTAGACCCAAGCTAGGAGAGCTTGTTCAGTTGAAGTTACATCATGAGTTTTGCCAAGTGAGATTGGATGTCCTTTTGAAATAGGAAAGATGAATTTATGTCAGAGGAGCTAGTTAGACCATTCATTATGCATATTACTACAGAACATGTTTCCTGAGAACTTACCATAGCTACTAGAATCAATTCACCAGTCGTACGTTATGGTTTAGTTTGATCCGAGGCCGAGACGATATGTGTCGATAAGATGACTTGTAATCTACTGAATTGCAAAGAGACTCTGGTAATTCACTGTCAAATGGACAATCGGACACATGCCAATGAATTTGACCGAAATTGATGGAGTTCTGTCGTAATTTACTGTGTATGTTATAGCTTGAAAAAACAAAAAGAAATCTTATGCTTTGCAATCTGGCGAACTTTGTGTGTTTAAAACACGATCCTTCTGCTCACAAAACCAACGGGCTGAGATATCTTTCTATACACAGAAATCTTGTCCTACACTTCTTGGAATTTTTCCTTAACTCTAGTGTGCATGACGCAAAAACTATATGTTTCGCCAAACTCTACAATTCGATTCGATTCTCAGTTCAAGATTCATTCTCGTGATTCGGTCTAAACCGTGAAAGCAACACAGTTAGTCGTGATGGGATGATACCATTAACAAAATCACGTCAACATCTAGGCAAAAAGTTCAGAAGACTGGCATGAACATCTTTCAGCTGTGTTTCCTTTTCCTTTTTCTTCAATAACCAAGTCCGGAAACAAATTCGGTGTACTAAGATAAACCGACAATCGCATGAAATATACACTGCAAAGCTCAATTTGTAAGGCGAATGGCTTTGATTCGTGGCCCTGAATTTGTTGCAAATGCCCATGTTTTTTGTTGACTGTGTATATGTGGAAAGAGGTTCTTTGCAGGAAGGCACATGTTAGACCCAAGCTAGGAGAGCTTGTTCAGCTAAAGTTACATCCTGAGTTTTGCCAGGTGAGATTGGATGTCCTTTTGAAATCGGAAAGATGAATTCAAGTCACAGGAGCTAGTTAGACCATTCATTATGCACATTACTGCAGAACATGTTTCCTGAGAACTTACCATAGCTGCTAGAATTGAATCACCAATCGTACCTTATGATTTAGTTTTGATTTGAGGTTGAAATGATATGTGTCAAGAAGATGACTTATAATCTACTAAATTGCAAAGAGACTAGAATCAATTCACCATTCATTATGCACATTGCTGCAGAACGTGTTTCCTGAGAACTTACCATAGCTACTAGACTCGATTCACCAATCGTACCTTATGGTTTAGTTTTGATTCGAGGTCGAAACAATATGTGTCAATTAGATGACTTACAATCTACTGAATTGCAAAAACTCTGGTAAATTCACTGTCGGATGTACAATCGGACTCATACCAATGGATTCAGCCGAAATTGATGGAATTTTGTCGTATTTTTACTGTATACGTTACAGCTTAAAAAAAATAAAAATCTTGTGCTTTGCAATCTGACTTAACTTTGTATGTTTAAAACACAATCCTTGTGGTTACAAAACCAACGGGCTACAATATCTTTTTATACGCAGAAACATGTCCTACACTTCTTGATATTTTCCCTTATTTGGCCGAGCTCTACGATTCGATTTGAATCCCGATTCAAGATTCATAAGTTTAGTATTCCGACTCCGGATTTATCATCATTCGGTAACTAAATCATGAAAGCAACACAATTAGTCGTAACGGGGTGATACTATCAACAAAATTCATGTCCACATTTAGGTAAAAAAGTTCAAACGCCGTGAAATCACTCACGATCTCAAAGATTTTGCATGGAACTCATTCTTTGCCACGACTCTTTTGATGCTCCATGCGGATGACTTGCAGAAGGTCCGAGAGGCTAAGATCAACCTCAAACCAAGCAGGGTCCAATCTAACTGCACCGCCACCCTTGCTAGCCCTGCGGCCGCCGCGATCCTTGCGGTCGGGGATAGCCGTCAGTGCAGGAGCCTCGACCGAGCTCGACTCCGCGGTATCCCATTGGAAGTCGACGAGCGCACGGAAGAATTCCTCATCGGAGGGAAGATTGCACGGCTCTTGAGAAGGCTTAAACCAGTTCTTGGTTAGAAAATCTTTGTCTTGGGTGGTTCTGGCCATTGGAATCGGAAGGGTGATTGTGGCTCGTGAACTCATCTTTGTAAGTGTCGCAGTGACTGAGGAAGAGGTTCCGGGTTCCTATTTAAGCAGTGCTTGGATGAATCCTAACTCTAGTAAGTTTCGAAAAGATTAACGTTGTAAGGAGAGGAAAAGGAAACATACGACTCGGACTAGGAGTAATGCTATGTAGATCACTTTATCGAACTAGATCACTCGACTATTAAGTTTTTGAAAAAAAAAATTGTGAAAAGAATTCCACGTGATCTTAAAACAGGAGCACGCATGCATTTGTTTCAGATTGGGATAATTACTAAGTTAAGTCCTAAATCTATTAATCTATGCCAATTTGGTCATAAACCTTTTGATAGATTATCAATTGAGTCATTTCAATCAATTTTAACTGGAAAATGCTAATGTAGACGTTGGCCATTTTACGTGACATTGCTAGCACTAATGTCAACTACTTTCGTAAATTTTTCTAATTTTTTCTTTTTTCTTTGCATTTTTTTTCATTGTGCCGATGAGGGCCACTAGCGACTACGGTGACCCTTGTTGGCAAAATGAAATAAAAGCAAGAAAACAGAAAAAAAAAAGAAATTTAAAAAATTGTCCACATAAGTACTGGCCATCTTAGTGACACAATGGACATCTATGTTAATGATTTTCGGTCAAAATCGGTTGAAAAAGCTCAATTGCCAAATTGTAAAAAGGGTTTACGACTAGATTAGCCAAATTAAAAAGGCTTAAAAATTGAACTGGCAAAAATGCAATAGATTCAGAACTTTTTCGGTAACTTTCTCTATCCAGGTTAAAGAAAGAGGTTGAATATTCAAATTGATCTAAGAGCCAAAGTAGAAGCAAAAGGTTAAAAAAAAAAAAGAAAAAAAGAAAAAAAGAAAGATGTAGTGCCAACTAATATATCTGACGGTGTTATTTTTTTGTTTTGATATCATGTGAAATTTTTATGGGATAATTACGGACCATTTGAAAAACTTTCCATTTAAGCTGTGTGACAAGGTAAAGTGAATATGTATAATCATAGAGAAAGATGTAAATCGAACATAAGCTTTTCTTTCTTCGAACAAATGCACAAACCCGAAGGCCACTTGTCCTGATGACGAACATGTGAGAAATCCACATTCATCGATACATTATCACGGGCAAGTAATAGATACAATTGGATCATGAGAGCTAAACTTATATCCACCGTCATATCATGCGGAACCCACTTCATCTAACTATGCTAATAAGATTTTTTTTTTTTTTTTTTGGTCGTTATCACTCTTATCTCCATTTAATCACCATCTGGCTAGTAAAATATATTTAAACATACGTTGTTCCTGCAAAAACTGTCATTTAATTAGGTTAAGAATTATTATCATATACACAGCAGGAGTTAAGGGGACGGTCCTTGTGCTTACAAAACCAACGGGCTGCAGAATCTTTCTATACACAGAAACCTTGTCCTACACTTCTTGGAAATTTCCCTCAACTTTCGCGTGCATGACATAGAAATTATATGTTTTGCCAAACTCTGATTCAATTCGATTCTTGGTTCAAGATTCACGAGTTTGGTATTCCTACTCCGGAATTTGTCACGATTCAGTAACTAAACCACGGGAGCAATACCGTGAGTCATAACAGGATGATACCATTAACAAAATTGTGTCGATATGTACGAAAAAAAAAAGTTCAGACACCGCAAAATTTCTCTCGATCTCGAAGATTTCACACGAAAATCATTCCATGCCATGAATATTTTGATGCTCCATGCGGATGACTTGCGGAAAGTCCGAGAGGCTAAAATCAACCTCAAACCAGTCGGGGTCCAATCCTAGCTCTAGTAGATTTCGAACAGACTAACGTTATAGGAAGAGGAAAAGGAAACTTACGAGTAGGATTAGGAGTAATGCTAAGTAGATAACTTTCTCGAATCAGATCACTTCCCAGATTATTTCCTAAATTAGACCTTGCATGATCAGCGTCAAGCCTGATTATTATCGCGTAATTATTGGCATCTAATCTCAATTCTAGCGTCAAATTATTAATTAAAGCCGGAGAAAGATATTGTACATACTCGACAATTGTTTTTTTTTTTTTATGCCCTAGAACCACTGTACAGCCAGTAGCTGGTGGCGTAAACCAGGGGGAGCACTAGCGCTGGGGCCCACCTCCCACGGCACTCCACTTTAGTCGCGCAATGGGGGCGCGAAGTTTCAAACCCCTCCCCTCCTGGATGAAGGGGCAGGGCGCGAACCAACGCGTCCACCGCGGGGTGGGTCATACTCGACAATTATTTTTAAAAAAACTTTTGTGAAAAGAATTTCCACGTGATCTAGAATTGGACCATGCATGTGTTGTTCAAAATTCATGATCTCTACATTGGGAGAATTACTGAAGAAATTCTAAACTTATTGTATTTATGCAAATTCAATTCTAAATATTTAAATTTTATCAATTTTAATAATAAACCTTTTGGTAAATTGCCAATTGAGTTATTCCGTCTAATTTTGACCGGAAACGCCGTCTTATGTGGCACTATCATTGTACATTTTTCTTATTTGATTTTTTTTTCTTTTCTTTTATCAAATTATTTTTCTGAGAAGGGCCACCGGTGACTCTCGCCAGCACAATGAAAAAAAAAAGCAAACAAAATTGAAAAAGAAAAAAATTTAAAAAAATTAGAAAAATTATAATAATTGTCCACATTAGCTTTGACCATCTTAAGTAGCACAGCCGGTATCTAGATTAGCGATTTTCAGCTAAAATTGATTAAAAGGACTCAATTGACAAATCGTAAAAAAAAAAAAAAAAAAAATTACGATCAAATCGGCAAAATTGAAATGTATGGGACTGAGTCCGCATAGATACAATTGGTTTAGAAACTTTTTTGGTAATTTTGCCTATCCGGGTTAAAGAAAGAGGTCCAACGTCAAAATTGATCTAAGAGCCAAAGTAGAAGGAAAAGGTCAAAAATAGAAAGATGTTGGGACAAACAATATCTCTAACGGAGTTCTTTTTCTGTTCTAACACCACGTGAAATTTTTACGGGATGTTTACGGATCATGTGAAAAACTTCTCACTGAAGCCGTGTAACAATGCAATTGTTTTTTTGGGTCTCAATGTAAATTGAATATGTGCCATTATAGAGAAAGATGTAACTGAACACATGAATACGTATATGTCTTGGGCCCGAGAGGACCCAATCACAATCAAGTAATGGATACACCGGGATTATGTGAGCGCATCTCATATTCAGATCATGCGGAGGCCACTTCATCCGAGCATGCCATTAAGATTTTTTTTTTTTTTTTTTTTGTTCTCATCACTCTTATGTCCATTTAATCACCGTTTGGCTACTAGGGATGAGCATATCGGATCGCTTGGATTGGATTGGATCAGCTAGTTTGGTCCGGCTCCTGAGAGTGTCGGTCCGATTCTTAGTTCCATAAAAATGGAATTGGTGATTTTCAGTCCGGTTCCCGGTTCCTGGAGGATGGGGGGATCGGACTGGATCGGATCGACTCTTTTTTTTAAAAAAAAAAAATTAAAAATAATAATAAACCCTATTGTTGTAATAATGTAAGTATTTTTTAAGTTTTTAAATTTTTTGTTGCTAAGTGGCCGGTCCATTAGACTAGACCGGTTAGTCCGGGCTAGTTCCCTGTCCTAGAACCATCTGATTCGATTCCCAATCCCAAAAAATAGGAATCGGTTTTCCCGGTCCGGTTCCTGATTCCACTTAGGAACTGGACTGGATCGAGAGCCGGTTTCTCCTACTGGCTACATATGTTATTCCAGAAAAATCTATCATTCAATTAGGTTAAAAACTTTTTACAAAAAAAATTAGGTTAAAAACTATTATCATAAACACGGTGTTTATTTATTAATTTTGGGAAAAAGCCAAAAAAAACCCCAAACTTTGCCTCGAGTGAGATTTACCCCAAACTTTGTTTTGTGACGTGAAAAACCCCGAACTTTGCAAGCGTGCACATTTACCCCAAACTTTTATTTGTGACACAAAAAACCCCGAACTTTCATTTGTGTGACACATTTACCCTAAATCATAAGGGCATTTTGGTCTTTTTACTTTTAAAAACTTTTTTTCTTTTTCTTCGTCGGCGGAGGAAGCCTCGCCGGCGGAACGGCGAGGGCACCCCTCGCTGCGTCGGCGAGGGGATCGCCGACGAGCCGGTTTCTCCTAGGGCCCCCTCGCCCGACGTAGGCGAGGGCGGGCTACATATGTTATTCCAGAAAAATCTATCATTCAATTAGGTTAAAAACTCCGGCGGAGGGAGAGGAAGAGAGAATAAGAAAAAAAAAAAAAAAAATTAAAGGTTAAAAACTATTATCATAAACACGGTGTTTATTTATTAATTTTTTAACACGGCAAAAGTCTAAGGAACTTTTGTCGCGTGGTCCAAAAGTCGTCGTGAAATTAATTTATATCCATCTATCAAATAATCTATTTAGCTCGTGTAATAATTTATTTTGTAGATATCCTGACTCTTGAACATATCATATAATTTTCTCTTCTTTTTCGTTTTGTTTGAATTTCAATTCACGCATGGTCTGCATCAGTGTCCACTTAGAAACCAATCGCTAGAATCACGGTATGTAACATTTGCAATTAGGATAAGCGATAAATGGTGGGGCATTTTTACAATCACATCCACGAAAATGAAGCATGACCACAATACTACTAAGTATGAGAGAGAGAGAGAGAGAGAGAGAGAGAGAGAGAGAGAGAGAGAGAGACCTCAACATCTCTCATAATAGATGATAATGACAAGGTATGAAAGAGTTGAATAGGTTCATGTTAGGGTGGGTTAACTTTGACAATGTGGTTAATTTCTTTTCAGCAATTAGATCTAATTTCAATGATGTGGTATTTCTATCCTTTTGACAAACGTTACAAGTGAAAATATTCAAATAAAGTATCTTCGTTGTATCATCGGCAAGTATCGAAAGATGATAATGACAAGATATGAAAGAGTTGGATAGGTTCATATTGGATGGGTTAACTTTGACAAAGTGGTTTATTTCTTTCAGCAATTAGATCTAATTTCGATGATGTGATATTTCTATCCCTTTAACAAACAATACAAGCGAAAATATTCAAATCAAGTATCTTCGCCATATTATTAGCAAGTATCGAAATGAAAATGGAGACTAGTGCCGTAATTCTATTTCAACCTTTCTTCTTTCCAACCAAGACTTGGAGTTGATAATGTCGGGCACCACCGACGACACGACACCAGTGCAAAACAAAGGCAAAAGCCATATATAGGCAACGAGAGAAAACCCGAATACGACATGATATGATTGCTTGTGAGGTACGAAGATGTAATGATACTTTTTAAACTTTGGACAATGAATGAAGGTGGTGGAAGGGGAACAGGCAAAAGCAGGAGGAGGAAGGATGGGAGGAGGGAATACAACACAAGGGGCGTTCTTGATAATTTGATGGAAGGAGAAGGGCCCCTCCTCGTCAAAAGGGGGAGCCGGCATGCATGACGGACAGGTGAGACATCGCCAGCCCCGGTTTGGGTCGATTTGGACCCCCTTCAGTTTCGGGACCCGACCCTCCAATCCTCAAATTATTGATCTTCCCGCAAGGACATGGAAAAAGAAAACGAAGAAATGCAATAGAGAGAGAAAAAAACATGGGAAAAGCTTCTCGCTTTGCCCTTCTTTCTCGGCTTTGACCCTTCTTTCTCTCTCTCTCTTACTGTGCTTGATAGTCCACCAGAAGCGGAGGCCACCTCTACTTTTAATTCAGTGTCGAAGCTTTATCTCTCTCTCTCTCTCTCTCTCCTGTATCAAAGCAAGTTGTTTAGCAGCAGCTGCTGGCTTCTTCTCTTCCTTTTCGCTCCCAAGGCAAAGCATAAGCCCCCTGAAGTTTCTTCTGATCCTCCAAAGGATTTGGTGTTTTTCTTTTTTCTCTTTTTCCCATTAGCTTATCCGTGCTTACCCTTTTGTTCTCTTGGTCGTGGCTTTATTGGGTTGCCTTCTCTTTGATGCCAAGTCCAGCTTTTGGCATCTGGGTCTCTGTCAGGCCTTGGATCTGAGCTTGGGTTTCGGATAAAGCTTTATGCTTTTGATCGAGAGAGATCTGTGTCGTTGTAATCTTGCCATTTCTTTTTTTTTTTAATTGTGTTGGGGTTATTGATCTTTAATCATGTTTTCTCCTGAGGCCTGACCCGTCCACGTAGATCTATTCATTTATAAGGTGGAATTGGAACAAGACGACATTGTTATCCTAATCCTATTATCCAAAGCGTCACTTGCCTGAAGCAAAAGTGGGAAACCAACCCTCAAAAGATAATGAGCTGTACTTGCCTTGACCCCACGTGGCTTGTGCATCGTGAACAAAGAAAACCCGCCGTTTAAGACAAGATCAGAGGCCTAATTTCATATTAATAAAGTGCCTCCGAAAAGGAAGACCATGTTTTTACAGAATGAAATGTCCAACAGCTCCATTTTTATAATCGAAATGTCCAACTACTTAGAATAGAAGAGATTGTCTGTAAGAAAGAAACACAAGTGGTCGATGGAAGATTTGTTTCTCCTTCTATCGAACTATCTTGATGAACATAATTCAACACTCAAAGTTAGCCGATCAAAGGTTTGACATTCGAATTTCGACCGATTGAGCATATGTTGTTGCCCCAAATCAAACTAGAGCTCAAACTTGTCTAAGCATTAGAAAGGCTCGAATTCAAATCATCTTAAATCAGATGATATTCAAAGTAGGTCAAGTTTTATGTAGTCAAGTTTTTAAAACATTGTCAAAAGGTAACAAGACACCATATTCATATTTTCCTTCCTTAGACATATAAAAAGACTAGAAGAAACACTTACTAATTCAGGAATTCAATCAAATTATTTCTTGAGTTGTTAATTCCCGTCCGACAGGGACTTTCCCTATGGACGATCAAAACCCGTTGGTCAATTTAACAGAAGTCATACAAAGGAGCTAATAGTGGCCCAAAGAAAAAAAAAATTTCTTCCATAGGCATATGATTAGCACGAGTCCAAAGCCAGATGCCGGTTCAAGGAATTACTCGAAGACGAGTATCATCAAAATCGATCCGACTTCCTCGAATGCTCGATAAGTCTAAGTATAAGAAAACGATGTGAAAACCAATAAGGTTTCACACCATGTGCAATTGGCCTTTTGCCCATCCGTGCTCACGTTCTTTGTCTGACAGCTACTACTAGTGCTCCCTCAAACCAACCTCACTCCCCAGTCATCCAAAATGGACCCAAAAATAAGCATTTTTAAATTACCTTAAATTAAAATATTCTTTTTCCACATTCAATAATGGCTGGCCGCAGGAAAAAGCTAGATTTGAAAATAATTAAATATACAAAAAATGCTAAAATGTGCATTGACTTACCGAACTAGGAACCTGCGTACTCGGCCATAACTTTCAATTTAGACAGAATCACAAGAATAATACCCGATTCATTGCATACAGCACTTCAATGAGATTTTAAGACCTGATCCATTAATTGGCAATCAAATTTCCGGTTCGGCATCTCCTCTCCAGATATTCCCATCCTTGTTCTCCACTTCCTGTATGTAGCCCCCCCCAGGGGACTTTCGAATAATCTCGTATCGACGGTCCATTGTCCCCGGTCTTTTCAATCATACCTCTCCCTCCATGATTGTACTGTCTCATCTATGTGACACACAAATCTTCCCTTAGATTAGAAAGCAAAAAAAGTGACGTTTAATGTTATCCATAAATTTAAATTAATGAAAGGATAATATTGAATATAATTATATGATTTAATAATTAATAACTAAATTGAATATGTATTAAAAGTTCATAGAGCATATTAAATAATTTCAAAAGTTGAGGGATTATTTACGTTGTTATCCCATCTAATTACAACGATTCTCCTTCAAAGAAAAAGATAATTTCATTATCACCTAAATATTTCAGTGTGGTAACACGTGAACCACATTTTCAAGTGTGCTCACTTATTGAAGTTATGTCATCTGATTATATTGGTTCTCCTTTTAAAGAAAAAGACAATTTTATTATCACCTAAATTATATTAAGTGTGGATGAATTATGATAGGAGGAGGGACGATTGATGTGACACTCTACGCCTCCCGCATCCGATGGTTTCTCCGCGCGAAGGCTGATTGGTGCATTTATGAGCTCCAAGTTGGGTTTAAAAAAAAATTCAAAAAAAAAAAGAAAAATTGAAGGAATTCTTAGTCCGGGAAGCAATCGCGTAACGCCACGTTTCGCCGATCCGGATCTCGCCCGATGATCCGGTCCTAAAGAACCGGAAGAGGTAACACATGAGCCACGTTTTCACCCAGAAATTACGACACTGCCACTGCTATTCCTTGGGAATTCCCCAGACGCGTCCAAAAATTTGTCGACGTATTTTATCCATTTTTTAATTACAATTTTGAGGCCCGAATATGCGATTTTTTGTCTGGACTCTTGTTTCTACAGGGCTTTCATCTCATTAGGATATAGAATGTGTTTATATATTTATCTATAAATAGAGGAGAATGTGTTTTCTCGTTGAATTATTCATTTTATTCCCCCTTGCTTCTATTGGGTTTTGTTGGAAGAAGCATTGTTGTTTGACGCTGGAGGAACAAAGCAAAGGGATGTTCTCATTTGGCAAAAACAATTGACCCTTTAAAAAGGCCATTGTCACAATTGCTTTAAATATGATTTCTGTTTTGGTGGGTTGATGGTGGCCGACAAATACCATGCCATCAAAAGGATGTTCTCATTTGGCAAAAACAATTGACCCTTTAAAAAGGCCATTGTCACAATTGCTTTAAATATGATTTCTTTTTTGGTGGGTTGATGGTGGCCAACAAATACCATGCCATCAAGATGAGCAATTGAACTAATTCCATTATGAAATCGAATTAAACTAGCCTTAACTAATTAGTTTCAAGTCAATTTACATGATAATTGAATAAGTTTATTGGTAAAAATTTGGGAAATCAACCTCGTCCAATTCAAATCTTGGTTCTACACACGTTCGGCTATATCCTAAAACTTAATTGGTATTTAGGGTTTTGTTTTTGTTTTACTTTGTTTAAGAAAACAAAATGGATACATTGGAGCTGGGTTTTGAGCTAGGAAAGATATGTTTTTTCTAAAATGATAGTTATATATTATGTAAAGTGAAACTCGGTTTCGGGGTCGATCTAAAAGTTTAATTTGCAACATCTTGTTAATTTAAAAATGCTTATTTTAACGGGGTATATTCCAAATTTCAAATTCCAGATTTATAACTTATCCATCCTCGATCACTCTTACTAAACAGGTCTATGTTGAAGCGTTTCAAAGACTAGATAAAATTACTTTTATGTTACAACTACAACATCTTAACACATGATTTTTTTCCCCTTAAAATAATGGAAAATCAGCAGAAATGGACAAAAAACAGCTGTCCTGAACGCCTTGCGTAGAGAGAGCACACGCTCAAACACACGCAAGCGCAATCACGACAAAAAACAGCATGTTCTGAGGTTCTGAACGCCTTGTGTAGAGAGAGAGAGAGCCAGTGGCAGCCCCGTAATTCTAGGGCAAATCCCCGCCTTGTTTCGCGAGACAGATTCGAGTACTGTTCAACGCTCGCCCGCTCCTACTAAAGGCCCCTGGGCTCCAACGAGAGACTCGAGAGCTTGCTCGCCGTCCTTCCTTCTCTCTTCGTCTTCGCTCCGTTCGGAGTTTCCCCTTCGGTGTTGCCGGAAGAGCGAGGCGGCGGGAGCTGGCGGGAGGGGCGGGAGAGCTCGGTGGTCGCGTCAATGGCGGATCTGAAGTCCAAGTTCTTGGAGGCCTACGCCGTCCTGAAGGAGCAGCTAGAGGACCCGGCGTTCGAGTTTTCCGATGATTCCCGCCAGTGGGTCGAACGGGTTCGTCTCAGAATCTCGATTTGGTTTCCTTCTCTGGTTGTTTGTTTTGGGGGTACTGCGATTGGGAAATTTAGCCGTGTCTGTTCAGTTCTTGGGTTCCCGTGGTAATGCCGTGGTCTTCTTGCGGTGTTGGATCGTGGTATTGTCGGGTGCGGGGTTGCTCTTCGCCCGGATGCCTACGTGGGTAGCACCCGGATTCGAAAATGCGGTGGTGGGAAGGATTTGGATGTGGATTCGATTGAGTTGAGCCTGAAGGAGTTGAATTGAGTGTTCATATCTTGAGCTGTGTTGATGGGGATTTTTTTTTTTGGTGAGTAGCACAACTTTTTTCTTATTGTTTGATGATGACCAGGAGAACTATGGGAAACCTGATCCAGCAGATGTCGCAAAAGTGAAAGCCCTCTACCACGGGATCAATCTTCAGGTTTTCTTCTTATATACTTTTTTCACTTCTATTGGTAATAATGAGCATGGACCGACTAATGGCTGTCATTTGAGAAACCGTCACTTTTTCTTTTCTATGCTTCTCTGAAATTTATATAGAGAAACATCTTTCTGTATCTATGTGATCTCGTTCCTTTTCTTTCCTTTCTTTCGGAAGCTCTTTAATTTCTTCCCGTTTGGAAGTTTATTTAACAAACTAAGTATATGTTTCCTTGTCCCACGTAGAAAAAGTGGGAGGAAATTGGCCAATTAATAAGTATAGGGTTTCTTTAGTGTACCTAAAGAAATGATTTCAACCATGAAAATTGATCTGGTGGTTTGTGGCAAACAGGGATATTGCAAGAGCATTTCAAAGAACAAGAACATTCCGACGGTGAAGGCAAATTCGAACACAAATTTTTTTGAAATTAATGATGCGATGGCTATGGTTTTTGAAACTAATTCTACCACTATCCAATCCGGTTGGTGGTTAGATTCTGGAGCAACAGTTCATGTATGCAAGGACAAACACATGTTCAAGCAATTTGAAGAGATTGTTGACTCAAATGTTCCAAAGGTTCTGATGGCGAATAATACTTTTGCAAAGGTTGCTGGAAAAGGCACGGTGGAGATAGACTTCATTTTTGGAAAGAAGATTACTCTTTTTGATGTGTTATATATACCCGAAATTAGGAAGAATCTAATTTCAATTTATTTACTTTGTAATATGGGGTTTAAAATTTTGTTTGAATTCAACAAGGTTTCGTTGTTGAATAATGATTGGTTGGTTGTAGGAAATGGTCATGCCAATGATGGCATGTATCAACTAAGTATCAATAATAATATTGCTAGTTCTGCTTATATTATTGAGTCTTCATTTTTATGGTATAGTAGGTTGACACATATAATTATTTGTTATTTGAATAATATTAAGAAGTTAGACTTGATAAATTTTAATGGCGAATTTAATAAATGTGAAATATGTGCTAAGTCCAAACTTACTCACAAACAATTTCCTAGTGCTAAAAATTTTTGAATTTATTGGATTTGGTTCATAGTAATATATGCGAATTTAATAGTATGCTAACACGTGGAGGTAAAAAGATATTTTATTACTTTTGTGGATTTGGACTCGTGCTAATCATACGCCTTTGGAAGAATTTTTTTTTTTGGGCCCCTATTAGCTCCTTTTTATGACTTCTTTTGAATTGACCAACGGGTTTTGATCATCCATAGGGAAAGTGCCTGTCGGATGAGAATTAACGATTCAAGAAATAATTGGATTGAATTCCTGAATTAGTAAGTGTTTCTTCTAGTCTTTTTATATGTCTAAGGAAGGAAAATACGAATATGGTGTCTTGTTACCTTTAGACAATGTTTTAAAAACTTGACTACATAAAGCTTGACCTACTTTGAATATCATCTGATTTAAGATGATTTGAATTCGAGCCTTTCTAATGCTTAGACAAGTTTGAGCTCTAGTTTGATTTGGGGCAACAACATATGCTCAATCGGTCGAAATTCGAATGTCAAACCTTTGATCGGCTAGCTTCGAGTGTTGAATTATGTTCATCGAGACAGTTCGATAGAAGGAGAAACAAATCTTCCATCGACCACTTGTGTTTCTTTCTTACGGACAATCTCTTCTATTCTAAGTAGTCGGACATTTCGATTATAAAAATGGAGCTATTGGACATTTCATTCTATAAAAACACGGTCTTCCTTTTTGGACGCACTTTATTAATATGAAATAGGCCTATGATCTTGTTTTAAACGGCGGGTTTTCTTCATTCACGATGCACAAGCCACGTGGGGTAAAGGCAAAGTACAACTCATTATCTTTCGGGGGTTGGTTTCCCACTTTTGCTTCAGGCGGGTGATGATGCTTTGGATAACAGGATTAGGACAACAAGGTCGTCTTGTTCCAACTCCACCTTATAAATGAATAGATCCACATGGGCGGGTCAGGCCCGAGGAGAAAACAAACTCGCCTGTATCCGGTCGGGGCTATGTTAGGTCGATTCGGCTCGGGCAAGCCTGGCCATGATCACCCCTACTTTCGATTGATGGGAGCAAGCGAACGAAGAAGCGGTTGGAAGTTTGGAGCCCACTTTAGGCCTCATAGCAAAGTGCCCAAGATGGGCAGGTTGAGCCCGAGGAGTAAGTGAACTTGCCCACATCCATTTGAGGCCATGTCGGATCGAGTTTCTTGGGCAAGGCCCACCAGGATTACCTCTAGTTTCAACTAACAACAGTAGCATTTAGAAGTTTGGAGCCCATTCTAAGCCTCATAGCAAAGGGCCCTTATGGTTGGGCCTACTTCTATGGGCCGAATGATGTGATAAATAACTAGACTACAGAAAATACAAAAGCTAATTTACTTTTTATGAATCTGAAGCATGTCATCTATTGATATGTTGGGAATTTTGTTACTAGGTAATTGATTCTAGAAGGGGTAAGTTTCAAATACTTGATCAAGAACCTATCCTATTAGAGTTGGTTTTTGATGTTTGGAATCGGGAACCAAACTGATTATAGGGCTGTCCAAGAATTGGGCCTAAATTTAAGTGAAACAAATATTATTTTAGGGAAATATTTATGGCATTGTGGTTAAGGCATTCGTGTATTTTAACCTTCTCAAGTTGTAAACTCATCTCCAACATTTAATAAAAAACAAAAAGAAGCTAAAATCTGCCTTGATGATTTACGATATAAAATTGGGAATTGAACTAGTCAAGGTTGGTGCCCCAATTTTTTACCCCGGAGCCTATCTGGTTCGTGTGAATAGATTAGTACCCGATCAAGTAAGACCAATTTATTTTTATTTTTGGATCGAATTGACCTAATTGCTCATTATATTCATAACTGATGATTCAACATGCAAGATAGAAAGCATACTAAAAGATGCTACATCTTTCAAATGACTGACGCGATATCACCAAACTATGATTATTGTGATTTCTTAGTTCAACTGTGAATCGAATTTAGGATCTTCATATTTTTTGCACCACTAGTAAGTTTGGAGACACCTTTAAATGACAATTGACTTCAACACAAAAAAAGAGTGTATATTATTAAAAATCTCATACTAGCATCCTATGACACACTTACAATTAAACTACTTTCCGTTATATAAGAAATTCCTAAATTGGTATTTTTAGGACACATTTACCTCGAATTAAATTTTGTCTCGTGAAATATCCCATATCGATTTTCCTAACTAAGCGGAAAACTTACAAAAAACGTCATAAACTTATTGTAAATAACATTTTTATTTGGACAATCTAGTTTTAAACCTTTTTAAGAATTTTCCAATTTAATCATTTCGATCATTTTTGGCAAAAAATCATTGATATGAAGTTGATCGTTTTAAGTGGCACGGCTAATGTGGACACATTTTTTTTTGTTAATTTCTTTGTCATTGTGGCCGATGACAGCTTACAAACCCTCGTCAACTATTAGTAAGGGTATCCTATATAGTATGTAGCATGGCCAACGCTCGGGCAACAAGCCTTGCTTGTCATAATAATAAAAAAATTATAAAGTTGTTTATGTCAATGTTAGTGATTTTATGTAGCATAGTCGGCGTTCAATCCACGATTTTCAATTAAAATTGATTAGAATGACTAAATTAATAAATTATCAAAAATTTTAGCACTAAACTGGTCCAAAATTGAAAGATTGCCATCTACACAATTGGTCATAATTTTCCCTAACTAAAATCTAATCCTCCACATCATACCCCAAACTCCTAACAAAGGGTATTCGGTATGGGTTTTGAATTCTTGGTGAGGCGAAAATTGGTCAGAGAAAAACGTGCCCATCAACTTCGAGAATTTTTGTCCAATGAATTTTTTTACCATCAGCACAAGAAAAACGCCACCAAAGCACGTGCCTCGGTTCTCATTCGACAAACCGCACGCACGCGCAGGTAGAATCGAATTCCGCCACGTCTCCCTCCATCGTCGAAGAAGAAGAAGAAGGAAGCAATGGAAGTCGATAGCTCGACCGCCGGCGCGGCAGCGGCGGCGGCGGCGGCGGCGCTCTCCTCCGGCGACTTCCGGAAACTCTTCGACACCGTCGACGCCTTCCTCTTCGACTGCGACGGTGCGGCTCCGACGCCAGTTCCTCGGCCCATTTCGTCGCGTTTGAATAAATTCCGGCTGATCCGGTCGCGTGTTTCCTTCGTGTCGTCAGGTGTCATCTGGAAGCGAGACAAGCTCATCGACGGCGTTTCTCAGACGCTCGACTTCTCCGATCCAAAGTAAACCGTCCCGTTCTCGTTCGGCATTTGCTCGTGCGTTGTTCGAAAATTCTGAGGTTGTTGTGTTGACGGCGTGTGGGAGTTTGGCAAGGGGAAGAAGCTGGTGTTCGTGACGAACAACTCGACGAAGTCGAGGAGGGAGTACGCCAAGAAATTCGGTTCTCTCGGGATTTCCGTGAGCGAGGTTCGTTTCCGTTGCTCTTCTTTTTGCTGTTGGTTCTCGATCGAATGCGGGGTTTCGAAAATCTGGGAGTGAGTGGTTTTTGCTCGCAGGATGAGATCTTCTCGTCGTCGTTCGCGGCCGCCATGTATCTGAAGGTCAATGATTTTCCTCAGGACAAGAAGGTGAGGCATATGAATTGCTAGAAGCTAAGTTTGATGTGTAGAACGAAACTGTTGAAGTGGCCTTCGGCTAATTTATGAGCGAGAACGTTTGCGCAATCCTGATAGGCCGATAGTCATGGTTGTTAGATAATGCGGGAAATTTGTAATTTTTGGTCGAGTGTTACGACTTGAATAGGCCTAGCATGTAGCATACGGAATGCTAGTACGGCACAAAGACATCTTGCAATGAAAGTGGTTTGCGAGATTTTACCGAGAAAAGTAGCAAAAATGTGACGTCGCAGTTGATACATAGAGGTTCTTCGATAGTAATGCGGCTTTGTGGAAGCACTTCACAAAAAAATGTGACTCTGTGGAAGTTGCTTGGAGCAAACAGACCAAAGCTTTGTCGCAGAAAAATACAATTTTTTAGGAGAATATGGCATTAGGAGAGCTCGATCAAATAAGAAGATCCATGTTATTGATACCATGTCATGTCAAAGGCTTAACTATTCCATTCGTCAGTGTGTGTTGTGGAATATGGACATTTTAGTCACCACTAATTTGCAATGCTCTTCTGTTTACTGACAAGAAAAAGAAGGAATTTCGCTTCAGTCCTCTTCATGCAAGTCATTTATTTTGCTAACGGTTAATTTTCAACATGTTGTTCAGGTTTATGTGATTGGTGGCGAAGGCATTATAGACGAACTCCAGCTTGCTGGATATACCGGCCTTGGAGGTCCAGTGAGAACTTTTTTCAACTAGATGATGTTTTCAGTGAAAAGGAGACAATGTTGTTACCTCAAATGGGCTTGTGAGCTATCCGTTATTGCTTTTATACGTCAAGAAATCAGGTAGCAAAATAATGGGAAAAAATAATACTAACTAGTACCTGGTTACCAAAAAAAAAAAAAACTAGTGATATCAATGACTTCATTTGCAGGAAGATCGGAGTGGAAATCAAATTGCCTTTTGAACATGACAAGAGTGTAATAGCTATTCAGGTCTTCTATGTTTTCTCTTCTAGGTTTGCTGCTCTAAGAAGGAACTTGCAACTTCTTTTTTTAGGTTGGAGCAGTCGTGGTTGGGCTTGACCCCTACATCAACTACTACAAGCTTCAGTGAGAAACTCTAAATCTTTTGTTCATCTTACTATTCACATATCTGGACTGTTCTTTCAATGTTCTTGAAAGTTTTCTAGGACATGACTTCTCACTTTGTAGTAACAGAAAATGCTGAAAAGTTCTTATCGCAATTACATCAATAACTATGAAATGACATGATGAATTGCTTCTGTTGTATATGTTGACGCATCTATTGTGAAGTCTTTGTATAATGGAAATTGGCAGTGTTCCAGAACTCCTTTCAAGTTCTGCTGAAAGTCATATTGGGAGTTCAAGTATTAGTGCCACAGGTTTTGCTGTACACCAGTTTTTGTCCATGTTGTAACCCTTGTAATTGGATGAGGAAGAGGCTGTAACAGCTTGTCCTGATTCACACAATGCACTGAAATGTGATCTTTGATGCATATAATGATGCTCTGAGTTTCGAATTCATGCTTGGCTTTCCCTTTTGTTCTAAAGTAATGGGCAATCATATGGTAGGTATGGAACCCTCTGCATCCGTGAGAATCCAGGATGCCTTTTTATTGCGACGAATCGAGATGCAGTAGGACACATGACTGATTTACAAGAATGGCCTGGTATTCATATCTGTTTTTTATTGATAAATGGCGGGAAAGTATCCTTAACATTGAGAGCTGACTCATATTTGGCTTTCAGGTGCTGGATGTATGGTTGCAGCCATCTGCGGTTCAACTCAGAAGGAGCCTATAGTGGTCGGGAAGCCATCAACCTTCGTGATGGAGTTTTTACTTAAGAAGTAAGAAAAAAAATTCTCAGACAGAACTCTTTTCTTTCTTTCTCATGATTGAATCTCCTTATTGTCTGATCCATATGATTTTAGATTTGTAAAAGTACAGACTAAGGAGTCTTCTAATGCTAGGTTATGGAACGTCAAATTGAATTTTATCCATTGTATAGAAACTTTTGAAATGCTAGTGGAGAGGGAGTCATCATTAAGACGCTGAATGTGCAGCCTTTCCTAGTGCAGGTTCCAAATTGATTGTCCCAGGATGTGCATGGTGGGTGATCGATTGGACACAGATATCTTATTTGGGCAGAATGCTGGCTGCAAGACTCTGCTTGTTCTTTCAGGTAGGGACTCCATCTTTAGCGGACGGGGAAGTCTATTGTCCCAAAACTCTTTGGTTTTCTAGTTTTTAGTCTTCAATGAACTTCCTAAACTCACTCGCGATGTTCAGTGCATATCTTGATTGGTCCTTCTGCTTCTGCAGGTGTGACAACTCTATCTGCTCTTCAAGACCCGGCTAACAATATTCAGCCAGATTATTACACAAACAAGGTGTCCGACTTTCTTGATCTATTAGGAGCATGACCCTATCGGGCACGACATTCTTTCTGGCATGTCAGACTTTCTTTGCCTGATTATTTAAGTCCGTCCCTTTTCCCTTTGGCAATTGGGGAACACAGAAGACTGGCATGAACAGCTTTCAGCTGTGTTTCTTTTTCCTTTTTCTTCAATAACCAAGTCCGGAAACAAATTCGGTGTACTAAGATAAACCGACAATCACATGAAATATACACTGCGAAGCTCAATTTGTAAGGTGAATGACTTTGATTCGTGGCCCTGAATTTGTTGCAAATGCCCACGTTTTTTGTTGATTGTGTATATGTGGAAAGAGGTTCTTTGCAGGAAGGCACATGTTAGACCCAAGCTAGGAGAGCTTGTTCAGCTAAAGATACATCCTGAGTTTTGCCAGGTGAGATTGGATGTCCTTTTGAAATAGGAAAGATGAATTCATGTCACAGGAGCTAGTTAGACCATTCATTATGCACATTACTGCAGAACATGTTTCCTGAGAACTTACCATACCTGATAGAATTGAATCACCAATCGTACCTTATGGTTTAGTTTTGATTCGAGGTTGAAATGATATGTGTCAATAAGATGACTTATAATCTACTAAATTGCAAAGAGACTAGAATCGATTCACCAATTGTACCTTATGGTTTAGTTTTGATTCGAGGTCGAAACGATATGTGTCAATCAGATGACTTATAATCTACTGAATTGCAAAGAGACTCTGGTAAATTCACTATCGGATGTACAATCGGACTCATACCAATGGATTTGGCCGAAATTGATGGAATTCTGTCGTATTTTTACTGTATACATTACAGCTTAAAAAACAAAAAAATCTTATGCTTTGCAATCTGACTAAACTTTGTATGTTTAAAACACGATCCTTGTGGTTACAAAACCAACGGGCTACAATATCTTTTTATACGCAGAAACATGTCCTACACTTCTTGAAATTTTCCCTTATCTGGCCAAGCTCTACGATTCGATTTGAATCCCAATTCAAGATTCATAAGTTTAGTATTCCGACTCCGGATTTATCATCATTCAGTAACTAAACCACGAGATCAACACAGCAAGTCGTAAGCGGGTGATAGTATTAACAAAATTCATGTCGACATTTAGGTAAAAAATTTCAAACGCCGCAAAATCACTCACGATCTCAAAGATTTTGCATGGAACTCATTCTTTGCCACGACTCTTTTGATGCTCTATGCGGATGACTTGCAGAAGGTCCGAGAGGCTAAGATCAACCTCAAACCAAGCAGGGTTCAATCTAACTGCACTGCCACCCTTGCTCGACCTGTGGCTGCCGTGATCCTTGCCGTTGAGGATAGCCGTCGGTGCAGGAGCCTTGACCAAGCTCGACTCCGCGGTATCCCATCGGAAGTCGACGAGCGCACGGAAGAATTCCTCATCGGAGGGAAGATTGCATGGCTCTTGAGAAGGCTCAGAGCAGTTCTTGGTTAGAAAATCTTTGTCTTGGGCGGTCCTGGCCATTGGAATCGGAAGGGTGATTGTGGCTCGTGAACTCATCTTTGTAAGTGTCGCAGTGACTGAGGAAGAGGTTTCGGGTTCCTATTTAAGCAGTGCTCGGATGAATCCTAGCTCTAGTAAGTTTCGAAAAGATTAACGTTGTTAGGAGAGGAAAAGGAAACGTACGACTCGGACTAGGAGTAATGCTATGTAGATCACTTTATCGAACTAGATCACTTCCCAGATCATTTCCCAAATTAGTCATTTCCCAAATTAGACTTCTCATGATCAGCGTCAAGCCTAGTTATTGTCGCGTACTCATCGGCTTTTATTCCCAATTCGGGCATCAAATTATCATAGATAATCAAAGCTGGAGAAGATATTGTATACTCGACTATTAAGTTTTTGAAAGAAAAAATTGTGAAAAGAATTCCACGTGACCTTAAAACAGGAGCACGCATGTATTTGTTTCAGATTGGGATAATTACTCAATTAAGTCCTAAATCTATTTATTTATGCCAATTTGGTCATAAACTTTTTGATAAATTGTCAATCGAGTCATTCCGATCAATTTTAACTAGAAAACACTAATATCGATGTTGGCCGTTTTACGTGACAGTGCCGGCACTAATGTCAACAACTTTCGTAAAATTTTTCTATTTTTTTCTCTTTTCTTTGCATTTTTTTTCACTGTGCCTATGAGGGCCACTAGCGACTACCGTGACCCTCGTTGGCAAAATGAAATAAAAGCAAAAAGAAAGGAAAAAAAAAGAAATTTAAAAAATTGTCCACATAAGTACCGGCCATCTTAGTGACATGACGGACATCCATGTCAATGATTTTTGGTCAAAATCGGTTGAAAAAGCTCAATATGCAAATTGTAAAAAGGGTTAATGACTAGATTAGCCAAATTAAAAGGCTTAGAATTGAACCAGCAAAAATGTAATAGATTCAGAACTTTTTTGGTAACTTTCTCTATCCAAGTTAAAGAAAGAGGTTGAATATCCAAATTGATCTAAGAGCCAAAGTAGAAGCAAAAGGTCAAAAAAAGAAAAAAGAAAAAGAAAGATGTAGGGTCAACTAATATATCTGACGGTATTATTTTTCTGTTTTGATATCATGTGAAAATTTTATGGGATAATTACGGACCATTTGAAAAACTTTCCAATTAAGCCGTGTGACAAGGTAAAGTGAATATGTATGATCAAACCCGAAGGCCACTTGTCCTGATGACGAACATGTGAGAAATCCACATTCGTCAATACATTATCATGGGCAAGTAATAGATACACTGGGATCATGTGAGCCTATATCCACCGTCAGATCATGCGAACCCACTTCATCTGACTATGCTAATAAGAATTTTTTTTTTGTCCTTTTCACTCTTATCTCCATTTAATCACCATATGGCTAGTAAAATATATTTAAACATATGTTGTTCCAGCAAAAACTGTCATTTAATTAGGTTAAGAATTATTATCATATACACAGCAGGAGTTAAGGGGATGATCCTTGTGCTTACAAAACCAACGGGCTCCAGAATCTTTATATGTTTTGCCAACCTCCACGATTCAATTCGATTCTCGTTTCAAGATTCACGAGTTTAGTATTACTACTCCAGAATGAAAGTGCTAGCATGAACACCTAGATGGGGGTGAATATGCGTTTAAAAGAAATCTTGACAAATAAATGTGGAATAAAATAAGTTACGAGCAAAGTCCGAATAAGGATCAGAGTCTGATAAACAAGCCACCAGACTTCTATTAGATGTTTAGAATATGTTATGCGATAGAACAGACTTCTGAAATAACATGTAAGTATGCAACAGACTTAAATATGAAGAGTTAAGAGAAGAGAAGATTGCACATGAAATTTATAGTGGTTCGGCTTAGATCAAGTCTACGTCCACTCTCCCACGCTAATAGTCTTCTAGCTAGATTCCACTATGCAATTAACAAGATATTACAACTTTGACAGCAAACACTTAATGGTAGATCCCACTATCTCACTAAGTCACTCTTTTGGTATTTCTCTTACGATCACAAACGTTTGAGCTCACGAGAGACAAGTGTATGATCGAAGGTCGCTCGGACTTTGAAATTATAAATTCTACGCTCCATCTCTTATTTGCTCATTGGTCCTTGATCTCCTTAAATACTCCTCCACTTCCAAACTAGCTGTTGGACAGTATCTAGAGAATCGTCTTCCAATCTACCCATTGAACAGATTTGTATCTAGAAGATTTGGTAGCCATTGAGTGACAAAAATAGAATCCCAAATTGATTTTGATCACCCATACAAATGGAATTTTGGTTTCCATAGTAAAGCTTCTTCGTATAGAAAGTTCTTGTCTTTAAATCCAATTATCAATTAATTATGTTGAGCCAATCAAATCTATCTTGGTATGAAATCCAAACTAGATCACTAGCCGTTATATGTTTGGGGCTTGTGTTACATTCTGTCAAATTGTCTCGTTTTGAACATGCTTTGTTTTGAATCTGCTACGTTCTGAACTTGTGTCTCGTTTTGGACCTTGTCACGTCCTGGACTTGTGTTTCATTCTGGATGTAAAGTCTGAGAGTGTTCCGTTTGAAGTAAAGTTTAAGTATCTTCCGTCTGAAATAGACTTTACAATCTGGACGTAAGTCTGAACATATTCTACTTTTGAATATATTTAGCTTTAAGGTTTGGACACAGTCTGAATAAGTTCAGCTTCAGCATAGAGTCTGTTTTCTGGTTCTTTCAAGTATAGACTTTGACAATATCCTTTACATGTTCTATCATCTGCATAGTTTGTTACTCAACCATTAAACACGTTAGTAGCCTTTGATTTATTTTGTCATCTTCAAAACATCATAAGGGATTTCCTAACAATCTCCCCATTTTTTTATGATGACAAAATAATCTCTGAATATACAGATGTGTAATCACACTTTTCTAAAATATTAATAAATCAAGAATAATGTAATTCAGATCAAAAGATAGCAGAAGATAGCAAATAGATTGAGCATAACAATATATAGAAAAATAATTGCAGCTCAATATTATGCAACCAATCAACACATATGCATATTTATATTCTCTCCCCCTTTTTGTCATAATAAAAAAAAACGATAATAATGGAAAAAAGTATCACATAGAGAAAATAAAGCGGTAATAAATATATTTTGCATTAAACACAATTTCCAAAAAAAATCAGTTTTTACAAAGTAAATCAAATATCCAAGATATGTAATTACATAGCTCACTTCGATCATATATATCAGCAACTATCTAATAAAAATCACGGATGCATTATAAAATTCACTTACCTTTTTTGTCATGATAAATGATAATATTAATTAAAGATTTGTTAATGATAAAATGTAATAAAAGATGCACTAACCGGATTTTGTAGAACTTGAAAAGTTCTAATACATTTACCTTTTCCTTCCTTCCATAATAATGAAGATCACGATCAATTCAAAAAGATTTTTCCATAATGATCAATGCTCTCCCTCAATTTGTTTCTTTTTTGAGTTTGATCACGATTCTTTCCATTTCTTTTGGATTCACGTTCTCCCCCTGTTATCATAACAATATTTGCGAAAACTTTGCACAAGGAAGGGAATCTTTGAGCCTTCAAAAAATAGTACAGAATCTCCATGATTTTCAAATCTAGCTTTCCAAAATCCATATGGAAGATTCTTTTTCTAAATGCAAATTCTTGTATAACATATAACAATCCTTACAAAAATATCACGTAATATCTTCCTCCGATTTGCGGATCAAACTTGCTAGATATGAGACATCTTCTAAGAATATAGCAAGAGTATCCATAAATATGCAATAATATCTTTGAAGATCAAAGGGATTTCCTTAAACATAAATCTCAAAAATATATTATTGATGCACAATAATATCTTGAAAAAGAAATTCTCACTTAGTCAAAGCACAATAAAATCAGAGAGAATAAAATCCTCAAATATCTAAGAAAGAATATTTTGCATAATCACGTAAAACAGATTTTCACTTTGCAAAATATGACAAAATTAGAAAGCATAAAATTAGACAAAATAATCTCGATTGTCTCTAGGCAAAATATCAAAAATAATCACACGATTCTTTCTTCAATAAAACAAATCATAGAATACAATCATAATAAAGTCTAAATCAATTGAGGCACAAAGAGAATATAAGTATAATGAGAATTTTTAAATTATGTACTCAAACCAAATTGAGAAAAATACATTCCTTACCAAATTCTCTTTCTTCTTTTCCTTTATTTCCCGCAAAAAACTCCTCATTTTTTCTTTGGTACCCATATTTTCTTGGGTCCATGAGAGTTAGTAGAATATGCTATTTTTACCCAATCTTTCTTAACAGGTCTTCAAACTTTAGGACATTCTTTCTCAAAGTGTTCCGAATCTCCACAATTTGAACACTTGAGGGCATTTCAACCAACATGTTTTGTAAAAATCCTTTGAAAATGCTTCTTGTACGCAAGTCTAGGAGGTCTTTGTCTAAGTCTCTCATTGACTTTAGGGAAATCTATTAGAGAATCACTTTCCTTATTGAAACCAAGTCCTGACTTATTATAGTAAGGCACTTGTATGGAAAGGATATGCTCTAAAGTTTTTGAACCATTTGAAAATTTTGTCGAAATATTTGAAAATTCTTTCTTTAAAGAATCATTTTCTTTGACAAGTAAATCTCAATTTTCTTTTGTTTGTAGAAAATCTTTTTGCAAAATTTCAAACTTTTCTTTTCGAGAAAGATCCTATTGCCTAAGCCAAGAATTCTCATTTTTTTTAGTTCGGAGATCCTTTTAAGAGAAGATTTGAGATTTAAGCAAAATTCATTTATATACTTTGAAACTTTAATATGAATTTTTGAATGGCTTACCTCGATTTTCTCATCGGATTCTAAGTCTGTGTCTGAGTTAGACTCTAATTCTGAGTCTGATTCTGATTCCGAATTTGAGTTTGAGTTCGAATATGCCATCAAGCATATATTTCCTTGCTCTTCATCTTCTTTCATGGTCCTTTTCTGTCCATTCTGCTTGTATTGTCTTCTTTCATAAATTTCCTTCATTTTCTACTCAGTTTTTTGAATTTCTTGATTATAAGAGCAAATTCTTCGTCGTCCATGTCATTTCCTGAGTCTGTATCATCAGAATCAGTGTTAGATTTTAAAGCAATGGACTTCTTACCTTCGGGATCTTCATCAACGATTTGTTCCACTTCGTAGGATTGAAGAGTGCCAATCAATTCATCAACGGAAAGTGGCATAATCCTCTGAGTCTCCCGGATTGAGGTCTTAATATGGTTCTAATCTTTTGAGAGACCTTGCAAAAGTTTGTTGACCTTCATTGGGGAAGAAATTGGATGACCCTGATACGCCTAACCGTTTACAATTTCTGTAAAACGACTTAACATATCTCCAATTGACTCTCCTGGCTTCATCTTGAAGGATTCATATTTACCTAGCAGGAAGTTTACTTTTGTTTCTTTTACACGGTCAGTCTATTCATAAGTGACATGAAGTCTATCCCAGATTTCCTTAGCTATTTCACATGAAGAAATTCTGTTATATTCGACGGGAGATAAGGCGCAATATAAAGAATAAATGGCTTTTGCATCAAGAGCTTCTCTTTTGAATATCTCTGTCCGAGACATAAGAGCAACGAGTTCGGTTTCTTTGCCTTCGTCATTCTTATTTGATGTAGACGCGGCAGTGGGATTGATTCCTTTTTCTACAACATCCCATTCCAATGGATCTCTGGATCTTAGGAATGCCTTCATTTTGTTTTTCCAAACGTTGTATTCCTTTCCATCAAAATAGGGTGGCCTGGTGTTGCTTTGCCCTTCCATAAGTCTTGGTGCTAAGATACTAGCCATAGAAGATCTTTAACTCAAAAGTAAAAATATTTTAATAAAACGAGCACTGCATCTCTGATACCAATTGAAAGTGTTAGTATGAACATCTAGAGGGGGGTGAATAGGTGTTTAAAAGAAATCTTGATAAATAAATGCGCAATAAAATAAGTTGCGAGTAGAGTCTGGATAAGGATCAAAGTCTGATAAACGAGCCACCATATTTTTGGTAGATGTTCAGAATCTGTTATGCGATGGAACAGACTTTTGAAATAACCTGTAAGTATGCAACAGACTTAAATATGAATAGTTAAGAGTAGAGAAGATTGCACACGAAATTTATAGTGGTTCGGCTTAGATCAAGTCTACGTCCACTCTCCCACACTAATAGCCTTATGATAGAATTCCACTATGCAATCAACAAGAGATTACAACTTTGAGTGCAAACACTTAGTGGTAGATCTCATTATCTCACTAAGTCACTCTTTTGGTATTTCTTTCACGATCACAAATGTTTAAGCTCATGAAAGACAAGTGTATGATCGAAGGTCGCTCGGACTTTGGAATTATAATTCTACGCTTTGTCTCTTATTTGCTCATTGGTCATTGATCTCCTTAAATACTCATCCACTTCCAAACTAACTGTTGGATAGTATCTACAGAATCCTCTTCCAATCTACGCATTGGACAGATCTGTATTTAGAAGATTTGATAGCCGTTGAGTGATAAAAGTAGAATCCTAAATTGATTCTGCTCGCCCATACAAACGAAATCTTGATTTCCATAAGTAAAGCTTCTTCGTATAGAAAGTTCTTGTCTTCAAGAGCCAATTGTTAATCAATTAGATTGAGTCAATCAAATCTATCTTGGTATGAAATCCAAATCAGACTACTAGCCGTTATATGTTTGGGGCTTGTGTTACATTCTGTCAAGTTGTCTCGTTTTGAACATGCTTTTTTCTGAATCTGCTACGTTATGAACTTGTGTCTCATTCTGGATGTAAAGTCTAAGAGTGTTCCGTTTGAAGTAAAGTCTGAGTGTCTTCCGTCTGAAATAGACTTTACAATTTGGATGTAAGTCTGAACATATTTTGCGTCTGAGGATATTTAGCCTTAAGGTTTGGACACAGTCTGAATAAATTCAGCTTCAGCATAGAGTCTGTCTTTTGGTTCTTTTAAGTATAGACTTTGACAATATCCTTCACATGTTCTATCATATACATAGTCTATTATTCAACCATTAAACACGTTAGTAACCTTCGATTTATTTTGTCATCTTCAAAACATCATAATGGATTTCTCTAACACGGAATTTGTCATGATTCAATAACTAAACCCCGAGAGCAACATAGTGAGTCATAATGGGATGATACTATTAACAAAATCATGTTGACATGTACATAAAAAAAAGTTCAAACACTGCAAAATCTCTCACGACCTCAAAGATTTTACAAGAAAATCATTCTTTGCAATGACTCTTTTGATGCTCCATGCGGATGACTTGTAGAAAGTCCGAGAGGCTAAGATCAACCTCGTATCAAGCAGGGTCCAATCTAACTGCACAACGCTTCTTGCTAGCCATATGGCTGCAACCCATTGGAAGTTGATGAGCAAAGCAAAGAACTCCTCGTCGGAGGGAAAATTGTACGGTTCTTGAGAAGGCTTGGAGCCATTCTCGGCGAGAAAATCTTTGCCTTGGGTGGTGGCGTCGACCATTGGAATTGGAAGGCTGATTGTGTAGTGTAGTTCTTGAACTCTTCTTTGCTTAGTGTCACGGTGATTGAAGAAGAGGTTTCGAGTTCCTATTTAAGCAGACCTTGGAGTGATCCTAGCTGTAGTAGGTCTCGATCAGGTTAACGTTGTAGGAAGAGCAAAAGGAAACATACGAGTAGGATTAGGAGTAATGCTAAGTAGATAACTTTCTTGAATTAGATCACTTCCCAGATTATTTCCTAAATTAGACTTCGCATGATCAGTGTCAACCCTGATTATTATGCGTAATCATAGGCATCTAATCTCAATTCTGACATCAATTTATTAATTAAAGCCGGAAAAGATATTGTACATACTTGACAATTGTTTTTAAAGATTATTTTGTGAAAAGAATTTCCATGTGATCTAAAACGGGACCATGCATGTGTTATTCAAGATTCATGATCTCTACGTTGGGAGAATTACTAAAGAAATTCTAAACCTATTATATTTGTGCAAATTCAATTCTAAATATTTCAATTTTATCAATTTTAATATTAAACTTTTTGGTAAATTCCCAATTGAGTTATTCCATCTAATTATGACTAGAATTGCCGTCTTACGTGGCACTATCATTGTAAATTTTTCTAATTTTTTGAATATTTGAATTTTTTTCTTTTTTTTTTTTTTTTTTAAAATTATTTTACCGACAAGGGCCACCGGCGACTCTCACGAGCATAATGAAAAAAAGAAAGCAAACAAAATAGAAAAAGAATTTTTTTTAAAAAAATTAGAAAAATTTTAAAAAAATTGTTCACATTAGTGTCAACCATCTTAAGTAGCATGGTTGGTATCAAGGTTAGCGATTTTCAGCAAAAATTGATTAAATTGGCAAAATTGAAATGTTTAGGACTGAATCGGTATAAAAACAATCGATTTAGAAATTTTTTGGTAATTTTCCCTATCCTGGTTAAAGAAAGAGGTCCAACATCAAAATTGATCTAAGAGTCAAAGTAGAAGGAAAAGGTCAAAAATAAAAAGATGTAGCGACAAATAACTAAACCAGAAAGGACAAAAGCTAATTTACTTTTTATGAAACTAAAGCTTCTCATCTATTCATATGTTGGGAATTAAGTTTTGTTACTAGCGTAATTGATTCTAGAAGGGGTAAGTTTCAGATACTTGGGTAAGTTTCAGATACTTGATCAAGAACTTATCCTATTAGGCTACGTTTGGTCGTCCAGATTTCTAATTAGGATAGGATTGGATAGGATATGATATGAAATTCTTGGATTTTTCTGTATCTTATGCATTGTTTGGTGAATCGCAGTATTAAAGTTGGATATATTAACATTATATTATATACATTTTTTTTTAATATAAACGACATATTATTGTAAATGAACCTACAAGTTCATAAACGGAGATTGTAAAAATCTCTCAAGACACTATTCCTTAATTTTTTTCCTCTTTTTTTCAAATTATTTTCTTTATTATTTCTTTTTCCCCCTTTCATCATTCTGTAATAAAATTTTATCAAATAGTAAACTGTACTAACATACCTAAAATACAAAAATACCTAAAATATGTATAATAAATATAAATATATAATTTATAGATTGAATATTTATTATAAGATAGAATTAAAGTTGAATATATAAATTAAAATAAGATTAAATTAAAAATAATTTTTTATTTTTTATTTTAAATTTCTTAAATTATAATTCAAATATTATTTATATTGAAATATAATTTTATTTTTTTAATTTAATAAGTTTGTTATTTGAGAAAAATAACTTTCCTATTATGAATATCGAAATTCTATCCACCTTTATCCTACCTCCCCCATGGGATAATTTTATTCATTGTATCCCCCTTATATCCGACTTTATCCTATCCCGAAAGCAAGACAATAAGCAAAGTAGGATATGATAAATCATATCATATCCTGAATTTTATCCTGATTGCCAAACGCAGCCTTAGAGTTGGTTCTTGATTTTTGGAATCGGGAACCAAACCGATTCTAGGATTGTCCAAGAATTTGGCCTAAATTTAAGGGAAGAAAATATTATTTTTGGGGAAATATACCACATAAATGAATTTCGGCATTGTGGTTAAGGCATTTGTGTATTCTAACCTTCTAAAGTTTTAAACTCATCTCCATTGTATAATAAAAAAGAAAAAGAAGCTAAAATCGGCCTTGATGATTTGCGATATAAAATTGGGAATTGAACTAGTCAAGGTTAGTGTCCCAATTTTTTACCCCGGAGCCTATTTGGTTCGTGTGAACGGGTTAGTACCTAATTAGGCAAGACCGATTTAGTTTATTTTTGGATTGAAGTGACCTAATTGCTCATCACTTTCATAATTGATGATTCAACATGCAATACATAAAGCATACAAGAAGATGCTACATCTTTTAAATGAGTGACGTAATATCATCAAGTTATGATTATTGCGATTTCTTAGTTCAACCGTAAACCGAATTTAGGATCTTCATGCTTTTTGCACCACTAGTAAGTTTGGAGATGCCTTTAAACGACAATTGACTTCGACACAAAAAAAGAGTGAATATTATTAAATAAAAATCTGATACTAGTATCCTATGACACACTTACCATTAAACTACTTTCCGTTGTATAAGAAATTCCTAAACTGGTATTTTTATGACACATTTACCTCGAATTAAATTTTGTCTCATGAAAAATCCCATATTGGTTTTCCTAACTAAAAGAAAAAATTATAGAAAAAGTCATAAAGTTATTGTAAATCATTTTTATTTGGGCAATCTAATTTTAAATCTTTTTAACAATTTTCCAATTTAATCATTTTGATCATTTTTGACAAAAAATCGTTGATATGAAATTGATTGTTTTAAGTGGCACGGCTAACGTTAACACAATTTTTTTTTTAATTTTGTTATTTTTTTTTGTCATTGTGGCCAGCGAGGGCTTACAAACCCTTGTCAACCATTAGTGAGGGTATCCTATGTAGTATATAGCATGGCCAGAGCTCGGGCAATGAGCCTCGTTTGTCATAATTAAAAAAGATTATAAAAATTGTTCATGTCAATCCTAGTGGCTCTATGTGATATAATCGGCATGCAATCCGTGATTTTCAATTAAAATTGATAGAAATGACTAAATTAACAAATTGTTAAAAATTTTAGCACTAAATTGGTCAAATTAAAAAAATTGTCATTTGCACAATTGGTTGTAATTTTCCCTAACTAAAATCTAATCCTCCACATCATATCCCAAGCTACTAACAAAGGGTATTTGGTTTGGGTTTTGAATTTTCGGTGAGGCGAAAATTGGTTAGAGGAAAACGTGTCCATCAACTTTGAGAATTTTTGTCCAATGAAATTTTTTACTATTAGCATAAGAAAAACGCCACCAAATCATATGCCGGAATTGAATTCCGCCACGTCTCCCTCCATCGTCGAAGAAGAAGAAGAAGGAAGCAATGGAAGTCGAGAGCTCGACCGCCGGCGCGGCGGGGCGCCGCTCTCCCCCGGCAACTTCCGAGAACTCTTCGACTCGGTCGACGCCTTCCTCTTCGACTGCGAAGGTCCGGCTCCGACACCACTTCCTCGGACCATTCCGTCGCGTTTGAAATTTGGCTGATCCGGTCGTGTGTTTCCTCGTCGCCAGGTGTCATCTGGAAGGGAGACAAGCTCATCGACGGCGTTTCTCAGACGCTCGACTTGCTCCGATCCAAAGTAAACCGTTGCGCTTTCTCTCTGTTCCTGTCTCGTTCGTCATTTGCTTGTGTGTCGTTTGAAAATTCCGAGGTTGTTGTCGGCGTGTGGGAATTTGGCAGGGGAAGAAGCTGGTGTTCGTGACGAACAACTCGAGGAAGTCGAGGAGGGAGAGCGCCAAGAAATTCGGTTCTCTCGGGATTTCCGTGAGCGAGGTTCGTTTCCGTTGCTCTTCTTTTGCGGTTGGTTCTCGACCGAATGCGGGGTTTCGAAATCTGGGAGTGGTTTTTGCTCGCAGGATGAGATCTTCTCGTCGTCGTTCGCGGCCGCCATGTATCTGAAGGTCAATGATTTTCCTCAAGACAAGAAGGTGAGGATTCTTCTCGTGATTGTCCTGTCTGAAAGCATAGTGCATCCTCTATTTGAGGCGTATTAATCGCTAGACGCTAAGTTCAATGATTAGAACAAAACTGTTGAAGTGACCTTCGGCTAATTTATGAGTGAGAACGTTTGCGCAATCCTGATAGGCCGATAGTCGTGGTTGTTAGATAAGGCAGGAAATTTGTAATTTCGGGTCGAGTGTTACGACTTGAATAGGCCTAGCATGTAGCATATGGAATGCTAGTACGGCATAAAGACATCTTGGAACGAAAGTGGTTTGCGAGATTTTACTGAAAAAAGTAGCAATAATGTGACTTCAGAGTCGATTCATAGAGGTTCTTTGATAGTAATGCGACTTTGTGGAAGCACTTCACAAAGAAATGTGACTCTGTGGAAGTTGCTTGGAGCAAACAGGCCAAAGCTTTGTCCCAGAAAATACAATTTTTTAGGAGAATATGGCATTAGGAGAGCCCGATCAAATAAGAAGATCCATGTTATTGATCCCATGTCATGTCAAAGGCTTAACTATTCCGTTCGTCAGCGTGTGTTGTGGAATATGGACATTTTAGTCACCACTAAGTTGCATTGCTCTTCTGTTTACTGACAAGAAAAAGAAGGAATTTCACTTCGGTCCTATTCATACAAGTCATCCATTTTGCTAACGGTTAATTTTCAACTTGTCACTCAGGTTTATGTGATTGGTGGCGAAGGCATTATAGAGGAACTCCAGCTTGCTGGATATACTGGCCTTGGAGGTCCGGTGAGAACCTTTTTCATCTAGATGATGTTTTCAGTGAAAATGAGACAATGTCGTTACCTGAAATGTGCTTTTGAGCTATCCGTTATTGCTTTTATACATCAAGAAATCAGGTAGCAAAATAATGGGAGAAAAGGGCTCTTTCACAATACTGACTAGTGACATCGACGACTTCATTTGCAGGAAGATGGCAAAAAGACAGCGGAGTGGAAATCAAATTGCCTTTTTGAACATGACAAGAGTGTAATAGCTATTCAGGTCTTATGTTTTCTCTTCTAGGTTTGCTGCTCTAAGAAGGAACTTGCTACTTCTTCTTTTAGGTTGGAGCAGTCGTGGTTGGGCTTGACCCCTTCATCAACTACTACAAGCTTCAGTGAGAAACTCTAAATCTTTTGTTCATCTTACTATTCACATATCTGGACTCTTCTTTCAATGTTGTTGAAAGTTTTCCAGGACATGACTTCTCACTTTGTAGTAACAGAAAATGCTGAAAAGTTCTTATCGCAACTACATCGATAACTATGAAATGACATGATGAATTGCTTCTGTTGTTTATGTTGACGCATCTACTGTGAAGTCTTTATATGATGGGAATTGGCAGTGTTCGAGAACTCCTTTTGCGTTCTGCTGAAAGTCATATTAAGAGTATGAGTATAATTGCCACAGGTTTTGTTGTACACCAGTTCTTTGTCCATCTTGAAATCCTTGTACTTGGATGAGGAAGAGGCTGGAACAGCTTGCCCTGATTCACACTGTGCAGTGAAACGTGATCTTTGATGCATATAATGATGCTCTGAGTTTCGAATTCATGCTTGGCTTTCCCTTTTGTTCTAAAGTAATGGGCAATCATATGGTAGGTATGGAACTCTCTGCATCCGTGAGAATCCAGGATGCCTTTTTATTGCGACAAATCAAGATGCAGTAGCACACATGACTGATTTACAAGAATGGCCTGGTATTCATCTCTGTCTATCGCTAAATGGCAGGAAAGTATCATTAACATTGAGAGCTAATTCATATTTGGCTTTCAGGTGCTGGGTGTATGGTTGCAGCCATCTGCAGTTCAACTCAGAAGGAGCCTATAGTGGTTGGGAAGCCATCAACCTTCATGATGGAGTTTTTACTAAAGAAGTAAAAAAAAAATACTGGGACAGAACTCTTTTCTTTCTTTCTCATGATTGAATCTCCTTATTGTCCTATCCATATGATTTTAGATTTGTAAAAGTATAGACAAAGGAGTCCGCTAAGGCTAGGTTATGGAACGTCAAATTGAATTTTACCCATTGTATAGAAACTTTTGAAATGCTAGTGGAGCGGGAGTCATCATTAAGACACTGAATGTGCAGCCTTTCCTAGTGCAGGTTCCAAATTGATTGTCCCAGGATGTGCATGGTGGGTGATCGATTGGACACCGATATCTTATTTGGGCAGAATGCTGGCTGCAAGACTCTGCTTGTTCTTTCAGGTAGGGACTCCATCTTTAGCGGGCGGGGAAGTCTATCGTCCCAAAACTCTTTGGTTTTCTAGTTTTTAGTCCTCAATGAACTTCCTAAACTCACTCGTGGTGTTCAGTGCATATTTTGATTGCTCCTTCTGCATCTGCAGGTGTGACAACTCTATCTGCTCTTCAAGACCCGGCAAATGATATTCAGCCGGATTATTACACAAACAAGCTGTCCGACTTTCTCGATCTATTAGGAGCGTGACCCTATCAGGCGTGATATTCTTTCTCACATGTCAGACTTTCTTTGCCTGATTTTTTGAGTCCATCCTTTCTCCCTTTGGCAATTGGGAAACACAGAATACTGTTTCTTTTTCCTTTTCTTCAATAACCAACTCCGGAAACAAATTTGGTGAACTGAGATAAATAGAAAATCACATGAAAAGTAGACTGCGAAGCCTAATTTGTAAGGCGAATGGCTTCAATTCGAGCCCCTGAATTTATTACAAATGCCCATGCTTTTTGTTGACTGTATATATGGAAAGGGGTTCTTTGCAGGCAGTTGAAGTTACATTATGAGTTTTGCCAAGTGAGATTGGATGTCCTTTTGAAATAGGAAAGATGAATTTATGTCAGAGGAGCTAGTTAGACCATTCATTATGTATATTACTACAGAACATGTTTCCTGAGAACTTACCATAACTACTAGAATCAATTCACCAATCGTACCTTATGTTTTAGTTTCATCCGAGGTCGAGACGATATGTATCGGTAATATGACTTGTAATCTACTGAATTGCAAAGAGACTAAGAGACTGGTAATTCACTGTCGAATGGACAATCAGACACATACCGATGAGTTTGACTGAAATTGATTGAGTTCTGTCGTAATTTACCGTGTATGTTATCGCTTGAAAAAAAAAAAAAAAATCTTATGCTTTGCAATCCGGCGAAACTTTGTATGTTTAAAACACGATCCTTGTGCTTACAAAACCAACGGGCCGAGATATCTTTCTATACACAGAAATCTTGTCCTACACTTCTTGGAATTTTCCTTAACTCTAGTGTGCATGACACAAAAACTATATGTTTCGCCAAACTCTACAATTCGATTCGATTCTCAGTTCAAGATTCATTATCGTGTTTCGGTCTAAACCATGAGAGCAACACAATTAGTCGTAATGGGATGATACTATTAACAAAATCACGTCAACTTCTAGGCAAAAAGTTCAAACACAGCAAAATCTCTCACGATCCCAAAGATTTCACACTAAAATCATTCTTTGCGAAGACTCTTTTGATGCTCCATGCGGATGACTTGCAGAAGGTCCGAGAGGCTAAGATCAGCCTCAAACCAAGCAGGGTCCAATCTAGCTGTACAGCCATCCTTGCTAGCCCCACGGCCGCCACGATCCTTGCCGTCAGGGGTAGCAGTCGGTGCAGAAGCCTTGACCGAGCTTGACTCCGTGGTATCCCATTGGAAGTCGACGAGCGCACGGAAGAATTCCTTATCGGAGGGAAGATTGCACGGCTCTTGAGAAGGCTTAAAGCGGTTCTTGGTTATAAAATCTTTGTCTTGGGTGGTCCTGGCCATTGGAATCGGAAGGGTGATTGTGGCTCGTGAACTCTTCTTTGTAAGTGTCGCAGTGACTGAGGAAAGAGGTTTCGGGTTCCTATATAAGCAGTGCTTGGATGAATCCTAGCTCTAGTAAGTTTCGAAAAGATTAACGTTGTTAGGAGAGGAAAAGGAAACATACGACTCGGACTAGGAGTAATGCTATGTAGATCACTTTATCGAACTAGATCACTTCCCAGATCATTTCCCAAATTAGACTTCTGATGATCAGCGTCAAGCCTAGTGATTGTCGCGTACTCATAAGCTTTTATTCCCAATTCGGGCATCAAATTATTATAGATAATGAAAGCCGGAGAAGATATTGTATACTCGACTATTAAGTTTTTGAAAAAAAAATTGTGAAAAGAATTCCACCGTGATCTTAAAACAGGAGCACGCATGCATTTGTTTCAGATTGGCATAATTACTAAATTAAGTCCTAAATCTATTTATTTATACCAATTTGGTTATAAACCTTTTGATAAATTGTCAATTGAATCATTTCGATCAATTTTAACTGAAAAACGCTAATGTAGATGTTGGCTGTTTTACGTGATACTACCGGTACTAACGTCAACAGCTTTCGTAAATTCTTCTAATTTTTTTCTCTTTTCTTTGCATTTTTTTTTCATTGTGCGGACAAGGGCCACTAGTGACTACGGTGACCCTCGTTGGCAAAATGAAATAAAAGCAAGAAAAAAGAAAAAAAAAGAAATTTCAAAAATTGTCAACATAAGTACTGGCCATCTTAGTGACACGACGGACATCTATGTCAATGATTTTCGGTCAAAATCGGTTGAAAAAGTTCAATTGGCAAATTGTAAAAAAGGGTTAATGACTAGATTAGCCAAATTAAAAGGCTTAGAATTGAACCGGCAAAAATGCAATAGGTTTAGAACTTTTTTGGTAACTTTTTCTATCCAGGTTAAAGAAAGAGGTTGAATATCCAAATTGATCTAAGAGCCAAAGTAGAAGCAAAAGGTCAAAAAAGAAAAAAGAAAAAAGAAAAAAGAAAAAAGAAAAAAGAAAGATGTAATGCCAACTAATATTTCTGACGGTGTTATTTTTCTATTTGATATCATGTGAAATTTTTATGGGATAATTACGGACCATTTAAAAAACTTTCCATTTAAGCCGTGTGACAAGGTAAAGTGAATATGTATGATCATAGAGAAAGATGTAAATTGAACATAAGCTTTTCTTTCTTCGAACAAATGCACAAACCTGAAGGCCACTTGTCCTGATGACGAACATGTGAGAAATCCACGTTCGTCGATACATCATGCGAACCCACTTCATCTGACTATGCTAATAAGAATTTTTTTTTTTTGTCCTTATCACTCTTATCTCCATTTAATCACTGGCTAGTAAAAAATATTTAAACATACGTTGTTCCAGCAAAAACTGTCATTTAATTAAGGTTAAGAATTATTATCATATACACAGCAGGAGTTAAGGGGACGATCCTTGTGCTTCCAAAACCAACGGGCTACAGAATCTTTCTATACACAGAAACCTTGTCCTACACTCCTTGGAATTTTCCCTCAAGTTTCGTGTGCATGACATAAAAATTATATGTCTTGCCAAACTCTACGATTCAATTCGATTCTCGGTTCAAGATTCACGAGTTTGGTATTCCTACTCCGGAATTTGTTGTGATTCAGTAACTAAACCATGAGAGCAATACAGTGAGTCATAACAGGATGATACCATTAACAAAATTGTGTCGATATGTACATAAAAAAAAAAGTTCAGACACTGCAAAATTTCTCTCGATCTCAAAGATTTCACACGAAAATCATTCCTTTCCATGGACTTGCAGAAAGTCCGAGAGGCTAAGATCAACCTCAAACCAATCGGGGTCCAATCCTAGCTCTAGTAGATTTCGAACAGACTAACGTTATAGGAAGAGGAAAAGGAAACTTACGAGTAGGATTAGGAGTAATGCTAAGTAGATAACTTTTTTCGAATTAGATCACTTCCCAGATTATTTCCTAAATTAGACCTCGCATGATCAGCGTCAAGCCTGATTATTATCGCGTATTCATTGGCATCTAATCTCAATTCCGGCGTCGAATTATTAATTAAAGCCGGAGAAGATATTGTACATACTCGACAATTGTTTTTAGAGAAACTTTTGTGAAAAGAATTTCCACATGATCTAAAACAGGACCATGCATGTGTAGTTCAAGATTCATGATCTCTACGTTGAAAGAATTACCAAAGAAATTCTAAACCTATTGTATTTTTGTAAATTCAATTCTAAATATTTCAACTTTATCAATTTTAATATTAAACCTTTTGGTAAATTGTCAATTGAGTTAGTCCGTCTAATTTTGACCAGAAACGTCGTTTTACGTGGCACTATCATTGTACATTTTTCTTATTTGAATTTTTTTCTTTTTCTTTTCCTTTTTCAAATTATTTTTCCAACAAGGGCCATGGGCGACTCTTGCCAGCACAATGAAAAAAAAACAAACAAAATCGAAAAATAAAAAAATTAGAAAAATTTATAAGAATTGTCCGCGGTCGGTATCTAGGTTAGTGATTTTCAGCTAAAATTGATTAAAAGGAATCAATTGACAAATTGTAAAAAAAATTTACGATCAAATTGGCAAAATTGAAATGTTTGGGACTAAGTCTGCATAAATACAATTGATATAGAAATTTTTTGGTAATTTTCCCTATCCAGGTTAAAGAAAGAGGTCCAACGTCAAAATTGATCTAAGAGCCAAAGTAGAAGGAAAAGGTCAGAAATAGAAAGATGTAGGGACAAACAATATCTCTAACGGAGTTCTTTTTCTGTTCTAACACCACGCGAAATTTTTACGGGATGTTTACGGATCATGTGAAAAACTTCTCACTGAAGCTGTGTAACAATGCAATTGTTGTTTTGGGTCTCAATGTAAATTGAATATGTGACATTATAGAGAAAGATGTAACTGAACATAAAATTTCCTTACTCCAACAATTAATACGTATATGTCTTGGGCCCGAGAGGACCCAATTACAATCAAGTAATGGATACATCAGGATCATGTGAGCCCATCTCATATTCACCGTTAGATCATGCGGAGGCCACTTCATCCGAGCATGCCGGTAAGATTTTTTTTTTTTTTTTTTTTTTTTGTCCTCATCACTCTTATGTCCATTTAATCACCGTTTGGCTACTAGGGATGAGCATATTGGATCGCCCGGACTGGATCGGATCAGCTAGGTTGGTCCGGCTCCCGAGAGTGTCAGTTCAATTCTTAGTTCCATAAAAATGAAACCGGTGATTTTCAATCCAATTCCCGGTTCCTGGAGGAGGGGGGATCGGACTAGATCGAACCGACTCTTTATTTTTATTTTTTTATTATTATTATTATTATTATTATTATTATTATTATTATTATTATTATTATTATATTTTTAATTTCTTAAAAATAGTAATAAACCCTATCGTTGTAATAACGTAAGTATTTTTTAAATTTTTAAATTTTTTGTTGCTAAGTGGCCGGTCTATTAGACTAGACCGGTTAGTTTGGACTGATTCCCAATCCTAGAGCCATCCGATCTGACTCCCAGTCCCAAAAAATAGGAATCGGTTCTCCGGCCTGGTTCCTGATTCCACTTAGGAACTGGATTGGACTGGATCGAGAGCCGATTATCCCTACTGGCTACATATGTTAGTTCCAAAAAAATCTATCATTCAATTAGGTTAAAAACTATTATCATATACACGGTGTTTATTTATTAATTTTTTGACACGTTAGAAGTCTAAGGGAACTTTTGTCGCGTGGTCCAAAAGTCGTCGTGAAATTAATTTATATCCATCTGTCAAATAATCTATTTAGCTCGTGTAATAATTTATTTTGTAGATATCCTGACTCTTGAACATATCATTATCATTTTCTCTTTTTAGGGCTACGTGCCCTTAATTAACTTTAGGATTAATTAAAAAATCTCAAATCATCACACTTGTACCATATTTACCAAAAATTAATTTTTGTATTAGAAAAAATGCAAACTTGTACACCCGTTTTTCGAAAATATGTTACAATTCTTAATTTTTCCCCAATTCTAACTTAAGATTTGGGCAGATCTGTTACTGGTATGTCAATTTAGATTTTTTTTCGACACAAATTAATTTTGTGTAAATATAACACAGGTATATAGTTTAAGATTGTTTATTATATTAACCTTTTAACTTTACGAGTGGATATATCTGGGACGCCGATATGCCCGTCTCTTTCAAGTTCCAAAAATCTTTTGTCCAATATAATAATTCGAATTTCTTATTCGTTAAACCGTTTTGGATCTTCAGTCATCCAAAATCTTTACGTAGTCCAAGGGCATGTGACCCGGATCATTATTCTTTTCGCTATGTCCCGATGGGAACTTTGAAAAACTCCAAACCCCAACTTTCAAGTCGTTTTATGGACTCATGCAGGAGAGGGATTCTACTATAATTACCATGCAACTCATTACTGAAAGGGGGAAAAATGAAAGAAGGGTCCACACTAGTGCAAAATTTGATGTACTTGAAAGTTGAGAAAAATTACCGACTCGGTCTTAGATTTATTGTGCATATGCAAATTCAAATTTAAATTTTCCAATTTTGCCAATTTAGTTGTAAGCCTTTGTGCGAAATTTCAATGTATTCTCTCTAGTCAATTTTCGTAAGAGAAAAATTAACATGGTTGTCCATTCAACACCAGCGTACCTATGTATCATGCCTCCATAATAGTGACTTCTAGAGAAAATTGGCAGGAAAAACTATTGGCAAAATTAGAAAGTTTAAGATTGAATTGGTATATATACATTAGGGTTAAGACTAGTCAAACAATTTTTCCTTATAAAATTGATTTTAAGATAATGGACCTAATGGTGAAGAGTACCTCTTTTGCTGTTATATCCAAATCCAAGTGGATAAGAATTTAATCACACTTGAATTTATTTCAATTTCTCATGATCAATCACCAGATCAGAAAGGAAGGACCACTCCTTGACGCAGCTCATATATTTTCCGTGAAAAATCGTGGAGGTGCATGTGGAGCTCGCAACTCTATGCATGGAGTTATTATATGTATACGTTATTATATATTTATTTATATATTATTTTTGAAAAAGAAAAATGAGAATGATAATTTCGTTGACCGTGCACATCATTGGTTTCTAAATTGACTTTGAAACTAGAGAAAAAGGACAAGAGTGCATGTGGAAGTATGTTCGAAAGCTTGCCGTCTCATTGGTTCGTCCGTAATACACGCCACGCAAGAATTCATAAAGCCTGCAAGAGGAAGACATAATTAATGTCCACATAATCCCTCTTAAATCATGGTTTATCAAGAGGGTTTTGCTTGTTTTTTAGTGCAGAAGTGGGTGGATCTAGGGTTACCCAGCATCGGTTGTCGGACCATTCCCCTGTTGCCGGCCTTGATTTCCGACCGCCACAGCCTTTGAAGTTGAGTGAGCAATGGCTCGTCCTAAATAGGAACACCCCGGACTAGATCTACATTCGAATAAGATCTTCGATCGGATATTTCCTTGTTAAGCACATATTCGACGAAATTCGTTCGCATTATTCACTTCCCTATGGCAATAAAATATAAGGTTAGTATCACAAAAAATCAAAATTTAATATATTTGTGACAAATTTACCAAAAATTAATTTTTCTAATCACCAAAAACCCAAAATTGATATATATGACAAATTTACCGTAAAATAATATTTTGACCACTAAAAACTTCAAACTGATATATTTATTATAAATTTATCATTTATTAGTTTCTGTTAAATGGGATTAATATCGTGAAAAATCACAAACTAATGCACATGCTACTCCAAATTAATACATATGTCAATCAACACATTTCATTCAACTTAGAACATTTCATTCAACTTAGCATTATTCGTTACAAATATATTAATTCGTGATAAATTTACGACTGATGTATTAATTTATGGTTTTTCAACTATACTCACCCCAAAATATAAAATTTGACTCGGTGAGGGTTGAAATTCATGTGGACGCGAGTGGACCATGGCATGTCATGAAACCCTAAGCACGAACCCTTGACCCGCTGAACCTTGTACCCCACGTTGGATGTGGGTGGGCGATGTTGGTCGTGCCCTGAGCCCAGAAAAAGCAATCTGATATGCAGGAGAGCTTTATAAAAGATGGTGTATAGACTAATCCGTGTCGATATGCTTTTCTATCTAGACAACTATAAAGAAAGCAAACGCAGCAGTGGCGAAAGAGAGCTGCCAAAGGCGATTTCGTCATCGTCGTCGTTCTTGGCCATGTTGGTCGCTCGTGTGGACGACGGTGTGCACGTTAAATGCTGCGTGTTGGCATTGTCGTGTAACCGGAGAGAACGAAAGCTAGTGAACAAAAGGAGGATGGCCAAGTGAACCCCATGAAAAGAGAGTGGCATCTCCACTAATGTAAAGGGTGATTTTTCTTAATCATCCACACAATTTTCTTTTCTTCTCTTTCCAAATTCCGGTAAAGGGAAAAAGACCACAGTTCACGTGAATAAGTCACTTTACCACCGTGTAGTTAACTAAAGAAAAGAGCTAAGGGGGGCCGGTTGCGCTTCGTGCGAAATTGGCCTAGACAACACCCGATTCTCTGTAAAGAAGAAATGACATGAATGGTGTAATATTAGATGTCGTTTGCTTTTCATTCTGAGGCTAATACGAGTACAATGCAACCATCACCCATTGTGTGGCACATTGTGTGTTTTGTAGGCTCTACCTTATCCCGAATCTGATGGAAGAAAACATAGATCCATAAAGTTCTAAAGCCTAAAACAAAGGATGTGTTTAGAAGTACATGTGCACATCTCTCTCTCTCTCTCTCTAAAAAGAAGATAGAAGCATGTTGGGTGATGCAAGTGAGATGCCTTGTCCTGTCAGAACGGTGTACAGCGTTTAAGCTTGGGCCCTGTCTTGCAGCTTCACGTTCATGTCGTGAAACTAAGATTGGCTTTAGGGGCAAAAAGGAGCCATGTTAAATATGTTCCTTAAATGCACCAATCTCCCCCACCTCTCAATTAAAACATTGAATGCCAATTTGGTTTGTGAAATGGACCACCCACCTATTTCGATTGGGATGTATTACTCCTCACAAAGCAATGTCGCACTTAATTGAGTTCGTACTGGCATTTTGAATTCTCGCCTCCGAAAGAAAACAACACATCCGCCCGAAGATCATGCAGTCTTCTTTTTCGTTTTGTTTGAATTCCAATTCGCACATGGTTTGCATCAGTGTCCGCTTAGAAACCAATCGCTAGAATCACGGTACATGACACTCGCAATTAGGATAAGCGATAAATGGTGGGGCATTTGTACAATCACATCCACGAAAATGAAGCATGACCACAATACTACTAAGTAGAGAGAGAGAGAGAGAGAGAGAGAGAGAGAGAGAGACCTCAACATCTCTCATAATAGATGATAATGACAAGGTATGAAAGAGTTGAATAGGTTCATGTTGGGGTGGGTTAACTTTGACAATGTGGTTCGTTTCTTTTCAGCAATTAGATCTAATTTCGATGATATGGTATTTCTATCCTTTTGACAAACATTACAATTGAAAATATTCAAATCAAGTCTCTTCGCTGTATCATCAGCAAGTATCGAAAAATGATAATGACAAGATATGAAAGAATTGGATAGGTTCATATTGGGTGGGTTAACTTTGACAATATGGTTTATTTCTTTTCAGCAATTAGATCTGATTTCGATGATGTGATATTTCTATCCCTTTAACAAACAATACGAGTTAAAATATTTAAATCAAGTCTCTTCGCCATATTATTAGTATGTATCGAAATGAAAATGGAGATTAGTGCTGTAATTCCATTTCAACCTTTCTTCTTTCCAACCAAGACTTGGAGTTGATAATGTCGGGCACCACCGACGACACGACACCAGTGCAAAACAAAGGCAAAAGCCATATATAGGCAACAAGAAAAAACCCGAATACGACATGATATGATTGCTTGTGAGGTACGAAGGTGTAATGATACTTTTTACACTTTGGACAATGAATGAAGGTGGTGGAAGGGGAACAGGCAAAAGCAGGAGGAGGAAGGATGGAAGGAGGGGAATACAACCCAAGGGGCGTTCTTGATAATTTGATGGAAGGAGGAGGGCCCCTCCTCGTCAAAGGGGGCGGCATGCATGACGGACAGGTGAGACATCGCCAGCCCCTGTTTGGGTCGATTTGGACCCCCTTCAGTTTCGGGACACGACCCACCAATCCTGAATTATTGATCTTCCCGCAAGGACATGGAAAAAGAAAACGAAGAAATGCAATAGAGAGAGAAAAAAACATGGGAAAAGCTTCTCGCTTTGCGCTTCTTTCTCGGCTTTGACCCCTCTCTCTCTCTCTCTCTCTCTCTTCTCTCTCTCTCTGTCTTACTGTGCGTGATAGTCCACCAGAAGCGGAGGCCACCTCTCTACTTTTAATTCAGTGTCGAGCTTTATCTCTCTCTCTCTCTCTCTCCTGTCTCAAAGCAAGTTGTTTAGCAGCAGCTGCTGGCTTCTTCTCTTCCTTTTCGCTCCCAAATCAAAGCATAAGCCCCCTGAAGTTTCTTCTGATCCTCGAAAGGATTTGGTATTTTTCTTTTTTCTCTTTTTCCCATTAGCTTATCCGTGCTTACCCTTTTGTTCTCTTGGTCGTGGCTTTATTGGGTTGGCTTCTCTTTGATGCCAAGTCCAGCTTTTGGCATCTGGGTCTCTGTCAGGCCTTGGATCTGAGCTTGGGTTTCGGATAAAGCTTTATGCTTTTGATCGAGAGAGATCTGTGTCGTTGCAATCTTGCCATTCCTTTTTTTTTTTTTTTTTTTAATTGTGTTGGGGTTATTGATCTTTAATCATGTTTCTGCTGGTAAATTTTTTAAATGGCTTCAATTCATTTGGGGTTTGATTTAATAGTATCTGAAGTGAAGCATCTTCAGGAAGCAGCTGACTGTTTGCTGATTCTTTACTTTGTTGTGGCCCTTGAAGCCTTTCATACGTTTTCTGTTTCCTTGGATCCTCCCTGCCTCCCCTTTTGTGTCTGGAAGCATACCAAATAACTGCAAGTTAGTCTTAAAACTCTTTCTAATTTCTAGTCCGACTCTGCCTGTAACTCTGTGAATGACTCCCCTTTCTTACGAGGTATATGATTTTGGCCTGTAAATTGATCTTAGCTGTAAGAATAACTTTTCATTTTGGCTTATGTTAGCCGAAGTAGTTTGTCAGTGCTCAAGAAGTGTCTTTCCTCGTTCTTCTGAGTTATATTCTGCAAATAGATTGCTTGCTGCTATCTATTGGTAGAGGCATGGTATGTAGTACTCAACTTGTTAAGGGGGGCTAGTCGTGGAACAAAGGAATGTTTGCTGCTTTGATATATTGATTGTTTGCTGTCATTGGGAATCATGTATTCTCCATACATTTGTGAGGTGGTATTGTTTGATGGTGAATCTTTGAAATCTGAATGTTCCAAAACTGATTGGTATGTAGGTTACCCAAGACTATATTGTGGATGGCATAGTCATTGGGATTGCCAGAGTTGGATGATAAATACTCTGGGTCTGCTTATGAAAGATATACTGATTTTGATGATGGGTTCTGAACTGTGGAAAGCTTCTTGCTGATCTTTTGAGAACTTTTTTGTTAGTATCATGGCCTCAAAAGCTGCCTCTAGAGCATCCTCTGAACTGCAACAGAAAACAGCTGGTGCTCTCAAAGGAGAGAAAAGTGATCAGAGTCCTTTGTCTTTGCAAATTTCTAAGCAAAGGAAAACCCAGATTGCTAAGCCTGAACAGCATTCGAAATTTCCCCAGAAAAACTCGAAGCAAGTTTCAGTTGAATCAACTGATAATAGAAAATCAGCCAATGTTGCTCATGGGGGCTCTCTTGATTCTCTAGTCAACAAGACCTATCCAGTTTCTTCTTCTTCTTCACCCCTTTCAGGAAAATCATCAGAGCTCGATTCTTCTGTTGTCGAAAGTAGAAGCTCCATTGAAGGTTCTGTTGATCAGGAAAAGAAGACATCAACATATGAAAGCGTTAAAAGCAGTTCAGTGTCTGGAAAGGTTAGTGACGGTACTGGAAGTATTGCCAAAACCAGTGAAAGTGCCAAAATTAGTGATCGCATTGATTTTCTTGAAAGTGGGAAGAGTAGTATGTGCAGAGGGAGCACAAGTAGTGATGTGAGTGATGAGAGCAGTTGCAGTAGTTTTAGTAGCAGTATTAGCAAGCCACATCAAGCAAATGACTTGAGATGGGAAGCCATCCAAGCGGTCAGGGCAAGAGATGGCGTCTTGGGCTTAAACCATTTCAGGCTACTGAAACGCTTGGGTTGTGGGGATATTGGAAGTGTATACTTATCAGAGCTCAGTGGAACAAAATGTTACTTTGCAATGAAGGTTATGGACAAGGCTTCTTTAGCCAGTCGAAAGAAGCTGCTCCGGGCTCAGACAGAGAGAGAGATTCTGCAATCTCTGGACCATCCCTTCCTTCCAACACTTTACACGCATTTTGAGACGGATAAATTCTCTTGTTTGGTGATGGAGTTCTGCCCTGGAGGAGACTTGCATTCTCTTAGACAGAGACAACCAGGAAAACATTTCCCTGAGCAGGCTGTAAAGTACGATCACTGAACTTCGGTGTCATATGTGTAGTTTTAATTTATGCATGTTCTTACCTATAGATTCTCATATCCCCTCATTGATCATATTTTAGTCAAATATCTAGCCTTTCGAAATTATGCTTTTCTTATGCTGCAGGAGTTTTCAAAATTTATGTGAGCATAGTGTACTTATTAAATGGACACACATAACATGCAGAATTGCTGAACTAGAAAGACCGCTTTTTTAGATCGTTGGCACATGCTTAAGATTCAACGTATGGCATCATTTAAGCGCACGTTGCACACTTTTTACTTGATTTGACAAGAGAAAGTTCGTATGTCATGCTAGATTAAACATCAAGGTTCTAATATTTCTTTTTGTTCTGGAAAAATTCTGCTAGGACTGCAAAGAAATCTGCCAGTTCCAGTGGTTACGGTGTTTGATGCTTTACTTATTTTGAGGAATTAGGAAAGTAGAGTTACTAGACCATGGAGTTGTGTCATTGGATTTTATTTATCATCTGTGCACCTCCTTGGATCATATATGTTCAAAAAGCGTCAATAAAAAGTTACCTAGTTTGATGTATGCATATTGTCCTCAATTTGTATACGTATATAGGGATAAGAACTCTTCTATCATTCTATCGGTGCCTTCACTATCATTTGAGCTAATTATGCATGCATTCTGTCATTCCTACCTGTCTATCAGCTGTTTGAAATGAGAAATCGTCCTTGGAATATTCACATGGACAAATAAGACTACATGGACAAATAAGGCTATGAAAGCTATTGTAATTTACATGCCACTAAACATATCTTTAGGCTTGATGCATATTGCTTAAACTACAATGTGCTTTTCTTTTCCTGTTCAAAGTTAAGGTATTAAGCTATTGAGATAGGCTTTTATATTTAATCAAGGTTGGAACAAGATCTATTCTTATCATGCACTCTTTTTGCGAACTTTTAATTTGTATAAGATAGAAAAATAACGTCTTTTTAACCTGTAGCCTCATAGTTAAGTACTTATGGGTGGAGCAATTAGTAACAATTATCTTTTTTTTTTTTTTTTTTTTTTTTTAAAATTCACATGCTTTTTATTGCTATGGGGGATTGTTCCTTTATTTTTTACCTGAGTGGGTTTTTGTTTCATCCAATCCATAAAATTGGCATGCACGCTTAAATCCTCTTCTTTCTTTTGTCCTTTTTGAATGCCAAAATCTTTTCATGACCCCATCAAGAGTCGAACAATCATTAGAAAGGGACTGTATTGAGCACCCGCTTAATAATAGTCCGCACACTGAAATGAGTTGGTTTCACTTTCCAGAACATTGGGCCTGCTAGTAACTATAGTCAGCCCAATCTTTGCAAAGGAACACAATCTCCTGATTTATAACTATCCACATTGACAGCACATTTGAATAGAGACATGAATACTTGCTATTCCTGCTTCTCTGCTATTATGTCTTACCTTCATCTTTTCTGCTTAGGCTGAAAGCTTACGATTACAGGGACTTACAAACTCAATGCTTTCTTGAATTGACCTTAGAATTGTAACATGCAGATTTTATGTGGCGGAGGTCCTGTTGGCTCTGGAGTACCTGCACATGCTCGGGATCATTTACCGCGATCTCAAACCTGAAAATGTTCTAGTAAGGGATGATGGACATATAATGCTCTCTGATTTTGACCTCTCCCTCCGGTGCGCCGTTAGTCCGACACTCGTGAGAAGCTCATTTATGGATGCCGAATCCCTCAAGAAGAACTCTGTTTACTGTGCACAGCCAACTTGCATCGAACCTTCATGCATCCAGCCTTCCTGTGTACTCCCGACAACATGCTTTACACCCCGCCTCTTTTCTAGCAAGTCCAAGAAGGAAAGGAAATCTAAGAACAATGAAATGGGAAACCAAGTGAGACCCTTGCCTGAGCTCATTGCGGAGCCTACAGATGCTCGGTCTATGTCGTTTGTGGGTACCCACGAATATCTTGCACCCGAGATTATCAAGGGAGAAGGTCATGGAAGCGCTGTTGATTGGTGGACTTTTGGAATCTTCTTGTACGAATTGTTGTTTGGGAGGACGCCTTTCAAGGGATCTGGAAACCGAGCCACGCTGTTCAATGTCGTGGGCCAGCCTCTACGGTTCCCCGAATCGCCCATCGTCAGCTTTGCTGCTAGAGATTTAATACGAGGGCTGCTTGTGAAAGAACCACAGAACAGATTGGCATATAAACGAGGGGCAACGGAGATCAAGCAACACCCCTTCTTCGATGGGTTGAACTGGGCATTGATCCGGTGTGCGACTCCTCCAGAGATCCCTAAACCGGTTGAGATCGAGCGCATACCTGCAACTGCAACCATTGAAAAGGCTGCTGCTGTAACGGCCGCTCCCAACCAGATAGGGTCTGAGAATTATCTAGAGTTTGATTTCTTTTAGTGACTGTGGATATCGGTTTCAAGTTTTTCAGCGAGTAGGGAAATCTGTTTTTTGTGCCCCCGGGATCGCTCAGCGATGAGTGTGATTAAGTTCCTTGGTCGATATGTTGACGAGGGAAATGTATGTGCATGTTAACAATCTCTACTCGTCTGTATTTGTTATTGCATGGATTTCTGCTCCCAGATTAAGGCTCAGAAGACACACTGGTGTCAATCAATTCCACTTAAGCTAATACCTACAAAAGATCTGGTGCATGTGCGGTAAGTTTTGAAGATGAACTGTGCTACACAGTTTTCTCGCAGCATCATATGGCTGCGGACATAGGGAGAAAATGGTTTATATAAGCATGAGTGACGTTTTACAATTAGGGGGGCTTCATGTCATGCGGGTATTATAAGTGAGTACAATGCGAGATTCGTTAATTTGCACAGGTGGGCTTTTGCTAAATCACATGGCCGGACGGGAAATCAATGTACATGCTGATTGTGCCTCATTCACAGACCCTTTGCAGCCGAAGTCGATTTCCAGGGACAGAAGAAAAGAAAGAAGTACATGGAAAGTATGGACAAATCCCGGTATCTCACCAAGCGGCCTTCGGTTTGAAACAAATGCACGAAAAATAGTCCGCCCGCTGATTCCCTTCCTCAATAGGCTTGAGCTTGTTGGGACTCCCTTGCGAAGGCGTGGTCCGCTTGCTGTGCGAAGGGGTGGACGGCGAATCCATTGCCGTCTGCTCGAGTATCACCTTTTTTCCTTCGCATATGATCATGACCTCACACGATACTGGTGCTTTCTGAAGTAGCTGATCAGCAATCCCATTTCCCTTCTTAGATTTCGACCTCCTAACACCCAAAAAGAAAAGGTCATTGCCAAATCCAGAACCTTGCAACTGAGGCTGTAAACAGATTAAACAAAAAAGAAAGAGGATGTAAATGCTAACCTCAAATTGGATTTGGCAGTGCCGACCACTAACTTGGTTATGTTGAGGACAGGAATGAGCTCAAGGATGGCCTGGGCAACCATGTCACTCTCGATGAGTATAGTGTCCATCTTAACCTGTTTCATTAGCTTTTCCTTATTGTAACACAACAGGCTTAAGGAAAAAACATATAACCAGGCATTTTTACATATAATAGCCCGTTTGGTTCAGCATTATAAATGGGTTTTGGGACTCTAAGATATACGGCATTTATTTTGTTTTTTACTCTAACTTTGGGAAAATGCAATTGCATTTCTAAACACCTCTAAAAGTAGCACTCTTGGAATGCACATATTTTTTTTCTTCCAACTTTGCCCTCGCTTAACTTTTAGAATTACGGAAATATTTTCAAAAACCTAACTTGCTAGCAAAGGCCCTTAGCTCAACGGGCCACTACCACCCTCGCCTAATGCCTGACCTTAGGTGAGATGGCCTGATGGCCTGAGGTTGTTAGACCCTAAGCGACGTCTAGGTCTCGTGACCTAGATGATCTCGGGCAAGGTTCGCTGGTGGTGGCTAAATTCCATCGGCAAATAATTTGAAACTTTTTTTTTTAAATTTAAAAAAAAGCAAAAGTTCTTTAAAAAGTGCAGTTTTAACCAAACGGCATTTATGTCAAAATTGCTTCCAGTGGAGGTATTTGCATTTCCCTAAAGACATTTTGCCAAAGTCAAACCAAACAGGGCGGTGTTGTGAACTGTACCTTTGAGGAAATGCAAATGTTCAGATACTTCTGAAGTTGTTGGTTCCTTTTACCTCTTTCTTGTGCCTTGAACGTCTCTACTTGCTGTTCACTCGCGCCAGATACGGGTAGATTTCCTACTGATCACAATATTAGCTAATTAATCATCAACAAATGATGGTTGACAATGGAAATTTACTACATGATTTGATTTATGAGAAGCATAAAGAAGCAGTCGATCGTCTATCAATCTTTCAACAATTTAAGCTTTTAGCACGTCATGAATTCTTCAATTTATAATCTCGGTCACCGTGAAACTGTTTTCCGCATATATTCTACATTATCCTATTGCTATATTTTTCTTCTAACCATTGTACGGATTTACTAGAAACAAAATAGTAAGTGTAGACTCAAGAGACTATATCCTACCAATAATTCTGTGCTCATAGTAATTTTCTAATTACATATTCAAGACAGCACAAAGAATCAAGATGGCTAGACAGCCCCTTAACCACAATGCAATTATTACCAATGAATGATGGATTTATAAATTTTGTCTAGATCCCTTATAGACAATGCGCGAGGAAACCAAATTTCCGACTTGTTCGGTCTACATCGTTTCAATGATAATTAAAGACGTAATTCATTCTCTGGAGTAACGTATTTGCCTAGACATATTTTTCTAAATCGATCCAGCTAATCATATGTCAAGGACCGTAGATCCTACTAATATATATATTAGGACCGCGTGATATTGCATATTTCTTATTTACTACTTGGACAAATGGAGTCGCCAATACAGATGCAGCCAAAGAAGAAAAAAATAGTAATGTGAAAGGAAAAGAGCTAAAATGGTCCTCCTCTCTTTGTCTCCGCCGCACATAACGACATTAATGGCGGTCGGGACCAGATTCTTTACGTTCTCTGTCCACCGTTTTGACCGCAACCCACCCACCATCGCAACCACCGCCGCGTGAGAGAGAGAGAGAGAGAGAGAGAGAGAGAGAGAGATTCTTACATGCGCTCGGAATGAAGCGGGTCTCAGGGAAGACATGCACCAGGAAGACGGTGGTGTTCGACCGGTCGGCGACGGCGTTCTTGAGCGTCCATGCCAGTGCGTCCATGCTCGTCTCGCCCTTCGCTCCCACCGCCACGTACACGCAGTCACCGCCTCCCCATGCGCTGCCGTTGTGGATGTCGAACGAGAACAAGCTCATCGCTTCCGATTGGTCCTCCTTGATCCCCACCATCGGGCTGCTGCTGATCCTGCTGCCGATCTCGGAGTACACGCTCGAGCGCTCCTCCTCGATCTCGCATGTCCCGCCGGGGCTTCCATAATAGGTCAGCACGTGGTTGTATTGATCATACTGACGATGAAGATGGCCTTGATCAGCTTCTGCAGTGATTCCTATCGTTTCAATTACTTCTTGGCTGTTGGCCGGCAAATGCGCCGCTCCCCCCACCTGCGCCGACATCTTTCTTACGCCAACGTCTACGGAGAGAGGATTGAAGAGACACCGCCGATGACCACCCGATTCTCTTCTGCTTCGCGGGTTCTTTCTGTTTCTTTTTTGGCCGTCAAGAAATGGTGGATGATAGAGAAGCAAGTGAATAGATCTTGTTGCAGAATTTTGATGACCTTCTTAAATTGTGTTTGATTTTGGGATGATTTGTTTATCCAGAACTATCCACGGTTTGGCAAGACCAAGTACTAGAGAGCAAGAGAGATATACTTCTTTTTTTATGGGTCGGCGATAGAGAGATATTTTAAAGATGTATAGTTTGGAGAGGGGGAGAGAGAGAGACGTGATGTGAAGGGAGGAAAAGAGGAGGTTGTTGTCTTGTACTTTTGACTTTTCCAAGGGCGGGGCAAATTTAGGTTGATGGTTGCTTCTTGGGTCGTTTACTAAGGATGCAACATCGCTCCAAAGATATTTGTAAGTAGTTACCATCAAGACTATAAGTCTCCCGGATCTGCAGAATTATTGATGCTTTGGAGTGAGTTAGCGAAGCCAGGGTTTGGTAACTTTGTCAAAAGAAAGAGCTCGGTACTCGTGACTACCACAGCATCTCAATCTCAATTCTACTCGGCGTAGCTTTTCGAGACTCGTCCATTGTTGAACAAGAGATGTGGATCTAATTTGGTCGTGAAACTAATCTTAGGATCCTAATTGCGACACGTGCAAGATGAACTTCTGAAAACTCAAATCGTTATACGGTAACGACACGTGCAAGATGAACTTCTGAAAACTCAAATCGTCATACGGTAACCTTAGGACAATTTTATAGGTTAACTGGGGCTTTTTGTGTTGATTAAGCGCCTGATTTGAGTAAGCTGGTCTTACCAACCCTAGCTAGCGTTGCTTTTTAGGAATAATAGAAAGAGACCTTGGGTTAAACGTTGACGAAAGTAGAACATTGACATTAAATCTCGCCCGCTTATAGCGACCAAATTTTCTAGGTTCGGCCGGTTTCTCTAAGTCAAATCACGCTGAGCTTCGTAGCAACGCAATGAATGTTTTCAATTATTGGAGTTTGGAGCTGTCATGATTCGACATGATAAAATACCATGTCACGTACGCGTGTTATTCGTGTTTATTAAACACGCATGGAATATCCGAATACGTAGAGGGAATCCCGGCCGTCTTCGAAGCCCAACGTACATAAGATAATGTCGTGCAGGCCTTGACAGGTCGCACTCCAGTTCACTCCGCTTTTCTGTCGTTTTTCAATGAGGTCCCTGCGCTTCACTTCGCGCATGTAAATGTCATAGATATGCTTAAACGGATTGCCTCTGAAGGAGGAATGCCTTTTCTTTCTTTTTCATCTTCTTCTTCTTGTATCTTGTGCTTCTGTATAATTCCATCGTATGCACGCAAGCCGCCATGCATTGGCTTATTTAAACGTTACTGGTCTTTGATAGTTCAACTTGGGATCCTGCTAAAGATCTCTCATATCTAGGAGCAAATAGAATCAAAAGAAATAAATTTAGGGTTAAATTTGCATGAACTCATGCAAAGTAGAAGTGTCAAAAATTTTGGATGTGTGCGTGCGGAAGCATGGTTTTGGTATTGATGATAGTTTTTTATTAGTAATGTGTGCAAGTGTATGAAATATTTTGTAAAGAATGGACAATGGACAAGATAGGATAATTGAAGGATATAAAATATGGGATATAATTTATCTAGTTGTTGGAAATGGATAGTACAAGATGTTTTGGTAATGGAGGAATATTTCATGATATTGAAACTATCTTACCTCTACTCCTCCACACCGGTGGAGGTATAAACCTCACACATAAGGTGGAGGGTTTACTCTCACATCCTCAAATGATGAACTATAAGGCTATTTATAGGCGTAAGTCGCCGCCTTAGACGATTCTAGACTTCTCTAGCTTGTTCTAGGATTTTCTTTGATGCTTGGCTTTTGCTTGCTTGCATTCCCATGTGAATCTTCTAGATTCAACTAGCAACCTCCATTCTCAACAATTCTAGACAATTCTTCAACATGGATGCTGCTGCGAAGGTTCACCTTCATGATTAAGTTAGTAGTTTCTAGATAGTTTTAGAAAATGGATCACAATTGTGATCCATTTTCGGGATAATCCGGACATTGTGATTTATAAAGTCTCAGACATACCTTGAAATTTCTCTTGTAATTTGTCCCATGCCTCTCATATCGTCTTCGTTCTACGATCCCTTGCATTCTCATGCATGACTTTCCTTCAACGATGTCTCATATGTCTCGGGCGTCAAAATGCTCTTAGTAGTTGTTAGCTCGGGCTTTGGCTCTGGCTCTCGTAGGCTCGGGCTTTGGCTCCGGCTTTGGTTCTAGCTTTGGCTCCGACTTTGGCTCTGTCCGGCTTTGGTTCTAGCTTTGGCTCCGACTTTGGCTCTGTTGGCTCTTGCTCGAGCTCTGGCCTTTTTAGTTGAGGATGGTGAGGACAAATGCCCATAACCATCCGATATGCCTAGCTCTGATACCATGTTAAAAATTTTGGATGTGTGCGTGCGGAAGCATGGTTTTGGTATTGATGATAGTTTTTGATTAGTAATGTGTGCAAGTGTATGAAATATTTTGTAGAGGATGGACAAGGGACAAAATAGGATAATTGAAGGATATAGAATATGGGATATAATTTATCTAGTTGATGGAAATGGATAGTACAAGATGTTTTGGTAATGAAGGAATATTTCATGATATAGAAAGTATCTTACCTCTACTCCTCCACACCGGTGGAGGTATAAACCTCACACATAAGGTGGAGGGTTTACCTCTCACATCCTCAAATGATGAACTATAAGTCTATTTATAGGCATAAGTCACCGCCTTAGAAGATTCTAGACTTCTCTAGCTTGTTCTAGGATTTTCTTTGATGCTTGGCTTTTGCTTGCTTGCATTCCCATGTGAATCTTCTAGATTCAACTAGCAACCTCCATTCTCAACAATTCTAGACAATTCTTCAACATGGATGCTGCTGTGAAGGTTCTCACATTCATGATTAAGTTAGTAGTTTCTAGATAGTTTTAGAAAATGGATCACAATTTCCAACAAGAAGATTAGACCTTTTTGTAGAAAGAGGAAGGAAGAATGTATGCATTCACGTTGTCGCAGTTGGTTAGGGTATTGGGGGATATCTAGTTCAGAAGCTAGAGGCCGCTCATATATCCACATCAAGTATATGCAAACTGGTCGGGTTCAAAAATCAAGACTTAATTGGTTTATGAGACTTGTAGAGTGTTTTATGTATCTCAAGGTAGCTGGATCTTCATGATTGTGCTCTTAAATTATTTGAGAAAAAAGGGAAGTAATGTACTAAGCTTTGGTTGAAGGCAATGGTTGATTGATGGTAAGTTATAAATGGCCTAGTAATGGCCAAGACAAGAAGCATTTGAACAGTTGCAGCATAATAAGTTTTGCATTTAAAAAGATTAGAAGCTCATGGCATTGTCAAACGGTCATAAACTTGTTTGTTCTTTCAAGTGCACCTGCATCCATCACATGCTTTATGATACATCTTACTTTGGTACCAGGCATGGGTTGTACATGGTATTCGACTGCCAAGATTTTAAGGTTGAAAATTGCCTGTCGAAACATATAAGCTGAAATCTGGCCGGAGATGCTTTATGGGTAGCTTCTCATAAGACCAGTAATTTAACAGAACATCAATGGCAAAAGCTGTTGCAGAAGTCACAATGTGCAGACCTTTCACAAATTCATACGACTTGATTCTGCAGAGTATCCCTTGTCTGATTTCACTTTTATTCAGGCTAATGGTCATCGTCTCCATGTCATTGAGTCCTGAAAGAGTCAGATATTCACTATATAACTCCAAACTTAGACTTTCATTTTGTAGAGGCTATTGCACGAACAGATGGCAACTCACTAACACTAATTTCAATCGAGTTGCTAGATGTGCATGTTGGGGAACGCATGTGGTTCATCCTTTTCCTCTCTGCGCTGGTTCACCATTTTTGGAGCATCTCATGGATAGCTCGAGCCTATCTTAGTACTTCACATGTGTTTTTGACTTGTTATAGCAGAAACTGATGAGAGCTGAATCTTGTTCACGTCCATCTCTGCTTGCCTCTCTGCGCTCAGTTGTGAAACAAAAGATTGACTTTTAACTGCTGGACATCGTGGCAAAACAAATTTGATCAAGTTTGAGACCTGCTGTATTGCACCCTAAGATCATGTCATGAGTACAAACTTCAGAGGATAATTCAGATGCATAATAATGTCGGTCTTTGTTGTTTTAAGTTGTTTCTTTTCTATATCTAATCAATGTGAAGAATTATCAATTGTATTCGCACAAAATGAGTTTTCTCAAGACATATTTTCATAGCTTCCTCCACACGACAGCTTAATGATCATTTGAACTCAAACTCAACTGGGGAATGCATGCGGGAACTTTTTCGGCCTGTAAACAGAAAATTCATCAGTTGTCTTGTTCTTGTTGACGCCGTTTCATAAGTTCACCCTCTATGGCCTTCTTCGCTGCCTTGGCCATTTCCACTTGCTTTAGGGTGAACTCCTTGGCCTCCTTAATCTCCTCGATCTCCTTCAGGATTACCTCCCTTCCGCTTCTCCGCCTCGCTTTTCATGGTGTTCATGCTTCCATCTGAAATGCTGCTGCCAACTTCATATCAGCCAAATTTTCTGACTCCTCCACCTTCCTGCTCAAGGACTCAAACTCCTGTACCGACATTCTGATCCAGCCGCTGGAATCAGGGTCTGATGCACTCACCATGTCTGTCTTGGCGCTGAGGTTCTTGATCTATTTGGGCGCCCTCTTCTCTGCTGTTTTTGCCACCTCTGCCTCTTTCAATGCTGCCTCTAGCATCCTCGCTGCATCTCTTCCCCAGAACAGTTCGCTTCGGCTTTACGCTCTCCTCATGTCCTCTGCTTCCTGCATAGTCTTTTGAATTGCCAATGATATTGTCTGTTCGTCAGCAGCATCAATTTCCATCTCTTCCTGAAGGACCGCTTCAAGTTCCTGCTTTTGTTGGACCAATTCAGCTTGAAGGATCTTCATGGTGCTATCCAATATTGCTTCCCATGCATCCAACTGATGAGCTCCGTCTTCATGTCCTCCAGTTCTTGCCTCAGAGAATTCACCAGCTCTCTAGAAGAGCCCTCTTCTTCTGCGACATTTTGTAACGCCTTTGCGCCGAAGTCGATTTTCAGGGACAGAAGAAAAGAAAGAAGGAAATGGAAAGTATGGACAAATCCCCATATCTTGTCAATCGGCCTTCGGTTTGAAACAAGAGCACGAGAAATAATCCACCCACTGTTTCCTTTTCTTCATCGGCTTGGGCTTGTCGGGATTCACTTGCAATGGCGGGAACAGCATGTTCCGCAAAGAGGAGGACCGCGACTTGTTCCGCAAAGAGGAGGACCGCGACTCCATCTCCGTCTGCTCGAGTATCCCCTCTTTTCCTTCACATATGATTTCGACCTCACATGTCTCTGGTGCTTTCTGAAGTAGCTGATCAGCAATCCCATTTCCCTTGTTAGAGAGCAGCATGTTCCGCAAAGAGGAGGACCGCGACTTGTTCCACAAAGAGGAGGACCGCGACTCCATCTCCGTCTGCTCGAGTATCCCCTCTTTTCCTTCACATATGATTTCGACCTCACATGTCTCCGGTGCTTTCTGAAGTAGCTGATCAGCAATCCCATTTCCCTTGTTAGAGAGCAGCATGTTCCGCAAAGAGGAGGACCGCGACTTGTTCCGCAAAGAGGAGGACCGCGACTCGTTCCGCAAAGAGGAGGACCGCGACTCCATCTCTATCTGCTCGAGTATCACCTCTTTTCCTTCACATATGATTTTGACCTCACATGTCTCTGGTGCTTTCTGAAGTAACTGATCAGCAATCCCATTTCCCTTGTTAGATTTCAACCTCCTAACACCCCAAAAAGAAAGAGCCATTTCCAAATTCAGAACTTTGTAACTGAAGCTGTAAACAGATTAAACAAAAAGAGAAGGATGTAAACCCTAACCTCAAATTTGATTTGGCAGTGCCGATCACTAACTTGGTTATGTTGAGGTCAGGGATGAGCTCTAGGATGGTCTCCGCAACCATGTCATTCTCAATGAGGATGGTGTCCACCCTAACCTGTTTCATTAGCTTTTCCTTAATATAATCACAATAGGCATAAGGAAAAAGCATATAACCAAGTATTTTTAGATATGATAGCCCCGTTTGGTTTGACATTGCAAATGGGTTTTGTGACTCTAAAGTTCCTTATACAAATGCAAATGGCATTTTGGTTCATTTTTTGCTTAACTTTGGGAATATGCAATTGTATTTCTAAAGGCCTTTAGTCCAAGGTAGATCTGAAAGTACTTTGGAAAGTAACATTCTCAATATGCAAATAGACTTTTTTCCTTCCAACTTTGCCCTTGCTCAACTTTCATAATTTCAGAAATGTTCATGAGAACCCTAACTTGCCGGTGGAGGTCTTAGCTACCGGCGAGCTACTGACAAGCCACTACCACCCTTGCTTGAGGTCACCAACCTGACAAGCGAACCGGTCTGAGGTTGCTAGACCACATGCGATGCTTGGGTCACGCAACCCAAGTCTCACTTGAGGTTGCACTACCTCGGGTGAGGATGGCCAATGGCGGTTTGTTTCATTGGTAAATAGTTTGAGACTTCAAAAAAAAGAAAAAAAGAAAAGTAAAAGTCCTTTTGCAAAGTGTATTTTTACCAAGTGATATTTAGGTCAAAGTTGTTTCCAAATGTATTTTTAAATAGAATTTACCAAATATTATTTGTGTTTCAAAAATTTCATTTAGCCCAAAAGTATTTGTATTTTTCCCCAAAAATATTTCCCCTAGAGTCAAACCAAATGGGGAGGATGTTGTGAATTGTACCTTAGAGGAAATGCATATGTTCCGATACTTCTGAAGTCGTCGGCTCCTTTTGCCTCTTTCTTGTGCCCTGGCCGTCTGTGCTAGCTGTTCGTTTGCCCCAGATATGGGTAGATTTCCTACTGATGGCCATATTTTGGCTTAGTAATCATCGTCAAATTGTCGATGACAGTAGAAATTTGCTACATGATTTGATTTATAAGAAGCATAAAGAAGCATTCAATCGTCTACCAATCTTTAAATGGTTTAAGCTTTTAGCACATCGTAAATTCTTCGATTTTCTAATCTTGGTCAATGTGAACTGTTTTCAGCGAATATCCTGAATTATCCTAATATTGTACTTTTCTTTAAACCATTGTATGGATTTACTAGAAACAAAAAGTAAGTGTAGAGTCAAGTGACTATATCCTACTATTAATTTTGGTGCTCCTAGTAATTTCTGATTAAATATTCAAAGCAGCAGAAAGAATCAAGACGGCTAGACAGCCCGCTTAACCACAATGCAATAAACACCAACGAATGATGGATTTATAAATTGTGTCCAGGACCCCTTGTAGACAATGCGAAGTAAATCCAAATTACGATTCATTTGATTTATATCATGTCAAAGATAAATCAAAGATGCGATTCATTTTTCGGAGTAACATATTGTCTAAACTTATTTTACTAAATCAATCGAGCTAATCATATGTCAAGAATTATACTATGATTGGTTTTAGTTATCAGATGGAGATAAAACCATGCGATATCGTATATTTCTTATTTACTACTTTGACAAATATAGTCACCAAGTGAGATGCAGCCAAAGAAGAAAAAGAGAATAAGAAAAGAGAGAGAGAGAGAGAGAGAGAGAGAGAGATTCTTACACGCGCTCGGAACGAAGCGGACCTCAGGGAAGACATGCACCAGGAAGACGATCGTGTTCGACCGGTCGGCGACGGCCATCTTCAGCGTCCATGTCAGCGCGTCCATGCTCGTCGCGCCCTTCGCTCCCACCGCCACGTACACGCACTCAACGCCTCCCAGTGGACTATTCTTGTGTATGTTGAATGAGAACAAGCTCATCGCTTCCGGGTCCATCCCGTTTTCCCCCATCGGGCTGCTGCCGATTTCGAAGAATTCGCTCGAGTCGTCCTCCTCGATGTCGCTCATCCCGTCCGCGCTTCCGTGGTAGTTCAGCATCTGGTTGTGTTGATCATACTCATGATGGAGATGGCCTTGATCTGTTTCAGTTGCTCCTTGACTGATATCCTGAAAATGCGCGGCTTCCCCCGCCTGTGCCGACATCTTTATTACGCCGACGCCTGTGGAGAGAGGGTTGAAGAGACACCGCCAATGTCCCGATTCTCTTCCGCTCTTTGCGAGTTCTTTCTATTTCTTTTTCGACCGTCAAGAAATGGTGGATGATAGAGGAGCCAGTGAATAGATCTTGATGGACAATTTTGACAAACTTCTTGAATTGTTTTTGCTTCTGGGTTGATTTGTTACTCAAGGACTTACACAGTTTGGCAAGACCAAGTTCTAGATATATATATAGAGAGAGAGAGAGAGAGGGAGAGAGAGAGAGATCTTGTTCGTTGACTTTTCCAAGGGCGGGCAGCCCCACGAACAACGAAAGGATTTGACTCTGTAGCATTCTCGACTCTTTTTTTGGTCAAAAAGATTCTCGACTTCGATGGGCCCTTCTTGTGTCATTTACTGAGGCTGTAATGATGTTGCCATCAAGTCCTTCCCAAGAAAATTAAGTAGTTACCATTAAGCCTTCAAGTCTCCCATATATGCACATTTATTGATACTTTGGAGTGAGTTGAGCTAGGGTTTGGGAACTTTGTGAAAAGAAAGAGCCGATACTCATGGCAATTGAAGCGTCTTACGTTTCACCTGACTCTTTAATGTTCTCGACTTTTTTTTTTTTTTGGTCGGTTCTACTCTACTCCTAGTTTAACGCTCACTCTCAGACTTTTGCCCTATCTCCTTGCAGGGCGTGGGAGTCGAAACCCACTTTTGAAACTAATGCGTCCCCACCCCAACCCCCCTGAGAAGGTGGGGATTCGAACCTCCCACCTCCTTGTGTCTTTTACAAAGGATATAAGGATGTTGCCATCAAGTCCTTCCCAAGAAAATTAAGTAGTTACCATCAAGCCTCGAAGTCTCCCATATTTGCATATTTATTGATGCTTTGGAGTGAGTTAAGCTAGGGTTCGGGAACTTTCTAATAAGAAAGAGCCAAGACTCACGGCAATCGGAGCATCTTACGCTTCGCTTATCACGTTTCTAGAAAATATTATTCTGGAAGCCATTTTGAAGGAAAATGACACTATTTTCCGATATTTAATTGAAACTTGAAATTAAACTAAAAAATATTTTCCACCGTTCAGTATTTGATTTGATTTTTTTGGGAAATATTATCATAAAAATCGAATTTTTAATCCTTTTCCTTCCTCTTCCTCGGCCTTCTTTTGCTGGCCGAGTACAGATTTCCTCCAATTAAAAAAAAGAAAAAAAGAACAAGAATAAAATAATTAAAAATTCGATTTTTTTAAAAAATAAAAAAGAAAACATCAAAATAAGAGGAAAATATGCTTGGTGAAAGAAAATGATGTGCAAGAAGATATTAAAAATGCTTTTTGCTTTTCGACAAGCGAAAAACATTTTCCTCACTTTTGTAAGTCTTTTTTTCATTAGGGAAAAATATTTTCTTTGACTAATTTTTTTTCCACGACCCGAAATGATGGAGTACCATGTCACGTACGTGTGTTATTCTTGTTTATGCAATACGTATGGAATATCCGAATACGTAGAGGGAATCCCGGCCATTTTTAAAAGTCAAAAGTACATGAGATGACGTCGTGCAGGCCTCGACAGTCGCATCTTTAGAATTCTCCTCTTTTCAGTCCTTTTCCAATGAGCTCAATACACTCCGTGCATGTAAATATCATAGATCTGCTTCAACGGATTGCATCTGGAAGAGGATCGACTTTTTATTTTATTATTAATCTTTTCGTCTTCTTGTTTTTGTATCTTGTGCTTCTTGTTTAAACGCTATTGGTCTTTGATTCTTGAACTTGGGATCCTGCTAAAGATCTCCCATAATCTAGGATCAAATAGATTCAAAAGAAACAAATTTAGGGTTACATTTGCTGAAATCATGCAAAGTAGAAGATTGGGCCTTTTTGTAGAAAGAGGAAGGAAGAATGTGCATATTCGCGTTGGTGCAGTTGGTAAGGGTATTGGGGAATATGAATCCACATCTAGTATATGCAAACTGCTTAGGTAATTAAGACTTAATCGATTTATAAAACTTGGAGAGTGTTTTACGCATCTCAAGATAGCAAGATCTTCACGTTTGTGCTCTTAAACTATTAGAGAAAAAAGGGAAGTAAGAATGTATTAAGCTTCGGCCAAAGGCAATGGTTGATGGATGTTAAGTTATAAATGGTCTAGTAATGGCCAAGACAAAAAGCATGAAATAACCAAGGCAATTAATTTATTAATTGTGTAAATTTATAGTTTAGGAGTTGATATAAAAGGGAATATGCAGTTATTAATATCTATGAAGCTTCCTATATAGCAAAAGCTTCAAAAGTAGCTGTAAAATTTTAAATAGCTGCGATTGAGGGGAGAAGAAAATCTTCCAATATCTGTATTGTTCGAGACTGGGAATTTTTTTTTTAGGTCATACGAAACTGGGAATTTGAACAGTTGCAGTATGATAAGTTTTGCATATAAAAAGCTCGAAAGAAAAAAAAAAGATCATGGCATTGTCAAACGGTCATTAGCTTGTTTGTTCTTTCAAGTGCACCTGCATCCATCACATGTTTTGCGATACATCTTACTTTGGCACCAGGCATGTCTTGTTTATGGTATTCGACCGCCCAGACTTTAAGGTCGAAAATTGCCCGTCGAAACATATAAGCTGAAATCTGGCTGGAGATGCTTTATGGGTAGCATCTCGTAAGATCAGTAATTTTACAGAACATCAATGGCAAAGCTGTTGCAGAAGTCACGATGTACAGACTTCACAAATTCATATAACTTGATTCCGCAGAGAATCTATTGTCTGATTTCACTTTTATTCAGGCTATTGGTCATCGTCTCCAAGTCAATGAGTCCTGAAAGAGTCAGATATTCACTATATAACTCCAAAGTTGGATTTCCATTTTATAGAGGCCATTGCACGAACAGAATGTCGTTCGTCCGTTTCCTAAAACTAATTTCAGTTGAGCTGCTAGACGTGGATGCTGTGGAACGCTTGTGGTTCGTGCTTTTCCTCTCTGCGCTGGTTCGCCATTTTTGGGGGCATCTCCTGGATAGCTCGAGCCTATCTTAAGTAGTTCACTTGTGGTTTTGACTTGTTATAGAAGAAACAGATGAGAGCTGAATCTTGTTCATGTCCATCTCTGTTTGCTTCTCTGCACTCAGTTGTGAAACAAAAGATTAACTTTCAACTGCAGTACGTCGTGGCAAAACAAATTCGATCAAGTTTGAGACCTGCTGTATAGCACCCAAAGATCATGTCATGGGTACGAACTTCAGAGGATTATTCGGATGCATAATAAAATCGGTCTTCATGGTTTTAAGTAGTTTCTTTTTCTGCATCTAATCGATGTGAAGAATTATCAATCGTATTTGCACAAAATGAGTTTTCTCAAGACTTCATAGCTTCCTCCACATGACAGCTTAATGATCATTTGTACTCAAACTCAACCAGGGAATGCACGCGGGAACTTTTTCGGCCTGTAAACAGGAAACTCATCGGTTTTCTTGTTCTTGTTGATGCCGTTTTATAAACTCACCCTCTACAGCCTTCTTCGCCGCCTTGGCCATCTCCGCTTGCTTTAGGGCGAACTCTGTGGCCTCCTTAATCTCCTCGATCTCCTTCAGGATCACCTCCTTTTGCTTCTCTGCCTCGCTTTTTCTTGGTGTTCCCAGCTTCCATCTGAAACGCTGCCGCTGCCAACTTCATCTCCGCCAAATTTTCTCACTCCACAACCTTCCTGCTCAAGGACTCAAACTACTGTATTGACATTCTGATCCAGCCGCTGGAATCAGGGTCTGGTGCGCTCGCCATGTCTGTCTTAGTGCTCAGGTTCTTAATCTGATCGAGCGCCCTCTTCTATGCTGTTTTTGCCACCTCTGCCTCTTTCAGTGCTGCCTCTAGCATACTCTTGGCCTCCTCTTCCCTGACACTGTTCGCTTTGGCTTCACACGTGAGCTCTTCGGCCGCTTTCCTCATCTCTTCTGCTTCCTGCATAGTCTTTTGTATTGCCATTGATATTGTCTGTTCGTCAGCAGCATCAATTTCCATCTCTTCCTGAGGGGCCGCTTCGAGTTCCTGCTTTGGTTGGACCAATTCAGCTTGAAGGTTCTTCACGGTGCCCTCCAAGTCCGCTTCCCGTGCTTCCAAACTGATGCATCTTCATGTCCTCCAGTTCCTGCCTCAGAGAATTCACCAGCTCTCTACAAGAGCTCTCTTCTTCTGCGACATTTTGTAACGCCTTTGTGGCATCTTTAAGCTCCGTAGAGAGGCCCTTGACTGAATCCATGTCGGAAGCATGGACCTTCTTCATCCCGTTCTGTAGAACCTCGATCTCTTCGGTCGTTTCCACGAGCTTTGGCTCAAGATTCCTCATCTGCTTGGGATCGAATTCTTTCTTCAAAGAAAGGAGCTTCTCTTCCATTTCTTCTTTGCCTGCTTCTTTTCGGTTTGGTCTTTAGGTGATCGAGGGATTGGCGCATCGCCTGCATTTCGTTAGATAATTCACAAGCTTTCTCTGAGTTAACTTTGGCCGAGCATTGAGCTTCGGCTGCTTATGCTCATTTACAGACCCTTTGCAGCCGAAGTCGATTTTCAGGGACAGAAGAAAAGAAAGAAAAAATGGGAAGTATGGACAAATCCCCATATCTTGTCAAAAGGCCTTTGGTTTGAAACAAAACCATGAGAAATAATCCACGAGCGGTTTCCCTTTCTTCATCGGCTTGGGCCCGTCGGGACTCCCTCGCAAGGGCGTGATCGGCTTGCTGCGCTGACTCCCTTCCTTCATCAGCTTGGGCTCATAGAAACTCCCTTGCAAGGGCGTGATCGGCTTGCTGCGCTGACTCCCTTCCTTCATCAGCTTGGGCCCATCGGGACTCCCTTGCAAAGGCGTGATCGGCTTGCTGCGCTGACTCCCTTCCTTCATCAGCTTGGGCCCGTCAGGACTTCCTTGCCAAGGCGTGATCGGCCCGTCGGGACTCCCTTGCATAGGTGTGATCGGCTTGCTGTGCTGAGGCGTAATCGACTTGGGCCAGTCCGGACTCCCTTGCAAAGGCGTCATCGACTTGCTGTGCCAAGAAGAGGACGGCGACCCCATCGCCATCTGCTCGAGTATCACCTCCTTTCCTTCACATATGATTTTGACCTCACATGTCACTGGGGCTTTCTGAAGTATCTGATTAACAATCCCACTTCCCTTCTTAGATTTCAACCTCCTAACACCCCAAAAGAAAGAGCCATTGCCAAATTCGAACTTTGTAAATGAAGCTGTAAACAGATCAAACAAAAAGAGATGGATGTGAACCCTAACCTCAAGTTGGCTTTGGCAGTGCCGACCACTAACATGGTTATGTTGAGGTCAGGGATGAGCCCCAGGATGGTCTGCGCAACCTTGTCACTCTCAACGAGTATAGTGTCGACCCTAACCTGTTTCATTAGCTTTTCAGTAATGTAATCACAACAGGCTTAAGGGAAAAAAAAACACATATTTAGGTATTTTAACATACGATAGCCTCGTTTCGTTCAACATTGTAAATGGGTTCTATGACTCTAAAGTTTCTTGCACAAATACAAATGGCATTTGATTCACTTTTTGCTAAACTTTGGAAAAATGCAATTGCATTTCTAAAGGCTTTTAAAGGCCTTTAATCCCAAGTAGGTCTAGAGATACCTTGAAAAGTAGCATTCTTTGTATGCAAATAGATTTTTTTTTCCAACTTTACCTCCCTCAACTTTTATAATTCAAGAAATGTTCTTGAAAATCCTAACTTGTCAGTGGAGGTCTCAGCTACCACCGAGCCACTGACTAGCCACTGCCACCCTTGCTTGAGGTCACCAACCTCAAAATGAAATGGCCTAAGGTTGCTAGACCCCAGGCGATGCTTGGGACATGCAACCCAAACCTCACTTGAAGTAGTGCAACCTTAGGCTGCTTTGCTTGGGTCGCATGACCTCAGTCGAGGTTGGCCTAAAGCAGCTGAATTTCGCTATTAAATAATTTGAGACTTAAAAAAAAAAATAGCAAAGTCCTTTTGCAAAGTATATTTTTACTAAACAACATTTAGGTCAAAGATGTTTCTCAATGTGTTTTTAAAATACAGTTTACCAGATACTAATTACATTTTGAAAAACTCATTTAGCCCAAAGGCATTTGCATTTCTCCAAAAATATTTTCCCAAAGTTAAACCAAACAGGATGGATGTTGTTAACCGTACCTTTAAGGAAATGCAAGCGTTCAGATACTTCTGAAGTTGGCGGTACCTTTTGGTTCTTTCTTGTGCCCTGGCCATTTGTGCTTGCTGTTCGTTCGCCCTAGATATGGGTAGATTTCCTACTATGACAATATTAGCTCGTTAATCATCACCAAATCGTCGACGACAGCAGACCTTTGCTACACGTTTTGATTTACGAGAAGCATAAAGAAGCATTTGATCGTCTATCAACCTTTCAACAGTTTAGCATGTTTTGAATCCTCCGTTTTTCCAATCTTGGTCAATGTGAACTGTTTTCTGTTCATATCCTGCATTTTCCTAATATTATACTTTTCTTTTAACCATTGTGTGGATATACTAGAAACAAAATAGTAAGTGTAGAGTCGAGAGACAATATCCTACTAATAATTTTGGTGCTCATAGTGATATTCCGATTACATATTCAAAGCAGCAGAAAAAAATCAAGACGGCTGGACAGCCCCTTAACCACAATGCAATAATTACCAATGAATGATGGATTTATAAATTTTGTTTAGGACCCTTATAGACAATGTGCGAGTAAATCTAAATTACGATTTATTTGGTCTATATCATGTCAATGATAAATCAAAGACGCAATTCATTCTACGGAGTGACATATTGCCTGAACTTATTTACTAAATCAATCCAACTAATCATATGTCAAGAATTATATTATGATTGGTTTTAATTATCATAGGGAGATAAGACTATGCGATATTGTATATTTCTTATTTACTACTTTGACAAATGGAATCACCAATTTAGATGCAACCAAAGAAAAAATTATCGCGGAAAACAAGTAATCGAATAGTAAAATAGACAGAATAAATAAAATAATTTGGATGCTAAATTTACGTGATTCGGTCATAGTGACGTACGTCCACGGGGAGACCCGTAACGAATTCCATTATAAATCAAGCAATCTCAGTGTTTCTCAAGCTCTAATTACACTAAATATCTCACACGGTGTTTAACTCTACAATTCCTTGCTAAATAATCTCTCAACGAAGGAATTGTACACAAAATCTTACCACAAGAATTTAATTCGGCTTCAAACACTTGAATTCTTGAATGTTACTCATGAGTGAAAACCTTTACCAAGCACTGGTCAATGGTGCTTCCTTTTGAGCACTTTTGAGCACTCACAACACATTTAGAGAATGTCCTTTTAACTTGAAAAGAACAGCAGAAGTACAACCTAAGTGCTAAAACTTGGCACGAGAGGACACTTAAGTGCCAAAACTTTGAGAGGGTACACTTAAGTGCCATCTCCGGTGAACCTTGCCAGAAGTCCTACGTGGCAATATTTTATTATTTTCGCTTGCCTACGTGGCTCACCGGAGAGCTGACTTGGCTTTAACTCACTCGAAACGACGTCGTCTGCAAAATAAAAGCCTCGAATCTGCAAAAACGACGTCGTTTCCCAAATTAATTATTTACACATCAGAAACAAAATGACGTCATTTTTGCATTTTCTCGCCACGTCAGCGTGCAAAATGACGCCGTTTTGCACTCACCTCATCGGAAAGTTGCCACGTCAGCAATTTGGCCGGATTTTGGCCGGAGTGACACTTAAGTGATCCATTTTACTCCGATTTTGGCACTTAAGTGTACCTTTCTGAAGTTTTGGCACTTAAGTCTCCCTACGTACCAAGTTTTGGCACTCCAAGTGTCTGCACCTTTGAAAAGAACCTATATGAAATCCAGGGAGATACTTAAACCCACTGTCAAGTTCAAAAAAAAGAAAAAAAAACACTTGAAGATAGCCTCATCATCCAAGTGAGATACGTTCAACTATAATCCAACTTGGAGTTTTCCTTTGTCAACCCAAACTTTCCCTTATCTTTTATTCTTGGCCGACTCCTCTACGGAAATTTGATTACCGTGTCCAAGGTGGACTTTCCATCTTTGGCCACTCTAATACATAAACAATTTTGTAATCTGTATTAGTTGTTTTCTTATTTTCACGTACTGAGTAATTCAATTTGGGTTGGTTCATCGAGTCAGGTTCAAATTCGAGATATATTTTAACAATCTCCACCTTGAGTTAACGTTTGAGCCAAGTCACGATTGTTTTATGAAAAAAATTGAATTCTGTTGCTGCTCCCATAGCCCCCAATGGGCTCTACCACCATAGATATTTTTCAACACAACCTTCTCAACCATAGATAAAGTAAAACAATTGTTGCATCCATATCTATAAGGAGATCAAACTCGTACCTTAGCAATTACAGCAATCGCTGACTCTATAGGTTTCACCTTACTATAAGCACCATCTATGTTGGCTACTTCAAGAGTTTCTGGTTACAACTCTACCTTACGCTGAACACCCTTCAGATCCGTATAAGCACTACTATAAACACTCCTAAACAGAAGTACTGGAGACTCGTCAAACATAACTTCTCTACCGATAATAGGTGAATTTAATTTTGGGCACCATAACCAATAGCTCCACTTACCTTGTGCATAACCTAAGAACATATAATTTCGTACCATTCCATTGAGCTTACCATTACTAACTTGAACATAATATGGGTAACTAAATATTCAAAAAACAGAATAATCAGCAATATTACCTAACCACACTTCTTCGGGGGTTTGACATCCAATCACAATCAATGGAGATTTATTCATCAGGTAGCTTGTTGTAATAATTGAATCCGGTAAAAATCTCCTACCCATACCAGCATTAGAAAGCATTTTATGGGCTGTCTCTAATAACGTTTTGCTCATCAATTCCACAACATGTTGTGGTTCATTGGTATTAGTGCGGTGTTTCACTATACTTTCCTTCATGCAGAATTCATTTGACAACTCCAAGCAAAACTCCATGCTATTGTCAATCTACACCTGCTTAATCATCTTACTAGTCTTATTTTCAATCAAAACTCTCAACTACCTAATCCTATGAATATTCAATTTAATTAACTCTGCAATTTTCATGGTTTCTTTGATAATCATACTGAATTGCACTTTCCACAGTTGATCTAAATCACAGAACTTGCATACATTCAGTTCGCTAGCAACATAACTATACAACAAATCTCTTTAACTTAAAACCTTTAGGCTTCTTTTGCTAATATGCCCTAAACGCATATGTCACAATTCAGACTCCTAAATAGATGCATCTAATGTCTTTGTGGCGAAATTTATCACTATCTCACCTTGAAGTTCATACAAGCCCTTATGCTTTAGTAATCGCTTTATTACTGTCATTATTACTAAAGCATCTTAAACAACTTTCAGAACTCCACATTCTAAAGTATGCTGACACCTAGTTGAATTTAGGATACTCAAGGAAATCAAGTTCTTCTTCAACTCTGGAACATGCGTCACTTCAGTCAATGTCCTCATGATACTATCGTGGATTTTGATTTTAACATTGCCAACACCTACAACATCACATTTAGCATTGTTCCTCAACTGGACTTTACTATTAGCCATGAATTAATAATTAGTAAACCAATTTCTATTTGGTATAACATGAAACGATTAACCTGAATCCATAATTTGTCCATCAAATGACGAATCAGTAGTAATAGATAAGACATAATTAGCACTATCCAAATTACCATTAGCTACAGTTTCAACATCATCTGCAAATTCAACTACGATTCTCTTACCCTTTTCATCCTTCTACTTAAGGCAATTCCTTCTAAGATGCCTCTTTTTACCACAACTCCAACATGCAACACCATCAATTCTAGACCCATTACATCCGTTCATATTTATACTACTCCTACTGACACATGTATCATTTCTTTCTCTATTTTCACCTGCTAAAGCAGCAGATACATATTTGCCATATTATCCTCTACGGATGTTTTCACTCAGAATTAAATCTCGAATCCCATCCAACATCAAACTTGTTGACCTAGAGGAATTACTACCAACAGTAACAGTAGTATTCTAACTATTAGGCAATGAAGATAATAGAATCAAAGCAAGTACCTCATCTTTAAAGTCAATCTCAACTGAATACAATTGACTAATAATCACATTAAATTCATTAATATGATTTGCATCAAATAGACCTTGTTGATCGCAAAAGGCTTTTCGTACATATTTGATGGGGCTTTCATTAAATTAGTAGTAATCTTCTCTTTTACAATGTTAAAAGTGATGTCACAAGCCAACATCAGCTGAATAAAACCCATAGCTCGTCTATCCATATTCCCCATTAGCTTGCTTCATTGTCTCTTGCTTTTCCCCTGGTAGGGGCAAGTGTAGTTTTATTTGATAAAGATAATCCTCAATTTGCATTTTCCAGAAACCAAAATCATTTCCATCAAATCTATTGATTCTCATTTTTCCTTATTCTATTGCCATTGATTCACTTCAACTCAACCAAGCCTGGCTCCGATACTGATTATTGTGGAAAGCAAGCAATCGAATAATAAAATAGATAGAATAAATAATATAAATCAAACACAAGATTTACGTGCTTTGGTCGTAGTGACCGACATCCACGAGGAGAGCAGTAACAAATTCCATTTTAAATCAAGCGATACAATGAAGATTATAACCACACTCAAGTTACTCAAATACTTTTAGTGTTTCCCAAGCCCCAATTACACTTAATATCTCGCGCAATGTTTAATCCCACAATTCATCGCTAAATAATCTCTCAATTTCATGAAGAAATTATACACAATTTCTTACCACAAGAATTTAATGTGGATTCAAACACTTGAATTCTTGGATGTGACTCACGAGTGAAAACCTCTGCCAAGCACTTGTCAACGACGCTTGCTTTTGAGCACTCAAGGCATACTCAGAGAATGGCCTTTTAACTTGAAAAAACACCTATATGAAATCTTGAGAAGTATTTAAACCCATTGTCAGATTTTTTTTTTTTAAAAAAAAGTTGAAGATAGCCACATCGTCCAAGTGGGATACGGTCAACTATAATCCAACTTGGACTTTTCCTTTGTTGACCCAAAATTTCCCTTATCTTTTATTCTTGGTCGACTCCTCTACGGAATTGCTTACCATATATTCCCAACAAAGTCCAAGGTGGACATTTCATCCTTTGCCACTCTAATATAGAAAAAATATCCGCAGTCTGTATTATTTGTTTGAGTTTTCACGTACAGAGTAATTCAATTCAGGTTGGTTCATCGATCAAGTTTAAATTTGAGACATATTTTAACCAAAAGAGAAAAAGGAGAAAGGAATGAGAAAGGAGAAAAAGTTAAAATGATTCTCCTCTCTGTCTCGGCTGCACATAAAGACATTAATGGTAGTCCGGACCACCAGATTCTTTTCCATGCTACCGAGGTTCTCTATCCACCATTTTGACCGCAACCCACCAACCGTCACAACCACCACCGTGTGCGTGTGCGTGTGTGTGTGAGAGAGAGAGAGAGAGAGAGATTGTTTTTCTTACATAGGCTCGGAACAAAGCGGATCTCAGGGAAGACATGCACCAGGAAGACGGTCGTGTTTGACCGGTTGGCGACGGCGTTCTTCAGCGTCCATGTCAGTGCGTCCATGCTCGTCTCGCTCTTCTCTCTCACCGCCACGTACACGCACTTACCGCTTTCCCATGCACTGTTGTTGTGGATGTCCAACGAGAACAAGCTCATTCCTTCCCACATCGGGCTGCTCATTCCTTCCATCTCGTCCTCCACGATGGCCCACATCGGGCTGCCCATCTCCAAGAGTTCTGTCGAGTGCTCCTCCTCGATCTCGCTCGTCCCGTTGGCGCTTCTGTAGTCGTTCAGCATCTGGTTTTGTTGACAATGTTCATGATGAAGATGGCCTTGATCAGCTTCTGCTGTAATTTCCGTTGTTTCCATTGCTTCTTGACTGTTATGCTGCAAATATGCGGCTTCCCCCGCCTGTGCCGACGCCTATGGAGAGAGGATTGAAGAGACACCACCGATGTCCCGATTCTCTTCTGCTCTTCGCGGGTTCTTTTTATTTCTTTTTCGGCCGTCAAGAAATGGCGGATGATAGAGGAGCCAGTGAATAGATCTTGATGGACAATTTTGACAAACTTCTTAAAAAGTGTTTGCTTCCAGGTTGATTTGTTAATCAAGGACTTACACAGTTTGGCAAGACCAAGTTCTAGATATATATAGAGAGAGCGGGAGAGAGAGAGAGAGAGAGAGAGAGAGAGAGAGAGAGAGAGAGAGAGATTTTAAAGATGTATAATGTGGAGGGAGGAGTGATGTGAAGGGAGGAAAAGGGTAGGCTGTTCTCTTGTACGTTGACATTTCCAAGTGCGGGCATACCCACGAACAGCAAAAGGATTTGCCTCTGAGGTTCTCGACTTTGATGGCCCCCCTTGTGTCTTTTAATAAGTATGTAATGATGTTGCCATCAAGTCCTTCCAAAGAAAATTAAGTAGTTACCATCAAGCCTGCAAGTCTCCCAGATTTGCACATTTATTAATGCTTTGGAGTGAGTCAAGCTAGGGAACTTTGTGAGAAGAAAGAGCATATGCTCGCGGCAATTGGAGCGTCTTACGCTTCGCCAATAATGTCTCAATCTCGATTCTCACTCAGTGTAATTTCTCGAGACTATATGATGAGTGAGTACATGACTAATGTTGAGAAAATTCCTAATATGTTTTGAAGGTTGACAAAACTTTTCATAAGTGTTCAATGAATTTAAATAAAGTATTTTCAAATGATATTAATGTGGAAACGATGTTCAGACTCTATTTATTATCATCTGGATATTTACCTCAATGATTATATCAACAAAGCTTACACCTGACTATTGTTATAATGCCTAGCATCTTCAGACTTTTACGAGAAGTCTATCTAAGCTCAAGGAGTATTGAGACTCTGAGTATCATTTGGTTAAAAAGTCTAATCAGACTCTAAAAACAACAAATATATATTACAACGGCTAGTGATCTAGCTCATTTCTTTTCTACAAAGTGTTGCTTGGGATTCATTCATTGATTGACAATCATCCGAAGACAAGATATTCTTTCCAAACACAGAACTCTACTTATGGGAATCCATGTATGATTTTTGTGTTGATTTCAACTTACATGTTAACTGTGTCTTTTTGTGTTGATTAAGCACTTGATTTTGAGTAAGCTGGTCTTATAGAAAGATAACTTAGGTTAAACATCGAAAAAATAATATTATTGACATTAAAGCTCCATTTGTTTTGCGAAAAAATGTCACCTTTCTCGAAAATGTTTTTTTAAGGACGCCATTTTTCAAGAAAATGACAGTATTTTTCAGTGTTCAATTAAAACCTGAAAATAAACTAGATAATATTTTCCATCGTTCCATATATGATTTGATTTTCTGGGAAAAATTACCCCAAAAAAAGATTTTTTATTTTTTTAATTTTTAAAAAATCGAATTTTTAGTATTTGTTATTTTTCTTTTGCTTCCTCCTTCCTCCGCTGGCCGCGTGTGGATTTCGTGCAATTATGAAAAAAATAAAATAATAATTAAATATAATTTAAAAGTTGATTTTTAAAACAAATAAAAAATAAAATAAAAAGAAAACCTGAAATAAGAGAAAAATGTGGTGAAAGCAGATGGAAAATGCTTTCCACTTTTTGAAAAGTGATAAATATTTTCCCTACTTTTGAAGGTGTTTTTTCATTAGTGGAAGAAGTTTTCCTTGACTAGTTTATTTTCCACAAACCAAATATCGGAAAATTCGAAAAAAAATCTCCTGAAAATTAATTTTCGTAAAATGGACAAAGTCATAATCTCGCCTGCTTTTAGCGACCAAACCTTCTAGGCGTGGCCGATTTCTGTAAGTCATATCATGCGGAGCTTCCTAGCCACGCACTAAATGTTTTAATAATCGGTGTTTGGAGCTGTCATGACCCGAAATATTGAATTACCTTGTCACGTACGCGTGCTACATGCAACACGCATGGAATATCCGAATACGCAGAGGGAATCCCGGCCATCTTCAAAGTCAAACGTACATAAGATGATGCGGTGCAGGCCTGGACAAGTCGTGTTTGTAAATATAGATATCATATATAGGTTTCAACGGATTGCATCAGAAAGAGGAGTAACTGTTCTTTATCTTTTCTGATTGTTCTTCTTTTTCTTTTTTGTAACTTGTGCATCTGTATGATTCCATCGGATGCACGCAAGCCGCCATGCGTTGGCTCATTTAAGCGTTACTGGTCTTTGATTGTTGAACTTGGGATCCTGCTAGAGATCTCTCATACTTTGGGAGCAAATACGTTCAAAGAAACAAATTCAGGGTTATATTTACATGAATTTATGTAGAGTTGAAGATTAGGCATTTTAGTAGAAAGAGGAAGGAAGGATGTAAACCTTTTTGTTGGCGTAGTTGATCAGATGCGGATACCCGGAGTGCCAAAAAGGAGACACTTAAATACCAAAATTTTAGAAATATATACTTAAGTGTCAAAATCAGAGTAAAATGAATCAGTTAAGTGATAATAGTGAGAAATTCCGACCAAAATACCGACGTGGCATTTTTCCGGCGAGACAAGTACAAAATGACATTGTTTTGCACGCTGACATGGCTAGTAAGCCAAAAACGTCATTTTTCCTTTGGATTTGAATTTTAATATATATATATATATATATATTAATTACATTAAATTTAAAACTAAATTTTTAAAAAAGGCCAGCCATGGTAGGGAGGCGGCGACAAGGGCTTGCACAGCCCTTGTCGTTATGCAATCTCCTCCTTTAAAAAAAAAAAATAATTAGCTTTATATTTAATTTAATTAATATTTATATTAATATTTAAATAAGAGGTAAACCAACGTTATTTTGGCTTTTCTTTATTGACTTAGCTTTCCAATGAATCACATAGGCAACTTATATCATTAAAAACAAGCCACGTTGGATTTTTGGCACCTTTCACTGGAGCTGGCACTTAAATGTTCCATTTTTCAAAGAAAATGACATTTAAGTATACATTTTAGAATTTTTGGCATTTAAGTGTCTCATCATGCCAAGTTTTGACATTTGTACTATACTTTTGTCCATAGTTGATTAAGGACTTAAGCTATACGGCACATCTAGTTCAGGAGCTGGAGGCTACTCGGATGAATTCACACTAAGTGCATGCAAATTGCTTGGGTTCAAAAGTTTAGACTTCATCGATTCACGAGACATCCGTAGTGTTGTATGTGTCACAAATTATTGGAAAAAGAGAGAAGAAAGTGAGATTATATTCCACGGGGGTGGTGGGTCCTCCCGTGGGGCCCTAGGGTTTACTCCAGCCGCCCGCGGCGTACGGGGCTTCCCGGGTCAAAAAAAAAAAAAAAAAGATTATATTAAGCTTTGAGGGAAAAGTGCCAAAAAAGTTCTAAACCTTTTGTTTTTGTGCCGATTTAGTCCTAAATCTTTTTTTGGTGCCGATTTAGTCCTAAACCTTTTTAAATTGTGCCAATTCAGTCCTTTCCGACCAATTTTGGCTGGATTTTGCTGATTGGACGCCGGCCGGCTGACGTGGCCCGATCGGCGCGATGTGGATAACTTTTAATAATATTTTAATATTTTTTGATTTTTTTGATTTTTGAATTTTTTTGATTTTTATTTTTTTATTCTCTTCTTCTTCCTCCAGCCGGTTGCCGGACCTCGGCGACCGGCCGAGGTGACGGCCGGCGAGGTCGACCTCGACCTCACCGGCCACCTCGCCGTGGCCGCGAGGGTGGCCTCGCGCCGGGCGGAGAGGCTCGCCCTCGCCGGATCGGCGAGGGTCGAGCCTTGACCATGGGCGGCAAGGCAAACCCCGCCGCCTCGGCCCGAGGAGGCGGCTTCACTTGAGCTATCGATTTTCAATCCGTCGCAATCGATTTCCTTTCACCCATCTCTACCATAACCCTAGCAACGGCGGCGTCCCCCTCTCGCCGATTCGGAGAGATGTCGGCGGCGGTGAAGCTGACGGAGGGCGCGATATGGAAGATCTGCGAGTGCGAGGGGAGAGCAAGGTGAAGCCGATCGTGCGGATGGTGGACATGAAGATGGTGAAGACCCCGGCAACCGTAACAGAACCCTAGCGGCGCCGGCGCCGTGGAGAGGGAGCGGCAAAGGTTTCGGATGGTGCTTTCCGATGGGACCCACATGCAGCAGGGCATGCTCGCGACGCAGCACAACCACCTCGTCGACTCGAGGCTGCCTCCTCGCGCCTCGGGGCTCGCCCTCGCCCGGCCATGGGCGAGGCTCGACCCCTCGCCGGATCCGGCGAGGGCGGCTCGCCCGGTCTCGAGGGTGGCCTCGTGCCATGGGTGAGGCTCGACCCTCGCGGATCCGGCGAGGGCGAGCCTCGCCCATGGCCGGCGAGGGCGAGCCTCGCCGTCTCGAGGGCGGCCTCATGGCCAACGAGGTCGAGGTCGTGGGCGAGGCTCGCCCTCGCCAAGGTCCGGCGACCGGCTGGAGGAAGAAGAAGAGAATAAAAAAATAAAAGAAAAAGAAAAAGAAAAAAATCAAAAATATTATTAAAAGTTGGGCACCGATCAGGCCACATGGCCGGTCGGGCCGAGCCTCGGCCAAACTTGGCCGGAAAGGACTGAATTGGCACAACTTAAAAAGATTTAGGATTAAATCGGCACCAAAAAAAGTTTAGGACTAAATCGGCACAAGGGAAATGAAAGGGAACATATGGGAGAGCTTGGCAATTCGTAAAGAGGAAGAGCTTCGAAAGTAGCTGTAAAATTTTAAATAGCTGCGATTGATTGAAGGGAAAAAGAAAATCTTCCAAGGTTTGTGTTGTTTTTTTTTTCTTTCCTTGGCCAGAAAGATCTATGTTGTTTTAGATTGTAATTTGGAACTGTTGCAGCGTAATAAGTTTTGCATTTAAAAAGCTTAAAAGCTTATGGCATTGTCAAACAGTTATAAGTTGTTTGTTCTTTCAAGTGCACCTCCATACATCGTGTCTTTTGTGATACCTCTTATTTTGGTCCCTGGCATGGGTTGTACATGTTATTCAACCACCGAGATTTTAAGGTGGAAAATTGCCCGTCAAAACATATGAGTTGAATTCTGGCTCGAGATGCTTTATGGGTAGCATCTCAAAAGATCAGTAATTTTACAAAAGATCAATGGCAACAACTGTTTCAGAAGTCACAATGTGCAGACTTCTCACAAATTCATTTAACTTGATTTTGCAGGGAATCCACAGTAAGAGTTTTCCTAATATGGGTTATATCAATTGAGATTGTAATTTACCGTTTTACGGGGTTGGTCTAATAAGGTAAGATATAAGGTTTTCGTCGAATATGGACCTGCCTTGTATCGGCTAAATTGGATCTGGCCCGTGATGAGAGCGTTAGGCCGAAAACTCTATAAATAGCGCTAAGGTCCTTCCTCTAACCCTCATTCTTCCACGAACATCCTCTCACCTCACATAAGGAAGCCGTGAGGGGCGGTCTCATCACGCCAGGATCCGAGGGCCATAGAGGAGAAAAACTTGAGAGTTGAATCGTCGCCATTCCGCATAAAGAACGATGGATTCCAAACTAGGTATGCAAATCTTCGTCTTCTCCTCCAATATATTTGAGTTTCTAGTTATGTTGATCTTGGAATGCCACTTCGACAACCAACATTTGGTATTAGAGCCTTGTAGCCTAGAACTAGAACTGTTGCATTTGGCCCGTTTTTAGAAATTTTGTTTGTAGAAATTTGATTTTGAACATATATACGGACTCGTCTTGTCGAACTGAGCATTTTGAGGGGTGGCATGCCTCTGGTGAAGGCTAAACGCCCCGCCCATAAACATTTTGGATTTGAGCAAGCTTTGGACTATTTTGCTCGTTTTCATGATTTTTGGTCTAGTGAAATGAGTTTTGACCACATATTTGGATTCCACTCATTGAGACAAGCGTTTTGGTGGGTTGCATGCCTCAAGAGGAGGCTGGACGCACCAACACGCACTTACAAATGCGTGTGCGTGATTGCCTAAGGCGGTGGGTGACGTCACTATGACATCACCCTGCCAACTTGGAGTATCACCTTGCCGGTGCTCCGTGACGTCAATCGGTGATTGGTGACGTCACTACTCAACGGTTGACCCAACCCAGTTTGATCGGGTTAATTGGGTTGAACTGACCCGTGTTGGACATTGATTGGTCAGACTGTAGGCCAGTCGAATCGTTAATCGGTCGAACCAATCGAATCCGGTCGAACCGACTTAGGACCGACTCAAACAGGCGAGCACATGCAGCTCATGCGCCATGCATTCCTATGGATGGTGATGGTGCATTCGACGACGGATCAGTGCGTGATTTGTATTGACGTGCTTGTATACAGATTCTCTACACTATGGTGTGTTTATTTTACACGTTTGATACTCTTAGAATTATGAAAATGCATGTGGAACCCCAATATGTGGATTTTGGGGGTATTTTTTTTTTGCGTATTTTTATGAATTTCTCTATATTTTAAGGAATACATTATGAGCTCACATGTATATCATCACATAAAAAATTTGTAGAGCATTGATTCATTAATAACATATATAAAGTTCAGCATATATTAAATGAATTGAGCAATATGATTGGCATGACATGTGATTTTAGTGACAAATTGCCCTTGTCATCAAGTCTAAAATCATATGTATAAGGTGAATGTGAGTCATAAAGTTTATATTTCTAGTATGAGGGAGTTTTAATAATTCAATTGTTTTTTGTTGGATTTGAAAAATATTGGTCTGATATTGTGATGGGATGTCTCATGTTCTAATGCTTGGTCATACTCCCAAATAAGGTGATTGTGTGTTAGTTGGTGAAGGGATGCATGTATATAGCATATGGTTGAGAAGTGATTAAACCTAGTGGTTCATACATCCAAAAGCGGTGAAGTTTGCAAAAAATTAGAATATATTTTCATGACCGTTGTCATGTGGAGAGTGTGCAATATGTATTATGTCCAAAGGTATTTATATGATGATGTGTGTAGCTCTCTAGGTGTATACTTATAAAATTCTCAAGTCACACGGTACTCAAATGATGCCAATTGCATACATTGCTTATTATTAAGTCACATTCTTTATAATGGCAACTCCATTATGATTGAGGTTCTTACTAGGTCAAATTTTGAGTAGTGAAAGGAGGATTTTCTTTTTAAAATGAGGCTAGTGGATGTTCATATTACTTTTACTAAGAGTAAGCTAGCAATCTCACTATTAGTAATATGGAACTAGAAAACATTTTTGGCTGCTTGGGAAAAGAGTGTCCATAAAGTGTTCCATTCATAAACATATGAAAATGGTTTACCAGCTGACTACATTGCTAAAAAGATTATGAAAGCCTTGGTGATTTGAAATTATGTTTTGGCGAAATTAGAATAAATGCAAGGATTCTCCAACATAATATGTGATTATTCTGATGAGGTTAAGGATTATGTCCTAAAGATGGTATGAAGTCCAAAATCATACTCATAAAGGAACTCATAAAATCGCCGATCATTCTGACAATTTGGTCCTAAGATAGAATCATTTAAGAGAAATGGTGTCATGCGCTATTTTTGTGGAAAGAAATTACACATAAGGAACACTATAATGAATATAAAGCTTGGTTGTCCAAGCGTGAGTCAAGAGTTAATGATCTCTTGGCATTTGTTTATGAATCCAATTTCTATCGAAAGCCTCATTTGGCTCTTGGTAGCTAGATAGCGATGCAATAAATTATGTTATTTACCATAAGGGGATTTATAAATCTAAGGAAGCCAAATCATAATGAATCATAATGAATCATGGAAAATAATATTTAACGACAAGTTAGTTGGAGATGTTATTATGATTATGGATTCTAGTTTGCTTTTAATGTTGAGAAACACTATTGTGTACCTTCCTTTAGATGGAACTTAGTTCCCGTATCATATCTGAAGGTGTGTGGCTACTCTTTTAAAGTAAAGAATAATGTTATTTTATGTTTTTTAAGTCAAATAAAGTTGGGTGTTGCGACAATTGTGCTAATCTCCTATGATATGTACGTTACTTTTTACAATTGAAAATATTATTTCCAATAAACATTTACCTAAAGAACAGTTTTATGCATTGTAACATAAACGTCTTAATCATATGTCTAAAGAAATAATAGAAAGACTGATTATATTGACATTTTTCTACTATTAAAGATTACCTAAAAGCTTGTGTAGACTATTGTAGAAGTAAGATGATTGAGATAAATAAGAAAATTACAGTCTGAAGTCTTGACTTGTTGAAGATTATTCACACTAATATTAGTGGACAATTTATGGTAACGTTATATAGAAATTTTCATTTCAACACAGTTATTGACAACTTTTTCTTTTATATTTAATTAAAGAAAAATATGATTTTTTAGATAGATTCAAGTTTTTTCGAACTAAAGTCAGGAAACAGTTAGGATAAATCTTAAAGATTATTAGATATGACCATAGTAGTGTGTGTTTTGACAAGTATGACAATACTGGAGAGCTTACAAGTCCATTTTTCAAATACTTGAAAGATTCTGAGATGAGAACTTAGTTTACTATGTTCGAAAATCTTGAATAAATTGGTGTGGCTGAAAATCGTAATTACACTATAATAGACATAATAGTGAGTATGATTATTATGACCAATTTATCAGGTTTTCTGTAGGGCAAAACAACCCAATATGCATTAAACCATATTTCTACCAAATATGTTATATTGACTCATTTTGAGTTGTGGACTAGACGTAAACCTAACTTGAATCATCTTAAGGTTTGGAGTGTCCTGTAGAAGTAAGGTTACATAATCTAACATTAAGAAGTTGGACTACAGAACCACTCGGTATTAATTGGTATCTTACCTAGGTCATTTGAAGGGATATCGATTTATGATTTCAATGGATGTACAAGAATTGTGGAATCACAGACAACAAAATTTCTGGAATTCGACGTAGCTGCAGAGGATAGCTAGTCTTAGATTATTAAAGATAATGATATGGTGGGGATCACTGTATATTTGTCTTTACCTATACAAACAATTGTGGAGTCTTTTACACCATAGACTAAGCCTGTTGAAGTTCTTGATACTGTTATTGATATAATTCCTGATTAGGTGTAGGACAAAGTGGTCGTAGTATGTCCACTTAAGATATCTACGAGGGAAAACGTTCAGTTATACCACCAAACTATATAGTCTATTTGTGAGAGCATGATTACGATATGTGCTGCATGGTTGATTTAGTGACTTATACATAAGTGTCGTTTCTTATCCTTAGTTAGATCTATGATTAGATACGATGGAAGATGAGATGCAATCTATTAAACATGAAAGTGTTTGAGAGCTCGTTGAATTGGCTGAAGGTCACAAGCCCATCTGTTGCAAATGAGTGTACAAGATTGAAAGAAATTCTAAAGGAAATATTGAGAAGTTTAAATTCAAATTAGTAGAGAAAGGTTTCACTTAGAGAGAAGGAGCGGACTATGAACATACTTTTTCTCAATCTTTTCTAAAGACTATTTCGAAGTGAATATGGTATTAATAGTTCATTTTTGACATAGAATTATGCTAGATGATTATTAAGATTGTGTTTCTCAATAGATATCTTGATAAAGAAGGCTATATAGAATAACCCGAAAGTTTTGCAGCAAGTGATTTAGGTAAGATTCTGTGTAAACTGAAAAGCCTTATTTATGTCCTTAAGTAAGTCTGTAGACAATGATATTTAAAATTTCATAGTGTTGTCACTTTATTCAATTTTGTTGAGAATAAAGTAGATTAATGTAATCACCGCCCATGGTGGCCACAATGGTTAGAGCTTTCTCCCCTCACTGAGAGGGGAGGGGTTCGAAACCCCACGTCCCCATTGCGCGACTCACCTGCGACTGGGTCTGTGGTGGCGGCTCAGCTCACCCCGGGTTTACCCCGCCGGCTGCCGGCTGTTTGGGGGTTCCCGGGTCACCAAAAAAAAAAAGAAAGTAGATTGATGTATATACCACAAGGTTGATGGGAGAAAATTTAGTTTTCTTACACTCTATATAAATGATATCTTGCTTGCAAGTAATGACATTTGATAGTGCATAAGACAAAGTGGATGTTGTCAAGGTATTTTAACTTGAAAGACCTTGATTATTTTTTATCCTTGGCATTGAGATCCATAGGAATCCTTCTTGTCGTATGTTAGATTTATCTCAAATTGCATATGTTGATTGTATTTTAGAAAGACTCAATATACAGCATTGTTAACCAGAAATTACTCCTGTTATTAAGGGTAATAAAGTGAGTTTATTGCAGTATCATCATTCAGATTTTGGGAACACCCAAATGAAGGATATACCTTATGCTATTGCACTTAGAAGTGTTATGCATATTCAAGTTTGCATTAGGCTAGATATTACTTCTAGACAGATATCAATCAAGTTTAGGGCATAATCATTGGATTGCTGCCAATAAAGCTTTGAGATACTTAAAAGAACAAGAAAACTAAAATGCTGATAAACATGTTCAAGATTTGGAGCTAGTAGGATATTTAAATGTAGATTTTGCTAACTGTCAGGATGACAAGAAGTCGACAATAAAATATATCTTTGTATTAGTAGAAGGTGCAGTATTATGACAAAGCGAAAAATTGAAATATACATTTTCCTCTACCATGTAAACGAAGTATGTAGCATGCTTTTTAGCCGTTACTTGGGATATTTAGCTCCAAAACTTCATTAAAGAGTTAACCATATTTGATTTTATGGACAAACCCATACAGTTATATCAAGACGATAACTCTTCGATGTTGTTTATCAACAACAATAAAGGTCTCAAGAGGTTTGAACATATGGCGGTCAAGTTTTTTACCATAAAGAAACGATACAGAATGGTGACACTACAGTAGAGCATATTTCCATAGATGATGTGGTTATAGATCTTCTAACTAAAAACTTCTGCCCTTGTGTACTTGAACAACATGTCATGAACATGGGCTGAGAAGCATTATTGGATGGTGCTGTTTAGTGGAAACTTATTTGATTTTGCTCTAATAAAGCCTATATATATATATATATATATATATATATATATTACACATTCAATAAAGTATTCATGAATGTGTGGTCACCATATTAAGTTGATTACATGTAATAGAAATCTTAAGATATCATGTAAGCCTTGAGTGAAGGATGGGGACATTTGGTTATCAACTTTGAGCATATGTCTTGATTGCACATAAAGAAAGGGTAACCATAAAAATAAGACATATGTGGGTTCATTAGAACCATAAAGATATTTTCTAGTGGTACATCCGGTTTTCTGTGACACTTAAGATAAGAGAATAGTGACCTACAAAGGGGATATCACATAAGTATTACTCTTTATGAAGTGTTATCCATTTGCCACAAAACCATATTGAAGACATCTAAGTAAAGTTGAAAGTACTTGTGACCAAGGAAGGTTTTGTGTGAGTACATGCAGTCAAAACACTTTTCCAAGGTTGATCTCGGTCTTGCAAGCGAGGGAACTTTGAGAAAGGGTTGTTGTGGTTATTTACCGTCATGATTCGGTGTTTGAGACTTTATGGGATATGATTGACTATTAAGAATAGTCACTAGACTAATATAAAGGTGCGCCAAGTGAGAGAATGTAAAAGTTTTCCTGATGTAGGCTATATTAATTGAGATTGTAATTGACCAAATTTATTGTGGTTTTTCTTGATCATATAGAAGGTTTGTCTAATAAGATGGTCGACCAAAGAATTGAAGAGACATAAGCTCCTATTCTAACTCTACCTTCTAACTCGGAATTTTATGCAAGATAGCAAAGTTGTTGCCTACGCTTCTAGACAATTGAAATAATGAGAAGAATTACCCCACTCATGATTTGGATTCGTTGTGTTTGCCTTGAAGATATGGCGGCACTATTTGTATGGTGAAAATGTGAAGTTTTTACCGACCACAAGAGTCTAAAGTATATCTTTACTCGAAAGAACCGAACATGAGGCAAAGAAGATGGCTAGAACTTTTGAAGGATTATGACTTGTCCATTAATTACCATCCGGGTAAGGCTAATGTGGTAGCCGATGCCTTGAGTCGCAAATCCTCTGGAAATATGGCAGAAACCCATTCTTGAAGATATGAGGAAGTTAGACTTGGAGGTATTGGTGCATCGCCTTGGTGCTAGTAGCCTTCAAGTACAACCTATGTTGATTGACGAATTAAGGCTAAACAAAATGAAGATCCACAATTACAAAAACTTAGAGAAGGTGTGGAAGCCGGAGGACAAGCAGATTTTAGTTTACACGTAGATGGATCCTTGAGGTTTCGTGGTCGACTATGTGTTCCCGAAGACTCAAAGCTGAAAAAGATGTTTAATTTGCCAGCAAGTAAAAATTGAGCATCGTAAACCAGTGGACAGAGTTGCAACCTCTAGGGATACCTAAATGGAAGTGGGAGCATATTGCCATGGACTTTGTAGTTGGCCTACCGAGGACACCAAGTGGTAAGAATGTTATATGGGTGATTGTTGATCGATTAACTAAGTCCGCTCACTTTTTGTCATATCGATTTGGCCTTTCAATGGAAGATATGGGAAAGCGATATGTTAATGAGATAGTGAAGTTTCCCGTAAGCATTGCCCGTGATGATAGGGATCCTAGGTTCGTATCTAACTTTTGGAAGAGTTTGCAAGGAGCATTGGGCACCAAACTCAACTTGAGTACAGCTTTTCATCTATAAATCCAGACATTAGAGGATATGTTGAGATCATGCATCATTGACTTCGGCGGTTCTTGGGATGAACATCTACATTTGGCAGGTCACCCTCCTTTAACCTTCATTCTTTCACAACAACATTCTCTCACCTCCCATAAGGAAGCCGTGAGAGACGGTCTCATCAAGCTAAGATCAGGTGTCCATAATGTGTTCCATGTTTCTTTGTTGCGGAAATATGTGCCAAATCCTGAACATGTGCTAGACTTTACTCCATTGAAATTACGAGGGCCATAGAGGAGAAGAGCCGTGTGTTGCGGCGACGAACTATTCCTTATGTGAAAATACAATGGAAAAACCACACCGAGAGAGAGGCTACTTGGGAACTCGAGGAGGAGGCAAGACACAAATACCCTCACTTGTTTCATGATTGAAGTCCATGCAAATTTCGAGGACGAAATTTTTTTAAGGAGGGGAGAATGTAAAATATGAGTTTTGTCAAATTGTCGTCATTCCACACCAGATTAAAGAAAAAGAAAGAAAAAAAGAAGAAGGAATAATAAGAAGAGAAGGTTTGGAAGAAAGAAAAGGCAGCTTGAATTCGTTTGGATCAGGGTTCGGAGGAGGAAGTTAAGGCGTGATCAAGTTTTTCGCTTAAACTCCGTGTTGCGATTTGTTAGCCGTAGAAGTCCTTTTTTGTTAGAGTTAAGGCATAAGTTAGCGTAATTAGATAAGAGTTTTATTAGATTTTAACATTACTGATACTTGAGTTCCATAAAGCAGCAGTTTTGAGAACGATGGATTTCAAACCAAATACGCAAATCTTTGTCTTCTCCTCCAATATGTTCGAGTTTCTAGCTATGTTAATCATGGGATGCCACTTTGACAGCCAACATCTACTAGCTGATTTCACTTTTATTCAGGCTGTGGGTCACTATCTCCATGTCATAGAGTCCCGAAAGAGTCGGCAATTCACTGATTAACTCCAAACTTGACTATCATTTCGTTGAGGCTATTGCACGAACAGATGGCAATTCTCTAAAACTCATTTTAGTTGAGTGCTAGATGTGTATGTTAGGGGAACGCAAGCGGTTCGTCCTTTTTCTCTCGGCGCTGGTTCGCCATTTTTGGGAGCATTTCATGGATAGGTCGAGCCTATCTTAAGTATTCACTTGTGTTTTTGACTTGTTATAAAACAGAAACTGGTGAGAGCTTAATCTTGTCCATCTCTGCTTGCCTTCTCTGCACTCAGTTGCGAAACAAAAGATTAACTTTTAACTACAGGACGTCGTGGCAAAACAAATTCGATCAAGTTTGAGACCGGCTGTATTGCACCCTCAGATCACGTCATGAGTACGAACTTTGGAGGATAATTCAGATGCATAATAAGGTCGATCTTTGTAGTTTTAAGTTGTTTCTTTTCTGCATCTAATCAATGTGAAGAATTATCAATCGTATTTGCACAAAATGAGTTTTCTTAAGAGACATATTCATAGCTTCCTCCACATGACAGCTTAATGATCATTTGAACTCAAACTCAACCGTGGAATGCACAGTTTTTTCTCCCATCTCCGTTGTGGGAACTTTTTCGGCCTGTAACAGAAAATTCATTAGTTGTCTTGCTCTTGTTGACGCCGTTTCTTAAGCTCACCCTCTATGGCCTTCTTCGCCGCCTTGGCCATCTCTGCTTGCTTTAGGGCAAACTCTGTGGCCTCCTTAATCTCCTCAATCTCCTTCAGGATCACCTCCTTCCGCTTCTCCGCCTCGCTTTTCTTGGTGTTCACTGCTTCCATCTGAAACGCTGCCGCCGCCAACTTCATCTCCGCCAAATTTTCAGACTCCTCAACCTTCCTGCTCAAGGACTCAAACTCCTGCACCGACACTCTGATCCAGCCGCTGGAATCAGGGTCTGACGCGCTCACCATGTCTGCCTTAGCGCTCAGATTCTTAATCTGAACGAGCGCCTTCTTCTCTGCTGTTTTCGCCACCTCTGCCTCTTTCAGTGCTGCCTCTAGCATCCTCTCCACCTCCCCTTTCCCAACACGGTTTGCTTCAGCTTCACGCTTGAGCTCTTCGGCCGCTCTCCTCATCTCTTCTGCTTCCTGCATAGTCTGAAAGGGATAGATCTTTTACTGCCTTTGTCTTTGCTGAATCAACAATATCTTCTGAGCACTTGATATTTTGCAAGATAGAAATCACCGCAGAAACACTCTCTTTATCCTTTTTTGGGCCAGCTTCTGATTTGCCATCATCCTTCCATTTATTAGAGTTGAAAGAAAAAGGTACAATTGCCTGAAACACAAAGGCAAAATCATGTGCCTAAAGTACAGTCTTTTGTTATCAACATGAAAAACGTCTGTAGCACCTTCATAAACAAACTCACGGAAAACACAAGCTCTAATGATAAAACACTGCGCAAATTCAAGCTCCTAGCCACAAGGAAGTTCTTATGTGTCAACTGCATAAACATCAGACTGTAAGAGGTAATATTGGCCCTTTACATAAGTTTTCAACATCGACAACCCAAAACAAAATCAGCATGAATTTAACCCAAACCATAAGGTCCAAAATGCATCATATTTATATGCATAAGTATCAAAATTCTTCGTAAGTACATGTAGCAAATAGGGGAGCAACCCATTAGTGAGGGTTTTTACACAGCCAGTCCATCAATAGCAAGTGACATACACCTTAATGCAATTAAGAAATTTCATGAAGCAAAAAAAAAAAAAAAAAAAACAAAAACAAAAACTAGAGGAGGCAAATATTACAAGCACATTGCTGGATTAGCACATTGTTAAATAGTCATGGGCATATTTTTTTGTTGGTTTTTTTTTTTTTTTTTTGGGGGGGGGTGGGGTGTTATATAAGCCTACTGCCATAATCATGCAAAAATTAGGACTACTAATTGACAACAGCCAAACAAAGGATGCTACTTGGGGCACCAAGCATATCAAAGTACAACAGATAGGAATTACATTAAACAATACAATATTACTAGAATCTATCCTGATTAACCCCTTCATGACAAGAGGATTTACCTGTATATATCTTCATAGGCTTTAATGTCTTTGCACTCGTCAACATTAGGACATGAATGATGAGCCAGAGCATGCACCAGGTATGCGAGAATGTGCTCCGGATAAGCAGTAACAGAGTTTGTATCACTTTGCATAGCTAGTTGCCTTGCCTTTAACTGATATTGTGTTTGTACGATATCAGCTAGATTCTGTTTTTCCTGAATATGTGAGAAACGACAATAATTATGCATCTTATCAAGATTTGGTTTCCATATGCCTACCGAAGGCAGGCATTAGAAAAATCGTTACACTTCGACCAAGAAATCGTCAATCACCTCTTCAAACTCTGAGGTCTTCAAGCCAACTATCCCAAACAGGAAGGCACAAGCATATTTTGCGTCAAGTACACGATCCTTTATATACTGATGGATTTTGCTCAGGAACGTTTTCCTGGCTTTAGGGAAACCAATCTACAAATTTGAAAGTAATGAATATTGTTATCATTAACTACCACATAAACACCAGCAATAGCACAAATACTTTAGATTTATACTACTCCCAGTAAGGCAAGAAATACAAGATAAAAATAAGAAATCCAATAAAAAAAAATCAACCTCTGACATCCTTAATGTCAAGTGGAATATGTCCACCGGGATCTTTTCGTCCCACTGTTTTGCCAGACGGATAATTGCCTTTGCAGAAGCCAGCTTCATATGAGCCTCATCAACTGAACTGTGAGAGTGCAAAAAGCAGATTCCTCAAAAAATAAAATAAAATGAAAGGAAAAACTTTTAAGACACCAAACATGCAATAATTTATAAGTCGTGTGCAAATAATTTACTGCAGTTAGGCATGTTTTACCTTGATTTGATATCTTCTGCCATTTCTCCAAACAACAGAATGTTTTTGAGAGTTGCCAAGAGGCCATCAATTCCAGGACGAAGATGAGCATCTTTGGCAGGCAAATAACTCTTGACTAGTGTCTTGATTCCATATATCTGCAAATGCAGAAATATGAGCATGGAGGATTGTTTCATTGGATATTTATCAAAGACTCATAATATGGCATAATGCAAGCAGTAGTCCCTCCATCCGTACATCATATCATTAATAGAAAAAGGAAAGGCATTGCTTTTTCACAATCTACTGACCTTCATCAGGCAAAGTTCCCTTCTATCGTCCCAACTTGACTCTGTATTTTCATCTGCCTTCTGCAACAGTTGATAGATACTTTAGAAACACAAATTGAAAAAATTATATAAGGGATGTAAGTTCACAAGTAAAAATCCAGCAGACATACATCACTGCACATCAGAATCTTGCTTTTTATGAACTCTGTAATTTCATCTTTCCTAGTCTCAAAAACTGGCATTGCAGTTTAAGCTATGCATCCTAGAGATTGGAGAACAGCCGGTAACTGCGTCTTATCCTCCAGCATATCCACCAGCCTCTGTACACAAATGAGAAAAAAAGATGATCACACCTTAAATGGAAGCTGGGAGAACACGATCCTCTAAACAAAGGGTAGTTGTAGGAACAAACCTTATACAATACAGATAGTGACTTCAGGCCGTCATCCTTTGTAATTGCTGCCAAAGCATGGACAGCATACTTAGCCTGTCTTTGACTACCTTGTAAGCATAATCTCTCCAGTATAAGGTCCACTGAGCTGCAAACGTTAAACACAACAATATAAGTCAGATACCAGAATGTACTTGAGTAGATCCAACATAAAAAGGGGATCTTACAACTATACCTTGAGGATGCTGCAAGTAGTCATCTTATGATACCACCAGCCTTCGCTAGAATGTGAAGGGCCCCCTCCTTAATTGTATCATTGTCATCCTTAATAAAATTCACTAGTTCTTCCTCAATCGCAACGAGCAGCGAGGGGCTGTATCGTGCAAGAAGCTGCAAAATAGATAGCAAAGAGAATCAGAAGCAAATATGTAGCTGGAGAGAAAAACCACAGCCCGTGTAAATAGATGAGTGAAAAAAGCAATGTAATAGTGTCTGCTTAAAAAGGAGAAAGGAAGAGATTAATACAAGAACATTGGAATAGGCCATTTGAGTGTGATGCCATTGCCATAAGTAACAGAGTATAATAAGAAAACAAAGAATTCGCATATAGAGAAAACAGAGGCAATATTCCATGAAAACAGAACTGTCAACCCATAAATAACACAAGCATCAGCTAGCAACAGGATAAAATGTGCAACACCATGTCAAGCTACATATGCAGGGGAAAGGCTCAAACATGAACCCCTTAAAAGTAGAAGCTTCTCAACTGACTGAATTGTCCAACACATGCAAAACACGTGAATGGAAATTAATAAAGCAGTCATACAACATGTACCTAAAACAATGGTGAAACAAGTTTCTTTACCACTAGAGTATTCATGCAAGATGAAATCAGAGGAGTATTTCCAGCACTTTTCTGAGTAGACACTTCCAGAATAATCTCCTTCACATGCTCCTTGCTGAACAGCAGATAAGAACACTTCACTGACAATGTGCCAAGAAACTCATAAAGTCTGTGATTTTCACCAAGAATCTTCAGCATATCATCCTGCAAATTAATTAGAGCTATTGAAATATAATTATGTAAAAATTTATTTTAAATTTTTCACTTTCCCTGAGAGAAATGCATCTTATGCATCTCTAATGTGATTACTAACCTGATAAGTTCGAGACTGATCAAAACTAGTATCTGGATCTAGGAGACCCGCCAAGATCTTCCAGACATTAGTGTCTTTCAACTGATCGAGAATATGGAAATTCTCCTCTGCTTTTGCAGGGTCAGGAAAGAACCGAGACATAATTTTGAAGCAGAATTGCACCTTCTTCTGGATTTCGGGAGCATCACCACTCTGCAGTTGGAGAAAATCACTTGCTTAGGTCACCATTTGCATGTGTTCTTGAAACTGATAAATATTCAGAGTTTGCAAACCTGATACATCTGCCTTAAAGACAGATACCTCTGCATCTCTTGTTGTAACCTGAAATTATGAATGATGGCCAATATAGAAAATTCCATCAATAAATTACAAATAATTAATTCAAGATAACATGTAGTTGGATAATGTTGTGACAAACCTTTGCTTCTGCTCACGCATCCGTTCAAGAGCTTTTATCTCAACCTTATCAAACGCCGAGAAGAATCTTACCCAATATTTAACTTTTTCTCTTATCGACATCTCAATTGGGTAAAGGGATCCATACAGGAAAGATTCTATCGTGTCAGATCTGTCCAGGTAAAAGAGAAAAAGAGTAACAATTCTGCATTTAAGATAGATGCTTTAATAATTTATATTAGTAGTTTACAGCTCCTAAATTGCAGCAAACTTATATTTAGCTTGCCCATTATCCTCACTATAATTACTTCATATATAGAAAGAACCAGAAATGCTTCCCACGAAAAGTTGGGCTTTCAAAATGCATACACCAGTCACAATGAATCATTTAAGCAATTAAAGAGTGAATGCAGAAGCCCTCAAGCATTTCAAATCTACTTTTATACAATGGTCCAATTCAATAACAAACCAACCAGAGCATGCAAAGGCATCCATGAAGAAATTCTATCACATATTGACAATGACAAATTAGCCAGTTGTATCACTTTTAAATTATCTAAATACTACTGGATGAAAGATGGTAGAGAGAAAGCGATAAGATGCCTAAGAGACAGTCATCACATTACAACCTAAAATATTTGAAAAGACCTTATTCTGACAAAAAGGCAAATAAGTTAATGAATTTTTTAGTAGACCAAACAAAGATAAATTAGAAAGAAAACGTTAAATCACTTTTCTACCCCAGGCAGCCTAATGTTAGCATCTTCTCTTTTTTATTGAGTTCGTTTGATCTAATTGCCTGAAAAAGAAAATGCATACCATAACACTAAGTAAGCAAAGAAACCATACGGACAGAAAATTGAACACCAGTGGCATTTTCTATGAAACCAAAAGATGTGTCCTCCCTTTCAATGATTAGTAGAGAAAACGAAATATTTTCTAGCCCAAACACGACATGGCCTCACACTTGAAATAAGAGCTTAAAGAGAAAGCAGAATCGCCTTCATAAGGAAAGAACAATGAAAAGTGTTGAGGCTATGGGTACACGACAAAGTAAAATGCAATGTTATTGCAGAATGTATAAATGGATTTTGGCCTCCCATATGTGAGGATCAAGAAAGGTCCTAAAGAATGGCAAAATGAGCTTTCCCAATACCAATGAATCCCAGAGCAAAGGCCCCAAAAACATAACAGGACAAATCATTTTGCTGACAGTCCACAAAATGGGTTTAATGGATTTCAGCTTAAAAAATAAGAGCCACCTGAAGAGGTTGCAAATCACTACAAAATGAGTTTCAGTGGAACATCCATAGCAATTAATTTCAGATCACAGACCCTAAAACAAGAGGGGGAAAAACAAGAGGGGGAAAAAAGAATGGTTAATTAAAGGTTATGTGGGTGGGAATATATCACTATAAACAGACTTCATGGTCACCTTTGCATACCTATTGCCTCTAATTTTATAAGTAATTCAGCTTCAAAATACATCTGAAAGGAGAGCCCACTGAAAGTCTGCATCAAAAGCTATGCACACCAAAAAATCGGGCTCTCCTTTCCTGTAAAGTAATTTAATAGCTGAAAGCATAAATAAGCAGTCCATTTTAGATTAAAGCATCTCACCGAAAATCTTTGTCATAGAAGCATCTCAAGATCTTTCCTGGTATCCAGTCATATTTATTCCCGCCACCTGACACGTCAGAGACCATGCAATGAATCCTAAATATGTCAGCTAACTTCTCCATGGTGTATTTCTTGACCAGTGGCTGGAAATTTGGGAAACAAGTATTAAAATTCATGCCATAGCAAAGAATCTGGTAACAGTGCCATAGGCACAATGCAGCAGTAGGATAGGTAAGTTACTGATTTGTCTCGAAGACGATCTGCGACAAGTTTTATAGCAACAACTGGAACGGAGTTTGGAGAAATGGATGCCACATCGCAAATAACAGTGACAACTTGCTTTCGCACGTTCTCATCATAGTCCAGCAGTCGGTCGCATAAGGCATCTAATGATCAAATAAAAACATGTCAACAAATTTTAGACACAGATTGTCATCAAAAATTTCACAAGTCACCCTTACCAATTATTTGAGAAGATTCAGCTCTAGAAGGATTTGACAGCAGGAAGTTCTTGACATGTTCAAGGACAGACATTCTTACTTCAACCGCTCTATCAGTCAGCCTCTTCAAGAACTCTGAAAAGACTGGCTGGAAAGGCTCAGTGATAGCATGGCCAGGAATGGAAAATAAGTCTCCAACTAGTTTCACAGCTTTTAAACAAACTTCTAGCTGATCCGTCTGCATATAAGAACGTTATAAACTGAGAAATGATCCCTCAATTTCCCATAAGCCTAAACCTCCTGAGTCCACAATATCATACATTGTATCACTTCAAACGAAAATCATGCAGATAATGTTACTCTACTGATAGTTCTTTTCTTAAGCCGTTGAACATAGAGAGTGTGCAGGTTCCTCTATAGGTACAACGGATCCAAAAATTAATCCAAAAGCATAGTGAAAAGTGACTACTTGAGCAGGCATCACTGACAACGAAATGCTTGAATGAATCAATACACGTACAGCAGGTTTCTAGCCAAAAATCAGTATGTAAAGAACACAAACAAGAAGCAATAAGTCATGCATTACCAGTAGCTCTCCATTTAGATATGGGATGACTCCTGACAATATCTGAGGTGCACACTGATGTACATCACATATAACCTTGTGGTAGTCGATTTGATTATTCAAAGGCTTGCTATCGCCGGACATCAATGAAACAAGAAGCTGCTTTATACCAGGTTCAAGTTTTGCTTCACAGCTCTCTATAACATTCATCGCAAGCTTTCTAGCAGCTCCAGAGAAATCCTGACAATGAAATTGCAAGAAAATCAATTCTCCTCTAGATAGAATGCTAGGAAGATGAAATGCAACAAGATACTAAACAGCAAGACAGTCAGCTGCAGGTACTCACATTTTCGTTTTGACCTAACACAGACAGTAAAATCAGTACAAGATCCTTGGGGATATCCTCACTCTCTTCCAAAAGAACAGTCATGATCGTCTGCATTGATGTCAGAACACTTTCTGGATGCTCATCACTGCATGTATCATTGTTCCGATTGAGTGAGTTTCTCCTTACTGGAGAAAGGTTATAATGGCATCAATTACAGTAAAACCTGACCCACTTCCATGCATCTCAGAAGACATTCCATCTCATCGTTAAAGCTATAAGCTTAGAAAAAATAAAGGTTTGTCAAAATGAATAATGCAAATGACATGAACAGTACAAACAATTAGTAGACTACACAAAAAAGTTTATCCACCCTGGCAATTGGCATGCACCATCATTTTAAGTTTTTATCTTGAATCAACCAAAGTGAAGAATATCCAAAGTGTTTTGGCATAAAATATAACACAGTAAAAAATGCATTTCCTGCCTCACAATGTGCTCAGATTGTGTAGATAGAGTGCAAAGGAGAGTGAAGGGAGGAGAAAAGAAAGTGGGAAAGGCAATTTCTTAGGTCTCATGTTGAACTTTCTAGACAAGCCTCTCCTACATTTCTGTCCTGAATAGTGGAACTATTTTCTGTGGCAAAAGAAAGTTCGCTTCTAGAACATTAGCAACAATTCATGTCCAGTTCCTGCATATGTTGACCCGAATACCAACTCACCATCATCAGATGAAGTTGAACATCCTAATCCAACCACATATAGCATGGAAAAATATGGCCGGCGCAGGAAGCTGGTAAATAAAACCTAAAGGGTCTACTCTAACCTAACATAGCATGGAACAAATTAGCCAGTACAGAAAGCAGCTCAGCAATATTGTATGAGAGCCAGTGTGTAACCACAGCCTGAACAACGTACCTGGCAACAGCAAAGAATGTACTGAACATCTCATTCACCAGATCATCACATTTGAGATCCAACATCACAACATATGACCTATATTTGGCAACAGTCTCCAATATGACCACTCTTCTTCCAAATGACGGACCACTAGCATCTTTTAATCCACTGAAAGTGCTTACGATCAATTGGGATATTTAGCTCCGAAACTTCATTAAAGAGTTAACCATATTTGATTTTATGGACAAACCCATACAATTATATCAAGATGATAACTCTTCAATGTTGTTTATCAACAACATTAAAGGTCTCGAGAGGTCTGAACATATGAGAGTGTCCGGTCGAAAACTCTATAAATAGCGCTAAGGTCCCTCCTTTAACCTTCATTCTTTCACCAACATTCTCTCACCTCCCATAAGGAAGCCGTGAGAGACAGTCTCATCAAGCTAAGATCTGAGGGCCATAGAGGAGAAGAGCCTGAGCGTCAAATTGTCGTCATTCCACATAAAGAACAATGGATTTCAAACCAAATACGCAAATCTTTGTCTTCTCCTCCAATATGTTCGAGTTTCTAGCTATGTTAATCATGGGATGCCACTTTGACAGCCAACATCTACTAGCTGATTTCACTTTTATTCAGGCTGTGGGTCACTATCTCCATGTCATAGAGTCCCGAAAGAGTCGGCAATTCACTGATTAACTCCAAACTTGACTATCATTTCGTTGAGGCTATTGCACGAACAGATGGCAATTCTCTAAAACTCATTTTAGTTGAGTGCTAGATGTGTATGTTAGGGAACGCAAGCGGTTCGTCCTTTTTCTCTCGGCGCTGGTTCGCCATTTTTGGAGCATTTCATGGATAGGTCGAGCCTATCTTAAGTATTCACTTGTGTTTTTGACTTGTTATAAAACAGAAACTGGTGAGAGCTTAATCTTGTCCATCTCTGCTTGCCTTCTCTGCACTCAGTTGCGAAACAAAAGATTAACTTTTAACTACAGGACGTCGTGGCAAAACAAATTCGATCAAGTTTGAGACCGGCTGTATTGCACCCTCAGATCACGTCATGAGTACGAACTTTGGAGGATAATTCAGATGCATAATAAGGTCGATCTTTGTAGTTTTAAGTTGTTTCTTTTCTGCATCTAATCAATGTGAAGAATTATCAATCGTATTTGCACAAAATGAGTTTTCTTAAGAGACATATTCATAGCTTCCTCCACATGACAGCTTAATGATCATTTGAACTCAAACTCAACCGTGGAATGCACATTTTTTTCTCCCTTCTCCGTTGTGGGAACTTTTTCGGCCTGTAACAGAAAATTCATTAGTTGTCTTGCTCTTGTTGACGCCGTTTCTTCAGCTCACCCTCTATGGCCTTCTTCGCCGCCTCGGCCATCTCTGCTTGCTTTAGGGCAAACTCTGTGGCCTCCTTAATCTCCTCAATCTCCTTCAGGATCACCTCCTTCCGCTTCTCCGCCTCGCTTTTCTTGGTGTTCACTGCTTCCATCTGAAACGCCGCCGCCGCCAACTTCATCTCTGCCAAATTTTCAGACTCCTCAACCTTCCTGCTCAAGGACTCAAACTCCTGTACCGACATTCTGATCCAGCCGCTGGAATCAGGGTCTGACGCGCTCACCATGTCTGCCTTAGCGCTCAGATTCTTAATCTGAACGAGCGCCTTCTTCTCTGCTGTTTTCACCACCTCTGCCTCTTTCTGTGCTGCCTCTAGCATCCTCTCCACCTCCCCTTTCCCAACACGGTTTGCTTCGGCTTCACGCTTGAGCTCTTCGGCCGCTCTCCTCATCTCTTCTGCTTCCTGCATAGTCTTTTGAATTGCCAACGATATTGTCTGTTCGTCAGCAGCATCATTTTCCGTCTCTTCCTGAGGAGCCGCTTCGAGTTCCTGCTTTTGTTCAACCAATTCGGCTTGAAGGGTCTTCATGGTTCTCTGCAATTCCACTTCCCGTGCTTCCAAACTGATACGCTCTGTCTTCATGTCCTCCAGTTCTTGCCTGAGAGAATTCACCAGATCTCTACAAGAGCTCTCTTCTTCTGCAACATTTTGTAATGCCTTTGTGGCCTCGTTAAGCTCCGTAGTGATGACCTTGACTGAACCCATGTCGGAAGCGTGGATCTTCTTCATCTCGTTCTGTAGAACCTCGATCTCTTCAGTTGTTTCCCCGAGCTTTAGCTCAAGATTCCTCGTCTGCTCGGGATCGAATTCTTTCTTCAAAGAAAGGAGCTTCTCTTCCACATCTTCTTTGGCAATCTTGCAAGCTTTTAGGCGAGAGTCTTTCTCTTCCACGAACTTGGCCTGCTCCTTTTCGGCTTGAAAAGATGTGGCCTTTAGGTGATCGAGAGATTGGCGCATGGCCTGGATTTCCTTAGACAATTCACTAGCTTTCTCCGAGTTAACTTTGGCTGAGCGTTGAGCTTCGGCTGCTTGTTGAAAAGCGGCCAATTTGGCTTCTAGAGTTGCATCAAAGTCCTGCCTGATCTTGGTGAGCTCTTGCTTAGCGGTATTCAATTCGGCAGCTGCTCTTCTGTACTCATCCCTTGTGGTGCATAATTCCTTTTTCCATGAACTGGTCCGCTCGAGGTTTTGGGATTTCACTCGCTCGAGATGCTTAGCCTTGTGTTTCACGGCCTCGGTGGCTTCAATGGCTGCTTGTTTGGACTCAATTGCAGAGTTGAGCTTGGTGGTCAATTCCTGAACCGTTCTGTTTGCCTTTCCCAGATCGGAAAGCGCTCGTGTTTTAGTAGTTTCTGCATTTTCCAACTGCTGTTTGATCCGATTTAGTTCTTTTTGTGCCAGAAGAAGCTGTGTCTCCTTGTCCAGTACATTCTGGAAAGACAATTCGATGGATGGATAACATCAGCACATTGTTCAAGTATTACTCACCCAAAGTATAGTTAACGGGGTATGATGCACAGTTCGATTTCATGCGTATGGTTATAATTCAAGCCTTCAAATGGTACATTTGTTGACGGTTTTTTATTTAATTACCTCTGAAGAAGTTTTCGACCTCTTGATGGCCGGCTTCTTCTTGCTCGCTACCTCGCCAAATAGACTCACAGCAGCCTTAACAGATTGAAATGGAGCTCGGGTGTCGATCTCGCCGACCTCAGCTCTCGGGGACTCCACTGGGTTTTGGTTATCTTTGACGTGAATATTTACCATTTTTTTTCCGTTTAAAATCCTATTGTGACCTGCAAAATCAAGCAACATTACCAGCACGCATCGTAATCAACAAGAAGAACCAGAACATCCGATAGACACGAACGCGCTCTGCACAGCGTCCTCAGCGTGGCACAATCTACATTATCGTCACACCGCAAATGCTAAATCCCTGATTACTAATTTAGCAAATCTGTACTCGAGAAAGAAATGTCTTGTGATTTTGTGCTCGTAACTAATCAGAAGACACCTTAATCTGCGAATCTACTTGCGAATTGACCTGGAAAAACTCATGAAGGTACAAAAAGTCATGCACCAAAGCCAATCCGCATAAATCCAGAAACTCATGATGTCGATTGTCAAGGCAGTTGACTCATCATCTCATCGACAATTGATCCGAAAATTCAACATTTTCAACCAATTCCGCATCAGATGAGGACTTTACGGGTAACAAGGGATGGATAAACTTGTTGATTGAAAAATCTTGTTCCGTTTTCCAATAGCACATGCATACGCAAGATTGAATCTTCTAAGCTTGAATCGTCAAGAAAAGGAAATCTTTGCAATGTGAAAAAAGAAAACGAGCGCGAAACTATTTACACAGAATCAGCTTCAGGATGGCAAAGCCAGGCAAATCAAGCAGCGGCGAAAGAGCTAATCCCCCTCCAAAAACTTCTATTTCCATTCGAATTGGGTGCATGAAAAAGACGAACCGTTTGAAGAAAAATGTACCTCGAATCCCAGGTTATCTGAGACAAAGTTCGATCAAGAATGCCCGGAAAATGGCGGCGACAACGGCATCAACACAACATTCATCGGCTGACTCCCAGAAAGGAAATCGGCGTGATGATCTTGACAGTATCTTCCACAAGAAAAGAAAATTCACAAACAAGAAAGGGTCAGAGAGAGAGAGAGAGAGAGAGAAAGAGAGGGAATTGCGGTTACCAGATTCTTTGAAAGAAATGGTTTTTCTCTTCTTCTTTTCGGGAGTTTCTCTTGGAAGCCCTGGTTTTCGTGGGAGAGAAACCAGAGAAACAGGACAGGTAAGTCCCTTCTATTGAACGCCGAAAGAGGAGAGGATTTCGCGGGCTTTCAACGGTCAGCGCCAACCGCCAACCGAAACATGTTCCTTTTTGCTCCTCGTGCATTTGTGGTTCCCAAACGTAGGATCACAGATGATCATTGGCTGATCATACCCGATCCGAAATGTGGACTAGTGCAATTGGTTTTGTATCTCTAGCATTATCTTTAGAGAAATTTGGTTTGATTGTTAAATCGAGTTGAAGCGACTGTAAAGATTATTGAAACTTTATATCTTGATAAGTATGAGATCTCCTGTTTAATTTCAACTCGGTAAAGCTCCTTGGAAGGGGAAGTAATAATTAGGGTTAATACCCTTAAAAATCTCAAACCAGTACACCTGTGACAAATTTACCACAAACTAATTTTTTGACCACCAAAAACCCTAAACCGATATACTAGTGACAAATTTATCCTATGTTAGTTTCCGTTAAATTTTATTGTCAAATTATTAAATCAAATGACACGTGGCAGTTGGCTGGTATACCATACCAAATTTTACTCTCCGTTTGTCACATTTTACAATTTTTATGTTTTTTTTTTTGTGGTATTAATCTAATTTAACATGTAAATGTACCAATTTGGGATTTTTAGTGGTCGAATAAATTAGTTTGGGGTAAATTTATGTCATAAATATACCAGTTTAAGGTTTTTTATGATCAGTCGAGGTAAATTTGTCACAAGTGTGTCAATTTGGGGTTTTTCATGGTAAAAAATAGTTTAGGGTAAATTTGTCACACATGTACCAGTTTGGAGTTTTTTAGGGTATTAACCCTAATAATTATATGTAGTTTTCCTTTGGTATTGGCATGTACTATTTGACCTCCACCTTGTTATATGGAAAGTGATCATCTTGCAAAAAAAAAAATAAATAAAAATGAAAAAAGTAATTTGCACGGAATGGAGACCTACCCTACCAACAAAACATCAACTATCTTCTTTACCAAAAAAAAAAAACAAAACATCAACTATCCACTGGACGAGCGCATCACCACAACCCTATCAAGTGCAAGTGGGAAAGCCCGGTACTGGCAATACAACTAAATCTAAAGCCATCCTTCATAAATTAATTAAGGTATCGTGAGATCAGAATAGGCTAAGGAACCGGAAACGTGACTTTCAATTTGCAAACCAAGTCATGGATCATTTGACTAATCACCAGGTTGGTCGAAAGCAGTCCATCTTGATCGTTCATTCCATGCTAATCAATTCCAATAAAAGGACCGATTAAATTCATTGGTCCATTTGACATACGAGGCATCGCCTCGTATGTGTCTCGGTTATTTAAAAACCAAAAACTTTAGATTGCCCACATTTTAAAAAAAAAAAAAGAATTGTCCATATACCCATTTGAACGAAGAATATTGTTCATCGTTAGTCTTCGCGCATTTACAATTGATTAAACATGAAATCATGCTTGCATATGTCTCGTGAATCGATTATATTGTTTGCTGATAAACATGGAAACCCTTTCGGCCAACAAATGAGGTTATGAACATCGACATCGAGTTATCTAAAAACCAAAAACTTTGGATTGCACGCATTTTTAGAAAAAAATTGCCATATACCATTTGAACGAAGAATATGGACTTGCGAATTTCAATTGATTAAAATGAAATCATCTTGCATATCTGAATCAATTATATTTTTCCTTCCGATTTGACTAATCAAACCAAACATACTCATGCTTACTCTCTTTGCTAAAAATCATTAATTGATGATCACTAATTGAAGAAGTTCAGATGAGGACACAACTCTTTTAATTTTAGAATTAACTCACTATTAATTGTAAATTAAATGTATATTAACGGAATTTGGAACTGCTCACTTTTTCATAATAAACATGTTGAGGATTATTCCAAAGGTTCAATTTTTTTTTTCTTTTGACCAAAATCGCTTTATAAAGAGATTTGGTAAATATGACACCAAAGACATTTGGAGCTGCTCGATTTTCACAATAAACATGTTATAGTTGCAATTGTTAAAATTCTTTACCAAAATCCATTTATAAATAGAGTTGGTAAATTTCGAGATGGATATTTAAACACGTTATATTCGTGAATAAGGCCTTTCACTTCTTTACTTGCCAAATAAAGCTTTCTCTATTTCAGGATTACCTAATAAAATTCATGACGGCCAATATTTACTCCGGAACCTTGTCTAGCCATACAATCAAGGGGAAAATTACTACAAACTACAAAGTCCTAAACCTATTTCACTTGCGCCAATCCAATTTTAAACTTTTTAATTTAGTTAATTTAGTCTTAAATCTTTTAATAATTTGTCGGTTGAGTCATTTCGGCCAATTTTAACAAATAATCGCGCAATATCGGTCATTTTACGTGGCACTAAGACCAACATCCACCTCATCAGAGGTGTTTTCTAGCTTTTCCTCTGTAGTCCACTAAAATGCTTCAATGATGTTGACACTTAAATTTTATCTTTTTACTTATGATTTAATCGCACAGAAAATTATGAATTAATTTTTTAACTCCCAACCAAAAATATAATTTTCATTAATTTGCATTGCATATAGGGCAATAAGAATATTTACATTAATAATAGTAATTATTAAAAATTTTTAAAAATCATCAAAAATTATTATTATCACTTGAAAAAAAAAAAAAAAAAAAAAAAGATACGAGGTAGGGTCGAGCCTGGCCCCATCTCATCTTCCTTCTTTTTTCTTTTCCCCACATGGGTCGGCCCATCTCTTCTTCTTCTGGCCCGGCCTGCTCATCCCTTCCATTCTCCTTCCTTTGGACAATGGCTCAAGGACCAAAAAGAGGAGGAAGAAGAGAGAGGGGATGGAGAGGTGGACAGTATCAAGAAGGAAGGATGATGCATGCAGGAGGAGACAGAGAGGACGGACGAGGCATAGACAAAAATGACAAAATTTGGCGTAAAAAGAAGGGATAATAACACAATTAGTCCTAAATTTTGACCCTATATATGATTTGATCTCTAAACTTTTCATTTGCTTAATTGATTCCTAAACTTTTGGTACATATTTAATCCAATCCCTGAACTAATCCAGTCCCTCAACTGTATGAAAATGTTTAATATTGGTCCTGATATATTCAAGAAGGAGAGCTCGAAGGAGAGAAAAATAGGGGGAGGAGGCAAGAAAGTGGTCTAGTTCTTCTTATTTGGGGCTCTATGGTCTTCTTCATCTCACTCACTCCCAACCCAGCTCGGCCTCCTCAAGAACCTCTGCGTCCTCGGCCTCTACAATGACAACGTGACGGTCGCCGCCGTCGCCGAGATGCCCGAGCTGCGTCATTTGCACCTCCGGGGCAACTACTTCGCTTGGAAGATCCCCGCTCGAGGATGGCCGATGGGTGTTCCTCGAGAACCTGGCCGTCTCCGGCAACAAGCTCACGGGCGCCATCCCGCCGGAGATCCGGAACCCGACGAAGCTGCGAGAACTCTTATCTCGGGTACTTGAAGAGCCTCAAGTCTCTGGATCTGTCTAACAACATGTTCTCAGGAGAGATTCCCGAGTCGTTCTCCCAGCTGAAGAACACCGACCCTTTTGCATCTCTTCGGGAACAAGCTTAACGGTGAGATTCCTATGTTCATTGCTAATTTGCCCGAGTCACAGAACGGTCATTTGCTTCTCTGTAGCCCACTGTACACCCTGTGTCTGACAAAATGTTTAAACCAAGTTGTGCCCACTTTCGTCCGATTTTTAGTTGCTTCGAATGCGTAGTAATAAGGTTCGCTTAATGATGAGATTCCTGAGTTCATTGCTGATTTGTCCGAGTTACAGAGCGGTCATTTGCTTCTCTTTAGCCCACTGCACACGCAGTGTCTGACGAAATGTATAAACCAAGTTGTGCCCATTTTCGTCCGGTTTTTAGTTGCTTTGAATGTGTAGTAAGAAGACTCGCTTAATGGTGATATTTCATGAATCTCAATAATGCACGTTTTTTTCACCATAGTTCAATATGCTTTTTGTTCTTTTCGACTCTTGTTCGGTGCTTCCATGGTGTTTGCTTGGTGAATAGGGGCGAATAGATGATGGTCGGTGATGCCCGGGTGGTCCGGCGAAGTGCAGGTGGTATTTGACGGTGAAGTTGCATTCAATGTTTGAGATGGCGGTCCATGACGCCTTCTTTTGTTGATTTTAAGTCTTAATGTTGAAGGTGGATGAGCTCACACGTTCTGGGGTGGATGAAGAGAATCGAGGAAGAAGGGAGGTCTTCACGTTTTGGAAGGGGGGGCGTAGAAAGAAAAATAGAACGTGGGCTTGAGCTTAGTGTTGGTAAGTCTGGGTTGGGCTTAGGATTGATTGAATTTGGACTCGGTTTAGGTCATGGACAGATTGTGCTTGAACCATTGAGCCCACTTCTTTTATTTGTCCAGTTGATATCACTAGTCCAAACCCATAAGCCCACATCTGACCTCATATGTGGACTGGGCCCCAGGCCCGCCCGGGTTCTTTTTAATTTAATTAAAAAATTAAGGAAAAATATATCCGTATAATTTTTAAAAATTAATTAAAAATTCAAAAATTTAAAACAGCCAAACAATTCCAAAAAATTCTTAAAAATAATTGGAATCCCTCAAAAAGTTTTAAAATAGTCTTTCGGATAATTTTCTCCTATAAAGTGGAAGCATTTCAATCTAGAACCGTGCTCAAAATTGAACAAGCCTCTGGGGCTCTACCTTAGGATGTCCTTATAGACAAATGCCCCTATTTACGCACTTCTTCTAGTCTAGTTAGGATTTACATTTATCTTTTTCTTTAGAGTTGGGTCTTTGCTATACCATGCAATTTACTTAATGTTTCCTTAGTTGCTGATTGTTATATTAATGATTACGCATCCGCATGATCACTTCACATATTATTGGATAGGTATAAAATCAATCCATACTGATTGATAGAAACCCTTTTTTTTTTTGTTTTAAATGAATAAGATTAGATGTCGAAAGGATACTAATTAGTTAGGTAGTGTAATCAAGTCTCTAATCTCTAGTTGCGTAGGAAGTGGAATACACTCTCATGCCTTACTTGATTTCTAGCCTACCCAAATAAGCTAGTGACAATATCTCATTAGAAGATTCTTATAGCATCATTTTGAATACCTAACGTCGCGCAAGGTATGAGCTTGGGAGAGCCTGCATCTAAATCATAGCTCGTAGGTCTGTCCTTTAATGGCTAGATAGGTTGGATTAGTAAAATATCATCAACTATGGACTCTTGTCAAGTCACATTCTACTAGTGCTTTCTATAGTGGTCCTAATTTGAAGGGACTAAGAGAGCGAGAGTCATTCAATCGAATATATAATGTTACATTTTCCAATCTAAAGTTCTTATTTGAGTGTCCCCACCAACTCCACCTGTAGATCGATCAGTTCTCGAAAAAAGGAAAAATTTATAAAAGAGTTCCTGATCATTGTCCATGAAATTCGATAATCTTTAAAAATTTCCCATTATATTATAAGTAATAACTTTTTTTTCTGATATAGCAACTAAGCCCTCGAATTTACTAGCAGCGGAAATTGTTTATGTTGCGATTTTGATAAATTTGTCTCACCTATTCTTTGGCTCCTAAGACAATCTCGAGAGTTCTCCTATCCATCTAGTTGTGTAGGAATAGACTTGAGACACTTTTGATTTACGACGCATGCTCTATGTCATAACCCTAATTCTGACTAAACATGCACGATGAAAGTACGTGCTGGCGGTTGCTCTAGTTTTGTTAGGCCATTCATTAACCCTATTGATTGATGAAACCCTAGCTTTAAGGGGTAAATGTCCCTATACTAATTCTGCGTTCAATTTTGTTGAAAATTAGGTTTCCTGAAAATGAATTTTCTATTTTGGATCATATTGTTGTCTATATATAAGAATTTTTTTGTTGTGAAGAGTATCCAAGATGGAACTTCTTCGTGAATTGCACTGGAGTAATTTGAGAGTATTGAAGCCAATTAAATCTCGTGGGCAAAGATTTTGTGTAATTTCTTGAGAAATTTTGGGATTAGACATTATGATTGAGTATTAAGAAACATTAAGAATGTTTGAATGACTCAAATGTGGTTGTAATCTCTATTATGTCACTGATCTATAGTGAAACTTTGCCCTACTCTCCCTATAGATGTAGGTCACTCTAAGTGAACCGTGTAAATCTAATATTCAATTTATTTCCTATTCTGTTAATTTTATTATTCAATTGCTTATTTTCACAAGAAATTTCATGAGTTTTGTTGTGGAAACAAGTGGTGGAATAATAAAATAGATAGAAAAAAATAGATCAAACACTAAATTTATTTGGTTCAGTCGATGTAAATTACATCTATGAAGAGAGCAGCCAAATTTTTCATCATAAATTAAGTGATACAATAGTAATTACAACCACACTCAAATCACTAAACTACTCTTGGTGTTTCCCAGCTCCTAAATACACACGGTAACTCACACAATTTTTGGCCCATAAATTCTCACTCTCACAAAGGATGTCATAAATCTTACCATGAGATTTATTGGTTTCAATACTAAAAGCTTTCCAAGCGTAATTCATGAAAAAGTCGCTTCTTTATTACTCTTTATAAAGAACATTCACTTTTTATATATAAGTAAGAATTTGATTCAAATTAAGAAACCTTCTCCAACTAGGTGACTATTCAATTAGAAAACCTATTCGAATCAAGAAAGTTTGTTCATGCTCAAACTCGAGACATGTTTCAACAAGTCTAACAAAGGCCGACACATTAGTTAAAAGCAAGATTGGCAGTATCTGATGTTGTCGTTAGGTGATGTTAATCTAGTGCTCTTGAAAAACATAGCACCATGATCATTACCCTTTTAAGATGACAGCCTAACAAAAGGTGGCTAAAAACGCGTCTATCATAAATATTGTTGGGCCACACTCTTATGATGAACGGTGACGCTTCGCTGGACATGCCATATGGTGCTTTCTTCATATGAACTTGCAAAAATTGTCCGTCTGTTAATGTATGTGTCTTGTATTTTCTAAGGTACCAAGAAGCAATGTAAATTCTCATCAAGTTCAACCGGTGGAGATGATCCCACATTATATACGAGTACTATGATATAGAAGACAAGAGAATGAAAGGATTATAGATCTTCTATTGCCTTTAATAAGTTCCAACGGTTACATATCTGAAATCTTAGTGCGTTTGTTACTATTAATCTGAGCATAGTTGCAAGCATTGCAGATTTTAATAATGCAACTCATCGTACTATGCATGAACATAAATTGAAGCATCATTTGGAGATAGAGGATTTTCATTCAGATTTCAGCTATCATTGGTTATGTGAACTTTTTTTTTTTTTAAACTACAACAGCTGTCATAGAATTCCAAGAAAATTTGACTTCACTAGAATTTGGTTGAATCACCATCTATAATATCCCGAAAGATTGCTAATGTTGTAAGTGTATTCATATTTTTCTCTTAAACCTAGATTCAAATTGCAACCTTTTGAAGCACAAGCCTCACACCTTTGGTAATTACCCCTTGTGCGACTGTGAGACAAAAGGTTGAAGCGTCATTTTCATTGGAGATTAATTAGTCGGGTGCTCAAAAAATCTTGGGACACCTTATTCTCCATGTTGAAAAATCTAAAAAGGACTAGACATAGCCTTCTGTATAAATATTGACTATTTGCTTCCCACTTGGAATAACAGAGAGGAGGCGAAACAAGAAAAAGAATGGCGGAGAAGAGTAATCTTCCTCTGTTTGAAACAAAGGTTTTCAAGAACCGCTTAATCTTCAGGTTATACACACTCTCTATCTTCATCAGCATCAGCTTCATCTTCTACTTTAGAATCCTTCACTTGCCGGACTCCAAAACAGCAGAGAAATTGGCCTGGCTTGGAGCCTTCTTCTCTGAGCTCTGGTTCACTTTTTACTGGTTCATCACCATCGTCGTAAGATGGAACCCTTCGTATCGCCGTACCTTCAAGGACAGGCTTTCTAAGAGGTGTCTCTCTCTCTCTCTCTCTCTCTATCTAAATCACTAATATGTCTGTTGACTTGATGGATGAAGCTTGTATTTTTCAATACAAATTATGTGCTAGTCACAAATATGTTTATAATTTTCTCTTAGGATACACTCTCGGAAAAAAAATTTGGTTAAATTTTCGGTATGGTTGATTGTTAGCTACGATCTAATGATACCATCACTAGTGTATGAAAGCTGATTTGACATAGCATTTGTCCTTAAAAAGAACAAGAAAGGAATAGTATTTCTATTGAAGTCATTGCGTCATATTTGAATTTGATAAGCTCTTGACACTGATTTCATGAAATCTTTTAGGTACGGCAATGTTTTGCCAGGAATAGACATATTTGTGTGTACGGCAGATCCCGTGATAGAGCCACCGACCATGGTTATTAACACCGTCTTATCGATTATGGCATACAATTATCCACCGGAGAAGATGAGCATTTATCTCTCCGACGATGGTGGTTCAGACCTGACTTTCTATGCGTTACTTGAGGCTTCTCGATTCTCCAAGGAATGGCTTCCCTTCTGCCGGAATTTTAATATTGAACCAAGATCGCCGGAGGCCTATTTTAGAAAGGCTGTTGAGCCTCTAAACGATTCTCTCTGGTCCGACGAGTGGTCCTCCATGAAAGTAATCTCTCTCTCTCCCTCTCCAACATCATTAAAAAAAACGATTCAGTGCATATCGACATGCACACTTGAACCACACAAAACCTTAATAGCAATGCCAAGAAAACCCCACTAAATCCATATCAACATGTACTCTTATTAACTTACAAATCCCTTCTTGTAACCCATCTCTCTCTCTCTCATATAATACCTATAATTGAGATTTGAGATCTTTTTGGTGGCAATGCATTGCAAACCAGGTTGAGGCAAGTATGCTTCAGTTTTAGAAGACCAGTAATGGAATATTTGAAAACATCTCCACCTAAAAAGATTAGACTTATGTTGATCAAATCCTTTTGGATAATTAATCATGTAGGTTTCTCAGTAAGACTCGCATAATTAATGGTTCCGATGATATTGGTATGTGCGGTCCAAAACCCTGCAACAAATTCTGTTTTCGATCACTTCTGGTTATTGTTATTATTATTATTTTTCCCTCTTTTTGGATATCATGTCTTCTGAGTTATCGAAAATATTGAACGGTAGGTATGGAAAAGTAGAGAGTTAGAGAGGGGAGTTTCTCTTGGAAACGTTTTCGTTGACAGCAATGTTTGTGGCCCATGATCTTCTGAAAGAGATTTTGTTCTTTCGACAATTTCCACACTTCACTCCAAAATGGAGGACCGTGATCTTCGAGTTGTAGTGTCAAGCTCGTTAAAAATAATTATTCCACAGAAACTTCCAACCTTCATATATCGACAAGAAATTGATGCCATCTACTTATTGACAAATTACCTTCTTATTTCGGCATTGATGGCTATGTGCCTTGGATGGGCTTGTAGTAGACTAGATTCAAAATATAAATATTCCATGATAAGGACAATTCCTTTGTCGCGTGATAGATCATGGTTTTGGATTCAAAAGACAAGGAGAAAAAAAGAAAGAAAGAAAGAAAAAACACTTTTGTCTTTTATCGATCACCATACTTTTACGTTTCCTTTATTCAAGTCCCGTACTTTTCTATCCATCTAATTTCATAAATTTTATAATCAAATCTCTCAAATACCAAATCCAATCAGATTCAGCTAACATGGTTGGAGAACGGCGTCAAAGTATGATGCGAACAAGATATGCGGATGCACATATGGAAATTTATTAAAAAATTTAGCCAATAAAGACAACATGAGAGAATGGTGTGAATAAAAATTCAGACATATGGATGCCCGAATTGCAAATTTTTTGTCAACATCACATGGTAATGTTGTTCAGCTGCCGTTTCATTTGAATCTAGAGTGATGCTATCAACTCGGTAATGTGTTATTTACCATAGCCAATTTCAACCCAAGGTCACCAATTCCAACTTCCACATAATTGTATGAACAAAATGACACATAATTAATAAAAATCTATTTCTTTCTTTTAATGAAGAAATACATATGCCTAAAAAAGAAATTGTGCTCTTTGGTTATGCTTATCATAGAACTTATACGAGGACATGAAGAAACGCATCGAATCGGTAGCAGAGCTGGGACGGATTCCAGACGACATTCGGGAGCAACACAAAGGATTTCTCGAGTGGGACACCGCCTCGAGCCGGAGAGATCATCAAACAATTCTTCAAGTACTGCATATCTACAATAAAAAGTTACTGTTCTAATCTTTCTGCTACATCAATGACATGTTTCTGCTGATTCTTTTTCAGATTTTAATCGATGGGAGGGACGCCAATGCCATCGACAATGAAGGACAGCCTCTCCCTACCCTGGTGTACTTGGCCAGAGAAAAGAGACCACAGTTCCACCACCATTTTAAAGCAGGAGCTATGAATGCTATGGTAATTATATCAGCATGCAATGATGCACTAAAAACCCATATTCTTCATCATAAAAAAAGTAAAGAACATCAAGTTGTGCAGCTTTCTTTATTTATGTATGTGAGGATCTTTCTTTGGGATCGATCGATGGCTTAAAAGACGATCATGGTGCTAATCTTTTTTTCTTTTTTTTTCCTGGATCAAATAGATTAGAGTCTCCTCGAGAATCAGCAACTCCCCCGTCATCCTTAACGTGGACTGCGACATGTACTCGAACAACTCGCACTCAGTGAGAGACGCGCTGTGCTTCTTGATGGATGAAGAGAATGGCGATGAGATCGGTTTCATACAGTTCCCGCAGTGCTTCGATAACATTACGAAGAATGACCTGTACAGCAGCTCCTTGAACGTAATTATGCAGGTAAGCCACTTCCAAAGGATGTTGGCACGGCGCCATCCCTGAACCATAGTGCCATATCTGATTCAGTCCCTACATGTTAAATGAGATTAATGCACTGGCTTAACTATTTTATTCTATAAATTCCACATATCCGTTAGAATTTGCTGACTGATGATCCATATTTGGGGAAACTGGACTAAAATGGGTTACCACAACTCTATTAAACTCATGAATTGAACTTGAGATCACGACTCCAAGTAAGCACATTCCCATTGGCAACTCAGCAAATTCTAATGTGTGGACTGAATTATACCAAATCAAAAGGACGCCGATAGACATATTGAACATATCAAATTGAAAAGATAGGACAACTACCTAGGATGAGTGAAGACATCATAATAAGTTCTAATACATTCTACGATGATTGCAGGTGGAGATTCATGGAATGGACGATAATGGTGGACCTGGGTACATTGGCACCGGGTGCTTTCATCGGCGAGAGACATTGTGTGGGAGAAAGTATAAACGAGGAAGTAAAAGTGAGTCCTTGAGGTGGGATCACCACCTGAGGATACAAGATAGTGCAAGTGTCCTAGAAGAAACATGTAAACCACTAGCCAGCTGTGGTTATGAAGAGAACACTGAGTGGGGAAAGGAGGTCTCTCTCTCTCTCTCTCTCTCTCTCTCTCTCTCTCTACATTTGAATGTCCTAACTAGCACATATACATCATAAGAGCGAATAGTTACCAGTGCACGCATACACTTGAGTCATCCTTATGACTAACGAAATTAAAGACCTCGACTTGCTCAAAAGCTAGTCAAAACATGTTAACCAAATCAACGTTTGGCCCAAATTTTCAAGCCTTTTGAGTATTTTTTTTTTTTCTGGAAAGAAACCTTGTCGAAGAATGGAAATGTGGGAAGAAAGCAGGGAAGGTTAAGCATTCAGCACCATATTCTAAAGATAACAAGAGAGCAGTGCTTTCTGTAGCCTGCTACAAACAAGAGAAAAGCAGTTTACAAGTTCATGGAGACCAAGCTTAGATGATGAACATCTCATGTAGGGTTCTCTCTGTCATTCTGATTAAGTTCAAAGATTAAGGAACAAAAGCAATTGAGCCTCTTATATCATTCCGGATTTTGATGGAACCAAAAGCTCTGCTTATATCATAATTATTCAAAGACTGGACTGGGCAATTCAGCCATCAGAACTGAATTTAGGCCACACAGGCAGTCTTTCGAGCACTAGAAATATGCAAATATGCACATTCAAAAGCATCCATGAAAAGAGTCTTGTTTGAATTGCAGATGGGTCTAAAGTATGGCTGCCCAGTGGAAGATGTCCTTACTGGTTTAGCAATACACTGCAGAGGTTGGAGATCGATCTATTTTAACCCTGAAAGGAAAGGCTTTCTAGGAGTTGCGCCCACAGCATTGTTGCAGTCTCTAGTTCAACATAAGAGATGGTCTGAAGGTGATTTTCAAATCTTCCTATCACAGTACTGTCCCCTGGTGTATGGACACGGAAAAATCCCCCTGAAGCTCCAACTTTCATATTGTGTCTGGTTGCTATGGGCGCCAAATTGCCTGGCTTCTCTGTACTATGTGACTATTCCATCTCTCTGTCTTCTCAGAGGCATCTCCTTGTTCCCCAAGGTAAGTAGTTAGATAAACTTTTCTGGGAGGACTACTTTTGATTTAATTTTTAATATGTATAATATACTCGTAAGGTTGGTCCTGGTGGTAAAATCTCAAAAATAATTAAGTCATTAAAGATAAGAAAAATTCCAGCTACACCAACACCCCCTCTATTTTAGTAGTATTACACTGACACCAACCAGAAAGTGCCAAAACCAAGCACTAATAATTTGTGCTAGCCATTTGATCAACCCTAATTTGGCTACCTGACATTACAAAACACTTGGTTGTGATAAAACCAAAGTGCAAAGGCATCCGCATAATCTTTGATATAAAATGTCATTTGCTAGAGCTAACAGTTTCCTGCACATCAGATATTAAGTCAGTGGAGCTTCCCATTCATCTACCCCTTTCTGGCGACTAGTGCATACAGTGCCGGAGAATTCATATGGTGTGGAGGCACTCTTTGTGGCTGGTGGAATGACCAGAGAATGTGGGTCTATAAGAAAACAACTTCCTACCTCTTTGGCTTCTTGGACAACATTATGAGACTGCTGGGTATTTCCAAGTCTGCCTTCGTCGTCACTGCAAAAGTGGCAGATGATGATGTATCCAAGAGGTACGAACAAGAGCTTATGGAATTTGGTGCACCCTCTCCTATGTTCACAATCCTGACAACCCTTGCTTTGCTCAATGCATTAAGCTTCATTGGAGTTTTACTGAAGTTAGCAATGCATGGTCAGACTCTAGACCAGTTGGCTATGCAGATCGTATTGTGCGGTTTGCTAGTCTGTCTCAACCAGCCTCTATATGAAGGGATTTTCATACGAAAAGACAAGGCAAAAATGCCCTCCTCGGTGGCATATAAATCTGCAGTCTTTGCTCTAGTACTCTGTTCTTTAGCCTATGTATAATCTACCATTGCATTGTATTGGGTAGAAGTCACCGAAACTTCATGAATATTTATATAAACCACCAGACATGGTACAAAGAAGCATGCCATCAGGACCAGTAAGAGAAAACTTCTGCTGCTGTTGCTATGGCCTAGCTTGTGTGGTCTTTGTCATTTCCATTACTGCTGATCTCAATGTTAATACGAAACTACATGTTGAGACCTCATTCTTCTTACCTAGAGAAATCACCAAACATCTCTTAGTTCGCCAGATATTTGTTAAAAATAGACCAGTTACGGAAGTGCTAGAAGCCACACACTCCAAGGCGATGGTTTAACAGAGGTTATCGGCAGATTCAACGTAGCTGTGGAATCAAAATTCAAAACTTCAAGTTCTTGATATTAGCCAAAATGGAATCAGAGCACAGAAGTTATTTAACACCTGGAGGTTGAAACTTATGAACACCTTCTGCTCTGGTTCCCCTTCCTTCACACATATACACTAATAGAAGCAGTTGCTTTCTCAAAACTTGTTGACAGCAAACTACATTACTAAGAGGAGCAGAGAAAAATGATTATGTGCTTGGTAGCAGAAATATGGCAGGACCCACCTGATGCTGAGGTTGCAATTAACTAAGCCCTCGCAATTACTAGTCCCGGCGATTTCACTAAATTTGTTCGCGAGGCGATTTCAATAAATTTGCTTCACCTACTTTTGCCTCATGAGACCCTCCCTACAGCTCTCCTTTTTCTCTAATCATATTGACATAGATTGGAAACACTTTTTGACTTACGTTGCATGCTTTTATGTCATGGCCCTAGTTCTGACTAGACATGCACGATGAAAGTGCGTGCTGGCTGTTGCTTTAGCATTGGTAGGCCATTCATTAATCCTGTTGATTGATGTGTTAAGAAAACATTCTTTAAGTGATTTTCAAGATTGACAAAATTTATCCTGAATAAATATCTTGATTCTAATAACAAATATTTTCAGGTAGAAAGTCTAATTGGATATGATCAAACATTTTCAATCAAAACCAGAATTGTGGCATAATTAATTCCTTCCTTCTGTGTTTTGTCAAATGGTTAGGAAGAATGCAATATGCTCATACAACAACTAGTAATGATTGTTTGGATTTCTTGCCTTGTTTATAAGGAGTTCCAAAAGGAAAGCCTTCCAAATATCTCTCAGAGATTCAACTTTCCTAAAACGGTATACTTGAAACGAAAATATTCTTTCAAAGATGAAGCACTCGGAAACCCAAACTGTTGTATGGGCGGCAGAATCTATGGGAAGCATCATCCTCGGCGATCTTGAAATAATCAGACCTTCTAAGTAAGATTCAAGCCAACAGGTAGATTGGTTGGATAATCCTCCTACAAATATGTCCAACGGTTAGCTTGGACTAGGAGGAATATAAGAGGAGGTCTCAAAGCTGAAAGAATTATCGCATCTAAGAGAATCGAAGTTTTTAATTTCAAAATCTGAAGAGTGTTTTATGATCTAATATATTCATTTTTGTGAATGACATTGCATAATCTCCTTTAAGTTAAGAATATGGGAGGATTTATTCACATGAGCTTGAGTATTCATAGCTCAGATCTTATGACCTTTGATTAGTTCTACTTAGTGGAATCCAATCAATAGGCTATAGCACAAGAGAGTGGACGTAGGCTTGCAAAAGTCAAACCATTATAATCTTTTGTATGCAATTCTTTATCATTTACTCTCTTTATCTTTAATTGTGATAGAATTGCACATCGGTGAAATCTGATCAATACATTCTATGTCCATAAGTTATTTCCTTGAAATATTAGTTTAAATTCTTAATTTTCGCAATATCACCTAGTCACCTCCTCCTCCCCACCCCCTCCCCCTCTTTTTTTCCCTAAGTGATAGTCTTAGACATAACATGATGAACCCTAGCTTACTCAAGTGGAAACTTACCTAAATCTTATTATGCATTCATTGATTTCATGAGTTTTATAAGGCACGACACAATACCTAAAAGCATGGTTGGATGTATATATTGTTGTCGTAAGGTGACGTTAATCTATTGCCCTTGAAAAACAGAAAGTTATCAAAAAGTCATTAATCTATTACATTTATACCAATTCATCACCTTTTTTAGGGGCTAGCCTATCGAAGGGCAGCTTATGTCATTATATCTTTGGGTGAGGACTCGGATGATTTATTGGTGATCCTACACCGACATGTCATAAGGTGCAATTTTCATATAAACATCTCGAAAAAATTGGTGGTCTGTCGTTGCCCGTATCTTCTATTTCCTAAGGTCAACAAAGAGGAAATTTGAATTTTCAACAAGTTCAACCGATGGAGATGGCATCACATGATATGCTAGTACCATGTGATACATGACAGCATTAAAGTTTTAGTTATTAACTATCTCGAAAACATGTATATCACAGATATAGATCTTCCATCGCTTTAATGTCTTCCAATCATTACATATCTAGAATTTCGGTGCGCTTGTTACTCTTAATTTGAGCATAGTTGCGAAGTATTGCATAATTTAATAATGCGATTCATCATCAGGAGATAGAGAATTCGTCCAAATTTCAGTTATGGCTAATTACATAAACATTGTTCCTCCAACCATGACGACTAATAATATTGCTCCAAGAAAATTTGACTTCACTACCATTTGGTTGAATCACCGTCTATCAAAAAAAAAAAAAAAAAATAGCCACGGCCTTCTATATAAATATTGCCTAATCGCTTCACACACTTGCCATACGGAGAGTAGGACAAGAAAAGAAACAAAAAATGGGAGAGAAGAGTAATCTTCCTCTCTTTGAAACAAAGTCAGCCAACAACCGCTTCATCTTCAGATTATACACACTTTCCATCTTCATCAGCATCTGCTTCATCTTCTACTTTAGAATCCGTCACTTGCCAGAGTCCAAAGCAGCTGAGAAGTTGGCCTGGCTTGGAGCTTTCTTTTCTGAGCTCTGGTTCGCTTTTTACTGGTTTCTCACAATCATCGTAAGATGGAACCCTTCGTATCGCCAGACCTTCAAGGACAGGCTTTCTCAGAGGTGCTCTCTCTCTCTCTCTCTCTCTCTCTCTCTCTCTCTCTCTCTCTCTCTGTGATGGAAGAAGCTAATGTTTTTCAACCTTAAAAGTCTTTGACCTGTTGGTTGTGAAGAAATAATGTGCTAAGCATTAATAGCTCGACAATTTTTTCTTAGGATACACTCTTCAAAAATATAGTTGAAATTGTCGGTATGATGTATTGGCCTTAGTCTCAAAAAACCATCACAGGAACGAAACTTAGTGTGCAAAAACTGAACCGAGGCACTAATTGTCCTTTAAGAGGAACAAAAGAAAAAAACAAGTCTTTCTGATGTAATCGTTGTATGAGGTTTGAATTTAGTCTTCTAGTAACAGTATATTCATGAACTCTTTTAGGTATGATGGGGTTTTTCCTGGAATAGACATATTTGTGTGTACAGCAGATCCTGTAATAGAGCCACCAACCATGGTGATCAATACCATCTTGTCAATCATGGCATACGATTATCCACCGGAAAAGATGAGCATTTATCTCTCTGATGACGGCGGTTCGGACCTTACTTTCTATGCGTTACTTGAGTCTTCTCAATTCTCCAAGAAATGGCTTCCCTTTTGCCGGAAGTTTAATGTTGAACCAAGATCCCCGGAGGCCTATTTTAGAAGTGCTGTTGAGCCTCTAAATGATTGTCTCTGGTCCAAGGAGTTGTCCTCCATTAAAGTAAGCACATCTCTCTCTCTCTCTCTCTCTCTCTCTCATATACTGTGCCATTTTTTTAGTAAAATATTTATGACTACCATCTATATGTGATTTTAGCTAAATTAGCAATTAAAAAGCCGATTCACTTTATATCTACATGTACACTTCAACTATACAAAAGCCTTCTCTAATTAACTAAACTAGCAACACCCAAAAAACCACATCATGATCGGTTTCAAGGTAGATAAGTTCCACACCAAATACCTGGAATCATCAGAGTCGGTAGCCGAAAAAGCCGACTCTGAAATTGACCTCAAACCGAACTAGCTGACCTTTTATTTTTCATTTATTTAGTAACTCAATCATATATATTTTGTAATTGTAATGTAAAAATTTCCCAAAAATTAACATAACACCAAGAACTAGAAAAGAAAGCAGAAATTTCTTAAGAGATTGAGGGGAAGTTCTCGGGTAAACCGAAGGTTCCCCTTATAGAATCAAGAACTGAACCATTGAAGGCTGGTTCCCAAATTTTTCACCCAGGACCAAACTAATCCTCATGTACATCGGCCCAAAACCAGTTGATAAGACTGATTCGGTTTGGTTCTAGAATGGAACCGCCCCGTTGCTCGTATCAACATGTACTCTTAACCTAGATAAGGCAGTATTGTAACCTATCCTTTCTATCTCGCACATTTATATAATTGTAAAATTAAAGATTTGAGATCTTTTTGGTTGCAAAATTATTCCAAAGCATGTTGAGGCATGCGTGCCTCAGTTTCAAAGCCTAGCATTAGAATACTTGAACACATCTCCACCTAAACGATTGCGAGACTTTAGGGTATGTCGATTCGTCCATGGTAGACAACAAGTTTATCAACGATTGAAAATTAGTTTTACCAAGTCCACCATCGATTTAATATATTGCTAGCGCATCAAAAACACGAAACGCGTTGCTACTTGCCAAATAATTTAGTCTCTGCTAGGACGCAAAGCTCCCATTTTTAAAACCCTAAGAGGTTGAAAAGATCGCCTGATAGGTTTCTTGAATCTAGTGGGCTAATTTGTGGGGAGCTATTCATCCTCTTCTATTTGCGTAGTGCTATAAGACACTGAAGACTATGGCCCTGCACTCTTCTTCTTCTGTCCATAGCCTTTCAAGTGCCATTTGTCTCCTTTGGCCACCTTCTCGAAAACACGTTAGATGATCTGTAAACTTTACGTTGATTAGCTCTATCTAAATAGTTGACGATGTGAGCGTCAAGGTGAGACTCGCATGATTAATGGTCCAAATGGTATCGGTTCACGTCATTCATAAACCATGTAATGACTTCTTTTTTGGATCATTGACCAATGTAATCATTTCTTAATTTACCTTCTCTTTTTGGAGATCTCACCTTCTCAGTTATCCAAAACGTTGAATCGTAGTTATATGAAAAGACTTCTTGTTGGCGACAATTCCATTCTCACAAGATCTGTCAGCAAGAGAATCATTCCTTGAGGATTTTCTCTTCGTCGTTCTCATTGAGAACGATGTTTAGGGCCCATTATATCCGACTTGACATGAGATTTTGTTCTTTTGACAAATTCCACACTTCACTAAAAATTAATGGCTGGACAGAAGCTTTCAACCTTACGATATCGACAAAAAACTAATGCCATCTACTTGACATCAAATTAATTCTTTTGTCTGCATTGAAAGGTATATCTTGGACGGGATTCGAGTGTCGTAGACTCAAATTACAAAGATTTCTTGTAAAAAAACATTGCTTTTGTGGCATCGTAAACCATGGTTTTGAATTCATTTGAAAAATACAATAAAAGTGTCATAACTTTTATATGACGCTCACTTTGTTGTTTAAACTTAAGTGGAAAACTAGAGAAAAAATTTTATTAAGTACCTCCAACGATAAATTCCGGTCAAAAGTCCTTTTTTAATTAAATTTTTATTCCTACGTGGCATTTAAAAAAAAAAGGGGGTACAACGTAGACAACGAGGTGGCTGAGTTGAAGGAAAGGATGCCGCTTCAAATCTTTTGCCCAAAAGACTGAGATCTCTCACAAGTTACTCGCTAGCTCAAATTACAATTTAAAGCTCGGTTCTCGGAGGGAAAAAGTTGAAATCTTCTGCCAGGGTTTAATCAAATTCAAGATGTTCTTGGATTTCTAAGCCCACAATAATAGTAATAATCACATTTGTCTTCACTTTATTGGAACGAATTTAAGCCTCTTATCCCGCTTCTGCTCTCTATTGCAATAATCAGCTCTTAATTTTTGGGGGAAACCGATTATGGTCTGAAAAATTTGGGAAAAGGCTTGATTGTTTGAATTAGGGTTTATATTTGGGGTAAAACATGCAGAAGACGTCGTATGGGATATTAATGCTAAATGAGCATGCCGATGAATCACGCTGGTCAAGGAAATTGATAAAATATTACCATGTCGAATTTCCAGCACCTCAAATTGGAGTTAACCCTAAAGTGATCTTTTTTTTTTTCACAAAGTGGCACTAAGTGATAAAAAAAATTAATATTAAAGTGAATATCGTACGAAAGTTATGATATTTGTAATGTCTTTTTCCCTATAAGAAGTAAAAAGGAAAAAAAAAAGACTTCAATCCATCCAAAGATTACTTAAATCAAGCAAAAAAATTGTATGAGTTTTGTCTTGGTACTTTTATGTTTTTCCTAATCAAATCCTTCTATTTTCATAAATTTTCCGTAAAATACATCAGATATTAAATCCCATTAAATCCGGCTTATATGTATGGAGGATGATGCCAAAATATGCTATGGATAAAATATACAGATGCTACTATGGACCTATGTTGAAAAAAGTAGCCCTAGACAACGTCACAATATGATGTGAATGGAATTTAGCCAATACCTATCCTGGAAAAATTTTGTCTCTGTCAAAGCATGACATCGTCCACCGGCCATGTCACAGTGAGATTTGGCAAGATATAGTGTCCAATAGACTGGGTTAAGAAAATTGTGGAAGTAAAGGAATTTGATTAGATAAATTAAAAGTACGGAACAAAAAGTAAGTTTCGAATATTGGATACAGGAAAGAGATCATTGGAAACGATGAAGGATTGAATTTTAGGGACTGGAATTCCAAATCAATATATGACATACCATTCCCAATTTCAACCCATAGTGACTCATTCCACCTTCCACATAACTGTATGAAATAAATGAAACATAGCAAAACTTGAAAGAACTTTGCCCTTGGGTTATGCTTATGACAGAATTTATACGAGGACATGAAGAAACGAATCGAAACAGTAGCAGAGTTGGGACGGATTCCAGATGACATTCGCGAGCAACACAAAGGATTTCTTGAATGGGACACTGTCTTGAGCCGGAGAGATCATCAAACAATTCTTCAAGTACCATGCATCTACTTTAAAAGATTAACGTTCTAATCTTTCGGCAACATCAATGACATGCTTCTCCTGATTCTTCAGATAGTGATCGATGGGAGGGATCCCATGGCAGTGGACAGTGAAGAACAGCCTCTACCAACTCTGGTGTACTTGGCCAGAGAAAAGAGACCACAATACAACCACCATTTCAAAGCAGGAGCTATGAATGCTCTGGTAATTCTCAACATACTGTACTCATACACATGATTCACTCAAAGCCCTCATTTTTCATCACCAAGAAAAGTGAAGAACATCAACTTCCACACGGATTTTTCTATTTATGTATGGGAGGATCTTGCCCTTGGATCGATTTGAGGGCTTAAAATACGATATTGGTGCCAATCATTATGTTATTTTTCTGAAAAAATAGATCAGGGTCTCATCGAGGATCAGCAACGCACCCATCATCCTTAATGTGGACTGCGACATGTATTCGAACAACATGGACTCGGTGAGAGATGTACTGTGCTTCTTCATGGACGAAGAGAATGGTGATGAGATTGGTTTCGTACAGTTCCCACAGAACTTCGATAACCTCACGACCAATGACCTATACAGCAGTTCCTTTAATGTAATAAACAAGGTAAGCCACTTCAAAAGGATTTCAACACAATACTGTCCCTTACCGTGCTATATGTCAAATGTGCTTAATGCGCTCGCTTTATGTTCAATTCTATTGATTCTACCAGTTCCGTTAGAATATGCAGACTGATACATTATATTTACTAAACTGCACTAAGATGGGTAACCATGACTCAATTGAACTCGTGAAGTGAACCTGAAATCACAAGTCCAAGTCAGCACGTACCCATTGGCAACTCAGCAAATTCCAATGCGTGGACTAACATGAAGCTAATTAAAAGGAGGCCGATAGACTCTATTGGACATATTAAATTGAAGGGACAGGACAAGTACATTGGGTGTGTGAAGATACCATAATGACTTTTAGTACATTCTACGATGAGTGCAGGTGGAGCTCCATGGTATGGACAATAATGGCGGACCTCCATACATCGGCACCGGGTGCTTTCATCGGAGAGAGACACTGTGTGGGAGAAAGTATAGACGGGGAAGTAAAAGTGAGTCCTTGAGGTGGGATCACCACCAGAGGATACAAGATAGTGCAAGTGTCCTAGAAGAAACATGTAAAGCACTAGCCAGCTGTGGCTATGAAGAGAACACCGAGTGGGGAAAGGAGGTCTCTCTCTCTCTCTCTACCCCCTCCCCCTCCCTCCCTCCCTCCCTCCCCCTAAATTTTCGACCCTTTTGAGTATATTTCAAAATTTTCTGTAGAGAAACTTAGTCAAAGAATGGAAATAGGGGAAGAAAGCAGAGAAGGTTAAGCATTTAGCACCATATTCTATATATAACAAGTGAGCAGAGCTTTCTATAGTCTACAACTAACAAGGTCGAAGCAGTTTATAAGTCCATGGAAACAAAGCTTAGATGATAAACCTCTCATGTAAGACTAGGTCATTTTGATTAGGTGCAAAGAATAAAAAACAAAAGCAAATAAGTCTCTTATATCATTCCAGATTTTGATGCAACCAAAAGCTCTGCTTATATTATATTATTCAAAGACTGGACTGGAAATTCAGCTGTCGGAACTGAAATATGCCACAGAGGCATGCTTTCCAGCAATATAAATATGCAAATACACGCATGCAAAAGCATCCATGAAACAAGTCTTGTCTGAATTGCAGATGGGTCTAAAGTATGGATGCCCAGTGGAAGATGTCTTTACCGGTTTCGCAATCCACTGCAGAGGTTGGAGATCGATCTATTTCAACCCCGAAAGGAAAGGCTTTCTAGGAGTTGCTCCCACGACATTGTTGCAGTCCCTAGTTCAACATAAAAGATGGACTGAAGGTGATCTCCAAATCTTCCTGTCACAGTACTGTCCTCTGTTGTATGGACATGGCAAAATCCCCCTGAAGCTGCAACTCTCATATTGTGTCTACTTGCTATGGGCGGCAAATTGCTTGGCTTCTCTGTACTATGTGACTATTCCATCTCTCTGTCTACTCAGAGGCATCTCCTTGTTCCCCAAGGTAATTAATTAGATGAATTTCTTTTGTGAGAAAACTAATTTTGATGCCTCGACCTTGCACAGGTATAAATAAATGTACACGTAACGTTGGTCCTCGTGCTAACATCACAGAACAATCAAGTCATTAAACATTAGATATATTCCAGCTATACCCCCTCTATTATAGTAGCATTACACTGACACCATCCAAAAGGTGTCAAAAGCAAGCACTAATAACTTGTGCTAGCCATTTAATCAACCCTGATCTGGCCACTTGACGGTGTAAAACACTTGGCTATGACATAACCATAGTGCAGGGGCATCCACATAATCTTTGATTTAAAATGTCCTTTGCTACGTCTAATAGATTATTGCACCACCAGGTTTCGAGTCAGTGGAGCTACCCATTCATCTATACCATTATGGCGACTAGTGCATACAGTGCCGGAGAATTCGTATGGTGTGGAGGCACTCTTCGTGGTTGGTGGAATGACCAAAGAATGTGGCTCTATAAGAGAACAACTTCCTATTTCTTTGCCTTCTTGGACAACATTCTGAGGCTGCTGGGTACTTCCAAGTCTGCCTTCGTCGTCACTGCGAAAGTGGCAGACAATGATGTATCAAAGAGGTACGAACGAGAGCTTATGGAGTTTGGTGCACCCTCTCCTATGTTCACAATCCTAACAACCCTTGCTTGGCTCAATGCGTTAAGCTTTATCGGAGTTTTACTGAAGTTAGCAATGCATGGTCAGACTCCAGACCAGCTGGCTATGCAGATCATATTGTGCGGTTTGCTGGTCTGTGTCAACCAGCCTCTATATGAAGGTATTTTCTTACGAAAGGACAAGGGAAAAATGCCCACTTCAGTGGGATATAAATCTGCAGTCTATGCTCTAGTAGCCTGTTCTTTAGCCTATGTATAATCCACCATGCACTGTGTTGTCTAGAAGTTGCCGAAACTTCATGAATATTTATATCACACACTAGACATGATACAAAGTCAGATGCCATCAGGAAGGACCTGATGTGAAAAACTTTCTGCTGCCTATTGCTCTGTCCTATTTGTGTAGTCTTTATCATTCCTGATGTGAAAAACTTTCTGCTGCCTATTGCTCTGTCCTATTTGTGTAGTCTTTATCATTCCTATTATTGCCATCTCAATGTTATTATTGTATCGTTCAATCAAAGCGAAAATGTCGAGACCTCATTCTTCTTACCTGGAGAATCACCAAACATCTCTTAGTTCGCCAGATACTTTTTCTAGAAAAAGACCAATTGTGGAAGTACAAGAAGCCATATACTACAAGGCGATCGTTTAACAGAGGTATTGACAGACTAAATATAGCTATGGAATCAAAAATCACGACTTCAAGTTCTTGATATTAGCCAAAATGAAGACAGAGCAACCTAAGTCAATTTAACACCTGTAGGTTGAAACTTATAAACACATGCTGCTCTGGCTCCACTTCCTTCACACTTTGACACGTACAGAAGCAGTCACCATAGACAGTTGCTTTCTCAAAACTTGTTGACAGCCAAGCCAACATCTAACAGGAGCAGAGAAAAATGATTATGTGATTGATGGCAGGGCTATCGTAGGACACACCTGAAGGTGAGATTGATTCGAATAGACATTGGTTTTGCTCGCTTTGGCACCGAGTGAAGCCAATCCCGCTGAGTGTAGCCTTTCATTATGAGGAGCGATCCATGTTTTAGTACGAAAGAGTGCTGATTGGGGTCATGGCTCTTCCTTAGCCGCTTGCTCTTCGGCTCATCACCACATGCTTAAACCCAAAAAGGATTTTTTATTTGTACATTTTTTTATGTAAGCAAAAACAGAAGTAAGATAGGAAAAGAAGCCAGTCAACTTTAAAATCAACAACCATTGAACAGAGCAAAATCAAAATACATACCGAAGTACAATTTTAAAATGAATATCGAAAATGAATATTTAGCATTTCCGAGAAAATGAAAAATCCAGTGTAGTTTGAGCGTGACTACTTGCATAAACCAAAGATGTGCTTGATTTATACCTGGAGACATTTTACTGGGTTTTTTCTTCAGCAAAAATTCACGTTCGCATCCAAAGGTAACTGATGCGATCTCTGGCGTCGGTCCATAGAGCACCTCGTCATCAGAATGCCAAGACACATAATCATTGTTACCGTCGTATCGATTTAGGACCAAGCTATTGAATCTACTTCCAGGAAGAGCTTTATGAACCTTCAAAAGAAACCGATAAACCGTCATAACATCAATCACGTCAAGAAATGTGAAGACACTGAAATAGACTTAAAAGCCGAATCACTCGGCTAAGGAACATTACAAGCTCAAAGGCATCCTTACTGCATCCAAGATGTCCTTGAGTGGAGGGAAATCGTCCCAAGAATAAGCACGAGGCGTGTGCCCGTTATAGCTAATCGCCGGCAATCCTTCCGCCGCTATATAACACGAATCTCTGGGCTGCAAAAAGACCAACCCATTTACATTCAGAACAAAAAGAACCCATGAACATGGAACCATGGTCGAATGAGAGTGTCAAGACAATCACTGTAGCGACAAAGAACACGTGAAATTCAATAATTATGATCTCTCATTCATGCTTTTCCGACCACACCATCGAAAACTGCCACCACCACCACGACACGCAGACGCGCGCGCGCGAAGTGACAGAGGAAAGACCTGGACGAGATTGCGACCGAAGATGCGGAGAGTGGGTCGGGACCAAGGGACGTGCTTGTTGAGGTAATCGAACCATGCCCACGACTGCTCCGCCGGGAAGAAGCGGGGCACGTGGAAGACCTCGCTCCCATGCCCAAGATCGAAGCTTCTCCCCTTCCGCACGCTCTCCCTCGGGTCGAACTCCGAAGGGCTCGACGTCGACGGTGCCGGGTCGGCGTTCGCCGTCAGTTTGCGCATCAAGCTGTTCATGTCTCGCCGCCGCCGGAGCTTCTCCGTCGCCGGCGAAGTTCACGGAGACTCGCGGAGAAAGTCGAGCTCTTTAGACCAGGAGAATCAACAGTGAATCTTCCACCGCCGCTTGCCATTGCCATCTCTTATTTCTTTTTCTTGCCTTCCTATTCCCAAGAATTTATTTTCCTATACTATGGTTGGAAATAATTTTCAGAAATTTTGTTTTTGAGGGCATGAAATATGTTTGTAGTGATTTTCATTTTCATGCTTAGGACATGAGGATTTTTTTTTTTTTTAACGTAAGGACACGAGGAAATTACTTATTGCTTTTACTCAAGAATTTGAAAATGAAAAAATTATTTCAATATTTAAAAAATAGGTATAAGTATACTACAAGTCTTAAAACTTATTATAAAAGTGCAATTGAATCCTAAAATTTTCAAAAAACACAATTAAGTCCTAAAATTTATAATGAAAGTACAATCGAATTATAATTTTTTTGAAAAATACAATAAAGTCTTGAAATATTAAATGGGATAAATGCATTAAAAGTCTTAAAACTTATCATGATAATGCAATTGAGTTCTAAAATTTTCAAAAAGTACAATTGTATTCTAAAACTTGTTACGAAAGTGCAATCAAGTCCTAAAAGTTTTTAAAAATGTAATTAAGTTCTAAAATTTATCACGAAAATACGATTGAATCCTAAAATTTTCAAAAATTGTCATCAACGGAAGGTCTTAATTTGATCAGTTTGATAAATTTTAAGACTCAATTGTACATTTTGAGAATTTAAGTACTTGATTGTATTTTTGTAACAAGTTTTTAAACTTAATTGTATTTTTTGAAAGTTTAAGAATTAAATTACACTTTGTTAATAAGTTTTTAGACTTGATTTGTGTTTTTTGAAAAATTTTATATATCGATTACACTTTCGTTATAAGTTTTAGGATTTAATTACACTTTTATTATAAGTTTTAGGACTTCCAATGCGTTTGTTCCTAAAATTATATATGATTCTAAATGTCATCATCTGGATATTAGGCGTTAATTGGGCATTATTTAACTAGTCAAGAATTGCAGAATTTATATAATATATATATGCCTAGTTCCTTACCACAAATTTGCCTGTGATCCTACAGCAAGAAGATTTGAAGAGAGAAAATAGAAGACTAAAAAGATGGTGGAGAAGAGTCATGCTCCTTTGTTTGAAACGAAGCCAGCCAAGAACCTCTTCATCTTCAGAACGTACGCAGTGTCCGTCTTCGCCGGCATCATCTTCATCTTCTGCTACCGAGTTCATCACCTGCCGGAGCCGAACACGGCCGCGAGGTGGGCTTGGCTCGGAGCTTTCTTCTCCGAGCTCTGGTTCACTATTTACTGGTTCGTCACAGTCGTCGTCAGATGGAACCCCGTGCATCGTCGCACCTTCAAGGACAGGCTTTCGCAGAGGTATGTTTTCCTGGTCTTTTCTCTGATGTTTTGCGCGACACTTGCGTCTCCTATCGCAAAATCGAAAAAGAAATAGTGTTTATCGATCCTTTTGTGATGTTGTTTTCTTGAATTTTCAGATGCGAGAAGGTTTTGCCGGGGATAGACATATTTGTCTGCATGGCGGATCCTGTGATCGAGCCACCGACCATGGTGATCAACACCGTCTTATCAGTCATGGCATACAATTATCCGCCGGACAAGATGAGCGTCTATCTCTCCGACGACGGCTGTTCTGACCTTACGTTCTATGCAATGCTTGAAGCTTCTCGGTTCTCCAAGAAATGGCTCCCCTTCTGTAGGAAGTTTAATGTCGAACCGAGGTCACCGGAGGCCTATTTCAAAAGCACTGCCGAATCTCTAGATGATTATCTCAAGCGCCAGGAGTGGCTGTCGATGAAAGTAAGCCTCTCTCTCCCTCTCTCACTTTCTCAAGTGAAAGGAATCATCTCTTACACACAACCTTAAGCTTATCTGCATCAGTCTATAAGTTCACTTCGTAGGCTGATCTGAAAATCCTTCGCATCATGCAAAGATTACGGTCGATTTCTCGCCTCCAAATGGGGTTGGACGCAATCTCTAGTTGGCACTGTAGATAACAACGCAACAAAGAAAAATCTGACCTCTCCATCATCTGCATATAACCCTTAACCTTGAAAACATACACCACAAAAGGAAGATTAACCTTCTGCTCCGCATCATCGCTACATTACCAGAGAACTCTGAATGCCGAATGCCCCGGCTCTAAGCCGAACGGCCCATCCAAAAACAGATATAGTAGTCCTTTCTTTCTGGAGGGCATCAAATCCCGATCGGCAATCATGCCATCCCGATCGGCGATCATACCGTCAGGCATAGGAAGCAATAATGGAGCGAGTCCATCAGAGAGCACTCCACCACTTGCTGCCAAAGCAAGCTCAGCAAAATCGTCAACGTCCAGACCAAAGCTGACCACCACAATCCTTGTCAAGTAATTCTTATCCACGAGAGAGAGAGAGAGAGAGAGACTTGCAGGTAATATCACAGACCGAAAGGTCAATGAGAGAGAGTGCTACGCATTTATCAGATACCAAGTCAGATGGAAATATGACATCAAAGTATAAAAAGAGTCTAAAGATCTATTGAAGGTTTTATTTTATTATAAGAAATTTGTTTTCTCCTGTATCTTTTAATAATTATAGAAATTTTGGCCATGCAATTTGGTTACACGAAACATTTTGTTAATGTGATGAATAGAAAGGGGTTAGTTTCGACATACTTATCTACCCATGTCAATCACTTCATTCTAAGTTTTATGTCTTAATGAAATTGATAATCTTATAAGAGGATTTCCTCGCTAAACCTCAAAAATGTAATGTATGATTGAGTGATTTGATGGTTTTGGCATTTGTTATTGACTTATAGCCAATCAAGGAACCAAGGGAGGCGGGTGGCTGCCGCTGCCCGCGTGATTATTTGGTTTATAGTACAACTTATAATCATCATAGCATGAAATTCGAATACTAAGGTTCCGTATCTCTCATTCTCGAATTGGAGCATTTATTTATCTCGCCTCCTGAATTTAACTATCTGCTGCGTATAGCATGATATAAGGATGACGACCGTCCAATTGAGCTGCAACAAAAGTTAAATGAAAGAAATCGACAACAATGGCCGTCGGAGTTCAGATTGAGAAAACAATGTTTTGTGACCTAGTCTTCCCCGCCAAATGAGTGTCTTTATTCCTTTGACGGATTCCGCATCTTCCCTAAAAATTTGGAACTCCAAGAACAAATGAGTCGATGCATTGATTGTAAACAATGACTGTACGAGAAACTGACGTGCATGGAATCGACTAGGGTTTAGCGACAGCCACAAGATGACAAGGGCTTAAATCACATCATGATGCATGGAAGGATAACCTTTCCGTTTCTATGGTGAACCAGTAAACACGATTCGATTTCTCAGTAAGAACGAAAATAGCCATTGAATAAGTCTGAGACTCGCCTGCCTAGAGCTAGCAGGCATTCCTTTCGAAAGTCGACCATGAATCCTCAGCATAATATGTAACATATGTGATGTACATATGATTCTACCAAACATCAGCTCCGGATGGTTGTAGCTGCTATGAATAGTTATTGAATTCTGACATTATAAGACCTTGGCAGGAATTAGATTAAGAACTAGAGGAAGAAGTAACCACATGAGTTGCATGCAGAAATACATAGATTCGATGCAAGTCGATAATGTTTTATTTACCATCTGCCAATTTAGGCACCCTGTGATGCATTCAACTTCTAGACTTGCATGAAAGATCAGGCATTTAACCAGTTCAGTGGCTCTTCAGTCTGAAGAAATTGCATATCTCAAAAGGCTTTGTGCTATTTGATTCGTGGTAGAACTTATATGAAGACATGAAGCAATGGATCGAAGCAATGGCTGAGCTGGGACGTGTTACAGACGACATCCGGGAGCAACACAAAGGATTTCTCGAATGGGACTCCGTCTCCAGCCGAAGAGATCATCAAACGATTTTTCAAGTACTATATACATATATAGCTGCAGTGCTCTCAATAATTTCTACCAAAGTTATGATTCTCAACCTTTCCCATTTATCCGAAATATTTTCGCACGAGTTTGCAGATTCTAATTGACGGGACAGACCCTACAGCAGTGGATGATGAAGGACAACCTCTTCCAACTCTCGCGTACCTAGCAAGAGAAAAGAGACCCCAATACCATCATAATTTCAAAGCAGGAGCGATGAATGCATTGGTAATATTACCATCAACACGTATAAGATCATATGCATTAGCCCTAATTGCGTTTTGACTGACTACCATTTTGAAAATTTGCAACTTTTCCACCAATATGTCTCGAAGATAGGCTATTTGCATTTTTATGAAGGGAGAGTAGGAATTAGGTAATTTCATCATCCAATAGGATTAATTTTGACATGTTACAAAAGTTCTAATGCTCTAGGAAATCGGCATTTGAGAGGTCCAAATTCATTGTGATATTTGCTCTGAATTGGCAAATAAATTGGTATCATCCAACAATAATAATTTTGTACCTACCATTTTTGTCAGATTCATACTTTGTTTAACTTAAAATCAACATGTTCTGATCATAAAGAAAAATGAAATACATGGGATGAGATTTACTAATGTTCAAGATCGTATCTGCTTTTTCCCTCCTATTCTTCCGGATTAATAGATCAGGGTCTCGTCGAAGATCAGCAACGCGCCCATCATCCTTAACGTGGACTGTGACATGTACTCGAACAACTCGGACTCAGTGAGGGACGCACTTTGCTTCTTACTGGACGAAGAGAATGGTCATGACATTGCTTATATACAGTATCCACAGAACTTCGATAACCTCACAGAGAACGACCTATACAGCAGTTCCTTGGGGCTAATCAATCACGTGAGCTACTCAAGAACATTGAACTTAGACTCTAAAGATTGAAGTGCAAATTGACTGAGTTTTTGGTACATTTTTGTGACTGTTAGGTGGAGTTTCATGGACTCGACGGCAATGGAGGACCTATGTACATTGGCACCGGGTGCTTTCACCGCAGAGATGCACTGTCCGGGAGAAAGTATACGCCGGAAGGTAAGACGGATTCCTTGAAGAGGGAGCGCCACGACCAGAAACGAGACAGCGCACGTGTTTTAGAGGAAACATGCAAAACACTGGCTGATTGTGCATATGAAGAGAACACTGATTGGGGAAAGGAGGTCTCTCATTCATATATAATTCCATCAAAATGGTTACTGGTTTGCCAGTGTAGACATCGAGGAAAATTTTAACTATATTGTCAAATTGCAGATGGGCTTAAACTATGGGTGCACGGTGGAAGACGTGCTTACTGGTTTATCAATGCAATGCCGAGGTTGGAGATCAGTCTTTTTCAAACCGGAAAGGAATGGCTTCATGGGAGTCGCTCCCACGACGTTGTTGCAGTCCCTAGTCCAACATAAGCGATGGTCCGGGGGCGATTTCCAGATAACCCTCTCGAGGCACTGTCCTTTCGTGTATGGACATGGCAAGATCCCTCCGAAGCTTCAAATATGCTACTGCAACTACTTGCTGTGGGCTGCGAATTCCTTCCCGAGTCTGTTCTATATAACCGTCCCATCGCTCTGTCTCCTCCAAGGCATCTCCTTATTCCCCAAGGTAATATAGTTGAGAAACAATTTTGTCCATTGTAATATCTTCAAAATTTGAGGTAATCATATAGTATGTGACGACTCAAAACATGTTATTTCAAAATCAGTAACCCGTAATGCTAATTGATGATTGATTGCTGCATCAGGTGTCGAATCTTTGGGGTTTACCCTTCATGTATGTCGTCGCGGCAACTATGGTGTACAGTGCCACCGAATTTATGTGGACATGCGGAAGCACGCTAAGCGGATGGTGGAATGACCAAAGAATGGGCTTGTACCGGAGAACAACTTCCCATCTCTTCGGCTTCTTGGACAACATCCTAGGGCTGCTTGGTGTCGCCAAGTCCACTTTCGTCATCACCGAGAAAGTAGCAGGCGATGACGTCTCAAAGAGGTACGAACAAGAGCTCATGGAGTTCAGCACAGCCTCGCCCATGTTTACCGTTCTAACAACCATCGCCCTGATCAATGTGTCGTGCTTAATCGGCACAATGCTGAGGTTAGTGATGCACGGCCATGCTGTAGACCAGCTCGCCATGCAGATTGGCTGGTGCGGTTTGCTTGTCTATATAAACCTGCCTCTGTACAACGGGCTTTTCTTCCGAGAAGACGAGGGGAAAATGCCTAACTCGGTCACGTACAAGTCCGCGATATTTGCTCTACTAGCTTTTGCCGTAGCCTGGGTGTGATCTACCAAGCTACTGTAACTTCATGAATAACTAGATCATGTCCTAGTACATGATATTAAGTTGGAGATAATGAGGATGTATAACTCCCATTATTGGCAAACTCTCAGGGTCATATGAATGTATGGTTTTGGAAAGGCAACAAAACTAGGTAACCTATACCCTTTGAGCACCCAAACTGAAGCACACAAAGTGATCTGTTCATCCATATATATCTATATAAATATGTTATAACAGAGTAATCCTAAAGGATCACCTCTCAGGCAAAGCTTTGCCTTATAATCCCGTAGATTGGCCTAATCCTGGCGCCACTTGCATTGGTGGCTCGGAAAGCAGATCAGCATAAATGGAAGAAAGCGTCTTCAATAAGTAGACATTTCCCGTGCCATGTCAAAACTTATACTAATGAAATATTAAATTGAAGAAATTCAACCAAGCGCAAGTAAACGGCAGGGTAATTGACCCTTTTGAGTTAGTCAAATGCCTGTTCATTTCATTAGTGACGTGCATGACGAGATTCCCACCATCTTGGACTTGATACATGAGCTTCATCATGGTGCTGAGAAATTATATGTTCCAAAGACTTACATAGTCATCAAAATCTTCTTCATCATGAAGTTCCTGGACTTATACCAAATTTCGTGCACCGAAAACACTAGAGGGATAGCGGCTAGAAAAGATACTTTGGTCAGGACAAATGTCCTCATGATCATTTCTGGAGCTGAAGATGTTGAATCTGTCAGCGCCAACTTTAAAAACTTCAGGTATTGGATGTAAGTATGATTTAATATTCAATTATTCAAACACCAAGAATGTTTAAAAAAAAAAATCCAATCATCCAAGCTCTTCTCCAACTGCCAATCAGATTGATGGCAATTCCATTAGCTACGAGGATAAGCCTTTGTGGGTGATTCCCGGCGCTTATGAAAGTGCCATTTTCGGCACTTTGAATTTGATGGAAGAGAGCCACTGGTTTGGATCAGGGTTTGTCCGAGGATTGAAAGAATGCTGAAGCATCGCTTGCACCAGATGGTGATCTCGCAACCACTCTCTAAGGTGGAGTGAGCGAGAATCATAAAACCATGGTTATCTTCCTTCATTATACACGTCTTTCAATCGAAATTTTAAGGTACAAATATCTGAGATTCTTGTTGATAAGTTGTGGAAGACACAGGGCCGCATGGACTTGATAGATCTTGGCGCTGTATTGCTTCACTGTAAATTTGAGGCTAACTCCTCCACTCCATCAAACGCATATGAGCTGAAAGCAACCTTATAAAGTAGAGAGATTTCTACAGGATTTACACACATGAAATGAATTTTCACCTTTTCCATACATAGTTATGAGTGTAGGCCTTATCTCGTGCCTGCAACTGGAGTGTCTATCAGTTTCATCTTCAGCTGAATTTCCCCTGACTCAACCCCACAAAGCCTCAACCAAGCATCTTGTACGACTTCGCCTTCGACGCAAGCAATGGAGCTTTCTCTGACGAGGCAGTTCTCACTGTCGGGTACAACCTTTCTTAGCGTCGTCTCGCCAGAAGAAACCTTTAGGACCTTCCTCAATCTAGAAGCAGAGACTAACGGTTGGAGGCTGAAGTGGGCATGTCCCATTTTGTCATCGGTCTTGAAACGGTCTTTATCAAACACTTCCTACAGAAGGCACCATACGTTATTATGAAATTATTAAATCTCGGGGTCGACATAGCAGCACCTGAAAACTTTAGGACAATGGAAGAAGATCGCTTTCCAGCACATTTTTTGATCTCAAAGCTAACTGAAAAGATTGTCTGACTGCAAATATAGTTCAAATCTATAATGCAAGGACAAACTTCATGGGATTTCACTCAACCGAGAAATACAAATGTAAGTGTTGATAGCATCATTTAGTTTGCTCACATTTGAAGACGATTATTGTTCTGCTTTCTAGTCCACTGAAGATCAAAAGAAAGGGTAAAAATTGAAACAGGAATAGTAGGAAAATGGAAGGTGGAAAAATAAATTATGGAGTTTCCCTCACGTTGCCATTACAAATTTCTTTTATTTGATCTATTGGAAGTATACATTTTGCCATTCATAAACAATAGAAAGGAACATTCACTGCCAAAGGCCCCACGCAGGTTGCAGCATAGTCAGATGAGCAGATGGCGTAATACTTCATCAGCAAAATGAGACGAACTATAAGGGGTGAAAATCAGAAGCTTACCAAATTTAAAACTCCAACAGGTTCTGTGAGCGAGAAAACTAGCTCTTCGTTCCAAACAGGATTGAGGCAACTGTTTATGACCTTAGTCTTTGCCACCTAGTGCAAGTTATTTCAATGATGTTAACATAAATGACTCAACAAAGCAAGGTGAAACTTAGTAGACTCAGGAGCTGTCTGGATGAGTTTGGACTTAGGAAAGATAAGAAGGCAAGCAAGAAAGGAGACAGAAGGAGAGGAATATTCCCATTCTAGGACCACTTTGGAGGATGGTCATAGATAAACCAACTCTACTATTTGCGCATTGAATGACATTAGTTGCAATGTGGAAACGACACCAATCAACGGGCTATATAGGACATTCACGTCACGGCATCTGTCCCTAGCATTTCTCTTTCAGAGTTATATCTCAATCCTCCGATGATCCCTTTGAAACAGGGATGGGGAGGCTATGAAATCACACACAAATCGTTCAAGAGTGATTTGATAGTTTTTACCTCCTAGGTTTTGGCTAATTGCGTAGATCCATTGAATACAGCATCTGCTCTACTATCAATAAGCAGATCTAAATCCTTGGACTAGTGCAAATTGTATCTTGCATCTGCATAAGCTGCTTTGACCAACATACGGAAGAGCTTAAACAAAATGTGCGTGTGCTTGACATGTGATAAACTCGATATCAAGTGAGAAACAGTATCGATCCTAGATAAGTTAAAACTCAAATAGCAATAGAGACACCAATTTTCATCATCTCAAGAACAGACCTCAACCCAGCCTCCCACCCAAAAGACACAAAATATATGCGAATATATGCACACGAAATAAAAGGTCAAATTTGTCTGCTCGTAGGAGTGGCAATTTCTGGCAAAAACATGAATAGTGAACATGGCTTGAACATAAAGCCAACATGAGAGAAGTTACTACAGAAACTCGACTTTAACATGACACAATGATTTACTTGTTGGCAAGTTTTAATTCGTCTCCACGAAATCTAATTCTTACCATATTGGAAAAAAAAAATTAAGCTATTTGAGCAATGACACGAATTACCAAAATTGACACATCGAAAGCCATATGAATGGTCACCCTTATTTCTCTTTTTCTGCTCTGTGAGGACACCGAAAAAGGAAACTCTACATGAACAGCCGAGCAGTCAACAAGACAGCACAACTTACCTGACTGCCTAATTTGACAACAACATACGGGTCACTGCTCTTGAAATCCCGGATCACTAATCTTTTTCCTTGCACCACCGTCACCTTGAGCTGCCCCAAGTGTTCCCCCATTTCCACTTCAAGAAACAAGAAAACCAATCAGAACACAGAACCACCTACACAAGCTAGGAGAAACAAACAAGAACCAGGAAAAGAACGGACCATAAGATGTTCTTAAATGAACTTCATTTGATTTAAAAAAGGAAAAAAGGGGGAGATTATCAGACAACCTATTTCTTCTTCGACCTTGTCACAGAAGAAGTTCGTGCAGAGTGAAGTTGACAAGATAGAATTTGCTTCACATTAGAGAGAGAACTTACCTTCTTGTGGTGTGGACGAAGAAGGAAGACAAGCAGAGCTTCAACGGGACTATTTTGGGTCAACAAGACAGCACTAGAACTACCCAAAAAGCCTGTTGATACTTTAAATCTACCGACATCGGAAAAGAAGATGTCTTTTTAAGAATGAAGAGAGGCACACGCAAACAAAGAGACGTGAATAATTCAGAAACAAAAAGAAACAGAACGTGGGGTTAAGCACTAAGGAGCAAGCATCCATCGGATAAAACCCTTTCTTGTTTTGTAATGAAGTTTCAGATAAATTAAGAAAATAGGGTAAGAGATTTGCCTGTACTGTTGTGCTCTGTCTGACGCTTAGCTCAACTGTTCCTGTATGTTTCTCTCTCCTCTTTCTTGCTTTTCATCAACCATCATCCTCCCTCTCCTCTTTTTCCCTTGTTTGCACTCTTTTTTATTTAGGCCAATATGGTTTGTGGATGAATTGTGGATGGAAACCCTCATGCATGACCATGAGACGTTTGGTTGGTCAAAGTTGGCAAACATAAATTCCAGTCAACGCTCGTGTTCTAAAACTCTTTTGATAGGTTTATTCAAGTCAAAAGTCCATATTTTGAATAAGTTAGGTCACTAAATATGCAAAAACAAAGAATAAGTTAGGTCATTACAGACTAAAAAGACATTTTCCTGAAGTAATCAATTTAATAATGTCACGAGATATGCATCAAATTAAACAAATTCCATTTTGTTATTTTCGTTCTTTATCCGCTTCATCAAATACTTAAGTGATAAGGAAATGGTTCACTCTATTTGTCAATTCAGATTGACCTGAATGTTGAACAAAACCTTCCGTTTTTTTAGGAGATTAACCAAGGGTGAGTATGATCCAAGTTGGGTCGGTCTAGCACGTAACCGAGGGACCAACCTGCACATTGTTGGTCCCCAATTTTTGGGACCGAGAACCAATTTTGTTGAGCTTGAGATTGAGAACCAAATCAATCCTTTACATCCAATCCGATTCCAAGGTCAAATCGTGACTAACCGATTATTTTTTTATTTCATTTTTTGTATTCCTTAAAAGGACAAACGTACTGTTACAAATTACATACCCATCAATAATATGACATTAAACAACCAAACTATAAATATCAGTACATATCAAACATAAATATAAAATAAGGTAAAAAAAAATTTCACATTTGCTAAAAGCAACAAAACATAAAAACAAACACGCCAAGTGGAGGCGAGAGGCAAGGTGAGTGAGGCGAGTAAATAGAGACAAGCAAGCGAGCAAGGCCGAGGGGAGCAAAGAGGGTTTTTATTTTTTTTATTTTGGTCGAATTAGGGTTGGATGTCTTTCTACTTTCTAATAACAAGCTGAAGTATGAAAAGAACAAGGAGAAGGTGTAAGGGTTTAGAGTAGATAAAAGTATATAATATGTAATTTATTAGTTATATAATATAGGGTTAATACCCTGAAAAATTTCAAACTGATACATCTGTAATAAATTTACCCAAATTAATTTTTTGACCATCAAAAATCCAAACTGATACACTTATGATGAATTTACCTTATGTTCTATCAAATTATTAAGTTGAATGACATATGATAGTTGACTGGTGTACCAATTTGCGATTTCACTTTCCGTTTGTCCCAATTATACAATTTTTGTATTTTTTTTGTGATATTAATCAAATTTAACGGAAGTAGTATATTTGTCACGAATGTGCCGGTTTAGGTTTTGGCAGTTGAATATATTAATTTAAAGTAAATTTATCACAAGTATACTATTTTGGGGTTTTTTATGGTCAGTTGAGGGAAATTTGTTACAAGAGTATCAATTTTGGGATTTTTCATGGTCAAAAAATTAATTTAGAGTAAATTTGTCACACGTGTATCAATTTAAGATTTTTCAGAATATTAACCCTATAATATATAAAGATCTAATATATATTATATATAAGATTGGCAATGGATGATCCAGAGAGAGAGAGAGAGAAATCAAGACTGATGTCCTTATAGATGATGTCCAACCTGAGAGCACTGATTCGCACGAGTGGACCTCCAGGCCAGTCGGCTACTCTCTCGTCGTTCGCAGCCTCGAGACTCCGCTTACGCCACCACGTGCTTTTGATGGCCTATGCGTCGGCAAAGGATCTCGCGCCACTGATCCATGTTTGTAGCATTACAAACATCTGTGTTAGATTTTGGCCTATCTCTCTCTCTCTCTCTCAATCTCATGCAGCCATTTATTATGAACGTGTAGAGATTCCCAAAAGAAGAGCGTGGCCGCATTGATGGTACCGCCGCTGCTGGCCATACCCTACACCGCAGAAGAAGAGCGCGGTCCTGAAGTAGTTCATCTCGCAGACAATGAGGTACTCTTGATTCAGCGACAGCTGCTTCGTGCCGAGATCGTTGATGATGCGGCTGCAGAACTTCTCGAGGACATCCTTCGAAGGTGCTCATGGTGGCCATTGTCATGCAAGTGATGGTGTGAGCCTCTCTTATAAGCTTTACAACATGATTGTATGCAAGTAATAAGATAATACAACATCAAAATTACGGTCGATCACCGTTGCATACAATCGACCAAAACATATGAAGGACCTAATCTGGTGCGCGATTGATTTTTCCGTGAATAATAGGAATTTGCATAGTTTCTCTCTGCCAAGCTGTTGCAATGGTCCAACACATTTAGCCTTGCTTTCAAACGAGGTTGAGTTTAATGTATCACTAAACGTACCACCCTCTGCTTCACTAAGATTTATTCTCTTGTTGACTTTGACATACATAAGGAATAAGAATACAAACACTGATTAGTTAAACCATTTGCATAAAACATCAAGAAGAATGACCGAATAAAGTTTAGAAATTAATTATTTGCAACAAGATATAAAATATACAATTTCTTTTAAAGTACTTGGTTTTCTCGAAGAGATAACATATCATTCATTCATTTATATTTCCCATTTCCTCCCATCTAATCTATGTAAAATAGGCTACTGAAGGCAAACCTCAAGAGAGCTACACCTTCAAAACGAGCTCGGTGTCATTTAAAAAGTTCCTCTAATGTATACTTACCATGTACAACAAATTCCAAAGTACAACATATGAACTAAAGAAGAATAGTAGACAGGAGACCCACCAAGAGTCGGCGACCAATAGTAACTGTCGCGCTGTGGCGATTCAAACAACAAATTCACTATCATAAACATCTGTACAAGAGACTAGCATCTGAACAATGCCTAACTGCTAAGACTGCTTCTTCCACAAACACATGAATCATTGGTAACATCCTATCGCTACGAGTATAGAGCATCAGTTGTATGATCATCTGTTAACGTGGGAACGTCAGCAAGTGATATTCTACAGGTGCTCCGGTCCATCAAAGCTTGCCGACGGAGTTGGAATCCATTCCCTCCCCTTTGTTGGTTGTGCTAGTTCCAACAGAGGCTTTATGATTTCAACATCTACAACTGCATAAAATTCTACAAAAGACTAGATGAAGCAAAGAAAACTGAATCAGCCTACTCTCCTCGAGCCTGATTTCCCTACTCGACTCTTCCACAGTTTCTGCAATGCATCAGAATATCGAATTAGAAACCAAAACAGATGACCGAGGTCTCATGGGAATCTAAAATGAACAGCAAAGCTAAGAAAGTACAAGAGGCTCATCATCGGGAATTTCCATCTGGGCAACCATGGATGCTTTTAAGGATTTGCTGCCTGATTTCTTTTTGCTTTTAGATTTGCTGCCAGCAGTCTTTGTTTCCAAATCCTTCCCTTTATGGACTCTCTTAGCTGGAGGACCTTCTTCTTCATCAGATTCCCGATCTTCTGCTCGGAGACTGTCCATATCGCTACGTTCCTCCTCTTCATCATGAGCTTCTGCACTACTGGGGCTACTCTCCATGTCTTTGACCCGTTTCCGTTTAGAAAATGAACGCATCTCTGTGTCAGATTCATCCCTCTGTATTTGTTTCCCATCAACTTCTTCAGCATCTGGATCTTCTGAGTTACCTAGAATACCATACATGATTCTTTATGTTCAAATATATAGTTGAAAAGCTAATTTTACTTTCTTCCCCAGATCTACTTGACCTAACTAATAGTTTACTGCACAAGATGGAGGCTGCAACATGAATCTCTTCTGAGCATTCGACTTATTGAACAGAACTACTATACTCCAATTATATTTAACTCTAATGACCGTAGCAATAGATTGTCACAGCAGTCCACTGTCAGAAGACGATCAAGAATCTTTTAATCCCAAAGGCAACAAATCCATGTAATACAGAGAATTTTTTTTGCTTGAGCACTGACATATTCATCTTGTTAGACATTCATATGTATGATATGTCACAGTGTCAAGGATACTCTTTGAACCATGAGAACATAACTAAATAACAGCTCTCAAGCAGATCACACGGAGCTCCCACAGCAAATATGCATGCAAGAGCAAGTACATTGACAGATGGGACAAAGGAGAACCAGAATATTTCCGACAAACTATATTGCATTAAAAAGATGACACTATTTCACCTGATTCGACATAATCTTTAGAAGTTGTAGGATCAGCATCTGATAGATCTGAGACCCCCTTTCCCTCAGCATCCCGAGAGACAGCTTCTGATGTACTTCGAGGGTTGGGCTTTTTCTTTGGAGTTCTTTTTCCTTTCACTCTACAAATCAAGAATCTTTCATTTAAATCCTGAAGAAAAAGACATTTGATTGCTTAACATTCTGGATAAAATCCACTTACATCTTCACCGTTTCTTTAATCTTCTTAGAACCACTGGAAACCTTTTCTTTCTGACTGGGTATACTGCAAAGAATACAAGGGATCACAATGGCAGCACACGGTAAAAAAGAAAAGAAGGCTTCTAACAGTTTGCTTGCACTTGTATAAGTCCAGATACATAATATTTTCATGAAACAGACTTCCAGGGAGACAGGACTAGGAAGACACTTCTAATCCAAATGGTGGCAGAAAAAATAATGGGATAAACTTTATGCACATGAAGATAGATGCTTACGCTTTCTTTGCAGAAGAGCCCTTCAATGATTTTAACTTCTGTTAGAGAGATTCAGAGAAGTTAAAACTAAACTGGTTTGTAGAGAAAATAATGTATGCATAAGTAAAGCATAGTAAGATAACTAGAAACACGACACCCTGACCTTTGCATGTTTACGCCCCTTGTCCATGAGTTCCCACCGCTCCTTTTCCAAGTTGAGTATTTCAACATCTCCATCATCATAAAGAACCTTATCATGAAACATCCAGCAGTTTCAAATGATATTACAAAAAGAGCACACAATGAAACTAAAACATAAAGACTTTCCTGATAATTAAATAAAAAAAAGGTCGAGGAAAGGTATTTTTCACTCACAACATGCTTCCTTTTTTCGGTGTCATATGACTTGACTGTACCTTGATAGAACCTATTCAACCAACAGCATATATCATGTAAGAAAGGCATGATTCAATCAGAAAATGGAAGGCTCAGCAAAGATTTGAATGAAGGGTGAGTTACAGAAGAATTGACATGCAAATGAAGAGGAAAAAGGAAATTAATTTAAGAGAAAAAAGCTAAGGAATAACAAAGATCATGACATTTTTCCCTACTTGGGGGAAAAAAATTATATTGTTCATATGCTAGTTAAAGAAAGGCCATGACATCTATTAACTACACTCGAATTTGGCATCATCAAAAGCAACTGACTGGAATATCAAACAGCCTATATCCCAATTCCAGACACTATTATATTGACTTCAAAAGTTACCAGCACATAATCAGATAATTAGTCACTCACTGCTTATCCATTGGCCACCAAACTTTTATCTTGCATCCAATTAGGTCTTCGAGATCTCCAATATCCTTCAATGTGCACTGAAAGATAATGGCAACATAGGGAGTACCGGCTTAAAACAAACAAATTGCAGCTACTGAATGGCAAGTTAAGCTAAACGGAGTCATACACAAAGCTGAATACTGTCATATTGAGGATTAAAAAACATAGCATCAATATAAAACATGATTATTATGCCATCTTATCAATAAAAAGGTTGAAAGAAAGGCAAAATATTCTCATGAAACCCTCGCCAACCCAGCAATGCTGATATCCAATAAAATCATTACCGACTAATCTTATTACTTATGTAGAACTGAAAACTTAAAAATGTCTTAGGAACTGAAGGCACCTTAACATCCTGATCGTAGAGGCAACATGACATGTCTCACACACTATTAAAAGGGGTTAAATATGCATCAAGCAAAAAGAATCAGAAGTTACCCTCGCCAATCCAGCAATGCTTTTTCGTTTCCTCTTCTTGGATGAACCGCCAGGGGACATTACATCATTTGTACTAGCCTTATCAGTCTCCAACTGAGAGAGAGAGAGAGAGAGAGAGAGAGAGAGAGATTGTGATGATGATGATTTTAATGAAAGAGAAAAGTACACATAAAATGTAAAGTCATCTAACATGCAGGCATATCAACCTTCAGATCATCATCAAGAACTTCTCCACCTTCATGTGCCTCATCAGTATGATCTCTATCAGACCCTTTGACAGGGTGTCTTGAAGGGGAACTTCTTTTCTTGCGGAAGCTTGATACTAATAAGTCAGAATCAATCAAAGATGCTTTACTTCCCGACAACTTAGCATTCTCTGCACCCATTAAATTAAACTTCAATTAGTAATGATATTTGACACTGAACAATAAAATGGACCTGATGAAGGGGGGATCTTGTTACATACTGTTGGGTGATTTTACAGCACCATGAGCAGATGAAGACCTCTTGCGCTTAGGTATGGGACTTGGTGTAGCATCACTGCCTTCACTTTTTTCACCATTTTGATATCTTAGTTGAGATTTTGTACCTTTCGTGTCAGGATGTTCATGACCATTGACAGTGTCCAACTTGGCAGATATGTCCATAGTGTCCAAATTTATTTGTCTAACCATATTCAAGACATCAAAATCATTTTCAGGCTTTCTTATTTCACTAGTCTGGCCTTTTCTTGCTTTTCTGCCCTTCTTTCCATGAGATTTCAAATTCTTTACCATTTTCTTTAGTGGGAGTTCATTTCCATCTTGTTCACCAACCTTAGAATCCTCTTCCTCTGGATTTTCTGAAAGAACCTGATGTGCCCCAAAAGGAAACAGTAAGAAATAATGTAAAGGAAAAAGCAAGTCACTTTAAATTCGCAGAAAACTGAAAAGGCTATTTCAGAACATACACTGCTACATGTTTCCAATTTCAGTGACTCAAAGTGTGTCAAGATACTCTCGTCAGCCAACCAAGTCTTTCCTTCATTTGCCTATCAGAGAAGTGAACAAATAAGTCAACCTGATACGCTTTATATGGGCAACATAACTCGATAACCTTTAAAATTGGAAACATTAGACGGCAAACAAATACAACAAATACATGGAAGAGAATCTTGCACCAATCTTCAAACAGGATATGCCAGTTCACAGAAACAAGTGGAAGAAGCGAAAACATTTTCCAGGGCACAGTGCCCAAATAAAAGCTGCTAAAGGCTTCATCTGACTCTATCGTCTCTAAAACCTGACTGCATGGACTTTGCCTTTTGACCTAAAGATCCTACTCTCCCGCTCACCTTCTCTCAGCTGATGGGGGGAAGAAAATATTAGTTTTTTCAAGACACACACTGATACTATGAAAAACAGGCCAGACTAGCTTCTTTATACATGTTTACACAAATATCCTATCTCTCATAGTTAATAGCCATAGCCAGTGTTTCCTTTGTAGCTTAAGTCTTTGAGATTATGCCACTCTTGCAGAATCAACAATCAGGCCTTGGTTCCCCATATTAATCCTGTCCCCGCTATCATAGCAGATAGAGCCCAATAGCAAATTATTATTTAGATAAATCAACGTATAGCTCTCTTAAAATTGTTCAACAATTAGTATATAGCCGATTTATCCACAATAAGTTTATTAATTTTACCTGTAGGTATACGTCAATTTTCTTTTCAATCAGTAAATGGAGAAATCACATTTAAGCCAGAAAACATGAAGAATATTGATTTGAATGCTGTCAAATAAAACGATATGAACGTGACGCCATAATACTACCATGCAAGGGCATGCACAAGAATTCCATGGCGAAAGCGCCATAAATTTCCAGATCACATAGGAACTTAATGACAGGTACAATATAATCAAGCCAGTCAAGCAAAAAATAACATATAAATCAAGCCTATCAAGAACATGCATGAGCTGAGATCCAAATTTTTCACATATTTAGACACAACATTTCAGTCATAGAATTAGGCCTATTGCAGATGCTAAGATGGCGAATGCCTGTCAATAGAAATAAGGCTAGTTGTTGATCATCAGAAACTTGCCTCAGAGTTATCCCCTTCTTCAGTTTCACGTGATTTGTAAAGCATCAGAGGGAGGGAAACTGATGCAGGCATCACTTGCAAGCTGCCATCTGCTTGAGTCAACCTCTTCATAATTGACAGTCCAAGGTCACATATAGCATGTGCATTCTGATAATCACAGAGATGGAACAAATAAGATGATAACAATTAGTTGTGACAGCCTGATTGTGGGGTCTCACAAATAAGCTACTGCAGTTTTTACTATAGTTTCCTTAATTAGGCAACCATCAAGGTTTTCCCATTCTTTGTCCTTGGTAATGCTACAAAAGGGAAAATAAGCTGCAATAAATTTTTGTAGAAGGTAAAACTAGAAAAGAAAGGGATAGATCTTTCACTACCTTTGTCTTTGCTGAATCAACAATATCTTCTGAGCACTTGATATTTTGCAAGATAGAAATCACCGCAGAAACACTCTCTTTATCCTTTTTTGGGCCAGCTTCTGATTTTCCATCATCCTCTCCATTTATTAGAGTTGAAAGAAAAAGGTACAATTGCCTGAAACACAAAGGCAAAATCATGTGCCTAAAGTACAGTCTTTTGTTATCATCATGAAAAACGTCTGTAGCACCTTCATAAACAAACTCACGGAAAACACAAGCTCTAATGATAAAACACTGTGTAAATTCAAGCTCCTAGCCACAAGGAAGTTCTTATGTGTCAACTGCATAAACATCAGACTGTAAGAGGTAATATTGGCCCTCTACATAAGTTTTCAACATCGACAACCCAAACCAAAATCAGCATGAACCCAAACCATAAGGTCCAAAATGCATCATATTTATATGCATCAGTATCAAAATTCTTCGTAAGTACATGTAGCAAATAGGGGAGCAACCCATTAGTGAGGCTTTTTACACAGCCAGTCCATCAAATAGCAAGTGACATACACCTTAATGCAATTAAGAAATTTCATGAAGCAAAAGAAAACAAAAACTAGAGGAGGCAAATATTACAAGCACATTGCTATATTAGCACATTGTTAAATAGTCATGGGCATATTTTTTTGTTGGTTTTTTTTTGGGGGTGGGGGGTTGGGGTTTTGTTGCTGGTTACATAAGCCTACTGCCATAATCATGCAAAAATTAGGACTACTAATTGACAACAGCCAAACAAAGGATGCTACATGGGGCACCAAGCATATAAAAGTGCAGCAGATAGGAATTACATTAAACAATACAATATTACTAGAATCTATCCTGATTAACCCCTTCATGACAAGAGGATTTACCTGTATATATCTTCATAGGCTTTAATGTCCTTGCACTCGTCAACATTAGGACATGAATGATGAGCCAGAGCATGCACCAGGTATGCGAGAATGTGCTCCGGATAAGCAGTAACAGAGTTTGTATCACTTTGCATAGCTAGTTGCCTTGCCTTTAACTGATATTGTGTTTGTATGATATCAGCTAGATTCTGTTTTTCCTGTATATGTGAGAAACGACAATAATTATGCATCTTATCAAGATTTGGTTTCCATATGCCTACCAAAGGCAGGCATTAGAAAAATTGTTACACTTCAACCAAGAAATCATCAATCACCTCTTCAAACTCTGAGGTCTTCAAGCCAACTATCCCAAACAGGAAGGCACAAGCATATTTTGCGTCAAGTACACGATCCTTTATATACTGATGGATTTTGCTCAGGAACGTTTTCCTGGCTTTAGGGAAACCAATCTACAAATTTGAAAGTAATGAATATTGTAATCATTAACTACCACATAAACACCAGCAATAGCACAAATACTTTAGATTTATACTGCTCCCAGTAAGGCAAGAAATACAAGATAAAAATAAGAAATTCAATAAAAAAAAAAAAAAAAAATCAACCTCTGACGTCCTTAATGTCAAGTGGAATATGTCCACCGGGATCTTTTCGTCCCACTGTTTTGCCAGACGGATAATTGCCTTTGCAGAAGCCAGCTTCATATGAGCCTCATCAACTGAACTGTGAGAGTGCAAAAAGCAGATTCCTCAAAAAATAAAATAAAATAAAATGAAAGGAAAGGAAAAACTTTTAAGACACCAAACATGCAATAATTTATAAGTCGTGTGCAAATAATTTACTGCACTTAGGCATGTTTTACCTTGATTTGATATCTTCTGCCATTTCTCCAAACAACAGAATGTTTTTGAGAGTTGCCAAGAGGCCATCAATTCCAGGACGAAGATGAGCATCTTTGGCAGGCAAATAACTCTTGACTAGCGTCTTGATTCCATATATCTGCAAATGCAGAAATATGAGCATGGAGGATTGTTTCATTGGTTATTTATCAAAGACTCATAATATGGCATAATGCAAGCAGTAGTCACTCCATCCGTACATCATATCATCAATAGAAAAAGGAAAGGCATTGCTTTTTCACAATCTACTGACCTTCATCAGGCAAAGTTCACTTCTATCGTCCCAACTTGACTCTGTATTTTCATCTGCCTTCTGCAACAGTTGATAGATACTTTAGAAACACAAATTGCAAAAATTATATAAGGGATGTAAGCCCACAAGTAAAAATCCAGCAGACATACATCACTGCACATCAGAATCTTGCTTTTTATGAACTCTGTAATTTCATCTTCCCTAGTCTCAAAAACTGGCATTGCAGTTTGAGCTATGCATCCTAGAGATTGGAGAACAGCCGGTAACTGCGTCTTATCCTCCAGCATATCCACCAGCCTCTGTACACAAATGAGAAAAATAGATGATCACTCCTTAAATGTAAGCTGGGAGAACACGATCCTCTAAACAAAGGGTAGTCGTAGGAACAAACCTTATACAATACAGATAGTGACTTCAGGCCGTCATCCTTTGTTATTGCTGCCAAAGCATGGACAGCATACTTAGCCTGTCTTCGACTACCTTGTAAGCATAATCTCTCCAGTATAAGGTCCACTGAGCTGCAAACGTTAAACACAACAATATAAGTCAGATAGCAGAATGTACTTGAGTAGATCCAACATAAAAGGGGATCTTACAACTATACCTTGAGGATGCTGCAAGTTGTTCTCTTATGATACCACCAGCCTTCGCTAGAATGTGAAGGGCCCCCTCCTTAATTGTATCATTGTCATCCTTAATAAAATTCACTAGTTCTTCCTCAATCCCAACGAGCAGCGAGGGGCTGTACCGTGCAAGAAGCTGCAAAATAGATAGCAAAGAGAATCAGAAGCAAATATGTAGCTGGAGAGAAAAACCACAGCCTGTGTAAATAGATGAGTGAAAAAAGCAATGTAATAGTGTCTGCTTAAAAAGGAGAAAGGAAGAGATTAATACAAGAACATTGGAATAGGCCATTTGAGTGTGATGCCATTGCCATAAGTAACGGAGTATAATTTAATCAAAGAAGAAAACAAAGAATTCGCATATAGAGAAAACGGAGGCAATATTCCATGAAAATAGAACTGTCAACCAATAAATAATACAAGCAGCAGCAAGCAACAGGATAAAATGTGCAACACCATGTCAAGCTACATATGCAGGGGAAAGGCTCAAACATGAACCCCTTAAAAGTAGAAGCTTCTCAACCGACTGAATTGTCCAACACATGCAAAACACGTGAACGGAAATTAATAAAACAGTCAAACAACATGTACCTAAAACAATGGTGAAACAAGTTTCTTTACCACTAGAGTATTCATGCAAGATGATATCAGAGGAGTATTTCCAGCACTTTTCTGAGTAGACACTTCCAGAATAATCTCCTTCACATGTTCCTTGCTGAACAGCAGATAAGAACACTTCACTGACAACGTGCCAAGAAACTCATAAAGTCTGTGTTTTTCACCAAGAATCTTCAGCATATCATCCTGCAAATTAATTAGAGCTATTGAAATATAATTATGTAAAAATTTATTTTAAACTTTTCACTTTCCTTGAGAGAAATGCATCTTATGCATCTCTAGTGTGATTACTAACCTTATAAGTTCGAGACTGATCAAAACCAGTATCTGGATCTAGGAGACCCGCCAAGATCTTCCAGACATTAGTGTCTTTCAACTGATCGAGAATATGGAAATTCTCCTCTGCTTTTGCAGGGTCGGGAAAGAACCGAGACATAATTTTGAAGCAGAATTGCACCTTCTTCTGGATTTCGGGAGCATCACCACTCTGCAGTTGGAGAAAATCACTTGCTTAGGTCACCATTTGCATGTGTTCTTGAAACTGACAAATATTCAGAGTTTGCAAACCTGATACATCTGCCTTAAAGACAGATACCTCTGCATCTCTTGTTGTAACCTGAAATTATGAATGATGGCCAATATAGAAAATTCCATCAATAAATTACAAATAATTAATTCAAGATGACATGTAGTTGGATAATGTTGTGACAAACCTTTGCTTCTGCTCAAGCATCCGTTCAAGAGCTTTTACCTCAACCTTATCGAACGCCAAGAAGAATCTCACCCAATATTTAACTTTTTCTCTTATCGACATCTCAATTGGGTAAAGGGATCCATACAGGAAAGATTCTATCGTGTCAGATCTGTCCAGGTAAAAGAAAAAGAGTAACAATTCTGCATTTAAGATAGATGCTTTAACAATTTATATTAGTAGTTTACAGCTCCTAAATTGCAGCAAACTTATATTTAGCTTGCCCATTATCCTCACTATGCTTACTTCATATATAGAAAGAACCAGAAATGCTTCCCACGGAAAGTTGGGCTTTCAAAATGCATACACCAGTCACAATGAATCATTCAAGCAATTAAAGAGTGAACGCAGAAGCCCTCAAGCATTTCAAATCTGCTTTTATACAATGGTCCAATTCAATAACAAACCAACCAGAGCATGCAAAGGCATCCATGAAGAAATTCCATCACATATTGACAATGACAAATTAGCCAGTTGTATCACTTTTAAATTATCTAAATACTACTGGATGAAAGATGGTAGAGAGAAAGCGATAAGATGCCTAAGAGACAGTCATCACATTACAACCTAAAATATTTGAAAAGACCTAATTCCGACAAAAAGGCAAATAAGTTCATGAATTTTTTAGTAGACCAAACAAAGATCAATTAGAAAGAAAACGTTAAATCACTTTTCTACCCCAGGCAGCCTAATGTTAGCATCTTCTCTTTTTTATTGAGTTCGTTTGATCTAATTGCCTGAAAAAGAAAATGCATACCATAACACTAAGTTAGCAAAGAAACCATGCAGACAGAAAATTGAACACCAGTGGCATTTTCTATGAAACCAAAAGATGTGTCCTCCCTTTCAATGATTAGTAGCAAAACGAAATATTATCTAGCCCAAACACGACATGGCCTCGCACTTGAAACAAGAGCTTAAAGGGAAAGCAGAATCGCCTTCATAAGGAAAGAACAATGAAAAGTGTCAAGGCTATGGGTACACAACAAAGTAAAAAGCAATGTTATTGCAGAATGTATAAATGGATTTTGGCCTCCCATATGTGAGGATCAAGAAAGGTCCTAAAGAATGGCTAAATGAGCTTTGCTGATACCAATTAATCCCAGAGCAAAGGCCCCTTAAACATAACAGGACAAATCATTTTGCTGACAGTCCACAAAATGGGTTTAATGGATTTCAGCTTAAAAATATGAGCCACTTGAAGAGGTTGCAAATCACTACAAAATGAGTTTCAGTGGAACATCCATAGCAATTAATTTCAGATCACAGACCCTAAAACAAGAGGGGGAAAAAAGAATGGTTAACTAAAGGTTATGTGGGTGGGAATATTTCACCATAAACAGACTTCATGGTCACCTTTGCATGCCTATTGCCTCTAATTTTATAAGTAATTCAGCTTCAAAATACATCTGAAAGGAGAGCCCACTGAAACTCTGCATCAAAAGCTATGCAAACCAAAAAATCGGGCTCTCCTTTCCTGTAAAGTAATTTAATAGCTGAAAGCATAAATAAGCAGTCCATTTTAGATTAAAGCATCTCACCGAAAATCTTTGTCATAGAAGCATCTCAAGATCTTTCCTGGTATCCAGTCATATTTATTCCCACCACCTGACACGTCAGAGTCCATGCAATGAATCCTAATTATGTCAGCTAACTTCTCCATGGTGTATTTCTTGACCAGTGGCTGGAAATTTGGGAAACAAGTATTAAAATTCATGCCATAGCAAAGAATCTGGTAACAGTGCCATAGGCACAATGCAGCAGTAGGATAGGTAAGTTACTGATTTGTCTCGAAGACGATCTGCGACAAGTTTTATAGCATCAACTGGAACGGAGTTTGGAGAATTGGATGCCACATCGCAAATAACAGTGACAACTTGCTTTCGCACGTTCTCATCATAGTCCAGCAGTCGGTCGCATAAGGCATCTAACGATCAAATTAAAACATGTCAACAAATTTTAGACACAGATTGTCATCAAAAATTTCACAAGTCACCCTTACCAATTATTTGAGAAGATTCAGCTCTAGAAGGATTTGACAGCAGGAAGTTCTTGACATGTTCAAGGACAGACATTCTTACTTCAACCGCTCTATCAGTCAGCCTCTTCAAGAACTCTGAAAAGACTGGCTGGAAAGGCTCAGTGATAGCATGGCCAGGAATGGAAAATAAGTCTCCAACTAGTTTCACAGCTTTTAAACGAACTTCTAGCTGATCCGTCTGCATATAAGAACGTTATAAACTGAGAAATGATCCCTCAATTTCCCATAAGACTAAACCTCCTGAGTCCACAATATAATACATTGTATCACTTCAAACGAAAATCATGCAGATAATGTTACTCTACTGATAGTTCTTTTCTTAAGCCGTTGAACATAGAGAGTGTGCAGGTTCCTCTATAGGTACAATGGATCCAAAAATTAATCCAAAAGCATAGTGAAAAGTGACTACTTGAGCAGGCATCACAGACAACGAAATGCTTGAATGAATCAATACACGTACAGCAGGTTTCTAGCCAAAAAATCAGTATGTAAAGAACACAAACAAGAAGCAATAAGTCATGCATTACCAGTAGCTCTCCATTTAGATATGGGATGACTCCTGACAATATCTGAGGTGCACACTGATATACATCACATATAACCTTGTGGTAGTCGATTTGATTATTCAAAGGCTTGCTATCTCCGGACATCAATGAAACAAGAAGCTGCTTTATACCCGGTTCAAGTTTTGCTTCACAGTTCTCTATAACATTCATCGCAAGCTTTCTAGCAGCTCCAGAGAAATCCTGACAATGAAATTGCAAGAAAATCAATTCTCCTCTAGATAGAATGCTAGGAAGATGAAATGCAACAAGATACTAAACAGCACGACAGTCAGCTGCAGGTACTCACATTTTCGTTTTGACCTAACACAGACAGTAAAATCAACACAAGATCCTCGGGGATATCCTCACTCTCTTCCAAAAGAACAGTCATGATCGTTTGCATTGATGTCAGAACACTTTCTGGATGCTCATCACTGCATGTATCATTGTTCCAATTGAGTGAGTTTCTCCTTACTGGAGAAAGGTTATAATGGCATCAATTACAGTAAAACCTGACCCACTTCCATGCATCTCAGAAGACATTCCATCTCATCGTTAAAGCTATAAGCTTAGAAAAAATAAAGGTTTGTCAAAATGAATAATGCAAATGACATGAACAGTACAAACAATTAGTAGACTACACAAAAAAGTTTATCCACCCAGGCAATTGGCATGCACCATCATTTTAATTATTTATCTTGAATCAACCAAAGTGAAGAATATCCAAAGTGTTTTGGCATAAAATATAACACAGAGTAAAAAACGCATTTCCTGCCTCACAATGTGCTCAGATTGTGTAGATAGAGCGCAAAGGAGAGAGAAGGGAGGAGGAAAGAGAGCAGGAAAGGCAATTTCTTAGGTCTCATGTTGAACTTTCTAGACAAGCCTCTCCTACATTTCTGTCCTGAATTACATGCAGTGGAACTATTTTCTGTGGCAAAAGAAAGTTCGCTTATAGAACATTAGCAATAATTCATGTCCAGTTCCTGCATATGTTGACCCGAATACCAACTCACCATCATCAGATGAAGTTGAACATCCTAATCCAACCACATATAGCATGGAAAAACATGGCCGGCGCAGGAAGCTGGTAAATAAAAGCTAAAGGTTCTACTCTAACCTAACATAGCATGGAACAAATTAGCCAGTACAGAAAGCAGCTAAGCGATATTGTATGAGAGCTAGTGTATAATCACAGCCTGAACAATGAAACGTACCTGGCAACAGCAAAGAATGTACTGAACATCTCATTCACCAGATCATCACATTCTAGATCCAACATCACAACACATGACCTATATTTGGCAACAGTCTCCAATATGACCACTCTTCTTCCAAATGACGGACCACTAGCATCTTTTAATCCACTGAAAGTGCTTACGATCAATTGGAATATATCCTGCAAAAAGATTTTAAGCAAAGACCTTGTAACAATATACACAACTTCCAAATCAAAATACCTATTTAACAACCATTAACTTCAAAGGGAGTAACAAGAACCTTTAAAACATCATCATCATAGGGGGCATTGGGAGCTGTGATTCGAGTTATCTCGCAAACACAGGCTGCCACAAGAAGCTTGACATCTCTATCTGGATGTTTTAGCAATTCCGGTTTGACAATTGCTTTGAACAAAGGCTCTAAAGATTCCAAAGTCGAAGCTGATGGCGATTGGTCCAGCTCCGATAGACATGTTGTAGCTTGCTGTAATATTAATGAACATGTTATAATCAGCATCAAATCATGACTTAAGAACTTACTAAGTACACCATGAGCTTCAAAAGAATAGACACCAGATATGATCAGGGGGAATAAGGTAAGTCATTAAGTATGTTCAGACCAGCATAATCTGAAACTTTTCAACATATCATGCTTATTGAGAACAAGAGTTAGGAAACTGCTTAGCAAGTTTTCTACTAAGAGACCATCCCTAGGATCGGAGAACGAAGCACAGCTGGTAACAGGAAATTCAGGACTTGGTGTTCGGAACTTATTAGAAGGACGAGGTTTAATAAGACCCATACCCAGGACAAACCACTTCACACCAACGTTGTCAAACCCTAACTCTACTCTGGATCAATAGGGTGTTTGAAAGATTGGACCACAATAATAACATCCTCGAAATTCCCCCAATAAACTTGTGTGAGAACAACTAATTATGACTTTAGTAAGGCCGACTGAAAGAAGTAATATTATAAAGACCAACGTGATAACTAAACCTAGAATCACAAAACAAAATATAGAAATTCCAAGTCTGAACATATCGAATAGATATGAAAATATCAATTGGTAGGATTGGCAGAATTACACTTATCCTGTAATTTAATGATCAGGATTGGAACTCTATATTAGATCCTAACAGACTAAGATACAACTCCATATCCAGACTATTTATTCAGTTTTGGATCCTAGAATCACAAGACTTCAAGATCTGAACAGGGGACTCAACAACCATGCTTCAAACCACAAGCCTCAAAAGTCTAGGGTTTCAAAACAGGTATAGGCCCTTCCTTTCTCCACTATTACCTCAGGGTACATTTAAGCCAAGGCTTCACAACTAACCATAACAAAGTGAAAGTAAGAAAATAACAGATGACAAACAAGACATTCTCAAGTCAACTACAAGTTTCAGATGAAGATGATTTCAATTGATTGCTTATCTTCAACATCCAGGCTATGAGGGCTTTCACAGCTTCTGCTTCTTCAGCTTCTACATAAAAAAAGTTTCTTTCTACCTTAATAATGGCAATCATAAGATTGTCAATGCAACTAATATTTTCAACCATGGGGAATTAATTCATTCCAACAACAAAAAATCTTAAAAAGTTATTATAAAGCAGCTATCCATGCTGCTTGTCCAACATACTGAATGTAGTTGATTGCCTCAGCATTCTGAGTGAGGGTTCATGAAATACTAAGTGTAGCCACTCAAACAAGTACGCCCCAGAGAAACACTACACCTAATTGTAAGGACACTAGCTCTTGAGAGAGTTAGCATTCCTCTCTCATGGCGTTCTCCTCATTCGACAGCTTTTCATGCCCATGCTCAAATGCATCAAGTTGGTTTGAACACTCTTTCCTCTCCTCTTTCTTCAGAAACACCGCAATTCCCATCATCCTATCCTTTGGCATCAGACCATCCGTCGAATGCCGTCAAACGCAATTCATCTTGGGCAACCTTCCCAACGCTACATATTCACACTTCCACTACATCTGCCTTGTCACAGGCTAGCAATCAGAAAAGGGACATTGTCTAACTCTGAACAAATAAGCCCACTGACATTGGTCTTTTTTGGGCCCACCATATACTTCTTTACCTTCCTAATTCTATCGCCATGTTGATATATACATCCAAATCGACTGTCACTAAAACTCAGTTTAGGAGTGGGATTTCACAACACAACTTGACCATCAACTTACTAACTTTTTTCCACCAAAGCACACAGCGGTAAACACTAGATAACAAAATCTGGAGAGTGAATATGAAAAGGGGATCCAGAAACATATTGAGTTAAAACTTGTATTTTGACGGTATAAAATGTCGGTGGACAAACTCAGAATAATTACAAAACTCAATGCCATGGTCCAGCTCCTTGATTCTCACACTTTAAAGACTTGATGTGAAACCATGGTGGATCTAAATTAAAATGCCACAGACATATGCATCACTTTTGCAGTCCTAACAATCCAATAAAAATCCTACTTCAAGAAACATGATTACCAACCATAACTTGAAAATTTCTAGACAGCACAATTCTACTCACAATAATTTAGGCTAGAGAAATATTGCCATCATTATCCTCCCTCACCACATCCATGCTAGTCTAAATTGCCATCTAATCAACTAAACACCTTACTGCTAACCACTCTGAATGTATACATAAGCTGCATCTGTGGATACTGATATAGAGACAGATTTATATACTCTCCCACTAATTTCTTTGAAATGAGACTTTACCCTCCATTCAGAAAGTTTCAGGACACATGACAATAATAAGCATAAAAATTATGGACGACTGAAATGTTGTAAAACGTCAATTCTTTCTTCCCTCAATAAAATACAAAACAAACCCCTACTAAGAGGAATATGTGTAACAGCATGCAAATTACGATAATGTTAATATTCTCACCACGAAATCCGAAAAACCTATCATGCACGAGATTCTTGCCCCATTTTCATCTTGCAAGAAGCAAGAAATTCAATCCTAGCTCACCACCTACACAAATCTATCCGCATAAAGTTAAGGCACCCTCAGATGGCCGTTCATGGCCACTCATGTCCTAATTACGATAACCCAGTTAAGGGTTGCCACCAACCACACCGATTTCGCCGAACAAAACCCATTTCCTCTCGCTGAAGATGCAAAATTTTTGAAAACCCAAAACTCGAAAACCGCCACAACACAAGGCCGCCTAACCCTAACTACAACAGAACGACCTTTACCCCCCAACCGACCTCGCAGTCGACCTCCACCCCTTCCTCTCACCCCGCGAAATCGACTCCCGCGAGCTCGCGACCCCTCGAACCGAACCACACTACGAAATCCCCCCACCACACCCCCTCCACCACCCCGGGCAACCCAACAGGAGCCAACCGAAATAACTACCCACAACGGGAGAAGGGCCGAAAGCGAGCCCCTTCCACCAGGAATTCGAAAGAATGAGGGGGCGGACCTTGAGGAGCTTGGCGAGCGCGTCCTTGGAGGGAGGCGGGGACTCGAGCTTGGATCCGAGCTCCCTCAGCTGCTGCTGCAGCTTCTGACCCATCTCCTCCTCTCTTCCCCCGGGCGCGAAATCGAAACTGGGTCGTCGCGGTTCGTCGTCCTAGGGCTTCGGGAGCTGGAGCTGATTCATGGGTTCCGAGCAAAGGAACGAGAAGGAAGAGCGAGAAGCTAGCGAGAGAGGCGCTCGCAGTCGTTAGTTGTCGTGCTGCTGCTGCTGCGCTCGTGTCCGAGCGCGTGCGACACTCTCACTCTCTCTCTACTTTCTCTCTCTAGAAGGTGATTTTTTTCGAACGGGATGCGGAGTGAAATTGAAATCTCGATCTCAATCTCGGGGCCAGCTGATTTTTTAGGTTTCCCGTTTCTTGAGAATTTTGCTTAGGTGCCCCTCTAGTTATGCCAAATTACCCTCGTGCCCGAGGGGACTTCCCTCATTTTTTTCATTTTTTGCACTTACGTCCTCATCCCTGCTGACGACTTCACCGCACATGCGCACGCCACCCGCACCGCATGCTTTTTGGGCTCCCGTTTTTTCTTGGGGATTTTGCTGAGGTGCCCCTCCGGTTCTGCTGAATTACCCTCGTGCCCAAAGGGGTTTCCCTCATTTTTTTTTCATTTTTTCACTTACGTCCCTATCCTTTGTATTCAATTTTTTTACTTGGAGGCTGACGACTTCACTGCACATGCGCGCTTTTATCTCTCGCTCCGGCGAAAAGGAAGGGGCACTTTTTGGGTTCCCGTTTCTTCGAGGATTTTGCTAAGGTGCCCCTCCGGTTCTGCTGAATTACCCTCGTGCCCAGGGGAATTTCCCTCGTTTGTTGACTAACGCCCTTATCCCTTCGACGAGTCCCCCCTAGCGAACCCCTCGGGGCACTTTTTGATTCCCGTATCTCGAGGATTTGCTGAAATGCCCCCCCAGTTCTGCTAGATTACCCTCTTGCCCACGGAAATTTCCCTTATTTTTTTCGTTTATGTCCTTATTCCTTTCAGAAGTTCTTTTTTCGCTCATAAATCATTCGTTTATCTTAGACTCCGCTTGTTTCTCAAAAAATGATTATTTATATCGATTCATATAATTTAGCTAATGGAAAATATTTTTATGATCGCCAATAATTTATATTAAAATATTTTTGTGGACCATGAAAACATTCTTCGTTCTTCCATTTTTGTAAGAAATATAAGCAATCCATTTCTTTTTGTGAAAAATGAATTTGGAAAATATTTTTCTAAAAATGATTGTTTATATCCCTTGAAATAATTAGTCGATAGAAAACGTTTTTATTATTGATAATAATTTATGTCCTAACAATTTTATAAACGATGAAAGTATTTTTCATTTGGTCATTTTTACTAATCGATGCAAATGATCATTCTTTAAAAAAAAAATTTCTAAATCATTCATTTTGCAAAGTAAAAGGAGTCTTAGAGTGCGAACAATAACTATTCTGTCCATAAATTGATCTTTAGAACAAAAATAGATTGTTCTATTTATATTTTTCAATGAATTTATGAGTAAAAATACGTATTTGATAACTACACAAAATTTTATTGTTTCATAATTACAAAAATTTCTCCCTCTTAGGTGGCAACGGATGGCGGGGTGCGGGCGGTGATCGGCAATGGCGGGCGATGGCAACAAACGACGGTGGATAGTGAGGTACCATCGGTGGTGATAACCAACGGCAAAGCAACCAACAATCGGCGGTGATGGACAAAGAATGAACCCCGAGGGATGGTAAGGGGCGGCGGCGGATGGTGGGCAACAAAGACGGGTGGGTGGGCTAGTAGCGAAAACAAGCGATGATAATAATTTTTATTTCTTATTTCGTTATAAAGTTAGAGAAGTAGAAAATTTTTACTTTTTATTTTTATTTCAAACTTATTTCGAACTAAAAATTTGTTTCAGAAATATAAAAAATAAAAATAAAAATAAAAGATTGCATTATCAAATGGATTTCTATTCTAAAAATAAGTCTGAAACATAAATGGAATGATTATCATGCATGCCTTTATTAACCACTAGTGGTTGCCTCAATGACCACTAAGAGGAGGTGGGAAATTTGAGCCCCTACCCTGTCAAGGGGCTAAGGGTGAGAATGTTTATGATGCATTTGGTAACTATTCTATCCTTAGAAACAATTTCTGCTCAAGAATGATTTTTTTTTTATTTTGTTCTCTCGGACAACTTTTCGAGCATTTGAAGGCGTTTAGTAACTAAACAAAATTTCTATTCCTAAAATAGAAATGCATTTGGTATAATCCTTAAATTCTTTTCCGACTTAAAATTTCTTTTAATTTTTAAATAATTTTGTTATATTTTTCTTTTTTTATTTTTTCTCTCTTCTTCTCCTTCTTCTTCCTTTCACTAGTGCCTGGCCTATAAGATGGGCAATCACTAGCCAAACGAGGGCTAGCGACTGGCGAGGCTTAGCCTCGCCCTGGCTAGGCAAGGCTTGACCTCGCCCAAATCTAGGCAACGTTGCCAGCCATCGTCAAGGCCGGCAACCAATGAAAGGAAGAAGAAGAAGAAGAAAATGAAAAGAAGAGGAGAGAAAAGAGAGAGAGGAAAAAAAAAAAAGGATAGTGGGCTTGATTATGAAGTTTTTCCTAGATATAAAGAAGTAACTTTTTTTCTTAACTTCTTGATTTTGTTCCAAATTTATTTTCGAAAACAAAAAAGTTACTAAACAGATTTATATTCTTTTTTTGTTCAAGAGAGCAAAAGAATAAAATCAAACACCATTTGGCTAGTTACCCACTAAGGTCTTAGTTTTAAGTGTTGGGTTCGACTTCCACGCTTTGCAAATAAATGAAGCAAAAGTATGAGAGTGAATTATAAGTTAGGGTAGAACAAACAAAAAAATGGGAGCCTTATTAAACACCTAGCATCTAATACCCATAACTAAGCAAACCTAGACTAGTAATGCGGTTCCTATGAAAGAAGGCATCAAATCAACCTCTAATTTGGTGAATTGAATACCCATTTTGAGCAAATTCATATGTTGGAAAGGAAATAATAACTAGCATCTAATAAACAATGCAGCATGGTAAATGGAAAGTTCCCCACCTCTACGTTGGTGAATTGAGTTTTAAGGCTTTTGCCCTATGTAGCTTCAACTTTTAGCTCCTTTCAAAATAAAAATAAAAAAAAACACACACACACACATAAAATCGCAAGTCAAGCTAGTTTCCAATGAATTCGTGAATTGCGAACCCTTTTGGCGTGACCAGCTGGTGCGTTCGAGAAATTCTAGCCCTAGGAGCTATTGTTCAAATCTTACTAGTTATAAATATATAATTAAGAGTAAATTCTTGGGCGACGTGTCCGGAAACCTTTTCTTGAACTCGATAATAGATCTCAAATGGAACACAAGTTAATTGATGGCTCTTCACTTTGCTTGCTTTCAACAGAAAATTCACGAATATGTGAAATAGATCAAAGTTGCAATAATCTATAACTTTCCATATCTATCTGCACAACAACATACGAAATAAGAGTTTTGGGAGAACACGTGTCACCCTCTCCCCTCTCTCTCTCTCTCTCTTTAATTTTCTTTGTCATAATCGCTCCTCCCCCTTTTTCTCCTTTTTTTGTCACCATTTTATAAACTTTGCTTCTTCTTTTTTTCCCACTTTCTCAATTTTACTTTTAAGTGCCAAATTTTACTTTCCCTCCATCATTTTCGCATTTTATGTGTTATTGTCCGGACGAATCGTTAGATTTTAGTCTTTATTATTCCATCTTTCGATATTATTTTTTCTCATGCTTCTTTCTCTTTCAAATAATTACGATCAAATCCTACTTTGAAAAAATTGATTTTTTAACTTAATCATGAAGGGATAATGTCAATGTTTTTACTCTATATCATATCCCAAAAGTTATAGAATTCATTCTTTCAATCATCCGCTAATTTACTAGCCTTTTTGTATTTTTATGAAACCACAAGGTATATTTATTTAGGCATTCGCCATCTATTTTTGTTGTTCAACTCTTTCATAACATGAAAAAACCAAAGGCATGATACACTTTCTCGTTATTGGGAGAACCCAAGTACTCTCTTTCGGATCTAGGAAACAGTTCTCAAAGATCTTTTTTCCTTTTGGAAGATAGAGGAGCGAAACAATCTACCTATTGATATTGGAAGACCCAAAAGATTCTTCCGATGTATCATTTCTGGTCTAATGGAATTCATAGGTATAGGAAGAAGCCCTATCAAATAGAGATTTTTTCTTTCTACCATATTTTGATTGTTAATACAATATATAAGGATCGTGATGTCTTTCTATGGTATCACGGGTCTCTTTATTAGTTCCTATTTTTGGATTCAATTCTCAATTGCTCCTATCTGAAATAGGATCGAACACGGATTCGAATGTAGGGCATACATTTGAATGCTCACTTGGGTTAGCAGGGGATATGCTAGATAGACATTATTGAATAGCACCCTTTGATGAGAGATATGAGCAAGAGGCTTCGAGGAAACTAATGTTTTATGAATTATATGAAACCAGTTAGCAAATAGTGAATCCATAGGTATTTGAACCCAAGTATCCGGGAAAAAGCATAATATTTTAATAGAATTATATTGTTGTATCCAAACTAATACCAATTCAACCCATTTCATGAAAAAAAAATGTGACCAATTAACCAACTAACAAAACTACTTGTTACAAATAACATCTTGTTATTGCATCAAAACATATAAATGTTGACTAAGCCAAATCTGGTGTATCATAAGGGATTTGCCTTTTCTATGGATTGTTATGTATTGGATCAAAAACAATTCTTGAATGAGGTATTCAACTCTAGGGATGAATCGAAAAAGAAATCCTTATTGGTTCTACCTTCTCTTTTTTATGAAGAGAATGAATCATTTTATCAAAGGATTAGAAAAAATGGGTTCGGATTTCGGTTACCATACCAATGATTTGGAGGAGATCTTTGAAAAGCATTTAGTGGTCATTTTGGGATATGCATTTGAAATGGATGTCCGAGCTATGATATATATCATCAGCGATACGGAAATAGATCAAATAATCTCTTTCTTTATTCAAGAAAATGTGTTTTTAGCCAAAGATCTTATCATTTCCAAAGGAATTGGAGTTACATCTCTTTTCCATTTCCATTCAAGAGTTCTTATGTGTTTCCGCACGCCTTTGAGACCCCGAAAAATGGACAAATTTCTTTTCTTTTCTTAGGAACACATACGATATTCGTCATTACAAAAAGGATAATTGTAACCCCCCATTAACTACTTCATTTATGAATTTCATAGTAATAGAAATACATGTCCTACCAAAAAAATTATCACATTATGAGGAACAATATCACTTAGTGAGCTGAATGAGAAAATTATGATGTGTTCGGATTATGTCTTTATTGACAACATGAATAAACGATCTTATTATTTTAGAACTTTTTATTTTTACGTTGAATTAAATAAAATACTAACGCTATCTTCATGACAAAAGTTTATACCATGACAGGGGAAGGTTAACATACCAGTGCAGTATGAAACGAGGTTCGACAACCCTTTGTGGATTTTATTTTTCAATTTCTCTCTCATTTCTCATATGTTGATAGTCTTTACGACCATAGGCCCTTGTCCAGGCCAGTCGAAAGTGCATTTGGGCCTAGAAAGGTCCAGGCCGTCGAGTTCATGTTTTGGTCAACCGCATCCATGTGGATATAATATTAAAAAGTTCGTCTTCATAAAAATTCACCCATGCAAGATTCGTTTACCAATCAAATTTAAATGGTAATTTAATTTAGAAAGGCCAAATCGTAAAATTCAATTTGGTTTCTTTTTTTCTACAAACTATTTTTTCCAAGACAAGGTCTACTAGTTTGACTTCAAAATTTCACAAGCAAATCAAACAAAAGCAAATCTTGCCTAAAAAGAATTTGACTTTGCCCTTTTGCCAATTAGGGATAAGCATGATTTAATGATAAAATCTGAGCCAAAGAACCAGACTAATGGGAGCGTGTTTGGTTCTAGATTTCAAGGTATGTAGAATATGTTTCAAGTTCTAAAAATTGGGAAACCTATTTCAATGAGTAAGTTTCAAATTTTAAGTAGGCAAAATCTGAAACTTGAAATAAGTTTTTGTGTTTTTTTTTTTTTTTATGTCTTTGTGTGATTCTACAATATTCCGTGACATCAAATTATGGGTGTGTATTCTAGAACCGCCAGCCTGAACTTCCATTTTATGATTGAGATTTTTATTTTGTTAATGTTCCATATCATTCGTATTTCTAAATATAAGTTGTAGTTAGTGAATTATAATAGCAATTGATAGTCATTGAAGGTAATGATTTACTGCAATAATTTAATTAATAATACAACTATAACCTGGGTAGAATTTGAGATTGACCATGAAACCTGTGACATGATAGGTTTTGGGTTTCAAAGTATGCAAGATAAGTTTTAAATTTCCAAAAAATAAAGAACCTATATTTTAGTGGGTAGATTCTAGGTTTTAGGCAAAACTCATACGGAACCTAAACTACTCACCCTTATTGCCAACACTAAAATCTACTAAATTTTGGTTAATTTCCCTTTTATTTTTTTTTTAAATTTATGTAAGGTCAACAGACAACATGAAAATAAATTCTAACCATGTGTATTTGGAGGTAGTTGCTAAAGCAAGTTCTCACGCTAATCAATCAAGAAGGGCATAAAGGAAATAACAAAATAGTGAAACAGTAAAGCTCTGGAAAAATTATCAAAAAAATTCTATACCTATTGTGCGGTGAATAATTTAATTCTAAACATTTTCAATTATATCAATTAAGTTATAAAATTTTTAATAATTTACTAATTTAGTCATTCCAATCAACTTTAATAAAAAATCGCTAATATACCGGTCTATTTAGCGCCTACCATCTTCCATACACAATTGATACTGATGTTGATCATTTTTGTAATTTTATAAAAAAAAATGATCTTTTCTTTTCTCTTCTCTTCTTTCCAATCTTTGGTTGACAAGGTCATCAACTAACCCTCAGATAGTTTAGGCGAGAGCCTCCGTGCCCTTGCAAAGAACCAAGCAAGCATTACTAGCCCTCGCTAACCTAGAGTTGAAAAAAAAAGAAGGAAAAATAGAAAAATTGTAAAAATAAAATGTATTTTCAATGTCCTAATTCGCCATATTTTTCCTTGCATTGAGGGCCCGTCATGCTAGCGTAAAATCTTAAAAAATATATATGCTAGTCAATAATTTTATTTATTTATTTATTTATTATTATTTTTCCACTAAGCACCTAAAGTTAAGCAGGCAACTTTCTTATCAGGGCATCGGGGAACATTATTGAGAACAATCCATCCGTCTGCGTGCAAGCGGTCGGCATCTCTCTGTCCGGCAATACGTCGAACACCTAGGCGGCGCGGGCCCAGGCGGCGACAGCAGGAGCGCTCCCCATTCTTCTGGGTCAGCTAGGTTCTTGCTTACTTTCCCTCTACGTACTGCTAACAAGTTTTTCCGATGCATTTGGTGTTCCGGGACTGGTTCTCTTGATCAATTCATTGGACTGTTTGCTCCTGTCAAATGGTCTCTGTTTGTTAATTTGTAGTTTGTACTGCAGCACCGCATAGGAGTTTCTGTATCGAAGCTTCCCGGAAATTTCGGGTCTTGTAATTACTCTGCCTTCTGCCACGGTCTTAAATTGTCGAATTCTACTCGCGGGGAATGAAGGGTCTTGTGCATTTCAAGGTTTAGATAGCTGCATTTTGATTCTGGAGAACAGACTTAGTGTAAATTCTCTAACTTGAAGTTGAATTGCTGGTTTTTGCTCGAGTTTACGCCGATTCATAGCCTAGGTTTGAGATGCATTCAAAAAACTTTCGGCCTTGGCGGACTTGTTTCTGTCTACACTCAGTCCTTCTCTTTGCTTCGGGTTTTTATGTGCATGACCTTATATTATCCTTCGTGCCATTTGAATTCTTCGCCAAGGTTTTGATGAAGGTTGCATTTTTCTCTTGCTTGCGATAGGATGAACTGTATAAAGCAGTCCATCTTGAGGAACATCAGGTTGAGGGCCTCTGCTGGAACGCATGTTTTTGGAGCTGAGAATGGAAGCGTAATGGAGCAACTGACCCGGCTGATGTGCACGGCGATGACTCATAGCCCGGATCAGATAGTTGATAGAGTGGTCAGGCTTGTGAAGAAATTTGATAAGATTGATGCTAGTAAGGTCGTTAATTCTCTCTTTCATTCGTTCTTTTTGTATTTTATAGCAGTTGCTCTTGGACTATGAATTTTTTGTGTATCAGTTTGAAGCCGCACTGAGTGAAGTGAAGCTTTGGTCTAATTGAAGTCCCCTCCAATCAATTTAAGTTCATTTTGCCTTTCGAGCTTGACGTTTGTTAATACGATATCGAACAGGTGACTGAAACTGCGGATTTCCAGAAAGACTTGTCCCTGGATAGCTTAGACAAGGTGGAACTTGTCATGGCTCTCGAGCAGGAATTCTCCATCGAAATCCCTGAAGAGGAGGCAGACAAGCTCGCTTGCTGTGCCGACATTGCTAAATTCATAGCTTCTGGTTCTGTTAAAGCTGCCGAAAGCTCGTGAGGTCATTTGCTGTAATCGGCGGACGGGTGTTTCACTGATATCTTTGTTTGATTCAACCGAATTGAGATTCGAAGTTTTATCGGTCATTTTGATTTGGAGGAAAATAGAGAATCTGTACGCGAGGATTGCAAATTGCTGTAGCAAGTAAAACTCCATTATCAGGTCTTGGTTCTGATTTATAATTTGCATCAATGTTCAGCCTTTGTGTGACTCATGTCACCTTGGACGTAGATAAGAACCTCTTTTGCCATTAGCATACCGGTCTATGCATATACTTACACGCACACAAACACCAACGCGCTATTCACACTCCCTCTGTTTCTTTTGGTTGATGTACCTTCTGCAACTCTTTCTTCTGGATCATTTTAGTTCTCTGAATTCTATTTTACAAGTAAACTGTGTGGAGTTTGCAAGACCACTAGCTCAACATGTGACTGAAGCGCCATCGAATGAGCCGTGTCCTCGGGTGTCGGAATGCTTAATTTAAATAGCTTTCTGTGGGGCTGCTCGATGTCTTCATGCAAGCTTCTGTAGGCTCGGTTGCCGAATGCAGAAGTCTTATTGTCCCCGCCTCGTAAGTTCGGATCCCATTCCCGACAGAAGAAAGCCTCACTCTCCTGTGCTTTCTGATATGTGCCGGTCGGCAGAGCGAGTTCCTCGGCATTCGAACGAGGTTGACCGAACATCTCTTGTTCAGGTTGGGGACGGCGTGGAGCTCCGAAGGAAGATCAATGAAGAAGTCCCCATTTTCATCTGTCAAGCCGTGAATTCGGCTAGATTTGCTTTCTTTATCGTCGGCACGGCAATTGACGGCTACTGAAGCACCTGCACAGGTTGTTTCGAAGGTGAGACGACATCGATTTCATGCTCGTTACGTTAATATTATATCGACAATGCTCTGTCCCAATTAGACTAGTGTAAGCGAGTGCTCGGGGGTAGAATGGCATGTCTCTCTGTGATGATTCTCGAAGCATATTAGGCTTCCGTCAAGGGAACCCCAATGCCTATGCCCGAATCCTTGGTGACCAGGGCCGAGTCTCAGGTAGTGCCCGATAAACCGGTGCCCATGCCCGGGAACTCAGCACCTGCACCCAAGTCACTTGCGCCTGAGCCCAGGTCCATTGAGGCCCGACCCGGTTCATTGGTGGCTGGGCCCAGGTCCACAAAGGCCGAGCCCAAGATCCCGGTGCCCGTGTGGGGTAAATTCCCATTTTTTCACGGGACTGTTTCGCTCAGAATCATTTTCATTCCTTTCCTTTTTCCGGACTCCGACCCGAAGACAAATTCGACATAAATTCTTCCAAAAAATTAACCGAACCATGAAGTGAATGGTACCTAGGGCTGTCTAAATCCAGCGAGGCCAAGACAAGAACGAGACGTGCGATTCAATGTATGGAAAGCTAGCTTTGTAGCAGATGTTCACACAAGAAAATGGGAAAAGAGAAAAACTCGTCCTCTTGTCTTCCCCACATCTCCTCCTTCCCATCTCTGGATTCTTTATGAGTTTGCAACTGCTTTTAATCTGAAATACATAGAAGCTAACGAGATATCGATTCCAAACGTTCGTTGTGGCCAATCTATACAATTGATATTTATTATAGCCAGAGCCGAACCGACTCATTTCGAATTATGTCTATGTGAAACGAGCGAGACCCGATTTCTCTTAATCTGATTTGATACCCCTCGTTTCGACTTTACGATCTTTTTGTAGATACTCAAAAGGTCCTCCTTTAGCACGTTGGAGTTTCGTGAGAATAGTTAAACGAAAGAAATTTGATCACAGCTTATCACGAACCTGACAATGGCCATGCATGAAGCTGAGGGTCACCGGGCAAGCACGCCTCGCAGAGAACCGAGCCGGTGACGAGGACCGTGGATAGCTTCTCCTCTCCGTAGCCCGCCATCTCCACCATCTCGTCCCTCCTCACTGACAGCTCGGGCTGCAGATCCTCCTCCACCCCAGCCACTGCCGCCATAACCGCCGGTGCTGCCGGTGAATTTGCCGCCATCACGACTACCATGAAGAAGTTGATAAAGAAGAGGAGCATCGTCATGAGGTGGCGGCAACCGTGAAAGCAGCTCGTCATCTTCTTTGCGCCTGTTTTTCCGGCTTCGCTTTGCTTTGTTTTGATTGACGTGCAGAAGATGGATGGAGAGAAGAAGAAGCAAGCGGATCATGTAGAGAGGCTTGGCTTGACGTTCGGTTTTTATAGTGCTGAGGCTTTGGAAGTTAAATATGGAGTTGGCCACTTTCAATATGAAATTTACAATCCTGACCTTGGACCGTCTAAAAATTGAAATAATTGACTGGAAATTCTTAAATTTATCACGAAAACCCAAATAAATCTTGACATTTTTTAAAGTTATAGTTAAGTTCTAAAACTTATAATGAAGGTACAATCAAATCCTAAACATTTCAAAAAAAAATAATTAAGTCCTTTCGTTGAATGCACTTTTTGAATGTTTCAAAACTCGATTGTCCTTTCATAATAAATTTTAGAACTTGATTGTACTTTTTATAAGTTTTAGAATTTAATTGCAATTTTATGACAAGTTTTGAAATTTCCACTATACTTTTAGTCATTGAGTTAATGTTCGTGAAGTGAAATGTTCAAAGAATGTTTGAAAATACATGCAAGGAGTTATGGAGAACTCAAGGTTTATGCACTTTTCATGAATGCATGGCATGATTATGTATTGTGTAATTGTTAATGATGCATAATTAAGTGAATCTAGCATGTAATCTTGGCAAGTTCCCGAACTGAAAGCCCTAAGTTTTTTTATCGTTACTACAGTGTACATTTGATGATATGCATTAATGCCACTTCTATTACTAAATGAAGAAGAACTATAATACATGGATTATTCTTGATACAATTTGGTGAAGTTCTTAAAGCATAGAGATAGTCATCACATCACATTGCTTACAATGCAAAAAGAATTTAAGTAGAGAACCGATGATTTGAACACGCCCAAATAGCAGTCGGATATTCAATAAGCTTGGCAAGCAACGACTTGATATTTGACAATTAATCGATAGGACGTTTGAGTAGTTTTGAACATGGGTTTCACCATTTTGTTGTAGGAAAGCTATCACATGTAGATGTATGCATCAATTGATCACGCTGGATGTGACATTTACCGGAATTTCTAGATGGAATTTTTTGTTCATGTTTATGTTTTTTTTCGCATATAGTTGAAATTGAGGGGCAAATGTGTCTTTGCATATATATCTCGACAAGATACGACATGGACATGGGCCATAAATCTGAGACCGTAAGTTAAAGGTAGGTAGGTTGCCTACTTTTCGATGGCTCCGCATGCTCTTTGTTTTTCTATTCTGCAGACATTTTTAGGGGTCAGATCACCCGTTTACCAAGCTCAAGCTGCTCTTCTTTCCATGCAATAATCTCTCTCTCTCTCTCTCTCTCATAAATTCAAGCCTGCCCCAACTATCATCCTATCTATTAAAACACCAGCTTACGCATTCTGCTATAAAAACCAGGTTCTCTCTCTCTCTAGAGACATCTACATGGGTTGGTGAACTTGGTAAGAACATTTGAACAGTGAACTTCACCACGATCGACACTTGGAGCCACATGAGATGTGGAAGAGTGAGATGGCGATGCAAAGTTTGATGTTGGATCAACTTTCCCAACATGGTAGTCTCCCGAATCTGATCAACTAATTAAAACCCCATCTCATACGTCTTTCCCAACTTCGTGGGCAATATCTCCTTGCTTTTCTTAGCTAAATCGATGACTAAAGCTCGTACTAAAAGTAATCTCAGATGTCATAAGTTTCGGATAACCGTTATTCTTCTCGCTCCTCTGATTGGTGGGTCGTCGATGATTCGGGCATGTTTGGCATAAACATGATGCCGGTAGAGAAAAGGTTTAGAAAAATTAACGGACTCCACGGAATAAGTGCGTAGACGGACGTGTTTGAATGCTGTTAAATCGATTTATTACGTAGAGGATGGTATATCTATTATGCTTGAGAACTCTATGTGATTTTGGCCTCCTCAACATCCACTATGATCTTGTGCACCAGAATTAATTAGCAATTACATCAAGGTAGTGGCTTCGTGGCTTTGGATTGTCAGTTCCATAGGCCAAAAAAGTCATGATGAGTACTTAAGACTTCTAGATCTCTGGACCATGGAACACTCACCAAGGTCATGATCATTAGGGTTTCTTTTAACACCCTATTAGTGAAGAAATGAAATTCGTTGTTCTTGGCCATCACAAGAGTAATGTCTTAAAATTACAAGTGCCACGTGTTGCCAAGTTGACGACATAACATGTCCAACTCCGAATCATGAGATTTCATGTTTGTTTTTATATTGTGATTGGTTCTGTCCACTGCAATGTTCATAAGATTAATCTATCTAATATAATTTTTTTCATTGCCAGGATATCAACCATGATGAAAGTCATTAAGCTTTTTGATTTGATATGATGTGTGTAAGTAGGGGATTAGCACGTCATTGGGAAAATCAAAGTCAACATTAAAAATCTTCAATCGTGTTCAAAGAGGCAGAGAGATGCTGGTAGTGTTCCACTTCAAGATAGGAACTTAGGGTCCCCAATTGCTCCATCATGATTACTTTAAAAAGTTAGGTGGATTCACCGTTCCATTTGCATAAGATGCATTTTCCTATTTAACAAAGTGGAGAGCGTGCAAAACGTTCCGAGTCTAATCAAGAGATTTTATTTCAGGGCGGATTTTGGTCTTAGTCTTTTTTTTCACCTATCACATCCCGTTAACGTCCATTTTCCTTAGTCGAAAGCTTTCCCAGACTCACCTTTATATTATAACCAAACTTATGTCTCTCCATAATTTCCAAATTATACTGTATTCAATTGATTACATGTGATTGAGTTCTTTTATATGTCACATGCTACCTATATTCACTTACAACACGATCAAAGCATTCTCGAATATACAAAAGACGAAAAACATCGATTCGATGTGTCATTTTCTAGTCTCATTCTCATGTGCTCACTATAATGGTGGGTAATCAAGCTTATTGAATCTTGAGCACATCAAAGTGAGAATTGAGGAGATGGCAATGTTATTCATGAAAAAGGCTATTATACCATGGATTCGATAAAATCCTTTCCCAAATTCACTAATACATGACATATTATAAATCAACCTCGTGTCTCCAAATTCCCAACTTACAACATATTTAACTAATTACACGTGATCAAGTTCTATTATACACTACCTATATTCACTTACAACATGATCAAAGCTTTCTCGATTACACAAAAGACGGAAAACATCGATTCCATGCGTTGATTCTCTAGTATCATTCTCTTGTGCTCTCGTTGAATCTTGGCCACAGACACAACAAAACCTCCATGACAACTACCACCAAAATCAACATTCCATCGACTAAACAGTCAGAATTAACCGCTGACAAATCAAAACATACAAATCGCCACTATCTTTTTGGGAAGTGGTGTTGGAGAGCATAGGGCCAATCACCTTCCCGTAACATATACTCGCATTTTTACTTAGCACCACTAAATTTGATCCTCGGGTCCCCCCTCCGATTTCCAAATTTCGATTTCAAAGGGGGCGGCCAGCAGGTGCCCACGTGCCACGACCTCTAGGGCTGACGTGGACTGGCGAGGGTTCGTTCTGCGGGGATCACCACCGTCCAATGTGGGCGATTGGCAAACCCTAGGGAAAAGGAGAAATGACTCATCCTCATAGTTGTGTCCATATCAACCGGGAAAGTCAAAGGTTCGATCCATTTGCTGATCCGAGAATGGAGTGGCGATTCCTGGTTTTCTTGACTGCGGAATTACGACATGAGGACATCATGCATTGCGATAACATGTAGCAAAAACAAAATAAAGACTACATATGACATACACATATACATGTACATATACATATACATATTTATGTGTACAGTACAAATCTTTGTGAAATGCAAATATCGTTTCATTATTTCGCAAAAGTAAAATAAAATCATAGAAAGACTCTGTTTGTTTTGCTGAAAATGACTAATTTGGAAAATTTTTTTTATTGAAGAAAATGTTTGGAGACAAATTATTATGGACAACGAGAATATTTTTCATTAACTAAGTGTTTCAAGCGATATAAGTGATTATTTTTGGGATAATATTTTTCAAATCATTTATTTTTCACAAAACAAATGCATCCAAAAATGAAATTTGTTTTCCATAACTAATATGCTGGTCTACTTTACATTGTGAAATGTCCATATTCGATGATACCTATGACTTTTCTAGTCCCTTTCGTTTATCATCTTCCCTCAATTACACTCATTTATCTTTTAAATCAAACCACGGACTCTTTTATTTACCGAGGAATAAAGATCACTGAAAAACTCACATGCCAGAAAGTTTCATTGGAGTACTTCATCCCAACAAAATTAGAACTTATATAATTTAGAAGGACAAGCATCGCAAAGGGCCTATTAGCTCAGTTGGTTAGAGCGTCGTGCTAATAACGCGAAGGTCGCAGGTTCGAGACTTGCATGGGCCAACTTCTGTTTTCCCTTTCTTCGTTCTTTTTCTTAATTTTTTTAAAAATATTATGCAGATACCACAAGAAGTGTAAATACTGGGAAAATACAAAAATAAATTTGGAATATTGTGTCATCATGAGTATAGTTTGAGTTTTTTGTGATGTTAATCTTTAAATAATCTTTAAATAATTGACGTTTGGTGTTTAGTTTTATGTGTTTCTCTTTTGGCTTTTGGCTCGAGCATATTAGACACACATCGGATCGATTTTGCTATGCTTTTTGACATTGTTAGTTCATGTTCATGTTTACAGACTTTCACCCAAGAAATCAAATTTTGATCACCCATCATATCATACCGAACGATTAGCCAAAGATTTCTTGGCCAGGCTTGATCTACCTAGTACCTGGGATCAGAAGTAAGCTTATTGAATCCTCATCAATGATTCAATGTGTAGAAAGCAACAGGACTTCTTGCATACAAGCTCCCCCTGAGAACTGATGTGGGAGACAATGAAGAGAAGCTCTGGTCATAGAACCTTGGAGGTTTCCGTAAGGGCTTAGATAAGATGTACGATGCAACGTAGAGAAATCCTGTTTCGTGTAATGAATCTTATTCATCAAGGGCTTCAATGCCGTAAGAGACACTGTCACACTCTGCATATTATTCCCGCATGTATGCAGTTACAATGTCTCCGGTCATACGACACATCAATCTCAATAGAATGAATCTAAGTCATTGTAAGGGTCGACCTCTCCGACGTTGAATTGCACCTATGAATAAAAAGATCCTTTTCAGATCTAATGACAGTAACAGGTCACTACTTACTGCCTGCGCTGGAAATGGCTGTTCCGTCCAAGTACAAGTAGTTCTTTTGGTCGGTGAAGCTTGATGTTAGTACTGGAGTGAATCCAGAATACTTCCCATTCTTCTTTGCCGAGCACATCTTTATAATGTACCTGACAAGCTCGTTTTTTTGGGAGAATGGCTGTGCTGCGTATTCTTTGAACGGCATCCACTGAAGGCAACAAGAGAATTACCATTGGACTATATTAGAGAATTGCTGCAGTGCTTATCCTCTTAGCGTGCTTTGCGTTAGCATAAGTGGTGCTTATCCTGCTATAATCTAGTATTTTGTATGCAGTTTCATCATTCATTTGCAGGATTGCACTAAAAAATTCTTAGCTTGGAAAACCCCCATGTTGTTTTGGTTGGATCAATAGCTAAACCAATTGGAAGTTTCAGCTCACATTTGGCAGGTTAGAGTGTATGGCAAAAGCACACAGGACAATGCATGAGAAGGGGAATTAATCAGTCAAGCAGGGAGGTAGTAACCAAGGTACCGAGAATGACGAAGAAGAACGAATCGGCCAAATAGCTATATCAATAGTACCATATCTGATTACCTGAGCAGCTTCTATCTCCACATCCTGCTTCTGGATGTCAAAGGACAAAGGTCGCAACAAGCAGACGAAAAATAAGTCCGACTTCTGAAAGAACGACTGATGACTTTGCCTGTGGATAGTCAGTGAAGAGTTAGGAAATTGTAGTATCTTGCTCAAAATCTGGTTAATGGCCTGGGAGTTTCGAGGCCCAGACACACTCTTTACAAGATCAGTGACATAATGTAACGCACTTCTTTTTCAGACAGGAGCTAATGGGTGCTATGTGCAAATAACTAAATTTCAAAATGCCATTCAGCAATGGCCATGGTTTGGCTCTGACCCTCCACAATAACGCAGGTGGAGTGTGTTATGTCTCGAGAAAAAAGTCGCACAGTTAAAAAGGAAATTATTTAGGAAGAAAAAATAAGAATCTTATCCCAAGAACGTAAGTTTATGACGTCTGAAACTAGGAGAAAAAGGAGAAATGGACTTACCTAAATCCCAAGACTTCCACGAATTCAGCATTAATCTGCATATACAGAAACCACATGACATAAATCTTCACAGCATATAAGCAGCCATTTGTATAATCACATAAATATTACTCACTCCAGTCTCTTCTTTAGCTTCTCTTACTGCAGCTGCACATATGTCTTCTCCCTGAAGATGGTGAAGCAAAAAGATGAATAATCAAGCAGAAGTTAGGTTACTACATTCAAGTCTGCAGTGTAATCATGACCTCATCAACAACACCCGTTGGGAACTTCCAAACGCCAGTCCCTCTAAATATTCCAGTCTTCTCTTGAACAACAAGCACCTGCCAGAACATCAGTTGAGAATTACTTATAAGCCACGGGGCATAGTTCTAAAATTATGATGACGCCTCCAGGAATCAAAACGAAACAATCACGCCATACATTATGGGACACCTGGAATGGGACATGAAAGATATAAAGTGAAGTCTAGCGGTGAATCCCATGCTAAGTTTTACAGCGATGTACACAGAAGATGACAATACATTTTCTGAAGGATCAGAGTATAGACATCATTAGGACAGAGATATGATGACCAGAAAGCCACAGTGCTCCTCTGGCAGATTAAATCTAAGGGTAAATGACATGAAAAAGACAGCCTCTTCTCTTTGTAACCAGTTACAGTACAAGAAGGCAAAGGAAAGTAAAACTCTTTCTCCCTGTGGCAACTAATAGGAATGATTCAGCGTCCTGCATGGTATATGGAGTACACACATGAATATGAAACACTAATTACCTAGAGGTTGGTGTCTTAGCATAGCTCTCATGACTTAGGACTAACCGATTAGAATGCTATTACATAATGCAATTTTATCTAGTAATCATGTTTATGAGGAACATAATGAAGTTAGAAACTTCTCTGAAGAATTGACAGTAGGAACTTCAGCAACAGGTGGGCTGAGTAAAATCAAAGCAAGGGCTCAAAATTTAGAAGCAGATCATGAGAATATCATCCGCAAAAAAAGAAACGGGCTATGTTGGATCCATAATCATCACCATTCCTCAAAATTCTGCCCATCTCTTCGAGAAAATGAAACAAGCTCTCCAATGATGACTCTGTAATAGAATCTCAGGAAAAGAATCATGAAGGGATGTGATGAGAAGGCACAGAACAGGCATGAAGTACGTGATTGAGCAGGAAGACTGCTAATACAAGCTGTGGATATCTCATGGTATGAATGAGAGACGGCAAGAAGACCAGAACCCACATGGGCAGAGACCAACCCTAAACAATAAATAAAATTGCATCCAAATATTTAATCCATGAGATTCTCCAGCCGTCTTCAGAATCTTTACAATTGGATTCATACTAGAGAAAAAACCAGTTCTACTCAAGTGGGTCATTTCAGCTGAAGTTGCTACCACTGATCTCACAAAAAGAAGTCTTCTCTTAATGATTCAAAGCAAAAATCTGCAAAAAGGGGCTCTTAATCTTTCACAAAGAGAGATGATCTTGCGCAGAAATTTAGACTGGGAAAAATACCTCCTCCTTCTCATTCATGACAACCACACCAACGCCCACTCTGTGCGTCGCATTTGCTGGAATGGTATGAGCACTTTGTGGAATCCAATACACAAGCATCAGATACTTCGGCTCCGCATGGTGATACCAAAATCCTTCCTGCCCAAAGTAGACGACAATCACCACATCGAGCAGAAAACTTAATCCAAAAGATATGATCGTCAAAGTAAACACATAATCGGTGGCAACCAGCACCCACCCCCCCCCCCCAGAAAGAGCCAAACCACTTGACCTTGAGTTCAGTGATCAATCTGTGGAGTGCATAGAACACTTACCATGACAGCAGCTTCTACGAGATTTACGAGTTCAATAGGTAATTTGATCCACACACCCCTCTTCCCCTGCAAAAAATGCTGGCATTTCAGCACTACAAAACAGCAACATGAACCCATAAAACAGAGGAAACTCTCAAAATCTGAAGATGCAAATCCTAAATCAACAACAACACGATTTCACGAGTGAATAACAGGAGGTCGGCCGGAATGCGGCGTCGTCTACATGCTTTACGCAATCTACCAGGATAAAGGACTCAAATTCGATGCGAAAATTCAATACTTAAAGCTCGAACCTGCTCTCTCCAGTGCGAAATCGAGGCCCTGAGCACGGAGATGAAGGTGGCGGAGTCCATAGCCTCCTTCATCTCCACAATGACGCCGCCGTAATGGTCCTCCACGGAGCTCAGCAATCTCAATTCGCTCTCGACCGCCGCCGCCGCCGCCGCCTCCGCGGCCGGAGAAGCGGCCTCAAACGGCCTCGACATCGATCCGATGGCTCTGGGTCGAGCTCGAATTCCTTGGAAAAAACACGAAAAACCCACAACGTCAAATCCCATTACCGAGCTCCAAGAGGACACAAATGCGCTAAAACAAGAACCAAGATACCCAGTGGGGGACGGATTCTTGAAGCGAGAGAGAGAGCGGCGGAGCGGTTCCGGGGAGGAGGAAGAAGACGGCGGAGGAGAGGGAGGGAGGGATTATTCGCGGCGGCGACGGACGACGGGACGGCGACGGGGACGGGAGGGAGCGCGACGCGGAGCGGGGGGAACCTGGAGAGAGACCTGCGCATCGTTTATACGGGGGAAGGGGAAGAAGAAGGTGGCAGCTCGCATCCGATTCGGATGCTCCAGTCAGGCCCGCGATCGTTTCGATTCCCCGCCACGACACGCCTCCTCTTCCACAGCCACATGTGATTGAGTTCGTGGCATGGCGAGCGTCATCGTTCGTCGTTCGAAACGGGGCTGTGATGGCGACCCCCAGGCCTGGTTCGCAGGCGGGCCTGCCGCGGATCAAGCCCTGCTGTCAGGCCCTCGGAATGCGTCTTGCTCGAACTGCTCTTCAAACGGTCGCGCTTCGCGGCTTTTGCCGACTTCCCTTTCTGCGGAATTCCGTGCTGTGTGTCCAACCAGAGCGTGTGAAATCCGGAGAGGGTGGGTGGTCCGGCGGCGGCGAGCGAGTCGAAGGGTGGGGGTCGGGAGGCGGCTGAGGATCTTGGAGGCGAAGGCGTGGCCCGGCTTCGACAAGGAAGTTCCCGGTTTTGAGTACAGTTCTCAGAGCATTGTGGGTTTGTACTATCTGCCGGAGAGCCGTACTTGGCTGCTCACAAGGTGACCTTTTGTAGATGATGATGCTGAGCCGCGTACTTCACGAGATTCGGAAGTGATGTGAAGCCGTCGAGAACTTCGATGGGTAGTTTTCTGTTGCTGTTCCTGAGCTTCAATTCTGGAACTTTTTGTAGATGCAGCTGCTGGGACTAGAGAGATACTGGAAAGTTGCAGTGTTGGCACAAGAGGGTTTGGTTTCAAACGCTGTGGCCTCTGCTCAGGCACCAGCCAATGTTGCCAAACTTGTTGAACATAATGGATGCTGAACTGAGCAGGTGAGAGGGCTTCTTGCATTAGCTTCGATATCCTTGAATGCTGTCCTTCTGGTTTAGTACGATTCGTGTGTGGAAACTACAGCTTCCTTGTGGCAATGGTGCACATTTCTTTGAGGAAGTCCGGTGTAGGGGAAGAGAGGGCTAAAGCAGAGAAGGATTCGAAGGATCTCCTCAATTTCGCCCGGAAGGTGCTCGCAAGACTAACCTGTTTGAAAAGGTTAAAGCCGATGTTGAAGCTGCCTGTTCTCTGAAGGAACTGTGGTATGTATGCTGTGGGAAGCTCGTGACGTCTGGAGTTAAAGAGAGGCAAGGATGTATGCAGATTGTGATGCTGAGTGAAATTTTGCTGAACGGTCTCTCTCGTGCTATCTTTACATGTTCTTTGCGCATATTGGGATTATAATTGCATGCCCAAGCATTCTCGATGATTTACTGGCACAATGTCTGGACAGAAAACTTTACAGAGTGTGAAGTCGATGTAGCTCCCTGTGAGGTACAAATGGAAAATTGAAAAACTAATTTGGCTGTGATGGCTTCCAAGGAGCGATGATACACGCAGCAGTATGCCAACTATTTGCTTATTGGCGTTATCGGATTCACATTGAAGTTAGGTTTTGAGTTTAACAACAAAACTAGAGAAGTTCTTATTTGCATCACCCTTCTCATTGTATTCAGATTGCGAACTTTAGGTGTTCATAAAGTTCCTCTGGAGCTAAATTGAGAGATCGTCAAGTGTAGGCATCTTGAGATGAGCAGGCTGCTGCCTGGATGCTACATGAATCCCCAGAAATTTGTCTCATAAGTTTTCGCCCTCTGATCATTTGGCGAATTCTATGCAGACGGCCCTGAATCAGGTAGGATACACCAGCAGAGATCAGCCACGGTGTACCAGTGGAGATGGCTGAACACCAAAAGGAAATAGAGAAGAAAACAAGGCCCGTTCTTGATCCTCTGAGAAGCTCCCATGACTTGCCCCCAGTAATTTCCCCTTTTCTTGTGTTTCATGTTAACTTGAGCTGAAACCTAAAAATGTTTACCACTTCACCTGTATTGAGGTCGATCTTATTCCTCAAATATGCTTGGCTTTATGTATAATCCTCTTGCAGGACAAGGCTTTCGCTGCTTTAGCAACTGAGGACAAGAAAAGGCATCACGCTGCAGCTGAGAAATATCTTGAAGAAGCGTTGCATTCAGCCCTTGCAACATCTGAATGACGATGAATCTTGATCTCATGCAAGTATTGCCTCCTACGTTTGTTTCTCTGGGGGTTAAGCGATAGAAAGGCTTGGTTTCCCGTTGTATGCAGAACCCATGAAAGATTGAGCTATCTTTCAGGGGAGCTTGTGGTCGGATGACAGAGATCTGCGTGCATCTATCTATGGGTGGTGAATTTCTTGCCCAAGTCCATGGAAGAATTTAAATGACAGAGATGTCGAATGATTCATCTGGAATATTGATGATACCACTGAGAATATAACTTGAAGGGTAATCTAGAAAATCCATGTTTCAGGGTTGTATGCTTTAGCAATGCTGAACTTGAAAAGCAACAGGATACCTTTGATTCTTTCAGTACCTAACTACGGCCTATTGCCGTATTTCCTCATTCGTTACTCTCTGCTGATCTTGCGCAACCGTTCTTGGCTTGGCTTAAATATGATGCAAGAAGCATGTCTTCCTTCATTTAGCTCTTGATAATTTGGCATGAGCCTCTGGATTTGGATCCATGCATGTCACTGGAGATCGCATCTTCATGTTTGCAGGGTTCATTCTCATGCCAACTTTCGATGCTGTGATACGAACTCTTTGCTGTACTGTAATGTCGCGGCACTTGCCTGCCACGATAGAAAGTTCAGGCATATCGAAATAGCCATCCACGCGATACAAGAGATTTTCGTATGGGCCTTCCTCCTTTTCGAAACGAATAAGAAGATCACGAGAGATTTGAAGTAGGCGTTCTCCCTCCAAATGAAATGTACAGCTCAGTGAAGATATGTATGAGCGATACTCTTTCTTGACATGAATATACAGATCAGCTTTGCTGTGTAATATAACATGTCCAGAATTCAGTAGATAAATATAATAAACCCTTTGCCTATCCTATCGCCGCTCTTGGGACATGAGATAATTGTCCAAAGAGTACTAAATTTATTGTGCAACAAGCAATTTAGTCTTAAACATTTTAATTGTGCTGATGTTGTCTTAAACTTTTTCATGATTTCTTCATGTAGTCATTTCGATTAATTTTAATTGGAATTCGCTAATGTAGACGCCAGTTGTTCTTAGGATAGTCAATGCTGATTTAGACAATTTTTGTAATTTCTTTTAAGGTTTTTTAATTTTTTTAATTTTTTTTCTTTCCCTTTTCTTTTTTTCATATTTCCTTTCGCCGTTCACTGGGGCTTTGTCACCATAGGCGAGGGCCAAGATGCCCTCGTCGACCATAGTGAGGGCTCATAGGTAGGGGTGATTGGTTAAAGAGTGAGTAGGTTTTAGAAATTGAATTTGAAACCTAGCATGTTATAATTAGTTCCCAATTTTTGATAACTGGAATGTACCATATTTGCTTTGGAATCAATCTTAAATTCTACCATATTTTTCAGGTCTGGTTTTATGGTCTACCTAGAAACCTGTTTTTTTTTTTTCTTTTTTTACAACGAAATAAGATAAGCAACAAAAAAGTTTCAAATTAAAAGATGAACAACTAAATCCTTTATCTGTCAAAAACAATATTCCTTGATATGAACATGTAACATGTACAATTATAAATGATAAAAAATTAAAAATCCTCTAGGACGATTGAGGTTGCGAGGCTCGAATGAGCAACAGTGAGCTGCGAGCGAGAAAGCGAGGAGGGTGAGTTGCAAGAAAAAGAGAGAAAAAATGTCAAGAGAGAAATTAAGATTTTTAGGCTTTATGAAATCAATTCAAAAAACCGGTTTGTTACACGGATGGTTCCTCATTGGGAAATGGGAACCAGACCATTCCCACCGATTCCAAAATTTGGAATTGGGAATGGAACCTATTTTTAGATTTAGGTGAAGTGAGGGCATGGCGAGGCCGTGACATCCTTCTCGGTGGTTGGCGGATGAGGCCTCAGTGGCTGGTGGAGGGAAATTAAAGAAAAGGGGAAAAAATAAAGGAAAAAAAGAGGAAAAAAGGGTAAAAAAAATTAGAATTTTTAATTTAAGAATTATCCACGTCAGCGTCAGCTATGCCATGTAAGAAAGTCAATGTCCAAGTTATTGATTTCCTACCAAAATCAATTGAAAATATTACATTGGAAAATCTTTAAACTAAATTAGTCAAATTAAAAAAAATTAAGACTGAATTGACTTTTATGCAATAAGATTGCATTTGGTAGTTAAGATAAAATTCAGGATATGATAAATTTTATCTTATCTTTCGTTTGGTGCTTGCTCAAGACATAATAAAATCGGATAAAAGAGTGATATAACCTTGATGAAATTATTCAATGAGGGAGGTGGGATAAAGAAGGGTAGAATTTCTAGTATCCATAATAAGAAAGTTTTTTTTTCTTGAATAGCAAATTTCTTAATTTTTTTAAAAATAAATTATATTTCAATATGATTATTATTTTAATACTAATATAAGAAATTCAACATATCAAAAAATAACAATTTATTTTTAATATAATCTTACTTTTATTTATATATTCGAATTTAATTCTATATTATAAGATATTCAATATATAAATATAAATATATTTATATTTATTACATATTTTAGGTATTTTAGTTTTTTTAGGTATATTAGTATAGCTTACTATTTAATAAATTTTTATTAGAGAATGATGGAAGGGAAAAAAAGAAATGAATGATAAAATAATTTTAAAAAAGAGAGAAAAATAAAAAAATAAAGTAGATAAGAGTATTATGAGAGATTTTTACACTCTCTATTTGTGAACTTTTAGGTTCATTTACATCAATACATCATTTATGTCAAATAATGTACATGATAGTAGAGGTAATTATTGTCTGGGTAAGTGGTTCCCACCCTAAAACTGGGAACCACCTATTAAGGACTAGTTTCCGAAAAATTGAAACCAAGAATTACCCATTGATTCCATGCATCCACTTGGGAACTGGATGGCTGGTCTGATCTAGTTTCCAAGTGGGTCCATGGAACTGGTCTCATCAAGTTTCACTTATTAGCACTATTATATGCAACGGAGAATTACATACAGAAAGAACTTATTTTGTAATAGTTAAAATTATGTCTCATCAAAGACATTGCTAACCACAATCAATGTATTGACAATATTAGTATGTTAGGAAATATGTAAGTAAGAGAGGATACCCACCAAACTTGTTATGAATAGGCAAAAGCAGATAGTGATCTAATATAAAAACTAGTTAGTAGCCTAGGAATTTAAGATTTTTCATTTTTTAAAAATTAAAAATTGAATATATATTACCGCTCCAGTTCTAGAGGGCAGATGGGCAATTCCACACCTTGAACCAGACTAATACTCACTAGTTCCCTTATGAACTAGGGGTGTGCAAAAGAATCGGGACCCACCCGGATCGCCCGGAACCGGACCGGAACCACCCGGAACCGGTAGTTCTTGAGGGAATCGGTCCGGTTCCCGGTTCCAATTTATGGGAATCGGTGGGTACCAGTCCGGTTCCTGGTTCCATGGGCGGATCCGCCCAACCGGACTGGACTGATTATATTAAAATAATATATTATTTTTTAATATTAAAAAAATTAAAATTACTAATTAATAAACCCAAATCAAATAACTAAAAAATTAAGTCAAGATCGTGAAGAAGCGGGGCTAGGTAATCTCCAGTTAAACCAAATGGAGAGGTCCATAAGCTAAAAAGTCCAAAGCGCACCTTGAGTCCTTGACAAAACGCCGAGCAATGAGTGGGCAAAAAGCAAGCACGCGAAGAAGCAAGGCTGTAGGAGGAGGAGATGAAGAATAGATCGGGCGAAGAACTAGCAATTTCGGTTGAAAACCAAAGTTGTTTTGCGTTAAGATCGGTTCCATGGATCCACCAGGGAACCGGACCGAACCGACGGTCCGGTTCGAGTGGATCCATGCAACTAACGGGTGGATCCTAGTTCCAATTTTTCGAAACCGGTCCTTAGCGGGCGGTTCCCAGTTCTAGGTCTAGAACCGCCCGTCCGGACCAAGCACACCCCTATCATGAACCACCGAATCTTGGGCGATTTGGTCCAATTTCGAGTTATTTCTAATTCTTTTGCACATCTCCACATAATATGATGCGAATATATCCGACTTTATTATTATAATTTATCAAACAGTAGATATGATATAACAAAATCCCTAAATTTTATATATCATATCATCTTGAGTAGAAATCCATACAATCAAATGTAACCTAAGTGTACGAATTTTTTCCCCCTATGGACATGAGACCAAACTTCTCTAGCCAACACCTCAGTTGTGTATAGGCATTATATTTCCTCAACACAAATGTATAATAGATCACAAAAACATTTAATATAGGCATTACTCTCCCTTAAAATAGATATACAGATAAACCATGAAGCCATCCAAGTATTAAGTAGGAAATATATCTAGTAAGTGCATTATACATGCAATCACCGTCGTCGGGATTCAACCAAAACGCACCATCACACTTTTTTTCTCTTAACACCCTTCTTTCCCAGGCTCAACTTTCTATATGTGATCGAATCTTCTAGTCTATGTATCTTAACTCTCTTATTAGACACACGAGACACATTAATTCCAACATTTAATCATACATGTTCATCGTGCTTTTTAAGTGATTTAGCTCGGTTCAAACAGGGTTTATAAGCATATATGGATCCTCAAGGGGCATATGGGTCAAATCCGTTAATATGTTACATAAGATTTGTTACCAAAGAACAATATTAGAGTCATGTTTCTTGCCATCACACGGTACACTTCATTCAATTATCTATCACTTGGATGTGAGGAAAATTGCCCAAAAAAAAGAGTCATAAATCTATTATATGGCTGTCAATTCAATTTAAAAATTTTCATTTCTAATATACACAAATCACAAGATATTTGGATAGACATTACTCCTCCATGAAAAGGATATACATGTCACTCATTTTGTTGAAATTATATATGCTTTCTATTTTAATCAGTCGAGAACTAAACTGAAAAAAAAATATAGTGAATGCATTGTATGCCTAATCACTATGGTTGGGATGCAACCAAATTTCTTTGACCATCACCTTCCTTGGTGTGGCTTTTTATTTGCTTGCAATTGGCTACAAAAGATAGGCGTGACGAACTGCAATTGTGTACAAGCGTTATCTCAAAACCGTCGCTTTAATATCAAAAGTACATGTTTGTGGCGAGAGTGACTTCAATTGTGCATAGGCGTTACTTCAAATTGTTGCTTTAATGCGTTTGCAATTCTATCTTGCTCTATTTCCCTCTAACATCATATCTGCGATACGACTAACTTCAATTATATATAGAAGTAGTCACTCTCAAAATAGATAAATACAATGACCCTTTTTAAAATATTTGATATAGACATCACTCCTTCTCAAAAGTGGATATAAAGATCAACTATTGTATTCAAAATATGAGTTTGTATTTTAAGCCATCAAAAATTAAGTTGGAAATAGACATAGTAAAAACATTGCATGCCTCACAGAATACGATTAAACTTCCCTAGCCACTACCTTGACCGTGTCCCTTTGGTATATATTTGCGAGACTCTCTCTCTCTCTCTCTCTCAAATCATATATAGCATGACTGACTTCATTTAGGTATAGTAGCACTCCTTCTTAAAATAGGTATATGTAGGGACCCTTCCTAAAATACTTGATATAGACGTTATTCCTTCCCAAAAATGGTTATACAGATCAACCATTTTGTCAAAAATATGTGTTCTCTATTTAAGCCGTCAAAAGATTAAGTCAGATTATACATATGGTAAGAACATAATATGTGTTCTTTATTTAAACCATCAAAAGATTAAGTCAGATAATATGCAAAGTAAGAACATCGTATACCCTGCAGGTTATAACCAAATTTCCCTCACCACCATCTCCATTGGTCTCTCTCTCTCTATCTCTCTCTGAAACCATATATAAGTGTGACTGACTTCAATTATAAATAAGAGCACTTCTTCTTAAAATAGATATATGTAGGGACCCTTCCCAAAATAATTGATATAGGTGTTATTCCTTCCCAAAAATAGTTATACAGATCAACCATTTTGTCAAAAATATGTGTTCTTTATTTAAGCCATTAGAAGACTAAGTCAGATTATATATATGGTAAGAACATTGTATACCCCACCCCATAGGGTACGACCAAATTTCTCTCTCTCCACCACCTCCACTGTATCGCTTTGGTATCTAATCTCTCTCTCATGTATTAATTTTTGCTAGTACATTTGGGAGATGTGATAAACTTGAGGGCCAAACTTACTCCTAAGTAGAGAAGATCTCAATCCTCCATAACATTAATAATCCTCTCTCTCTCTTATGTACCAATTTTTGTTAGTACATTTGGAAGATGTGATAAACTAAAGAGGGCCAAACATACTCCCAAGGAGAGAAGATCTCAATCCTCCATCACGTTAACCATCCTCTCTCTCTCTCTCTCTCTCTTCTCCCCATCTGATTTTCAGTACCAATGAACAAGTGGGTCGGCCATCTGGAACCCATTCCTCATCTCGGGTTCCTACGTGCCCAATCTTCACCCCCCATCTATCCACACCCCAGTTCGCCTCGAAAACAAAAGAAAAAAACAGAGCTAAACCCAAAAGCCTCCTCCCTCGCGCGTGCCCCCCGTTGCGTCTCTCCCCCTCTCCCTCCCCCACAGCCAAAAATTTCAAAAGAGAAAAATGGTCCTCGACCAAAATGCCTCATCAGCTTTTCCAACTGCCTTATTCAGTATCGTGTTCTTCGTTCAGGTCGCCACCGCCACGTGTCCGCCCCGCCTTGACCTCTCCAACTCGCGTATATCTCCCTAACCCCTCTCCCTCTCGCCCTTTGGACTCCCCCCACAGTCTCAAAAGAGCCTTCTCGCTCCTTAGCCTGCGACCATATCATCATCAGACATACAGAGAGAGAGAGAGAGAGAGGGGGTTGATTTGACTGTGCGAGGAGAGATGGAACGTGGCTTCCATGGCTATCGCAAGCTCCCCACCACCAACACCAGCCCCGGTACGTCACGTAGCTTTTTTTTTTAAAGCGCTGCTTTTGCTGTCTCGCGACATTCTTTGACTCGAGATCTTACATATGTGCAGCGTCGCACGTAAACATCGCTCGCATTTTTTTTACCTCTTATGGCACATGATAATTCCCGCCTCCTCTTTCTTTTCTTTTACCTTTTACATGTCTGCATGCATGGTTCGATAATGCGCTATCGTGTCTTTGCCATGAACGCTTTCTTTCTTCACATGCAAAAGAGGATCGCGTCTGGTGAAGCACGGAGAGTGAGAGATTGCGGAAGGGTTTTAGTTTCAAGTGAGAGTCCATCTGCATTTGGCTTTGCTTCAACAGTTCAAGTCCTTAAATCTTGATTTTCTTGAGGTTTATGGCCTGACTTGGAAAAAAAAGGGAAAATAGCTGGTGAAAACGACTGGTATACGGAGGAAAAATACGGAATAGAACAGTGCAAGTGTCAATCCTGATGCATGCAAAGTGGACCCGAGCACCATACATCTGTCCCTTCCCCCCTCCCTTTTTTCTGTTCTCTGGAAGAAGTGGGAAAAAATTTAAGCGATCGCCTTCGCATACGTTACGAAATGCTGAAGTTAGCATGTCTGCTTTCGCGAGTGCACAGAAAATAAAGCACAGAGGAAAAATAAGGGAAAGATTCAAACGACAGTGATGCTGCAATATTTTATGAACCGAACCCGGATGAATGGTCGGAGCTTACGTTGCTCTTGTGCTCGCGATTACAGCTTTGTTCATACCTCGAGTCGCTAGGATGGCAAGTGTCGTGGGGTTTGGGCGAGCCGGGCTCGTGCGACATGCCTTGGCTCGCCGGAGATTTCTTTGGCTGCGAAAGTATCACGTGATTATTTACCTAATACGCTACACCGGTGCTCGTTCCATATGCTGCATAACACGTCGAGGGCATTGAAAATTCTCCGTCGATAAGTTCCTAGGATAATTTTTTCACCCCATGATCAATGTTTATTTTGATTATTGCGGAAGGTAAAGGTTTCAGATTACGGAACTGACCTAGACAGGAACCGTTCTGCATGCTCTTTTGGCACTGTGTGCTTGTTGTTGAGAAGGGAGAGAGAGAGGCTTGTATTTGGAGTTCTCGATGTAGAACTACCAGCAAATCGCTAATGGCCAGTTAATGCTTGCACATTTATTGCTTAATCAATGCATGTGATCGAGATCTGGTCGAAGCACAGTGAAAATCAGTCTGTTGCTGTTGACTTTTCAGGAGTGAGTTACGCATGACGTGTTCCTTACGTCTGCCTGACGTCAGGCCCGTGAAAACATCGAGGTCACTTTACTAGTCCTGAGAACATATTTCTTATATGCAGACGAACGCTTTGTACCATGTTTGTGTCTATCCAGATGTTGTCCGAATAGTTTGTAGGATGCTGATTAGTTCAGCTAATTGACTCTCACTTTCTTTGGGGGGGATGGAAAATACTCTCGCATTCTATCTCAGGACCCGAGATCGGAATTGCAGTTGCTGACGGAAACAATGCTGCCGCCAACAACAACGGCAACCATCATTTGAATGCGGATGAGAACGAGTGCACCGTGAGAGAGCAGGACCGGTTCATGCCCATCGCGAACGTGATCAGGATCATGCGCAAGATCCTCCCCCCGCATGCCAAGATCTCGGACGATGCGAAGGAGACAATCCAGGAGTGCGTCTCCGAGTACATCAGCTTCATCACCGGCGAGGCCAACGACCGGTGCCAGCGCGAGCAGCGGAAGACCATCACAGCAGAGGACGTCCTTTGGGCCATGAGCAAGCTCGGGTTCGACGACTACATTGAGCCCCTGACCATCTACCTCCATCGCTACCGCGAGATGGAAGGTGACCGCGGGGCCCTGAGGGGCGAGCCCTTCATGAAGAGGGCGGTCGACTACAGCAACTTGGGCGTTCCCCACGCTGCTTTCACTCGGGGATTCCCGATGGCAGGTGCGGCTGGCCCTCACCATGCTTACTTTGGAGCTCCGCCGATGGGTGGGTACTACAAAGATGGTAACACTAGCCATGAGGGCTCTTCAAATGGGGCTATTGGAAATGGTGAGGCTCATGGCCAGTTTGAATGATGATGCACCATGTTATCTTCACTGTAGGTGGACAGTGACCTAGCTCTTTTTACTCTCTTCTTTTTCTTTTGAATGAAAGAAAGGTAACCTAGCTTGTTAACGAAGGAGGTTGTAGTCTATTCGGAACTGTGTTTGAAGTGCAGATCAAGGGAAATAAAACAGTAACTTCTTGGCATTTTCCTCGCTTGAAGCACCAGAACAAAAACACTTGCTTTCTTTTCTGGAAACTTTTAACATCTAAGTCAGCAATTGTACTGCTTATGTTATATCAAACCCTTTTTTTCTAATCAATCATTCAACTCTTTGTTCAGATGAAAAGTTGACCATGTTATGTATTCAAGGGCATAAGTGCAAAACAATTCCCCGTCCACGATGATACTATTCCAAAATTAGCATTTGCTGTGACCATCTAGGAGAAGGCACTATAGAAGCCAGCATGCATTTACGGCCATTGATGATGACGAAAGGTTATATCTCCTTAAAGCCTCAAATCAGAAAGAGATCACTTGGGTACTCACAGAATACAAAAATGCTGAGCCAGATGATCATCAATGAACTTGTGATGTTGGCTTTCCCAATTCACAACGGGAATGGGATGCAAGGAAATTAAACAAAAACGGGTTACCACGATCTATAGTTCAGTTAGGAGGCGGAACTTCGACACACTCCTTGTTACCCTCAGGCTGATTGTCCTCTACATTTTCTTCCTCCTCGGCTTCGCCTTGAGATTCAATCGAATCCGCTTCACATCGTTTTCTCTGAGGAATCACGTGAAAGAAGGACTCCTTCCAATCCTTCGTCTCCAAGAACTTGAGAAGTATCTCCACTACTTGGTTCACAGTAAGAACCTGTGATCAAGAAATAAGACATTCCACTATTAGACTTGCAACAGCAAGTGCTGAAAGGGTAAAGCATAGGAATCTTACAGAAATGTCAATGAACAAATTTTCACCAGACATTGACGTTTGCAAAGACAGAAAACATCCGATTCCAGATTTCAACAGCACATATGGGGCTATATAACGAGAATTCCGTTCCAAAAGTCAGATCACACCAGTTCACAAAGAGAATCAGCCATCAAAGCCTAAGAGTTACCAAGAAATGAGAGACAATGCAGCTAAAACAAGTATGCAGCTAAGACTAATCTAGAGTCTCCAAAGACAGTAAAACGGTAGAAATTGTCATTCAGCGATGATTAATTTAGACAGCACGATAGCATAATGAATTGCAACAGTACTTTGCATTCAAATATAATAAAAGCTTCATAGTGTGTATCAGCAGAAGCTCCACCATGGAGCAATAACTGAGCTCAACAGACATACTCTCAACTCAAAAGTTATTGAACATACCGGCCCATGATTCCAAAATACAATTCAGATTAGCAAGAGAAAGGATATTTTGTACCTGAGAACTTGACATCTTCAAGTAATTCCCGATAGGCAATTTCGCAGTCTGTATCCCCTGCTCCTCTGCTTTCTTCATGGTCAACCCTTTCCACCTGTTCCGATCCACCAACCCACCAATGATGTAAATCTTATTCTGATCAAGCACGTCGAGCACGTTCTCTGAGTCTGCCGTCAGGTACACCAAATTCTCCTTCTGATCCTGCAATGCCTCGACATAAGATCGGTCTTCCTTCTCGACAAGCCACTTATCAAATCCCGGTATCCTCCGCAACTGGGTCCCCATTTCTCCCCCGCAACCGGTCAGCCATAAGTGACAGGGACACTCGCATCTCCCATTCACCGCGTAGCAGTACATAATCTGCATGACTTTATCATTGCAATCAATAACAAAGCGAAAGCATTATCAACGAGAAGCAAACGGATTGATATAAATCACAGTCTGCGAACCAAACCGAACCGATACAAATAACTTTCCGCTTACTCTTCCAATTCATTTCTTTGGCTTTCATCTTCCATTAAACTGACTAGAACACGAATCCGTTTCCAACATTGACGTGCAAATGCATCACAAAACAGAAGCATCTCATTCACAGCGTCACTTCCCATGTTAATTCCATCTTTCAGTCCTATGTAACCTCACGATCAAGAAACGAAGCCGAACCACCAAATTCGTTCGATCCCAAAAGCAAAGATCGAATCTTGGACGAACCCATTTGACGAAAATTACCTGCTGGCAGAGGCTATTGATCTCGTTAGCCGACATGAGGTGGGCGAACTCGAGGTCGATCACGACCTTCTGCCCGCCCGCCCGGCGCCCTCGAGCCGCCGGAGCTTCTGCCCGCGCTCCTCCGACCGCTTCTCCATCCGCTCCCGCCGGAGCTCCCGCCGCGACTCGACCAGCCGCGAGCGCTCCTCCTCGGTGGCGGCGCCCTCGAGGGCCTCCTCCCATTCCCGGCGCCGCCGCTCGGCCTCCCGCCTTTTGTGCTCCTTCAGCTGCGCCTTCTTCTCCGCCTTCTTCGCCTCGAACCGCTGCTGCTTCAGGAGCCTCTTCTGGGCGTTCTTGGAGAGCGGCGGCGGCGGCGGCGGCGGTTGTTCCGGGGCGTCGGGAGGAGGGGCGACGGCGGGTAGGTCTTGGGCCGGGGCTTCCATTGAAATGTGCAACTATTTCCATTTTGAAGCTAACTTTTATAATGAATTTTGGTTGTGAAACCTCCTTAATTATTCTCTTAGAAGAATTCTCAAATTCTTCTTTCTCTTTATCATGCACAAAGCGGGAAAAATCATCATAAAAGTTTTGAATCTATCATACGAATGTCAATTTAATTATAAATTTTTTAATTTAATTAATTTAGCCTGAATTTTCTAGGAGTGCTATTTCTACTCCTTAAATGACTACATTCACCCCATTTACGGTAAAAAGGCAAAACTGCTCTTAATCTTTCAATTGCAATTCAAAGTAATGGCCCAACTCCTTTTTTATTCTATTTTTATTTTTCTATTTATGATAGTTATCATAATTGAGCATTTTACATATTTTTTAGCATATTAAAGAAAACTACATTCTCAAATATACCTAAAACATTTTACTTATTTGGTGTAAAATCATCTTTTTCTTTTTAATTTGGTCAGAGTGTAAAATCATCTTGTTAGTAGTAAGGAAAAAACACATTCTTTGATATAGTATAAAATTGAAAAGTCTCTTATTCATAATTGATCTTATAAGAACTTATCTATTTTTTGTCTCTTTTTTTTTAAACACGGATAAAAATGACAAAAAAATAGATAAGTTTTTATAAGATCAATGATAAAAAAAAAGTGATATTTTAGTTTTATTTAATATCAAGAATATTTTTTTTCCTTACTATTAAAAATAATGTTTTTTGTCATTTTCATTTCAAAAGCTCACTTTCTTACTGATTTTTTTTTATTAATTTCATTAGTCTACACTATACATCAAGTCTATTTACTTGCTATATTAAAGAATTCATCTTTTTTTCCCTTATTATATTGGTGGAATACTTTTATACAAAGCATGTAATGTGTTAGAGAAATATATAGGAATATAGTAAAAACGTTATGCACAATGAGGTGTCTTTATGCAATATTTTGATTCATTAAATTTCATCCTTAACAATTTATCCATAAATATGATAGACAACAAGGAAAAGAACTAGATTTTTGGAAATTTCTCTTTTTGACCAATTTTTTTTAAAGTAATTGTAACAATAATAAAAAAAAAAAGTTAGTGCCTTTAAAATATGTAAAAAGTCTACAATAAACAAAAGATAGATATATAAAATTCTTAGTTATGGGAAGTTGATCCTACATAGTATAGAAAAAAAATTATAAAAGGAAAGTAAATAAATTTGAGATTCAAGCTAAATTTGTCTTTTCGATGAAAATTGGGTGGATTTAGTCATATTAGAAGTTGCACAATCTTCTGATGATTTGTTAATATAATCATTTTAGCCAATTTGATTAGAAGTCGATATAAGACTGATTGTTCTATGTGGCGCGGTCAATATCAATGTCAACAATTTTATCAATTGTTTTTGCCATTTTATGTTATTTTCTTTCCTTTCTTTTTTAACTATGGGCCACCAACCCTCACCGACACGTAAGCAACCTTCTTTGGCCACTGAAAAGCCATAAACCCGTGGAGGCAAATAAAAAAAGAAAGGGAAAAAAAAAGTTCAGAAAAATTTATACTGATTGTGCTATGTAAGATAGTCACATAAACCTCAGCAATTTCCAACTAATTTTGATTAAAAAGATTATATTGATAAGTCGTCAATTTATGATTGAATTAACATTCGTATAATAATTTTTTTATTTTTCCGATAATTTTCCCACAAATTGTAGCCATGATTGAAATTGGAGCTTATGGTTCATCGGGAAATTTTTAGATATCCAAATAAAACCGTAAAGGCTTGCAATTCACATTCACGAAAAATTCAAGTTTACCATCTATTAAGGGAATGTGCTGGTAATGGCTGGATCCTGTTGATGATGGAGCTTATTGATTATTGCCATTTGGGCCTCTTGAGTCCTTGAGATGCCAGAGCATGCTGAGTTTCACTCTCATAAGAGTTAATAGACTAAGAAGAACAAAAGGAGAGTAAGAGGCCACCCCTTTATCTTTGTCCTTCATATGTAAACTAGCTTTGAATTTGAAGCATGTACAACAATGCAAAGCTATGCTAGATAATCATCAACTTCCCATCTCTTCCCTTCTCCTATTTGAATATATAAAAGCTTCTCATCTTAGCGTTAACAATCTCTGTTTTGTTGCACGATAAAGGACCCAAATGGTCATGTAAAAACCGGGCATCCTTTGACCGTGATGCCCGGTTCGGTCGGACACGATGCCAGGGGACAGTGGTCTAGCTCCGACCCCCACCACTTGAGGTTCCTGTTGTCGTTCTGCAGGGCGAAGAACAAGAGCACGCCCATGAACGCTGTCCCAGCATCCAGCGCCGCAGACAGGACGTAGTTGTACTTCTGCCACCACCGCTTGTGGTACTTGAATACGAAGTAGTTGAAGATCATCCCCGTGATGAGCCAGCTCGCGATGTTAGTGGGCGTGGCGGGAGGCATCCCAGCGAAGCCGTAGGATATGACGGGTATGTTGATCAGCGCGATCCATTTCTTCTCAGGGAAGATCTTGCTCAGCACCCAAATGGGCACTGGCAACACCGCTCCGATAAGAAACAACCACACTAGGTTCCTGTATAAACCTCCGGGGCCAAAAAGGCGTCTTGGGCCTATGAGTCCCCATATGACGGACGAGTCGAAGGTGACTCGGTACTTTGGGCAGGTCCATGGGCTGTCGGGGTGTTGCCCGTCGACATCGCAGATATCGTCGATGTTCTCCAGCATCCACCATGCCACCGAAAGGTTCACTAGAGCGGCAACGATGGTACCCACAAGCTACAAAGAAAACAATAAAGAAAAAAATACAATCGTGGCACGTTGGTATGCTTCAACAAACTAATCCACAAATGAAGAATATGTTTAATAATCAGATGCATAGGCTTGAGGTTCGTGTAGATACCTGAGCTACGTACATACAGCGAGGAGGAATTTTCATGTACTGCCCGAGTTTGAGGTCCGACAAGAAAGAGAGAGCGTGGACCGTGCTGATCCTCCCGTAGATTTTGAAGAGCAAGTTTGCAATGGGTTGTCCTGGTAAAACATATCCTATGATGAACTGCGCTATAATGTCGTACCCGGGTTGCTGCGAAGTAGTCATAAAAAGGAATCAGTAAAACCAAACCAGTCTTTCCTGTCTACAGACACAATTAGAATTCCCAAAATAGAGAATTTGACCTGATTGGTAGTCGCTTGTATGACCCCGATCGGAAGCGTGACGATCCAGGCCAAGCCAAAGGCGAACAGCATTCCCCACCACCGGAGTTGCACTTGTTCTTTCCAAATGAAGGACATCATCAGAGACACAACGGTGCTCCCGACCAATAAAATGAGGAACCACCATTGAGGCACTTGTTTGTAATTATCTCTCATGAGCTTCGCGTGGATGTCCAATTTTGCGTTTGTCATCGCTGCTTGACTCTGCCTAAAAATGTCTCTGCACAGATAAAGCAATCAGGAAGACTGTCAGTCAAGCAGACTATCTTGTTTTTCAAGTGCTATCGGAATGGATTTATGTTTCTTCACCTTCCGTGAAAGAGCGCCACATGAGTGAGCGTGGCCGTGAATCTTGCAAATCCTGATCCTATCGAGAGAGCAAATAGAGGGCTCAAATAGAGCTTGCCATAATCATCGTATGCAGCAACATCAAGTTCGAACTGCGGATTCAATATCTTGGTGGTGTCATACTCGTGCCCATTGGACCTGAACAGCTTGTTGGAGAAAATTGGGAACTTCCGAGCGTCAAAGGTGTTGTACTTCCAGTAACACAGAGGGACGATTATGTAAATGAACATGATGAAGCCGACTCCCACATTTACTATGGAGGTCCAGGGCGTCACGAGTGGGCTGCCATGGTATGCCGAGATACCCGCCCAGTCGAAGGTGAAGGCCCCGACGCCGAGCCCGTGGTAAGCTGATCCGACTTGCTGGGCAGTGATGCTGTGCGGCCAAGCCCAGCACACCCATGAAAAGAACGTCAAGACCATGAAGAGGTATCCGGGAAGCGCGTAATAGAGAAAGCTTGCAGCCATTGCAATTAAAAAGAATCGCATTCGAGTACACCCTTTCGATTTATGCTCCTTTTCGTGAAGTGCTCTGCAACAGACGGACAAAAATTATACTGTTCAGCATCAGAATCATCCTCTTAAAGACATGCAAGGTGTTCACTTCAAGCCATCGTCACCGATTCACAAGCAGAAATAAAATAAGAGCAGTTTAGTCCCACTCGAACATAATTTTATGGCTATCATTGGTGACATAATTGGGAACATTGAACAAGGCAGGTCCTCCACGAATGGCTAGTGACCATTGGGAATTTCTCTGGCGCGGCACCCAGAAAAAGATCGATGTGGTCCAAGATTTTCAAATCTATCTATATATTAAGCATAGACCGAGCAAAACCGAATCGATTTCATTCCTTGCAGATGCTAAATTTGCAATCTTTAGCATCAAGACTCTGTTTTTCCAAGGAAAAGCTTCTTCTGTCATGGCAAGGAATAAAATACAATGGCATATTTGACTGGTAAAAAAGTGAAAAGCGCGTTTGCAATATGGGGAGTCTGTCTCGGATCATCATTGTACAGGAAAAGAGCATAACTTTCTCTTGGTTTTATGGGGTTGGATTGAGTGGAGGCTTTTGTTGGTTCTGCTGCATGCAAATCAAGAGCACGACATCTACAGCGAACCGAACAGCAACGAAAAGAGCACAATCCAAAAGTTGTTCTGGGAAAAAGCAAAGAGGAAAGAAAGACCTAAAAAAAGCTCAACGCATGCACAGAGAGAGAGAGAGAGAGAGAGAGAGACCTGAACAGAGAGACCTGAGCAACATTGGACGGCCACCACATCTCAACAGGGTCTACCAGGTACCTCCTGAGCATCCCAGCCCAGCCATAACCCAATATCTGAATCACAAGAAGAAGAACAAAAATAACATTTTAAATAGCTAGGAGGTTATACTTAAGTGGAGAAAAAAAGTAGAAGAAATCAAAATTCCTACTTGTATTGTGCTTGCAAAATTCTTACAGCTAAATAAAGCTTTGTTTTTTTTTTTTTTTTCGTTTTGCTGTTCATTCAGTTGTTCAATTTTCACTCACAAAGTTGTTCAACCATTCCCAAGTGTTCCAGAATCCGGAGAAACCAGAGGGGGATTATTCAGAAAAAGGACCACAAGTTAGTGATGGGTCATAATCATCACTCATCAGTGATAGAGACTCTTTAAATTCCACAAAAACTTCAGAACTCCTCAACCTTTCTCTCCGCTGCTAAAATTCCCAGACCGAACACAGTAAAAAATTGAACTTGAACCCAAATTCAAAGAAGGAAAGGAAGATTTTCACCTCCCTGGCCTCCTCTAGTCTCGCAAAATGGCATGGGACTGACAATTAAGCCAAGCTAACAAGCAAAGCCCACTAAAAAAGATCAAATTTTCAACAGACCCAGAAAGAAAAAACTGCTCCCAGAAAAGGAAAAAAGAAGAAGAAGATTTCCAGACCTGGGTAGTGAGAACAATGAGGAAGGCGCAGAGGAAGGTCAGCTTCTGCTTGTAGTACGTCTTCATGACGGTGATCGCCCCGATGGAGTAAGCATCGCCGCCGCCTGTGCTCACCCCGCAGTTGGCGAAGATGGTGATGATGACGTGCTCCTTGATGTTGAACGGCCCGGGGTTGAGGCTGAACCGGCGGCCGAGGACGCTGTACTCCGTCGTGGGGAGGACCCGGTCCATGAACCGGCCGATGGGGAGGACGGCGATCTGCATGAGGATGGCGGAGATGACCAGGGGCTGCGTGCGGTAGGTGAAGAAGGTGTTGAGGAAGATGAGGATGACGCAGGAGGCGAGGCCGAGGGTCCAGGCCCGGAAGGTCATGACCGGGATGGTGGGGTCGTCGGTCTCCGGCACCACCAGCGCCACCTCCTCCACGGAGCACCGCTCGTCGGCGGCGCCGTTCTGCTTCTCGGCGTCGCCAGGGGGGCGGTGGTCCTCCTTGCTCGCCATTGAAGGTGGTCAGCCGGGAAGACGGCGACGGCGACGGCGCGGCGACGGCGACGGGAAGACTTTGGTTCAGCGGGAGACCGTGAGTGTAGTGACAAGTTTCGTAGGCGGCTATTTATACATGGAGAAATTTTGTAATTTTGGCAAATGACGGTACTGACCTCCCATCGGTTGGGTTTTTACATCTCCCCCTCCTCGTTGTCCGAATGACGAAACTGCTGACGCCATCGCCGAGGGTGCGCCGGTCGGTTTGACCGTGACGGCCCCTTTAAGTATCGAGGTGAGCAATCGGGCGTAGCTCGGCTTGGTAACTCGGATAGAATCGGACCAAACAGGCCGGTTTTATTCCTAGTTGTAGAAAGCTAGAATCAGTTGGTTCTCGGTTCCAAGACCGTAATTGTCAATTCTAATTAGTACTGAACAATTCAGGTTTCATATAGAGGTTTTATTCGAACTAGTTGCAGAAAGCTAGAATCAGTTGGTTCTCCTCGTTGTCCGAATGACGAAACTGCTGACGCCATCGCCGAGGGTGCGCCAGTCGGTTTGACCGTGACGGCCCCTTTAAGTATCGAGGTGAGCAATCGGGCGTAGCTCGGCTTGGTAACTCGGATAGAATCGGACCAAACAGCCGGTTTTATTCCTAGTTGCGAAAGCTAGAATCGATTGGTTCTCGGTTCCAAGACCGTAATTGTCAATTCTAATTAGTACTTGAACAATTTAGGTTCCAAGACCGTGACGGCCCCTTTAAGTATCGAGGTGAGCAATCGGGCGTAGCTCGGCTTGGTAACTCGGATAGAATCGGACCAAACATGCCGGTTTTATTCCTAGTTGCAGAAAGCTAGAATCAGTTGGTTCTCGGTTCCAAGACCGTAATTGTCAATTCTAATTAGTACTGAACAATTCGGGTTTCATATATGTTTTAATTGGAACTTATTCGATTTAACATATTTTTTATTTTTTGGAATATAGAGCTTATCATGCATGGAACCTAGCCTATCACTTGTTCTAGGGTTGATTCTAAGGTCTATTCAGGTTTTACCTATCTTATTAGAAAGAACGATTGCATGAATTATCATATTTTATAACTACTACTTATTGTTATAATTTATTGACTACAACTTATATTTAGATACATAATGAATATAAAAAAATAACGAAGTAAAAGTTTCAATCATAAAATGGGATCTTAAATTAATGGTTTCAAGATTATACATTCATCATTAGACGTTATGGACTACCAAATGATCACCCAAAGACATAAACCAAGAAAAATACAAATTTTCCCTAGGATCTATTTATGTAAAACCTCAAATCTATCAGTTAAAATAGATTTCCTGATTTTTGGAATTTGGAACTTGGAACCGAACAAATTTCCACCGATCCGGTTATTTGGTTTTAGGTTCTACTTTAAAATCATGCTCACTCTTAATTTTAATCGAGAGTTGGTTCTCACGTTGAACTAGGCATTTAAAAATAATAAAAAATAGAAATATTTTTTTACGCATATGGACCATACTCTTTAACATGAAAAAATAACACCATGTAATAAGTATATATTTCTATAGTTAAATGATGCAATATGTGACATCTTTGAATTAGCTTAGCGGTCTTACAATTTTATCTTTTGGTCTATATATGGACACAGTTCTATGACTAAGTCATCCCTTTTAAAAATGCTCTCATATGGGCATACTTAACTTTGGAGTTCCAAAGTAAAAATTCATATTACGTCAAAAGATGCTTCTGAGGGTTAATTCTTGTGTTTAACACAGGCACGCATCAGAATTACTCTTCTCCTGTTCAATGCATAATTTGTTTCTTTCCCGTCTTCTTCACCTTTTCAAAAGCCTGTCAAGAGTCGCTTGTCTAGGCATTTTCTGATCTCGACGACCACTTCTCACCCTCATTAGATCGGCTTGTCACATAGTGTTGAGTTCGAGTTTTTCTACCACAACGAGAATTGATCGCCCGTACTTGAGTACCAATGCGACTCGTTAATACATTATTACGCTTTATGTTAGCATAAAGGATCAATTCGGTCAACGTGAGTGGAGATTATCGTCATGTGGGTGCGGTTTCCCCGCGCGCGTGTGAGCCTCACGTGCCTGCTTCGCTCCCGCCACGCTCCCCCGCGCAGTCCACGTGCTTTCCTGACCCGTGGGACATCCCGCTTGTCGGACGCCGCGGGCCCCGCCGCCGCGTCGGCACCCGGGGGCCCGCCGCCGCCGTAATCCCGACGCCGGTCGCGGCGGCCGTCCGGCGGCGCCGTTAGCTCCGTCGCTCCGTCTCCGCCACGTAGGACGTGGAGCTCGTGCCCGGCGCGAGGAGGCGTCGCATGAAGACGAGGCGAAGTGGGATCCACGTGGCGAAAAGACTGCACTTCGTGCGGACCTAAGAAAAAGCTGTCTTTTATTTTATTTTATTTTATGTAACGAAATGGAATTTTAGTACGAGAAGATGTTTTAAAATTATGTTTTTTAATCGCGGGATGATTACGCGGGATCTAAGGAAATGTTGGACGCTTAAAGTATCTCTAAATTTAAATTAAAAGGTCAATGTACGGTTTTAGTTCTCTAAGCTTTAGTTATTTGCGACCAAGCCTTTTAATTTTAAATTTACGCAATCAACTCGTTGGTTGTTCTTGATTCGTACAATTTGTATCCCGCAAATTTAGTTTTTGATCATTCGAGTCTGATAGCATATTCTCTTTGTGCACTTGAGCATTTGTTCTTATGAAATATATTTACGTAGATTGGAGATTTTCTTGCTATAGAATATATATCATTAAAGATATTATTACATATTAAGGATATTATTTGATATTTCGTGATAACTAATTTCTTTTCCTATCCATATTGTTTGGATATAAATATCATTCTCTAATAACTTGTAAATCAAGCCAATTAGGTAAAGGTGTAGTGTTTACTGATTCTCTCTTCCTCTCTCTAGAAGATACTATTATATTTACACGTTTGCTTGTTATAGAGCAAATTAAACACAAAGAGACATTCCAATCTTTTAAGAAATCGTTAATATCATGAAAAAATTCACATTGGTACATATGTGACAAATTTATCTTAAATTAATTTCTTAAGCACAAAAAACCCCAAATTGATATATTTATGATAAAGTTACCCTCGTTAGTTTCCGTTAAATTGGTTAATATTATAAAAATTATAAATTTGTACACCTCTGACAAATAAATAATAAAACCCATAATTGATATTTTTGTCAAATGTTACGTGTCATTTAATTCAGCAATTTGATAATAAAATTTAATGAAAATTAACGGATGGTAAATTGATCACATATGCACCAGTTTGGATTTTTTTTTGTACTCCAAAAATTAATTTTAAATAAATTTGTTACGTATGTATCGGTGTGAGACTTTTCTCATGTTAACCCTTTAAGAAATTGTTTGTGGTCTTATACATGAAAATTGGGAGAAAATCATGATTGCTTTTGCTTTCCAATGGTAAAGGAAGAAGTTACTTGAGCTGTAAAGTTGTCAAATTGCCCAAAGCAAGAATTTCCACACTCTCCCGCAAACCCGACCCCATCACAAGGCTGTTTTTGGCGCTGAGAGGTCGAATGGTACACGATTGTGATTTCACAACTAACGGTGACTCATCGAGACAGAGAGAGATTATTGGGGTGCTATTGCAACATCGCACGGTTGTCCACGGCGTCATTGTGGTTCGATGGATCTGAGAAAATTCTGACCTCGATGTTGTTAGATCGCACTGGCTATGAGCAGTTAAGATCACTGATTACGTAATGAGTCGAGACCACATATCTATTTCTCTATAGTTCGGCCATCTTTTCGCCTAGTCTTATGTATAATTTTCTATGGAGGAATGGAAGAAAACTCATGATATTCGACCGTTCGCCATGATTTATTGAGTGGACGATGTTACGTATCGAATTAGCCGAGAAATTTCTAGCATGGAGAGAGAACTAAAAAGGCCAACTTTCTTGCATGAAGAGGGAAACCCAATTAGGGTTATCAGGGAGTAGCTTAGGCTCCGTTTGATGACTACTCTTAAGAGCAAAATTCTAGGTTAGAGTTTCAGCTATTCGAGTGTATTGTCAAATCAAGCTTTAAGTTCATATTTGCCATACTTGGCTCGACAGACTCTAGACTAATCGAGCTTTTATTATTTTCTTTATAAAATTTTGAAAATCCTTAAAAATTGACATAAAATTCTGGATACAATATAGCCACGTATGTAGCTGTTTTCATATTAAGCTCGAGCTTGAATTTGATTTCTTTTATAACTCGAACGAGTCGAGTCTTGAGCAAAGATTTCAATGCTCTGATCAAGTGACGAGCATTCAGCATTAGGTCTGAATCGAACTTGAGCTTGGCACCGTGCCGGATCGACTCGGCTCGATTGCACCGGTTGCAAATTCCCTGGGGTCCAAAAAAGAATGAAAATAGGGAAAAAAAAATCATAAATCAAGAAACTAAAGAGGAAAGCACAAAAAGAGTTCTAAACATATTACATTAGTATCAATTCAATTATAAACATATTTCAATTAAATCAAGTTAATAGGTTTATGACTTTTTCGATTTTTTTTTTTTCAAAGGGGATGGGATAGATTCTTGCTTTGTTCCCCCGCCTTAAGATGTCCCGATCGGGGGTGGTGGGGCCCGGTGGACCCCACGGCGGGGGCAAAAATCGAACCGGGACAAGGTTGATGGGGACGATCGGAAGGCCGTGAGCCAGTGGTTTCGTTTCGCCGGGGGAGATAGTGGGTGGGGTCATGCTTGTGGAATCGCCTGTGCCCGAGCCGGCTCCAGCGTTGACCCTAGTCACCTCAAAAGAACCAAAACCAATCCAAATCAAACCCAAAAAGCATCACCCTCTCTTCTCCTTACCGTCCGTTCTGGTTCGACCGATGTGCAAATGCGAGGCTTCCTCTCCTCCTGTCTGGTTTATCCTTAGGGAATTGGAATTCAAGTACAAATGATTGAATTTGGCCAATGATAAGGAATACAAGACGAATAGTCACACACACTCATCATAGGGTCGTCGCGTTTTTCTTGAAAAAATATGCGGTTGAAAGATGTATATTGAGCATGCTATGTGTCGTGGTGCGCGACCGATTGATGGATTTCGTGACTTTTTCGATTGAACGCGTGTATGTGAATTTGGAGGAGTCAAGATGGTCGACTTGGACGTGACCTATTTTGGTTTTCTTTTTGCATAGATCTTTTGACGCTGGATAGCATGAACACCGTTGAAATATTTGGATATCTAAACATGCTTTCATTTAATAATTGATAGCGATCCTACAAAATTTTACATCCTATTAGAGAAGCAGTTCTCGAGTTCTTAATCTATAAAATTTTACAAACATAACTACGTTCATGTGTAGTAGAATTAGGACTTTTATCAGGTACTCTGGTAGTGTAAAAAGACACTAAGACAAGGATGATTCAAATGTTGACATGTCTACAATCTTTAATCATGGTAATTTTAATTATTTTGCTAGTTGATGAGAATTGATATTTAATAATTGCTTGCGTTAAAAATTGCTCATGATTCAGTATAAACCATTGGATAAAAAATCTATACATTCACCACAGCATAACCTACATCTTGATCCTGCGAGGTCGAGGTATAAACTAAAATAAGTGACGTGATTTTTATGAAACGCAAAGCTCATTTGATATAATTGTGGCTGAAATGTAACTGTGCTATGCGATGATTGTGAAGTACTGTAACATGTATGTTTGGTGACACATGTTTTTAACTATAACATGTATGCTTTGGCATTACATGTTGTTAAGCTGCAACATCTAAAACAAGAGCGAGGTAGCTTTGCAAAAGTTGGGGTAAGCAGTTGTATGTTTTGGTATTACATGTTATTAAGCTGCAACATCTAAAACATGAGTTACGTAGCTTTGCAAAAGTTGAGGTAAGCAGTTGTAGCGATCGAGGTACTTCGCAGAAAGTGCTGAGCTTAATCCGCGTTTGGATCATAAGTGACGCACCGACTTCTTTCAATATGAAAAGCTAAAGTGTCTACGTGATGCACGATTTGTTCGACCTTGTTAACGTGCTTAGAAACTTAAAGACACCATTCATCGGCCGAAACATAAAACGAATGGACAGATAAGTTTCCGTTCATTCCTATAGAAGCAAGAGATGAAGTAGCAAGCAACTTCTCAAGAGGCACTTCTGGGTAAAGTTTGTTTTCTTCTTTTTACTTGTTCACGTATGGATATGGTCATGAAGTTAAAGAGGTTATCGTGGGATGTGGGCAAGAAAGGACAGAGAGAAAGGGAATTTCCTTCTGAGGCAACGATCTCCACCAGAATTGGTTGAGCCGTCAAATAAGTGGGTCAAGAACAATCCGATTCATTTAACCTATTTATTAGCAATACTCAACCGAGCCTATATCCGACCCGACCTACCATACTAAATCACACAGATATTTAAAAACAATAACTTTTGTATCATGCGTGTGGTGTAAAAGGTAAAATGTAGTTTTATAAGGTTTTAAATAAGATTTTCTACTTGTTTGCGACCTTTTCTTTACTGCAATTTTTTCAAGTTTCACAATGAAGTATCCAGCATCTCTTAAAATCACGTAAAATCATACGATAATGCTCACGATTTTATAAAGCTTGAAAGATCATAAATTTTTACTATTTTTCAATCTTTTTGATTTAAAAGAAAAGATCATAAGAAGAATGTAAAACTAGAAAATAAGTTGCCCCACCTGAAAACTTTTAACTTGAACTTGAAGACAAATGAAGAGGAACTGCAGGTGGGTTGAGCTTTAGACCAATTAAAAGCTCACATTTTATTGTACTTTATTATTTAAACCCTTAACAACCCATTTAGCAATATGTTGAGAGTTATAAGTTGAGTGTTTGCATATGCATCGAAAATTTGGAAAGATGAATGAGATTAGATATTGGAATGAATATTCTCATATTTGACTCTGCAGATGATTCTTAGTGTTAAAAGGGATGGTTTCCTCTCCTATTCTCTCTCCTTTTCACAGGGGTTTCTTGTATTTGCATGCTTGGGCAAAGAACATATTATTAAGGTCTTATCTGATTCTAACATTAAAAAGAATGCAACAATTTTGTCCTACTGCTTGTTCAAGGGAAGCCAATCCTTATTTTGGTTTTTTGGGCCAAAAGAAGGCAATCCTTATTTTTTGAACAACCATATTATCTTTCATTATAATGAATATTTATATTTATTTCCGGAGTTAATACATAAATTAAAAATTTCAACTTTCCAATATGACGTATGACTACACTTCATGAATTCTTCCAAGTAGTCGTGTCAATAGACATGCTTAATGTACATGATTTTGTTCTTTTAACAAGCTAAATCTTCCATCGAAGAAGCAATTGATTGAGTAGTTAAAGGTTGATCTAAGAAGTTCTCATTGGAAATTTCTTTAAATTCAAAACATTCAATAAATCGAGTGGTTTGAGATAGATATTGATAACTGCAATTTCTTTAGATACTATGCAAAAATTCGGAGGAAACTAAAGAAAACTTTTCTAAGGAGTTTACAATATAAAAGCACTTTTGAGCATCTCATTCATGACATGAGACCTCTCCAAGTTGGAGTTTCCATCATGTTTCATTTTCGGCAGTATCATGCACAAAAGAGAGGGGAGGAAAAAGTCGCTGTTCACATCGAAGATGCAAAAGTGGTGGGGACTTCACAACAATATGGCAAATCACAAGAAACTTCAGATTCTAAAAGATGAAAATCCCACCTTTCATCGACCACGACAAGCAAAAACTGTGGGCATCGATGGGGATTTTGCTTTTTCACTTTTCAAAACTCTCGTTTACGATTAACTTGCTTGTCCACTAGTAATACTGTCATGTGATGCAGCCACTGTACAAAATACCTTCTCAATCAATCCAAACATCAAATACCCAAATTCTGACATGCCATCAAAACCCCCGATAAAAATAAACTAAATAAATCCAATTTTTCTTTTTTCTAAGTTTGCATTATCCTTTGCTAATGCCACTTGTCACTTACATGTCGATACTCTACAATCTAAGGTGTAAATAAAATTTGTGACCGAAAATTATGCAACACAAAGCTCATTTTATATTATTCTGACTCAACTATCAACGGTGTTGTGCAGTGCCGTGAGATGTATATTTTGGTGAAATATGTTTTTAAGCTGTTAAACTGCAACACCTCCAACCTGAACGAGGCAGCTTCGCAAAAGTTGCTGTAAGCTGTTGTAGAAATCAGAGGTACTGAATAGAAAGTTTTGAGCTTAATCCACGTTTGAATCGTAAGTGAGGACCGACTTCTTCATATACGAAAAGCTAGCGTGTTTGCGTGTGTATACAATTTGTTCGACCCCCTTAACATGTTTAGAAACTTAAGACACCCTTCATCGATTATGTTAAACTGTCAAGAACCTAGGATTGGCCGAAACATAAAGCGAATAGACCGGAGAGTTTCCTTCATTCCTCTAGAAGAGATGAAGTAGCAAGCAACTTCACGAGAGGCACTCCAGAGAAAAGTTTGTCGTCTTCTTTTTCATTGTTCACATATGGATATGGTCAGGAAGTTGAAAAGCTTATCGTGGGGAGTGGGCATTGACGGAAAAATCAAAAAGGGTGTTCCTTTTGAGAGGCAACGATCTCCATCAAATTGGGTTCCCATAGCATGATTGATTCAGACGATGGAGCCCACTTCCATCAGCAACAGTTCCATTTCTTTCCTCTCATCTATCTCTTCTCTCAAAAATCATATTTACTTACCTCATCTAACTAAAGTCACTCTAGTTTTTCTTTTTCTTTTTTTGAAATCTTTTTTAATGAATGGCACAGGCGTGGACACCCTCATGCTTAAAAATCCAGACCCAGAATAGTTCGGACTCAGTTGATGGGATTCGGACGAGTGATTTCTGGTTTTTGAGCTAAAAATCCACCAACGCCCCAACTGACTACACTCACCGGAGATTTTATGCACAAGTGTAAGTTAATCCTCCCTTTTAGGTTAATTAATCATCAATTGGGGCAGATGCATTTTCTCAAGAGGTGGTACTGTGTGTGCATATGAACCAAAGATTTAGAAAGATGAATGAATCTATGTTTGGGAATGAAAGATGTCATATTTGACCCTGCAGAGGATTCAGGTGTCAAGAAGGGGTAGTTTCCTCTCCTAATTCTCTCCTCTTTTCAAAGGGTTTTCTTGTGTCAAGAAGGGATAGTTTCCTCTCCTAATTCTCTCCTCTTTTCACAGGGTTTTCTTGTACTTGCATGCTTGGCCAAAGAACATATAAGCAAGGCCTTATCTGATTATAGCACTAAAAAGAATGCAACATTTTTGTCATAAGCGGTGGGGAAGTTTCTTTAGATACTATGCAAAAAATAAGGGGGTAAAAGAAAAAAAAGAAACAAGAAAACTCTTCCAAGGAGTTCACAAGATAAAAGCACCTTTTAGCGCTTCCCTCATGAGACCTGTCCGAGTTGGAGTATCCATCATGTTTCATTTTCGGCAGTCTCATGCACAGAAGAGGAGGGAGGCAAAAGCTGCTCGGTTCACATTGAAGATGCAAAAGTTGTGGGGACTTCACAAGATAGCAAATCGCAAGCGACTTCAGATTCCAAAAGGAGGAAACGCCACCTTTCATCTACCAAGCCAAGCCAAATCTGTGGGCACAGATGGGAATAGTTTATAAATATTTATCGCAATCAATTTTGCTTTTATTATTCAAAATTCTCACTAACGATTAACTTGCTTCTCCATGTATTACTATCACACGATATAGTCAATGCACAAAACACTGTCTCAAACGACCCAAACGTCATATACCCACATTTTGATGTGCTGTCAAACCACTAACGAAAATAAACTAAATAATCCAATTTTGCTTTGTCTCTAAGGTTGCTTTATTCACTAATAATGCCGTGTGTCACTTATGATACACAAGATTGGTGGGAAAAGTACCAAAAAAATCTTAAACTTATTGTATTGTTATTAATTTAGTTATAAACTTTTCAATTGGACCAATTTAGTTATATATATTTTCACATATGTACTAATTGAGTCCATCTAGCCAATTTATGTCGGAAATTGCTGATATGGACGCTGGCTGTCCTACGTGACACGACTGGTGTTGACGTGAACATTTTTATTTAATATTTATTTGTTTAATTTTTTGAATTTTTTTCTTTCCCTTTCTTTTTCTTTTTTTTTCTTTCTTCTTTATTGTCTTCCGCCAGTCTTTGTGATAGTTGGTGAAGGTCGCCGGCTATTGACAAGGGCGAGGGCTAGGACGCCTTCGTCAGCAACAGGCAAGACTGGCTCGAGGGCCCACTCCTTGCCTGAACGAGGCCCTCTGGGCAAGAATGCCCTTGCCATAGGGTACCCTTGTCAGCCTCTGGCGTTGGCAAGGGGCCTTGCCCTCAGCCCTTGCCAATAGCCGGCAACCACTACTAGCCATGACAAAGGCTGGAAAATAAGGAAAAAAAAAAAAAATGTAAAAGAAAAAGAAAAGAAGGAAAAAGAAGGAAAAAAAAAAAAAAATAAAAACAAAATTTTAAAAATAAAAAAATAATTAAATTTTAAATAAAAATCCACATCAGCATTAGGCGTGCCACATAGGATTGCCGATGTCCATGTTAGGAATCTCCAGCATAAATTGACTTGACGGACTAACTTGGTACTAATATGCAAAGATTTATGATTAAATTAGTTCAATTGAAATGTTTAGAACTGATTGGTATCAATATAATAGGTTTAGAACTTTTTTGATATTTTTCCCTGGCTCGCCCTCCTCTTTTCCCCCCTCTTAAATCTCTAAAATAATCTTGCTTCATCATCACTTTCTTCTAATGGCAAATCCATACTTCCATTAAAATCTTCAAAAAGTGCATGAGTACAAAAGTTTCACTACATGAATGGATCAGAACTTTTGTTAGGCATATTTAAGACTCCATTAGCATTAAATAATGCATAATAATGGGAAAACACGTGAAATCTAGAACCTAATCATAACAATAGAACCCTCTGGTAAGAATACAAGATCAAACGGCCTAGAATAAGCCACATATCTGGACAAACTTTAGTATTTGGTCCCCCCTTGCAGCAAGGGCGAAATTATTTAAGACCATCGATTTGCGACCAATGCCCACATTGTCTTTTCATAGTTTTCTTTCGGTGGTGGTGGTGGAGCTGGGGATGATTGTATGCTTGGTGTGGGCTAGAAGAATGTCCCAGATCCGAGCACATGTGATCTCTGCAAATGTGAATATATTTGATGATAGGTAGCATTATAATACGTTAAATGTCACTTGAATAGCGTGGTTTTCTTATCATTACTCTAAGCTATTTGTCCTCCCTTTTTCTTCCTAATGACGTGATATGGTTCGCCCCTTAGTTCTTGTTCAAAAAAGTCACATTATGAATGCCAACCCTGGACCGATGATAACTAGCTGTAATACTTAGTCCGATCATATGTCACATGGAATAAGATTTCTAAATCATTCTTTATTTTCTAAAGCCTAAATGCATTCACCTAGTAAGCAAATTGCTATTTCTATTTTAGGACCGTTTGTGCAAAAAGTTTTGTTACCCGGACAGCGTTTATCATGTGTGCATGCGATCTTCTCGACATATCAGTACCTGAATGACTGGGGGCCCTTTGGGACCCTTCATCCTCACGATGATGGAGCTTGAAACATTTCACTATTTCAAAGAATCCTGGAATATTTTTCCCCTTTTATTTTATTTTTTCCATTTTTGGTCAATAAGTCTTCATAGTTCCATTGACCTTTTGTGTTCTAATATGCAACCCTGTTGACAAGATAGAAAATGGAAGCAGCAGTAGGGCAAGAAGATTGCAGTAATTGACTTGAACAGCCCCTAAGCACAACCAAACCAATGACCATGCACTCAAACAATTTGCTCTATAGTTGTTTCGAGCACATTGTGTTGCTGTTAGATGATTCTCATACGTCTTATCCTCCGTTTTTGAATTTATACACGTGTTATCCGTCGATGTTTTCGCCATACCTTATGCCCGATGATGAGATATACGCTATCTTAATTACAGTAATTTCATCGCAACCAAACGTGTTTCGCGTGCCCGTGCGGCGCACATGCTCTTCCAGTGGGCTCAGCCAAAAGGTCGAGAAGAGCACTCGATCAAGCGATGCATTCGGAGTGATAATGCCTCGATCCTAGAGAGAGAGAGTGAGGCAAATGGGATTTACTTTGATGAGACATGGATGGTTCCTAAGAAAAGCTGTCCGTCATCCATTATTTTCTCGCCACGTACTATCCAACAACATTCGTTGGCCAAAGAACATTCACGCTCACCATAAAGCAACTAGGATTCGGAAAGAGCACCTTTCGCTCATCGCCCCACGGTCTGAACTGGAAAGCGATCTCCATCATCGCGCTCTCTCTCTCTCTCCCTTTTTGCCAACTTGAAACCTGTTCGCTTATCAATATGCACTTGTGACACCACTTATAATCTCAGATTTACATTGAGAGAAATGATTATGATGAAGTACGTAACATCAAGAGCTCGTTTTCATTTAAGCACGAGCCATTCCTGTTCCCTTTATGGCCGTGGCAACGTCCCACTTAGGCTTGCCCTCCAAGAGTATCAACGTACCACTTGATTAATGGAGGGTGGAGACTATACTTGAATGTAATTGTGGAGCACCATTGTATGTTCTTCACTTAAAGAATGCCATGATCAAGACTACAGGTTCCTTGTCCTTTGCTCATTAGGCAATTATCCTGATGTTGGCCCCATTGAAAGTCGATTTCATTTACCTATGGAGGAGATGGTTATCCCTAGATTCGGTTTATGTAGATCAACATTATCATAAATATTGATCATGCAGGTCTTTGTGAACATCATCAATGGTTTAATCATCTAGATCTATTTATAGGCTGAATCTTTGTGAGAGTTTTCCCATAGTGAAAATTGACTAAACAAATCTCATAGTGGAATAAAGTTCCCCCTCCCTTCTCTCTCCGTGAAATGGAAAGACGACAAACTCAACCACTTGAGGGGGTGCAGTGAAACGAGAAAGACACGAGTAAAACTCTCAAACCCATGTTCAAAGCGTACACACACAAAACAAAACTGAGATATATTAATTACTTCACAAGGAGAAAGAGTGAGAGAGGTGGAAAGAGCTCGGGTTTGGTGGATACTGCCCTGGTGAGATGTTCTGATGTGAAAATCTTGAGGTATAATTATTTCAAGGTTGACGAGGCAAACACCCACTACCTTTACTTAGGAGAGGCAATCAAAAGGGAGCTCAAGTCTGATCTCAATTGAATTCATACATTTAAAAGTTTAAATTCAGGAACATTGACCAAGTAGGATGTATTAATTAATTTACCTTATGCCACAACCCTACTGTGAGACTTTTGTCGCTTGACAACCTCAGACGTGCACCTTAACAAATTGTCATGTGATAATTATTTAATAGAGTGGCTTATGTGAATTTTGTAAGTCTAAACTTACCTAACTAACCTTTTAGAATTAGCTGAATTTTGATGATAACACTTGTTCCAAAACCTTAGATCTAATTAAGCATGATGTATGCGAAAAAGTTTCTATGATATCCACTCCATGTGAAAAAAAATAAAAAAAAAATACTGTTTTCGCGTATGCTCTTATGGTGATATCTACAAGTGAAACTTTAATTATGCAGCGATAGATTGCCACGCCACCCATGATCAAATCTTCTGGCCCTCCATGTATAAATCGATAGTTCGATCCAAAGAGAGCTGCAACACTTGTAATTAGAATCATGTCTCATCAATGAGCCCCAACATTGAGCACCGCACGAACTTAGTCCTTCCTTTTAAAGAGACCCTAAAACTTATTTAAGTTAGACTAGACTCGTTCAGTGTTTAAGCTTTATTCCAAATGCGAAGAGACTTCATATCTTCATCCGTTCTTGATTGTGGTTCACTATCAAGGCTTTGGAAATAATGGGTCGATAACAAAGATGCTTCCTTTTACGTATCGATTGCTTTAGTCCGATGCTTTGGTTTGTAGTCCTCTATATAGGCAAAAGATTGTCCAATTAGTGTCCTAAATTTTCCAATTTTATCAATTTAATTCATAATCTTTATGCGAAATTTTAATGTGGTTCTTTCGGTCAATTTTTGGCTGAAATAACTAAGGTGGTGATGTGCCATGTGGAGGACGATTAACAATGACTAGACCACAACCTTATTGATTGGAAGTCATTTCGCGCAAAGTTTAATAATTAAATTGGTAAAATTAAAAAGTTTATGAGTGATCTGGCATCTATACAACGTTAAGTTTATAATTGATTGGATAGTTTTCCTTCTGTTCGTAATATATTGACCGAGCCAAATGCATCTCTTAAGAGCGTTCGACATATATGGTCCCAAGGGTAATAATGTACCTCATGTACCATCTTTGTAAGCAAATTTCGGGCGATAGAACAATCGCATCACAGAATATACGCTCTCTTTCTGACTTTCTGATTGGATTTCGCTATATCTATACACATGTAGTCAGAAAAAGTATCTAAATAGTTTTTTTTTTCTTCGTATGGCGACCATATGGCCCGGTGGTCCACACGCGTGTGAAGATCGTCCGAATCGGGTCTTTTCCAAGGGGTCGCACTCGCACTAGGCGCACCATGGGTGGCAAATGCTAGCCAGCATTTATGTTCTGATCTTCATATAGAAAGGACACGGAAACGAAGGCGAAACATCAACATCGGCTGCTTACTTTCTAGGACCACTCTCGAACGGGGCTTTTGTCTTTACCATCCATGGCAACTGTATCTTTCCATCGTCCGGGACAAGACGTTGGAGAATTTGTCTAAGTAAAGCAGCAGCGCACATGAGCCCAAAGGCTTGTGAAGATGTTAGGGATTCGAAGAGTACCTTCGACACCGTGGTCTCTGAGTTCGCACCTCCGTTGCACACCTGCCGTTTCTAATTTTGCCTTCCCCTGAGACCGTTGCGATGGTTGAAATCAGGATGTTTCGCGGGAGACTACTTCCTGGTGGCCCGATCTCGAGAGGTCGCGTTTGAGCAGTCATCGAACTCGAGAAGCGAAGTCCTAATCCAGTTTCGAGAATGTTGTGCTCGACTAGTGTCGACGAGATTCAAAATTAAATTACTTTTGAGGAGCGAAGATGGTGGATTGTGCATTGCGACATGATGAAGCATTTCTAGACGGAATTGCCAAGTCTCTTCGGCTTTCTTTGTACAACGTTGTGTGAGCTAAGAGTACCATGTGAGTCTGGCCCATGCCCAACTTCAAATTTAGTATGGGCTTTGCTTAGGGCAGTGACATTCTTGTTATTCTCGTTTCCCAACCAAATTCCCCCCCCAAAAAAAAAAAAAAAAAAAGATTTTATGTGGCCCAAATAAGAGGTTCAGCTAAATCTTTATATTTTTCGAAAGGTCCGCATTTAATAATTGATTTACAAAGTGATGGGAAAAGAGGTATATGATTATTGAAATAAGCAAGTCGATTTTTCGAGCCCTAACCTCATGCTCGTGTAGGGACTCCGACTAGGTCCTGCTTCCGTACTTATTGAAACTCGATTTTAGAAAATAAAAAAGAAAATTTTACAAAGATTGCCAAAAATTTCTCTTTATATCAAACACCATTGCCTCGTGTTTTGAGATATACAAATACCATCTTCACTTTTCCATTGGATTTCAAGTTGCACCTTTCATCCGGACATAATTCTACCAAGTCACCGTTTCTTTCCCCAAACACCGAATCCTCGACGACAGACTTCACTTATTGAGTTAAAAGTTGAGTGTGCGTTGTGAGGAGGGTATTTGAAATTTCGAGCAAAGTCGAGGATGATTTTTGCAATTGTCCCGAATAAAATTTCTAAATCAATCCTTTGTAAATAAGAAGAACTTTCCATTTATTCATGTTACTGGTCTATCTTTAGATTTGTAACATGGTTATTTTGGCTTTTATAGTGTTTCAAAGTTTATCGTCTTATATCTATGACTCTCTCAGCTGAATATTAAGAAAGTGGGCCAACATGATGGCAAAGTTCGGGCCTGGACATGCAGGTTCGGGGCTCGCATTGTCGTAGCTGGTAGGCAAAGCAATGCCTTTAGGAGGAAACGAACATCGAAGAAGATTCCCAAAGCAAAGCAATCCACCTAACTCTTAAGTCAAAGAAGGCTCAGCTTGTGATCTGGGTTTGATTGAACCGGGGGCCACCCACTCCATTTCGAGCGTTTGTTGGATTTTTAAGAGTCCGTTTGAGTAAAAGAAAATTATTTTTGGGAAATTATATTTCGACTTTTCGGTATCTGGACGATGAAAAACTAATCGATCTACGAAAAATGTTTTTCATGGCTCGAAGACAACAAGTTTAGATTAAGAGAAAACGACTTTTCTTTTTAGTAAGAAGGAAATCACTTTTCTCAAACCATAAAATAAAATAAAAGCTTGTCATCTTCCTTAAAACTGATTTTCATGAAAAATATTTTCTTTATTGTGGATTTTTCAGTAAAACAAATGCAACCTAAGACTAATTCATGGGGATGTAATATTTGAGATGGAAATAGGGACCTTTAAAGATTAAATTCAAGACCTCCTACTTTGACAACATTCAAAAGTTTAACTTGTCAAGAAAGAAAGAAAGTGTGGTTTAATATTTGAGTACTCTAATGAAATCACACTTTCATTTGAATCAAGAATGTTATTCCAAAATTTGCACATCTGAAAGTAGTTGTTCCAAAGTCTATTTTATCTCTCACGATAAGCATATTTACTCATGATTCTTGAAATTATAGAGGCTTAATCCCCCGGAGGTGAGAGATAATGAGGTCTCCCTTTGCCATTCCTAATATAAACGGGGGTTAATCTCTAAAAAAATGAATCATTTTACCATCTTTAGAGGGTGATTACAAGCTGCCCCTGCAGGCATGTCACTGGTGAGGGCTCAAGCCCTCGCCCCCTCACCAACCACGAGTGAGGGTTGTGCCCTCACCAGCGGTCGACAACCCTTGTTGTCCTACAATGAAAAAAAAAAAAAGGAAAAAAAAATGAATAAAATAAAAATTTATAAAAACATTTAGAAAATTTATAAAAGAATTATAAATAATATCCACACTAGCGGCAATTGCGCTACGTCGGACAAGTCAATTGGCGTCCATGTTGGTTATTACAATTGAAAAATTATTTAGGAACAAATATATTGATAAATTATCAAAAATTTTAAGAATAAATTGGGCAAAATTAAAAAGTTTAAGGGTTGGTATCCGTACAATTGGTTTTGGACTTTTTTTTTCATAAATTTTCCTAATTATATGCGTGTTTTTATATGTTAGAAGGGCAAATCTTGGCCTAACCCTAAGTTTGAGTTAAGCCAAATTTGGCCGCACATGCAAACTAGCTTTGCAAATGAAGACGAGATAATCGGGTGTGAACCAACTTTTATTCCTTCTTCAAACAAAACCAAGCCAAGAATCATAGGGGAGGCCCACTCTCCTTATCTATTCGTACTCCCATGACTTCACCATTTGCATAAGCATCGTCCTCCTTTGCAGCCCACAGTTTTGCTCAGATTAGTGTTTATTTGTCCACAGCACCATCTAGAATTTACACGGATCCAAGGGGGCCACTTGCATCATGGCATGTTTTCTTGAAATTTATATGATGATGAGGATTTCAACATCGTTAGGTCGTTGTCGATGGCGGCCTTTAGATGACTTTAATCAAAGGTGAGAACCCGCCATGATTGCACTCTCTTAAGTTCAATTCGATGTCTAATCATGTGTCTTGATTAGCGATTATGCCATTACATCTGGACAAAGAATATGATTGACAATGTGTAGGACATGAAAAATAAATAAATTATTTCAGTATTGCTTCTAAGAAAAAAAAAGAAGAAAAATGAATGCAACAAGATAATGAACCCAATATAAAATGAATGTTTCTTTTTTTTTTTTTTTTTTTTTTTTTTCGATTCGGGTTCTTTCGAGGTCAGATCTCAAAAAGTTTATACCCTTCACATCTTGGTTGGGTTGGATCGGGCATTGGTTAGGACCCAAACCAACTTGGTGACAACCTAAGCTATAAATTCCCTTAGCCACGTTTGTGGTTCTCTCTCGTCCATCTGGTGTGAACTAAAAACAACTAAACCAGTGCTAGAGAATTTTATAAATGTGTTTAATGTTTAGTAAACACTGCTTACTCTGATTGTTTTGGTTTGGAAATGAGTTCATTAATGTGTTTCGTGATAGAACCAAATTCTCATAAACCCGTCATTTTACTTATTACCCAACTTGAAAAGATTAGCAATAAATATATATTTATTTTTATATAATATTTGGTGGTTCCGCTCGGGCAATCCCTTTTGACACACTTTCGTCGTATCATGTGAAGTTTCTACTTCAAATGTTAGTAGTATTTATTGGGTCATAAAGTTGAGTTTTACAAAGTAGCCTAGATTCACAATTATGAGCTTTTGCATGATCAAATGCATGTAATAAAAATAGACTATGACTGCTGCCCACATAATAATAACTCAATTTTAAGCATCTATACTAGTTTGAATTTATTCATATCACAGAAACTTTTTGAAGCCCTAGTATCTACAATCCAAAAGCGTTAAAGCTTTTGACAAAAAAAAAGAAGAAGAGAGTGTAAAAGCTTCTACTTTCCTAGACACCAACAAAAAGTACATGTAAAGGGGATTAGGCCTCTAATAATTCAATTGTCCACTCTTTCCACAAATCACTGAAAAAAATTGAAAATGTATTTAATTAATTATTTATTGATTTTGCTTGCCGACACTCGAATCAAAAAGCGTAGGGCAACAATGAAGAGGAGTCAAAGATGGGTGTTGATCCAAGATGCGTAGCACGAGGCCTAGGGACACGTGGACGGTCGCCATGTGGGGGTGCACGGCCCATAATTTCTCCTGACCAAACTACGTATCCGAACATCTACTTCTCTTCTAAGTTTTCTGTTCCTCTCTCCCCTAATTAATCTTTTGAAGAACTCTAACTCAAATTTAGGGTTTCGATAATCAAATAAGTCACTGTAAAACGAAAGATGATCTCTGAGCTACCTAGGATGACGGATTTCATGGTTGATTGACTTCGATTGAGAATCAAGAATCAAATTGATTAACCCGATATGAAATCGATGTGAATTAATTTTTGAATAGAACCAATGATTCTTGTCTCAGAATCAGGAATCATATTGGTTCTAGCCCAGTTCTGAATTCGTAGAATCGAAAACCGAACTAATTCTCCCTCAATTCAGCCTTGTATTGTTCTCATATTGAACTGGACTTGATATTGAAATAATTACCCAATCATTTATAAACATGTTATATAAATGTCAATTCGGTTTTAAATTTTCTTATTTTTTTTCAATTTAGTTTTAAACCTTTATGCAAAATTTTAATCTCCTTTTGGAGTAGAAGGATGGACTGTTAGTGTGGACAATTTAGAAGATATAATTGGAGGGCATGTGTGCATATGTTCCATTTGTATATTTGGTGAAACCTGATATATCTTAACTAATTTTTTTGCATGGGCTAGTCAAGCACTTGTATGATCCTGGAGGCTAACTTGTCTTATTGATCAACCGTTTTATTTGTTTTTAGTTTCATTTCTTGTTGCCTTGTTTGGTTCAATAATATTAGCTCATTGGGCTAGAAGCTTAGGCATTTACTATCCATTTACTGTCAGAAATCGCTAACATGGCAATTCACAAATTGTCCATGTTAGCATGCTACATAAGACTATCGACCATGACTAGACGCATATTAGTGATTCTTAGTGGCAATTGACCGAAATGAATGTTTTGAAATTTTGCGTAAAGATTTAGAATTATATTGATGAAATTAAAAAAATTAAAACTAAATTGATATTTGTATAATAAATTTATAATTAATTAGATAATTTTCCCACATGGTATATACCCCTAGATTTATCCATATTACAATCGACATGATAGACAAAACCAATTACGATACAATATCTTGATCTTTGTGGGTCTAACACGAATCTTGTTTTTTCTATATACGTTGTCTACTTGGCTCTCTCCAAGCAAATTTATACGATATTCATTTGAAGAATTGCATTAGAAGCAAATGCGTGACACTAGTGGCAAAAAGACAAGATCAAATTAAATCGATTTATTGCCCTTAATTGGGAGACTTCCATTTCAAATCTTGCGTTCGGTGAGATGTACCAATCAAGAAAGATGATTCAAGGCCAGCACATGCGGACGCAAGCGGAAGATTAAGAAGTCGGCAATCAGATCGGAAAAAAGGACGAATATTCAAATCCTGAACGTGGCATTCAAAAAGGGACGAAGGATTTGAGGTGCTCAATACCATGCATGATGTCGACCTCCGATCGGGTCGGGTCAGGCCATCAAAGATCCGACCCAATCTGACCCCACGTGGCCCTATTTTGTCTGCTTCTGGGTTTATAAATTGGGTTAATACCCTGAAAAACCCAAAATTAATACACTTGTGACAAATTTTCCTCAAACTATTTTTTTTGACCACCAAAAACCCCAAACTGATGTACTATTGATAAATTTACCTCAAACTGGTACACTTGTGATAAATTTACCCTATGTTAGTTTTGTTAAATTTTACTCTCAAATTATTAACTTAAATGACACGTGACAGTTGACTAGTATATCAATTTGAGATTTTAGGCTCCATTTGTCACAGTTTACGATTTTTGTGATTCTTTTTGGTGGTATTAATCCAATTTAGCGGAGGGTATGTTTGTCACAAATTTTTCAGTTTGGGTTTTTTGCGGTCGAATAAATTAGTTTGGGGCAAATTTGTCATAAATGTACCAGTTTAGGGTTTTTTATGGTCACTGGAGTAAATTTATCATAGGTATACCAGTTTGGGGTTTTTATGATAAAAAAAATAGTTTGTGGTAAATTTATCACAAGTGTACCAATTTGGGGTTTTATAGAGTATTAACCCTAAATATAATATATGTTCACAAGCTTTTATATTCAGATTTTGGTATTAAACCTCATATTTTGTGCAAAACCCCCAAATTTACTTGATTAAATTTGGAGTACATGAAAGGAGAACCTCTAAAAGAACCATAACTCCATGCTTTGTATGTCTCATGAAAAATAATTGATTTTCAAAATAACAAATATGTAAACAAAGATTCATTATTTTGATTTACAAAAATAATGAAAGAAAAAAAATTCCATTGTCTGAGAATATATTTAGCAATTAAAAGTATTTTCATTGATTAATAATTTTTAAGCGGTATAATCGATTATTTTTAGGAAAATATTTTTTAAAATTTACATTTTCTACGAAATAAATACGCCCTCAATATGCTCTTGACCTCACTAATGCTCTGAAATGATGATCGAATGTTCAAAATGAAATCCTCCCCCGTTTGGTGGTTGAGCTTCACTATACATGGCTGTAGGTGGGCATGCTTGAGCTTGCTACTGGCTCGATGTTTTCTACTCTAATCATGGTTTATTTGTGCTTGCACGATTTGAAAACGTGTTATACTAAATTAAGGTTGCTCGAGACTTATCGATCACGGCTTAACAATTTACATTTAGTGATACGAGACTTTGCATTTTCACCCCGGCTTTGATACAACTCAAGATAGATGACCCCACCCGGCCCAAGCCCGTTTTTAGTATGGCGTTGTTGGAAAAAAAAAAAACACAACAAAATATCAAAACACAAGGTTAACAAGTTTTCACCAAAGTTCCAGGTGATTCCATTTGAATAATGACATAATCCACGGAATTGGACCCCCACATCACTAGCGCATGAAATTCAGGGTCCGCCACACATGTCCCCATGCGATTGATCTCAACATGGCAAATTGTACAAAAATGTACCTATTTTTTTTTTCCAGTCGTACGTGCATAAACTCGTTCTCCTAGATTAAATCGCTCGCGTTCCGTCAAATGACCTGAAATATGAATATGCCCCAACACCTTTTGCACTGCGATTGATTCCGCATCACATCATTCTTATTTCTCGAAAAATTGGATGAGGAGATGAGCTAAATTGCATTTATAGGGACCTTTCGCTTTCTTCCCCAGGCTGTTCTCATTATCTATCATTCACATTCATCTATCACTAACGCCCCATCATCGTCATCGCCACTCCCATTCACTCGTTCTAGGGCTCTCCAGATCTCGTCTCTCCCGCAGCCATGGCGGAGAAGGTGAGCCCCTCCTCCTCATCTCTCTCTGCTTTTGGTTAATCTTTTGCCGGGTCCGATCTTGTTCGTTTTCTCTGCTTTGCATTTGTCCGCCAGTTGCTTGCTCTGCAGACGATTGGGAAAAGGAAAGCCTCAAGCATTCATTTGATTCGCGGTGGCTTTATCAGTTTTTTGGGTTGTTTTTTGATTGTTACAGGTGACCCAAATGAAGGTAGAGGTGGATCTGCAGTGCGCGCGCTGCTGCAAGAAGATCAAGAAAATCCTTTGTAAATTTCCCCGTTAGTCTCTCTCTCTATCTCTCTCTGTTTTTTCTTTATTTCCCCCTGTTTTAAGTTTCAAGTTGTTGTCATTTCTTTGTGAGTGATTGCTATTGCATTCTGTGGGTTTTATTCGACTGAGTTCGCTAAGAATGGATTTGTGAACAAGAGAAATCCGAGACCAGAAGTACGATGAGAAGCAGAACGCGGTGTTCATCACCGTGTTGTGCTGCAGTCCAGAGAAGATCCGGGACAAGATCATCTGCAAGGGTGGCGACACGGTGCTGGGCGTACAGATCCTGCCCGACAAGAAGCCGGAGAAGCCCAAGGAGCCGGAGAAGAAGCCTGATAAACCCAAGGAGCCGGAGAAGCCCAAGGAGCCCGAAAAGAAACCTGAGAAGCCGAAGGAGCCGCCGAAGGAGCCCGAAAAGAAGGAGCCCGAGAAGAAACCCGACAAGCCAAAGGAGCCCGAGAAGAAACCCGAGAAGAAAGCCCAAGAAGAACCTGAAGAAAGCCAAAGGAGGCCGAGAAGCCCAAGGATGGCCCCAAGCCGGCCCCCACTCCGGCACCACCGGCTCCTGCACCACCCCCAAAAGCCCCTGAACCGGCCCCAAAGCCGGCCCCAGCACCGCCCCCTCCGAAGGTGCCAGGGCCGGCGCCAGGCTACCCGCCGATGTATCCGATGGTGGGGGTGTGCTGGTGTCCATGTTATGAAGGGTGTGGTGGGGGACCATGTTACTGTCATGGGCAAGGAAGGCCGTTGATGTGCTATGATGGATGCGGAAGGCCGGCTTACGAGTGTCAAGGTGGGAGCAGGGCTTATTATGGAAGCCGATGTGACTACTTTAGTGAAGAAAATGCCACTGGATGTATCGTCATGTAATGGAGTTCAAATTTCTGACGTTGATTATCAAACCTAATAAGTCAGTGATAGATGCATAAGTCAATTTTTGAGGGCTATCTTGGGGTCATTATCTTTGTGGGTATAGAAAGCTTGATAAGGTTGGTGGTCTGGTAGAGCGTGGTATGTGTGGTCAAATAATTGTTCAACACATGACTAGTCACTTGTCGATTTCTTTATTCCAATAAAACCTTAGTCCTTTTCACGTCTTTTGCTTGCCCCATCGCCATTCATTCCGTGAATGAACAGGTTGAGCCAATTATTGAAATTTTATGTTTCTTTGTGAAAGGATTTTCAAAAGATGAGATTAGGGTTTTTCCATTGGTTTTTGTACTGCGCACGGAGCATTGACAAGGCCTAAGGGAAATAAGTTACGTCATATCAAGTCGTGTGTCTTCGAGTGAAGAGAATGTTTTTAGAAATTTCCAACGAGTTTTGTCTTGAAATGATTGTAATACGCTCCTCTCGTCGGCGAAAATTTATACTATTATGACATCTTTAGCCACGTATTTATAAGCTTGAAAAGTGGTATTTTCGGCCACTCAAAGAGCACGAAAAGTAGATTGGGCTTTGTGCTAGATCTACCAAGAAAATAAAGATTGAAATGAGAAAGCAGAAGACCAGACGGTTGTTCAAAGAAGATCCAATTGCGATGCGCCATTCAGAAAGAGAAGCTTCCAGTGTCAGATGGTGGGGCGGGTGGATCTACAGAAGAATGATGATGTCCTCAACCTTGTCTTTTTAACTAAATGATGTTGATTAGAGCTAGCCAGTAGCTTTCGACACAACTCAACAATATGATCTCACGCAGATATACATATTCAATTGCGCTTTGGATAGAGAGACCGATCAAATTGGTTATGTCTGTTCAATTGAAAGCTAAGCATAAACATGCGACATACATAAACTTGTCGTGATGAAATTTTGAAAATTTCCCAAGCATGTTGGTAGGTGCGAAAATCAATAATTTTGCATAATCTGTGATACTTGCTCGTGAAGTCTTATTCCCCTTAATCTCATAACATAGTTGGCCTCGATTTTCTCATAATGGAACTTCACTTTAAGAAAAATAGATAGATTACAAAAAACCATCCTCAATTTTGCTCATAATATCATATACCCTCCTTACATCTCAAAACCTACAATTTACGGCTCTCGAACCTTAAAAAAAACCCATTTGCCCTTGTGCATATCCAAAATCTAGTCCCAAACCCCTCTTCCACTCTCTTCCCCTTCCATTTCTCTCTCCTCACGCTCAGCAACACAGCACATCAACGATCGAGAGCCACCCTGGGTAATGCCATGGTTCAACCGTGAAGCCGACGGCGTCACCCTCGCCTCCTCACCTGTTGCTCGTGGCCCTCTTCCCTCATCCTGTCTTCGTCTGCGGCCAGAGGGTTCGCGGCTTGGGTCTGCAAGGCTATGTGAGCGCAGCCGAACCAGGCGGATCGCGGTTGCCGAGGTCATGTGAGGTTAGCCTTGAGCCGCCGAGGGTCGTACCCGCCGTGATCCTTTGCAACAAGCTAGCGAGCCGCGCAACCTCAGTAACAATGCTCGACAATGACAGCCACGACCTTAATTTGGCCTCGAGCCGGCGCGGGACCATTGCCTGCCTCACATATGAGGTCGGCACGTCGGCCACGCATGTGGAGGGTGGGAGAGACGTGGTGGTGAGGTCCGTCGGACTGAGCAAGTCTCTCCGACGTGAATTTACCATGGAAAGTAAAGCTGAAGATGAATTTGATAATTTTCCAAAAAAATAAAATAAAAATAAAGATGACTCCGCCACGAAGGCACCTTTAGAACGTAAAGTCATAGCGCACAACTCATCCTCACTTTAAAGGACTCATGCATGATGGAAAGTGAAACTCAAGCAAAATAATAGCTCTCCATTTGGCGATATCCGCAAGACAAATGCAAAGTGGAACTTTGAGTGAATGATCGTGACTGATCTATTGTCAACCGCTATAATTTGGCAGGCCTAACTTTAAAGCATATAGCCCCTAACTGCATTTGCTATTCTTCAAGTTCCCATAATGTGCAGCAAGAAAGTGTCCTTCTATGTGTGGATTGACAAGGGTCTTGGCTACCTCAAATGTGGTCAAGATTCTCATTAGATGTATCTCGGACTTTAGAGAAGTTTGTTATGTCGCTCTTGTCACATTTCAGTGAGAAATTTTGTTCATCCTTAATGGCAAAATTTCAGTAACGACATTGCTCATGATGATGAGCTCTCTTCCTTATTTTTATTGTAAAATCTATGATTTCCAAATTACGGTTTCCTAAATATGAGTTATGATATTATATAACTTAACTATTTTATTGTGGTATCAATGTTATGAACGACATAATATTATAAGTTACAATACATAATGTTTTGCAAAGGACTAATTACTTCTCTCTCTCTGTGCCCACAACTATACTGCTAAAAGACACATTTCGTGAGGCTGGTCCGATGAGTGTCTGCTTTTTATTTTAGCGTGCTTCTATTCTCTGTTAATTGATAAGATTTAAAAGAAAAGAGGGTCATAATTGAGAATCATACAATATGCGGAAGGGAAAAGTGCCAAAAAAGTCCTAAACCTTTTTTTGGTGTCGATTCAGTCCTAAACCTTTTTAAGTTGTGCCAATTCAGTCCTTTCCGGCCAATTTTGGCCGGATTTTGCTGACTGGACACTGGCTGGCTGACATGGCATGATCGGCGCGATGTGGACAACTTTTAATAATATTTTAATATTTTTTTATTTTTGAATATTTTTATTTTTTTTGTCTTTTTCCTCCGGCCGGTTGCCGTGGTCCCCGGCTAGAGGCGACCGCCGGCGGGGGGAGGCCGACCTCGCCGGCGGCGAGGTCAAGCCTCGCCGGCCCTCGCCGAGGGGGAGGCCGACCTCGCCGGATCCGGCGAGGGCGAGCTCGCCCATGGGATCCGGCGAGGCGGCCATGGGTGAGGCTCGCCCTCGCCGGATCCGGCGAGGTCGAGCCTCGCCGGCCGTCGCCCATGGCCCGATCCGGCGAGGTCGGGCGAGGGCGGTGAGGCTCGACCTCGCCGGATCCGGCGAGGCGAGCCACGCCCATGGCCGATCCGGCAAGGCGGCCATGGGCGAGGCTCGCCCTCGCCGGATCCTGGTGAGGTCGAGCCTCGCCGGCCCTCGCCGGCCATGGGTGAGGCTCGCCTCGCCGGATCGGCGGGCAAGCCTCGCCCATGGCCTAATCTCGGCGAGGTGGCCATGGGCGAGGGCCGGTGAGGCTCGACCTCGCCAGATCCGGCAAGGTCGGCCTCCCCCTCGCCGGCAGTCGCCTCTGGCCGGTCGCCGGACCTCGGCAACCGGTTGGAGGAAAAAGACAAAAATAAAAAAAATAAAAAATAAAAAATAAAAATATTTAAAAAATAAAAAATAAAAAATATTATTAAAAGTTGTCCACGTTAGCGCCGATCATGCCATGTCAGCCGGCCGGCGTCCAGTTAGCAAAATCCGGCTAAAATTGGCTGGAAAGGACTGAATTGGCACAACTTAAAAAGGTTTAGGACTGAATCGACACCAAAAAAAGGTTTAGGACTAAATTGGCACAAAGGCAAAAAGTTTAGGACTTTTTTGGCACTTTTCCCATATGCGGAAGATAATCAATATCGGGTGAAAATTTCTATTCCATACGGCATTCCACTTAATGTCTCAAAAAATCTTGAAAGTTATATTTTTTTTTTCCCCATAAATACATGATTGGGATTTATTCAAACACTAATTAAAATTATCATACGAGACAAAAGATTGATGCTTGGTTGGAATTGTACTGGGTAAAGTTGTCCAAACAATCATAAATTTATTTCATTTTTGCTAATTCAGTCCTAGACCTTTCCCAATTTACTAATTGAGTTGATCCAGCCAACTTTGATCGGAAATCGTTGATGTGGAGGCTGACACAAAGGATGGATGTTGCTAATGTGAACAATTTTCAATAATTTTTTAATTTTTTAATTTTTTCTGATTTTTTTCGTTTTTGTTGCTTCTTTCTTTTGTTGAGGGCTGGCCACTAGCCATGGCCAAGCCAGCTTGGCTTGCTTGGGCAGCCCTCTCCCAGCATAGGATAGGTGCAATCGAGAGAGGTTGAGGGCTCCCCTTGCCTGGTTGGCCTTACTTGTGGGGGTGGGGGTTGGGGGGGGGAGGAAGGCTAGCTTGCCCAGTTGTGCTTGGTGTGCTTGGTGACTGACTACTAGCAAAAGGAAGAATAAAGAAAAAGAAAGAAAGAAAGAAAGAAAGAAAAGAAAGAAAGAAAGAAAAGAAAAAAAAAAAAAATTTTAAAAAAATAAAATAAAATATTGTTAAAATTGTCTACGTTAGCACCGGTCGCACCATGTAGGGTGACTAATGTCTTTGTTAGCAAATTTACCAGATGGATTTAATTGAAAAAATATGAAAATGTTTATGACTGAATTGGTAAAATTGAAAGATTTAGGATTAAATTGACAAGAATACAATAGAGTTATGACTCTTTGGACAATTTTGCCCATCTTAAAGAGGTTAGGCACCGCACATTGCTTAAAGTATTGATCACCGACTTCTTTCACGGAAATACCGGTTGATATCTCAAAGTAAAATGCCATGTTAGTCAATTTCAAAAGATTGAAAGAGAAGTAAGGCTCCATTTATTTAGCAGAAAATAAATGGTTTGAAAAATATTTTCCTCAAATTGATCGACTAAAGCACTTGAAATAATTATTTCATATAAAATATTTTTAATTATCGACAATAATTTATGTTTAAACATTTTCGTGTACGGAAATATCTTTAGTTCATTCATTTTTCTAAGCAATATAAGTGATCCTTTTTTGGTAAATATTTTTAAACCACTTAATTTTCATGAAACAAAAAGGAGTAAATGTGAAAGAGTCCTACATTATATTAGCGACGTTTATGATACTAGAGAGAATGGGCTCCAATGTTGTGCATATCAGTTTCCCTTCTTTTCTGCGTTCAAGCCCACAACAACCCATTAAATCCAAAGATCTTATCGCATAATCCTGCCACTAATTATAGCTAGTAATCACTTCTTGGTTTGGGCCTAGAAGAGGAGTAGTTCATTGGAAACCCTCTGATTCCAAGAAGGGGGGACTTGCTTTTGTGCAATCCAAGGAGGTGGACGTAATGCCATGCACGAGACTTTCACAGTTCAATGATATCACTTGACGACCATCTTTTAATAAGATTCCCTAAACTAGTGTTGAGTATGTCAAGCTCCTGATTCCTGAGCAACATCAACACTTAACGCGATAAAAGTATGGTTGTTCCTCTAGACAAGCAGAAAAACTCGGTTGTGGTGACTTGGGCTCAAGAATCATGAGCCCAGGGGAGTCTTGTCATCGTGCTGTACTCCTCTTTGGAAGCAATGGACCGCCATGAGGTGCACAGTCCACCAAAGACTCTGAAGTCTCCTATGGTTAGCTGTCAAGTGACCAGTTGTAGGAGCCCTTGGTGGAATTTGGCCCAATCCGCCATTAGTCTACCTTCGTTTCCTAAACTCCTTGTGAGAAGGGCTGGGGATGGATTTGCTGTATTAAGAGTGTATGTGATAAAGGGTATAGATGTAGTGACTTGGTCCGACTAGGGGCCTGAACAAGGATCAGTTCCTAACAAGTTTTTAATATGGCGAATTGGGCAGGAATTAACCAAATTATGCATTGAATATGCAAATGTTTGTGTGTGGAATTAACTTATGGAGGCACTTGTTGACGTAAAGGCAAAACTTAGCTTTGGAACTCCAAAGTTAAGTGTGTTCAAGTGAGAGTATGGCCATGATGGATGTTTTTTTTTGGGAAGTGTCCATCTGTATATCAAAAGACAAAATTGTGAAGCTCGATATGGACCAAATCTCATAATTGCTCTCCCTTTGATGCATAGTTTGGTGTATTTCCGTCCCATTCGCCATCTTAGAAGTCTATTAGGAATTGCTCCTTGTCCAGGTCCTCTGGCCCTAGCGATCTCCCTACCTTTGTCAGATTGGGTTGTTATAATAGGAAAATGAGGAAAAAAAACAATCCTTTTAGGGTCTTTTTGGCCAATCATAGTGCTGAATTTTAATTTATGAAAATCAATAGCTATGATGTTACGATGTTCACTCACATTTACATGTGCAACTGGTTTACCCCGACTTAGTTCGATGAGAAGAGCATGACCAATTCACTAGGTCAATTTCCCATGGCTCTTATGGGCCATTGATAGATCCAATTGAAGATTCTACCCTCGTATGAAGGAAATAACACATATTTGGTCACGCCTTTCTGTAAGTGTGTATTCCAGTGAAGAAACATTTGCACTTCCGATTGAGTTTTGCTTTGAAAAGATGGGTACACCTCTTGTCAATGCAGCTCTATACTACTCTAGTAGGTTCAATGAATTACACCTATATGGGCCTGAAATTGATATGCTTTGTTATCCAGATCAAGATGGAGAAATGGAGGCCGATGTGGTTGTCCAGAGAAGATCCAGTTGCGATTGCCATTCGGAAGGATAAGCTTCCAGGTTAAGTATCGCTGGGCAGGTGGATCTACAGAAGAAAGATTATCGTCCTTAACCTTCTCTTTTTGACTAGATGATGTCCTTTAAAGTTAGTTGAGCTTTCGACACGACACGACAACATAATCTCTCGCAAATACATGTTCATTGAATATCTATGTCAGCTTAACCTACGACTAAAGCATAAACGTAAAATCAATGACATTACTTGACCTGTCGTCCTTGCTCGCGAAGCATCGTGCCCCCTGTTTTATCTTACTGCTGTTCTTGACTTTTATGATTTGATCATTATCAGAGAACTTCCAAAAAGAATTAGAACATAAAGTCAAAGCACAACTAATCCTCATTGTATAAGATTCCTCTACGGTGGAAGACGAAATTCAAGCAGGATAGTAGCTCTGCTTTTAAATGGCAAAACCGGCAAGATAAATGGAGTGTTACTTCTGTTGCAGTTTCAGAATGATAGTACCCAGTCTAGTTGCGCGCTTTGGTTCAGTAGGTCTAACTTGAAACCAAGTCGCCCCTAAAATGCATTTAACATCATTCTTGAAATACACACAATGTGCTCATTTTGCTTGACATGTAAGGTCGAAGCTTTCTTCCTTTTGTTTGTCTTGATGATGAGAAAGCTCACTTTTGATCATTTAGATTGGTAAAACCCCAAGATGATGAAATACCCTGTTAATATCATGGACCGAGTAAGGAATGAGCCCAAAATCGGGCATGTGGTCCGTGTTGTGATTGCTAAGTATGAGTTATCATAACGTAAACATCATGAACCTGCCAAATTATATAATGACAGATGTGAGGGACTTTTTGTTGATCATCTCTCTCTCCTCCTCTCCAGCAGCTATTGAAGGAATTGATGTTGGCTTTCAAATGGGTTTCTGCCTTTCCATTTTAACTTTATGCTTATCCTTTATTTTTTCTGCTAATAATAGCCAAAATTTAGAAAGAAAGTTCATAATTGAAGATTTTCTGAGCATGGTGGAGACAGTGCTTAATATCGGGTCAGAATCGTAGTTGCCATGTAAAGAAGTTCGCATGGCACCGCCAATTATGTCCACCAATTTATTTCACGAAAGTTCTGGTTGATATCTCAAAGCAAATTGCCATGTCTGTCCATTTAAGGAAATTGGAATCTCCATTATTACATTTGTGATGATAGAAAGAAAGATGGTGCACTAAGGTCCTCCCCCTCATATGAAGGAAATAAAACACATTTGGTCTTGCCTTTCTATAACGTAGGGAAAATTTTCGAAAAGTCATAAGCCTATTATACATTTACTAATTTAGTTATAAATTTTTCAATTTTTCCAATTGAATCCTATATTTTTTGACAATTTGTTAATATAATCTATTTGGCCGATTTTGGCTAAAAATTGCTGACATGAACAACGACCATTCTATAAGAATGGCTGATGTAGAATGATTGGTCGACGTCGACAATTTTTTATTTTTTCTAATTTTTATTGTCTTTTTTTATTTACTCTTTTTAAAAAAAAAAAATTCTTTGCTGATCATTGGGCCTTGGCAATGGCCAATGACTAGCCAAAGATAATGATCAGCAGGGGTTGCCCTTGCTAGATAGGGTGAGGTCGAGCTTGGCCCTAGCCAGATCTGTTGATGTTTAGCCTCGCTAGAGGCTGGCAAGGTTTGGCCTTTCTTGAGGCCAAGGAGCTTAGCCCTCATTGGCCTCTGGTGAGTTCGCCTTGCTAGATCACGGTGAGGTCGCCCCTTTCTAGCTTTAGTTGAGGCTTGACCTCGCTGAGCCTTGCTTAAAGCTAGCGAGGCCAACCCTCATCGGCCTTTGGCGAGGTCGAGCCTCGCCCAAGGTCGCCCCTCATTGGTCGTTGCTTGTGGCTAGTCGTCGGCCATTGCTAAGGCCCAGCTACCAATGAATAAAAAATGAAAGATAAAATAAATAAAAGAAAAAATGACAATAAAATATAAAAATTAATAAAAAAATTCGAAAACATATTAGCAAATTTTGCCCACGTCAACACTAGTCATGCTATATAAGGCAGCCGGTGTCCACGTAAGTGATTTTCAACCAAAATTGATTGAATGAATTACATTGACAAATGTGAAAATGTCTAGAACTCAATTGGCAAAAATAAAAGGTTTAAGACTGAATTAGTAAAAGTGCAGTAAATTTAGGACTTCTTGGACAATTATCCTCTTAGTGAAGAAACACTTTCCACTTCTGATTAAGTTTTCTTTGAAAAGAAGGTGTGCACCTCTTGTCAATAGAGACCTATGTTACTTAAGTAGTTTCAATGAACTAGACCACTGTAGTTGAGTAGAGGTAAACTAGTGCACCAAAAATTTAAAAAATGGAGGAGGCCTGTGATAGATATGCCTTATTATCAAGATGAAAATGGAGGAATAGAGGACTATATGGTTGTTTAGAGAAGCTCCCCCAGGTTCAGACATTGCTGGGCTGGCGGATCTTGAGAAGAAAGAAAATGTCCTTGACCTTCTCTTTTTAACTAGACGGTGTCCATTAAAGTTAGCTAGGAACTTTCGACCCAACACGACGACAGAATCTCTAGAACGGAGACCGGATTAATATGCGCGTTCAATTTATGACTAAGCATAAACTCAAAATCAAAGACCTGTCATCCTTGCTCGCGAAGGATTATCTTCCCCTGCTTTATCAACTGCTGATCTTTATTATAATGACGCGAGAGTTATCAGAGAATTTGAAACAAAAAATTAGAATATAAAGTCATATCACAGCTCAAATGTACTGTAAGGGATTCATATGTGTTGGAAATTGAAACTCAAGCTCAATAATAGCTCTACTTTTAAATGGCATTATCGGTGTTGATACTTTATTTTTAGTCGACGCATTGATAAAGGTAGAAAACTCGAGATTAGGCTTTTTGATCGTGATGAGACTCCTTTTTGAACAAAAATTGTTAATTTCTTTTTTTTTTAGAATGTTATTTTTAGATGATTTCCTAGTTATTTCCAGTAAAAACAAGAAAGTCAAGCGGTTAATTTTTATATTGACTTTTGATCAATCATTTGACTAAAAGTCAAATCCTTAGTCAAAAATTGACTTTTCACACAATGAGGTCCCTTTTAGTCCCAATTTGACTTTAGCATAAGATTTTTTTGTGAAAATCGATTAAGAATCTTGTATTTCAAATTTTTCGATTTTAAGCTCAAAATTGCCCAAAAATAAAATTACTTTTATTCAAGTCATAATTAAGCTTAGTTCCTTCTACGGCATTTGATTTATAGATTATTACCCATTCACTTATTCAATAAATTTCAAGATTGGGCGTGCCGAAATATGAATTTTCATTTTTAGTCTTGATTAGGGGGTTCAGATCGATTCTACATGATTCGTAAATGGACACTTCCATTCCACTCATTTTTGTGAGATAAGTCTGAATCTGGGGCCATTTGTGGTGAATTCATTCGGGACATTCTTAATTTGAGGGATTTAGCCTTTTTGAACATGAGAAAACCAAGCTAATAAACTCTGATTGATGAAATTCAAGTTGACTCATTTAAGACTAAGGTTTAATTTCGAGAATTGAGGTTCAATTTCACTATTAAACCTCGATTCAATTTTAACATACAAATCATGCTATAAATTCAAGGTCAATTTGAATGCAATTAGTCATCCTAAGTATGGGCAATTAATTCAATAGGTGCCTTGTAATTTTAATTGAATTCAATTTCAATTAATCTGCCTTTTTGGGCAAGAAATCACATAAAATTATCCAATTTAGCTTAAGAAATCCAATTACGTGTATCCATGGCATGGTTCTGATTTTTTTTTTTATATGTTAATTAGGTAATTAGGCCAATAGAAAATTACCGGATTGCATTTATATGGTTTACTTGGCCTAATTTCTTCAAAATTGGATAATTTCTCTTCGAATTAGACTATTTTTCCTCAAATTAGGCAAAAAATTCCTTTCAATTTAGTCCCGGAGATTGCATAAAATTTAGGAAGATAAGGACTGAACTACTGAAAGGGTGGTTTAACTGACCAAACCGGTCTAGACCGATTCGACTGGCAAAGAAGGCTAGTTTGGCCCTCTTCCAGTCGGTTCTTGGCGAACAATGACCACCCTTTGGTGTCCCGTCGTGTGTACTTCTCTCCGATGCCATCCAATTTTCCATATTTTGTGAAAATGCTCTTGCGTTTTGTGAAATTATGAAAATGCCCCTAATTAGGCCTTAATTGCAAATTCGATTTGAACCATTGATTTTGGCACATTACTACTGTTTGAATATCGCATGTCTAATTTTCCAGCTTGCTTAACCCCTAAGTAAATTAGTTAGGCTTTGAGATCAAATCTTAACAGTTGAATCAAACCGATGATTATGATTCAATTTTGGGGTGGTATATATACCATTTTCCTTCCAAAAATTGAAGGGGCTTATTTGTGCATTTTTCCAGATTTGAAAATCCTAAAATCTCTCTCAATTCTCTCTAAAATCTCTCTTTCTCACTGACTCTCTTTCCCGCCCCAAAAAAATCGCCAGACCGCCTCTCCTCTTCGTCGGAGTATGATCTCCCGCTAGCGGTCTCCTAGCCAGCGTCACCCCTCACGGGGGCCCTCACTTTCTCCTCGAGCCGATCGACATGACAACTTCCTCCATCTCGCTCTCGATCCTCTCGTCTAGTCGGTGTCCCTTTCCGGTTTGAATACCGAGGTCCATGCTGGTAACTCGTCCATTGTGTTTTCCTACCTTGATTGGCGGGGCTCACCAATCTCTCTGATCTTCCCGATCAGCTCGGCGACGTTCTTGGGAAGTATTTCGATCCTCTGGTGGTCGGAAACCTGCAGGACAGGCGGCCGGCGACCTCTTCCAACCGGCGAGTTCCACCACTGGCATTATTAGGCGCCGATTCGGGTTTAGTGACTGATCATCCCCCTTTGATGACCTTTTGGTATTCTCAACTTATCCGGTGGCGATCTCCAAGTTGTCCAAAAGCCCCAGGTGGTTTGTGTTGATCTAGATAGCCATCGGAGACCTCATCGGAGCTGTCTTTCCTCGATCGGGTCAATCGGTGTTTGATCCTCCATCCGCCAGCGATTAGCCTCATCCGGAGGTCCTCTAGCAATTTTCGGCAACCTTGACCTCCCTTGAACGTTCCTTGATGTTCACAAGCTACCGTGGTGATTGGTGATAACTCAATCAAGTTCGAATCGCGCAAAAATGATCGAAGGTAAATGTCTTCGTCTTGAGCTTATGAAGCGAGGACGCGATGGGTGTCCAGGGCTTAAGCTAACTTTAGGAAGATCATCTCTACAAATAATGATGTGTTAGGATATTAGAATGGCCATAGGTTAGCTTTGAATGAGTTTGATTGCATTGAATGTGCTTGATAAATCGATTATGAATTTCCGACACGTCAATGGGGGCACCCGTGATGGGTTCATACTTGTACTTGTGGATTGAGGGGTTTCAATCGAACATTCTGCGACAAAGCGTGAGACCCTCGTAGTAAATTCTCTGGATTATGACCCAAATGGTCCTAATATGCGATATAGTCCATAAACTTTTAATCTGTTCAATGTGATCCTTGAATTTTAATTTAATGTGTAATATGAGCCTTAAATCTCTGTTCATATTTAATAGGGTCTCTGAATTATATGAAAAAATGTTCCATGCTATTCTTCCATTAATTTAAAATCAAAGACAATATTGAACATTTTCACGTAATTTATGGACTACTCAAATATGCACAAAAGCCTAGGGAACACATTGAACGGATTAGAAGTTTGGGAAATACATCACACACTAGGTGAAAATTCAAAAATTATTTATGTCATTTTTCTTAAATTTTAGGGATAGCTGCTCTGACTTTTTATTTTTTATTTGGGTTAGAGCTGCTCTGATCTCGCCTTCTTATTTATTGAAAAGAAAAAAATTGCTGAATCGGGGAAAGCGAAAGGGAAAAGGGGGACGAGAAGGACATGAATTTGTCCTAAACTTTGGGCGACGGATGATGCGATGAATAAAGTAAAAATTGGTCCGAACGACAATTCCTAGAAACTTAGGAAATTGGCAACTTAATCCGATTGGATTTTTACAAGTGGAGAGACTAGTCTTTCTTATTTTACGATGTCGATTTGATGAAGGTGGGACGAAAGTGGCGCTATGGACAAAAATCAAGCTGGTCCACTAATTTTTAATACGGTTCGTGGCCGGCTTTGAAAGTGAAGTTTGAGAACTGAGTTTTTTCGAAAAGTTTAGAAAGGAAATGAACCATATCAATGGTCCGGGAGGATTTGAACTTAGAGCTTTTTCTTTGATAGAATGGGAGATTTTGTGGGGCTTTAAGTAGCTAGATGAAAGCATGATTTATCATTTTAAATATTACAAGCTTTTAGAACAATTCACAATAGTTGATGAGATGAAGAGGAAGCCCAAAAATTCACCTTGTAAAAGCTTGAAATATGCGTTAAGACTTTCTAATTAGATCTTGGATTCTTAAAATGGCTTAACACAATCAAGATGGGATATTCTTGGAAGTCCTTCATGAAGTACAAAAGGAAAATAATAAGGGCTTATTTGGTAACACGGTCGGAACAATTGATTATGTTTTTTTTGTTCTTGGGAGTTTAAAAAAAAAGAGCAGAAATCCGTTTCGTAAAATTTTTATTCCCCATAACAAAAATCAATTTTTTATTTTCAGGAATAGATTTGGAATAGAATCAAGAAGTAAAAAAAATAAAAATTTACTTCTCCTTCCTGGAAATAATTCCTAGAATTAATTCTAATTTTTTCTTCTCTTCTCTTCTCTTCTTTTCTCTTTTCTCTTTTCTCTTTCTTCTTTTCTTCTTCTTCTTCCTTTTGGCTAGTCACTAAAATGTGTTGCCGTGGGCTGGTGATGCCTAGCCACGGCAAGGCTTGTCAGCCTAGGCCTCGCCGTGTCGTGGCTAGGCGAGGCTCAGCCTCACCTTAGCTATGTGAGGTCGACTTCGCCGAGATCTAGCAAGTCTCTAGGTCGGCGTCGCCTGGCAATGGCTTGGCAAAGCGGAGCCTCGCCGGTGGCTGGGCGAGTTTGGCCTCGCCAAATCTGGGTGAGGTCAACCTCGCACAACCAAGGCGAGGCCAAGCCTCGAATAGCCACGACGAGGCTCAACCTTGCCTTGGGGCTAACCTAGTGTTGCCTGGGTGAGGTCGAGCCTTGCCTGGCCATCGGTGAGGCTTGGCCTCGCCTAAATCTGGTGAGGTCGAGGCTTGCCTTGGCTAGGCGGGCTCACTGGACCTCGCCTTGGCTTGACGAGGCTTTGGTGAGCTCACCGGACCTTGACAATTGGCTACCAAGAAGGAGGAAGAAGAAGAGAAAAAATAAAAAGAAAAAAAAAAGAGAAAAAGAATAAAAATATAATAAAAGTATTAAAAAATTAAAAGAAAAAAAAAAAAAAGAATCCTACCAAATGCATTTTTATCTCGAGAATAGAAATTTTGGACAGTTATTAAGTGCATTCATTTTCTCAGAAATTATTCTTAGGAATAGAATTAGAAAAAATCATTTATGATAAAAAATTGTTCCTCAGAGCAGAATTGTTACCAAACGCGTCATTAAAATGAGTCGTCAAGAACATTTATGAGCTAAAAAGGTGTTCAAGGGGGATGAATTTAGAAGATCAAACTTAAGTTAAAAAGAGACATTGTATGAATCGGAGAAGATGTGATTAAAATATCACACATGGCCACCTTTGGTTAGCTTGATCAAATAACCAAGGTTAAAATAATTATGACTTTGAGTTAAAAGCCTTAAGTGCAATGATGAGAATGGTGCTTCAATCCAAAGAATACAAGTGGCCTAATATGAGTAGCCAAATGAGAGATATTTTGAGAGAAGGCTTTTTGATAAGGTAAAACAAGTGAATCATCAAGACATTAATTGGCTAAGGTTAAAATAGATGATGTAATGCATAAAGTCATCACTAAACTAAGTTCAATGTCACAAGCTAAGGACATGTGGCTTAAAATACTAGGTGGAGAAATGAAGAGAGATGGTATAATTTAAAGAGGAAAAAATGGCTCACTTGTATGGTTTCCAAAGTAGATATTTTGTTGAGTTATTAGAATATGTTGAAAATCAGTACGTAAACAAGGAATCAGTGTCTATTCTGAGCATTAATAAATAAGAAAAATATTTTCAACTCAGTAAAAACATTGGTGAAAAATAACGGATGCTAGGAAAATCTCAATTTAGTAAATTTAAAACTTGAATATTGTCATATATGCAATTTTGAGGACAACAACTAATATGGCAGTAAATTAATGATTGTCACTCAACACTGCCAACATACATGTCAATATCTATCACCAAGCTTAACGCATGGAATTTCGACGATTATGGTAATGGAAAATTATCCTTTGTACCTTCTGCACCTCACAAAATTAACAACTTTCATTGCTCCAAACTAAATAACACTTATCTTTATATCTTAAATATTAATACTAAACATAGAAAGTGCAAGGGAGTCCTTTCGGGAGCATAAGGTGAGGATGCTAGTTTAGGCTCCATTTGACTGGATTAACAAAGGCTTTGGCGTTCCCTAATAGATATTGATTGAACCTTTCTTTTCTATAATGAACACTTTCAGAGAATCCAAGTTCCCTTTTCTTGTAGTACAAGTGGAGAGGAAAAAACTGACTGGGGATACCTAGGCTAAGGAAAGTTTCAAGACATTTCTTTGGATGAGGAAAGGAAACCTTTCAAAGGTCACCAGGATGCTTTTAGTGTTCAATTCAAGTTGGAAAATTTCAAGAGTTCACCTAGCTCCTGAATAAGCTTCTTTCTCTTTTGATAATAATCAATATTCATTTTAAAAAAAAAAGAATCCTATTCTATTCAAAGGGAGGAATCTCCTTGGTCTTCTTTTCCGATTAGATAAAGAAAAGCTTGTTCGAATCGAATAGTGTTCATAAAAGAAAAGATAGTCATTTCCAAAAGCTGTTACAGATAGCTAGATTGCTTCTTTGACAAGCCAGATGGGTGATTCTACCTCAAAAGAGAAAAAAAACAAGTTAGGCTCGAAAAGAAAGTAAGAATCCTACCTCTTGGATGGATCGTCAAGCTGACTGCTATATCATGGATCCCCTTGGGAGGGAAGGATCGACAAGCGCACTTGCCTATAGGAGATTAGACTATCCATTGTCTGCTAGATAGAATTCCCTTGCATCGGAAGAAGGAGAAACAATTGCCTTTTGAAATCCATGGTTTTCTCAAGTTCTCAAACTTTTGGGGATAAATACATTAGAAGTGCCAAAAGTTGTGTACAATGCTCACTTTAATATCAAAAGTTTTCCTCCATTCACTTAATTGCCTAATAGAGACAAAATAATCATTTAAGTGCCAACGGCAAGAAATTTAGGCCAATTTAATTACGTGACATTTATAATTAAAATTATGATATGACTTGGCAAATTTTTTAAAAACTCCAGGCCACGTGGCATTTTCATGTGACATGTTTTGCATTGAAGTAATCATTTTTTGACAACAACCGGCATTGAAGTGGTCATTTTGAACAAAATTTGACACTAAAATGATGAGTATTTACAATTTTATATGATTTAGGCTTTACATGCTGACTAGATACATTGGTGAGTCACGTAGGATTGAGAAATTAATAAAATATAACTATGTTGGATTTCTAGTTAACTAGATCGGAGTTGGCATTCAAGTGATTGTTTTTTGGGGAAAAAAATGGCACTCAAGTGATTTGAAAATTTTTTTTGATACTAAAGTGAGCACCATACATAATCTTTTGCACTTCTAGTATACTTATCCCCAAACTTTTGTGTAAACTAATTTATAAGCTGAACTTCAACCTAACAAGTGAATATACGTGGTCCATACCCGTCATAGATTGAGTCGTAGGTCCAAGTTTTTGTTCAGGCCATAGATTTAATCTATCTTACTTGGACCGTGGATGGCGACTTTCCAACTGAATGGACAAAGCATCTTGTTCTTTCGAATCAATGGGTACTTCCTCTTTATACGGACGAATCCCACTACCACATTCGCGGTCCCCCATCATTTCAAATCTAATATACATTTCCAACCAAATTGTGTACGTGTAATTTGGTCTATTGTCGATGGAGAATCATTCCTTGTTTCTTCCCACAATTTTTGATTTCACGATATGTGCTTTGTGGGGATTGACTTGCCACATGAGGATGGTCTAACATAATTTTTTTTTTGGAGTGATGGGTTTAAAGTCCAACTTGGACTTCATATTAAACCATGTAACATCTGTTCGAAGAACATGGTCGATTGTCTAGCCCATGTTGGAGACAGCTCATTAAAGTTTTTTTCTTTTCTTTTTAAAGTTTAAAGTTAGTACTCTCCATCGTATTGTTGGATCTTTAGTCTCTTCTAGATAGTGAGCATGGTCCTAGTTGGGCTAGTCCAACACCTAATTTAGGGACCAACCTGCATAGTATTAAACCCTAATTTTTAGGACTAAGGATCGACCTTGTTGAGTTTGGTCCAGTTCTAGGATCAACCCAAGGCCAATCGATTATATTTTATTTGATTTTTTGTATTCCTTAAAAGGAGAAACATGCTATTTCAAATATATATCCATCAACAATGTGGCATTCAGCAACCGAATTATGATAACCAATATATATCAAATATAAATATAAGGTAACGACATAAATTTCACACTGACTAGAAGCAACAAACCATAAAAATGAACGAGCGAGATGAGCGACAAGGTGAGCAAGGCCAAGGCGGGCAAGCTAGGTCGAGGTGGGTGAAAGGCTTTTTTTTTTTTTTGTGTCGAATTAGGGCTGAATTTCTTTCTACTTTCTAATTTACATGGCAAACTACTACAAAGAGAACAAAGGATGATGCATTATGGTTTAGAATAGACAAAAGCATATAATATATCTAATATATATTATATATAATTGGTTCGGGTTGGAGCAATCCTAGACTCTTAGGACCGAAAATCAATCAGTAGAATGTAGGGTTCAGGGGTTTGGAGACCAAGGACCGATCCAGTCCTTCTAGGACAGGACCAACCGGGTTGGGCCAGTCCATTGTCAGTCTAGGGTCAACCTTAGACCAATGCTCACCCCTACTTCTAGAGTAGGTCACATCGATCGAATCGCATAAATCTGATGCACTATTTAGTGCCTTGTTATATTTGTTATTGTGTTCTATCGCTCTACATACTTGATGATCAGTCCACATAATTTTAGTTCCATGTACTGAACCAAGCATTAGAGCATATAAAACAGTAGAGTTTACCCCAGCACAGTCACCTATGAATTCCCTCGAAATCCAAGTTCATGCGCAGTGAATTGTCGAAACCAAATTCAATCCAAGAACGACAACCAAAGGACCGAAAATCACACGAGCAAAACGACAGTTAAAGGAACAAAACAGCTCAACGTGCGTGTTGGAAATTCAACTGCAGAAAGCAAAGTGATGAGATTGTAGCCACCTGGGGCCGTTCCCGTTCTTCTGCTGTTAATCTTTCGACAATGGAAGGTAAAACACGTGCGGTATCTGTTCATGAACCCATCATTGCCGCAGACTGCAAGCCCAATAGCAGTGGAGGTGATGTAATACTACGTACGTCATGAATTCAACGCATGTTTCTCCTAGTATTCGACGTGACAGTGACATGAGAACCAACATACGTAAGGTCAAGTTCCTTGTTCTTAGTCTCGCCAAAATACGAGTTTGCCGTGCACTTCTTGGGTGACTCCGTTCGTCGTGCGGCTCCAAATCAAATACAGGATTTTCTCAAAAACTTTAGAAGGAAGCAGATGAAGCTATTATATTTACGGGGACCGTTCTCTTTCTTAGCCAGACCGTTCTCATTTCGTCTCATTTATATTCATCCATCACTGACACCCCATCATCACCACTCACTCCTTCCTTCGCCACTTCGCACTCCCTCGTTTTTGGACCTCTCCAGATCTTGTCTCTCCCGTAGCTATGGCAGAGAAGGTGAATCCTGCTCCTAATTCCTCTAACTCATCTCTCTCGATACCTGCATTTTCTTTTCTGTGTCGTTTTTATTTTTTATCATTCTATGATTGTGATTCTTCAGAACAATTATCTCTCCATTTGGGTTATTATTTTGTTGGGTCCATCCTGTTCATATCTCTGTTTTGCATCTTCCCCCTGATAATTTCTCTGTAAACAATTAGGAAAAGGAAAACCTCGAATTATTCTTCGCATTCATTTGATACACGTGGCTTTATTGATTTTGGCATTGTTATTGTTTATTGCAGGTGACCAGAATGTTGATAAAGGTGGATTTTCAGTGCCCGCGCTGCTACAGGAAGATCAAGAAAGTTCTATGTAAATTTCCCCGTGAGTCTCTCTCTCTTTCTCTCTCTCTCTCTCTCTCTCTCTCTCTCTCTCTCTCGCTTCCACTCTTTTTAGTTTCAAATTGTTATCGTTTCTTGATTCGTAATTACCATTGCATTGGTGTTAATTTAATTCGAATGAGTTTGCTATGAATTAATTTGTGAGCAATAGAAATCAAAGACCAGATATACGATGAAAAGCAGAACACGGTGTTGATCACCGTCGTGTGCTGTAGCCCGGAGAAGATCCGACAGATGATCATCTGCGAGGGTGGCGAGACGGTGCAGAGCATCGAGATCCTGCTTGACAAGCCCATTGAGTCTGATAAACCAAAGGATAACAATAAGTGCAAGGTCGTGAGCGTTGAGCCGCCGAAAGAAAACCCCAAGACGCTTGCTCTACCGACGCCTCCACCGACGCCAAAGGCGCCAAATCCAATGGTGTGCTACCCACTGGGGCGAGTGTATCCGATGGTGGGGGTATGTTGTTGTCCACCAGGTTATAGAGGGTACGGTGGGGGCCCATGTTATTGTGGGCGGAGAAGGCCGGTGATGTGCTATGATGGATGTGGGAGACTGGTTTGTGAGTGTCAAGGCGGGAACAAAGGCTCCTTTCCTGTGCAGGGGAGGCCAGTGACGTGCGATGATGGATGTGGGAGACCGGTTGGTGAGTGTCGAGGCGGGAACAGAGGCCCCCTTCCTGGGCAGGGGAGGCCAGTGACGTGCGATGATGGATGTGGGAGACCGGTTGGTGAGTGTCAAGGCGGGAACAGAGGCCCAGGCGGGAACGGAGGAGGCTCCTTTCCTGGGCATGGGAGGCCAGTGACGTGCGATGATGGATGTGGGAGACCGGTCGGTGAGTGCCAAAGCGGGAACGGAGGCTCCTTTCCTAGGCAGGGGAGGTCAGTGACGTGCGATGATGGATGTGGGAGACTGGCTGATGAGTGCCAGGGCAGGAATGGAGGCTCCGTTCCTGGGCAGAGGAGGCTGTTGACATGCAATGATGGATGTGGGAGACCAGCTGGCGAGTGTCCAAGTGGGAACAGAGGCTCCTTTCCAAGTCAGGGGAGGCTAGTGATATGCGATGATGGCTGTGGAAGACCAGCTTGTGAGTGTCAAGGTGGGAATAGTGGTTATTGCGTGAGCCGATGCGATTATTTTAATGAAGAAAATGCCGCTGCATGCACCGTCATGTGATCGAGGTCAAAATCTCTCACGTCAATCACTAGTGTAGTGACTTCGTGAAAGATAAATAAGTCGATTTTTCAGGGCTATGTTGGGGTCTTTATCTTTGTGGGTATAGATAGATTGATGAGGTTGGTGGTCTAGTATGGTGGTATTTGTGGTCAATTATGTTCAACACATGACTCGTTGCTTGTTCATTTCTTCAATTCAATAAGATTGAGGCCTTTTCATATCTCCTCTCATCCTCTCATTCAGCGCATATTCATGTCTCGTGTTTGCCTCTACGGTGATTCATTATGGGAAAGAACAGGTCGAGTGAACTGTTGAATGGCCTTCACAAAATGAAATGAAACAAAATGATTGTAACTTCATCATTTGGCTTGATAATATTGGTATTCGTTATAGCCATATATTCTACATCTACTCTTTGCTTGTTCCTTCATTTATTTTGGCTTATTGTATGTCTACTTCAAAATCTATACCAAAACTCTTCTCCCATCTCTTCCCCTGCCATTCCTCTCTCCTCACTCATAACAGCACAACACATCAACAGTGAAATTATTACCAAAAAAGTCTCAAATCTACTGTAGGGATGTCAATTCAGTCATAAAATTTTTAATTTAGCCAATTCAAGACTAAACATTTTGACAATTTGCCAATGTAGTCGTTTCGATTAATTTTGTCCAGAAATTATTGACATGAATGCTAGCTATCCTAAGTGGCCAAGCCACCACTGTGGTTGTCAACCAATCAAGTAAGAAGAAAAGAAAAAAGAAAAAGTAAAGAAAAGAGAAGAAATGGAAAAAAAAAAAATGAGGAAAATTTTAAAAACTTGGAAAAATTATGCATGTTGGTGTTGGTGGTGCGTGTCCGATGGCTGGCATCCACTTAAGCGATTTCCAGCTAAAATTGATAGCCACCCTTGGGCCGCCACCCTTGGGCCGACACTATAGTCTGATGCTAATACCGATGACGTCACCTTCCCCCTTGCCTATTGCTTGCACCCCTCTCCCCTCATCCCTATCTCTGTTTGTGGCGAGATTGTTCATTGCTTGGGACAGTGAGGCACACGAGCTCGGCGAAGCCCTTAGTTTGAGATAGCCGGCGCTGTATGAGGCCGGCCTCAAGCTTGCCAGGGCTGCACCTGGTCGCGAGTCTTTGTGGCAAGCTCGCTAGCTGGGCAATCTCTATAACAAAGCTCGACCATGGTGGCCTCGTCTCGATCTGACCATGGGCCGGCGCAGTGACCGTTGCCTGCCAACAAAGTGGCGGTGCGTGCGGTAGAGGGGAGACGTGGTTGAGGGGGGGCTGCTGGGGGACCCAAGTCTCTCGGGTGAATATTAAACAGTGGGAAGTTGAAGATGATTTGTGTAACTTTCTTCTTAAAGAAGATAACTTCCTTACGAGGTCGCCGTTAGATTCTAAAGTCAGGGCACTCCTCATCCTTACTTTAAAAGGACTCATACATGGTGGAAAGTGAAACTCAAGCAAAGCAATAGCTCTGCTTTTTAAATGGGAATATCAGCAAGACAAAAGCAAAGTGCAACTTTCAATGTATGATAGCGAGTAATCTACTTGCAACGCTTTGGGCTCGGTACGTCTAACTTTAACACAAGTTGCTTCTAACTGCGTCTAACATCATCCTTCAAGTTCGCTTAATGTGCTCAGTTTATTTTAGTAATTGCTACAAGATAGTGTCCTCGATTTTGGTGTGGGTGGACCAGAGCCTTGGCTTTCTCTGTGATCATGCTATTCGTTAGCTGTATTTCGGACGTCAGAGGAAGATCGTTATCGACGTGCACTCCTAAAGCGCTCGTCGCATTTTAGAAAGAACATTCGTTCATCCTATTTTCATTGTTAAGCTTTTCGGGGCGAATTTGATGTTAACTAATATCGTGGTATCTATGTGGAGAATGACAAAATATTACCACTTATAATAAACATCTTTTTGCCAAGGCAAATCGTTAGTCTCTCCCTCTCCCCTCCCCTTCTTTCCTCCTTTCTCTCCCCTATACTACCAAAGCACACATTTGATGAGGCCTGAACCGCCCAAATGAGTGCCTGCTTTTAAAAGCAAAAAAGGTCATAACTGAGAATTATAAAATGTGCGGAAGGTATTCAATATTAGGATGGACATCTTCTATCCCACATGGTGCTTCACTCTGTATCTCAACAAATCTCAATCATTTATACAATCTTTATTTTTATAAATCAATGATTGAGATTTATCCAAGCACTAAAGGGATTACCATGCGGGGCAAAAGATTCATGTTCCGTCGGAATTTTAGTTGCCATCTTAAAGAGGTTGGGCACCACAAATTGAGATTTATCCAAGTAATGAAGGGTTACCATGCGAAGCAAGATAATAGCTTCACTTTTAAATAACCTTTGTTTCGCCGAAATTTGACTCCGCGGCGAAATACCTTTCAATGGAAATCATTCTCCGGTTTTATTAGAGGAGACATGTTTTGTGACAATTCCGAATAAGAAATATCACAGTTAGACAAGGGAATGGATAACTTCATTTGAAACAAAACTGAATTTATGCAAATTATGCTGAAATTTAATCGATGATGTAGTATGAGAATGTAAAGATGCGATTTGGGAATTTAATTAACGACAAAGCACCCAGAAACTACAGCAAAGATACATGCTAAAATTTAATCAACGATGTGGATCTAGAAACTATTGTCATGACCTACCCCTTGGTACGATAGGAAATAGATTTAGGGGTATTGCCAAAAAGATGGGCTTACGCCGTAGTTTTAAACACAAACTCTCCTAAACCCATGCCTCTCGTGACATTGAGTGTTCAAATAGACGCTATGAGAATTTTCTAAAAAGAAGTTGTCATTAGTCTATTAGGGTCGGTTATAAGCTAAATAAGGCATGAGAGTGTGCCTCACTTCATACACAACTGAAGAATTTAGGGTCAGAAACTTAATTACACTAATTAATCAATTAGTGCCATCTCGGTATTTAATTTTGTTCATTTAAAAAAAATGTCAAGTAGTTTGGATTGATTTTAAATATATCTACTAACATGTGAGGTGTCCATGTGATTGTATAATCATTAAAATAACAATTAGCGATTGAATGGAGCATTAAATAAAGTTCAAAGGAAAACAAACATTTAGCGTTAAGAATTAAATGCCAATCATAATTAAGCAAAAGGAAACCACGACCATGTCAAAGGTGCGCAATCATGGCCATTTGTCCCCAAGAAAGATCTAAATCTTAAGGTAGAGCCGTAAGAGCTTGTTCAATTTTGAGAACAATTTTTAAGGATTTTTGCACATTCTAAGAGAAGGCTACCCACAAGTAGGGGTGATCGGTGTAGCGTCTAGACCTGGACCCTGTACCCGATCTTATTATAACTGATTCCCTTTTTCTAGACCCTACACCTAATCTTGTTTGTATTGGACCCTATACCCGACCCACCCTATTTTTCCAATCCGGTTCCAAGGTCAACCCTGTTTTCATTGGAACCTGTTTTGCAATCTCCCAATATTCTATACGACTTTGAATTTTATATTAATACGCGAGAAAATAACATAATCCTCATAATTTGTATTGAAACATTAAGCACTTGTAATAAATACATGAACTTTTTGACTAAACGAAAAATTAAGGATCCACAAGGTTAATTATAATAAATAAAATCATAAGACAAAGAATTAGCAACAAACATGGGCATAATATTAGTCTTATTCTCATAACTACTACATGAAGCTACTCATTTATGCAAGCATAACTCCTCTTACAAAAGAGAAATTAGATGAGCCAATCCATGTGAGCGGCGATGAACATCGTCCGTCCATCAGACAGTGCGAGAGGGAGCCAGTGAGGGAGGGAAGCAAGTGGGAAGAGGAATGACAAAGGAGGAGTGCTGTGCGTATTGGAGAGAGTTAAGAGGAAAAACGTTGTGTGATTGCGGAAGTAAAAATAGAAATCGGGAGAAAAAAAGGATTTTAGACCTCTACTTCCAAAAACCGGTTCGGGAACAGGTTTCGGGTAGGTAATCACTTGGAACCTATTCCTAGACCGGTTTAAACCGATTCCGAATTTTGGAAATCGGTTCCCGGACCGGTTTCAACGGGAACCGGTTCTTGACCCTGTTTTCCAGATGGGCCGGTCCGGGAATCGGGTATACCAGGTCAGGTTGCACATCCCTACCCACAAGACTACTTTTTAGCTTTTTCAAAACCATTAGAAAAAAAAAAAAAAGAATTTTTGGAAATTTTTTATTTAGCTTAATTTTTAAATTTTTTTAAAAATATAATTTTAATTAATTTTTAAATCCGAAAATAGGGACCTCAGGCTGGGCCTAGGGCCATGAGTCCATGACATGGGCTGAACTTAGACTCTGGGGCCTGGGCCAGGGATATAAATTAGGCTCTCATGTCAAGTCCACTCGCGAGCTAAACCCAATTTGCTAAAGTACAAACCTAACCCAAACAAAACTAAGCCCACAATCTTCTAACCTAAATAAAGCCCGGATTACCAAACTAAAACATAGGCCCAACGCTCGCTGGCCCCATAACCCAAACTCAGCCCATTCTGCTCATGACAAGCCCACTTTTGTTAAAACAACAATCAACCCATTCTCGAGGAAGACTACGCTCAGCCCTCATTTCTCTTTTTCTATTTTTTTTTATCAAACTATGCTATTCTTGTTTCTTTTTAAAAAAAAAAAAAAAATTATTCTTGAATTCTTCCTCCCATTGCCCAGAAACCAAGACCTTAAGCCCAGAACGTCAAGGCTCCGGCAACACCATACGCCCAATCAAAAAAGACCCATTGTCGGACCTCCATCCGCGGCTGCTTCCGACCACCGGACGGGCATTTGCCGACGTCCATATCCATCATCATCCGTTCAAGACTTACGCTCGTAGCCACATCAAGAACACAGAGGACATTCACAGGGATCTGGCCAAAACACAAAGCAAAGGCAGCCAAAAATTGAAGAGATTCGGACTCGGTTGAAATGAAATGTAACTGAACCCAGTAATCAGCAAAGAGCCTGTACCGCACAACATATGTTCACGTACTCCTTTTGACAACTCGGAATCAGAGGTTAATTCTATCGAATTTGGTTTAGGCATTTCTTCAAACACGTGGCAAGCGTGGACCGAGAGGGAGATTTTGGACATCTTTCGAACTCAAATCCGGATATAGACCCAACAGAAACCACACGAGACAAGCCAAAACAATCACATCAGCTCTCCCAAACTTAGCATGCCTATGGACCCCAAAAAAAGAAAAAAAAAAAAAAAAGGAATGAGTGGGTTTTACAGTTCCGCCAAAACAGGGCGAGACAACTGTTTGCGGAGCTAGCGTCTAATTGTGGGTCCTCATCCGGCTCGAAGAAAGCGGTTGAGGTTATGCACGCGACACAAATCGACCAGGCACGATGGCCTAACGTCGCTCAGCCAAGCCGATTTCGGTTCTCCTCTCTTCTGCTCCCTCCACGTTTCTCGGTTGCCCCCTCGCTCTCTCTCCCTTCAGCCAAAGAAGAAAGCCTCCAAAAACCGACGAACTTGCCGGCTGCTCTTCTCTCTCCCTTTCAAGCCGCCACGCCGGCTGCTGCTAGACCGATCGTACTGTCCTCGCCTCGTCCTTCTCTGTCCTTTTCGTTGTTTGTCGAGAAGCCTGCGTCCAAGGGAGAAAAGGAGGAGAGATGGCCGGGCCGGGGAAAAAAGAAAAGAAGAAGTGGGCTGGGTCGGCCCAGGCGGCGAAAAAGAAAAGGGCAAAGAACTTTTTTTTTAAATTTAATTAATTTTAAATTTTTATATTAGTGATGCAAATGTTCATAGTGTCTAAATACGATGCAATTTAATGAAAACGTGATGTATTTTAATGAAAATTATTTACTTTACTTTTTACTTTTTTTTTAGAGACTAATTCCTAATTTTCTTACCCAACCATGGGCAGCTGCATTGGTATTTGTTCTCTTATTCATCGCAGAGGTCGAGAGTTCGAGTTCCCGCGTTGCTAACATGACTTAAGTGGGGGGTCATGGGTATTAGAGTCCTGTGCTAGTCTCCTCGAGGTTTTACGTTTAAATAGCAGCTTGCGATGATACTCGACTGATGCCACCGGGCATCGGCAGGTCGTGTGAACCCGAATAGCGTAAGCAAAAGGGGGCTCCGACGGTTCCTTGGTGTCAAAAAAAAATTCTTAATTTTCTTTAGAAAAACGACAAAATTTAGGTGTCAATAAAATCAAGTAAAAAATCATAGGAGATGCCACTCTCCGTATCTATTCATACTACCATGACTTCAACATTTGCATAAGCGTAGTCTATTGGATGTATGTCCTAAAGCTACTATGTAATAGTTACATATTAGGGATTTCAGTTGTACTTTCATTATTATTATTTAATTAATGGCAATGACGTATTCATTCATTTGTCCAATTGTTTTATATTTATGAATGATTCCATAAGATCGATTTGCAACTAGACCTATTCTTGAGGCGTCAAGAATATATGTGACGGGTTCATAGTTAGACTGAATCTTTAAATCGTTCCCGTCGATGGATTATTGAGTGGATATTGATAATCTGTTGAGACCGGTGTGTTCTTAACTTCACCATTAAGTATTGGATACTTAAGGGAATGATGAGTCACAAGTCATTGGGTATTGTGATGCTCGAGTTAAGAACACGAGTGTTTGTATTAGACAATATCACTGAACGTGACGATATGGAACAATTAGCAACATGGAAGCTTTTTGCGTGGTCAATGTCTAATTGTTCATGCTTTGGTCTTGTGTAAATAATCCTTAGACCTGAGGCACAATGTTAACTTGTGTGTCGAACAACTATGGTTCACGGGTACACATAATGCCGGGTCGTTGATCCGTCTTTATACTTGATGGTCATAGTTCGTTCATATACGAAGTTACACGTGTGCGCAATATGGAATCTGTCTCCTTGTTATATGCAAGGTATGATAATGATGTCCTATCCGATCTAATTGTGACACTTTGCATTGAAATCCTCGGCCGAGGTTGTAACCGAGAATAAATTGTTTATGTCTCGAAAAAATGCATGTCAATTAGATTTGTGCATATGATCGAATTAATGACTTGACAAATATTCCATGGTTTTTGTTTGATCGGGACATAGTAAGACGAGAGGATTGAATTACACCTGTAGCCAAAGCGACGGGTTCATTATGTTCTTAAAGCATTCACACTATCTAGGTAGCCATGACATATTGCTAAATGTCAATCATGGCTTGTAGGACCCAAAGATTAATCGGGACAATTAATTCTTTTGGAAGTACTAATGTGTTAGTACGAGTCTTACTACCAGCTTAGTGATGAACCTAGGGATGTCACACACCATAAACAATTAGGATAACGTGGAACAAGAGAGAAATGATGTTGCAAATTTGTTTGCAATTATTGAAATCGAATTGAGTCGATTTGAAATTAAATTAATTGAGATTTAATTTAATTTGTATTATAGTCACGAGCCTACATGTATGTGATGCACACGCATGCCCAAAGTGAATACATATTAATGTATTCCAAATGCACATATAAAAATTATGTTCTTTTTTATTTTTAAGGGAATTGATTAATTATTAATTAATTAATTAATTGATTAATTAAAGTGGAAATGGTCAGCAATTTTTGCTAACCATTTCACACGAATACGTGCACATGCACGCACGAATTCGTGCATGATGGTCAGCAACTGCTGACCATCATACACGCATTTTGTTCGTGCATGGATGGTCAGCAACCGCTGACCATCATGCACGAAATCGTGCATAAACGGTCAGCGGTTGCTGACCGTTTCGTTCATGCACGATCGTGCTCGATCGTGCATAAGAATGAGGATCAGCAACGGTTGCTGATCCCACGATCGGCAACCGTTGCTGATTCGTGTATAAATTTTAAAAAGAAAGGCTGCAAAAAGGTTGCAACGTAGAGAGACTTTCTGTAGGCTTGCGTTTTGTGTTTTTAGAGACATACGAGAGGTTGCTGCAAATAGAGAGAAAAACAGTGTGTGTGTTCGTGTGTGTTCTTGTGTTGTCTTCGAGACGCAAGAAAGAAGAGGTTTCTCTCATCCGGGCCGTGACTATTATACATCAAGAATTCGACGGATTGTTTCCACGTGATTGCTAGCACGATCGAAGTGGTGAATATCCGAAAGTTCTCTCTTCCGTTCGTTGTTCGTTGTTGGTGTGTCTGAACTAGAGGTCCGACATTTGTGGGGCTCGAACTGTAGGACATCCGAACCAATTCGTGTAAAGCGCGCTTCGAGAGGTAATTCATGTAACTCTATTTTACATTCAGATTTTTTGATTAAAACGCACGAACAACGCCTTTGGAGAATCATGTAAAATATATCTTCTTGTTTCCGCTGCGTTCTTTTTGTTAATTTTAACTATACATGATTCATGAAACCCCAAAATAGTCCTCCTTTGCGGCCCAACTTTCTTGCTCGGATTAGTGCTTATTTGTCCACGACACCATGTAGAATTTACACGGATCCAAGGGGGCCGCTTGTACCGTGGCATGAATTCTCGAAATTAAAATATGATGACGAGGATTCGACACCGTTAGGTCGTTGTCGATGGCACCCTTTAGATGACTTTCATTAAAGATGAAAGCCCGCCATGATTGCACTCTCTTAAGTTCAATCCATTGTCTAATCATGTGTCTTTATGCTATTATGCCATTACATCTCGACAAAGAATATGATTGACAATGTCTAGGATATGTGGAAAAAAAAGACCGAAACCATAGATGGGCCCAATCTAAAATGAACGACTCTTATGAAATATATAACATGAAATTCTTGAGTACTGATTTGGTGGTTTTTAGTTTACACGAGATGGATGAGAGAGAACAAAAAACATGGCCGAGGGAATTTGTAGCTTAGGGGTGTCACCGAGTCTGCTCGGGTCCCCACCAATGCTTGATCACATCCAATCAAGCTGTGAAGGGTATATTTTGAGACCCGACCCCAAAGAACCCGAATTGAAAAAAAAAAAAAAACATTTGTATGGGGGCTGTTGGGTCTTTCGTTGATGTGTTCATGAATGTATTTAGTGTTTAGTAAACACTACTTGCTCTAATTGTTTTGATTTTGAAATGAGTTCACTAATGTGTTTCGTGATAAAATCAAATCGTCAGAAATCTATTGTTTTTTATTTACTACACAACTCAAAAAGATTCAATTTTTTTTTTTTAAGGATTTGGCTTGGGCGATTTCATATCATGTGAAGTTCTACGTCAAATTTTAGTAGGGTTCATTGGGTCATATAGTTGAGTTTTACAAAGTAGCCTGGATTCACAATTATGAGCTTTTGCACGATCAAAAGCATGTAAGAAAAGAGACTGTGGCTACTGACCAAATAATAATAACTCGATTTTAAGCATCTCTACTATTTTTGCATTCATTCGTATCACAAGAAACTTTTTTGAAGCCCTAATATCTACAATCTAAAAATGCTAAAGCTTCCTAGTTTCCTAGATACAAAAAAAAAAAAAAAAAAAAAAAAAAGAAAAAAAAAGAAAAAAGGTACATGTAAAGTAGATTAGGCGTCTAATAATTCAATTGGCCACTCTTTCCACAAATCACTAAAAAGAAAAATTGAAAATATAATTAATTAATTATTTATTGATTTTGCTTGTCGATACTCAAATTGCAAAAAGTTAAGGGCAACGATTAAGGCTCTGTTTGGCAACATTTCCAATTCTCCAAATTTTTATTCTTTTGTTCCCAAGAATAAAAAAAGAATAGAAAGCTGTTTGGTAATGTTGGCTAATTTTTCTATTATTCGAAATAAAAAAAGGGTTGAAGAATAGATTTGGAATAGAAACAAGAAGTAGAAAAAAATTGATTTTGTTCTTAGGAACAATTTTTGGAATTTGTTTTTCTTTTTTTCTTTTCTTCTTTTCTTCTTCTTCCTTTTCTAACTAGTTGTCACTTGCTACTCGCCTGCCCGCCACCTTCCATCGGTTGCCGTCGCCATTGTTGGCAGAAGGAAGAAGAGAGGAAAAAAAAGAAAAGTCTTAAAAATTATTAAAATTTTAAAATAAATTCTATAAAAAAAATTGTGGATTGTACCAAACGCATTGCTATTCTTTTTCTTTTTCGAAGATAAAAATTTTGTATAGTTGTCAAATGCGTTCAAAAATTTTGTATAGTTGTCAAACGCGTTCTCTTACTCAGAAACTGTTACAGGGAATAGAAATAGAAAAGAATAATTTTTGAAAAGAACTATTTCTGAAAAGAAATAATTTTTCGAAATAAAAATGTTACCAAACACATCCTAAGAGGAGTCAACTTAGGCACAGATCCAGATGCATAGCATGAGGTCTAGGGACATGTGGACGGTCACCATGTGGGGGTGCACGACCCATAATTACTCCTAACCAAACTACGTAGTGGAACATCTACATTTCTTCTAAGTTTTCTCTTCTCTCTCTCTAAAATAAGTTTTTTGAAGAACTTAGATTCAAATTTAGGGTTTCAATAACCAAATAAGTGACTGTGAAATGAAAGATAATATCTTAAATACTTAAGGCGATTGGTTTTAGAGTTGATCAACTTCGAACAAGAATTGGGAATTAGACTAGTTGACCCAACATTGAACCGATGTGAACCAATTCAGGGGTGTTGACACTTGATTTTTAGTTGATGCATCATTAAAAGAGATGTGTCCAAATTCGAGGTCAATTTTGGGAGATTTGCTTGGATGCATTCTAATTTAGTCGATTTGGCGTGTTCAAAGATTAGAAATTCTAGCTAAGGTGTTTCAATTTACGTAATTCGACTTGGCCCATTTTAGACTAGAGTGCAATTGAAGTAATTGAGCTTCAATTTGGCCAGTTGAGATTCAATTGAAGATGTGAGTCTAGCTTGTGGCCTCGCTTCAATAGGAATTCAATGAATTTGAATATTTTGTGCACAATTAGTCGAATTGAGATAGCCCAATTGCATCTCATTTGAACTGATTTATATATAAATATTTGATTTCGTTGAAATTGGGCAAAACCAGAAAAAAATAGAACAAAATTCCGACAAAAAGTCAATCCAGTCAACCTCGGCGTTGACCAGATTTGACTGGTGTTGACCAGCAAATTTTTCTGGCCATCTTTTGGCCGGAAACCACCATCTGCTGGCCCACTTCATGGCCAATGCATCCGCGCCCTTAATTTCCAAATTTCCAATTTTGTTCCGGATTTTACGAAATTTGCAAATCGACCTCCCATGTTATGAAAATTGCAAAAAAAGACCTCAATTAGTATACGATTGATCATCATCCGTTCATTAAGAATGTATCGTGGCTATTGAAATAGACATGTGCTCAATTAGGGTGCTCTCAACAAATTTAACAAATCAATTAGCTAGGGAGATCCAACCTTAGTCCTTGGATTAATCCAAGAGCTAAGATTTGATCTTTCCCTAAACTATATAACTAACTTTCCCTCCAAAATTGAGGGGGGCCATTTTTCCAGATCTAGTTTCTCTGACTAAAATTCTCTCTCTATATCTCTCTCTCCATTTTTCTCCGAATTCGGTCAAGCAAGAAAGAAACGAAGCAATCTTTCACCCGTATTCTCGCCTGCAAGAAGAAGCCCCAAAACCTCCACTCATCTCTCACATCTGGTTCGTTGTTCTTCAAGGGGGGTGATCTCCACATTCAGTCTAGCTCCTGCGAAGTGGACGATTTCTCCACTGATTCTCTCTCTAGCCAAATGATGAATGGAGCGGTTGATTTTATCTTCTATGAATGAGATTGATGAAGCTTGTGGCCATTTCTCTCTCATCTATATTCCTGATTTGATCGAATGAAGGCTTGGCAGACAAAATCGAGCTTGATTTCTCGATTTTCCCCAAGTGCTTCAACATTCCAGTAGTTTTTTTGTCTCGCTTATTTTGCTGTGAGATTTCGGAAGTTCCGTTTCCAAGTTCAAAGGATTTTCCTCTTGCTGTTCGGCCATCAGAAGTTGCTGACATTCTGATTTCCAAAAAAATTACAGCAGCAAGATCCAGCTAAGAGAATCTGAAAATCAGCGTTGAACAGCTCCTGTACTGGAGTTGAACTCGACATTCTTCACGTTCGGCATTTCCAAAAGCGAGATCGAAGCTAGCAGCTTCATTGTCATTGAAAGGTGGACATCTCCGAAAGTCAATTCTTCGCTGGTTCAATCGAGGTATGCGTGATAAAACTCTTTTTAACAGCGTCTGATGAGGCGAGAGTTTCTCGTGTCGAAATACATGATCGACAATGAAGGTTTGGGGCCAGGATGCATTGCAAATTTGATTAGAATTTAATGCTTGAATGATCTGGAGTTGATTATATTTAGATATGTGGTTCTGTGATTTTCGAATTTGGATGAGCATGTTTCTGTTAGGCCAGTTTTGAGCTCTTAAACATTGTTATCTTGCGAAGTTATGAACTAGAAATTTGATGTATGTGTCATGAGCTTCGAAACAGTAGGTAGCACGTTCCAATCAAGCATCGTTTGACTCTCAAAAAACACCTCCGAAGATTAACGATTCTGCAGTAGTTTAGGTTTTTTTTCGGTTCTGTTCTGCCTTTTGGCTTTGTTATTTTTGTGCCGACTTTCGTGAACATTTTTTGACAAAATTTTCTTCATGAGTTTTGTTTCAAATTGTCTCATACATATTCTGTAATGTTTTCATGATTTTTGGATGTGTTCAACTAGGTCAGATCTACTCAAATCTAATCCTAAGTCAATTTGTTCCATATTGATCTCTGATTTTGCTATTTTTGTATTGATTTTTTTGTTGAGTTTTGGAATAACTTTCCTTCGTAAAAGTTTCTCAAATAGGTGTTTTGTATGTCCTGTATTTGTTTCAAAATTTTTAGACATGTTTAGCTAGGCAAAAATTGCTTAGATCTGAATATAGGTCGTTCTGTCCTACATTGGTCCGAGATTTGTTTTGATGAAATTGAGTCTATAAATGCATCTATTTGGTCTCAAATCCTTCATGAGAGTTGAAATACATGATATATATATATATATATAATTATATATTTAATTGATGCATGCATTGCAAGGTTTTTACATTGGTAATGTGAATCAATTGTATGCATTAGAGTAAAAAGTACTGCAGCAAGGTGTGCTGGACATATAGTTTGCCTGTTTTGCTATTTTTGCCACGATTCATATGATCTTAATTGAGTTTCGACCTCTTAACAAGAAATATTCATCATTGTATGCTCTATATGTGAGATTTTCGGTAGGATTTATGTATATCTTGAGGATGGCTGAAATCATGCTTGTTCTATAAGCTTAACAAGCATTAATTAACTATCTTCCAAGAGCATTGACTGCATCAAAGGAATTATTTAAGTTTGAAGGCCATCTCATTGGGTGAGAGTTAATCGAGTCTAATCGCGATCGACTACCTTATTTGGCGAGGTTTGTGCATAAGCTCTGACCAAATAGAGCTAGATGCAACTGGGCTCAATCGGCAAAACCGAGCTCGAGCTCCCCTTTACCGAGTCAAAGGGGCTTGTGACTGGGTCCACTAGCTAGTCCTTGGGCCAGTTGACCTGTAGCCAATTTTGTGGCCTACTAATTGATATCATAATAAGGGTTGAAGTTGAAGATGTTACATTAGTTCCATGTGAATAGTCTTTTTTAGAAGAAATGCCACCTATTTAAAATTCTCACCAGAAAATGCCATGTTAGCTATTTGGCTGAAAATTCTTACTATTCGGACTTAAGTCTTATTTTCTTCTCCAATTTTGGTGCTTATGTGTCAACCTGTGTCAAGTTTTGGCATTAAGGGTGTCTGCACCTTGCAAAATGTGAAAAGATTTAGAACTAAACTAGTAAAATTAAAAGGTTTATGACATAATTGCTAAAAGTGCATTAAATTTAGGACCTTTTAGACAGTTTTCCCCATTTTAAAGAGGTTAGGCATGACGCATTGCTTAAAGCATTGACCATCAACTTCTTTCACAGGAATTTTGGTTGATATCTCAAAGTAAAATGCCATGTTAGTCAATTTCAAAAGATGGAAAGAGAAATAAGGCTTCTTTTATTTAGCAGAAAATGAATGATTTAGAATATATTTTCCACAAATTGATTGACTATATGCATGAAATTATTAATTTATGGAAAATATTTTTATTATTGACAATAATTCATGTTTAAAATATTTTTGTGGACAACAATATTTTTAGTTCATTTATTTTTGTAAGCGATATAAATGATGATTTTTAGGTAATTATTTTCAGACCAGTTATTTTTTGCGAAAGAAAAAGGAGTCTAAACGTGAAAGAGTCCTCCATTATATTAGTGACGTTTATGATGCCAGTGAGAAAGGGGCCCCAGTGTTGTGCATACATCAGAAGTGGTTTCTCTTCTTTTCTGTGTGCAAGCCCACGAGAAACCGCCAAATCCAAAGATCTTATCGCATAATCCTGCCACTAATTACAGCCAGTGATCACTTCTTGGTTTGGGCCTGGATTAGTTCATTGGAAATCCCCTGATTCCAAGAGGGAGCGACTTGCTTTTGTGCAATCTTAAGGAGTTGGATGTAATGCCATGCACAAGATTTCCCGTTTCAATAGATATCACTTGACCACCGTCTTTTGATACGGCTCCCTAAATTAGTCTTAGCGGAAGTATGTCAAGCTCCTGATAGAAGAGCAACGAGCTAAAGAACTCCTGTTGTGGTGGACATGGGCTCAAGAATCATGAGCCAAGTAACTCTAGTCCTCGTGCCGTACTCCTCTTGAAAAGCGATGGAACGCTGTGAGGTGCACGCTCCACCAAAGGCTACTAAGTCTCCTATGGCTAGCCGTCAAGTGACGAGTTGTGGGAGCTTCTGCCGGAATTTGGCCCAGTCCACCATGAGTCTACCTTCGTGTCCTTTGCGTCATAAAGTCCTTGTGAGAAAGGGCTCGGGAGGGATTTGCTGTATCAGTAAAGTATGTGATGAATATAGGTGTAACCACTTAGTCCGATTAAAATGGGGAGTGGTCCTTGGGGCTAGGGGGCTTGGACAAGGAGAAGCTTTTGATAGGCTTTTAGGATGGCGAATGGAGTAGGAATGAATTGAACTGTGTATTGAATAGAGGGTGAGCGATTTATATATATATATATATATATATATATATATATATAATATATATATATGAAAATTAGAATTTATTCACATATGTTCTTTTTGATGGAACGATAATACTTAGTTTTGGAACTCTAAATTAAAGTGTTCTTGAGTGAGAGTATAGTTAGGATGGGTGACCTTTTGAGAATTTGCTTACTTGTACGACAAAACCGTAGGGCTTGATACGGCTATATATCATAATCGCTTCCTCTTTATTTGGTGCATAGTTTAGTTTATTCCTATCCCGTTCGTCATTTTAGAAGCTTATCGGGAGCTACTCCTTGTCTAGGTTCTTTGGCCTTGATGAGCCCTTGTTGGATTAGGTTGTTACGATATAGGAATAAGAGAAAATAGATATTTTTAAAGTTTTTTTTTGACCAATCGTAATGCTGATTTTGTTTATGAAGATCAAAAACTATAATGTTACTTTCGGATGTTTACTCACATTTACATGTGCAATGGGTTTACCCCGACTTGGGTAGATGAGAAGTGCATGACCAGTTCACTAGGTCAATACCGATGTTTCTTATGGGGCCATTCATAGATCCAATTGAAGATTCTACCCCTTGTGAAAGAAGTAACATTTGGTCACGCCTTTCTGCGAAGTGCGTATTCCAGTGAAGAAATATTTGCACTTCCCATTGAGTTTTGCTTTGAAAAGATGGGAACGCCTCTTGTCAGTTCAGCTTTATACTACTCTAGTAGGTTCAGTGAACTAGACCTACATGGGCCGGTGATAGATATGCCTTGTTATCCAAACCAAGATGGAGAAATGGAGGCCTATACAATTGTCCAGAGAAGATCCAGTTGCGGTTGCCATTCCGAACGACAAGCTTCCAGGTTAAGTATCGCTGGGCAGGTGGATCTACAGAAGAAAGACAATTGTCCTTGATCTTCCCTTTTTAACTAGATGATGTCCTTTAAAGTTAGCTGAACTTTCGACACAATACGATAACATAATCTCCTGAGAATACATGTTCATTACACGTCTATGTCAGCTTAATCTACGACTAAAGCATAAATTTAAAATCAGTGACATTACTTGACCTGTCGTCCTTGCTCGCGAAGCATCATCCTCCATATTTTATCTCACTGCTGTTCTCGACTTTTATGATTTGATAATTATCAGAGAACATAAAAGAAAAATTAGAACATAAAGTCAAAGCACAACCAATCCTCACTGTAATAGATTCATCTACGGTGGAAGATGAAACTCAAGCAGCATAGTAGCTCGGGTTTTAAATGGCAATATCAGCAAGATAAACGCAGAGTGTTACTTTTGTTGCAGTTTCAGTGAATGATGGTGACCAATCTAGTTGCGCACTTTGGTTCGATAGGTCTAACTCGAAACCAAGTCGCCCCTAAACTGCATTTAACATCATTCTTGAAATACACACAATGTGCTCATTTTGCTTGACATGCAGGATCGAAGAGTTTTCTTCCTTTTGTTTGTCTTAACGACGAGAAGGCTCACTTTAGGTCCCTTCCTTAGGAAATACCTTGTTAATATCATGGATTGAGTAAGGCATGAGCCCAAACTCGGGCACATGGCCCAAGTAGTGATTTGCTAAGTATGACTTATCATAACGTATACATCATCAATCTACCAGATTATACAATGAAAAATTTGAGGGACTTTTGGTTGTTCGTTTCTCTCTCTCTCCCCCCCTCTCCAACTACTATTGAAGGCATTGTGTTGCCTTTCAGATGGGCTTCTGCCTTTCCATTTTAACTTTATCTTATCGTTTCTTTTTTCGACTAATAATTGCCAAAATGTAGAAAGGAAGTTCACAATTGAAGATCTACAGAGCATGAGTGGAGACAGTGCTCAATATCGGGTCAGAATTGCAGCTGCCATGTAAAGAAGTTTGCATGGCCCAGCAAAATACGTCCACCAATTTATTTCACGAAAGTTCTGGTTGATATCTCAAAGAAAATCGACATGTTTGTCAATTTAAGGAAATTGGAATCTTCATAATTACATTGGTGATGACAGAAAGAGAAGATGGCGCACCAAGTTCTCCCCCTCATATGAAGGAAATAACACGCATTTGGTCTCGCCTTTATGTAGCGTGGGGAAAATTGTCCAAAATTTATTGCATTTTCATTATTTCAGTCAAAACCTTCTAATTTATCAATTGAATCTTAAACTTTTTGACAATTTGCCAATATAGTCTATCCGACCAATTTCGGTCAAAAATTGCCGACGTAGATATTAACCTTCCTACATACATGATATGGTCGACTCTAACGTGGACACAATTAATTAATTTTTTTAATAATTTTCGATTTTTATTAACTTTTGCAATCTTCTTTCTTTTCTTTTATTTTTTCTAAATTATTTACTTCGCTAGTCCACAAGATTTGGTTAGGCTCACCGTCACCATATTCGGTGAGGTCGAGCCTTGCTAGAGGCCGGCAAGGTTGGCCCCTTGTTGGCCTCTACCAAGGTCGCTCTTGCCAACTTTGAGTGAGGCTGGCCTCGTTGCCCTCTCGACGAGGTTGCCTCGCCAAAGGCTAGTGAGGGTCGGCCTTGCCAGATTCCAGCAAAGCTTGCCCTTGCTGAAGGCCAATGAGGGCAACCTTGCCGGCCTTTGGTGAGGTCTGCCCGAGGTCATCCCTTGTTGGTTATTGTCTTTGGCCGGTCACCAGCCATACTAAGGCATAGTGACTGGCGCATAAAAAAATGAAAAAAAAAGAAAGAAAAAAACAAAGACAATAAAAACATAATAAAATATTCTAAAACATATTAACAAAACTTGTTCACGTTAGTGCTAGCATGCCATATCAGACGGCCAACGTTCACGTTAAATATTTTCGGCCTAAAATTGGCCAAGTGGACCACATTGGCAAAATTTGAAAGGTTTTTGATTCAATTGATAAAATTGAAAGATTTATGATTGAATTGGTAAATGTAAAATAGGTTTAAGACTTTTTGGACAATTATTCCCTTAGTGAAAAAACACTTTGCACTCGATTGAGTTTTCTTTGAAAAGATTGTGTACGCCTCTTGTCAATGCAGACCTATATTACTTAAGTAGGTTCAGTGAGGTAGACCACTATAGTTGACTCGAGGAAAATTACTGTGCAAAAAATCTGAAAAGTAAATTGGGCCTGTGATAGATATGCCTTATTACCAAGATGAATACGGGGTTATATGGTTATTCAGAAAAGCTTGAAGGTGCAGACCCGAAAAAAGAAGGCATGTCCTTGGTCTTCTCCTTTTAGCTAATTGGTGTCCATTAAAGTTAGCTAGGAACCTTCGACACAACACAACATGATCTCCAGAAACAAATTTCATTGCATATGGATTGGGGGGGATAGATCAGATTGGTTTGTTCAATTTATGACTAAGTATAAACGCGAAATCAAAGACCTGTCATCCTTGCTCGCGAAGCATTATTCCCCTGCTCTATCTCACTGCTGATCTTTATAATAATGACTTAAGAGTTATCAGAGAACTCAAAACAAAAAGGTAGAATATAAAGTTGGAGCACGACACATCCGTACTGTAAGGAATTCATATGTGATGGAAAATGAAACTCAAGCGAATAATATTTCTGCCTTTAAATGGCAATGTCCGCAAGGCACACGCAAAGTGTAACTTCCGGTGCAGTTTCAGTGAATGATAGTGACCAGTCTAGTTGCGCACTACGGCATGGTAGGTCTAACTCTGAACCAAGTTTGCCTTAGTCTTTTCGACCAATTTTGATAGGAAATTGCTTAGCAGTTGTGGTTCTACGTGATACGGCCGGCGTTGACATATATAATTTTTATAATTTTATATCTTTTCCTTTCCTTCTCTCTTTTTTTTTTTTTCTTTTTCTTTTTCCTTTTTCCTTTTACACTTTTTCCCTCCTCCAGCCATCGTTAGGCCTTGTTGATGGCTAGCCTCGGGCAAGGGATGCTCGAGCCTAGGTCAGCAAGGGTAGCCCTTCTTCAGACTGGCTAGGGCAGTCCATGCCTGTCTAGGGGAGGATGATCCTCACTAGGGGTCGGTGGGGTTCCCTTGCTCGAGGTTGGTGAGGGTGGCCCTCAGTAGCCTAGGCCCAAGTGTCTCTTGCCTGAGGTTGGCAAGGGCAGCCCTTGCCTGAGGCCAATGGCCGTCGGCGAGGCCTGCCAGAGGGAAAAAAAAGAGAAAGAAAAAAGAAAAAAGAAAAACAAAAAAGTCATAAAATTTTAAAAAGTATAAAAATTTTCCATGTTAATACTGGTCTAACACTTAGGACAATTTGCTGACTAGAGTGCTACATTAGTGGTTTCCAGCTAAAATTTGCTGAAATGGCTAAATTAATGTATCGTTAAAAGGTTAATGATTAAATTAATAAATCATCAAAATATTTAGGATAAAATAGGCACAATTGAAATGTTTAAGACTGAATTGATCACCGTATAATAGGTTTATAACTTTCTGACAATATGAGTATGGAAAACACCAAATAATATATATCTAGCTGTATGGCGAGGAATTTCTAACTCAAATTTCGAGTGAATATACCTATAATAGAAATATTTGAAAAGAAGACTTTTTAGCTTTTAAAAAAAAAAAATTAATCTTGTTTTTGTTTTAGTGTATTTGGCTTTCCTTATCCTCAAATGTTCTTCAAATGTCACTTTGTTCCAATCTTTTTATTGACCAAGTTAAAACTTGAGATCGTTATTCCTCCTTCACTATTTAAATTTGTTTGAATTGTAAGATTAAAAAAATATGTCGAATGGTAAACTATAATTAGTTCTTATGGACTGCTCTCTTGTTTTCTTTTTTTTGGAATCAATTTTAAATTAAGTGGACTTTAGATAAATTTGTATCGTGGACTTTAGATAAATTTGTATCGTGTAACGACTTTCCATGATTTGATAGGAAGCCCAAGTTGGACTTATATCATACAAGTAGGTACATGATATAAGTTATATCGTGACAACTTACGTGGGACCACTAGCTAATCAATTCTTCCTTTTTTTCCTTTATCTAAGTGAAAAGTTGAGCATCTTTGTTCATAGCAAATAGAATAACAATATACAACCGTAAAACGTAAATGTTTAATGATTTATTAAGGGTGAACACGGTTTTAGGGTAGAATAAAAAACCTAAGAACTAAATTGGAGGGAACCGGTTCGGCTCTAGATTCGAAGTTCCAAAAATTAAGGAACCTATTTCGACAGTAGGTTCTAGTTCTAGATGAAACTAAGAACCTGGAACTAGTCTTTATATTTTTCTTGTTCTATTTTTGCTCGTAATCCTACAATATTCCGTGGTGTCCAATGATAAGTATGTAATTTGAAACCATCAGTCTGAGTTTCCATTTTTGGCAATATTCATGAACGAGACTTTTATTTTGCCAATATTTCATAATTTTCATATTTCTAAATATAAGTTGTGATTAGTGGATTATAGCAAATTGTGATTATTAGAGGTGATTATTCATTGCAATCGTTTAATTAAGAGTATAAATGAAATTTGCATAGACTCTAGAATTTGTGATAGGATCGGTACCAGGTTCTTGGGTATACAAAGAAGGTTTCGAGTTCCAAAAATTAAGAGACCTATTCCAACGGGTAAGTTTCAAGTTCCAAGTGAGACTTTGACAGAACATTAAACCTTTCACCCCCTATGTTTTATAGATAAAATGTCGTTATGTTTAATATTACAGTCACATAATATACTATGTCATATGAAGTAGGGCAAATAAAGAATAAAACTCTATATATTTTAAACAAAACCCTACTTCCTCTTACTTTTTGTTCATTTCAAAATTACCGTTTATAAAAATTAACATCAAATGTCATCCACCACCAAAGCTTCGCTTGCTCCACTCGAAAAACAACTATCCTCACCCATTTCGGCAACTTTAAAAATAACTACCCTTTTCTTCTGTTTTGGAGGTAACTCTCAATCTATTTTTCAACTTTACATACTTATTTGCCTTTGCACACCCCTCTAACACTTGCTTAACACCAGAATCTAATTAAGGGAACTTATCTAAGGAAGATTATCCAAAAAGTCCTTAGTCTATTATATGAAAATTCATTCAGTGCTAAACTTTTCAACTATATTAATTTAATCCTAAATTCTTTTGATAATTTGCTATTTTAATCTTAACTTTTTTTTTTTTATAATAAACCTGTATAATTCTAATATTTTTGACAATTTACCATTGTAATCCTTCCGGCTAAATATTCAAATAATAAGTTTATAACTAAATTGACAAATTTGTAAAAAGTTTAGGATTAAATTGGCAAATTATTCCAATGTTTAAGATTAAATTGATGCAATTAAAAAGTTTAGAATTGAAATGACTAACGTTTAATAGATTTAGGACTTTTAAAATAATTGTCCCATCTTTGCCATGTGCATGATCCTTTTACGGCATTAAGATATTGTCAGCAGCCACGCACTTGCAAGCAGAAAGACCCACCGCAAATTACATACATTGGTGATATGCTATAAGCCTAGTATCTTAAATTAAAAGGAGACACAATTGCCCAGTGAAATCCATGGTTTTCTTAAGTTCTCAAACTTTTGTGTAAACCAACATAAAACCTGAATTTTATCCTAACCAAGTGAAAATCCGTGGTCCATACCCATCATAGAACTCCACATTTGTCATATATTTCATATATCACACTAGATAACTATTATATTTATAGAATACGATTCACTTTCAAGATGCTTTGGTGGTGAAATGGTGAGTTGTAGTTCTAAGTTTTTTTCAGGCAATAGATCTAATCTAATCTTACGTAAACTGTGGATGGCGACTTTCCAACTAAATGGACAGTGACTGGATAAATTAAGCTTCTTGTGCTTTTTAATCAATGGCTACTTACTCTTTACAGAGATGAATCCCACTGCCACATTCGCGGTCCCCAATCATTTTTCAAATCCAATATAAATTTCCAACCAAATTGTGTACGTGTCATTTGGTCTATTGTCGATAGAGAATCATTCTTTGTTCCCACAATTCTTTAATTTCATGTTATGCTCTTTGGGGAGATCGATTTGCCATATGAGGAAGGTCTTACAATTTTTTTTTTTCGGAGTTTGATATATTTTAATTAAATTATTTCACGGCTTTAAAGTTCAATTTGGACTTCACATGAAACCACATAACGTCAGTTTTGGAGAACATGGCCGATTACCTAACCCATGTTGGAGACAGTTCATTAAGGTTTTTTCTTTTCTTTTCACATTTTAAAATTAGTGCTCTCCGTTGTATCATTTGTTCTTTAGTCTCCTCTTAGAATTGGTCACATTGACTGAACTGCCTAAATTCGGTGTGCCGTTTGTTCCTTGTTTTGTTATCTTGTTCAATGGCTCGACATACTTGGTGATCAGTCCATACAATTTTAGTTCCATGTGCTGAGCTAAGCATTAAAGCGTATAAAACAGTACAGTTAACCCCAGCACACTCACCTACGAATTCCCACGGAATCTAGGCTCATGCGCAGATGTCGAAACCAAATTTGGTACTAGAACCACAATCAGAGGATCGAAATCACGAGCAAAACGACAGTTTTAAGGAGCAAAAACTCAACGCGCGTGTTGGAAATTCAACTGCAGAAAGCAGAGCGATGAGATTGTAGCCATCGCCCTGGTGCTGTTCCTGTTCTGCCGCTGGAATTCTTTCTTCAATGGAAGGTAAAACACGTGCGGTATCTGTTCACAACCCATAATTGCCGCAGACAGCAAGCGCCACCAATAATGGAGGTGATGTAATACTACGGACGTCACGAGTTCAAACTTCAAAGCATGCTTCTCCTAGTATTCAACGTGACAGCGACGTGAGAACTAACACACGTACGGTCAAGTTCCCTGTTCTTAGTCTCGCTAAAATACGAGTTCGCCGTGCACGTTTTGGTTGACCCCGTTCGTCGTGCGACTCCAAAAATGCAGAATTATCGCAAAAACTTAAAAAGGAAGCAGGTGAAGCTATTAAATTTATAGGAACCGGTCTCTTTCTGAACCAGTCTGTTCTCGTCCTATATCATTCATATTCCTCTATCACCGACACCCCATCATCATCACTCGCTCCTTCCTTCGCTACTTCGCAGTCCCATTCACTCGTTTTCGGAGCTATCCAGATCTTGTCTCTCCCGCAGCTATGACAGAGAAGGTGAATCCTCCTCCTCCTATTTCCTCTTAGCTCATCTCTCTCGATAACTGCCTTTTCTTTTCTGTGTCGTTTTCTTATCATTCTATGATTGCGATTCTTCAGAACAACCATCTCTTCATTTGGGTTATTATTTGTTGGGTCCATCTTGTTCATTTCTCTGTTTTGCATCTTCCCCTTGATACTTTCTCTGCAAACGATTTGGAGAAGGAAAACCTTGAATTGTTCTTCGCATTCATTTGATACAAATGGCTTTATCGATTTTTACATTGTTGTTTGTTGCAGGTGACCAAAATGGTGATAAAGGTGGATTTGCAGTGCTGGCGCTGCTACAAGAAAATCAAGAAAATTCTCTGTCAATTCCCCGTGAGTCTCTCTCTCTCTCTCTCTCCCCGGTTTTTTTTTTTTTTTTTTTGCCTTCCCCTCTTTTTAGTTTCAAATTGTTATCATTTCTTGGTTTGTAATTACTATTACATTGGTGTTAATTTAATTTGACTGAGTTTGCTATGAATTAATTTGTGAAAAAAAGAAATCCGAGACCAGACATACAATGAAAAGCAGAACACGGTGTCGATCACTGTCGTGTGCTGCAGCCCGGAGAAGATCCGGCAGATGATCATCTGCAAGGGTGGCGAGACGGTGCAGAGTGTTGAGATCCTGCTCGACAAGCCCAAGGGGCCGCTCGAGAAGAAGCCAGAGAAGCCACCTGAGAACAAGCCCGAGAAGCCCGTTAAGCCATCGAAAGAAACCCCCAAGCCATCTCCTCTTGCGAAGGAGCCCTCGAAGGCACCAATTCCGGTGGTGGACTCCACACTAGTGCCAGCATATCCGATGGTGTCGGTGTATCCGATGGTGGGGGTGTGTTGTTGTCCACCGGGTTATGGAGGGTATGGTGGGGGACCATGCTATTGTGGGCGGAGGAGGCCAGTGATGTGCGATGATGGATGTGGAAGACCGGCTAGTGAGTGTCAAGGCAGGAACAGGGGTTTCTATCCTTGGCAGGGGAGGTCAGTGATATGTGATGATGGGTGTGGAAGACTGGCTTGTGAGTGTCGGGGTCGGAGAGGTTACTACGTGAGTCCATGTGATTACTTTAGTGAAGAAAATGCCACTGGATGCACTGTCATGTGATCCAGTTCAAAATTTCTCATGTCAATTGCTAATGTGGTAACTTCGCGAAAGACGCGTAAGTCAATTTTTCAAGTCTTTCTTGGGGTCTTTTATCTTTGTGGGTATAGAGAGATTGATAAGGTTGGTGGTCTAGTATGGTGGTATATGTGGTCAAGCATCTTTAACGCGTGACTTGTTGGTGGTTGATTTCTTCGTTTCAATAAGATCGAGTCCTTTTTATTTCTACTCTCATCTTCTCATTCAGCACATATTCATGTCTCTTGCTTGCCTCTATGGTGATTCATTCTATGTAAGAGTATGTTGAGTGCACTTTTGAATGTTCTTCACAAAATAAAATGAAACAAAGATGATTGAGACTATGCCATTTGGCTTGGTGATAGTGGTGTTATGATTAAATTGTCCAAATTGAAAGGTTTCTAATTAAATTGATATTTATATCATAAGTTTAGGACTATTTTGGTAATTACCCCATCAATGATTGAGAGCCACCCTTGGGTTGATGCCACATAGTCCGATGTTGATGCCAACGATGTCACCCTCCCCCTTGCCTGTTGCCTACACCCCTCTTCTCTCATCCCTGTCTTTGTTTGTGGCGAGATTGTTTGTGGCTTGGGACAACGAGGGCATGCGAGCTTAGCTTGAGCTCATGGCTTGCAATCGTTGTGGCCATGTGAGGCCAGCCTCGAGCTTGTGAGGATCGTGATTGGTCGCAAGCCTCTATTGCAAGCTCGCTAGCTACGCAAGCTATATAGCAAAGCTTGACCATGGCGGCCAAGACCTTGATCTAACCTTGATTTGGCACGATGACCCTCACTTGCCTCAAATATGAGGTTGGTGACGGCCTCCAAAGGAACAATGGCGATGCATGTGGTAGAGAGGAGAGATGTGTGTTGAGTTTGTCTCACATCGACTGTGGCATAAACTAGTGGCCGGTTTATAAGTGTGAGAGAAAACCTTACCATTTGAGCTAACTTTTGGGGGTGAGAGAGGCCAAATACCACCCAACAACACGGCGGAGAGATGTGTGGGAACAAGACAGTCACTTAGGTGATTATTTATTGTGGGAAGTAAAGTTGAAAATGAATTTTGTAATTTTCTTCTTAAAGAGGACAACTTCCCAATGAAGTCACCATCAGTATGCAAAGTCATGGAACCCCTCATCCTCATATGGATGGAAAGTGAGACTCAAGCAAAATAATAGCCCTGCTTTTTAAATGGCTATATTGGCAAGGCTAAAAGCAAAGTGCAACTTTCAGTGAATGATAGTGACTAATCTAGTTGCAAAGTTTTGGCTCGGTACATCTAACTTTAACACAAGTGGCTCCTAATTGCGTCTAACAACATTCCTCAAGTTCCCTTAATGTGCTCAGTTTGTTTTAGTAGTTGTTACAATAAAGTGTCCTTCATTTTGGTGTGGGTGGACCAGGGTCTTGGCTTCCTTTGTGATCATGATATTTCTTTGATGTATTTCAGATGTTAGAGAAAGATCGTTATCAACAGTGCACTTAAAGAGCGCCTATGTCACATTTTAGTAGGACCATTTTGTTCATCCTTAAAAGCAAAATTTCGGAAACGGCAATTTTCACTCCCTGAGGACTTCTAGGACTAGGAATTGGAGGCCGCTCCTATTTTCGCCGTTAAAGTTATCGAGGCAAATTTGACGTTACAACTCATAATAAACGTCCCTTTGCCTAGGCTAGTCGTTGGTTTCTCTCTCCCTACTGTTGTACTAAAAGACACATTTAATGAGGCCCGCCCAAATGAGTGTCTGCTTTTGGTTTTAAAGGCAAAAAAGGTCACAATTGAGGACTATAAAATGTGTGGAAGATATTCAATATAAGGATGGGGATCTTCAGTCCCATACCGTGGTTTACTTGGGGTGCGCATGGTAAAATTTCTTGGCCGGGGAAGATTTTTTTTTCCAAAAATAGTTCTTTTCTATTTCTATTTAGGGAGCAGGTTTCGAGCGAAAAGAACCCGTTTAATAAGCTGCACAAAATTTTTTTCTTGGAATAGAAAAAGAATAGAAATGCGTTTGGTAACGCAACGATTCTTTTTGTATTTATTTGTTTTTTATTTGTTCTTTTTTATGTGTTTTTTTATTCTTTTTTGTATTTATTTGTTTTTTATTTGTTTTATTTGTTTTTGTTTTTTATTCTTTTTTGTATTTATTTGTTTTTTATTCTTTTTTTGTATTTATTTGTTTTTTATTTGTTTTTTTATTTTCTTGCGTTTGTTTTTTATTTGTATTTATTATTTATTTGTTTTTATTTGTTTTTTTGTATTTATTTGTTTTTTGTATTTATTTATTTTATTTGTTTTTGTATTTATTTGTTTTTGTATTTATTTTTTTATTTTTGTATTTTTTTTATTGCGTTTGTTTTTTATTTGTATTTATTTGTTTTTTATTTTTTTGTATTTATTTGTTCTTTGTATTTATTTATTTTTATTTATTTTATTTATTTTTTTATTCTTGCTCACGGTCGGCGGCGGCGCGGTGGCGGCCGGCGGTGGCTCGGGGCACATTGGAGGTGGCCATGGCAAGAGAGAAATAAAACAAAAATAAAAAAAGAAAATTTGCTTATTTCTAGAAATTGTTCGGGACAAGAAGCAATTTTTTTTTTTTTGTTTCTCGTTTCTATTCGGGCTAACTTTTCTATTCCGGGAATAGAAATCAACTTGGCGTTACCAAACGGATTTCTATTCTTTTTTTGTTCGGGGAACAAAAGAACAGAAATTCTTAGGACTAGAAATGTTCTCATGCAGACCCTTGGTATCTCGACTATTGGAAATAGATTCCTGAAAAATGAATTAATATTCGAACAATTGAATACTGAAAATCAAAATGGAAATGTATTCGAGAAACATGTAACACCGATCAAAAGATATATCACGGAGATTGGCATATCTTGTTTGTTACAGATTAAGTACTATTGCAGTTTTAGGAGGATTAATCGAGACTGTCACGCCCTAAACCCCGGGCACGCAACAACCCCTTCCTTGGTCGATAGAAAGCGACGTTCTAGGACTCGTTGCCGACCCTTCATTTTTATTGCACATGCGGAAGTGTACAAACAGTCTCCAGACAACACAGATAAGGGATAGAAAAGCAGGACAACAATTTTCACAAAACAAACTTTCATAAACACCTCAGGTTCTTTTACATAAGGTCTATCTCAAAAAGAACTACTAAGCCACCTATACTCCTGACCCTTTCGCTTCAAGCTCTTGGTTCTTCACACTAGGGACCTGAAAATGGTTATACAATAACCAGTGAGATTAAAATCACAACCAGTCCTCCCTTAAGCCTCCAGTTAGAACACTAACTCAACTCGAGGTATCTCTCTAGAACCACCCCACAAACTTATTACGACTAACAACCAACAATCAACAAATCACAACAGTCAGGGTCAACTACTAACTACATAGTCGGTTTGCATGCAACCTTACCTAGTATGCCATACCCTGCACGTTGTCGATTCATGTGTACGTGCCATAAAAAATATGCTCAACTCATGCATAACTGGAACTAATGACGCTATGATTCTCATACGCTTTTGCACTTTAGTGCGCCGCCTATCATGTATCAATCGATCACACGGGTCCCAATTATAAGGTAAAATCATTATGACATATCCTATATCGTGCCACACAATTTTAGCTCATAACAAGGCCCAACCCTCTCAACACTCATTCGTGTTCCACTTATTTATGACCTCAACTCTCATGTGTGTTCTAGTTATAAATGATCTCCTGGCCATCGCAATTAGCGATCATCCGACTCCCACCGGGCTACCAATAAAAAGATCGGGCTTCGTCCCGCCTCGTCGGGCACGGCTTCGTCGAGAACTTCCGTTCAGATAGTATCCCAAAAAGGGACATTAGTCCAGAATCTACTGTGACTGGCTTCTGACTCCCGTCGGGTATCACCCCCAAACTTCCGTTGGGTGACGGTTCAACTTAGTGATCATGCAAACATACCTCCTCAAATTCTTCTCTCATAAAAGCGATCCATCTCCATCGTTCCTCGGACAAAACATATTTTCCCTTTTTAGAACTCCACGCGATTTATGTGGATGTCCATGCAATTATACATTCAATTCACCTCATAAAATCAAGACACGTGAAACAAGGCAACTTTTCACTCTCGGATGAACAGTGCACGTGAACAGTACTGCGTGAACATTAACTCGTGAATAGTACATCATGAACAGTGAAATTCCAGAATTTAATAATTAATAAATTAAATCCAAAAATAATTTAAAACAATAATTAAATTAAACAACCAATCAATTAAAGCTAAACATGTTTAATTAACCACATAAGCCACATAAAGCAAAAAAAGCAAGATTAAGCTAAACTAATCTTAACCATCCATCTAACCACCTATCTTAGGGCTAATATAACTTAATTAAACCTCCTAAAATAGAATTAACATTAATTAAACCAACCCTAAGTAGGATTAGGAGCTAAACTCACCCGTTAAACGGGTCGGAGACACGGACGCGGCGGCGATGATGGAGGCTACGCTCGGGGACCTCTACCATGACGATCCAAGGCGGTCCCTGGGCTGGAACAACAGCCACAAACTTGGACTCCTTTTGCAACTTTAGAAAATTGCATTGCCGGAGGAGAAACAGAGCTGAACGGGCTTAGCCGGAGCTCTGACAAGGGGATGGTTGGTGACCGGCGGCTCCTGGGGGTCGAGGGGGACCTGCTGGTAGCTGGGCTGGGTGGAGAAAGGGTCAGAATTGGAGAAACCAGGTTGAAATCGCAAAACAGTGCAGCCCAGGCATGCTCCAGGCGGTCCGGCGAGCGGTGGCTTCTAGTCGGCTGGCGGCTCCGTCTAACGAACGGTCAAGTCCTCCCGTACGGTTTGGGTGTCCTGAAGACAATAGTGGGCGTCACAAAGGCTTATTCTCATGGGAATGCAACTATTAACTCAACTTTTCGCAAGAAGGTCAGTTGGAGCAGAAACATGAAGAGAAGGAAAACAAGGGAGAAAATGTTACGAATTTGCTTGGGGCTGAAGAGGGGAGAGAGAGAGAGAGAGAGAGAGAGAGAGAGAGATGTGAGGGCTGGTTTCTCTGGTTCTCTCAAACTCTCAAATGCCTCAACAATGGATAAAGTGAGGCCAAGGGAAGAAGAAGAAGATGGCTGTTGAAGGGGGACCACCACTTGGCCTCAAAAGTTCATGCCTTCTATCCATTTCACTCATTGCATGTCCCCACCACCTTGGCTGTCATCCAAGGCCAAGTTGCAGCCCTCAATCTTCCCCCACACACTTCCCAAATGGTCCAAAATGTTGAGTCCCCCATGGCCTACGAATTTTGGACCAATTCCCCCAAATCCACTTCAACTCCTCCTCAATTCTCCCTCAAATGAACCCAATTTGGTCCCTATAAATTCAGCTAAGATGCCATCGTCCCTCTTAGGATTTTTCCTCATTGATTTGTCCAACTTGAATTCAAAAAATGCGATTAAAAATGATCCTTTGATTTTCTCGGTAAAAAACGGCCCAATTTTGAATTTTCGCCAAAAATCTCGGTTTGCAAAAAAATCTTTGGAGGATGAGTCAATATTCCTAAAATGAATCGTGACATGATAGAACTTTCAATTTCTGAAATCAAGTCTAAATTCGCAGTTAATTTCAATCTGGCGCGATTTTAGCGTGACCTAGCCTACCGGGTAACTTTTAGGAATTTTTGGTGCAATTGACCCGTGATCGATTATTTTCGAGTCACATTGTACATCTTTGACACATTGGCGACGCTTGGTGGTTGCGAAAATCTCGAGGTTTCAAATACGGGTACCGGGTACAGAAATGATAGAAAAATCGATCTAGTGCTGTTTGGCAAGAATTTTGCAATTAGATGTAATCACCCACACACTAATCACATACCTCTATCGAACCGACCTATATCCGATCTCTGGTCGATTTTGACAGTGTGGTAATAACCCTTGCAGATTAGCACGATCGAGCAGTCGATTCCTGGTCAAATTCTCGAGTCTATTGCGTTTAGATTTCTTAATGGCTTCACCTGATAGGTTAGTTATCTCATGAGTAGCCAACTCAGAGAAAAGAACTATCAGCACATCGATGAAAAGTCTAACTTATTCAATCAAAAACATAACCCAAAAAAAAAGGATGTTAGAGAGACTCTAGAATTTCATTTGTCAAGAGAGAAAATATTGTTGTCCAAGGAGAGAAAAAGTACGTTCTCTTTTTCACTGTATCTTCATTCAACGTTCTCCTTTATATATATAGAACAGTAATTGCACTCTTTCTCATGGGCCATTCATTTATGGGCTGGGTTTTGGCCTAACATAGGCGGACATGCTTGACTTGGCCCATCAAATAAAAAATCCATCATCTCTCACTTGCACATGGTGGGCCGAATAGAACTCTTTCTTCACCTCTCTACAACATTCATACCAGTAAATAATCTGTGTGACCAGTATACTTTGAGAGCTCATTGCCATACATCTATTAAGAATATATAGCAGCTCATAATGGGCATCGTATTTTTTAGTAAATATAGTATGCCGTCCCTTGGATCAATCGATCACATTTATATATTTTTTGATTTTTTTTTTTAATAATGATGTTGTATTCACAATTATGATTATCTCAAAACAATCATGATTGATTGACTGGTGAAAACAAAATGTGATTCTCCAAACTCGATCTTCCTCTTTCCCTGAAACTCTCTATTTCAATTCAACTTACTTTTCTAGAAATGTCCAATTAGATCGAATCAATTCATGATCATTGGTAATATTCTAAGATAACAAATATTGAATAGAAATCTATAGAATAAGTAAGAGTCATGAGGCACTTAATTGAGGAACTATTTTCCTCAAGAGTCTCATACGGCATAAAAGTTGAGATAAAAACTTTTGCCAATCTTCTTAGTCGTCTCATGCATACATAATATGAAATATGTATTATGGTATTAATTCATTTTCCATGGACCGTATGTCCACTTTCAATACCGTATATATGATAATTTAGACATACCTAATATCTAACTTGAGTTCACCTATCGACCCCTTAAAAAATCCATCATAATTCACATATGATATCAAAGACAAATAAAGTGAAATATGTGGGTTATTTTACTTTCGGACATAGTAAAAATTATGCCATCATTTTAACACTCAGTTAATGTGACAATTATATTTTAAGCTCGAGTTCTCGATTATCACATAGATAATAAGCTTAAAAACTGTCTCATCTCTATTTACCACATCGTTAATAGAGGCGATTACCCGTGTGAATGGCCACTCTCTTATCTATTTGACAACCTTTTTCAATTTTATATGATGCACTAAGCATTAACATGCATAAATTTCAAACAAAAACTCATAGGCATTAATAATGAAACACAAATTCATTAAATGTAAACACTCAAGGGAAATTATAACATTTAGTACATCAATCTCTATGGAGTCATAGAGATTTTACAAGGCGACAAAACACATCTCTAGGTATTGGCTTCGTCATTGGATTTGCTACTATTATATGCGTAGATATGTACTATAAGTTTACATTTTTTCGTGCAACTATATTTTTGACAAAATTATGCTTGGTATCTATATATTTGGTCTTGCCATGATATTTTGGATCTTTGATGTACGCTATTACTGCTTGGCTATCACAGTAAACCAACAATGAGTTTGCAGTATTCTTAATAACACCTAAATAATCCAAAAATCTCTTAAGCCAAACACCTTCTTATATTGCTGTTGATAATGTCACGAACTCAACTTCCATCGTGGACAAGGTTATACACGTTTGTTTCTTACTGCTCTAAGATATGGCGCCATTATTCAGTAAGAAAACAAATCCAGAGGTAGATTTCCTTTCATCTAAATTTCCTCCCCAATCGGCTTCCGAATAACCTTCAAGTCACAGATAATTTCCTTTGTAATTTAGCGTATGATCAATAGTTCCCTTCAGATACCTCAATATTCTTTTGATGGCTACCCAATATGCTTGACTTGGATTGGATTGGTATCTACTTATCATTCCAACCGCAAAACATATGTCAGGTTTTGTACACATCATAGCGTATATTAAGTTTCCAACAGCACTAACATAAGGAACATGTTGAATTTGTTCATTCTCTTATGGAGTCTTTGGACACATTCTATTGCTCAATCATTCACATTTTGCAATAAGAGTATCTATGGGTTTACAATCTTGCATATGAAATCATTCAAGAACCTTGCTTACATACGTTTCTTGCAAAAGAGATAATGATTTCTTCAAACAATCTCCTGAAATCTTAACTCCAAGAATGTATGCAGCCTCACTCATGTCTTTCATCTTAAAGTTGGAAGATAACTAACTCTTCATGGTATTGTCAAACTCCATATTGCTTTCAACAATCAGTATATCATCAACATATAATGATATGACCATAAATTGATCTTTGGATCTTTTGATACATACAAAATGATCATCATCAATTATTGTAAATCATATGCCATTATGGCATTATGAAAACGTATATACCGCGACGACTGCTTAAGGCCACATATTGATCTCAAAAGTTGACATACCTTTTGTTTTTAACCTTTCAAAAAAAAAATCAACGGGTTGTTCCTTATATATTTCTTCTTTTAATTTTCCATTAAGAAAAATAGTCTTTATATCCATTTGATATAACTCAAGATCCATACTAGCTACTATTACTAGAATAATGCAAATTGAGGTAAATCTACAAGAGAAAATGTTTCCTCATAATCAATTCCTTCCTATTGATTTTACCTCTTCGCCACAAGACGAGCCTTATATCTTTCTATTGAGCCATCAACTTTACACTTTATTTTGAGAACTCACTTGTTCCCAATGGCTTTGTGTAATTTTGCAAGGTCAACCAGTTCCTAAACATGGTTTTACTTCATTGACTCAATTTTCTCTTCCATTGCATGCATCTATTTTTCCTTACTAGGGAAATTTAGAGCCTCATTTACATTTTTTGGCTCATCTTCATCTTGTGGAGCAATCATAAAAGTTTCCCCTTTAATGTCAAAATGTCGATGTGAAATAATTTTACGACTTGTTCGCCGTACAGGAGATTGTAGACTTTGCACATTAGTCTCCATTATACTCCCACTCAGATTAGATAATGACGATATCATCTCATCGGGTGGTTGTAATTGAGAATGAGTCGAATTTAATCCCTCACTTTTCATATTATTCCCACTTGGATGAACCCTACCATGTTCATTATCTTGATCTAAGGTTTCAAATGGGGAGTACTCTTCACCCATTTCGCCTTTTTTTAGGAAATTCATTTTATAATAATATGACATCTCATGATTCAAATTCAGTTTAACTTTCATTTTCCTGCTCACCTATAAACACATATCCTTTCGAGTGTCTTGAGTATCATGAAAATACTCTTCTTGCCTTTGGGACCTAATTTCCCATACTTGTGAGAGGGCTCATGAGTATAGGCAGCACAACTCCACGATTTAAGAAAACTTAAATAAGGTTTTCTACTTGTCCTTAACTCATATAGAGTGGAAGTAATAGATTTAGAAGGCATACGGTTAAGTATATAGGCAGCAGTTAATAAAACATCACCCCAAAAGGTAATAGGTAAGTTAGCATGCGCATCATGGACTTAACCATTTCCAATAGGGTTCCGTTTTTCCTTTCCGCAACACCATTTTATTGATGAGTATAGGGAATAGACAACTATTTTTCTATTCCTCTTTTATAACATAAATTTTTGAACTCATTAGATAAATATTCTCGACCTCGATTAGATCTTAATACTTTTATTTTATTTTCTAATTGATTTTCTACCAAGTTCATAATTTTGGAAACAACCAATGCTTCAGATTTATGAGAAATCAAATAGACATGTCTAAATCGAGTATAATAATCTATAAATGTGATGAAATAAATAGCCCTATGCTTTCCTCTCACATTCATTAGACCACATATGTCATAATGAATTAACTGCAAATGAAATTAAGCTCTTTTACTTTTTCCAAATGGTTTTCTTATTGTTTTTCCTACTAGGCAATGTTCACATATGAGCAAATTGAATTTTTCAATATTGCCCAACAAGCTTTCTTTGGCTAGCCTATTCATATATTGTTGGCCAACATAACCAAGTCTAGCATGCCACACATTCACATCATTATCATATGAATTATAAGATGTGAAAAGGGAATAATAAACATTGACATTATCATAGTCAATATTCCATACAATAAAACCATCCAGAAAATAACAACAACCATAGTAGTTTGTATTCAAATATAAATCCACATCATTATTATAGAAGTTCAAACAAAAATCAAGTTTTACCAACACTAAAACATATACTAAATTCTAAGGAATCTCTGGAGCATATAATATATAATGTAGAAATAAGGTACGTCCACACGTATGTTTAATTGGCATTTGCCAATCCTTTTACTTTAGCTCTAGAGTTGTTTCTTACAAAGATCCATCTAATTCTAGTCAGTACTCGTCTGAATTTCATGAATGATTCTTAATCTTTCCTTATATGGTCTATTGCTCCCGAATCTATAGTCTACAAATGATTAGATTTAGTTAAGAATACAAAACTTGATACATAAGCAAAGTTGTCAAGAATATAAGGGGTGTTTACCTTCTTTGGCTCACGAAAGTTACGAGTATAGTGACCATTCTTGTTACAATTTTAACACTTGACCCTTAACAATTTCTTCGTCGGAGGACGTGTTCCTCTTTCATGTTGGTCAACTTTTGGTTTCTTTCCCAAAGAACTTACTCCCTCGCCTTTCCACCTTTTGAACGAATCGCGACGTTTGTGCTTGGAGCTCAAAACCCCTTGTGAGCTAGAACCAACATAATAAATGTCGGTTTCTGACTTAGCCGCCAGGAGGTGGTTCTCTTCTAGCTCAAGATGGTGCACTGCATCCTTAAAGGTTTTAACGTTCTTGTTGTGTATCAGGTGCACTTTTATATGTTCTCAACTTTGAGGCAAGGAACTCATCATTGCTTGCACTTGTTGCTCGTCAATCAGGACATGACTAACATCCTTCAGCTCATTAATCATGTTTGACATCTTTCTTAGGTGTTGTTTCATGGTTTGATGATGAGACTTCTTGTAAGAGTCAAACCTTATAGTGAGCTGTCTCATTTTGGTTTCCGATGTATAACCAAATATTGCTGCCAATGCTTCCCACATTTTTTTGGCATTCTCAAAACGTATGAACTCTCACATGACATCATTCTCCATGCTACTCAGCAATATAATGCGACCAAGGGAGTTCTTTCTCTCCCATGTAGTAAATGCATTCTTATCTCTTTTATGTTGTGTAGTGTTCCCATCTTCAGGTTCTTCCATAATCAGGTTAAGAGCTTTTAGTGCCTCTTGCTCTTCTAGCATATATTGAATTTTCATATGCCATATTTCATAAACATTGCCGTTCAACTTCTCACCTTTGTTCAATTTAACGACTATGCTCTTAGTTGCTAAAGCCATTGGATCTGAACATATAAGACACATATGCACGAATTATTATTGCCTCTCATTTATGCATCCATTTTGCGTAAACTCATCATATTAATGAATAATTTCATAGAAAGTTTTAGAATCATAAGGTCACTTTGTTTCCAATTATCATCCAAAAATCCTAACTTGAAATTATCATTAATATAATTTTCTATGCAAAATAAGTTCTTTGAAGCTACAAAAACTTCTATGAACTACCCACAACAATTAATAATAATAGAAGCAATTGACAATGAATATCCATTAATGATAGAATAAAAATATTTCCACATAATGTAACTAATACATCAATTTCTACAATGACATCAACATGGTAGAAAATATTTACATAAGATATCCATAAAACATACTAAACGAACATCACTAGAAATAGCTAACACCAAGTCAACCTATGAACAGGGAAAGATTCTTTTAATTTTTCGGAAATTTCCTTTGAAAATTCTTTAGGCACATTCGGCAATTATGGAAAAATAGACAGAAATCTCTTAGGATTTCTCCTTTGCACATTCATCCCCCGCCGGATTGAACTCATTCCTTGGGTTGAAGTCTTTATGGCTTCAATCCTATAACATTCCTTCAAAAAATCCACTACAAGCTTCTTATAATCAGGAACCACGTTGACCTCCCATAGGCAATTCAACACTCATTGCCATTCATATGGAAGAGTGTTATTGAAGAATCGCACCATCTCAAAAGCTAGCATGGGATAACCCTTCCAAATGACGTTTTGTATCTTTTTATTGACCTCGAGAACATGTTCAGTTAAATCACCACTTTCCCATCGATAATCGGTCAACTTAGCTATCATCCCTATAAGCCTTGTCTTTTGTCTTTCTGACTGTGCGTGAATAGGTATACACATACGAAGGGGAGGCATTGTTTCTGCAATAAAATGCAAAACAAAAAAGGATTACTTATAATTCATAGGGACATAATTGAAAAGGGAACACATTTTCTGTTTTTGTTTTGTTTTTTTTTGGAGGTCAACGGTTAATGAAGTCAATGGTCAACGCAATCAACGAAGTCAACGGTCAACAGAGACCGAGTCAAGTTAGAAGGGTTGGATCGGGTCAAACATGGGTCAACTGAATGACCCGACCAGGTGACGTCATTGTTGAAAGGGGCTAGTGAATACACCTAGAGGGGGTGAATAGGTGTAAATAAAAATTTCACAGAATTTAATAAGATTTATTGATTTTAACCAGAAGCAATATCCCACTTGAAGTAAATAGACAACCAGTAAATAGAAATAACGAGTTCAGGGATAAGAGAAAGTGAACACAAAGTTTATAGTGGTTCGGCTTAGACCAAGTCTATGTCCACTCTTCTTGCTGACAGCCTATTGGCTGGATTTCACTAAGTATCAAAAGAGTTGTTATAGTTCGTGATCTTGACTATCACAGTGAAGAGTCTAACCAAACTCTTACACAGTCACACTAAGAGTTCTTCTCTTTTGTATACAATATTTTGCTCGATGAAAAGCAATAGACTAGAAAAGATTCAAACTTTAGAATTCTCTCTCAAGCACCGTATCGAACAACTAAAGAGTCGATCCTTAAATACTCCTTCATGCCTTCTCGACCGTTGGCACTTTCTAAAGGAATTCTTCCAATCTACCCGTTGGACAGAATCAATTAAGGTGATCTTGAGTCGTTGGATAATTTGTGTTGAAAGCCCGTCAATCCTACTCGCCCATACAAATCAGGATCTTGAGTTTCCATAAGTAGAACCTTCCAAGTTTAGCTTGCCTTCCAAAGATCTTCATATCGGAGTAATTTCCAATAAGAATAATCAATCAAGTTTTGTGAATTCCAGCTATAAGATCTTCCAATAAACATACGAAATGAATCTCTAAAGATATGATAGCATCTGGATAATAATCCTGCATTTGGATAAATCTTCAAACTTCAGTTTGGAGCTGCCAGTGAGGATAGACTTTAAGATACAATCTGGTGATCTGTCGGTCTTCAGACTTTGACAATAAATCTTCAGATCTTCAGACATAGACTTTGGAAAGGTTTTGTCAACTTCAAAATAATATAGGAGTTTTCTCTAACAATTGTGACCTCACCAGCACGTGTGTGCCCTGCACATGCGCGGGCAACTGCCGGTTGACGTCATGATGATGTCAGTTAGTGCGTGTGGCATGCACGCGCCCTAGAAACCGTGCACCCGTTGTTGGGGCCTATCCTTCTGGCTGTGCGTGGCGGCGCGTCCAGTAGCTCCCGATGGCGGGTCACCCATCGTTTTTCTCATCTTGATGAGAACTATGACCTTGTACTATTATAAACGAGTTTTGATTCATGGAAAAAAAAGGGGGGGGGGCGAACAGCAAGGGTGTGTCAGGATTTCCGTCCCCGAATGTCTGACAGAGATGTTTGTCAAAATTTCAGCAAAAAACAATTCATAAACATAAACAATGATCGGGAAACATGAACAACATTGCTCTGATACCAATGTAGGAAACAAATTCCTAAAAGACGAACCAATACTCGAACGATCAAATACCGAAAATGAATGCGGAAATCAGCCTGGAAAACATGTAACACCAATTGAAGGCATATCCCGGAGATGGACCTACCTTGTTTGTCACAGATTAAGTACCGTTGCAGTCTCAGAAGAATGAATTGAGACCCTAGAATTCCGTTCGTCAAGAGAAAAAAAAATTTGTCTAGGGAGAAAGGAAAATCGTTCTGTGTTTTTCACTGTCTATTAACTAACATTCTCCCTCTTTTTATTTATTTATTTATACACAGTAACTGCACTCTCTTATTGGCCCTTCACTTACGGGCCGAGTTTTGGCCCAACATGGGTGAACGGGCTTAACTTGGCTTATAAAAAAAAAACCATCACTATTTACTCACGGTGTTGCGATGGCTGCAGCTATGGAAACACCTCTTCATCATGGACCCTGCATTAATGTGACTACGGAAGGCCGCCGGTATGCACCAATGCCGGCTACGACTGCGAAACTTCCTGCACGCTCATGTTAGGAGAGTTTTGAAATATTTGTCAAAATGAGGTTTTCATTTCCACTACTTGGTGTTTTTATGAGATCTGTCAAATCACGACATGCATTTTCTACCTTACATGATACTCCCTTTACTGCCTCAACAAATACCAATTATTGAATGACAAAAATGAGATTTTGCCAACATTTAAGATTTATCGAAGCATTAAGGGGAGCATGGTATATACTATATTCCATTAGATATATGTTGTTGTTGCATCTTGATTATGTGTGGTCAGGAGGGTTGATATGTTGTATTATGCTTACCATAGATCTAAACTTATTACCCTTTGTGTTACCTAGCACCTACGGTGGTCTCTAATGGATTTGCTTATTTGATGCTTGTAATGCACGGTTACGGGTGTATCATGGTCGATATAGTTTATTTAGATGATATTCCATTCTCTTGGAGTTTTCTTTTCTGTTTCTTTTCATACTTCGGGATCCATGGTTCCCATGGAGAGACAGAGATAGATTATAAAATATCAACAATTAGAATGAGCTCCGGAATACAGAAGAAGAAGTATACTATATAGAATTTTTTGAAATAATTACCCAATCAATCCTAAATCTATTGTACGGATGAAAATTCAATTCTAAACTTTTCGATTTCGCTAAGTTAGTTCTAAATTTTTGCGGGAAATTCTATTGTAGTTCTTTTAGTTAATTTTCTCTCGAAATTGCTGACGTTGTGGTTTAATCATTGCCGGTTATCCTATGTAACACACCGCCATGTTAAGTATTCTTGGTGAAAATTGATCTGAAGGAGTATATTGAAATCTTGTACAAAGGTATAGAACCAAATTGGCAAAATTTAAAAAAATTAGGATTGGATTAGCATTTTACTTCGGCAAAATTCAGTGTCATTCAAATTTTACTTCGACATTTGCATTTTCACGATATTTATGAAAACATCGCCAGATAAAGATGTTTTACGGTAGTGGTGGTCCTTCGTCTTCCCATCGTCCTTCCATCTGGAAAGAATAATGAGAGTTGATAAGGCCTCGCGGTGCATGTCATATTCCTTGACTATGTTGTCCCATCAATCTCTAATTGGTTTCTCTCTATTCTCAACTTACAACGTTTTTCATGAGAGCTTGAATTCTCCACGACTCTAGTTTCACCTATAATCTTGTCCTTCTGCTGAACAAGACGAGGCCATGCACATGCCACTTTATGAATCGTGTCGAGCTGAAAAGACAGAAAGTGGGGATCTAGGAGAACTGCTAGTCCTTGGCTTGTACATAGGGGGAGGACCATGTTTCCCTCTTTCTTTTGAAACGACTGACAATAAGTAAGAATAGATTAACAAATCTCGCATCTCGAATCTTACATAAATAGGTATAATGAAACGACCATCATTTTCTCTACCTAAAAGATGCGGCCTCACATTTAAATCAACTTATCACAGTATCTATAATCTGACACAATTTATGTAGCCATCTTCAACGCATACTGAAAACTCAATCACTGAAAGTTTCTTGTTACAATTGCTCTTGTCCTACTTGATGCTAATTGAGGGGCCTCAAAAACATGATAAGAAGAATGGTGTGTCCAACTACCACTTAGTATGTAGTAAAAATTTCAATCACCCACTACAAATATTTACCACATAATATTAGAAACTCATAATCCCAAATCTAATATATAATGTATGTTGAACACAAAAAACAAGTTATATCTTTTAAATCGATAGCATTGAATCATACATTAATGGTCTATTCCATTAATAAAAGTCAGTAATCTATCTTTAGATTTGTATATGGTTATTTTGGCTTTTATGAATTTTTCCTGGTTGATTGTCCTATTTCTATGACTTTCTAAGTTGAAAATCAAGAAAGTGGACCGTGTGGTGGAACTGGGCTCTTAGCTAGATCGACAAGTTTGGGCTTTGGCATGACAATGCGACTGCATCGGCCTGCCTAGGCCCATCGTGGGGGTGAAATGACTCATAATTGGTTCAATCCATCTGAGATTCTTCATACGATGTGAAACAGACATCTTTTTTTACTTATGTACAAACAACAATTCTATACACTTGATTAATTAACAAGATTTCGATCGAAATACACACGATTGTTCATTCGATAAGTTTGCAAAGCCTAGTCTGCCACGTCAGTTCGTTATTTAAGGGATCGAAAAGACTCCTAATTATCTGCAACATTTCAATTAGTTCTTTCACCAAGTTACATGACTTGTTAAACCTTGCCTAGAAAATATAGGCACAGGGTGATGGGGAAAGCCGGGTTGGGCCTAATCTCTTGCCTTATCACTGACGCTCGGGCCATAAAAAACGAAAGAAGAGACAAGTCGAGAACATGATGGCAAATTCAGGCCTAGACAGGCAGGTTTGGGCCTCACATGATTGAAGATGGTAAGCAGCAATTCTTTTAGGGAAAAAGGAGCATCGAAGAAGAAGCACAAAGCAAAGCAATCAACCTAAGTCAAAATAATGGCAACTCTAGAAATTTGGAACGAGGCACAAGTTGAGGAGAGAAATTGTTTTTACAATACTTTTTTGGTGGCTTTGAAATGCAACACTCACCCTCTATCTCTTTATAATAGTAGAACACTCACACTTAACACATAGAGTCTTCGATACTCCTCCTGAAGACATTAAAATGAAATAACAAAAGTCAACATAGCAAAAATAAAAAGCACACAAGCAATAAATGCATGAAGACGTGTAGAAATTCATGGAGAGTTTTTTCAAGGACTTTATTTGCATTCTTTGTCTTCTTGCTTAAGTAGTTTTTCTCATTAAATGCTTATAGCATTTTGGTCTTCAACCTTCCTCAAGCGCCTATCAAGAATCGTACTTCATCGATTCGTTTTCTTCTTCTTCTAACAACCACTATAAATCAAGGCCTTTTGGAGAATTCTAACAACAAAATCTAGAGCTAAGCAACCAATTTTCAAAAATCAATTTTATATTATTCTAACAACCTCCCTTAAAATTGATTTTTGAATCTAACAACATTGAGCATTGTCTTTAATTTTTCGAACAAATCCACCTTCAATGGTTTCATCAAAATATTTGTAATTTGATCTTCTGATTTGCAGAATTTAAGCTCAATCTTACAATCTTTGACTTGTTCATGAGTATAGTGATATTTGATGTTGATGTGTTTGCTCTTGCCATGAAAAACTAGATTCTTGGCTAATGCAATAGTTGACTTATTGTCACATATCATTTTGGTAGGACCTATTTGTTTCAATTTACACATCATCCTACGAAGCCATATTGCTTGACATGATGTCGAAGCTAACGCCATGTATTCCGTTTCAGTTGTCGAGAGTGTAACAACTTTATGTGTTTTTGAGGACCAAGAAATTAGTCCTAATTTAAGAAAGAAAGCATATCCAGAAGTGCTCTTCCGAGTCTTAGTGTCACTTGCCTAATCACTGTCTATGTACCCCACTAGATTTAAATTGTCAGAATAAGAATATAAAATTCAATGGTCACGAGTTCCACTAACATACCTCAAAATTCTTTTTGCTGCCTGCCAATGTGATTGGTACAGTTTTTCCATGAACCTTCTAATAATTTCCACTCCATAGGTAATATATGGCTTAGTATAAGCAAATATCTCAAACTTCAAATAATGCTTTTGAAATAAGTGAGATTTACCAGTTCACCGGTTCCTTTTTCCTTTAGCTCCAATCGTTCCATCATGGGAGTCCAAATTGGTTTGAGCGCTTCAAAATATCATTAGCATATTTTCATTGTGGAATAAATATGTCATCATTTGTTTGCTTCACTTCAAGGCCAAGAGAATAGGACATCAATCCTAGGTCTGTCATTTCGAACTGGCTAGTCATAGCCTCCTTGAATTCAGCAAACATCTTTTCACAATTCCCTGTAAATATCAAGTCATGAACATAAAGGCACACAATTATTATGTCGACTTGATATACAGTGTATGCTCATATGGACACTTTTGAAAACCATGCTCTAATAGGTACATGTTGATCCATGTGTACCAAGCATGAGGTATCTGTTTTAGCCCATACAATGCCTTTTTAAGCTTGTAAACTTGGTTTTCATGTCATTTCTTCTCACAACCTTGTGATTGCTCCACATAGACTTCATCTTCAAGGACACCATTGAGAAATACCGATTTCATTCATTTGATGGATCCTTCAATTGTTTTGAGCTGCAAGTGCTAAGATCATCTAAATGGCATCCAGTTGGACCACTTATGCAAATACTTTAAAATAATTAATACATTGCTTTTGCTTGTAGCCCTTTACAACCAGTCTAGCTTTGTAACGGTCCACCTGACCATTGGGTTTGTACTTCGTCTTGTACACTCACTTTGTCACACCAGATCCTTGAGCGCGTGTCCATCCCTCGGTGGTCGATAAATTTGCGACGTCCCAGGACGCGTCGCCGACCCATTCATTTTCATGCGCATGCGGAAGTGAATTACCATTCCCCTAATCACAACAAACGTGGGATAGAAAAGTAGGAAACAAATTCACAACCAAAACACTTTTGTAAACACCCCAGTTCATATAAAACCCTAGACTAAAGGCAAAAGTCTACAAAAGATCGACTCTCAAAACGAAGCTATCCTATGACCAGCTAGCCAGACGCATTCGCCGATCTTTCGGTCTCCACAGCCTCCGGGGGCGTCGGGTCCTCCACTGCACTATCAGGAGGGTCAGTTGCGTTCTCGCCTAAAGTGGCGTTGAGCACAATGGCAAGGATATCAAATCATTGGATGGGACCTACCCTATACTGATTGAGTCCATGGAGGTACGACGCCCTAAATCGATGAGTACCTTCTTAGATAGGTCCTCATCGACCCAGACGGTGGTCACCACTAGCTCATAGACCCAATGACTATCGGGGACTGGGACGTCCATACCCTGCTTAGTAATAGTCCGCGGCTATCCAAAACATTTCAGAGGAACCTCCATCTAAGGACTTGAAAAGGTTGAGCCCACGACGGGGTGAGACAATATCTCAGCAAGTTCACCCCCTAAACCCCTATTAGGAAGGAAATACACCTAGGGGCGGCCTATACACACAGTACAGAGGACTTACCTTGCCTCGATTCCCTCTTGCATGTCAGTACAATTCATATATCACATATGTACAGTAATAACACTCGATTAATTGGAGCGTCTCAAATCAATTCTTCATTAATCACCACATCTCAGTCAATCATCACATCTCAGTCAATCACCGCATCTCAGTCAATCAATCCAAGTGATTATAGCCACACAAGCACGGCCTATCATGCGTTTCAATTGATTACGGCCACACAGGCACGATCTAACTATCACACTGTGGTCTTCCGGCATAGCCATGCGTCGTCTCACCCCATTGAGCATGGCTACGTCTTTCCTAGACGCCTTTCCACATAGGAGCATCGGTCTAGCTTCCGCTGCGACCATAATCCGTTGTTGAGGGCTTTCCACATAGGAGCATCGCCCACCTGACACACAGCGGGTGACGGATTCTCTTAACCAGCACCCAATCAATCAATCCCGGCCAAGGACCTTGTGCTTTGCACAACAATTCCTCAATTAAAATAACGATTTTTGCCTATTTTCACCGTGTTAAAAATACCCGATAGAAATAATCATGTGTGGGTACACGGTCTGCTTGAGCCAAAAATGCAATATTTTTCTTTTAAAAAATCCCACTATTTTATATAGTCCATAAAGACATTTTTGGCATTTTAAACCAATGCCTGATATTTTCTGATTAAAATACCAAAATTACTCAATTTTGGGATAAATACCCAAAATTATAATTTTCACTCAATTTGCACAAATTAGCACTCAATTAAATAAACCAAGCATATCATTGCAATTAGCACAAAATTCCGGTCATTGACTATCCCGGTATAATTTTAAGAAAATAATAAATAATTAAATAAATACAAAAAATAATTAAAATAAATACCATTAAATGCCATAAATAGAAACTTAGGCTGGAAAAGCCTAATTAAACATCGAAACAGGCTTCGAAAAATTCTGAACATATCTAGATAAATAATACAACCTATCTAGTCGCTAATTAAACCGATCTAACCACCTAACATGCAATAATGAGTAATTAAATCGCTAATCTGTTCTAACTAACTACCTAAACCATACTTAGCCTAAATTAATCAACTCTTAAGCATCATTAACTCCCTGAGCAGAGTTTAGTGAGTAAACTCACTGATTTAGTGCGAAAACCGGTTCACGGCGACGGCGGCGTGACGGTAGGCGACAAACCTCCTAGTGGGGCCACCAAACGGGGACAGGACAGGCCTGAAAACAGGCCTTGAAATCCATAAACCCTTGTTGGCTTCGGTTTTGCTTGGCTGAGCTTGCTGACCGAGGCTGCTGGTGGTGCGGCCAAGGAGTTTCGGTGGTCTCGGTAAGGTGGTGAATCGATGCGGAGTCGGACCTTGGGGCGGTGGACGCAGGACTTGGGGCCATTGATGGCGTTGAAGGCTAGCGGACGTGCATGAAGGTTGGCGTGGTGTCGTCGCTGGACAGGGGGGCATGAAGCGGTGATGTTGAGTGGAGGAGTCAACTTCATCGGATGCTGTTAGGTTGACTCAGTGGGGGGAAAAGGACGTAAGGATGGAAGAGAAATGGACAAATGGGGGAGGTGAGCTGGCAAGGGGTTGACATTGGCACGAAGAAGAGAGGGGACCAGCTGCTAGAGCCTTCGAAGGAGAAGGGAAAATGAAAGGAAAGTAGAAACCGCAAAGGTCGGGGGAGGCAAACGTTCGAAGAAGAAGGGAGGAGGAAGAACCTTGAAAGTCAAACATAAATATTTATTTTCATCATTTCCTTAGTCCCAAAAGTCTTCATGTTCATCCCCTATGTCCCCCAAGCCTTTATGCACATCAAATTCCACATATAGCTAGGTTGATGTCCACATGTTGCAGCCCCCACTCAAGCATAAGAATTTCACCCAATTGGACTTCAAATCAATCCAATTTGGTCCCTCAAAATCTCCATGCTAATATACTTGGTCCCCACTTACTTTTCTGCATGTAAATTCCCCCAAATAACTAACTTTGGACAGCAAAATTGGCCCTTTCCCTAACCCATCCAAATTCTATTTCCTTTTTCCAAAATGTTCGAAATTCAATTTCTTAACAAATCTCTCCAATTTGATGGTCAAATTTGCTGCGGAGGAAGCCTATACAATTTCCACAATTTCCCTTCACCAAGTAGCTCGCTTTGGAAGCCAAATATCTCTTCAATTTGGCCCCTCCGAAATTCTTTTCTTTTCTGAATCGTCTGAATTGATTTTCCGTAAAAATCCCGTGCTCGCCGAAATTCTTTGGAGGATGAGTCGATGTTCTCAAAATAAATTGTGACATGACAAAACTTTCAATTTCTGAAATCGGGTTCAAATTTGTGATTAATTTCAATCTAACACGATTTTAACATGACCTAACCTACCGAGTAGCTTTTAGGAATTTTTAGTGTAATTTACCCACGGTCGATTATTTTCGAGCCATATTGTACATCTTCGACACATTGGCGACTCTTAGTTGTCGTGAAAATCTTGAGATTTTAAATACGGACATAGGGTACCAAAACAACAGAAAAATAGGTCTAATGCCGATCGACAAGAATTTTGCAATTAGGTGGAATCACCCACACTGTGGAATCACCCACACTGAATCACATGACTCAGTTGAATCGACCTATCTCCGGTCTCTAATCGATTTTTAATAGTGCCGTAATGACCCTTGCAGATTAGCATGGTCGAGCAGTTGATTTCTAGTCAAATTCTCAAGTCTATTGCGTTTATATTCCTTAACGACTTCACCTGATAAGCTAGTTATCTCGTGAGTGGCCAACTCAGAAAAAAGAACTATAGGCGCATCAATGAAAAACCTAACTTATTCAATCGAAAATAGAACCTGAAATTCAGGATGTCACACACTTGACACCAATAGGCTTCTTATCAGGAGGTAAAGAAGTTAGCGTCCATGTATTATTCTTCTCAATGGAGTAGATTTCTTCATCCAATACCTAGATCCACTTCTCATCTATAGCTACTTCATCATAGGATATAGGGTCATATCCAGCAGACAAACAAAAATTTACCATGGTTTCATTAGTGATTCCATCAGTATCACTGTTATCGTCTCTTGTGACCACATAATCTCTGAATTTTGCTGGAATCTCCCGCAATCGTTGCGAATGAAGTTGCTATTGGTGAAGATGATGCACCACTAGTTGAAGATGATGGAGGTTTTTCTATATCTCCCTCCAATGGCTCATCTTTGATTGTAATGCTTTAAGTTCACCCTTTTAGTTCTAGTCCCAAGTTGCTTCTAACCTAGTTATATAGCTTATAACCTTTAGTTGTGTCATTATAGCCAATGAAGATGCACTTCTCGCTTTTGCCATCCAATTTCTTTCTCCGTTCATCTGGTATATGGGGATATGCCCTGAACCCAAATACTCATAGGAACGAAACATCTAGCACGTTGTCGCTCCAAGCTTTTTTTAGGGTTCTTCCAAGAGCACTCCTTGTTGGACACCTGTTTAGCGCAAATATAGCACATGCAACTACTTTTGCCCAAAATTTCTTGGGTAAATTTTTAGCTTTTAGCATACTTCTTACCATTTCAAAAACTGTCATGTTCTTTGTTTCTATCATACCATTTTGTCGAGGAGTATAGTTGTTGGTCAATTGACATTTCGCTCCACAAATTTTACAATATTTGTCAGATTCATTTGCGGTAAATTCTCTCACTTTATCTGATCTCAACGTCTTCAAATTAAAGCCACCATGTTTTTCAACAGACTTTAAATTCTTTAAACTTGCCAAAAGTTTCAAATTTTTCTCTCAAGAAATATACCTAAAATTTTCTAGTCAAATAATCCACAAAAATTAGCATGTACCTTCTCTGTCCAAATAATTCCACCTCAACTAGGCCAAAAATGCCTATATGTACCAACTCCAATGGTCGTTTTGCTCTTCTGGCTTTTCCAACTAGGAAAGAGTCTCGATGTTATTTCCTGACGAGACACACTTCGCATGGACAATTTGGACAATTAATCAATGGCATGCCGGTCACCATGTTTTTCTGGATCAATAATTTTAGTCCACAAAAATTTAGATGTCTAAACCGAAGATGTCATAACTAGTTGCTATCTTTCATCATCGCTTAAAAACTCAAGAGACTCTTTATCTAAAGAGTTAGGGGAAACATCTGGTTCTTTGTCATTTGCACCGTCGTGATCAACTTATTGTCAACACCTCTGATGGTGCAAACTCCATTTTTAATATGAACCTTGTGGCCTTTTCCAAAAAGTTGCCCAACACTTAGTAAATTCCAAAAAAGTCCTTACACAAAGTAAACATCCGCAATAGTAACATTAGTACCATTTTTTTAACTTGGTATTAATGCTACCTTTGCCCATCATGTGAATTTTTTTATTTATTCTCGATGTTGACTTCACCACGACTTATCTCGTCCAACTGCTAGAATAACTCCTTTCGACCAAACATGTGATTACTGCACCAGCATCCAGCTACTATTTGTTGGTGTCTCCAGTGCTTAGGTCATCCTTCTTACTTGTTACCACCATATATTCTTCAGCATTGGTGGCATGTGCATGTTCCACTTGTTCGTACGTCGCCTTTGGATGGCATTCGGATATATAATGCATAATTTTATTGCACTTAAAATACTTGACTTTTGATTTGTCACATGTTTTATATTTTCTGTGAAATTTAAATTTCCACCTCTACCTTTGCCTCCTCCACGGCCTCGATCGCCTTGATAGCCTTCTCAACTTGATAGAGTGACCTGACTCTGCAATGCTTGCTCGCGATTCAAACTAATAGATCATTTTTTGCTCATGCGAGCATAATGAACCCATCAACCACTCCAATGTTAGGGTTGACACATCTTGCCCTTCTTCGATCATTGTGATGACATAGTCAAATCTTTCGGTCGAAGACTCAAGATTTTTTCTATGATTCGTACATCTCGGAGTTCTTCAACATTAACACTCAATTGATTAATGATGGTTTGCACATGATCAAAAATACCAAGATTGATTTAGAGTCATTCATGCGTAAAGACTCAAAATTACCTCAAAGTATTTGAAGTTGTACTTGACGGATATGATATCCCATACTTCTTTCATGGTCTCCGCAGTCAATATTTTTTCAAATATAATTTCCTCCACGGCTTAAAAGATTGCATACAATACTTTCTTATCTTTCTTCCGGGACTCCACCACAGCATATTTCTCCTCCTTTCTTAAAACCTCTAATGCTTTAGCATTGGCCACTTCGTTGTAGCCATTTTCAACTAGATTCCATAAATCTTGCGATTTGAAGAGAACCTTCATCTGGATGGACTAGTTGCTGAAATTCTTTCCGTTCAACTTTGGAAATTGCAATTAAACATAATGGTAGATGCCATTTCTAGCTCTAATACCAAATGTTGGAATTGAAAAAAATTATGACAACTCTAGAAATTTGGAACGAGGCACAAGTTGGAGGGAGAAATTGTTCTTATAATATTTTTTTGGTGGCTTCAATCAAAATACAACACTCACCCTCTATCTCTTTATAATAGCAGCACACTCACACTTAACATACATAGTCTTTGACACTCCTTCTGAAGACATTAAAATGAAATAACAAAGTCAACAAAGCAATCCATGGAGAATTTCTTCAAGGACTTTGTTTGCATTATTTGTCTTCTTGCTTGAGTAGCTCTCCTCATTAAATGCTTATAGCATTTTGGTCTTCAACCTTCTTCGAGCGCCTATCATGAATCATGCTTCACTGATTCGTTTTCTTCTTCTTCTGACACCCACCATAAATCGAGGCCTTTTGAAGAATTCTAACAACAAAATCTGGAGCTGAGCAACCAATGTGCTTGAATCTTCAAAAATCAATTTTGTGTTATTCTAACACTGAGAACCAACGTATGTTCAGCCAAGTTTCTTTTTCCTAACTGTTGACACCTAAGTTTTGGCGACCCAGTCTTTTAATCATTATATAGAAAATTAGGGATTAATTTTTAAGCCCTAAAAAAATAATGAAAAAAAAATTGATTGCATAGCATCTAATTTTATATGCATTTATTTTTCTTATTATTGCATTTGCATTGGATTAGCAAAGGTGAATGGACGTGAATGAATGAGCTTAAGGATATTCAATTCCTTGATGCGATATATCTTTATTTACAATAAGAAATAAAGTAAGAGGGAATAAATATGTTCATCAAATATTCGTAAATATATTTATTCGCAGCGAGATCTAAAGTGAGAAGGGCAAGAAAAGATGTTGCATGTGGAGCATATATTTGAGCAATATATATTCGTCCGTCCGCAAGAACAAGTGAAATAGATTTTCACACTAAAAGAGGAAAGTGAAATCTCGTCTTCAATCATCCATTGGCATGGGCAGAAGGAAAGGCTGCAAGAATAGTGTCGCGACCTATTTTTTCGGGTGCACCACCTAAAACTAGGTTAATGGACTATGACATCCTGAAAATTCGAGTCCTCTGAAGGATGAGTGAAAGTGAATTTCGTCAATGCATTGTTGGTTGATCTCACTCGGAATTGATCACTCCTGAGATTCTGACCTTGAGGGGAAAGGCTAATGAGGATAGAACCCGTACGATTAAAGAACTCAACCTGGGAAAACGACTTGACCGTGAGACTTGCGTGAGGATGATCCTGTAAATAGGCAGGCCGATTCTAAGGACGATTAGAAGTCGATTCGCGGACATAACATAATAGAACGACGGGTGATTCCGTTTACCATTATTGAACCCGCGAACGACTCTATGTCGATCCTTAGTGATCGTGTACTTTGAAATAAGAATCTATCCTCCGTAATTTCATGCAGTCAAGGACGTCCATGCGTCGAGATGTCTTGAACGTGGTTTGGCACGAGTCGTTACGCGTGAATCCTTAAAGCCACCTGTTAGTCTGAGTTGTACCCAAAATGGCATTTGGCGAAATTGACATGGCAAGAGAACTTATGATTGGACTTCGAATTGTTGGGAATGTCCGGGATGGATTTGGATGAAGCTACATCAAACAGTCAATAGAGTCAGTTAAGCCAAGCAATTGGAAAAGGGATTTTCGGACCGAGAAAATAAGCCCGTGAGGACGTGGGCCGGGCCAAGCCAATGTGGGCCTTAGGCCCAAGTTGGGGCAGCCACCAAATGGGCTTAAGTCAAGCAAATGAGCCCATTGTGCCTAAACCAACTATTCATCTTCTAAGCCCATGGGCCAATTCTTGGTCATTTCAAGCCCAACAAATTCCCAAGCCCATTCCTATTCATGGCCAAGCCCATTTCTTAGGCCCATCCACCAATTTCAGCCCAAGGTTAGATTTATAATTTGTGCAAGGTGAAATGATGAAATTACCCCTAGTTGTAGGGAGAAAAGGCTAGAGAAGAGAGAGAAGATGAGGCCATCATGGGCATGGGGACTTGGGGCAGGTTTTATGGAGGCCTTGACAGCCCTCCCATCACTCTCTCTCTCCCCCATTCGGCCTCCCAATCGACAGAGCTCTCTCTCCCTTATTTTCGTCTTCCTCTAGTTTCTGCTCCAACCGACCCTTCGGTGAAGAATTGAGTAAAAAGTGGTCTTCCCAGATGAATTAGCTTACGCTCCACCCACCATCGCGAAGAAGACATCCGAACCGTTCCAATGAGCCCAACCGCTCGCTGGAACGATGCTTCAGCCGTCCCATATGGCGGCACGAAGACATCGATCGCCAGACCGCCTGGTTCCGCCCTGCTTCGCCTGTTTCGACTTTGCATCCCGTTTTCTTCTATTCCAGCCGTTCCTTTGCCCATCCCAACCTCCAGCAAGATCCCCAAGACCCCCGGGAGCCAACAAGTGCTTGCCAACCTCCAACAGGGAGGCGCGAGCGTCGACGGCGGGATCTTGAGAGGCGGGCGAGTCGCGGGCCGGCGCGGGTAGAGACAAATGCTGGGTCACGGGCTGCTTAACGGTGACGGCGTCAGGGCGAGATGAGCTCGGATCTGTGGTCGTCGAGCGAGATCAGCGCCAGTGAAGCAGGGGATGCCGAGCGTTGGTTGCAGATGGGTCTCGGATCAGCGGTGACTGGTAGATCCAGACGGGATAGGGACAGCAACGTTGTCGCAGATTGGCTTCGTGGGTTGCTGGTTGGGTCGTGGTGTCGTTGGATAGCGGCATCGGCTGCGGTGCGGGGCTCGGCGGTGGGATCTCGAGCGGCGGGCGAGTTGTGGGCCGGTGCGAGGTCGACGACCGACCGATTCTCGGGCGGAGGCATTGAGGAGCGGAGCAGCGAGGTCGGTGGTGGCGGAGATGCGATGAGAATGGGACGGCACCGGCAGGGGGGCGGCTTCGCGAATCGAGCGGGGAAGTGGACGCGTGGGTCGCCAGCGAGGCCGGCGCGGGTCGCCGGCGGGATAGGCGCTGGTCACTGGACGTGCGAGCTACCGGGCAAGGAAGACGAACCGACACTTTTTTTTTTTTTTGCGTGACTTCACTGGTCTTCTCACCTTTTCCCTCCTGCACGCTGGTCAAACCCCCTATTACTTTCTCTCTTTTTTTTTTTTTTTTTCTCTTTGTTGGATTTTCTCACGAAAACTTTTGCTCTTCGAATTTTCTCTCAATTTTTTTTCCAAAAAATCCTCCCTTAGTTACGAAAAATGAACTTCTCTTTTATAATGATTCCAAACGGCCGCTTTGTATGGCATTTTCTGAGTTTCCATCTCCAGTCACATTAAATTAAAGTTATAAATCAAAGCATGATTTCTCAATCAACTTGATCTTGCTCAGATTTCTTCCATTTTGCAAAAATTCTTGCCCTTTATTCACTTTATTTTCAAATTGCTTCTACATTTGACAAAATCCGAATATCCATCGGAATTCCAAATTTCCATGCATAATCAATCAAATTATTTTCCCTCATTTTTCTTTTTTTTTTCCTTTTATTTATTCAAATGAAATTTTTATTTTCCTTATTTCCCTAGATTTGCTAAAATTAGGTGTCAACAGCTGCCCCTCTTTGAAGGTGAGCTCGTAGAGGCTGCCTTCAAAGACAAGTTGAGACCTAAATTTTGATCATGCACATGCATTGAATGACTTTTTGTTGGAAAATGAATTGCTTTTTTTTTTTGGGGGGGGGATAATGAATTCCATGTGATGCATGAAAATACTAATGCAAATGATAAAAGAACTTACTTGGAATTACTTACCTTCGAGGAGGGTAGAGTAACTCAAGATAGATTGGCATTACATGTCCAGGACTCATACCATTCTACAGTCACCCAGAATAGTAACATGGCTTCGTAAAGAGATTGCTTTCCCAGGACTCGTACCATTCTACGTTCGCCCAGTATGATAGTGCTTGGTTGTGTCTAGGACCCGTACCATTCTACGGTCGCCTAAATGGAGATTCATTTTTCAGGACCCGTACCATTCTACAGTCGCCTAAACTGGGATTCATTTTCCAAGACCCGTACCATTCTACGGTCGCCTGAATAGTTGTCGTTTAGGACCCGTACCATTCTACGGTCGCCTAAACTAGGATTCATTTTCCAAGACCCGTACCATTCTACGGTCGCCTGAACAGGTGTCGTCTAGGACCCGTACCATTCTACGGTCGCCTGAACAGGTGTTGTCTAGGACCCATACCATTCTACGGTCGCCTAAACTGAGATTCATTTTTCAAGACCCGTACCATTCTACGGTCGCCTAAATCTGGAAAAAATCTTTGGGGGCAACTCCATCGAGTGCCGGTGCTTGAAAAGGAATACCTGTACAATGACAAGCATTTAAGGTATGGATAGAGATATATTTACCTGACGACATCTCTGTTTCTTAGGGATATGTATCCTGTAAAACACGGTTGTAGGAAAGGCAATATGCATTCACAGACATGCATTAATTCGAATGAGGTTTATGCGTGATGATGTCTATCAATCTTGCATTGCCTAATTTCCATCGGGAAATATCTCAAAAGAATATTCCAATCTGAACACATGAGTATCATGGATGTGTCAAATGAGGGATCCTTCGGTCTGAGAGAACTTTACACTCATCCTCATTAAAAAAAATGGTCATTTCATCCTGACCTTTGATGCAGGATTTGGGAATCGCTCTATCTCACTGTCATCATGCCAAACAAGGGTATGTGCAATCTCGCAAGTGGTATGACCTTACCGATCTGAGAGATCTTTAAGAGGTACCATAATGTGGGCCTGGTCAACGGCTTAAGAAAATGGATTCTTTGAGTCGAGGCTATTGAAATAGTGATATTCTATAATCATTTCTGGGTTTACAAGTCAAGAACCCTACAAAATGAGAAAGAAATAATCTTGCTCGCACTTCTTCGAGCGATGCTTAAAACATGTGAACGCTTAGGTTAATTCAAGTGCCATAATCAGAAGAGACTTTACAAGGGACGTAACATAGGCTTGGTTGATGGGTTAAGAAATGAAAGGATCATTAGGCTCAAAAAGTGTTTAGGGGGTCAAAATTGGTGATCATCTTGACATTTCCACAACTTTCCTTCTCTATCGCCGAAGATTTTTCATATCACAACTCCATTGATTGCAACAGCATTTCATTTTTAGTACCGCCTTGTTAGGGATACGACTCACTATATCAAGAGTTTGATTTTTCTCCTTTCTCGGCATTGGCCTTGCTTTTACTAGGCACACTGCTTTTTCATGCCCCATTTTTTTTTTAACAGTCTCCATTCTTTATCAGCATTCTAAGCCATGTTACCTGAATGGTTCTTTTTTTGCCTTGCCCTAGTGTAAGGGATGATCACCAACTAGGTTTAACATGGAATGAATTCATAGGCTCAAGTGGGCTATGCAACGGATGAAAGTGTATAGGATAAAGAAAGAACTGCTCTTCGTCATCCTAAGGCACTTTAAATTTCCATACAAGTTACACTGTAAAAGCAATACTCGAAGATTGATGCAAGTGCGAGCAACAAGATTCCTACCATTCATTCCTACTAATATGGGATGATTCTTGACAGGGATAATTTAAAAAGAATCTCCATAAGTGTATGGGGCTCAAAGTGATTAAACAATGGATCACCTGTAATGTTTGGGATAGAGAAAAGAATGCCTCTCATCATGTCGATTGTTGTACCATTTGCAATATCAACTTTCCCCTTGCAAGCATGGAATTTTTCCCACACAACTCACTGGGGATTAGTGTATGAAATAGTGTATGGAACAAGGCCTGCCTATCATTCCAAAGTATCCCATTTGACACATTCAATTCATCTCACACAATTCATCATGGAAAACATGCAAGATTTGCAACAAACTTGAACAATTTATCATAAAAATGCTCGCAGTTCAAAACATGACATGGAAAATTCTATCATGAATAATACTTCTTGACAGCATTAGAACTAACAAGAGTGAAAAACCCACGACCATCCATTTTCGCTTGGATCAAGGCACCTCCAGGGAGTACCTTCTTCACCACATATGGGCCGCTGCAGTTTGAAGCAAACTTGCCCCCAGAATCTGGAATTGGATTGGACCATTTTCACACCTTTGCATGCTATAAGGCCGTCCTTGAAACATGAAGTAGATAAATCAGAAAGACAAACAAAGTAAGCTACATCTTTTGTTTTTTTTTTAAAATTCTTTTGGCAAAAATACTTTTTGAAACATTTTGACATGAGGAAGCATGATGAAGCCTAGGCCTCAGAATTCTCCTTTGATTTTTCTTTTCTTTTATCGGCTGGATATCATCACCGGGCTGGTTTGGTGTACTTCATCATACCCTCAAAATAAAACTTGTAATTTCATTGAAATTCATCAATCAATTACATTTATTGAATTTAAAAATGCAACAATTAAGAATTAAAAGAGAAGGAAATTGAAAACATCTCTCAGAAAATAATAAAAATTTCCACGCAGGGGAATGTGCAAAAGCATTAAAAGAGTTACTCTTATGGGCCAAGGCCCTTCTCTTCAGGGGGTCCTTCATCAATGGCTCCTATGATGAGGTTGTCGAATAAGCTTGGAACTCCTTCCCGCTCATCATCAGGGTTATCCGTTTTCGGGAGTGTCGGATCATCCATGCCACCCCATCCATCTGGGACTATCTCACGAGGATCAATGTAGTAGCTGGGAGTATCCGAATACTTCACCAGGTAATCAAACTTGCCACTAGGCTGCCCCAGAGTGTCTATCACTTCTACTTCATCCTGCATCATTCTTGGAGGACCAGGAAATGTTTTGTGAATGCTCGGGGGTAGTGGGCTTTGCCTTCCTCGCCCTTGGTCAGGTGGCGAGTTCCGCCTTTCCTGTCTTCGTCCTTCAGAACTTCCCCCACCTCTTCCATGGTACCCTAAACCAGCAAAACGGGACCTCTGAGGGGCTTCAATGGGGCTTCAAATGCCCTGACCATTTCTTCCAAGACCATTGCCAGGAACAAACCCATTCCCAATCATTACTCTTCCCACCATGAGGGCAGCATCTGAAACTTCAGGAGTGGGCGACGATGACCCTCGAGAAGCATGTATGGTGGAGACCAACTCAAATGAGTGGTAACTTGATTCAAACTCAGAATCCGGCTCTACATAAGGGATAGCTGTCTCATGATAGATCCGGTGGTCTTCCTCACCATACACAGTGACTAGCTTCCTTTCGATCACAAATTTCACAGCTTGATGTAGACTTGAAGGCACTACTCCAGCAGTGTGTATCCAGGGATGACCCAAAAGGAAATTGAATGCGGTAGGGATGTCCAGCACTGGGAAGGGAATGTTGAAGACGACCGGCCCTATTTGCATGTCGAGATGGATTTCCCCAATCACCTCCTTTTTTGTTCCATCAAAAGCTCTCACCGAAGTCTTCGCAGCATGTATCCTCGATGTGTCTACCTTGAGGCGGTGAAGAGTGGCCAACGGACATATGTTCAGAGTGGACCCATTATCGATGAGCACTCGGGACACATGAGAAGACTTGTGCTTGACAGATATGTAGAGTGCTTTGTTATGTCCTCTGCCTTCAAGAGGGAATTCCTCATTAGAAAAAGCAATCAAATCCTTGAGAAGGACTGATCCCACAAATTCTTCCAACTTGTCCGCCTCAACCGTCTCCAGTACACGAATTTCACTCAGCACCTTCATTAGTGACTTTGATGCATGGGGGATGTCAACAAGAGCTCGAGTAAGGAGATCTGGGCGGGCATCTTCCGCAATTGGTTGACCACGTTGTACTCGCTTGCCTTAATCACAGCCAGAAATTCCTTAGCCTCTTCATCAGTGACCGGCTTTGCAGGTTGAGCACTAGCTTGAGTGTAGGTCCAACCAGACCTTGTAACAAGGTCAACATCTAAGTCATAAGACCAAGGCACCGCCTTATTGTTGACGTACTCATACGGCTGAGGCACTTCAATCACTATCTCTTCGTCGAATGCATCTTCTAGTGGAGGCATGTCCACAAGCAAAGGGTCAACTTCTTCCTTATCAACATCAAGTGCAGCCTGCTCTTCTTCCCAATCGATGATGATGTGGGAAATAGTGGAAACTATGCAGTTACGATCAGCATACACGATGATACCGTCATCCACCATTTTGGCAACTCTTTCCCTCATCAATGATAGGGAATCGCCAACACCTAGGATGGAGATCTAGGGAGGGGAGTGAATTGCCTTCTATTATTTGCTTGGGCAAATGATTGGCAACCAGTAGTTTGTTGTTGCGTTAGATTCATCTGGATAGCCGGGGCACGTTTGACACTTTCTTGGCTATAAGCCACATTCACATCCACGGCCGCTTCTTTCTCCTTCTTGGTAGAGAATCTTTTACTAGATGGCTCAGCAAACCATCCTTCCCTTATCCCCATCTCAATCTGTTCTCCCACAGGAATGAGCTGATTGAAGCTTTCAACGTTCGTACTAGCCATTCGGTTACGGAATTCAGACGGGAGGGTCTTCACGAACAACTTCATCAACTCCTTGTTGCTAGGCTCAGAGAGCAATTTGAGCCGCCAAATTTCTCCACCTCACAGCGTATTCCTTAAATGACTCACTCTTTCTCTTTTCCATCCGCTCTAGGTCTTCCCGGGAAGGTGCGATATCCATGTTAAACTTGTATTGTTTGAGGAACGCGTCAGCCACTTCGTTCCATGTATTAAGGAGATTCACATTCTTCATCACGTACCAACTCAGTGCGAGCACGATCAAACTCGCATGAAACGATTGGATCATGAGGGGCTCATTTTTTACGTGTTGGGCCATGCATACGTGGTACACCTACAAATGAGATTTTGGGCAAGATGTACCATCGTACTTCTCGAACTCCGGCATTTTGAACTTGCTCGGTATTTTGACCTTCTCATAGACCAAGAGGTCGAACGAGAGTGAGCTTTGAGACTCCTGCAGCTGTCTCACTTACTCTTCCAGCTTTGCACCGTGCTCATCCTGATTTGTCTTGGGAACGCTACTAGGTTTGGCCTTTCCAACAAGGACCAAGTCATCTTCCAATTCGGGCATTTCGTCATCACTCATTTGGGCCCTGTTTGCCGACTTCGGGGCTGCTATTTCGGGGAGAGCGGGTGCAGGATTCACCCGGAGGGATTGAAGTTGAGCTGTTATAAGCTGCATAGAGACAACTAGTTGTTGGAGTTGCTCTTCCATGGAGGACATGCGATCGTGCATCTCGTTTTGGTTAGCCATTTTAGCCCTTGACCGCGTAATAATAGGCGAGCGTGGTAGATCCGTTGTCACCTAGGGAAAAGAAGTAATGTAAGAACCAATGACAAGATAGAAAAATGGCCCATGACAATGGTCTAACCGCCTGGTTTTATTCAAAATTCACTCGAAACATTGAACCAAACAATGAACTAAGAATTGAAATTCAAGTCCCTAAACATTGAACTAAAAATTAAAAACATTGAAAACATCTCATTTTATATGCTTTCGGGATTCCAGCGCTTTGCGAAGCTTCTTATTTTCAGCTTCAATCATTTCCACTTTCTGTTTAAGATGCTCAAATTGTGCTCTTTGAGTTGGCTTCTCAGTCACATCAAGGATCACTGGACGTAAGGCGGTAGGAATCCGGTGTTGCTGGATGTAGAATGCCGACGCATGGTGGATCTCTTCCTCGCCTTTCAATCTCTTGGGCACCAAAATTTTCTCTAGATGGCATTCATTCCATGTAGCAATGATCATTTGTATCTCGTTGAAGTAGTCATAATTCATACAAACAAAACAAACTTGGAACAATTCCGTCTTGAGGGGCGGAGGAACTTCTTGAAGAGCTCTGTCCTGACGGGCCACCCTATATGGGTAGTAGGAGGTAGCACCAGAAAGGCCCAGCAACGGGATCGGCTCATCATACTTGTGAGAGAAACGAGCCTCCTCAACATGTAACCATTTAGTATGCCATAAGAATGCCTTAGGATTAGGATTTCTCAAAAAATTAATCCAACGGGCATACTGTTTATTTGGAGAAAAACGTTCCAAGACTGCAAATTTTTGTATGGGGTGCCTCATATCATCAATTTTGAATTGTTTCATAAGTTGCCCAAGACCTCTTATGTGTGAGAAAAACCATATTTGCAAAAGTTCAGGGAGGGCACGCATGGTCCTTTCTTCATTTTGTTTGAAACGGTTTAATGACAAAAATGTTTCAATTAAAACCATATTGACATAATTTAACCCGTCACAAACACGATTAACCACCCATGAAATTGAAGGATTAATGGCATTTCTTTGATAAGGAAAAACGATTAGCCCGAAAAATGCCAACATGAAAATCCTAGCTTTTGAAAACATTGATTGATTTGCAAAATATTCTTCCAAAAATGAAAATGGATACGTAAAACAATTGGCTTTGACAACTTTTCTTATTTTTTCAGTTTCAATTTCTAAAAACCGAGATAATTCAGAAATAGAATCTATACCGATAGGCGGTCTAACAAGTTCCTTTTCCAGGGGCATTCCAATGGCAACACTATACTCTTATAATGTTGGAGTTAGCTCGTACTCACCAAATATGAAGGTGGAAGTTTGTGGACACCAGAAGTGAGGGAACGCCTGTATCACACTAGAGTGGATGTTGATCTCTAATAGTGGGAGAAGTCGAGCGATCCTGACCTTCACATACCTCTGGCCCTCTTGATCTAACTGATCCAGCCACATTTTGAGCTCTTTTTTGGGAGTGGAAATGAAATGTACGTCAGTTCTCCCCATTGCATATAAAACAAGACCGGCGACAAAACCTATTTTCATGGACCGACAAAATTGCAATAAAGTAAGTAAATTATGAAGTAAGAATTTAGACAACTTACTTTCACTAGAAGGGATGCCAATCATATAGACACACGCATGAAGTGTGAGGCTCGATTTCTATCTAGATGGCTTAACAAGTGGAGCTAAGAGGATGATCTGACCGTTGCAGTCTCGTATTAACGTGTTAGGTCCCCCTAACTTCGGCTCAGTCAAATGGAATGTCCAATAATCACGCAATCTCGCGGATATGGACAAACACATTCGACACCATGAAAAGACTTTCAGGGAAGAGAAGGTCAACCTCTACATAGCGGTCTCGCTTTAGAGGAAGTATCCTTCTCAACACCATCCTAAAAATCCTATCGCAGCCCAGGTCCGGCCACAGGTTGTGTGTGCAATAATGTAGTGCTAAAAACAATTAAACATGCACAACAGTTTAAATGCAAACAACACTTCTAATTAGGGAAAAACAAATCATTCGTCCCACACTCCAACCTGCAAGACAAAGGTTAGCAAAGACTACTCCCCTTATATCTCCCATCTACAAAAACATTTAACACCTTAGATATGTTAAGGACGTACCTGGTGTCCTCGCTGCCAAACAAAAACATTTTTCAAAGAAAAAGAAAAATTGGCCTAAGTCCACTAAGTGTTTTAACACAAGTCCCCCAGCGGAGTGGCCAAGCTGTCACGACCTATTTTTTCGGGTGCACCACCTAAAACTAGGTTAATGGACTGTTAAGTCTTTAAACTTAGCTCGGGCTCTCTCAAGCCCATACTAAATCGCGACTTAAGTGTAAATTTGTAAACATGCAAAAGATTATTAACTAGGAGTCGCCACTAATCGGTTTACGGTAGGTTGATTAGACACCTAAGTAAAATAAAGGGAGATAGATTTTACTCCTACGAACCAGAGACTAAGGGTACGGGGACTTGGTTACACTAGAATTTTCTAATGCCCTTTCGGTACCATTTCTTTTTTATATTTTTTTTCAGAAAAATGTTTTTGCAAGCAACCTGAATTTATTTTAACCTAAATTACTACCATGCAAATATGGTGACCACACGGGTGCTCAACCATTATTAAACATTCAATAAATAAAATAAATTGCATCACACAAAACAAATCACACAAGACAAATGATTTTTTTTGGGTTTTCTTTTAAATTAGAATTCTTTTATAAAAAAATGCATTTTTAACTACATGACCTAATTTTGCTAAAAAAATTCTAATTAAATGATCCTATTATGCAAACTAGTTAATATGCATCTCATGATCTAACTTTACTAATAAACAAATTCTAATTAAATGATCCTATTATGCAAACTACTTAATATGCATCTCATATTTTTTGTATTTTCTTTATTGAAATTCAAAATTAATAAAAACCCTAATTAAAACTATCTAACAAGGGATAATTTTCTAATTTATTCTAGGGATTAATTTGACTTAAACCCTATCCTATCTTAGAAAACTATTTTTGGAAAAATGAGATTTAAAATGTGCGAGCATTATCTAAAACCCTATTAAAAAATATTTAGGTCCAACCCTAACTTATTTTTGAAAATGCAATCCTAAAAATGTAATCCTAAAAAAAATCTAATTTACTAAATCTACATGTCCAGTTTACTAAACCTATATGCTCATGCAGAATTTTGATTTTTTTTTAAAAGATAAGTGATTATTAAATAAATATTAAATATAAACTATCAACAAAATAAGGGATTAAAATAATCGAAAAAATAACCTGTTGTCTTATAGGTCAAATTAACGATTATCCTAACCCTAATTATCACAACAAAGAACTCAAAATAATTAAAAATCTGATCCGAAGTCTTACGGATCAAATTAATAATTATAATGATTTAACAATTAAAATTCTACCAAAAAGCCCAAAAATTAATATAATTAAAAAAAATAATCTGATGTCTCTCGAATTAAATTAATAATTACAATAATTTCGGACGAAATCCTAGAGAAGAATGCCTACAAAATGCACAAATATTAACATTGACAAACCATATTCTAACTTAAACAATAATAAAAAAATTTAAAATGAATAAATAAATGACAATAAAATAAAAAAAAATGAAAAATAAACTGCCTAGGTGAAATTTGAAAAAAGAGAGGAACGACGGCGATGGGCGGCGCTGGGCGGAGGACGGCCGACGGCTAGCGTCGGGCTCCGGCGAGAGCTGGGTGGCGACGGGGTTGCGGGGTTCAACGCAGGTGACCGGCGGGCGTTGGGCTAAGGCAACCGGGCGGGCGTTGGGCGAGACCGGCGGGCATCGGGCGGACCGGCACGGGCTGAGGTGCGAGCGGGGAGGCGCGAGCGTCGACGGCGGGATCTTGAGAGGCGGGCGAGTCGCATGCCGGCGCGGGCAGAGACAGGTGCTGGGTCGCGGGCTGCTGAACGGCGATGGCATCAGGGCTGAGATGAGCTCAAATCTGTGGTCGTCGAGCGAGATCGGCGCGGCTGAAGCAGGGGATGCCGAGCGTTGGTCGCGGATGGGTCTCAGACTGGCGGTGATTGGTAGATCCGGACGGGATAGGGACAGCAACGTCGTCGTGGATTGGCTTCTTGGGTTCTTTGGAGTTGGATCGCGGGTGACGCTGGACGGCGGCGTCGGCTGTAGTGCGGGGCTCGGCGGTGGGATCTCAAGCGGCGGGTGAGTCGTGGGTCGGTGCGAGGTTGACGACCGACCGAATCTCGGGCAGAGGCGTCGAGGAGCGGAGCGGCGAGGTCGGCGGTGGCGAAGATGCAGTGAGATCGTGACAACATTGGCGGGGGGGCGACTTCGCGGCTCGAGTGGGGAAGTGGACGCGAGGGTCACCGGTGAGGCAGGCGCAGGTCGCCGGCGGGAGAGGCACTGGTCACCGGACGTGTGGGCTGCCGGGCGAAGAAGAAAAACCGACGCTTTTTTTTTTTTCACGTCACTTCACTGGTCTTCTCACCTTTTCCCTCCTGCACGCTGGTCAAATCCCTAGATTTGCTAAAATTAGGTGTCAACAAATAGGAAAGGATCAAGATATAATATATTCTAAGGAGGGAGAGATTTATTCTTTCCCCTAGAAAAGCCATCCCATCCATACCTATAAAAGCAGACTCACTATAGTCGCTGGGCGCACAATTCAATGCAAGGCCACATAGAGAGAACTCTAGAGAGAAAAGTCAAGGAGAAAAAGCGTGAAGAGAGGGTCGGCACTCATAATAGAGGAGAGAGGGAGAAGACGGCTGAACACTTCACAGCCAAACATCCCACTTCATCGACCCACACGGCCACGACTCTAGCGTTGCCGGCTACTCCCGACAACTTGCTACATCGACGAGAGTGTTGTTGCTGCGAAGCCCCATCAACGAGTTGCAACGTCTGCACAGTGCATGTTGACTAGTCCCTACCGCACTACGAGCCGTTGGCGACTTGCTATTGCCTCCTTGCACCGCTGCTGAACTTTCAGCGATGGCCAGTTGCTACTACTCCTGTCGCCGAAAGCTGCTCAGCCAGGACATCTAGCGAACGTAGTGAACATCAAAGTGGTCCAGCGAGCTCCAGATTATTGATGATTTCTCTTGCGATCGGCAAGTTCTTTTGTTTTCTTTGGTGTCTTCGCAATCTCAATCCATTCCACACTGCTGAACCGTCAATGGCCAAGAGTTGGTAGAAGAGAAGAAGACAAAAGTCAAGTGGTGGATTGAAGATTAAAATAAAAAGTCCAAGAGCATTCCATCGCAAGTAGATTTGCTGAAGTTCTCTCCTACACTCATCTCTTTCATGGACCTTTCCACAGAAAGAAATAAATAGAAAGTAAAAGAGTTGGAGTGGAATAGAGCGATCAATCCTCAACGTGCTCAACCGAGAAGCTTAGTGAAACAATTTCGTTCTCTTGATGATTTTTATTTAGCAGGATTTTCTAGTCTCGCCGACCATCCACTCAAGCACCACTGTGAACCACTGCCAAGACCGCTACTGCCGCCGTGCACCATCACCCATCATCGTCCGAGCTCATTGTTCGCTGGTTCCAATTTGGGAAACTTATCCGCGCAATACCTTGAATTGGGTAATTATCTCGTTTGCCATCAATTTGAATATTCTGTGATTCAATTTGATTGAGAATATTACATGATTTCTAAATTTGAGTGATAAGTGCACCCCAATTAGGATTTATTTCCTAACTCACAAATAATCTTTGATTTCATCTATAAGGCTTTAGATGGAATTATTGATTCCGCGGGAATCTTTAAATTGATGTTTTGATCTTTAAGGCCTAAGATTAATGCATCGATTTTATTGGTGAAATTTCAAGTTGATTGGATATTATTTCTTTATTCACATTGATTGGATGATATACGACCTTGAGTGATTTGATGTTTATCTTGCTTTAATTGCTTTATTTATGTTGAAAGTACAAAAAAATTGCATATTATGCATATTAGAATTGATTTCGTAGATAGGATTGCATGTTTATTTTAGTTATTTTATAATTCCGAATTTAATAAAATACCAAAAATATCTTTTTAGAATAAATTGAATTTTCTCCTATAGGATAGCTTGCATGTTTGAACTTGAGTATTTAATTAATTTCTAATTTTAATAACAAATACAAAAATATCATGTGCATGTCTTATAGAATTAGGTTCATAAAATGCATATCATCTAGTGATTGTTGCTAGGTCCATTTAATTAGAAATGATCTATTATTAGAATTAGGCCATTTGGTTAAATTGCATTGCACGTAGATTAGATTTCATTAAACAAGAGAAAATCCTAAAATAAAAATTAAGTGATTGTATGTTAATTAGAAAGCATATCTAAGACTGTTGATGTGAATTTTGATCTAACATCGCAGATGCTTTCGTTGCTATGAGGTAAGTCCCATAATTTATTTATTGCTTTATTTAAGTGTCAAATTGGTGGTTTGCGCACCCGTATGATCATCTAATATGTTAGGGAAGTAAATTAAAATCAATTCAAGCTGCTTACAAAACATTTTTTCGAAATAAAAGAGAATTGTGCCAAAAGGGCGTTAGAGAAATCTAGCGTAATCAAGTCCCCGAACTCACAATCTCTAGTTCACATGAGTAAATTAAATCACCCGTTACTTTACTTGGGTTTCTAATCGACCCACCAAAAATAGATTAGTGGTGACTCCTAATTGAAAAATCGTTTGCGTGTTAAGAACTTGAACCTAAGTCGTGAATTGGTATGGGCTTGAGAGAGCCCGAGCTAAGTTTGAGCTTAATAATCCATTAGTCAAACTCTAAGTGGTTCACCCGATGTCAGGTCGTGACACTAGTCCCACCAAACTTCCAGTTTGCCGCACACTTTGGTTGATTGGAGAAGAGAGGGAGTGTTTGTGTATCACTAGTGTAACGGGAGAGAGACACAGAGGCTTTAGTGGATTGTTTTCTTGCTGAATTGGCAAGTCTCACTTGCACAATACTTTCTCGTCAATATATATGGACCTTTTCCTTTCTTAACCGTTCTCTTTCTCTATCATTCATACAAATCTATCACTGACACCCCATCATCACTTGATCCTTCCTTCACCACTTCACACTCCCATTCAATCATCTTCTGCTTGAGAAGGATATGAAGAAGCCCAAGAATGTCACGTTCATTTTGCCACCGAAAAAACCGTTGAGCCGCCTACTCCTATGCTGGTGCCAACACTAGCCTAGAAAGTCCTTGAACCTACTCCACCAAAGCCTCTACAGCAAGCACCCGTGCTACCACACCCGAAGGCACCAAAGCTGGTGATGGGCTACCCACCATGGTATCCAATGGTGCTAGTGTATCAGTGACATCCTGATTTTCAACCCTATTTTTGATGAAATGAATTGGGCTTATCATCGACGCGACTATAAGCTGACCACTCACGAGATAACTAATCTATCAGGTGAAGCCGTTAAGGAATCTAAAACGCGACCGACTTGAGAATTTGACCAGAAATCGACTGCTCGACCGTGCTAATCTGCAAGGGTTAATACGACACCGTTAAAATCGATCAAAGACCGGAGATAGGTCGGTTCGATAGAGGCATGTAATTAAAGTGTGGTGATTCCACCTAATTGCAAATTCTCGTCGAACGGCACTAAACCGATTTTTCTGTCGTTTCTATACCTTATGCTCGTATTTGAAATCTCGAAATTTTCACAACAACCGAGAGTCGCCTATGAGTCGAAGATGCACAATGTGGATTGAAAATAATCGACCATGGGTCAAATGTGCTAAAAATTCCTAAAAGCTACTCGGTAGGTTAGGTCACGCTAAAATCGCGTCTGATTGAAATTAACCATGAAATTGAACACAATTTCAGAAATTGAAAGTTCTGTCATGTCATGATTTATTTTAGGAACATCGACTCATCCTTCAAAGAATTTTCGGCAAGTTCGGATTTTCGGCGAAAAATCAAAGTTGGACGATTTTGGACAGGGAAACTCAGAGGGCCGTTGTTGTATGAATTTTGGCCGTCAAGTTGGATCTTTTGGTGAGGAAAATTGGGAAATTGAGTGTGGGCTTCCTCCTTGGCACTATGACCATTTAATTGAAGTCATTTGGAGGGGAATTGAATTGAATTGGAAGTGAAGTGCTTGAAATTCGTAGCCATGGGGGGGCTACAATATTTCAGCCTCATCCTTGGCTTCTTGGAGAAGTTTTGGAGGGGATAAGGCTGCTGGACATAGCTGGGGACTTTGGGGGACCAAGTGATGATGAAAGGAGATATTTAGAGAAGACTTTGGTGGCTTTTGTCTCCCTTAAGCCATCAACAGCCCACCTTCTTCTTCTTCCTCAGCATTCTGCTTCATTGTTGTTGTTTGAGAGCCAAAGAACTAGAGAAACCAGCCAGCAACCCCCTGTAGCCGAGCCAACCATCGCCGAGCAACCTCACGCCCGCCTGAGCCCGCCCGAGCCATCGTGCCACGCTCGCGCGCCTGTCCCGCATCCCACGCGTCTCCACCGTCCCGAGCCCTTCGCCCATACCTAGCAGCTGCTGTCGCCGTTCACCCGAGCTGCTCCGGTCGCCAACCGTTGCCATCGAGCCCCTCCGTTGCCCATAACCGTCCCCGTTGCCGTCCGCCTACCGCCTGCCCCGTTTCAACCGTCCTAGCTCCTCCTGATCCGGTCTTCCAGCAGCTCGAGCAATGAGCTGCAAGGGCTGTTTTTAGGCCCTTCTGAACCTCATTGGGTGTCGTCGTAGGCTCGAGTCTTGCTCGCCTCCATGTCGCCATCGCCATGAACTCATCGGCTCGCAAATCTTGTGAGTTTACTTGCTAAACCTTGCTTATGGGGTTAATTATTCTTAGAGTATGATTAGTTTAGACTAAGATTGGTTTAGGTGGATTAGTTAGTTTAATTAGTGGTTTCGTTAGTTAATTAGACTAATTATGTGGTTAGATTAGTTTAGTTAATGGTTAATTAGATTGTGTAATTTATCTAGCTTAGTGCACTATTTTTTTTAAGTCCAATTAGGTAGTTAGATTAGTGTATTTAGCTTAATTAGTCATTTATTGAATTAATTTGCAATTATTTAATTAATTTTGTAATTTATTTAATTATATTTATTTTCCGGGAATTATACCGGGATAGCCGGTCACCAAAATTGCGTGCTGATTGTCGTGGTGTAGTTGAATTGTGCAATTCAATGATAATTTGTGCAATTGAGTGATGATTGTGATTTTTGATTTATTATTTCAAAATTGTGAAATTTTGGTATTTAATTAGAAAATACCGGGTGTCGGGTTTTGACATCAAAAATGTTTTTAAGTACTATATCAAATGGTGGGATTTTTGAAAGGAATGATATCACTTTTCAGGTCTGATCTGACCGTGTACCCACACACAATTATTTTATCGGGTGTTTTTAATACAAATAAAATATGCCAAGTACATTATTTTAATTGAGACATTTGAGTGTAATGCACAATGTCCTTGGCCGGGGTTTGATGTACGTGTGACAGTTATCCCGGTGAAGGTCGGGTGGATGATGCTCCTTCGGGAATGCCATTGTCAACGGATGCCGGTCGCAGTAGAGGCTGGGCCGATGCTCATGCGGGAATGCCGTCTCGAGGTAGACGTTGCCGTGCTCGATGGGGCGAGACGACGCCTGGCTATGCCGGAAGACCGCCGAACATCGAGTAGGCCATGCCCGTGGAGCCATAATCAATTGGAACACATGATTGAGTGAGATAATTACGCCTGATTATGGGACAAAATCGTGTGGCATGGAATGTGACGTATCATAATTATTTGGCCTTATAATCAGGACTCATGTTATTGATTGACAATGGATCTGAATGTGTTCCAATTGATGAGTGTATTTACTATATGCATCTGTTATATGAACTATACTAATGTATAGGAATGTGCTGAGGTAAGGTAAGTCTTCTGTGATGTGTGATTAGACTGCCTCTAATCGTATTACCTTCCTCATCGAGGTTTAGGGTGTGAACTCGCTAAGACATTGTCTCCCCCATCATGGTTTAACTTTTTACAGGTCCTTTGATGGAGGTGAGGCCAGTTTGTTTTGGGCAGCTGCAAGGGTATAGCGAGCAAAGTACCTTCTTCCCTGTCCCCGAGACTCCCTGGCTTTGTGAGCTCATCGTGACCATGAGTTTGGTCGAGGAGGGCCTACCACAGTTGGTACCTCATCGATTCAAGGCATGATTTTGTCATGGGCCTAACGGGGAATGGGAAGGTTCCCTGGATGGCTTTGACGCACTCGCCGTTGAGGGTGAGGAGGTAGCTAACCCACTTGATATCGACATCCCTGACGGTGTCGTGATAAACCCGAATCCCAAGTGGATAGGATTCGGGATAAGGTTAGCTCGGTAGTCTCTTTTGTTTATAGACTTTTGTATATAAACCTGGTGTGTTTATATAAGTGTGTTTGTGAAATTTGGTTGTCCTGCTTTTTTATCTCATGTTTGTGTTGTCTGGGGATTGTTTATTTCGCTTCCGCATGTGCATGAATCGATTTGGGTCAGCAAGGTGTCCTGGGAACATCGCAATTTTATCGACCACCGAAGGATGTGCGCGCGCTCGAGGTTCGGGGCGTGACAGTATCCAACGATGGGGGTGTGTTGTTGTCCACCATGTTATGGAGGGTATCATGGGGATCATGCTATTGTGTGCGTAGGAGGTTGGTGATGTGCTATGATGGATGTGGAAGATTGGCTTATGAGTGTCCAAGTGGGAATAGAGGTTCCTATCTTGGGTAGGGGAGGCTAGTGATGTGTGAATGGATGTAGTAGACTGGCTTGTGAGTGCTATGGTGGGAATAGAGGTCACTATTGTGAGCTAATCTGATTACTTTAGTGAAGATAAAGCCACTGCATGCACCTTTATGTGATTGAGTTCGAAGTTTCTCACATCAGTTACTATTGTAGGAACTTGGTGAAAGATACATAAGTCAAATGTTTTGGGCTAGGAACATGCGGACCCCTGGAGTGCCATAACTTGGCAGAAAGGAACACTTAAGTGCCATAACTTAAAAGGTACACTTAAGTGCCAAAATCGGAGCAAAATGGATCACTTGAGTGCCAATCCGGCCAAATTGCATACATGGCATTTTTCCGGTGAAGCGAGTGCAAAATGACGCAGTTTTGCACGCTGACGTTGCCAAATAATACAAAAACGGAGTAGTTTTGGGCCGACGTGGTAAAAAAATAATATAAAAATTAATGAAATTTAATTTAAAATTAAATTTAGTTGAAATATGAAAAATAAATTTAAAAATAAATTTAGTTAAAATATGAAAAAATAATAAATTTAAAATTAAATTTAGTTAAAATATTAAAAAAGAATAATTTTAAAATTAAATTTAGTTAAAATATGAAAAAATAATAATTTTAAAATTCAATTTAGTTAAAATATGAAAAAATAATAACTTTAAAATTCAATTTAGTTAAAATATGAAAAAATAATAATTTTAAAATTCAATCTAGTTAAAATATGAAAAAATAATAATTTTAAAATTAAATCTAGTTAAAATATGAAAAAAATAATAATTTTAAAATTAATTTTATTTAAAATATTAAAAAATAATAATTTTTAAATTAAAAAAAAAATTTATAAAAATTTATAAAAATTTAAAAAACTAAAAAATTTAAAAATTTAAAAAATTTAAAAAATTTAAAAAATTTTAATTTTTTTAAAAAAAGGGGGTCGGTCGGGGTCATTGGGTCGGCCGGGCGGTGACCCGGCCGGCCGACCGGCAGCGAGCCTGCGACCCGGCCGACCCTCTCCCCTCCATTGCCTGCCCTTCCCGGCTACGGCGGGAGGCGGCGGCCCCCTTTTTAAAATTTTTTTTTAATTTTTTTAGTTTTTTTTTTTTTAATTTTTTTAATTTTTTTTTTAAATTTTTTAAAATTTTTTAAAAATTTTATATATTTTTTTAAATTTTTTTAAATTTTGCAATTTTTTTAAAAATTTTAAATTTTATATTTTTTTTAATATTTTAACTAAATTTAAAATTTTAAAATTTTAAGTAAATTTATTTTTAAAATAATTTTTTAAAATTAAATTAAATTTTAAAATTATTATTTTTTAATATTTTAAGTAAATTTATTTTTTAAAATTATTATTTTTTTCATATTTTAACTAAATTTAATTTTAAAATTATTTTTTTGATATTTTAACTTAATTTAATTTTAAATTAAATTAAATTTTTTTTTACCACGTCGGCCCAAAACGATGCCGTTTTTGCATTATTTGGCCACGTCAGCGTGTAAAACGGAGTGGTTTTGCACTCACTTCACCGGAAAAATGCCACGTCAGCATTTTGACCGAACTTTGGTCGGAGTGGCACTTAAGTGATCCATTTTTCTTCGAATGTGGCACTTAAGTATACCTTTCGTAAGTTATGGCATTTAAGTGTCCATTTATGCTAAGTTATAGCACTTGAAAGGTTCTTTTGCCTTTTGGGCTATCTTGGGATCTTTATCTTTGCAGGTATAGAAAGATTGATAAGGTTGGTGGTCTAGTATTGTGGTAGATGTGGTCAAATATGTTCAACACATGACTTGTTGCTTGTTGATTTCTTCATTTCAATAAAATTGAGTCCTCTTCATATCTTCTCTCATCCTCTCATTGAGCACATGGTCATGTCTCTTGCTTGCCTCAATGGTGATTCATTCTATGAAAGAGCAGGTCAACTGTACTATTCAATGAACTTCATGAAAATAAATGAAACAAAGATGATTGTGACTTTGCCATTTGGCTTGATGACATTTGTATTATGACTAAATTGGCCAAATTAAAATATTTACGATTTCATTGGTATTCATATAATAAGTTTAGGACTTTTTTGATAATTATCCACATCAATGATCAAGAGTCACCCCTAGGCCAATGCTACCCAATACAATTCGGACGCCAATAATGTCAACCTCCCCCTTGCCTATTGCCTACACCCCTCGACCCTCATCTTCATCTCTATTTGTGGCGAGATGTTCATGGATTGGGACAACATGGACATGTGAGCTTAGCTTGAGCACACGGCTCGCAACCATTGAGGCCTTGTGAGGTCGGCCTCGAGCTTGTGAGGGTCATGGCTGGTCACAAGCCTCTATTGCAAGCTCGCTGATAACGCAAGCTCTATAGCAAAGCTTGACCATGGTGGCCACTACCTTGATCTAATCTTCAGCTAGCACAATGACCATCGCCTACCTTAGGTACGAGGTTGGCCATGTTTATGCATGTGGTGGAGCTTAGAGATGTGTGTTGAGGTTGTCCTATATCGATTGAAGAATGGGTTATCGGTCGGTTTATAAATGTGAGGAGAAAACCTCACCCTTTGAGATACCTTTTGAGGGATGTTGACACTTGAATTTTTACCGACATTTTAAGTATCCATTCATTTTACAATATATATATATATATATATATATAATAGAGACTAAAAAAATAGAAATAAAATCCGGAGCACATTCTCTCTAGCAAGTTTCGGACCTGTTAATCCGTTATGGCCAGCCCATTTCTTTGATCTCTTTCGGCCCATGCGTCTAACTCACTTTCCTTGGCGCATTTCTATGTTTTTTTTTTTTTCAGCCCATCTATTTTTAACCCATCTTCCTTTTGTCTCTTGTGGCCCATCTTTCCTTATTCCTTTAAGTCTACGATTTGAGCCCACATCAGACCCTAACAAAAGAAGGCCCAGCTCATCACCCATTTTCTCTCCTCTGCACGCGCGCGCGCGCCCAGCAGAGGGAAGGAGGACAGGCGAGTGACGCCACCGCCGTGATGCAAGCAGAAGGAACAATCCAGTTGTCGTTAGAAGAGAGGTGGGCGAATGGGCGAGAGGCAAAACGGAAAATTTTGGCCTGAGAGCAAAGTCCAGCTAGAGAATTTTTCGGCTGAGCGAAAGGAGAGAGGTGGGTCGAGGACAGTTTTTCCACAAAACCAGATCGCGGACAGAAACCATATGTCGCAGAGAGAATAGGCAGAAAGAGAGGGAGGTCGGCCATAGAGAAGGCTTCATTGAGAGGGAGATCCACATCTAAACTTGAGCTCCTGTGTTAGGTTGCATATCAAATGTTTGATGAAATTCTTAAAAGAAAATCAAAAGGAGATTCACATCTAAACTTGAGATTGATTCAGATTTACTTCTGCATTGATTGAATCTTGTCTCACTTTTCGTGTTTTCTCTATATTTTCGTGCAATTTAGTGAAAAATCCTTTTTCCGGTGTTGGTTGTGTATCCCAACTTGCTGGAGCTAATCTTCCCATGCCGGTGTGCCCTACGATTCAAGGCCATTCAAGTAAGTGTTTCTCTTCACTTTAAGTGTGTTCGTGGTTGTTTAATTGTTAGAAATGCTAGGTTTGAATAGCTTTGACTTCCGTTTGCATATCTTTTGTTGTTTTGCAGTCGCCAAAGTGTGCGGCCGAAAGTGATGAATGCCGGCTGGAATAGATGACTGGTGGTTGGTGATCGCTGGTTGGTGGTGATGGCACCGGAGGCGACGCAGCAAGGGCGCATTGTGATGGTGTTGAATGGTCTTTGTTCAGTTGGAGTGGCAGAAGACACGCTTCGGTGAAGAAGAAGATGAATAGAAGAAGAAGGTACACGGGAAAAGGACAAAAGAGAGAAAAAGAAAGAAAATGGAAAATCAAAATAAAGACAATAAAAAATAGGAAATTTTGTTTTTTTTTTTTTTTAAATCCAACCGAGTCGGATCTAGATTTAGGTCGGGTTAATGGTTCGGATAGGGTAAATAGTCCGAAGTCGTTCCCCGAATATAATAATGATAGTAAATTTAAGAAGATTAGAAAAATTAGAAAAATATTTTAAAAATTAAAAATGATAAAAATCTTAGGAAATAATTAAAAATTTAGAAAAATTCGAAAATGAATGAAAAATTAGAATTTGAGAAAATCATTAAAAAATTAGAAAATTGGGAAAACTTAAAAAATTTGAAAAATCAAAAAATTTATAAAAATCTAGAGAATCCTGAAATAATAAAACATAAAAATTTTGGAAAATCATTAAAAATAAAAAAATCCAGAAAATAATAAAAATATTACAAATTCAGAAAATTCGAAAAAATAAAATAAATTCAGAAAAAAAATTAGAGACCCTTAAGAATTGAGACTTAAAACCGGACAGACCTTTAAGGCTTTACAGCAGGGCTTTTCGTTTTGGATTGTCTTTTTCTTTTTATGGATAATATTAAGATGCTTGTGTGCTTTCCTTTATGATTAACTTGATTGTACTTTTCAATATCTTGGATGTTATTTCATGCTCTAAAATGGTTAAGACAATACCTAAATTCTTTGATAGGCTGTATGCATTAGTTAGCATGATTAAGTTAGGTACTAAAAGGGCTTTAGTCTTAGGGCTAACATAATCAAGTCCTCAAATTTGGAATTTGTGATTACATAATTAGTAAGATATCCTCATGTATCTTACTAGGTTTTTAGCCGACTCCAAAAAGACTAGTGACGACACCTTAGTCAAAATTTACATAGGCTTAATTGATCAAATTTTAAATGTTTGATATTGCGCGAGGTATGGGTTTGGGAGGGCCTGAGTCAATGGAAGGCTATCGGCCTGAAGTTGATAATATCCCTAAACCTAACGGCTCTGCTCCCGCAAGAGGATTAGGTCGTGACAGGGAAAAGAGGCCAAAGACCACCTAACACTAGTATGGAGCTCAAGTTACCAACGGGTTTAGACCCAATAGTTACGGAAGAGTTATGAGTTGTTGCGGCTTTGACCTAGGGCATTGTTGAGATTGTTCCATATCAGTTATAAAAAGGGTTGGTCATTATAGACGTGCACTCATAAAGCGCTTGTGTCACATTTTAGAAAGAACATTTCTTCATCCTTAATAGCAAATTTACGGTAACTGACAATTTTCAATCCATGATGACTTTTAGGACGAGGAATTAGAAGGGAAATTTGACGTTGACTAATATCGTGGTAAAGAACATTTCTTCATCATAAAAGCAAATTTTAAATTTTCAGTAACGACAATTTTCAATCCATGAGGACTTTTAGGATGGGGAATTAGAAGGGAAATTTGATGTTAACTAATATTGAGGTAAAGAACATTTCTTCATCCTTAAAAACAAATTTTCGGTAACGATAATCCTCAATCCATGAGGACTTATAGAACGAGAAATTAGAGGGGAAATTCGACATTAACTAATATCGAGGCATCAATATGGAGAATGACAAAATATTACAACTTATAATAAACATCTTTTCGCCAAGGCTAGTCGCCTCTCTCTCTCCCACCCTCCCTCCCTTTCCCTCCTACATTACCAAAAGACACAATTGATGAGGCCTCCAAATGAGTGTCTTGCTTTTGATTTTAAAAGAAAAAAAGGTCATTGTTGAGGATTATAAAATTTGCGGAAGATATTCAATATTAGGATGGAGACATGCTATTCCATACATTGCTACACTCGGTATCTCGACAAAATCTCAATTGTATATACAATCTTCATCTTTAGGGAAAATGTCACAAATGGTCCCTATACTTTTACTCAATGTGCAATCTCGTCCCTGAACTTTCGATTTGCTCAATTTGGTCCCTGAACTATCGATAAATGTCCGATCTAGTCCCTGACTATTTGAAAATTGATCAATTTAGTCCTTCCGTTAGTTAAAGTTAATGGAATTATGGGCATTTTGGTCTTTTTCCTTTTTTTCTTTTTTTTTTTCTTCTTCTCTCTTCCCTCCGCCGGCCATGGCGGAGGGAAGCCGGCGTCCAGCCGAGGGCCTCGTCGGCGTCGGGCGAGGGCCGCCCGGACGCAGGAGGGCGGCCCGACGCTAGTAGGGGCGGCCCTCACCCGACGCGGGCGAGGGCCGCCCTAGCTCGTCCTGCGAGGGTTGCCCTTGCCGGACACCGGCTTCCCTCCGCCGGCTCCGCCATGGCCGGCGGAGGGAAGAGAGAAGAAGAAAAAAAAAAAAAAAAAAAAAAAAAAAAAAGGAAAAAGCCCAAAATGCCCACAATTCCAATCGGGGACTAGATCGGACATTTATCGATAGTTCATGGACCAAATTGAGCAAATCGAAAGTTTAGGGACGAGATTGCACATTGAGTAAAAGTATAGGGACCGTTTGTGACATTTTCCCTCATCTTTATAAATCAATGATTGAGATTCATCCAAGCATTGGAGGGAATACTATGCAAGGGAAAAGCTTCATGTCCAGTCGGAATTGTAGTTGCCATCTTAAAGAGGTTAGGCAACACAAATTGATATGACGTATTAATGAATTACGTCCACCAACTTCTTTCCCTCAAATTCTAATTGATATCTCAAAGTACAAAGCCATGTTAGTCAATATAAGGAAATAGGACGAGAAATAAATGATGCGTTTATTTCACTGAAAGTTTCATAATAAAGAAAGATATTTTCCATGAAAATTATTTTCAAAGAAATTGGTTAATTTTCATTTATTTTGGATTAAGGGAAAGTGATTTCCTTTTTGATAAAAAAGGAAATTATTTTTCCCAAATCTAAGCATGTTGTTTTCGGTTTATGAAAAATGTATTAAAGAAGTTGATTAGTTTTCCATCATTCAAACATTGAAAAATCGGTAAACAACTTCTTGAAATAGTTTTCTTTTAAACAAACAAACTCTAAATGTGAAAAGTCATATTGTATATTAGGAAAAATTATCCAAAAAGTCTTAAATCTTTTGCACTTTGGCCAATCAAGTTCTAAACCTTTCAATTATGCAAATTGAATCATAAACCATTTTATCAATTGAATTCGTTCGACCAATTTTAACCTGAAATTGTTGACTTGGACACCAATAATGCCATGTAGGACAGACATGGATAATTTTTTATAATTTTTTTCTTTTTCTTTCTTTCTTTCTTTTTTTTTTTTCTACTAAGTCCAGTGAGGATTGGTCGACCCTACTCAGGTTTGGGCAAGGGCTGTGACCCTTGCCTGCGATTGTTGAAAGCTTCGCGACCATTGAGGGTCTTGTGACTAGAGCGATTTGGCTAGTAGCCCTCGCCGAGCTTGGAAGAAAAGAAAGAAAATGAAAGAAAAGAAAAAAAAAAAAGGAAGAATAAAGAAGGAAAAAATATAAAAAAGATTTATTAAAAAATTCAAAATTCTTTTGCAAAATTATAAAAATTGTTCATGTGCCACGTAAAACGATCAGCGTCCATGTTAGCAATTTTCGGCTAAAACTAGTCAGATAGACTCAATTAGTAAAACATGAAAATGTCTAAGACTCAATTGACATAATTGATAGATTTTTTACTAAATTGGTCAAAATGTAATATGTTTAAGGTTTTTTGGATAATTTCCCTTATATTATTGACATTTATGATGCTTCCTAAAAGTAAAGAAGTTTCCTATGTAGCTAGATTTACCCCCAAGCTCCTTCAACAATTGGTTGTAAATCTTTATCTATTCGAGGATTGATCCATTCAACAATAATATTTTGCACCCTATCATAGTTGCCGATTTTAATCTTATGAAAAATTCAAATGATTATGATGTTACTTTTGGATGTTTAGTCACATTTACACGTGCATAACCAATTCACTAGATCAACTACAATGGCTCTTCTAGGCCATTGATAGATCCAGCCGAAGATTCCACCCTTCATATGAAAGAGATAGCACGCTTTCGGTCATGCCTTTTTGTGAAGTGTGGGTTCCAGTGGAGATAAACCTTGCACTTCCGAATGAGTTTCGATTTACAAAGATGGCGACCACCTCCTTTCAATGCAGATTTATTTCATTTGAGAAGGTTTTGTCAGCTTCGCGACCAAGGAACTTTCGACACAACACCACCAACATGATCTCTTACACAGAGAGAGAGAGAGAGAGAGAGAGAGAGAGATCAAATTAATTCTGTCAGTTAATTTACGGCTAAGCATGAACACGAATTAACGACGTTTACGTGACCCCTCATCCTTGCCAGTGGGGCATTATTCCCTCTATTTCGTCTCTCTGCTGGTCTTGATTTTTATGATTTGACGACAGTCATAGAAGAACTTTCAGACATTGGGAATATGAAGTCACAGCACAGCTCATCCTGGCTGTAATGGATTCATATGTGATGGAAAATGAAACTCAAGCAAGATGATAGCTTCGCTTTTAAATTGCCTTTGTTTTGCCGAAATTCTACTTTGCAGCGAAATATCTTTCACCAAAAGTCATTCTCTGTTTTTAATTAGAGGAGATAGATTTTGTGGCAATTCCGAATAGGAAATATCACAAGTAGACAAGGGAATTGATAATTTCACTTCAAACGGAGCAATACGTATACAAACTATGCGGGATTTAATTAATGATGTAGCCTGAGAACATAAAGATGCGATTTGGAAATTTAATTGATGACAAGGCACCCAAGAACTACAGCAAAAATACATGCCGGAATTTAATCGATGGCGGAAATTTGAAAACTACAATTAAGAAACATGCTGGAATTTAATCGACGATACGACTGTGGAAATTATAAGTATAGTGTAGAAATTGAAACATAATAAGTTTGTTTGTTTGTGCCGGGGGCTTTGAAGAGTACAATGTGACTATCTAAAGCCTATAATCGACAGTTACCTCGGATATTCAAATGGTTATATTGACTCCACTACCTTGACATTTTCATCGACTCCACTATCTTGACGATTTCTTCGACTCAATTATATTGACGGTTGCTTTATTCCACTGTATTAATGGTTACTTCTTTGACGGTTGCATCCAAAATGGTCGAATCCACTTTCCGTCGATTCCTCCAAGTTCTTGATTCATCATATCGTCAATAATTTTGATCATGACTAAACTTTGCTCTTATCAGCTAACTCTACCACACATCGATAATAACCAAAAGTTGGTTAATTTTTTGGAATAAATAAATATCCCCTTCTAAAATATTCGAATGATTCATTGATCATTTGATTATTTTAAATTAGATAATTAAAAGTCATTATGTGCCTCCTTGTCATTGGCAAATTTAATTTTTCCTTGCTTAATTTTATGTTGGTCAGATTCATTATATGACCCATATTATTCCATGAAAGGCACATTTTGTGCAAAGTTTTCATGTGGCCCTCCATCTTTGTATTTAAGTACTTTCGTTGCCAATTGTAATAAATGGACAAAATTTTGGCCTTCAATTTTTCTCCAAGTTGGGATTTGCTAAGTTTGAGTTGTGATAACACATAATCATGATCAAGCAATTAAATTACACAATGACAGATGTGAGGGACTTCTGGCTGTTCGGTTCTCCGTCTCTCCAACAACTACTAAAAACATTCGTTATGCCTTTCCAATGGTTTTCTGATTTCAATTTTTTATAAAAAAAAAAAAAAGGCTAAAGTCGAATATAAAAATTTAACGTCGGTAAATTTATTATCCCTATTTTATTATATAATAAAACATGAAGTAACTCTATAGGAGGTAATGAAAATAAACTAGTATCCAAATGCATATTAGTTCCAAAATTAGCAAGCTAGTCAATAGAGTAATTTCTTTTTAGAAAGTTATGTTGCACTTTAAATTCAAAATTACAAAGCACATTAGTTATCAAATATCTTTAAACAAAGCAGGGCTAGCAATATCAATCATCAACTTTGGACTAACAAGATCAATGATGACTTTGGAGTCAATTTTCATGATGATCTTATTAAAACCAAGTTGTCTTGCAAAATTGAGTCCCAACCACAAAGCCCAAAGTTCTACTTGTGTCGATGAACATATTCCTAAGAATGCGGCAAAACCACAAAGCTAGTCACCCCATTTATTTCTAAATAAACCCCTTGCAGTAATAAGTTATGGTTTGCCTTTAGATGCCCCATTATTATTTAGTTTAATCCACTCGGTAGGTGAAGTACCCTATCTGACCAAAATTGGAGAATTCCATGATCCACATAACATTGAGTTATTTATATACAAAGCTTTAATGATTTCTTTGTGTATGACTGAATTGCTTGGATCAAATTCGAAAGGAAAACTAAGTTATCCTAAAAAGTGACTTATTTCTCCATTACCAAAAAAGTCATACACCTGCTCCAAAAATAATTCACCAATCATTATGAAAATTCAATCACCCCTTACTAGTGAGATTTGAATTTAATCATTGTGACAAATTCATTGAGAAGAATTATCCTAAATATTGTTGGGGGACAAATTCAAGCCATATCCTACAAACAATTGGACAATAATTAAAAAGAAAGTTTATAATTGTAGTTGCCATAAGTGGCACCGAATGTTTTGATCAATTACGTCCAGCAATTTCAGGAAATTGGATGAGAAATAAACAAGTGTTCATGGCACGGCGAATTGCCTAATATATTGATCAATTACGTCCACCAATAAATTTCCCTATAATGCTAGTTGATATCTCAAAGCAAATCGCCATGTTAATCAATATAAGGAAATTGGCAGAGACATATATCTGGAAAAGTGCTACATTCTCACAATAATAACATTTATGATGCTAGAAAAATATGATGCACCAAGTTTATGTATTCACCAGAAGTCATTTCCGTTTATATTTCTTAAAAATATAAAATCCTACAAATCCAAAGACTATTTATAATGTCATAATTTTCAAGCATAGAACCTAAAAGAACAAAAGAAGAGAGAAAATTTTCAGTTGATGTTAAACCCATCTGAAACATTTTCATAATAATGAGGATTTCAAATTTGTTTAGTTCATTCATTTTGTTCACGGATTTCACTCGATCAAGCCAAACATAATACAAACATATAAAAGAACGTCTTCTTTTTTGGGCCTTAGAGAAAGATTTGCACCTCAGAACACTGGCTTGGCATCAAGAACATGATAAATTAATTTTACGTGCTTATGGCCAAAAACAATTAATTCTGCAATCTTCAATTGTAATTGATCACGAGTCACTCTCATATTGCAAACTATAAAAATAATTAAATTTCATAAAAGTGTAATAAGCTACCAACAAATTATCTGGAAAGAAAAAATTAATACTTTTTCTTGTCTAATGGTGGTTTGACATTTGGCAACACTTAGTGAAATCTTTCGATGTCAAACGAAAAAACAAAAGTTGCTCCTATTTCATCCTTGACTTTGGACTCGCTACTTTCGAGAGAACCAACTTCAACACTGAAACGGCGAAGCAAGAAAACAACCTTTAGGTATGGGAATTGAAATCTAACATCATTACAGGAGCCATGAACGAAAGAAAGAGAAAATAGAGAGAGTACCAAACAAAGGAAACAAAGTAATATTTTTCCTTGATACATGATGCATCGAACGTGTGGGGCTAAGTGGTAACTGGTGGGTAGATGTCGGCTATCAGTATTAGATAGTACCACATGCTCTCTCTCACTCGACCCGTTCCCATCCAAAAGACAAACCTTTTCATTCCATTAAGGTCCCCAGGAACATGGAACAACCCCCTCTTCTCTCTGTCTCTATCTCTAATTGATGGGTGTAGCTAATTTCCCATGTTATCTGTTTGAGTTTATTTCTTTTAAATAACTCTTTTTTTAAAAAGATAATTACAAAAAAATAATCCCAAGCCTATTATACCCAAGTGAGTTGTTTATTTATAAACACTTTGGATTTGGGGTTTAATCTAGGTGTGGGAAACATTTGAGCGTTTGAGTGATTGTAAACTCTGATATTCCGATTATAGTGAATTATTTGCTACTGGCTCTCTCCATGGACGTAGGTACCGATACTCGGACCGAACCACATAAATTTCCGGTGTCCTTATTTTTCTCGTTAAGTTCTCCGGCGATTTCGCGTTGACGTAAATTGCAAGATTCTGTCGTTTCCGCGTAATATATCCCAACATATTTGTATACCAATTATGTCTAAAACTTTTCACCTTTTGACAATTTCTCAATGTGATCCATCCAGCCAATTTTGGTTTGAAATCACTAACACGAATGCCCGCCGTCCTATGTAACATGACCGGTAGTAATGAGAACAATTTTTGAAGTTTAAAATTAATTTTTTGTTTTGTTTCCTTTTTTCCCCTTCTTCCTTCGCTGATTGTTGGTCCGTATGAGGGCAATTCCAGCGAGGTCAGCCCTCTCCAAATTTGATAAGGGCAAGCCTCGCTAGCCTTTGTCTGTGGTCGATTGCCTGAGCAGCTGAGGAAGAAGTAAAAAGAAAGAAAAAAAAAAAAAAAAAAAAAAAAACACAATCGGTCTATTTAATATTCGCAGGAAGCTGATGAGGGAAGCTTCTTTGTTCTTTCCAATCGATAGCTCATGCTCATTTCACTAATGGATTCCACTGTTATATTCGCGGTCCCCAATCCTAGAGCTGTCTATTTAATCGTGGAAAAATCAACGTAATAGTAAAAGGCAACGAATGGCATGGAGAGAAACAAAATAGAATTATTCCAAAGACCAACATGATCCTTATCCCCATTGCCGACCAAATTGTGAACTTGCAGTAGGAGAATTATTCAATTTTGTTTTTGTTCCACTATCCTTTGATTTCCTGATGTAGTTTGGTTTCATATTATTATTATTATTTGAAAAGCTACTTTCCACGTAAAGAACCGGACCAATAGTATCGGATTGACTTCTGAAGCAAACTGTAATTAATAATTTTTTTCTTTTAATATTGGAGAACTCCTGCTTTTAGGGAATAGAAGAAATCAAACAAATAAGAGGAAGAACAAGAAATCACCGGTTTTAGGATCGAAGGCCAATCAGTCTGGTCTGGTCTTGTTTCAGGACTGGGTGGACCAATTCCTAGTTTCACAATCTGGTAACCGACTATACTTGGTCTGGTTTTTACCCTCACCTTAAAACCAATCACACTTAACACACTTCATATAAATAGTCTGATTTTCGGTAGAGTTTTTAGATTTCATACTTTTTCCCAAGGGTTGTGGGGGTTTGGTAGGAAGATGAGGCCTGATTTGCATTGTTAAGTTTGTCATAACTTCCATGCATTGTGTCCCTAAATAATATTTTCTACACTGATCCTTTTGTTAAGATGCACGTATAAATTTTGTTCAAAAGTTCTACATCAGATAATTGGTATAGTGTAGAGTAGTTAATAAATCTTAATTGACGTATAATTTATTAGCTTAAGCTTTTAAGTAAATGTGGATCTAACTGCATATGTTAACAATAAGAGATTTGGGTTCCTCTTCACAATCTTCCCATATAAAGGTATTAAATTTCTATTGCGTTATCACTACCACTTTCATATATGCTTAACTCATCTTTTCAATATTCCAACATGGTTTGACATAATATTTTGTCATTTGATATACTTTATTAGAATCATGTCACGGTTTCAAAGACCAACTTGGACTTTGGAGTAAACAATGTAAAGTTGGTGTGGAAAGTACAGCAATTTCCTAGTCAAATGTTGGAGACAACTCAAGAAAGTTTCCATTTAAAAGTTTAAGATAAATATTCTCCAAGAAGGTCGTATTTGTTCAATGCCATTGATGATCAGAACGTGGTCTCCTGCTTGGTGGCTTCCAATAGAATTTATAGAGAATTTTCAGGAGTTCAAGTGCTGATCGTGAAGTGCATCCATGAAAGAACGAGTTTGTGTTTGAAGTTAATAAATCCCGTGGTGAGATTTGTGAACTCCTTTGTGAAAAGAGATGGGAATTAAACACCATGCCAGTTATTGGGTGTGGGTGAAAGCTAAAAAACACCTAGCCTATTTGAGTGACTCAAATATAATTTTAATCTCCTTTGTATCATTTAATCTGTAGTTGAACCCTGTGTTTCTCTCCCTGTGAAGTAAGTCACACTGATTGAGCGAATATTTTGCAACATACTCGATGGGCAATCCATGCGATTTCCGTTGCATGTACTGAGCAAACCATCGAAACGTGTAAATGATATGATTCAACCCAACACACCCACTCAAGAAATTCTAGCAGTCGCCTCTGCGCTTTTCTTGTTTCTGTTGTAGTACCGACTGTGATCGAGTGTAATTCTTTTGATAATGGATGGTAAAGCAAGTGAAAGACCAATAATGCAGGTGACCTGGTGATGTAATGCTGTAACGTCATGAGTTTAACGCATGTTCTTCCTAATATTCAACACGAAAACGACACCAGAACCACCGCATGAACCTTCGCGTTCTGCTATTTAAAGCAGGCGAACTTGCTCAGGAGTCAGTTCATCTTATTAGCTCAAGAAACATGGCAGAGCAGGTGCAAAATCCGCATTCACCTCAGCTTGCCTCTCTATCTCATCGTTCTTCTTGACTTCTTCCATTCGATTCTATTCCTGTTCTTCTCATCTATTTTTTCAAACTTAGCTTCTTGACCATACTTTCCCAATGTTGTAGCTAGTTTTGTTATGCTTGCTTTCAATGTTACAGGTCACGGAGATGGTGATCAAAGTGGATCTTCAGTGTTGTCGCTGTTACAAGAAGATCAGGAAAATCCTGTGTGAGATCCCTCGTGAGTCCCTTGCCTCTATCTCATTTAATTAATCTGCGTACTTCTCTTATCGTGTCGATAAATAATAGATGTATGCATCAATTCTTTTTCTTCCCTTTCCTCTTTCCATAATACGTGCATTAGTTCTATTGTGTACTATAGGTGTGTGCAAAACGGACTGTCCGAATTGGGAACCGCCCAAATTGGGAACCGAACTAGCTAGCTTGGTGCTGTTCTTGGGAGTGTCGGTCCGGTTCCCTGTTCCTAAAAGTGGAACCGGTGTCCGGGTTGTCCGGTTCCCATTCCAAGGGAGAATCGGATCGGATTTGACCGACTAAATATACATTTTTGATTATTTTTATTTTTTAAAGAAAATTAGTGGGTTTAATTTATTGTTTTTGAGGAAATAAAGAGCTTATAATTGGACAATAACATATTTGGATTGAAGCATATGATTTGTTTTGAGCTCTTAATTTGTTTCTAGTCATGCTTTGGATAACAGGATATGTGGATGGAAACACGAAAAAAGATAGTGACCGGTTCCATTGGACTGGATTGGGAACTGATCACACCTATTGTATAGCACATCTTTATCTACTGCTATCTATGACGAATAGTTTCCTGATACTTGAAGCCAATAATACTTTGTGAACGCAGAAGTAAAAGATCCAACCTTTGACGAGAAACAAAACAAGGTGAAGATCAAAGTGGTGGGTTGCGATCCCGAGAAGGTCCGGCAAAAGATATGCTGCAAGGGAAGAGATTTCATTTTAGGCATCGACATCATACCCCCCGAGCAACCAAAAAAAGAAGAAAAAAAAGAAGGAAAAAAAGAAAAAGAAAAAGAAAAAGCTGTTAAACCTCCAACGCCAGAACCCTCCAAAAAACCTCCTCCGGTGATAGGTTACCCACCGGTGTATGTGATGGGGAAGGTGTATGTTTGTATCTCATGTCATCATGGGGGTTGTGGTTGGTTCTGTCCATGTAACTGTCACTGCGGGGGGCCACCAATATGCGCTGATGGATGCAGGAGGCCAGCCCACGAGTGCAGATGCAAGAGGCCACTGATATGCGCTGATGGATGCGGGAGGCCAGCCCATGAGTGCATATGCAAGAGGCCGCCGATGTGCGCTGATGGATGCGGGAGGCCACCCCACGAGTGCATATGCAAGAGACCACCGATTTGCCATGATGGGTGCGGGAGGCCGGCCTACGAGTGCAGATGCCAGAGACCTATTTACCCGCGGTGTTGCGATCGCTCCAGCTATGGAAACGCCTCTTCATCATGGACCCTGCATGGCTGTGACTACGGAAGGCCGCCAGTATGCACCAATGCCGATTACGACTGCGACACTTCCTGCACGCTCATGTGAGGAGAGTTTCGAAGTATTTGTCAAAATGAGGTCTTCATTTCCACGACTTGGTGTTTTTATGAGATCTGTCAGATTATGACATGGATCTTCCACCCGCACGATATTTCCTTCACTGCCTCAATAAATATCAATTATTGAGTTATGAAAATGAGATTTTAGCAACATTTAATATTTATCGATGCATTGAGGGAAGCACGATACATAAGATATTCCATTAGATAAATGTTGTTGCATCTTGATTATGTGTGGGCAAGAGGGTTGATATGCTGTATTATGCTTACCATAAGTTTAAACTTATTACCCTTTGTATTACCTATCACCTACGGTGGTCTTTTATGTATTTGCTGATTTGATACTTGTAATATATGACTACGGGTGTATCATGGCCGATATAGTTTATTTAGATGATTTTCCATACTCTCAGAGTTTTCTTTTCCAAATCTTTTCATACTTCACGATCCATATGAACCATGCAGTAGACATTAATAGGATGGAGAGATAGAGACAAATTACAAAATATCAACAATTAGAATGAGCTCCGGAATATAAAAGAAGAAGTATGCTATATGATATTTTTCTTGAAATAATTATCCAATCAAATCCTAAATCTATTGTACATACGACAATTCAATACTAAACTTTTCGATTTTGCTAAATCAATTCTAAACTTTTGTGAGAAATTTTAATGTAGTCTTTTCAGCTAATTTTCCCTCGAAATTGCTGACGTTATGGTACAATCATCGCCAGTCATCCTACGTAACACATTGCCACATTAAGTATTCCCCATGAAATTTGACTGAAAGGGCTATATTGAAATTTCATATAAAGATTTAGAGTAAAATTGGTAAAATTTTAAAAAAAAAAATAGGATTGGATTAACATTCGATTAAAGAAGTTTAGGACTGATTAGACAGGTTCTTTGGAAATTTCTCCATGGTGTTTTCAAGAAGTTTAGTATGGATTTGATTTTGTGAAAAGCCAGTCTGCTCATGTACAAAGCAAAATAATTTCAGTTTTGACATTTGCATTTTCGCTATATTTTTTAAAACAGATGTTTTATGGTAGTGGTGGTCCTTCGTCTTCCCATCGTCCTTCCATCAGGAAGCAATAATGATAGAGTTGATAAAGTCTCATGGTGCATGTCATATTCCTTGACTACGTTGCCCCATCTATCTCTAATTGGTTTCTCTCTATTCTCGACTTGCAACGTTTTTCATGAGAGCTTGAATTCTCCTTGACTCTAGTTTCTCCTATAGTCTTGTCCTTCAGCTGAACAAGACTAGGGCATCCACGTGCCACTTTATGAATCGTGCCGAGTTGAAAAGAAAGACAAGGGTGGATCTAGGAGAACTACTAGTCCTTGGCTTGTTTATAGGGGGGAAGACCACATTTCCCCCTTTCTTTTGAAACGATTGATAATAAATAAGAATAGACTAATAAGTGTCACGTCTCAAATCCTATAGAAATAAACATAATGATACGATAATAATTTTTTCTACCTGAAAGACGCGGTGTCACATTTAAATCAACGTATTAGAGTACCTAAAATCCAACAAAATATATGTTTTCATCTTCAACACATACCGAAACCTCAATCACTGAAAGTTTCTTGCTATCATTGCTCTTGTCATACTTAACATTCCTTGAGGAGCCTCAAAAACATGATAAGAAGAATGGTGTGTTCAACTATCGCTTAGTGTGTATTAAATATTTCAATCTCCGAATAACGGTTTCCTAAATATAAGTTATAATGTTATATAACTTAACTATTTGATCGTGGTATCAATGTTATGAATGACATAAAACTATAATTTATAATAAGTTTTGCGAAGGACTAGTTACTCTCTCTCTCTCTCTCTCTCTCTCTCTCTCTCTCTCTCTCTCTCTCAGCGCGCGCCCACAACTATGCTGCGAAATGACACATTTCGTGAGGCTGGTCCGATGCATGTCTGCTTTTGATTTTGGGTTTTTGTGCTTATCCTTTCTCTGTTAATTGACAAGATTTAAAAGAAACAAGGGTCATAATTGAGAATCATAAAATATGCGGAAGATAATCAATATCGGGTGAAAATTTCTGTCCCATACGGCATTCCATTTAATGTCTCAATAAATCTTAATCACATATAAGTTTTTCTTTCATAAATCCATGAGCGGGATTTATTCAAACACCAGTTAGATTACCATACGGGACAAAATATTGATACCTGGTCGAAATTGTACTTGTCTTCATGAAGGGAAAAATTATCTTAAAAGTCATAAAGGTATTGTACTTTTGCTACTTTAGTTTTAAACGTTTTCATATTTTATCAATTAAGTCTATTCGATTAATTTTGGCTCGAAATCGTTAATGTGGACATTGGTGGTGCCACATAAGATGACTATTACTGATGTGGACAATTTTAAATAAATTTTAAATTTTTATTATTTTTCTGATTTTTTTCTTTTTTGTTTCTTCTTTCTTTTGTTGATGGCCAGCCACTGACCATGGCCAGGCCGGTTGGGCTCGCCTGCACAGGGGTCGCCATCCCTTGCCACAAGTGAGGCGCGGCCAGGTGAGGGTGTGGGCTCCTCTTGCTCGGTTGAGCCTTGCTTGTGGTAGGCGAGGCTAGCCCGCTTAGCAGTCAACAAAAGTAGGAAGAAAGGGGAAAAAAAAAAGGAAAGAAAAAATCATAAAAATAAATAAAATATTCAAAAAAATAAAATATTATAAAAATACTCATGTCAACATCGATCATGTCATGTAGGATAATTAGTGTCCACATTAGTACATTTAGGTTAAATTTGGCCTAATGGACTTAATAGGCAAAATATGAAAAGATTTAGGACTGAATTAGCAAAATTGAAAAATTTAGAATTGAATTAATAAAAGTGCAATAGATATAGACTTTTTAGACAAATTTCCCCATCTTAAAGAGGTTAAGCACCACACATTGTTTAATGTATTGATCCCCAACTTCTTTCATAGAAATACTGGTTGATATCTCAAAGTAATATGCCATGATTGTGAGAGAAATAAGGATCCATTTGTTTAACGAAAAATAAATGATTTGAAAAATATTTTTCTCAAATTGATCGACCGTAGCACTTGAAATAATTAGTTAATGGAAACTTTTTTTATTATCGACAGTAATTTATATCTAAATATTTTCGTGGACGAAAATATTTTTCGTTCTTTAACTTTTGTAAGAGATAAAAAAAAAATATTTTTTAGTTAAATATTTTCAAATCACTTATTTTTCAAGAAAAATAAAGGAGTCTGAATGTGAAAGTGTCCTACATTATATTAATGACGTTTATGATACTAGAGAGAATGGGGCCCCGATGTTGTGCATTCATCAAAAGCAGTTTCTCTTCTTTTTTGTGTACGCCCACAAGAACCCACTAAATCCAAAGATCTTATCGCATAATCCTGCCACTAATCATAGCCGGTAGTCACTTCTTGTTTGGGCCTAGAAGAGTAGTTCATTGGAAATCTGGACTTTATTAGCATAACAATCTTTGGATATTGTGAGAATAATAATTTATTATGAGTTATAAATTGTTGAAAAAATGAGTTTCATAATAATTTATAATTATTTATGATTTGATGTTTTGTGGTTTAAAATAAATCATTATTCTCACAATACATTAAAGATTATCACGTAATTATTTTTTGGAAAATCTCCTGAGTCCAACAAGGGGGACTTAGCTTTTTTTCAATCCAAGGAGGTGGACGTAATGCCATGACAAGACTATCACAGTTAAATGATATCACTTGACGACTATCTTTTGATAAGATTCCCTAAACTGGTGTTGAGTTTGTCAAACTCCTGATTCCTGACCAACATCAACGCTTAACCCGATAGAAGTATGGCCCTGTAGAAGTATGGTTGTTCCTCTAGGCAAGTTGAAAAACTCCGGTTGTGGTGACTTGGGCTCAAGAATCATGAGCCAGGGGGTCTCGTCCTCATGCTGTACTCCTCTTTGGAAGCGATGGACCGCCAGAGGTGCACGCTCTCTGAAGTCTCCCATGGCTAGCCGTCAAGTGACGAGTTGTAAGAGCTTTGCCGGAATTTGGCCCAATCCGCCATTAGTCTACCTTCGTTTCATAAACTCCTAGTGAGAAGGGGTCGGGGAGGGATTTGCTGCATTACAAATGTATGTGATAAAGAGTATAGGCATAACGACTTAGTCCAATGAGGGGTCTGAACAAAGAGCGACTCTTAACAAGTTTTTAAGATGGCAAATGGGGCTGGAATGAGCCAAACTATGCATTGAATATGCGAAGATGTGTGTGTGCACACGCGCGTGTGTGGAAATAACTTACGGAAGCGTTTTTTAACATAACGACAAAGCTTAGGCTTTGAAACTCCAAAGTTAAGTGTGTTTAGGCGGGAGTACGGCTATAATGGATGACCTCTTCGAAAAGACGGGTACACCTCTTGTCAATTCAGCTTTATACTAGTCTAGTAGGTGCAATGAACTAGACCTATATGGGCCTGTGATAGATATGCCTTGTCATCCAGATCAAGATGGAGAAATGGAGCCTATGTGGTTTTCCAGAGAAGATCCAGTTGCCGTTGCCAATCGGAAGGAGAAGCTTCCAGGTTAAGTATCGGTAGGCAGGTGGATCTACAGAAGAAAGATAATTGTCCTTGACCTTCTCTTTTTAACTAGATGATGTCCTTTAAAGTGAGCTGAACTTTCGACACAACACGACAACATAATCTCCAGCAAATAAATGTTCATTGCACGTCTTTGTCAGCTTAATCTACGACTAAAGCAAAAATGCAAAATTAATGACATGACTTGACCTGTCGTCCTCGCTCGCGAAGCATCATACCCCATATTTTATCTCACTCCCGTTCTTGACTTTTATGATTTGATAATTATCAGGGAACTTAAAAGAAAAATTAAGTCAAAGCACAACCAATCCTCACTGTAATAGATTCATCTACGGTAGAAGATGAAACTCAAGCGGCATAGTAGCTCTGGGTTTAAATGGCAATATCGGCAAGATCAAATCAAAGTGTTACTTCTGTTGCAGTTTCAGTGAATGATGGTAACCAATCTAGTTGCGCAATTTGGTTCCGTAGGTCTAACTCGAAACCAAGTTGCCCCTAAACTGCATTTAACATCATTCTTAGAGTACACACAATGCGCTCATCTTGCTTGACATGCAGGGTCGAAGAGCTTTCTTCCTTTTGTTTGTCTTAACGATGAGAAAGCTCACTTCAAGTCCCTTTCTCATGAAATACCTTGTTAATATCATGGATCAAGTGAGGCATGAGCCCAAACTCGGGCACATGGCCCAACTAGTGAATTGCTACGTACGACTTATCATAACGTAAACATCATCAATCTACCAAATTATACAATGAAAGATTTCAGGGACTTTTAGTTGTTCATTTCTCTCTCTCTCTCCCCCTCGCCAACAATTATTGAAGGCATTGATGTTGCCTTTCAAATGGGCTTCTGCCTTTCCATTTTAACTATGTCTTATCCTTTCTTTTTTCGGCTAATAATAGCCAAAATGTAGAAAGGAAGTTCATAATTGAAGACTTAAAGAGCATGAGTGAAGTTTGCATGGCACAGCAAATTACGTCCACCAATTTATTTCACGAAAGTTCTGGCTGATATCTCAAAGCACATCGACATGCTTGTCAATTTAAGGAAATTGGAATCTTCATAATTACATTTGTGATGACAGAAAGAGAAGATGACGCACCAAGGTTCTTCCCCTCATATGAAGGAAGTAACACACGTTTGGTCTTGCCTTTTTACATGAGAAAATTTTTCTAAAAGGTTTTAAACGTATTGCATTTTTTTATTTTAATCATGAACCTTTTAATTTTATCAGTTGAGTCCTAAAATTTTTTAATAATTCGCTAATATAGTCTATCCGGCCAATTTCGATTAGAAATTGCTTGTGTAGATGCTGACCTTCCCACAGGACATGGTCGGTGTTGACGTAGATAAAATTAATTAATCTTCAAATATTTTTTTTTTTTATTTTTATTAATTTTTAGTCTTCTTTCTTTTCTTTTCTTTTTTTTCCTTAATTTTTTCCTTCATTCGGCCTTGAGATTTGATGAGGCTCACCCTCACAAGATTTGGTGAGGTCGCGCCTTACCAGAGGCCTGCAAGGTTAGCCCCTCGTTGGCCTCTAGTGAGGTCACCTCTTGCCAGCTTTGAGTGATGCTTGCCCTCGTTTAGCCTCCCGGCGAGATTGCCTCCCCAAAGGCCAATGAGGGTGAGACTCGCCAGCTTCTAGCAAGGGTTGCCCTTGTCGAAGGCAATGAGGCAACCTCATCGGCCTTTGGCAAGGTTGAGCCTCGCCCGAGGTTGTCCCTCATTGGTCATTGCCTTTGGCCAGTCACCAGCCATCACTAAGGCATGATGACCGGTGGCGAAAAAATGAAAAGAAAAGAAAGAAAAGATAAAAAAGATAAAAAGATAATAAAATATTAAAGACATATTAACAAAATTTGTCTATGTTAGCGTTAGGCATCCCATGTCAGACGGTGGGTGTTCATGTCAAAGATTTTTAGCCAAAATTGCTTAAGTGGACTATATTAACAAAATTTGAAAATGTTTATGATTCAAATGACAAAATTAAAAAGTTTAGGATTGAATTGGTAAAGGTGCATTAGGTTTAAGGCTTTTTGGGCAATTATTCCTTAGTGAAAAAAAAAAAAAACACTTTGCACTTCTGATTGGGGTTTCTTTGAAAAGATTGTGTACGCCTCTTGTCAATGCAGATCTATATTACTTAACTAGGTTCAGTGAACTAGACCACTATATATATATATATATTTTGGGGGGGGTGGGTCACTATAGTTGACTCGAGGAAAATTATTGTGCAAAAAATTTGATAAATCAATTGGGCCTGTGATAGATATGCCTTATTATCTAGATGAAAATAGAGGAACAGAGGGTTATATTGTTGTTCAGAAAAGCTCCCAGGTTCAGACCCGAGAAAAGAAGATATGTCCTTGATCTTCTCCCTTTAACTAAAGGGTGTCCATTAAAGCTAGCTAGGAACTTTTGACACAACACGACATGCTCTCCAGAAACAGATGTTCATTGCATATTGATAGAGAGAGATAGATCAGATTGGTTATGCCCGTTTAATTTTAGACTGAGCATATACGCGAAATCAAAGACCTGTCATCCTTGCTAGCGAAGCATTATTCCCCCTGTTTTATCTCACTGCTGATCTTCATTATAATGACTTAAGAGTTATCAGGGAATCAAAACAAAAAAAGTAGAATATAAAGTTGTAGCACGACACGTCCATACTGTAAGGGATTCAACATTCATATGTGATGGAAAATGAAACTCAAGCGCAATAACATCTCTGCCTTTAAATGGCAATGTCGGCAAGGCAAATGCAAAGTGTAACTGCCGGTGCATTTCAGTGAATGATAGTGACCAGTCTAGTTGCACACTACGGCATGGTAGGTCTAACTCTGAACCGAGTTGGCCCTAAACTTCATTTAACATCATTCTTGAATTCTCATTTTGCTTGACATATAGGGTCGAAGAGCTTTCTTCCTTTTGTTTGTCTTAATGACGAGGGAGCTCGCTGTAGATCCTTTGAATAGGTGAATCCCATGCTTATGAAATGCCCTCTTAATATCCTGGATCGGGTGAGCCATGAGCCGAAACCCTAGTAGGTGGCCCAACCGTATGGCAAAAATATTTTGATGATGAGCTCATTTCGTTTTGTTTGTTGTGGACTTTGATATTCCCAAGTTGTGATTTGCTAAGTATGAGTTATGCTAATCTAAACATCATCAAGCTGTCAAATTACACAATGACAGATGTGTGGAGATTGTCAATAATTAAAAAGAAAAAAGTTCATAATGGTAGTTGCCATCTAAAGGAGTCTTCTTTCAAGGCGCCACAAATTGCCATGTCCACCAATTCATTTCGCTAAATTTCTGTTTGATATCACAAAGCAAATTGCCATGTTTGTCAATTTAAAGAAATTGGAAGAGACATAAATCTGGAAAATGCTACATAATCCTAACAATAACAATTATGATGCTAGAAATAAAAATTGGTGCACCAAGTTTGGAGATAATCATAAAAAAAGTCTTAAATCTATTGTATGGATGTTAATTTAGTTCTAAACTTTTCAATGTGGCCAATTCAGTCCTAAACATTCTCATGATTTGTCAATGTAGTCATTTCGACCAATTTTAGTCGAAAATTGCTAAAATGATGGTTTAGTTAGCGTTGGTCGATGTTGAAGTGGACTATTTACTCCTAAATCTTTTAACAATTTGTCAATTTAGTTTTTCTTGTCAATTTTGATTGGAAATCACTCAGCACCAGTAGTCCTAGGTGACAACGCCGATGTTGATATGGACAATTTTTGTAATTATATATATTTTTTCCTTTCCTCTTCTCTTCTTTTCTTCTTCTTTTTCTTTTTCCTTTTCCCTTTTTCCCCTCCTCTAGCCATCGTTAGGCCTTGTTGATGGTTGGTCTTGGGCAAGGGATGCTTGAGCCCGGACAGCAAGGGTAGCCTTTCCTCAAATCGGGCTAGGGCAGCCCGCATTTGCCTAGGGGAGGGTGACCCTTGCCAGGGGTAGGTGGGGGTCCCTTGCCTAAGGTTGGCGAGGGTAGCCCTCACTAGCCTAGGCATAGGCGTCTCTTGCCTAAGGTCGGCGAGGGCAGCCCTCGCCTGAGGCTGGCAAAGGGAAAAAGAGAAAAAGAAAAAAGAAAAAAGAAAAAAGAAAAAAGAAAAAAAAAGAAAAAACGAAAAAAATCATAAAATTTTAAAAACTCTGAAAATTATCCACGTTAGTATTGGCTTAATACATGGGACGTTTGATGCTGATTAGAACGCTATGTTAGTGGTCTCTAGCTATAATTTGTTGAAAGGACTAAATTGACATATTGTTGAAAGGTTTAAGACTACATTGACAAATCATCAAAAGGTTTAAGACTAAATTAACATAATTGAAAGATTTATAATTGAATTGATCACCGTACAATATATTTATATAACTTTTTCAACAATATGAGTATGGAAACCACCAAATAAAAATATTTATCTAGATGTATGGCGAGGAATTTTTAACTCAAAATTCAAGCGAATACACCTATAATAGAAATATTTGAAAATAAGACCTTTGAGTTTTTTCTTTCGCAATTTTAATCTTGTTTTCGTTTAGTGTATTTGGGTTTCCTTATCCTTAAGTTCTTCAAATGTCATTTTGTTCCAATCTTTTGAATGACGAGTTAAAACTTGAGATCGTTATTCCTCCCTCACTATTTAAAATTGTTTGAATTGTAAGATTAAATAAACATGTCAAACGGTAAACTAATAAATTAAATCTTATGGACTGCTCTCTTGTTTTCTTTTTTGGAATCAATTTTAAATTAAGTGGACTTTAGATAAAATTGCATCGTATACCGACTTTCCATGGTTTGATAGGAAGCCCAAGTTGGACTTATATCATATAAGTAGGTACACAATGTAAGTTATATCGTTACAACTTACGTGGAATAACCGGCTAATCAATTTTTTTTTTTTTTGACTTTATCTAAGTGAAAAGTTTAGCATCTTTGTTTATAGCGAATAGAATAACAATATACAAGCCCTAAAACGTGCATGTTTAATGATTTATCAGGAGTGAGCATGATTTTATGGTAGAACTAGGAATATGATAACCGAATCAATGGGAATCGGTCTGGTTTCAGGTTCTAAGATATGCAGGGTAGATTATAATTCTAGGTTAAACTGAGAACTTGGAACTATTTTTTGTGTTTTTCTTGTTCTATGTTTTTGCACAATCCTACAACATTCCATTGTGTCCAATAATGAGTGTGTAATTTGAAACCACTAATTTAAATTTCTATATTTGGCTATATCTATGAATGAGATTTTTATTTTGTTAATATTTCATAATTTTCGTGTGTGTAAATATGAGTTGTGTTTAGTGGATTGTAGCAAATAGTGGTTATTAGAGATGATGATTCATTGCAATCTTTCAATTAAGAGTACAAATGAAATCTGCATAGACTCTAGAATTGACTTTAGAACCTGTGACTAGAAAGATTATAGGTTTTTGGGTATGTGGGGTAAGTTCAAAGTTCCAAAAATTAGGAAACTAGTTCTAATGAGTAAGTTCTACGTTCTAGGTGAGACTCGGACAGAACTTAGAACCCTAGAACTTGGAACTGCTCAAGCCTATGATTTATAGATAAAACATCGTTATGTTTAATATTAGTGTCACATAATATACTAAGGCATATTACGTAGGGCAAATAAAGAATAAAACTCTGTCTATTTTAAACAAAACACTACTTCCTCTTACTTTTTGTTCATTTCAAAATTACCCTTTATAAAAATTAACATCAAATGTAATCCACCGCCCAAGGTTCACTTGCTCCACTCGAAAAACAACTATCCTCGCCCGTTTCGGCAACTTTAAAAATAACTACCCATTTCTTCTTTTTTGGAGGTAACTCTCAATCTATTTTTCAACCTTATATTACTTATTCACTTTTGCACACCCCTCTAACACTTGCTTAACACCAGTATCTAATTAAGGGAACTTTTCTAGGGAAGATTATCTGAAAAGTCCTCAATCTATTATATGGAAATTAATTCAATACTAAACTTTTCAATTTTACTAATTTAGCCCTAAACCTTTTGACAATTTACTAATTTAATCCTAAATTTTTTATAATTTATCAATATAGTTCTAATACTTTTGATGATTTACCAATGTAATCATTCTGGCTAAATAGTCAAATAATAGGTTTAGGATTAAATTGGCAAATTTTCAAAAGTTTTAGTATTAAACTGATATAATTGAAAGGTTTAGAATTGAAATGACTGATGTACAATAGATTTAGGACTTTTAAAACAAGTATACCATCTTTCCCATGTGCACAATCCTTTTACGGCATTAAGATATAATCAACAGCCACGCACTTGCAAGCTGAAAGGCCCACCACAAATTATATCTAGAGGTGATGTGCTATAAGCCTAGTATCTTAAATTAGAAGGAGAAACAGTTGCCCAATGAAATCCATGGCTTTCTCAAGTTCTCAAACTTTTGTGTGAACTAATTTATAAGCTGAATTTTATCCTAACAAGTGGAAATATGTGGTCCATACCCATCATAGAACTCCACCTTTGTCATATATTTCATACATCACACTAGATAGACATCATATTCATGGAATATGATTCACTAGTCGTAGTTCTAAGTTTTTGTTCAGGCAATAGATTTAATCTGATCTTTACTTGCACTGTGGATGGCTACTTTCCAACTAAATGGACGGTGACTTGATAAACTAAGCTTCTTGTTCTTTTTAATCAACGGCTACTTCCTCTTTACAGAGATGAATCCCACCGCCGCATTCGCGGTCCCCAATCATTTTTCAAATCTAATATAAATTTCCAACCAAATTTTTACGTGTAATTTGGTCTATTGTCGATGGAGAATCGTTCTTTGTTTCTTCCCACAATTCTTTAATTTCATGGTATGCCCTTCGGGGAGATTGATTTGCCATATAAGGAAGGTTTTCCATAAATTTTGTGGAGTTCGATATATTTTAATTAAATTATGTGACGGGTTTAAAGTTCAACTTAGACTTCACATGATACCATGTAACGTTGGTTTGGAGGACACAGGCGATCACCTAACCCATGTTGGAGACAGCTCATTAAGGTTTTTTCTTTTCTTTTTTAAGTTTAAAGTTAATACTCTCCGCCGTATCATTGGATCTTTAGTTTCTTTGTAGAATAGGTCATATCTGTCGAATCGCATAAATTTAGTGTCCCGTTTAACTCCTTGTTTTATTTGTTATTTTGCTCCATCGTTCAACATACTAGGTGATCAGTCCATACAATTTTAGTTCCATGTATTGAGCTAAGCATCAAAGCGTAAAAACAGCCCAGTTAACCCCAGAACAGTCTCCTACGAATTCCCTCGGAATCCATCTCATGCGCAGTGGACTGTCGGAGCAACAATCAAGAGACCGTGATCACATGAGCAAAACGCGCGCGTTGGAAATTCAACTGCAGAAGGCAGAGTGATGAGATTGTAGCCATCGCCCTGGTGCTGTTCCTGTTCTGCCGCTGGAATTCTTTCTTCGATGGAAGGTAAAACACGCGCGGTATCTGTTCATAACCCCATCATTGCCGCAGACAGCAAGCGCCACCAGCAATGGAGGTGATGTAATACCATGGACGTCACGAGTTCAACGCGTGCATTCAACGTGACAGCGACGTGACTATTAACATACGTACGGTCAAGTTCCCTGTTCTTAGTCTCGCCAAAATACGAGTTTGCCGTACACTTCTTGGTTGACCCCGTTCGTCGTGCGACTCCAAGTCAAATACAGAATTTTCTCCAAAACTTAAGAAGGAAGCAGGTGAAGCTTATAGGGACCGGTCTCTTTCTTAACCAGTCTGTTCCCGTTCTATATCATTCATATTCCTCTATCACCGACACCCCATCATCATCACTCGCTCCTTCCTTCACCACTTCGCAGTCCCATTCACTCGTTTTCGAGATCTCCAGATATTGTCTCTCCCGCAGCTATGGCAGAGAAGGTGAATCCTCCTTCTATTTCCTCTGTCTTCTAGCTCAACTCTCTTGATACCTGCCTTTTATTTTCTTTGTCGTTTTCTTATCATTCTATGATTGTGATTCTTCAGAACAACTATCTCTTCATTTGGGTTGTTATTTTGTTGGGTCCATCTCGTTCATTTCTCTGTTTTGCATCCTCCCCCTGATACTTTCTCTGCAAACGATTAGGAGAAGGAAAACCTCGAATTGTTCTTCTCATTCATTTTATACACGTAGCTTTATTGATTTTTGTATTGTTCTTGTTCGTTGCAGGTGACCAGAATGGTGATAAAGGTGGATTTACAGTGCTGTCGCTGCTACAAGAAGATCAAGAAAATTCTTTGTCGATTCCCCCGTGAGTCTCTCTCTCTCTCTGTGTTTTTTTTTTTTTTTTTTTGGGCTTCCCCTCTTCTGATTTCAAATTATTATCATTTCTTGATTCGTAATTACTATTGCATTGGTGTTAATTTAATTTGACTGAGTTTGCTATGAATTAATTTGTGAACAAAAGAAATCCGAGACCAGATATACAATGAAAAGCAGAACATGGTGTTGATCACCGTCGTGTGCTGCAGCCCGGAGAAGATCCGGCAGATGATCATCTGCAAGGGTGGCGAGACGGTGCAGGGTGTTGAGATCCTGCTCGACAAGCCCAAGGAGCCCGAGAAGAAGCCCGAGAAGAAGCCAGAGAAGCCGCCCGAGAAGCCCATTGAGCCACCGAAAGAAACCGCCAAGCCACCTCCTCCTCCGCCAGAGCCTGCAGCGCCCTCAAAACCGAAGCCTTCACAGCCGGTGCCTAGGCTGCCGCCCCCGAAGGCGCCAATTCCGGTGGTGGGCTACCCACCAGTGCCAGTATATCCGATGGTGCCAATGTATCCGATGGTGGGGGTGTGTTGTTGTCCACCAGGTTATGGAGGGTATGGTGGAGGACCATGCTATTGTGGGCGGAGGAGGCCAGTGATGTGCGATGATGGATGTGGAAGACCAATCGATGAGTGTCAAGGCCGGAACAGGGGCTCCTATCATGGGCAGGGGAGGCTAGTGTTGTGCGATGATGGATGTGGAAGACCGGCCGGTGAGTGTCAAGGCGGGAATAGAGGTTTCCATCCTTGGCAGGGGAGGCTAGAGATGTGCGATGACGGGTGTGGAAGACTGGCTTGTGAGTGTCGGGGTGGGAGAGGTCATTACGTGAGTCGATGTGATTACTTTAGTGAAGAAAATGCCACTGGATGCACTGTCATGTGATCCAGTTCAAAATTTCTCATGTCAATTGCTAATGTGGTAACTTTGCGAAAGATGCATAAGTCAACTTTTCAAGGCTTTCGTGGGCTCTTTTATCTTTGTGGGTATAGAGAGATTGATAAGGTTGGTTGTCTGGTATGATGGTATATGTGGTCGAGTTTGTTTAACGCATGACTTGTTGGTGGTTGATTTCTTCATTTCAATAAGATCGGGTCCTTTTTATTTCTCCTCTCATCTTCTCATTCAGCACATATTCATGTCTCTTGTTTGCCTCTATGGTGATTCATTATATGAAAGAGTAGGTTGAGTGCACTATTGAATGTTCTTCACGAAATAAAATGAAACAAAGATGATTGAGACTTTGCCATTTGGCTTGATGATATTGGTAGTAGGGCTAAATTGTTCAAATTGAAAGGTTTATGATTAGATATATATATATATATATATATATATATATATATATATATATATAAAACAAGTTTAGGACTGTTTTGGTAATTACCCCATCAACAATCGAGAGCCACCCTTGGTTTGATGACACACAGTCCGATGTTGATGCCAACAATGTCACCCTCCCCCTTGCCTGTAGCCCACACCCCTCTTCTCTCATCATTGTCTTTGTTTGTGGCTAGATTGTTCATGGCTTGGGACAATGAGGGCATGCGAGCTTAGCTTGAGCTCACAGCTCGCGATCGCTGAGACCATGTGAGGTCAGCCTCGAGCATGCGAGGGTCGCAATTGGTCGCAAGCCTCTATTGCAAGCTTGCTAGCTATGCAAGCTCTATAGCAAAGGTTGATCATGGTGGCCAAGACCTTGATCTAACCTTGATCTGGCATGGTGACCATCACTTGCCTCAGATATGAGGTCGGTGATGGCCTCCAAAGGAACAATGGCGGTGCATGTGGTAGAGAGGAGAGACGTGAGTTGAGGTTGTCTCACATTGATTGTGGCATAAACTGATGGTCGGTTTATAAGTGAGAGGAAAAACCTCATCATCTGAGCTAGCTTTTGGGGGTGAGAGAGGTCAAGTACCACCCAACAACGCAGTAGAGAGGAGTGTGGGACCAAGTAAGTCACTCGGGTGATTAATTATTGTGTGGGAAGTAGACTCGAAGATCAATTTTGTAATTTTCTTCCTAAAGAGGACAACTTCCCGATGAAGTCACCATTAGTATCCAAAGTCATGGCACCCCTCATCCTCAATGTAAAGAATTTGCATGTGATGGAAAGTGAAACTCAAGCAAAATAATAGCCCTGCTTTATAAATGGCTATATTGACAAGACTAAAGCAAAGTGCAACTTCAGTGAATGATAGTGACTAATCTAGTTGCAAAGCTTTGGTTCGGTACATCTAACTTTAACACAAGTGGATCCTAATTGCGTCTAATAACATCCTTCAAGTTTGCTTAATGTGCTCAGTTTGTTTTAGTAGTTGTTACAAGAAAGTGTCCTTCATTTTGGTGTGGGTGGACCAGGGTCGTGGCTTCCTTTGTGATCATGATATTTATTTTATGTATTTTGGATGTTAAAGAAAGAACGCTATTGACAGTGCACTCAGAAAGCACTTATGTCACATTTTGGTAGGACCATTTTGTTCATCATTAAAAGCAAAATTTCGGAAACGGCAATTTTCACTCCCTGAGGACTTCTAGGACTAGGAGTCAGAGGCCGCTCCTATTCTTGTTGTTAAAGTTATCGGGGCAAATTTGACGTTACGACTCATGATAAACATCCCTTTGCCTAGGCTAGTCGTTGGTTTTCTCTCTCTCTCTCCCTGCTGTTATACTAAAAGACACATTTAATGAGGCCTGCCCACATGAGTGTCTGCTTTTGATTTTAAAAGCAAAAAAGGTCACAAAAAAAGGTCACAATTGAGGACTATAAAATATGCGGAAGATATTCAATATCAGGATGGGGATCTTCAATTCCATACCGTGGTTTACTTAGTATCTCGACAAATCTCAATCATATATAAAATCTTCATTTTAATAAATCAGTGATTGATTTTATCCAACCATTGAAGGGATTAGTGAGAGGGGCAAAAGATTCATGTCCGGTTGGAATTGTAGTTGCCATCTTAAAGAGGTTAGGCACCACTAATTGAAATGATGTATTGATCAATTAAGTCCACCAACTGCTTTCACTAAAATTCTAGTTGATAGTACAATGTCATGTTAGTCCACACAAGGAAATCGGAAGAGAAATAAACGATGCATTTGTTATACTGAAAATTTTATAATAAAGGAAAATATTTTCTATGAAAATTATTTTCAAAGAAAATGATTATTTTTCATTTATTTGGTACAAATATGATTTTTTAATCTAAATATGATTTAAATTAGATTAAGAAATAAATAAAATTTTTAAAAAAGAAAAAATGTGGAGTGAAGGTAATCACCTGGGCTTACCTTTTTTTCTTAAGTTAACTTTTTTTTTAATAGGACTTAAAAAATTTCTATTAAAAAACTAAATTTTGATCAAAACGATATCGCTTTAGCTACGTCACAGGCATGTAGGAGAGAGAAAAAAAAAGAAGGCATGTAAGCATTTTTTTTGTTAAGCGGGTTGGATGGAGTTAACAGAGGAACTTAATTGTATTTTTTTGTAATTTTTAAGAATTAATTACATTTTTATAAAAAGTTTTAGAACTTCTAGTGGACTTATCCATGCCGAAATTTAATCAACAATGCAAATTTGTAAATTATAACTACAATGCAAAAATCGAAAGATAGCATGTTTGTTTTGTATGCTGTTGTTTTGTGTGCTAAGGGCCTTTGAAGAGCACGATGTGGCTATTTGAAGCCAAATCGATAATTTCCAACAATGGTTAGAAATGGTTTCCGAATGATTACATTGACTCAAGTTACTAACTCCACTGTCTTGATGAATTCTATGACTACCATCTTGAAGTTTGTTTTATTCCAGCTCATTGATAGTTACTTATTTAACGGTTGCATTTGTAATTGTTGAGTCCACTTTTTGTTGATTTCTTTAAGCTATAAATTCACACATTGTCGGCTATTTTGTTCATAAATGACTGAACTCTACTCTCGTTGATTAAGTTTATCACATGTTAATAGTAACAAAAAATTGATCATTTTTTGGTGTAAACGTTCTTGCAAGACAAACACAAATGTAACTTTCTGTGCAGCTTCAGTGAATAACGGGGACTAATCTAGTTGCACAATTCGGTTTGTTAGGTCCAACTCTAAACCAAGTTACCCTAAACTGCAATTAACATCATTCTTGAAGTGCACACAATGTGCTCATTTGGTTTGAGGAGTTGCTTCGGGTCCTTTTTATGTTTCTCTTAACGACGACGAAGATCGCCTTTGGTCCTTTTAATAGGTACATCTTAAGATTAGGAAATTTGCCCTTAATATCATGGGCTGAGTGAGTCATGACCCGAAGCCCTGGTAAGGGGCATGATCATATGGAATTATTTTTAGATGGCGAGCTCTCTACCTTCATAATGTTCCCAAGTTGGGATTTGCAAGGTTTGAGTTACGATAACACATAATCATGATCAAGCAATCAAATTACACAATGACAGATGTGAGGGACTTCTTGGAATAATGTTATATTATACTATGAATTTTTTTGGAAAATATAAAATTCTTTTGGGTTTTGCTAATTTTTGATTTTTTATTATTAAAAATAATGTTATATTATACTATTAAGATAACATTATAATATAATATTATAAAATGGATCCGGGTCGGGTCTTCGTATCCAGCCTGAACCGAAGCCAACCCGGATCCGCGGGCCCCGGTCTCTAGGCACGGGGCCCCAATCAGGCTGGGCTCGGCACATTGAGCCCAATCCGGCCTGACGACAAAAAAAAATAAATAAAAGAAAGCCTAAGCAGTCCACCCAACACCACCCGACCAAGCCCATATCCGTTAAAGACCCACGCCCGACCCGGTTCACGACCCGGCATCGCGCCTCTCTCCTCTCGCCGCGACGGACGCAGCCACGGCGAGCAGCGACGACCGCCATGGGATCGGCAGACGCGACAATGAGGCGGCCGGTAGAAGTAGGGACGACGGCGGGCTCGAAGGCGTTGACTCGGCAGAGGTCCGCGAGCTCAGCCGTCGTTGGCTCGGGGGGTGGGTCGCGAACAGCAGCGACTCGCGCTTATGGCGGCGCGAGGCGGGCGACGTCGTTGGTGGCTGAACAGCGACGGTGTCGGAACCCCGCCCGCTCCATCCAGATCTCGCTCACTCTCTCTCCTCCGCCTTCTCTGTCGACTCAGATCTCTCTCTCTCTCTCTCTCTCTCTCTCTCTCTCTCTCTCCCAGCCCGATCCCCAGAGCCGAACCCACTTCAGATCGGAGGTCGGTCAGCGGAGGTGCTCGGACCGTTGATCCTTGGCGCATGGACCGGCCTTGGCGCGCCGAACCGGCGTCCCCTCGGCCGCCCGACTGCTCTGCTCTGCACCTCCTACTCTACTGCATTGAAGGCATGCCCCCTCCGTCATCGGTTTATGCGCGTGGGTTGCAGGGAAGAGGAGAAAGGAGGAGGAAGGAGGGCAAGATAGAGGCCGGGCCGGGCTGAGGAAAAAAGGCTAGGCCGTGGGCCAGCGTGGGGGCAGAAAAAGAAGAATAGGGGCTGGGCCGAAAATAGGGTAATAAAAAAATATATAATAAAAAAACAAAACTTAGTAGATGCAAATAATACCCATACCTAGGTAAAGTGAAAATCATTTTTGTTAGGGTTAAATTGATCCCTAATTTTCTGTATAATTTAATCCTATATACTTAGCCAAAATTTAAGTGTCAGCACCAACAAGCTACAGTTTGTCTTTAGATGCTCCATTAATATTCATTTTAATTGGTACGTGGAGTATCCCATTTGACCAAAATCATAGAAGTGCATGATCCATGTAACGTTGAGCCATTGATAGACGAAGCTTTAATGTTTTCTTTGTGTATGACTGAATTGCTTGTTTTGAATTTGAAAGGAAAACTAAGTTATTTTGAAAAAAGTGAGTTGTTTATCCATTACCAAAAAAGATGTACACCTGCTTTAAAAATTATGGACCAATCATTATGAAAATTCGATCACCCCTTACTAGCAAGATTGAATTTAATCATTGTGACAAATTCATTGAGAAGAATTCTCCTAAATATTGTTGTGGGAAAAATTCAAGTCATATCGTATGAATGATTGGACAACAATGAAAAAAAAAAGTTCATAATTGTAGTTGACATCTATAGAAGTTTGCATGGAATAGTTGATCAATTATGTCCGCCAATTTCAGGAAATTGGAAGAGAAATAAGCAAGTGTTCATGGCACGGTGAATTGCCAAATATATTGATCAATTAGGTCCACCAATAAATTTCCTTATAATGCTGGTTGATATCTCAAAGCAAATTGCCATGTTAGTCAATATAAGGAAATTGGCAGAGGCATATATCTGGAAAAATGTTACTTTATCTTAATAATAACATTATGATGCTAGATAAATATGATGCACCAAGTTTATGTATTCAGTAGAAGCACTTCCGTTTATATTTGTTGAAAAAAAAAAAAAAAAAAACCTACAAGTCCAAAGAATATTATATGTCATAATTTTCAAGTATAGAGCCGAAAAGAACAAAAGAAGAGAGAAAATTTTCAGTTGATGTTAAACCCATCTGAAACATTTTCATAATCATGAGGATTTCAAATTTGTTTAATTCACTCATTCTGTTCACGAATTTCACTTGATCCAGCCAGACATAATACAAATAAATTCAAGAATGTCTTCTTTTTCCGGCCTTATGGAAAGATTTGCACCTGAGAGTACTACATGGTATCAAGAACATGATAAATTACATTTACGAGCTTATGGCCAAAAGCAGTTGATTCCACAATCTTCAATTGTAATTGATCACAAGTCAGTCTCATATTGCAATAAAAATAATTAAATTTCACAAGAGCAATAAGTTACCAACAAATTATTTGGAAAGAAAAGAATTAGTATTTTTCTTTATCTAAAGGGATTTGACACTTGGTGACATTTAGTAAAATCATTTGGTGTGGAATGGAAAAACAAAAGTTGCCTTTATTTCATCCTTGACTTTGGGCTCGCCATTCTCGAGAGAATCAACTTTGACAATGAAGCTGTGAAGCAAGAAAACCACATATTAGGTATGGGAATTGAAATCCAATATTATTGCAAGAGCCATGAACGAAAGAAAGAGAAAATAGACAAAGGAAAGAAAGTTATATTTTTCCTTGGTACATGATGCATCGAACATGTGGAGTTAAGTGGTAACTGGTGGGCAGCTATTAGTATTAGATAGTATTAGATAGAACCACATGCTCTCTCTCTCTCTCTCTCTCTCTCTCGACCCGTTCCCATCCAAAAGACAAACCTCTTCATTCCATTAGGATCCCTGAACATGAAGCAACTCCCTCTTTCCTTTGTCTATATCTCTGTCTCCAATTGATGGGTGTGGCTAATTTCCCATGTTATCTATTTGAGTTCATTTATTTGGAATACTTTTCTTTATCTAAAGCGATTTGACACTTGGCGACATTTAGTGGTATTTATTCAATGCGGTTGGTGATCACCTTTTTCCCGAGGGTTGTAGGGGTTTGGTAGGAAGATGAGGCCCGATTTGCATTGTGAAATTCGTCATAAGTTCTGTACAATGTATCCTTAAATAATATTTTCTACACTAATCCTTCTATTAAGATGCACATATAAATTTTGTTAGAAAGTCCTGCATCGGAGAATTGATATGGTGGAGAATAGTTAATATATCTTAGTTAGTGTATAATTCATTAGCTTAAACTTTTGAGTAAATCTGGATTTGACTGCATATGTTAACAACTACAGATTTGGGTTTCCTCTTCATAATCTTCTCATATAAAGGTATTGAATTTCTATTGCGTTATCACTACCACTTTCATATATGCTTAATTCGTCTTTTTTAAAATTCCAACGTGGTCTAACTTAATATTTTGTCGTTTGTTATACTTTATTAGAATCATGTCATGGTTTCAAAAACCAACCTGGACTTTGGATCAAATCATGTAAAGTTGGTGTGGAAAGAACAGCAATTTCCTAGTCAAATGTTGGAGACAGCTCAAGAAGTTTCCATTTAAAAGTTTAAGATAAACTTTCTCCAGGGAGGTGGTATTTATTCAATGCCGTTGATGATCACCTGGTGCTGTAATACTGTAACGTCATGAGTTTAACGCATGCTCTTCCTAATATTCAATGCGAAAATGACACCAGAACCAACGTAGGAACCTTCAGGTTTCGCTATTTAAAGGAGGCGAAGTTGTTCAGGAGGCAGTTCATCTTATTAGCTCAAGAAACATGGCAGAGCAGGTGCAAAATCCGCTTTCACTTCAGCTTGCCTCTTTATCTCGTCGATCTTCTCGATTTCTTCTATTCGATTCTCTTCCTGTTCTTCTGATCTTGATGTCTCATCTAAATTCTCGAACTCAGCTTCTTGACCATTCTTTCCCAATGTTGTAGCTAGTTTTGTTATGCTTGCTTTCAATGTTATAGGTCACGGAGATGGTCATCAAAGTGGATCTTCAGTGTGTCGCTGTTACAAGAAGATCAGGAAAATCCTGTGTGATATCCCTCGTGAGTCCCCTGCCTTTACCTCAATTAATTAATATGTGTACGTCTCTTATCGTGTTGATGAATAACAGAGGTGTGCATGAAATCCTTTTCTTCCCTTTCCTCTTTCTCCATTGTACGTGTGTTAGTTCCATGGTGTACTGTAGGGGTGTGCAAAACGGACTGTCCGGACCAAGATCCACCTGAACCGGAAATTAAACTAGCCGGTTTGGTCCGGTTCCTAGGAGTGTCGGTCCGATTCCCAGTTTCTAAAAGTGGAACTAGTGTCTAGGTGGTCCGGTTCCCCATTCTAAGGGGCAACCGGAATGGATTGGACAAATTAAATATAATTTTTTTTTCAAAAAAAAATTATAAGCTTTAATTTATTGTTTTCGAGGAAATAAGAGCTTATAATTGGACAACAAAATATTTGGATTGAAGCATAAGCTTTGTTTTGAGCTCTTAATTTGTTTTTGGTCATGCTTTGGATAATAAGATGTCTGGATGGGAATATGATAAAAAAATTGTGATTGGCTCCATTGGACCGGATTGGGAACCGATCACTCTTATTATGTAACACATCTCTACCTACTACTATTTATGATGAATAGCACCGAGCGGTCATGACACATGGAGTTAATAAAACTTTGTGAACGTAGAAGTAGATCAAATCTTCGACGAGAAACAAAACACAGTGAAGATCAAAGTGGTGGGTTGCGATCCCGAGAAGGTCCGACAAAAGATATGTTGCAAGGGAGGAGAGATCATTCCCGCCACCTCCCCCTCCCCCTCCCCCTCCTCCAACTCCCCTCCTCCTACACCTGTGTATGTGACGGCGAAGGTGTATGTTTGCTCCTGGTGTCATAATCAGGGTTGTGGTTGGCTCTGTCCATGCAACTGTCATTGGGGGGGGCACCAACGTGCCCTGATGGATGTGGAAGGCCGGCCCATGACTGCGAAACTTCCTGCACGCTCATGTTAGGAGAGTTTTGAAGCGTTTGTCGAAATGAGGTTTTCATTTCCACGACTTGGTGTTTTTTTTTAGATCACGACATGGATCTTTTACCTCACATGATACTCCTTTTATTGCCTCAATAAATATCAATTATTGAGTTACGAAAATGAGATTTTAGCAACAGTTAAGATTTACTGAGGCATTGAGGGGAGCACGATATGTAAAATACTCCATTAGATATTTGTTGTTGTTGCATCTTGATTATATGTGCACAAGAGGGTTGATATGTTGTATCATGCTTACCATAGATTTAAACTTATTACCCTTTTTATTACCTATCACCTACGGTGGACCTTAATGTATTTGCTGATTTGATACTTGTAATATATGATTACGGGTGTATCATGGCCGATATTGTTTATTTAGATAATATTCCATACTCTCGGGATTTTCTTTTCCATTTCTTTTCATACTTCAACATCCGTAGGAACCATTCATTAGACATGAATAGGACGGAGAGACAGAGACAGATTATAAAATATCAACAACTAGAATGAGATCTGGAATACAAAAGAAGAAGTATACTAAATATAATCTTTTGAAATAATTACCCATTCAAATCCTAAATCTATTGTACATATGATAATTCAATCCTAAACATTTTGATTTTGCTAAGTCGGTTCTAAACTTTTGTGGAAAATTTTAATGTAGTCATTTCAACTAATTTTCCCCTGAAATTGCTGGCGTTATGGTAGAATCATCGCTAGTCTTCCTATGCAACACACCGCCACGTTAAGTATTCCCGGTGAAATTTGGCTTGAAGGACTATATTGAAATTTCATACAAAGGTTTAGAATAAGATTGGTAAAACTGAAAAAAAATAGGATTGGATTAGCATCTGATTAAATAAGTTTAGGCCTAATCAGACAGGTTCTCTTAAAATGTCTTTATGGTGTTTTCAAGAAATTTTAGTATGGATTTGATTTTGTGACAAGCCAATCTGCTCATGTACAAAGCAAAATTGTGTCATTCAAATTTTAGTTTTGACATTTGCATTTTCACGATATTTATGAAAACAACGATGTTTTATGGCACTGGTGGTCCTTCGTCTTCCCATCGTCCATCCATCAGGAAACGATAATGATAGATTTGATAAGGCCTCATGGTGCATGTCATATTCCTTGCCTACGTTGCCCCATTAATCTCTAATTGGTTTCTCTCTATTCTCAACTTGCAACGTTTTTCACGAGAGCTTGAATTCTCCATGACTCCAATTTCTCCTATAGTCTCGTCTTTCTGCTGAACAAGACGAGTCCATCCACGTGCCACTTCATGAATCGTGCCAAGTTGAAAAGATAGATAATGGGGATCTATGAGAATTGCTAGTCTTTGGCTTGTATATAGGGGGAAGGCCACGTTTCCCTCTTTCTTTTGATACGATTGACAATAAATAAGAATAGACTAACAAATGTCGCATCTCAAATCCTATAGAAATAGAAATAACGATACGACCATCATTTTCTCTACCTGAAAGACACCGCCTCACATTTAAATCAACCTATCAGAGTATCTAAAATCCAACAAAACATATGTAGTCATCTTCAACGCATACCGAAAGCTCAATCACCGAAAATTTCTTGCTATCATTGCTCTTGTCCTACGCTAATTGAGGGGCCTTAAAAACACAATAAGAATAATGGTGTGTGTAACTAATACTTTGTGTGTATTAAATATTTCAATCACCCACTAATTCACGACTTATTATTCGAGTATTTAACTGTACGTGAATTTCAAATAGAAATCACCACTAATTAATTTGAAGAAGGTCGAATAAAAATCCAAGTAAAATACTAAGAGAAATATTTTACTCTTGCATAATTAGAGAAATCAAGGACTATTAATTAATTAATTAATGCCCTTCCAATACCAAATCTTATTTAAACCTTAAGATTTTTTTTGGATTTTCAAGAATTTTCCACGCATCTGTGGAGAATAAAAACCATCTTTTCAGCTTTTTTTTTAAATTTTTTCGACAACATAAAATATTTTTGGATTTTTCTGATTTTGGATTTATTATTATTAAAAATAATGTTATATTACTATTAAGATAACATTATAATATTATATTATAAAATGGATCCGGGTCGGGTCTTCGTAATCCAGCCTGAACCGAAGCCAACCCGGATCCGCGGGCCCCGGTCTCCAGGCACGCGACCTCAATCAGCCGGGCTCGGCACATTGAGCCCAATCCGGCCCGACAACAACAAAAGATAAATAAAAGAAAGCCTAAGCAGTCCACCCAAGACCACCAGACCAAGCCCATGTCCGTTAAAGACCCACGCCCAACCCGGTTCACGACCCGGCATCGCGCCTCTCTCCTCTCTTCCGTAGTGGCTTCACCGCGACGACCGCCATGGGATCAGCAGACGCGACAACGAGGCGGCGGGTAGCAGTAGGGACGACGGCGGGCTCGACGACGTTGGCTCGGCAGAGATCAGTGGGCTCATTCGTCGTTGGCTCGGGCGGTGGGTCGCAAATAGCAGCGACTCGGGCTTATGGCGGTGCGAGCTGGTGACGTCGTTGGTGGCTGAATAGCGACAATGTCGGACCCCGCTCCCTCCATATCTCGCTCACTCTCCTCTCCGCCTTCTCTGTCGACTCAGATCTCTCCCAAATATTGTTGTGGGAAAAATTCAAGTCATATCGTATGAATGATTGGACAACAATGAAAAAGAAAGTTCATGATTGTAGTTGCCATCTATAGAAGTTTGCATGGCACCGAATGTATTGATCAATTACGTCCGCCAATTTCAGGAAATTGGAAGAGAAATAAACAAGTGTTCATGGCACGGCGAATTGCCATAAATATTGATCAATTACGTCTACCAATAAATTTCCCTATAATGCTGGTTGATATCTCAAAGCAAATTGCCATGTTAGTCAATATAAGGAAATTGGCAGAGGCATATATTAATAATAACATTTATGACGCTAGAAATATATGATGCACCAAGTTTATGTATTTAGTAGAAGCACTTCCGTTTATATTTGTCGAAAAAGAAAAAAAAACCTACAAGTCCAAAGAATATTATATGTCATAATTTTTAAGTATAGAACTGAAAAGAACAAAAGAAGAGAGAAAATTTTCAGTTGATGTTAAACCCATCTGAAACATTTTCATAATCATGAGGATTTCAAATTTGTTTAATTCACTCATTCTGTTTATATGAATTTCACTTGATCCAGCCAGACATAATAATGTCTTCTTTTTCCGATCTTATAGAAAGATTTGCACCTGAGAATACTACATGGTATCAAGAACATGATAAATTACTTTTACGAGCTTATGGCCAAAAACAGTTAATTCCACAATTCAATTGTAATTGATCACAAGTCAGTCTCATATTGCAATAAAAATAATTAAATTTCATAAAAGCAATAAGTTACCAACACATTATCCGAAAAGAAAAAAATCAGTACTTTTCTTTATCTAAAGTGGTTTGACATTTGGCGACATTTAGTGAAATTTTTTGGTGTCGAATGAAAAAACAAAAGTTGCCCCTATTTCATCCTTGACTTTGCACTCACTATTCTCGAGAGAATCAACTTCAACACTGAAGCGGCGAAGCAAGAAAACCACAAATTAGGTATGGGAATTGAAATCCAACATCATTACAAGAGCCATGAACAAAAGAAAGAGAAAATAGACAAAGTACCAAACAAAGGAAACAAAGTTATATTTTTCCTGGTACATGATGCATTGAACATGTAGGGTTAAGTCGTAATTGGTGGGTAGCTATCAGTATTAGATAGTATTAGATAGTATTTGAGTTCATTTCTTTTAAATAACTTTTTTTTTGAAATAATTACAAAAAAAAAAATCCTAAATCTATTGCAGTGCATGCCAATTTTGTCTAAAACCTTTCAATTTGACTAATTTAGTTATAAACCTCTTGACAATATCCATTCAGTCAATTTTGACTGAAAATCACTAACGGGGATACCTACCGTCCTATGTAACATGGCCAGCGCTAATGAAAATGATTTTTGAAGTTAAATTTTCAATTATTTATAATTTTTTTCTTTTGTTTCCTTTTTTTCCCTTCTTCCTTCATTGATTGCTAGTCCGTATGAGTGTTAAAATTAATGTCTCGAGTTTGAAATAAGATGAAGAAATCTTTCTTCTTATTGGACATTCTTTTGGAAGTGCAAAATAAGCAAGGAAGTAAGGAGGATGTGATTTACCACTACAAGACAAAAGGGACACACTTTATATTTCTATTTATCTTTAAGGGGAAATAAGAGATAAAAGAAAAAGAAAAAGAAGGAAGTTTTTCTTCTTTCCCTTGCAAGTGTCCGTGTCCTCATCGAAGAAGGAAATTTAGTGGTGGGCCCAAGTCAAACTTTTGACCTTGGGCACACACGTACACACACATATAAAAGGAAAAGAACCCTACATAGAGTGGCGCCGCGCGAAGCAATAAAAGCTGCACGTTCGCGCCGCTGCACCCGTACGAGAGAAATAGAAGTTGCGCGAAGCTTTGAAGAGATACGCGATTTCATACGTATGCAAACCAGGCTTACGTAGAGCATTGTATTTTGAGCTTGAACACGCAGTAATTTTCTGCCGTGAATTTATTTCCAAGTGAGTTGTTTATTTACAAATACCTTCCGTTTGGGTTTAAATAGGTGTGGAAAACACTTGAGCGTGTGAGTGATCAGAACTCGATTCTCCAATTATAGCGGATTATTTTTCGCCGTTTCTTCCCGCAACATGGTGCCGATACTCAGACCGAACCACGTAAATTTCTGGTGTCTTTATTTTTCTCTTTTATTTCTCTGGCGATTTCTCGTTGACGTAAATTGTAAGATCCTATCGTTTTCGCGTATTATATCCCAACAAATTGGTATCAGAGCTTGGGGTTGGATTTCTTAATTGTGATCTGGAGCTTTTGAAATAAGATGAAGAAATCTTTCTTCTTATTGGACATTCTTTTGGAAGTGCAAAATAAGCAAGGAAGTAAGGAGGATGTGATTTACCACTACAAGACAAAAGGGACATACTTTATATTTCTATTTATCTTTAAGGGGAAATAAGAGATAAAAGAAAAAGAAAAAGAAGAAAGTTTTTCTTCTTTCCCTTGCAAGTGTCCATGTCCTCATCTAAGAAGGAAATTTAGTGGTGGGCCCAAGGCCAAACTTTTGACCTTGGGCACACACGTACACATGCATATAAAAGGAAAAGAACCCTACGTAGAGTGGCGCCGCGTGAAGCAATAAAAGCTGCACGTCCGCGCCGCTGCACCCGTACGAGAGAAAGAGAAGTTGTGCGAAGCTTTGAAGAGATACGCGATTTCATACATATGCAAACCAGGCGTACGTAGAGTGTTGTATTTTGAGCTTGAATGCACGGTAATTTTCTGCGATTTCATTTATTTCCAAGTGAGTTGTTTATTTACAAACACTTTCGGTTTGGGGTTAAATCTAGGTGTGGGAAACACTGAGAAATACAAGTGATTATCAGAACTCGATTCTCCGATTATAGTGGATTATTTCCGCTTGGTTCTTCTCGTGGACATATGTACCAATACTCGGGCGAACCACGTAAATTTCGGTGTCCTTATTTTTCTCGTTTATTTTCCTGCAGCGATTTCTCATCGACGTAAATGGCAAGATCCTGTCATTTCCGCGTATTATATCCCAACAAATTGATATCAGAGCTTGGGGTTGGATTTCTTGATTGTGATATGGAGCTTTTGAAATAAGATGAAGAAATCTTTCTTCTTATTGGACATTCTTTTGGAAGTGCAAAATAAGCAAGGAAGTAAGGAGGATGTGATTTACCACTACAAGACAAAACGAACACACTTTATATTTCTATTTATCTTTAAGGGGAAATAAGAGATAAAAGAAAAAGAAAAAAGAAGGAAGTTTTTCTTCTTTTCCTTACAAGTGTCCGTGTCCTCATCGAAGAAGGAAATTTAGTGGTGGGCCCAAGGTCAAACTTTTGACCTTGGGCACACATGTACACACGCATATAAAAGGAAAAGAACCCTACATAAAATGGCACCATGCGAAGCAATAAAAGCTGCACGTTTGCGCTGCTGCACCCGTACGAGAGAAAGAGAAGTTGCGCGAAGCTTTGAAGAGATACACGATTTCATACGTACGTAAACCAGGCGTACGTAGAGCATTGTATTTTGAGCTTGAACGCGCAGTAATTTTCTGCTGTGAATTTATTTCCAAGTGAGTTGTTTATTTACGAACATTTTTTGGTTTGGGGTTAAATCTAGGTGTGGGAAACACTTGAGCGTGTGAGTGATTGTAAACTCTGATTCTTCGATTATAGTGGATTATTTTTTCGCCGCTTTTCCCGTGGACGTAGCTACCGATACTCGACCGAACTTCGTAAATTTCTGGTGTCCTTATTTTTCTCGTTTATTTCTCTGGCGATTTCTCGTTGACGTAAATTGCAAGATCCTGTCATTTCCGCATATTATATCCCAACAAATTGGTATCAGAGCTTGTGGTTGGATTTCTTGATTGTGATCTGGAGCTTTTGAAATAAGATGAAGAAATCTTTCTTCTTATTGGACATTCTTTTGGAAGTGCAAAATAAGCAAGGAAGTAAGGAGGATATGATTTAACACTACAAGACAAAAGGGACAAACTTTATATTTCTATTTATCTTTAAGGGGAAATAAGAGATAAAAGAAAAAGAAAAAGAAAAAGAAGGAAGTTTTTCTTCTTTCCCTTGCAAGTGTCTGTGTCCTCATCGAAGAAGGAAATTTAGTGGTGGGCCCAAGGTCAAACTTTTGACCTTGGGCACACACGTACACACGCATATAAAAGGAAAAGAACCCTAGGTAGAATGACGCCGTGCGAAGCAATAAAAGTTGCACGTCCGCGTCGCTGCACCCGTACGAGAGAAAGAGAAGTTGCGAAAAGCTTTGAAGAGATACGCGATTTCATACGTACGCAAACCAAGCGTACGTAGAGCGTTGTATTTTGAGCCTAAACGCGCAGTAACTTTCTGCCGTGAATTTATTTCCAAGTGAGTTGTTTATTTTCAAACACTTTCGGTTTGGGGTTAAATCTAGGTGCGGGAAACACTTGAGCGTGTGAGTGATTGTAAACTCCGATTCTCCGATTATAGTGGATTATTTGCTGCTGGCTCTTCCCGTGGACGTAGGTACCGATACTTAGACTGAACCACGTAAATTTCTGGTGCCCTTATTTTTCTCGTTTATTTCTCTGGCGATTTCTCGTTGACGTAAATTGCAAGATCCTATCGTTTCCGCGTATTATATCCCAACAAATTGGTATTAGAGCTTGGGGTTGGATTTCTTGATTGTGATCTGGAGCTTTTGCTTGTCTGATTATTATCTGAAAATTCTGTTACTGCAATTATGTCTAAGAGGAAATCTGAAATTAAGAAGTTTAACGGGAATAATAACTTTGTGTTGTGGAGCATCAAGATGCGGGCATTATTGACAACACAAGGTTTGGCCAAAGCACTGGATAGTGAAGATGAATTATCAATTATAATGAAAGCCTTGGAGAGGGTAGAGCTAATGGAAAGAGCAAAAAACACAATCCTATTAAATTTGTCGGATGAGGTCTTGATAGAGGTTGCTGAAGAGAAGGATGCCGTAGTGTTATGGGCAAAACTTCGAGCACTCTATGTGAAGAAAGGTTTGAACAATCGGTTGTACATGTTGAAGAAGATATTTCAATTTAGATATACTAAAGGTATGTCTATCAAAACCCACCTAGATGAATTTAATAAACTCATGATGGATCTGAAGAACATCGGTAAGATACTTGATGATGAAGAACAGGGCATGATGTTGTTAGCCTCTTTACCAGAGTCATGGGAGCACTTTACTGATTCACTGTTGCAAGGGCGTACTACAATTGCCTCAGAAGAGGTAAAGTCCGCCTTATTCTCTAAGGAGTGGCAAAGAAAGTTGCAAGATGACGGTCTGGCGCAAGGAGTAGCGCAAGCACTGACAATTCGGGGGTAGAGAACAACATCGAGGGCCTAGTAGTAGCAGAGGTAAAAGCATACCAAAATCACGCCATAGAAAGTCCAAGGGACGCGTGAACTGCTTTAAATGTCACGAGGAGGGGCATATCAGGAGAGATTGTCTAAAGCGAAGGAATAAAACTGATAGATAGAATGCCACAAGTAGTGTGGCAAACGTTGCCGAGGGGAGCACTAGTGATGCAGAAGCTATTTTATGTGTGACTACTGCTTCGTCAGGAGACGAATGGGTGCTAGATTCGGGGTGTTCTTATCATATGACGCCTCATAAGAACTGGTTTACTACTTACCAGACTGCAGATGGTGGTAGAGTTCTTTTGGGAAATAATACAGTCTGTAAGGTTATGGGGATATGGACAATTCGGATCCGGATGCACGATGGGGTGGTGCGCACATTGACAGATGTGAGGCATGTATCGGAGCTCAAGAAGAACATTATTTCTTTGGGGACACTCGATGACATCGGGTGTAGGTACACCGCTGAAGGTGGAGTACTGAAGATCTCTCGAGGTGCCATGATAGTGATGAAGAGGAAGAAAGTGAATACTCTCTATCATCTACTAGGAGAAACCGTGACCAGAACCGCTGCAGTTTCATCAGGTGAGTTAGACTCTAACTTGACTCAGTTGTGGCATATGCGTTTAGGGCACATGAGTGAGGTAGGTATGATGATGCTGAGTGAAAAGGGGTTGTTGAAGGGTTAGAAGACAGGGAAGCTGGACTTATGTGAGCACTACATCTATGGGAAGCAGCACCGAGTTAAGTTTACTACAGTTATTCATTCGACCAAACGACCAATTGAATATATTCATTCAAACGTCTGGGGCCCGTCTTCGGTTCCTTCGAAAGGAGGTGTCCGATATATGTTGACTTTTATCGATGATTATTCGAGAAAGGTATGGGTATACTTTTAAAAGCACAAATATGATGTGTTTGATCGGTTCAAGAAATTTAAGGCATTGATTAAGAAGCAGTCAGATAAACAGATCAAGTGCCTGAGAATCGATAATGGCATGGAGTTATGTGGTAAAGATTTTACCGAGTTCTGCGAGAAAAAATGTATTGTGAGACACCGCACAGTACTTGTGACACCACAGCAGAATGGCGTGGCAGCACGGAAGAACAGAACTTTGCTTGAGCGAGCTCGATGCATGCTTTCGCATGCAGGTCTTGGTAAAGAATTTTGAGCCGAAGCAGTAAACATGACATGTTACCTAGTTAATCGATCTCCACCATCTGCTATCGAGTGGAAGACTCCTGAGGAAGTATGGTTAGGAAAACCTGTTGATTATTTCGGATTACGTATATTCGGATGTCTTACGTATGCTCATGTAAATGATGGTAAGCTTGAGCCGAGGGCGAAGAAGTGCATATTTCTGGGTTATGCACATGAGGTGAAAGGCTACCGGCTGTGGTGCACCGATCCCAGATCACCCGATTTTCTAATCAGCAGAGATGTAATCTTCGACGAGACTGCAATGCTTCAATGGGGGAGTTCTAAGACACAACTAGCAGAGAAGATAGATC